>OY740796.1:37491918-39891918 GCA_963514005.1 Raja brachyura
AGTCATTTTGTCAGTGCGGCTGCCTGGCTTAATGTGAAGAAGGTACTTTTGCGTCCAGCGCGACTGGGATCGAGTTTCCCGTAAGCTGCTCTTGGCTGTGGACGAACCTGGGGACTTTCCTGCTTCAGCTGGAGGTTTCTGTTTTCTGCTGCCTGTCTTTGACTGTGACTGTCTCTGGGACTTAACTTGGAGCTGTGCTGCTGAGGGGCTTGGAGCTGGTTTGTGCCTCTGTGAGGATGGCGATGGAAGGGGCGCGGCCGAAGGTCCGGACCTACGCAGCGACGGCATCAGTGGCGGGTGCGAGGCCATCTGAGCTTGAGCCTCATGTTGACTTGGATGGGGACAGTTTTGGTATTTCTGTTCAAACTGGGCCTATGATGTCTAGGGGGGTAATTACGAAGGCCATGAATGAACTTCTTGGGAGGGGGGCTATTGTCTCTTCTGAGCTCGAAAGGGGAAAGGTGGAGATGATACTTAAGACCCGGGAGTGTGTGGCCCGAGCGTTGGAGGAGGGGATCTCAGTGGGGGGGGTCCACGTACAGGTGGATCCGTGGGTATCCAGGGTGAGACCGGTTCTCCTGCGGAGCTGCCCCACTTATTTTTCGGATGCAGTGCTTATTCCACACCTGTCCAAGTTCGGGGAGGTGCGGTCTAAGTGCTTTAGGCTCTTGCATCCTGGGGGGGACCCGGAGGAAAAAGGGGTCTTCAGTTTCAAGAGGAGGGTGTTCATGAAGGTGGGTGAGGGGGATGGTGCCGAGGGGAGTTTTGAGGTGGTGCATAAGGGGGTACCCAGAACCGTGCGTTGGAGTTGGGGAAAGGCACGGTGTCATGCGTGCGGCGAATTTGGACATCTCCGTAGGGAGTGTCTTTTTCGCGGGGGCACTGCTAGAGGTTCTAGTGCAGTGGCCCAGGAAAGCGCTGCTGGCCCATCTGGGGTGGCTGGTAAAACCTCAGCGGCGCGGGGTGGTACTGCTGACCCGGCTGAGGTTGCCAGTTCTGCCTTGGTGACCCGGGGCGGCAGTGCTAAGCCTTCTGGGTCCAGAGGTTCTGCTTTGGGGACCCTGGGCAGTGAGAGCCCAAGCCCCCCACGTCCCCTACGTCTTGCGCCTGTGGCGGTGGATGGAGGTGGGGCGCAGGAGGAGGGGAGTGTTGAGGGGGGGTTTTGGGAGAAGCAGGGGAAGCATAATAAGAAGAAGGAGAGGGATAGGGCTGCCCAAGCGAAGAAAGTGCAATCGGGTGAGTTTGGCTCCAGTGTGGTGCAGACTGCACCTGCTGGGGCCCAGGGGGGAGTTGTGGTGGCTCGGAAGGGGGGAAAGAAGTCTAAACGTGTGGGTGGCAAAGTGGTTGGGGGTAATGTGGAGGCGGATGACCCTTCCCTTATGGAGGTTACCGCACCTCCGCATGCGAGTGGGACTAAAAGGAGGCATTTGCCTGGTGAAGAGGAGGAAGGGCGTGGGTCCAGAGCGAAGGGGATGTCTTTCTCCGAGCTTTCCACCACTGAGGTGGCTGAAAGTGGTCTTGACCCGGTGTCTTCTGGGTCGGTGGTTGGGCCTTCTCTTCATGGATCTACAGCGGGTGTCACCGGACTGGGTGCTGAAGTTGATTCCGGTGGAGTTGTGTCCACTGGGCGGGAGTCTGTCCCTTCATCTCAGGGGCCCTCTGAGGGAGTTATCTCGGCGGATGCTGTGGTTAGCTCCCTTGGGTGTGTACCCTCTGGGTCGGATGAGGTCCCCTCGTTTCAGAGGCCTACTGAGGGTGCTAGCACGGTAGATGACGTGGTTGGCTCCTCTGGTAGTGTGCCCTCTGTGACGGGGGATGGGCAGAGTCAGGCTGAGGGGGGAGTTTCGGGGGTGTTGTCGTTCAAGTCTGTGCTCCATATCAGTGCCAGTGGAGGTGCTGGGGGGCGGGATGCCTCACCGGATGAGTTGTCTGGGGTGAGGTTAATGGCAGGTGGTGATTCTCTGGGTGATGCCTGTGGAGAGGGCACTCTGGATGATGTGGAGGTCAGGGCTGTTATGGGACGTGATCCTCTTTCAGACTCCGAGGGTGCCAGTGTTCCACAGGCCCTGGGGATGCCTCTTGTTGTTGCTTCCCCAGGCCCAGAGGAGGAGGGTGATGGTAGCGGGCAGGAGCCCAGCCATTCAGAGGGCTGCGAGTCTCAGGTAGGGGTGCTGGGACCCACCCCCAGCATTGATCCGGGTGGTCGTGTCATGGCTGTGGAGGAGGATAGCGATGCGGCCAGTGGGGGGGGCTCAGAGTGTGATGTGTCAGACAGTTCTGGTCTTTCTGAGGTTGTTGATTCAGGTGCGAGCGGGTTGGCTGAGAGCCCAGACTCCAAGGCCGTGTCTGAGGCGAAGCTTATTGTTGAGGTGCGAGAGTTCTTAAAAATAAGTCGTGCTCCCAAAACATTATGGTGGGCCATTACAAGGAGATGGGAGGATTGGCCAGATGTGCGGGAGAGTCTCGAGGCTATCCTTAGTAACAAGGATAGTGGTCTTTCTGACTCGGATTTGGGGCAGTTTTGGGGTTTGTTGAAGGTCCTCAGAAAAGGACCTCCTGTGACTACAGGGAGTGTGAGGGTCACAATCTAATGTGTCTACACATTCACAGTAGCTACATTAAATTTAAATGGGAGTAGAGCGAGTTTTCGAAGATTTCAGCTCTTATCAGCCCTAAGGGAGGGGAGATTTGCAGTTTGTTATCTGCAAGAGACACATACCGTTGCTAGTGATGAACCTACCTGGCAACTGGAGTGGGAAGGGAGGGTTTATATGAGCCATCTCAGCTCAAATTCGAGTGGGGTGGCTTTTTTGTTGGCCCCAAATTTTCTGCCAAGCATTTTAAAAGTGCAGGAAGTGGTGCCAGGACGTTTGCTCCATCTGGCCGTGAGCCTGGATGGCATGCCGTTGCATTTCATTAACGTGTATGCCCCTAGCTCCGGCACGATGCAGGCCGGCCTGCTTCGGGAGGTGAATGCTCTGTTGGGCACTATTGATAGGGGAGAGTGTGTCTTCCTTGGTGGGGACTTTAATTGCACACTTGAGGTGCGGGACCGTTCTGGTACTCAGTGTGCGCCTGCTGTAGCGAAGAAGCTGAGAGGCTTGATTGACTCCTTTGAGTTGGTTGATGTTTGGAGGGACCTTCACCCTGATTCCACTGCTTTTTCGCGGAGGTCTGAGGGTGGTGGTTCCCGCATTGATCGGTTTTATATTTCCCGAGCGTTTGTTTCCCGTGTCTCAGCGGCCTCAATGCGGCTGGTGCCGTGCTCGGACCATTGTCTGGTGCGTGTGGATTTCAATCCAGCGTGCGCTCGGGCTGGGTCCGCGTACTGGCACTTTAACAACAGGCTGCTGGAGGATCGGTGTTTCCGGGAGTCATTCACTCGGTTTTGGGTGAAGTGGAGAGAGAGGCAGAGGTGCTTCTCTTCCCTTAGGCAGTGGTGGGATGTGGGTAAAGCTCACATCCGTCTCTTTTGTAAGGAATATACATGGGGGTCGACTGGGAGGCGGGACTCAGCGGTCGCGAAGCTGGAGAGGGAGATACAGGACGCTGAGTCTCGCCTGGGTCAGTTTGGTGAAGACTCCAGCGAATGGGGAGAGTTTCAGAGGAAGAAGGAGGTTTTGAGGAGTCTGCTGCTTGAGCGATCTCGAGGCGCTTATGTGAGGTCTCGGGTCCAGATGCTGCACGAGCTGGACCGAGCGTCGCCTTTCTTTTTCTCTTTGGAGAAGGGGCGGGGAGCTCGAAAACAGCTCGTGGAGTTGCTTGCAGATGACGGCTCCTCTGTCACTGATCCAGAGAGGATTAATGCCTTGGTTAGGTCCTTTTATGGGACCCTGTTCTCTGCGGAAGGATTCAGTGTGGAGGCTCAGCAAGATCTGTGGGAGGGTCTACCGGCCGTAGATAGGGGGGAGGCTGATCTTCTTGATGGCCCCTTATCTTTGGAGGAGTTGACTTGCGCCTTGCATCAGCTCAGGAGGGGTAAGTCCCCCGGGCTGGATGGGTTGACGGTGGAGTTTGTTAGAGCATTCTGGGACGTCCTAGGGGGTGACTATATGTTGGTTTTGGGGGAGAGCCTGGCGACTGGAGTGATGCCTCTCTCGTGGCGTAGGACGGTTGTTGTCTTGCTGCCTAAGAAGGGCGAACTCCGTTTGTTGAAGAACTGGCGTCCAGTCTCTCTCCTTTGCACAGAATATAAAATTTTTGCACGGGCAATGGCAAATCGCCTGGGCTCCGTGCTGCATCAAGTGATTCATCCTGATCAATCTTATACAGTCCCTGGCCGGTCCATCCAGGATAACATCCACCTGGTTAGGGACCTGATTCATTTAGTCCAGGGTACTGGTGAGTCAGCTGCTTTTCTGTCTCTTGATCAGGAGAAGGCTTTTGATAGGGTAGAGCATGAATACCTATTTGGGACGTTGCAAGCGTTTGGGTTTGGACCACACTTCGTGGCCCGGGTCCGGCTTTTGTACGCTGCGGCGGAGTGTCTTGTAAAGGTTAATGGCGCGGTGCTATCTCCTTTTCATTTTGGGAGGGGGGTCCGCCAGGGGTGCCCTATGTCGGGCCAGTTGTATTCGGTCTGTGTGGAGCCGTTCCTGTGTCTTCTTCGGAGGAGGTTGACAGGCCTGGCCCTACCTGGCCCGCGGGTTGAGGTGATTCTATCGGCGTATGCCGATGACGTACTTCTTATGTTCACTGATCCTGGTGACCTGCGGAGGATGCGTGACTGCCAGGAGATATTCTCGGCTGCATCTTCTGCTAGGATTAACTGGAGTAAGTGCTCTGGACTTTTGGTGGGTCAGTGGCGGGTAGACTCCCTGCCGGAGGAGATGGCATTGTATGCGTGGAGTACCACGCACCTCCTCTATCTGGGGGTGTACCTGAGTCCCACTGAGGATGTTTGGCCGGCAAACTGGCAAGAGTTGGAGACGAAGGTGGTTGCTCGGCTGGGGCGCTGGTCAGGCCTGCTTGGAGTTCTCTCCTTTCGGGGGAGGGTGCTGGTCATAAACCAGCTGGTGGCCTCTATGTTATGGTACCGGCTGGCTACTCTTGTCCCGCCCTCTATATTTGTAACTGCTATACAGAAGAAGCTGGTGGATTTCTTTTGGGGAAATAGGAAGCATTGGATTTCCGCGGCGGTCCTGAGTCTTCCGTTAGAGGAGGGCGGCCAGTCCTTGGTGTGCGTGCGCACCCAGGTGGCGGCTCTCCGTCTCAGGACTCTGCGGAGATACATGTATGTAGAGAACCCTCCCAGATGGCACGCTCTGGCCACGTATTTTTTTCGTCAGGGTCGTTGCCTAAGGGGGGTCTCGCGGCTCCCGGTGGCGGGTGTCAGTCGACCCGCTCTAAGGGGCTTGCCTGGTTTCTATAGGGATATGTTAAGAGTGAGGAATTTGGTGGTGTTCAGCCAGAGTGTTGTTCCACGAGGAGAGGGGGAGGTTGTGGCTGCGGGTGTGGCTGGTCCTCATCCTGTCATGGTGGTTGTCGAGGAGAGGCGCGAGCCTAGAGTGGTTCAGATAGAGCTTACCCCTGCTCCGTCAGATCTGCTCATCGGGCCTAGGCTTCGGGATATTTCTCGGCCTCCGGCTCCGCATAATCTGAGCTGCCTTTCTGAGATGACCAGCATGCCATTTTGTGCTGCAAGGAGACGCGCACTGTACAGGATGCTCCTGCACATTCTGAACCACCGTGCCTTCGTCTCCCGTCCTGACTCACCATGGAGGACGGTGTTACCATCCGAAGGCGGCGGGGGGCCCCAGTGGGGGTCCTTCTATAAGGGAGTTGTACCCCTTTATATTGGGGACCTGGGGTGGAGAGTGCTGCATGGAGCGGTGGTTTGTAATAAACTTTTGAGTCGGTTCACGGGCTCGTCTGCCGCATGTATTTTCTGCGGAGAGGAGGAGACCGTATTCCATGTGTATGTGGAGTGTGTGAGGTTACTGCCCCTGTACCAATATCTGAAGGGGTTGTTCCTCAAGTTCTGGCTGCATTTTAGCCCCACAATCCTGGTGTTTGGACACAAGGCGGGGAGTGGGGAGAGCCGAGTGTGGGGGGGGGACTTACCTGTCGGTTTGCTCCTTGGCCTGGCCAAGATGGCCATTCGTGGGTCCAGGCAGCGGGCGGTCGACGGTCTGGCGAGAGTCGGCTGCCTGCCCCTCTTTCGGGCCTACGTCCGTGCACGTGTGTCCCTGGAGAGGGAACACGCGGTGTTCACGGGGACTCTGGAGGCCTTCCGTCAACGCTGGTCGCCGCGTGGGGTTGAGGCGATTATAAATGAATGTACTGCTGTACTACAATGATCTGTTCATTATAGTGTGATTTTTGATTGTGTTTTGATGTGTTGTATTTTATGATTTGTGTTGAATAAAGTTTTTGAAATGAAAAAAAAAAAAAAAAAAAAAAGAGAGAGAGAGAGAGAGAGAGATCGTGTTTTCTTCTCAGCTCTGCAGTTGAGAAGGATTGGAGCAGCCTTTCCAGGATTTTGCCGTTGGAGAGGGCACAGACCCAGGGGGGCTTCATAGTTCAACTTATTGTTGGGCTGTTGAAGCTTTTCTCTGGTCTGGGGGGCCTCCATCTGTGTGAAGATTCCTGAGTTTCTCCACATTGTCGAGGGTGCGGTTGGCGTTGGCGGATTGCCAAGAGTGCCTGTGATCTCAGTGGGCTGAAGTTGTGCGGTGTCTTTGTCGTTTTTGGCTCCGCTTCTCTGCCCTAAAGTCATTTTGTCAGTGCGGCTGCCTGGCTTAATGTGAAGAAGGTACTTTTGCGTCCAGCGCGACTGGGATCGAGTTTCCCGTAAGCTGCTCTTGGCTGTGGACGAACCTGGGGACTTTCCTGCTTCAGCTGGAGGTTTCTGTTTTCTGCTGCCTGTCTTTGACTGTGACTGTCTCTGGGACTTAACTTGGAGCTGTGCTGCTGAGGGGCTTGGAGCTGGTTTGTGCCTCTGTGAGGATGGCGATGGAAGGGGCGCGGCCGAAGGTCCGGACCTACGCTGCGACGGCATCAGTGGCGGGTGCGAGGCCATCTGAGCTTGAGCCTCATGTTGACTTGGATGGGGACAGTTTTGGTATTTCTGTTCAAACTGGGCCTATGATGTCGAGGGGGGTAATTACGAAGGCCATGAATGAACTTCTTGGGAGGGGGGCTATTGTCTCTTCTGAGCTCGAAAGGGGAAAGGTGGAGATGATACTTAAGACCCGGGAGTGTGTGGCCCGAGCGTTGGAGGAGGGGATCTCAGTGGGGGGGGTCCACGTACAGGTGGATCCGTGGGTATCCAGGGTGAGACCGGTTCTCCTGCGGAGCTGCCCCACTTATTTTTCGGATGCAGTGCTTATTCCACACCTGTCCAAGTTCGGGGAGGTGCGGTCTAAATGTTTTCGTCTCTTGCATCCCGGGGGGGACCCGGAGGAAAAAGGGGTCTTCAGTTTCAAGAGGAGGGTGTTCATGAAGGTGGGTGAGGGGGATGGTGCCGAGGGGAGTTTTGAGGTGGTGCATAAGGGTGTACCCAGAACCGTGCGTTGGAGTTGGGGAAAGGCACGGTGTCATGCGTGCGGCGAATTTGGACATCTCCGTAGGGAGTGTCTTTTTCGCGGGGGCACTGCTAGAGGTTCTAGTGCAGTGGCCCAGGAAAGCGCTGCTGGCCCATCTGGGGTGGCTGGTCAAACCTCAGCGGCGCGGGGTGGTACTGCTGACCCGGCTGAGGTTGCCAGTTCTGCCTTGGTGACCCGGGGCGGCAGTGCTAAGCCTTCTGGGTCCAGAGGTTCCGCTTTGGGGACCCTGGGCAGTGAGAGCCCAAGCCCCCCACGTCCCCTACGTCTTGCGCCTGTGGCGGTGGATGGAGGTGGGGCGCAGGAGGAGGGGAGTGTTGAGGGGGGGTTTTGGGAGAAGCAGGGGAAGCATAATAAGAAGAAGGAGAGGGATAGGGCTGCACGAGCGAAGAAAGTGCAATCGGGTGAGTTTGGCTCCAGTGTGGTGCAGACTGCGCCTGCTGGGGCCCAGGGGGGAGTTGTGGTGGCTCGGAAGGGGGGAAAGAAGTCTAAACGTGTGGGTGGCAAAGTGGTTGGGGGTAATGTGGAGGCAGATGACCCTTCCCTTATGGAGGTTACCGCACCTCCGCATGCGAGTGGGACTAAAAGGAGGCATTTGCCTGGTGAAGAGGAGGAAGGGCGTGGGTCCAGAGCGAAGGGGATGTCTTTCTCCGGGCTTTCCACCACTGAGGTGGCTGAAAGTGGTCTTGACCCGGTGTCTTCTGGGTCGGTGGTTGGGCCTTCTCTTCATGGATCTACAGCGGGTGTCACCGGACTGGGTGCTGAAGTTGATTCCGGTGGAGTTGTGTCCACTGGGCGGGAGTCTGTCCCTTCATCTCAGGGGCCCTCTGAGGGAGTTATCTCGGCGGATGCTGTGGTTAGCTCCCTTGGGTGTGTACCCTCTGGGTCGGATGAGGTCCCCTCGTTTCAGAGGCCTACTGAGGGTGCTAGCACGGTAGGTGACGTGGTTGGCTCCTCTGGTAGTGTGCCCTCTGTGACGGGGGATGGGCAGAGTCAGGCTGAGGGGGGAGTTTCGGGGGTGTTGTCGTTCAAGTCTGTGCTCCATATCAGTGCCAGTGGAGGTGCTGGGGGGCGGGATGCCTCACCGGATGAGTTGTCTGGGGTGAGGTTAATGGCAGGTGGTGATTCTCTGGGTGATGCCTGTGGAGAGGGCACTCTGGATGATGTGGAGGTCAGGGCTGTTATGGGACGTGATCCTCTTTCAGACTCCGAGGGTGCCAGTGTTCCACAGGCCCTGGGGATGCCTCTTGTTGTTGCTTCCCCAGGCCCAGAGGAGGAGGGTGATGGTAGCGTGCAGGAGCCCAGCCATTCAGAGGGCTGCGAGTCTCAGGTAGGGGTGTTGGGACCCACCCCCAGCATTGATCCGGGTGGTCGTGTCAAGGCTGTGGAGGAGGATAGCGATGCGGCCAGTGGGGGGGGCTCAGAGAGTGTTGTGTCAGACAGTTCTGGTCTTTCTGAGGTTGTTGATTCAGGTGCGAGCGGGTTGGCTGAGAGCCCAGACTCCAAGGCCGTGTCTGAGGCGAAGCTTATTGTTGAGGTGCGAGAGTTCTTAAAAATAAGTCGTGCTCCCAAAACATTATGGTGGGCCATTACAAGGAGATGGGAGGATTGGCTAGATGTGCGGGAGAGTCTCGAGGCTATCCTTAGTAACAAGGATAGTGGTCTTTCTGACTCGGATTTGGGGCAGTTTTGGGGTTTGTTGAAGGTCCTCAGAAAAGGACCTCCTGTGACTACAGGGAGTGTGAGGGTCACAATCTAATGGGTCTACACATTCACAGTAGCTACATTAAATTTAAATGGGAGTAGAGCGAGTTTTCGAAGATTTCAGCTCTTATCAGCCCTAAGGGAGGGGAGATTTGCAGTTTGTTATCTGCAGGAGACACATACCGTTGCTAGTGATGAACCTACCTGGCAACTGGAGTGGGAAGGGAGGGTTTATATGAGCCATCTCAGCTCAAATTCGAGTGGGGTGGCTTTTCTATTGGCCCCAAATTTTCTGCCAAGCATTTTAAAAGTGCAGGAAGTGGTGCCAGGACGTTTGCTCCATCTGGCCGTGAGCCTGGATGGCATGCCGTTGCATTTCATTAACGTGTATGCCCCTAGCTCCGGCACGATGCAGGCCGGCCTGCTTCGGGAGGTGAATGCTCTGTTGGGCACTATTGATAGGGGAGAGTGTGTCTTCCTTGGTGGGGACTTTAATTGCACACTTGAGGTGCGGGACCGTTCTGGTACTCAGTGTGCGCCTGCTGTAGCGAAGAAGCTGAGAGGCTTGATTGACTCCTTTGAGTTGGTTGATGTTTGGAGGGACCTTCACCCTGATTCCACTGCTTTTTCGCGGAGGTCTGAGGGCGGTGGTTCCCGCATTGATCGGTTTTATATTTCCCGAGCGTTTGTTTCCCGTGTCTCAGCGGCCTCAATGCGGCTGGTGCCGTGCTCGGACCATTGTCTGGTGCGTGTGGATTTCAATCCAGCGTGCGCTCGGGCTGGGTCCGCGTACTGGCACTTTAACAACAGGCTGCTGGAGGACCGGTGTTTCCGGGAGTCATTCACTCGGTTTTGGGTGAAGTGGAGAGAGAGGCAGAGGTGCTTCTCTTCCCTTAGGCAGTGGTGGGATGTGGGTAAAGCTCACATCCGTCTCTTTTGTAAGGAATATACATGGGGGTAGACTGGGAGGCGGGACTCAGCGGTCGAGAAGCTGGAGAGGGAGATACAGGACGCTGAGTCTCGCCTGGGTCAGTTTGGTGAAGACTCCAGCGAATGGGGAGAGTTTCAGAGGAAGAAGGAGGTTTTGAGGAGTCTGCTGCTTGAGCGATCTCGAGGCGCTTATGTGAGGTCTCGGGTCCAGATGCTGCACGAGCTGGACCGAGCGTCGCCTTTCTTTTTCTCTTTGGAGAAGGGGCGGGGAGCTCGAAAACAGCTCGTGGAGTTGCTTGCAGATGACGGCTCCTCTGTCACTGATCCAGAGAGGATTAATGCCTTGGTTAGGTCCTTTTATGGGACCCTGTTCTCTGCGGAAGGATTCAGTGTGGAGGCTCAGCAAGATCTGTGGGAGGGTCTACCGACCGTAGATAGGGGGGAGGCTGATCTTCTTGATGGCCCCTTATCTTTGGAGGAGTTGACTCGCGCCTTGCATCAGCTCAGGAGGGGTAAGTCCCCCGGGCTGGATGGGTTGACGGTGGAGTTTGTTAGAGCATTCTGGGACGTCCTAGGGGGTGACTATATGTTGGTTTTGGGGGAGAGCCTGGCGACTGGAGTGATGCCTCTCTCGTGGCGTAGGACGGTTGTTGTCTTGCTGCCTAAGAAGGGCGAACTCCGTTTGTTGAAGAACTGGCGTCCAGTCTCTCTCCTTTGCACAGAATATAAAATTTTTGCACGGGCAATGGCAAATCGCCTGGGCTCCGTGCTGCATCAAGTGATTCATCCTGATCAATCTTATACAGTCCCTGGCCGGTCCATCCAGGATAACATCCACCTGGTTAGGGACCTGATTCATTTAGTCCAGGGTACTGGTGAGTCAGCTGCTTTTCTGTCTCTTGATCAGGAGAAGGCTTTTGATAGGGTAGAGCATGAATACCTATTTGGGACGTTGCAAGCGTTTGGGTTTGGACCACACTTCGTGGCCCGGGTCCGGCTTTTGTACGCTGCTGCGGAGTGTCTTGTAAAGGTTAATGGCGCGGTGCTATCTCCTTTTCATTTTGGGAGGGGGGTCCGCCAGGGGTGCCCTATGTCGGGCCAGTTGTATTCGGTCTGTGTGGAGCCGTTCCTGTGTCTTCTTCGGAGGAGGTTGACAGGCCTGGCCCTACCTGGCCCGCGGGTTGAGGTGATTCTATCGGCGTATGCCGATGACGTACTTCTTATGTTCACTGATCCTGGTGACCTGCGGAGGATGCGTGACTGCCAGGAGATATTCTCGGCTGCATCTTCTGCTAGGATTAACTGGAGTAAGTGCTCTGGACTTTTGGTGGGTCAGTGGCGGGTAGACTCCCTGCCGGAGGAGATGGCATTGTATGCGTGGAGTACCACGCACCTCCTCTATCTGGGGGTGTACCTGAGTCCCACTGAGGATGTTTGGCCGGCAAACTGGCAAGAGTTGGAGACGAAGGTGGTTGCTCGGCTGGGGCGCTGGTCAGGCCTGCTTGGAGTTCTCTCCTTTCGGGGGAGGGTGCTGGTCATAAACCAGCTGGTGGCCTCTATGTTATGGTACCGGCTGGCTACTCTTGTCCCGCCCTCTATATTTGTAACTGCTATACAGAAGAAGCTGGTGGATTTCTTTTGGGGAAATAGGAAGCATTGGATTTCCGCGGCGGTCCTGAGTCTTCCGTTAGAGGAGGGCGGCCAGTCCTTGGTGTGCGTGCGCACCCAGGTGGCGGCTCTCCGTCTCAGGACTCTGCGGAGTTACATGTATGTAGAGAACCCTCCCAGATGGCACGCTCTGGCCACGTATTTTTTTCGTCAGGGTCGTTGCCTAAGGGGGGTCTCGCGGCTCCCGGTGGCGGGTGTCAGTCGACCCGCTCTAAGGGGCTTGCCTGTTTTCTATAGGGATGTGTTAAGAGTGAGGAATTTGGTGGTGTTCAGCCAGAGTGTTGTTCCACGAGGAGAGGGGGATGTTGTGGTTGCGGGTGTGGCTGGTCCTCATCCTGTCATGGTGGTTGTCGAGGAAAGGCGCGAGCCTAGAGTGGTTCAGATAGAGCTTACCCCTGCTCCGTCAGATCTGCTCATCGGGCCTAGGCTTCGGGATATTTCTCGGCCTCCGGCTCCGCATAATCTGAGCTGCCTTTCTGAGATGACCAGCATGCCATTTTGTGATGCAAGGAGACGCGCACTGTACAGGATGCTCCTGCACATTCTGAACCACCGTGCCTTCGTCTCCCGTCCTGACTCACCATGGAGGACGGTGTTACCATCCGAAGGCGGCGGGGGGCCCCAGTGGGGGTCCTTCTATAAGGGAGTTGTACCCCTTTATATTGGGGACCTGGGGTGGAGAGTGCTGCATGGAGCGGTGGTTTGCAATAAACTTTTGAGTCGGTTCACGGGCTCGTCTGCCGCATGTATTTTCTGCGGAGAGGAGGAGACCGTATTCCATGTGTATATGGAGTGTGTGAGGTTACTGCCCCTGTACCAATATCTGAAGGGGTTGTTCCTCAAGTTCTGGCTGCATTTTAGCCCCACAATCCTGGTGTTTGGACACAAGGCGGGGAGTGGGGAGAGCCGAGTGTGGGGGGGGGACTTACCTGTCGGTTTGCTCCTTGGCCTGGCCAAGATGGCCATTCGTGGGTCCAGGCAGCGGGCGGTCGACGGTCTGGCGAGAGTCGGCTGCCTGCCCCTCTTTCGGGCCTACGTCCGTGCACGTGTGTCCCTGGAGAGGGAACACGCGGTGTTCACGGGGACTCTGGAGGCCTTCCGTCAGCGCTGGTCGCCGCGTGGGGTTGAGGCGATTATAAATGAATGTACTGCTGTACTACAATGATCTGTTCATTATAGTGTGATTTTTGATTGTGTTTTGATGTGTTGTATTTTATGATTTGTGTTGAATAAAGTTTTTGAAATGAAAAAAAAAAAAAAAAAAAAAGAGAGAGAGGTCGTGTTTTCTTCTCAGCTCTGCAGTTGAGAAGGATTGGAGCAGCCTTTCCAGGATTTTGCCGTTGGAGAGGGCACAGACCCAGGGGGGCTTCATAGTTCAACTTATTGTTGGGCTGTTGAAGCTTTTCTCTGGTCTGGGGAGCCTCCATCTGTGTGAAGATTCCTGAGTTTCTCCACATTGTCGAGGGTGCGGTTGGCGTTGGCGGATTGCCAAGAGTGCCTGTGATCTCAGTGGGCTGAAGTTGTGCGGTGTCTTTGTCGTTTTTGGCTCCGCTTCTCTGCCCTAAAGTCATTTTGTCAGTGCGGCTGCCTGGCTTAATGTGAAGAAGGTACTTTTGCGTCCAGCGCGACTGGGATCGAGTTTCCCGTAAGCTGCTCTTGGCTGTGGACGAACCTGGGGACTTTCCTGCTTCAGCTGGAGGTTTCTGTTTTCTGCTGCCTGTCTTTGACTGTGACTGTCTCTGGGACTTAACTTGGAGCTGTGCTGCTGAGGGGCTTGGAGCTGGTTTGTGCCTCTGTGAGGATGGCGATGGAAGGGGCGCGGCCGAAGGTCCGGACCTACGCAGCGACGGCATCAGTGGCGGGTGCGAGGCCATCTGAGCTTGAGCCTCATGTTGACTTGGATGGGGACAGTTTTGGTATTTCTGTTCAAACTGGGCCTATGATGTCTAGGGGGGTAATTACGAAGGCCATGAATGAACTTCTTGGGAGGGGGGCTATTGTCTCTTCTGAGCTCGAAAGGGGAAAGGTGGAGATGATACTTAAGACCCGGGAGTGTGTGGCCCGAGCGTTGGAGGAGGGGATCTCAGTGGGGGGGGTCCACGTACAGGTGGATCCGTGGGTATCCAGGGTGAGACCGGTTCTCCTGCGGAGCTGCCCCACTTATTTTTCGGATGCAGTGCTTATTCCACACCTGTCCAAGTTCGGGGAGGTGCGGTCTAAATGTTTTCGTCTCTTGCATCCCGGGGGGGACTCGGAGGAAAAAGGGGTCTTCAGTTTCAAGAGGAGGGTGTTCATGAAGGTGGGTGAGGGGGATGGTGCCGAGGGGAGTTTTGAGGTGGTGCATAAGGGTGTACCCAGAACCGTGCGTTGGAGTTGGGGAAAGGCACGGTGTCATGCGTGCGGCGAATTTGGACATCTCCGTAGGGAGTGTCTTTTTCGCGGGGGCACTGCTAGAGGTTCTAGTGCAGTGGCCCAGGAAAGCGCTGCTGGCCCATCTGGGGTGGCTGGTCAAACCTCAGCGGCGCGGGGTGGTACTGCTGACCCGGCTGAGGTTGCCAGTTCTGCCTTGGTGACCCGGGGCGGCAGTGCTAAGCCTTCTGGGTCCAGAGGTTCCGCTTTGGGGACCCTGGGCAGTGAGAGCCCAAGCCCCCCACGTCCCCTACGTCTTGCGCCTGTGGCGGTGGATGGAGGTGGGGCGCAGGAGGAGGGGAGTGTTGAGGGGGGGTATTGGGAGAAGCAGGGGAAGCATAATAAGAAGAAGGAGAGGGATAGGGCTGCCCGAGCGAAGAAAGTGCAATCGGGTGAGTTTAGCTCCAGTGTGGTGCAGACTGCACCTGCTGGGGCCCAGGGGGGAGTTGTGGTGGCTCGGAAGGGGGGAAAGAAGTCTAAACGTGTGGGTGGCAAAGTGGTTGGGGGTAATGTGGCGGCGGATGACCCTTCCCTTATGGAGGTTACCGCACCTCCGCATGCGAGTGGGACTAAAAGGAGGCATTTGCCTGGTGAAGAGGAGGAAGGGCGTGGGTCCAGAGCGAAGGGGATGTCTTTCTCCGGGCTTTCCACCACTGAGGTGGCTGAAAGTGGTCTTGACCCGGTGTCTTCTGGGTCGGTGGTTGGGCCTTCTCTTCATGGATCTACAGCGGGTGTCACCGGACTGGGTGCTGAAGTTGATTCCGGTGGAGTTGTGTCCACTGGGCGGGAGTCTGTCCCTTCATCTCAGGGGCCCTCTGAGGGAGTTATCTCGGCGGATGCTGTGGTTAGCTCCCTTGGGTGTGTACCCTCTGGGTCGGATGAGGTCCCCTCGTTTCAGAGGCCTACTGAGGGTGCTAGCACGGTAGGTGACGTGGTTGGCTCCTCTGGTAGTGTGCCCTCTGTGACGGGGGATGTGCAGAGTCAGGCTGAGGGGGGAGTTTCGGGGGTGTTGTCGTTCAAGTCTGTGCTCCATATCAGTGCCAGTGGAGGTGCTGGGGGGCGGGATGCCTCACTGGATGAGTTGTCTGGGGTGAGGTTAATGGCAGGTGGTGATTCTCTGGGTGATGCCTGTGGAGAGGGCACTCTGGATGATGTGGAGGTCAGGGCTGTTATGGGACGTGATCCTCTTTCAGACTCCGAGGGTGCCAGTGTTCCACAGGCCCTGGGGATGCCTCTTGTTGTTGCTTCCCCAGGCCCAGAGGAGGAGGGTGATGGTAGCGTGCAGGAGCCCAGCCATTCAGAGGGCTGCGAGTCTCAGGTAGGGGTGTTGGGACCCACCCCCAGCATTGATCCGGGTGGTCGTGTCATGGCTGTGGAGGAGGATAGCGATGCGGCCAGTGGGGGGGGCTCAGAGTGTGATGTGTCAGACAGTTCTGGTCTTTCTGAGGTTGTTGATTCAGGTGCGAGCGGGTTGGCTGAGAGCCCAGACTCCAAGGCCGTGTCTGAGGCGAAGCTTATTGTTGAGGTGCGAGAGTTCTTAAAAATAAGTCGTGCTCCCAAAACATTATGGTGGGCCGTTACAAGGAGATGGGAGGATTGGCTAGATGTGCGGGAGAGTCTCGAGGCTATCCTTAGTAACAAGGATAGTGGTCTTTCTGACTCGGATTTGGGGCAGTTTTGGGGTTTGTTGAAGGTCCTCAGAAAAGGACCTCCTGTGACTACAGGGAGTGTGAGGGTCACAATCTAATGTGTCTACACATTCACAGTAGCTACATTAAATTTAAATGGGAGTAGAGCGAGTTTTCGAAGATTTCAGCTCTTATCAGCCCTAAGGGAGGGGAGATTTGCAGTTTGTTATCTGCAAGAGACACATACCGTTGCTAGTGATGAACCTACCTGGCAACTGGAGTGGGAAGGGAGGGTTTATATGAGCCATCTCAGCTCAAATTCGAGTGGGGTGGCTTTTCTGTTGGCCCCAAATTTTCTGCCAAGCATTTTAAAAGTGCAGGAAGTGGTGCCAGGACGTTTGCTCCATCTGGCCGTGAGCCTGGATGGCATGCCGTTGCATTTCATTAACGTGTATGCCCCTAGCTCCGGCACGATGCAGGCCGGCCTGCTTCGGGAGGTGAATGCTCTGTTGGGCACTATTGATAGGGGAGAGTGTGTCTTCCTTGGTGGGGACTTTAATTGCACACTTGAGGTGCGGGACCGTTCTGGTACTCAGTGTGCGCCTGCTGTAGCGAAGAAGCTGAGAGGCTTGATTGACTCCTTTGAGTTGGTTGATGTTTGGAGGGACCTTCACCCTGATTCCACTGCTTTTTCGCGGAGGTCTGAGGGCGGTGGTTCCCGCATTGATCGGTTTTATATTTCCCGAGCGTTTGTTTCCCGTGTCTCTGCGGCCTCAATGCGGCTGGTGCCGTGCTCGGACCATTGTCTGGTGCGTGTGGATTTCAATCCAGCGTGCGCTCGGGCTGGGTCCGCGTACTGGCACTTTAACAACAGGCTGATGGAGGACCGGTGTTTCCGGGAGTCATTCACTCGGTTTTGGGTGAAGTGGAGAGAGAGGCAGAGGTGCTTCTCTTCCCTTAGGCAGTGGTGGGATGTGGGTAAAGCTCACATCCGTCTCTTTTGTAAGGAATATACATGGGGGTCGACTGGGAGGCGGGACTCAGCGGTCGAGAAGCTGGAGAGGGAGATACAGGACGCTGAGTCTCGCCTGGGTCAGTTTGGTGAAGACTCCAGCGAATGGGGAGAGTTTCAGAGGAAGAAGGAGGTTTTGAGGAGTCTGCTGCTTGAGCGATCTCGAGGCGCTTATGTGAGGTCTCGGGTCCAGATGCTGCACGAGCTGGACCGAGCGTCGCCTTTCTTTTTCTCTTTGGAGAAGGGGCGGGGAGCTCGAAAACAGCTCGTGGAGTTGCTTGCAGATGACGGCTCCTCTGTCACTGATCCAGAGAGGATTAATGCCTTGGTTAGGTCCTTTTATGGGACCCTGTTCTCTGCGGAAGGATTCAGTGTGGAGGCTCAGCAAGATCTGTGGGAGGGTCTACCGACCGTAGATAGGGGGGAGGCTGATCTTCTTGATGGCCCCTTATCTTTGGAGGAGTTGACTCGCGCCTTGCATCAGCTCAGGAGGGGTAAGTCCCCCGGGCTGGATGGGTTGACGGTGGAGTTTGTTAGAGCATTCTGGGACGTCCTAGGGGGTGACTATATGTTGGTTTTGGGGGAGAGCCTGGCGACTGGAGTGATGCCTCTCTCGTGGCGTAGGACGGTTGTTGTCTTGCTGCCTAAGAAGGGCGAACTCCGTTTGTTGAAGAACTGGCGTCCAGTCTCTCTCCTTTGCACAGAATATAAAATTTTTGCACGGGCAATGGCAAATCGCCTGGGCTCCGTGCTGCATCAAGTGATTCATCCTGATCAATCTTATACAGTCCCTGGCCGGTCCATCCAGGATAACATCCACCTGGTTAGGGACCTGATTCATTTAGTCCAGGGTACTGGTGAGTCAGCTGCTTTTCTGTCTCTTGATCAGGAGAAGGCTTTTGATAGGGTAGAGCATGAATACCTATTTGGGACGTTGCAAGCGTTTGGGTTTGGACCACACTTCGTGGCCCGGGTCCGGCTTTTGTACGCTGCTGCGGAGTGTCTTGTAAAGGTTAATGGCGCGGTGCTATCTCCTTTTCATTTTGGGAGGGGGGTCCGCCAGGGGTGCCCTATGTCGGGCCAGTTGTACTCGGTCTATGTGGAGCCGTTCCTGTGTCTTCTTCGGAGGAGGTTGACAGGCCTGGCCCTACCTGGCCCGCGGGTTGAGGTGATTCTATCGGCGTATGCCGATGACGTACTTCTTATGTTCACTGATCCTGGTGACCTGCGGAGGATGCGTGACTGCCAGGAGATATTCTCGGCTGCATCTTCTGCTAGGATTAACTGGAGTAAGTGCTCTGGACTTTTGGTGGGTCAGTGGCGGGTAGACTCCCTGCCGGAGGAGATGGCATTGTATGCGTGGAGTACCACGCACCTCCTCTATCTGGGGGTGTACCTGAGTCCCACTGAGGATGTTTGGCCGGCAAACTGGCAAGAGTTGGAGACGAAGGTGGTTGCTCGGCTGGGGCGCTGGTCAGGCCTGCTTGGAGTTCTCTCCTTTCGGGGGAGGGTGCTGGTCATAAACCAGCTGGTGGCCTCTATGTTATGGTACCGGCTGGCTACTCTTGTCCCGCCCTCTATATTTGTAACTGCTATACAGAAGAAGCTGGTGGATTTCTTTTGGGGAAATAGGAAGCATTGGATTTCCGCGGCGGTCCTGAGTCTTCCGTTAGAGGAGGGCGGCCAGTCCTTGGTGTGCGTGCGCACCCAGGTGGCGGCTCTCCGTCTCAGGACTCTGCGGAGATACATGTATGTAGAGAACCCTCCCAGATGGCACGCTCTGGCCACGTATTTTTTTTCGTCAGGGTCGTTGCCTAAGGGGGGTCTCGCGGCTCCCGGTGGCGGGTGTCAGTCGACCCGCTCTAAGGGGCTTGCCTGTTTTCTATAGGGATGTGTTAAGAGTGGGGAATTTGGTGGTGTTCAGCCAGAGTGTTGTTCCACGAGGAGAGGGGGATGTTGTGGCTGCGGGTGTGGCTGGTCCTCATCCTGTCATGGTGGTTGTCGAGGAGAGGCGCGAGCCTAGAGTGGTTCAGATAGAGCTTACCCCTGCTCCGTCAGATCTGCTCATCGGGCCTAGGCTTCGGGATATTTCTCGGCCTCCGGCTCCGCATAATCTGAGCTGCCTTTCTGAGATGACCAGCATGCCATTTTGTGATGCAAGGAGACGCGCACTGTACAGGATGCTCCTGCACATTCTGAACCACCGTGCCTTCGTCTCCCGTCCTGACTCACCATGGAGGACGGTGTTACCATCCGAAGGCGGCGGGGGGCCCCAGTGGGGGTCCTTCTATAAGGGAGTTGTACCCCTTTATATTGGGGACCTGGGGTGGAGAGTGCTGCATGGAGCGGTGGTTTGTAATAAACTTTTGAGTCGGTTCACGGGCTCGTCTGCCGCATGTATTTTCTGCGGAGAGGAGGAGACCGTATTCCATGTGTATGTGGAGTGTGTGAGGTTACTGCCCCTGTACCAATATCTGAAGGGGTTGTTCCTCAAGTTCTGGCTGCATTTTAGCCCCACAATCCTGGTGTTTGGACACAAGGCGGGGAGTGGGGAGAGCCGAGTGTGGGGGGGGGACTTACCTGTCGGTTTGCTCCTTGGCCTGGCCAAGATGGCCATTCGTGGGTCCAGGCAGCGGGCGGTCGACGGTCTGGCGAGAGTCGGCTGCCTGCCCCTCTTTCGGGCCTACGTCCGTGCACGTGTGTCCCTGGAGAGGGAACACGCGGTGTTCACGGGGACTCTGGAGGCCTTCCGTCAGCGCTGGTCGCCGCGTGGGGTTGAGGCGATTATAAATGAATGTACTGCTGTACTACAATGATCTGTTCATTATAGTGTGATTTTTGATTGTGTTTTGATGTGTTGTATTTTATGATTTGTGTTGAATAAAGTTTTTGAAATGAAAAAAAAAAAAAAAAAAAAAAAAGAGAGAGAGAGAGTGTGTCGGCTGCCTGCCCCTCTTTCAGGCCTACGTCCGTGCACGTGTGTCCCTGGAGAGGGAACACGCGGTGTCCACGGGGACTCTGGAGGCCTTCCGTCAACGCTGGTCACCGCGTGGGGTTGAGGCTATTATAAACAATGAATGTACTGTTGTACTACAATGATCTGTTTGTTATAGTGTGATTTTTGATTGTGTTTTGATGTGTTGTATTTTATGATTGTGTTGAATAAAGTTTTTGAAATGAAAAAAAGAGAGAGAGAGAGAGAGAGAGAGAGAGAGAGAGAGGTGAGTGAAATCTTCTATCAATAGATAACTAAGACTCTGATCTTGTGTTCTTCCGGTTTGCGTGGTTTTTCGATTTGCGCAAAAACGGTACACGGCAGCGATAAAATTGTTTGCCACCTTACTCACCATTCTCCTGTGCTTAAGTCCAACAGGTTTTGTTCCGATCGAAGGTATATTTTATAATTTATTAAGGTTTACAAATCTTAAAGACTGTGCATGCCCAGATTGGTCTCCTCTCCTGTTAGTCAGCGCCATGCAGATTGGTCTCCTCTCCTGTCTGTTGCTGGGACAGCAATGCCCCTGCCTGCACCATCACTACACTGATTGACCGGGTCCACTGTCAGTCACAGACGGCGCCCGCCTTGCCTGGTGAGGAGAATATAAAGCCGAAGGAGCAGAGTGAGCATCACTAACGCTCCGCCAGCTGGAGAGCGGGTGGGGCTGCATCTGGGGAGTAGGGGAGGTAGGGAATGCGGAATAGAGGGAGAGGAGTGCAGTGGGGGAGGTGAGCAGGGATAATGGGGGGCGACAGGGGGTGGTGAGGAGTGGGGGAGGTGGGGGAGGTATGGGATAGAGGGATAGGAAGGGGGTAGGGAGGGGAGAGGAGTTATGGAGTGAGGGAGGGAGTAGCTGAGGGTAGGGGAAAAGAGAGGAAGAGAGAGGTGAGGGAGGGATTGGGGAGGGGAAAAGGAGAGGGGAAAGATCCTGGGGAGATGAGGAGGGAGAATGGGGCAGCTGAGGGAGAGGAGGGGCTTGGGAAGGAGAGGGGGGAAAGTGGGGGAGGTGAGGAGATAGAGTGGGGGAGGAGGGGAAATAGAGGGAGAGGGACAGGAGTGGGGGAGGTTGGGAGTGGGGACTAGAGGGGGGGGGAGGGCAGTGGGTGAGGTCAGGAGGGACAGTTAGGGGGGTAGGGGGAGGTGAGGAGTGGGGGATAGAGAGGTAGGAGGGGGTAGAGAGCGGAGAGTAGTTACGGAGGGAGAGAGGGAGTGACTGATGGTAGGGGAAATGAGAGGTGAGAGAAGGATTGGGGGAAGGGGAGGAGTGGGGAAAGAAGAGGGAGGGTAAAGAGGAGGGGGAGGGAGTACTGGGGGATGAGGGGAAATGAGTCGTGCCTGCGCAGTTGGGGGCTATGCATGAGTGGTGGAATATTGCATTCGGGGAACGGGCTGCATTGGGGGAACGGGAGAGTGATGGAATATTACGTTGGGGGAGCAGACCCAAAGGGCTTGCACTTAGTCCAGTGTGTAGTAAAAACACAAGTTAACTGTGGAAGAATCTGGAGAGAAGTTGTTATATTCAAGGAATATTACGTGGTTGTTCAATGTTTGAAGCAAGACACATGTGGCAAACTGTGACTATTCAAAATAGATTATGCAGAGAGTTTATGCGAACATTAAGAGCTTTGATGCACTTGAATTGGGACCCAATGATGCATAAAATGATCCAAAACTATATGAAAGGCCAAGGACAGATTACTGACTGTAATGAGTGGTGAGAGCTGGTACTTTATATTCTGCAACAATAACATATATTGGAATCAATTCGAACCCCTGCAGGAGTGGGAAACAGCAGAAGAAAATCAGTTGCTGGAATTCATTGACTTGAGTCCAAAGGTGAGGCAAAAACAGTGTTAACAGGTCAGCCTGTTATCACTTGTTGTCCACCAGTGCAGATCATAAATGTTGACTCTACTGATACCTATTTATACAAGAACACAATAGTACTAGAAAATAACAGCAGGAACAGGCCAGCTGGCCCATTAAGCCTGCCCACCAGTCAATATGATCATAGAAAAAAAAAAAAAAAAAAAATCATGGCAAACCAAAGTTGTCCTTAACTCCTCTACACTACTAGTTCCTCATAGCCCTCAATTTGCCAATCTTTCAAAAAAAATAAAATAGCCATCTCAACCTTAAATGCTTCCAATGATCTAGTCTTCATAATCATCTTGGGTACAGACTTGCAAAGATTTACCCACCTTCTGTGAAAATAATCTATGAACCTTAGTTTATACCAGACTGATTCCTGGGATGGCAGGACTTTCATATGAAGAAAGACTGGATAGACTCGGCTTGTACGCGCAAGAATTTAGAAGATTGAGGGGGATCTTTTAGAAACTTACAAAATTCTTAAGGGGTTGGACAGGCTAGATGCAGGAAGATTGTTCCCGATGTTGGGGAAGTCCAGAACAAGGGGTCACAGTTGAAGGATAAGGGGGAAGTCTTTTAGGACCGAGATGAGAAAAACATTTTTCACGCAGAGAGTGGTGAATCTTTGGAATTCTCTGCCACAGACAGTCAGTCTGTTCATTGGCTATATTTAAGAGGGAGTTAGATGTGGCCCTTGTGGCTAAAGGGATCGGGGGTATGGAGAGACGGCAGGTACAGGATATTGAGTTGGATGATGAGCCATGGTCATATTGAATTATGGTGCAGGCTCGAAGGACCGAATGGCCTACTCCTGCACCTATTTTCTATGTTCTATGTCTATGTTTCTATAAATGTCCACTATTTATCATGTAAATATGTTCCATCCAAGTTGTTGAAAATGTCTCAGGATCTACTCTGCAATGCCCCCTCACAATTTTAAACATCTAATAAGGTCATCTCTCGTTCTTCTCAACACCAAAGAGTTTTAACCATTACTTTATCTCCTCTTCTTCACATATTTTTTCATCCATCCTGTCACATTATACCTGGCATAATTGTCTCGCCAAGAGGGGTTGGAGGAAAATTAAAATAGAATAGTTATGCACAGGGATTCTGCCACATGTTCTCCCTGAAAGAAGGAACCCATTAAATGTCCATTCCATACATTGCTGAGCTGACAACAGAGGAAAAGATGAGTTTTGAATCAAAATGTAAAATCTTTGTATGATGCGCATGTCAAAATAATGAAAGGTATAGACTAAGTAATTACAGGTCAGTTGGCCTGTTAGGAAAAGTAATGGAAGAGATTCTGGAAGATGGTGCTACTCAACATTTGAATCTGAAGAAGGGACCTGACACGCAACGTCATGTATCCTTCTTCTCCAGAGATATTGCCTGACCTGCTGAGTTACTCCAGTGTCCTTGTGTCTAATTTTAGTATTGTTATTGGTTTATTATTTATTATTGGTTTGTTATTGGTTTATTATTGTCCCATGCACTGAGAATATAGTATTGTCCCATGCACTTGAAGAAGCTTAATTGTCAACCTACTTTTGTTCAGGGGAAGTCACATTATATACTGTCACTTTTCCAAGTTCTTTGATGGTCTAACAGGGTGGGTTGATGACAGAAGCACCTTCAAGGTCTACATGGACCTTAATAAAAACATTTGACATGGTGGTCCATAAACTAAATGCTTCTGAGATCCAAAGGAAAATAACAGGTTGGATCCAAAGTTGATTCAGTGACTCTGACACCCATGGAAATTGAATTCATTGGATAGAAGTCTATAGGTAACATTTCTAAGGGTTACACAAAAAGCTGGAGAAACTCAGCGGGTGCAGCAGCATCTAAGGAGCGAAGGAGATAGGCGACGTTTCGGGTTGAGACCCTTCTTCAGACTGGTCAGGGATCAGGGAGACGAGAGATATAAACAGTGATGTGGAGAGATAAGGAACAATGAGTGAAAGATATGCAAAAAAGTATTGGTGATAAAGGAAGCAGGCCATTGTAAGCTGTTTGTGGTGTGAAAATGAGAAGCTAGTGCGACTGGGGGGGGGGGGGGAGATGGAGAAGGAATGTCAGGGCCAGAGGGCTGAGGGAGAGGTGGGGGGGAGGCAGTCAGGGTTAACAGAATTGAGAAAATTCAATGTTTAAGCCCAGAGGATGCCGACTCCCCAAGCGGAATATGAGGTGCTGTTCCTCCAACTTGCGGTGTTGATCACTCTGGCCGTGGAGGAGGCCCAGGACCGAGAGGTCGGATACGGAGTGGGAGGGGGAGTTGAAGTGCTGAGCCACCGGGAGGTCGGGTTGGTTATTGCGGACCGAGCGGAGGTGTTCGGCGAAACGATCGCCCAACCTCCGCTTGGTCTCACCGATGTAGATCAGCTGGCATCTGGAGCAACGGATGCAGTAGATGAGGTTGGAGGAGGTGCAGGTGAACCTCTGTCGGACTTGGAATGACTGCTTGGGTCCCTGAAAGGAGTGGATGGGGGAGGTGAAGGAACAAGTGTAGCATCTCTTGCGGTTGCAAGGGAAAGTGCCCGGGGAAGGAGTGGAGCGGGAGGGAAGGGAAGAATTGACGAGGGAGTTGCGGAGGGAGCGGTCTTTGCGGAAGGCAGACGGGGGGGAGATGGGAAGATGTGGCGACCCTGACCAGTCTGAAGAAGGGTCTCGACCCGAAACGTCGCCTATCTCCTTCGCTCCTTAGATGCTGCTGCACCCGCTGAGTTTCTCCAGCTTTTTGTGTAACCCTCGATTCTCCAGCATCTGCAGTTCCTTCTTTAACATTTCTAAGGTTGGCTCAGAAGGCAAGATAATTTAAAAAGCTGTAAGATATTGATAAGTATAAAGAAGCGATATTTGGCAAGTATCCAAAGATCCCTCAAGGCAACAGGAAAGATAGATGAAGTAATTAACAAGTTACATGTGGTATTTTTCTCTTCTGGCCAAGACATGCAGAGTAAGAACTAAAACATAATTGCACAATTGTATAAAATACCAATAAACTGCAACAAATATACAATTGTGGTCATTCTTAACCTTTTCTTTTCCAAGTAAAAGAATCTCAACCCAATTAAAACTCTCCTCGTAACAGAAATGTTCCAGTTTCGGGAATGCAACTACAATTGGAACATTTCTGTTACGAGGAGAGTTTTAATTGGGTTGAGATTATTTTATTTGGAAAAGAAAAGATTAAGAATGACCACAGTTGTATATTTGTTGCAGTTTATTGGTATTTTATACAATTGTGCAATTATTTTTTAGTGATGATATGGAGGAATGATTTTCATACGCCAAAAAGTAATCAAGCAAGGGGCCAAAGATTTTAAATATTTGGCAGCAGAATCCGAGAGGGAATGAAAATAAATCTTTTCACTCAATGGATGTCTGTAACAAATTGTCCAAATATTAGTAGATGAATATCTCAGCATTTATGAACAAAGAGCTGGACAGTATGGTAGGCTGCTCCTTTAATAGTATGGGCATGTTAAGTTGGAAAACCATCTTTAGTACTGCAAATCTCAATGACCCCATGAATCAAATTGTAGATACTGCAAAGATATGCACTCTGCAAAATAATCTATTATGTATTAGGTCAAATGCATAAATACTGTAATGAATTGTACAGATGCCAATGTTATATGAACTGCAAACTGTGTTTCAAAATGAATGTTCACAGCCCCATTTCAAGCCATCAATTCTGAGACTGTTTGGCTCACCATCAAAATATCACACCAGGAAGCCTGCAAACGTTAATGTTCTCGGGACGTTTTACACATCTAAATTGATTCAATCTGTATTGCTTTTTTATGCATTCCTGCTATCAGCATGTTGTTATATTCTTTTGCTTCTGTGTAATTTAAAATATTAAAACATCCCATGATATTTTGTGCTAGTTAGAAAAGATGGGGGAGAACAGTTTGATGTCTGTGCAACTACAACTGGCAAACCAACAAGCATTAATTATATGGGATACTAAAACAAATGATTAGAATTATGAAACAATCTGCTGAGAGAAATTGCACGATCAGAGAGCACAGAGGAAAGTTGAACTTTTAAAATGACCTCAACTCCATAAGAGACAAAATATTGTATATATCCAACCCCACGGGTACATTGGAGAAGCAGCTTATGGTACCAAAAGTCAGAAGCATTAAAACAAATCCAATATGCATAAGAAACTAAAGCCTAATCGAATTGATGTTTATGCTTTGATTGAGAGATTAATGGTCTCAATCTGTGAAGCTATCAAAAAGACTCTGCATCAGCGGTATACAATTGTAACATTATTTCAGTATCATTAAATTCAGATTGATTTTCTTGCGATTAAAAATTTTGCAATACTTTCTTCAACACATTCAAGGAATAAGGCATGAGTGAATTTTAGAATGGTACTCAATAGGTTCCCTCTTTTGATGGGTCTCAGGTTAGAATATTTGTATAGAGGAACATCTCAATAACATGCCACTCCAAGTTGTATTTGAGGTACACCTCATTAAAGTGTTGTATTGTACCATGTTTTTCATCTTCTGTTTGATGCTCATTTCATTGTTTACAGTTTGTGAATTACTTCATAATTATAATGGTTCATTGCTGCTTTAGTTGTCACATGTGCACTGCACAGTGAAATACTTTTTGCATATTTACACATGCAGGGGTCCCTGCATGTAGGGGGCCCAAGGATGTGGCTCCATTTCCAAGGTCCATGCCCGGTCTACTGGAGCGGCTCCCGATGTGCCTCTGCAGAGTCTCCCTCGATCGTCTTCAATGGCCAGCAACCCCATGTCCCTCTCCTCGCCCAGCGATCTTTGTGTCATGGGGGCACCTCCTGCAGCCGACTCTGAGGCGCTGGAGGCATTACCCCCATTCACTCTCCTACCGGCCCTTGCTCCCAGTGTCTGGCGGCTCCCTCCTCATCAGTTCTCCGGTCTTCAGGGGACGAGCAGGGACTGGGCCCAGCAGCTTCCCTCCACAGGCCAGCTCTCAGGTCCTCCAGGCAGGTTCTCAGTTCCGCGGTCCACCGAACTTGCAATGAACGCCAATACAAACAACATCTGAGGTAATAGGATGAGCACAGACATCCACTCTATAAAATGGCCAGGTCTTCACTCAGTTAACAGTTGCTCACTATTAAGCTGCATATCATTGAACACCGTAGATCATGACAAAATAAAACTCAGTGAGTTTGTGTTAAACTTTTTCAGAGCTATACAAAAACCATTGCCTCCAGTTAATTCTTTGGACACCTTAAGGTAGCAATGTTACAAAATTTTGAGATTTAAAAAATCAAGTCTGCAATTTATCCCATCAGATAAAGCATAAAAAGAAGTTTAATTTGACACCTAATTCACTTTCATATCTTCAGTATTAAGAAAGTTATGACCATTTTCATACTCTGAAATTAGCATCTTGTCCAAATAACATTCACCACAATAATCCACAATATAACATAATTTTTAAATCTCATTTTCATGAATTTCTGGGCCAAATGGAAGGAATTTAGCGTTTAATGCCTGTAAATTAATGGCCATTTAAATCAACTAGCGAGTGGGTTTTAGTGGAATGCGGTGGATTGGAACGTTGCAGTTTGCGGTGAAGTCAGTATGAAAATACTGTTGGTTCATACATTTTTTTGGACCCCATTTCGCAACATGAAAATATGATTAAAGCCTCCATAAAAACCAACTTTTAATATAAAAATAAACTGTGTACCTTTTTTTCACCCCTAAGCAAAATACTTCCCGTTGTCGGCGCTCACGGCTTTTGAAGGTGATTTTTAAATTACTCTAGTTAGTAAATAATCCAGCGTAATTTAAAAATACCTTACTGAATGAAATGTCGGAGCGATTTTTCTTCTGCAACAAAATCGCCCGACATGGATCGATTTTCCCTGTCTGTTGAAAAACGTCACTTTAAGCCCGCCCCTCTCTGAAAGGTGCCAAAGTCACGCACACGGGGAGCGGCAGAACTGCAGCGCTGCTCAAGGTAAGTTTTGTAACATACCAACTTAAGGGGGGCCCCCATAGCAGAAGCGTCCACATCGCGGGGCTGGAAACTGGAAGTATTCAGAGCTAATTCTGCTACCGCCATCATCTATTGCGACAAGTGATGGCTTCCACTGATTGTCGCCAGAAGCTTGCGTCCTTTTCAGGATGGACGATGACAGCGAGGCTAACATTTGTAACAAGATGGACACGAAAAGAGAAGAGACCTTAAGGGGGAAAGAATTTATAGCAATCTAAGGGATAACCTTTTCTTGAAAAGGGTGGTTGGTGTATGGAACAAGTTGCCGGAGGAAGTAGTTGAGGCAGGGATTATTGTGATGTTTAAGCAATTAGACAGGTACATGGATAGGTCAGGTTTAGTGAGATATGGGCCAAATATTTTAGAGAGATATGACCCAAAGATATGGGTCAATGGGCAGGTGGGACTAGTGTAGATGGAACATGTTGGTTGGAGTGGGCAAGTTGGACTGAAGGGCCTGTTTCCATGCTATCTGACTATGACTCTATTTACAAGGATAACTGACTCTGGAAGTAACTTGAACTTGTTTATTTTTGTTTTGGTGTCTATAATGATCTAGCAGCATACTTTCCAGAAGCCCATGAGTTAATTGACAGGAACTGAGCAGAAGAATGAATTTAAATAAATTAATCTTCAATTATTTTGTAGTTATATTGTATGAAGAATGATGTTGTGGGCGCAAGTCAGCTACTTGTATGTATTGCACTGACTCACACATTTGTGCATTGTATGTGGTGTCGGCATCACACATTGTCAGTCTCAGAAGCAGACTGAACATAAATGCGATTTAAGCCAAAGGTGGCTTAAAGTAATTAATAAGGAGGTATAACATGTTGGCAGTGATCTAGTAGGTAATTTTCCATACCACATAAACAATGTGAATGTTGAGTTTGATTCTTTATAAAACATCAGCACCAATCTGTGTGCTGAGAGTGTGAAAGATAGCTGCGATGATTGTAACCCATGATGAACTGTGAAGCTGATGATGTGGAGGAGACACACGGAAAATTAAGCAGAACTGTAAACCTAAATCCAACACTCTTCTAAACACCACAGACAATGAACAGAAGGTCAGCTATGTTCTTTTGTGGATGGGAATCTAAGGATTGGATGGCGATTTTTTTGGTTAGGGGTAAGTGTTCCATTGTGTAGAAAAGAACTGCAGTTGCTGGTTTATACCGAAGATGGACGCAAAGAAGAAGAAGAAGGGTTGAAGAAGAAGTGTCTGTAGAAAGGTTCTGACCTGAAATGTCTCCCAACCTTTTTCAGGGTAGTTTTGTTTGGATAAAACAAAATCCAGAAACAAGGGAAAGGACTGAAAATAAATGAAACGGTAACCTTGAAAGAATGAAATGGTTTCAAGTGAAAAACAACCTCAGTTTCAGGGTATGTGGTATCTGAATGTGCTATCCAGGCTGACCAGAATATATTTCCATAAGAACATACTAACCACGTGCAGGAGCTGGCATACAGACCCGCAAACCTTCTCTGCCAGGCAATAATTTTGTGGCTGATCTGATGAATGACATGAATTTCTGCCTGATGCCACAAACCCTTAATTTCCTCAAGTCTAAAAATGTATCTTTGTTGCATATCCTAAATGTCCAAAGGTTCCAAAGCTGCCTGGAACAGTGTTCTAAAGATTCACAACCTTCCTCCTTTTAGCTTTAAAGAGACAATCCCTTCTGCTTAACCTGAGTTCTATATACTCTGCCAGACGTGACATTCTCATAGCAACTGCCTGATCAAGTTTTCAGCTGACAATTGTATCTTGAAGTTTATAAATAGAAGCAAAGGGTTGAAAATAAAGTGGTAATGTCAAATATATGTAGTAGTCTTATATCAGGGTGGTGTCTGTAATCAATGATTCAATAATACGTTATTGTCACATGGTCCTACGTACAGTGAAATACTTTGTTTTGCATACAACCTGATCAAATCATACAGCAGACCTCACTCAGGCAGACTTCACCCACCCACAGTCGCTACATTTCTGGTGCGGACAACGTTGCAAAGATTTCATCGAACAGTGTTATCTTAGGCTCGCAGTTGTGAACTGGGCCTCCTGATTCAAGTGCCCACAGACAGGCGACCCCCCGCCGGGTCCCCCTTTTGTTCTCTGCATCAGTCGCCAGATCCCCCTTTGCCACAGAATAGATGAGGCTTTTTTTAAAAAAAGTTTTGGGGGGAAATTGTATAATAATTCGAAACAAACAAAATGTATAGAGCCATGGGAAAAGAATGAGGGATTTCAATTACTTTTGGTTTCAGAGTAAGGAGATGTCATTTAAACAAATGGCTGTTAAATTCTACTCTTTAAATCCAGAAGAATCCGGAGGATTGTATTAAGTGTAAGAAATACATCAATAATCGGTTGGATCAATAAATTCTTTGGATACATCACACCAGCTGCTGCTTGTTAGTTATTAAGATTCGAGATTACTCATTAAATGGAAAAGCAATCATCATAATAAATGTTTACCAAAACTTTTCAATAGAATGTTATCTCAAAATGTGAGTGATTTAATCTCATTACAGCAATTTATACAATTAGGCAGTCCACTGATCTGACATTTCTCTTAACTGAGATTCTGCACCTGTCTTCTTAAAGCACTCTAAATATAACAGTGCATTGGGCATTTTGCTATAAACCAATATTTCCAAACACTTACAACTTCTTGCTCGTACACCTGGGATCCAGGGAATGTGCATCCTTGAATCAGTTTAGTTTAGTTTAGTTTTGTTTAGTTTATTGTCAAGTGTACTGGGGTACAGTGCAAAGTTTTTGTTGTATGCTAGTCAGTCAGCGGAAAGACAATACATGATTACAATCAAACCATCCATAGTGTACAGATACATGGTAAAGGGAATAATGTGAATAATGTTTAGTGCAAGATAAAGTCCAGAAAAGTCCGATCAAAGATAGTCCGAGGGGAGCATATTCAAGCAGTAAAATTATATAGTATTAAATTTCAGTCAATCCCCACACTCCAAATTACCAGCTCCGGTGCAGTAATTGTTGTTACATGGGCAAATGGTCTTCAGTCACATGTTCAGCTATAAATGCAGATTAGAGAAAAATACTGCAATAAACTGGAGTGATGACTGAGTATGTAACAAAGGAAACAAGTTGCCATGAAAACATAGTTGCTTTTTAATGGCTTCTACTTATTGCTCCAAAATAGAGTGTTCATTAAATAGAATGTGCTCTTGCTAACATACGCTCGGAAATGATTGCAATGACAGGGTTATTACAGAATTCAGCCCTACAGCTGGAAATACATACTTAAATAAATCAGCAACTATCTACTCCAGCCCAGACTCCTCCAGAGCACTGATGCCTCACACTATGTTATTCTGATCGAGCTAAATTAATATTATTTTTTCATGAAGCTCCATGTATCAATTATATTACACCTGTAAAATACTTATGAAACTTTAGAAGGACCACCATTTTCCAGGGCAGAAACTAACATACTGATCATTTATTTGAGACTTGGTCTTGATATTGCACTATACCTAACTTAATACATCAATACAAAATTAATTCATTTGAATGTTGTTTGGATTGCTGTTTTTGACATGCATGCAATAACAGTTCAAGAAATAGAAAGGGCATACCATAAAAATGTGTGAACATCCTGAGAAATAAACTTGCACTTATGTATACCTTTGAAAGTTCTCCTCTGATAGTAGCATTAAAGACATCAATGAGTCACGGGAAGACGTTCTGTGCCGCATCTGAACTTTATGCCACTGGGTAAAATGAAAGGATTTTTGAAGTTAGATTTGAATGCATTGGTTCTCCCTTCCCCCACCCTGTTTAACGTTATCAATCAAGGATGAATTCTAACCAATACTCACTTTTTCCAAAGGGTGTCACAATCTTTGATTTGATTTCAAATACAGTAAAGATCATGATATAATTGAAATTTTGCAAATTACTAGTTAACCAGTCTTTTTTGGTGTCAGTTGTGGGAGAAATGTTTTGAAGGATCAAAGGCTTAAGGATGGTGGATATATGGAACAAGATGCCAGAGGAGGTAGTTGAGACTGGGACGATCCCAACGTTTAAGGAACTGTTATCTAGGTATATGGATAGGACAGGTTTGGAGGTATATGGACCAAAGGCAGGCATATGGGACTAGTGTAGCTGGGACATGTTGGCCAGTGTGGGCAAGTTAGGCTGAAGGGTCTGTATCCACACTGTATCACTCTACAACTCTATGATGCTCTCAGGATTCTTTACACCATGGGATTCAAGAACAAGTAGACAGATCCATGTTGCTGATATAAACATTCAAAGTCTTGAGTTGAATTGCTCAAAGCAACATGTTGGAAAGTAGGACAATTCTGAAGAGCCAAAAATTGAACTAAGTAATCAGATTCTTTCACAAAATGAAATGCGTTCAGGCAAAAGAATGGAATAATGCTTCTAATTATAATTGATAGCACTAATTGAAGCAATTTTTCCTTTGATTTCAAAGACATGGTAACAGATACCATGCAGAGTAGACTAATGTATATTATTATGTTATTTGGGTATTTAGATATTTGACATTTCTCAAGGTTACTTGTAAGCCCAATTACTCACAAAGTGGCTCATGTCAGAGCACTATATATATGTAAAAATCTTCAATAGAATTAGACTTTCATCTCATCGGGAAACCAAATTAATAGTCTCCTTGCCTTTTGTCTTTCTACATTTATAAAACAGGTTTTATCGCTAATGTTTCCCTGTCTTGATTAAAGCTCATTGAGCTGAAATGCATTCACACAGGACCCTTCCTTGTAAAGGCCTGATATTGTGTTAGGGAATGGTACCACAATGGACAAGGTCTACTACAGTACTACAAATCTGAGCATATTCCTATCTTCCTGCAGCTGAATTAAGGAATAATTATTTCTTAAACATTGCTTTAAATGAGAACAAAACTATTTGACTTGTATTCTCATTTGGAGTGGTAATAAAGCTGTTGGAGATCAAAGCAATAGTAATGTCATTCGAAAACCCAAGAAATGGGTTCCTGTTTTCTATTAGAATTGCTCTATGTGTGTGGGCTGTTTTACTCTGGTTATAATTGTGTCAGTTTAATTGATGACCTGATTGGAATTAGAAATGCAGCTCATAGTTCACTCATCACATTAACCAGAAACTGAACATTTTTTCCTTTCCTTTCTATGCTAATAGCAGTAGAGCTATATTTTAAATTATGTTTTTATAAATGGCCTCTTCTTGTTGTTATAACATCAGAGCTGGCAGCTGATTACATTCATGCAGTCTACCATTATCCTGGGGAATGCTATGGGTTACATTTGTAAACTGGGTGATATAAGCACACATTCATCATGATGACATGATAACATTCTAAGTTACAGACTGAGCCTGACAAACATAATTCTACAAACCATCCACCTCAGATTCTTTGTTCATTTTCATCCCCATTCAATTGTTATCTTAATCCGAGAAATTTGCTGAAATAAAGCTTACCTAATATTAATCGTAGATAAAGACACAACATTCCAAGCAATTGACAACAAAGTTTACGCTCACAACCAAAAAGACACTTCAATTTAGACACAAAATGCTGGATTAAGTCTGGGGGGGAGGATACACATGTGTCATATTTTCATTGCTCATCTGGTTGAGATTAGAAATGCAGCTCCAAATCCACTAATCTGGGAAGAACTTTCATTACGTTAAGAATGTTCAGTAGTTTACCCCGTCATTGACAATTTCAAACCCACAATATTCTATATTTCATATTATTTATTCTAATTTCAAGTTCAACGCCACTGTATTTCTCTTTACATGAGAATAAAATGCGATTTTTACGCATATTTTGGGTGGTTTGGGATGAGGAATATTGATAGGTGGATTGTTGCTTACACAAGATAGATACAAAGTGCTGGAGAAACCCAGAAGGTCAGGCAGCATCTCTGGAGAAAAAGTATGGGTAGCGTTTTGGGTTGTTCCCTCCTTCAGACTGTAAAGGCTTACACTTATTGCTGAAGGAATTGTTTTTAAAAACCTCCTAAAATTGGGAAAGTTTAATTTTTTAGAATGCTTTCATAAAGAATTTTTAAGAATGTTTTCATAAAGAAGAAATCCGAGGTTATTTTCCAGATACATATATAATGTTACTGCTGCTAAATCGACAGAGCATTGGCTCGAATCATATAAATATTTGTGGAAAGAGAGGAGTGTTACAGGAAGCAATGCTGGAGATTAAAGCCCCCAGCAGAGACACAATGCCCCAAGGCAGTTGAAGATGGAGATCTGGATTTAATCTATGGCTCTAATTTTCTGACTTACATTCTTACGAGCACACACTGCCGCTGGGAATGCTAGATTGTTAAATTTACAGTTAAATATGTATGAATTGGAAATATTAATGCAATGAACATATTCATGCTCTGAGCCCAGGAGATGGTTAAATGTATTTGAGCTCACCACTTTATAACTTTCATATAATTTACTATGCTTTCAAACAATGAATTCTGAGATTGGATAATTTAGGCATCTTTCTTTGATTTTGAAATGTTTATTTGAGCTTGAGTCCACCTCACTCCTACAGTTATAGATTCAGTCATAGATTCATACAGCAGGGAAATCGTGCCCCTTCAGCACAACTTGCCCATGCCGACCAACATGTTCCAAATACACTAGTCCCAGCTGCCTGCATTTGGTCCATATCCTTCTGAACCTATCCGATGTTTTTAAACATTGTGATAATATTTGCCTCAACTACCTCCTCTGGCAGCTTATCCATATACCTATCACTCTTTATGTAAAAGAATTGTCCCTAATGATTCCGATTAAATCTCACACTACTCACTTTAAACCCATCTCCTCTAATTCTTGATCCCCTTTCTATGGGTAAAAGATGCTGTGCATTTACCCTATCTATTCATCTCATGATCTTACACACCTCTATACGATCACCCTTCTTCCTCCTGGACTCCAAGGAATAAAGTTGTAGCCTGCTCAACCATTCCTTACAACTCAGGCCCTTGAGCCATCAAAAATTTTCTTTGCACCCTTTCAAGCTTGACAACAGCTTTCCTATAACAGGGAGACCAAAACTGAACACAATACTACAAATGTGGCCTCACCAATGTCTTGTACCTGTGTTTGAGGTTATGTTTGATTCTTGTTACCATTTTTGGGTTGAAAATCCAATGATGCATGACACTGCAATCCAGGACAAAGAGTGACAAGGTCATTTTCATCTGTACATTACAAAAGAGTTCACTGGTTGATGAAGGATGATAGATGATAGACAATAGGCATAGGAGTAGGCCATTCTGCCCTTCAAGCCAGCACCACCATACTGTGATAATAGACAAAAGACAATAGGTGCAGGAGTAGGCCATTCAGCCTTAGGCCATTCAGCCTTTCGAGCCAGCACTGCCATTCAATGTGATCATGGCTGATCATCTCCAATCAGTACCCCGTTCCTGCCTTCTCCCCATATCCCCTGAGTCTGCAATCTTTAAGAGGCCTATCTAGCTCCCTCTTGAAAGTATCCAGAGAACCGGCCTTCCCTGAGGCAGGGAATTCCACAAATCTCTGTGAGAAAAAACGTTTCCTCGTCTCCGTTCTAAATTGGTTACCCCTTATTCGTAAACTGTGCCCCTGGTTCTAGACTCCCCCAACATCAGGAACAGGTTTCCTGCCTCTAGCGTGTCCAAACCCTTAACAATCTTTCAATAAGACTCCCTCTCATCCTTCAAAAGTCTAGAGTGTACAAGCTCGCTCCATTCTCTCAGCATATGACAGTCCCACCATCTTGTTAACCTAGAATTAACCTTGTAAACCTACGCTGATCTCCCTCAATAGTAAGAATGTCCTTCCTTAAATTAGGGGACCAAAACTGCACACAATACTCCAGATGTGGTCTCATTAGGGCTCTGTACAACTGCAGAAGGACCTCTTTGCTCCTATACTCAACTCCTCTTGTTATAAAGGCCAACATGCCATTCGCTTTCTTCACTGCCTGCTGTACCTGCATACTTACTTTCATAGACTGATGAACAAGGACCCCCAGATCCTGTTGTACTTCCCTTTTTCCCAACTTGACGCCATTTAGATAGTAATCTGCCTTCCTGTTTTTGCTACCAAAGTGGATAACCTCACATTTATCCACATTAAACTTAATCTGCCATGCATCTGACCACTCCCCCAACCTGTCCAAGTCACCCTGAAGTCTCATAGCCCCCTCCTCACAGTTCACACTGCCACCCAGCTTTGTGTCGCCGAGCCTTGCGGTACCCCACTAGTCACTGCCTGCTATTCTGAAATGGACCCGTTAATCCCTACTCTTTGTTTCCTGTCTGCCAACCAATTTTCTATCCATGTGAGCACTCTACCCCCAAAACCATGTGCCCTAATTTTGCCCACTAATCTCCTATGTGGGACCTTATCAAATGCTTTCTGAAAGTCCAGATACACTACATCCACAGACTCTCACTTGTCCATTTTCCTAGTTACATGTCTGATCATCCACAATCAGTACCACTTTCCTGCCTTCTCCCGATATCCCATGATTCCACTAATTTTAGGAGCTATACTACCTCTCTCTTGAAAGCATCCAGAGAATTGGCCTCCTCTGCCATTTGAGGCAAAGAATTCCAAAGTTTCACAACTCACCTGGTGTAAAAGTGTTTCCTCATCTCCGTTCTAAATGGCCTTCTCCTTATGCTTAAACAGTGGTCCCTGGTACTGCCCTGCCCCAACTTCGGGAACATGGAAAGATGATGCAAAGGATGAACAGGGTTCAAATGCAAGGAGACTTGGAAATATGTAAAATTAAACAATTTGTTGTTATGAGGTTTCACCAGTACCAAGAACAGATGATGACTCAGTATACAAGTTGCAAAAAGCCAACCATAAAATCAAACTCCTGGAGGAACTCAATGGATTAGCTTGCATCTGAGAAAGGGTCTCGACCTGAAACGTTGTCTATCCATTTCCTTCTGCTCATGCTCCCTAACTTCTTGACTTCCTCCAGACGTTTGTGCTTTGTTTAAGATTCCAGCATAGAGCAGTCTCCCAACAGAAACCCACATGGAGACAGTCATTGCAACGGGTAGGCAAAATGTGGGAAGAAATGTCACCCCTCCAGTAACAAGCAAGGTGTGTTAAAACATTCTTTATGGAGGGCATGAAGAATAAGGTAGAGGTTTTTTTTAAATTGCTTTGAGAGTTCGAGCAGTGTGCATCACAAGTTGCCTGAAGGTAAATGGATATCTGGCTCATTTAACAGGCCTTTGATATACCAGGCCAAAATGAAGGACATTAATAAACCAGATGAGTTTCTCAGGCACTTTAATAGTTGAATTGTACTCATTTTTTATTCCGGATTTATCTATTTAATTGATTTTGTATTCCTCGGCTGCCATAGAGGGATTTGAACGTGTCTCTGGATCAATAGGATCTCCTGGCCCATTTCATAAAGCAGTTTTGTATCCTTTGGATGCTGTTCTAGTAAGTTAATCACTAATCTTCCAGAGTCATACATTGTTCTATTGGTTACAGGAGCCAAGAAATACTTTTGTTTATGTAGCTAGAATAAACTTAGCAATATTGTTGAAAATAAGCTTAACTTGGAGGGAAGCAACATTGCATTAATTTCTGGGCGTTGGTAAGTTACGGTAATTCCCTGGTTATTCAGCCAAATGTTTTTGATCTACATCTTGATTTTTTCCAAGCACATAACTCTGAAATGTGCTACAAGATAGTTTAATGTTTTTAATCTAGCTAGACTGAAAAATTGTCACGTTTTTGTAAAAGATGAACAATGACTTTCTATTAAAAAAAAGAATTAATTGGGGCAGTCGTCCAAAACATAGTTTGTATTCACTTAGAAGGAAAATTTCCGTGAAGTTAAGCTATTTAAAGAGCAAAGGTCAAACTGCAACGTGCAACTTCAATCACAACCTAGTTTGTCTGTGGAGGTCAAGGTCAGGATCACTCTCAGTGTCCTACCCTCAGAAACATTCCAGGAGGCTGTTGTTGATCTTTGCCAGTTTTCTGTTTGTTGCCCATTCCTCAGTTTAAGAATAAGGGGTGGGCCATTTAGGACTGAGATGAGGAAAAACGTTTTCACCCAGAGAGTTGTGCCACCGAAGGCAGTGGAGGCCAATTCACTGGATGTTTTCAAGAGAGAGTTGGATATCGCTGTCGGGCTAATGGAATCAAGGGATATGGGGAGAAAGCAGGAACGGGGTTCTCATTTTTAATGATCAGCCATGCTCAAAGGGCCGAACCTGTTCTCTGCTTCCATGTTTCTATGTTTCCTCCATTAGGAAGGTCACTTAAACTCTGTACTCCAGGAAAGAAAGCTTCACTTTCGTTCTCTCCAGCCCAGAGAAGCTAAGGGATTTTCCTGTGTAGCAGATTGTCCAAAGTGTTTTCACTTATCAACTGTACTTAGCCTTCTGTCAGGAGTGATGGCTCTAACCTTCATGCATGAAACAAATGTTTCCAGTGGACGCTTTAACTTGGTTATTTATTAGTCTGTCCAGGTCCCTCCGAAATATGGAATATCTCTTCCACCCCACTTCCAACAATGTAACTGCCATTCATTCAGCGGCAACCCTCTCCAGAAGCCAGTGGAGTGTTACACGCATTGTGAGCATATTCTTTCCATACTTCTATGTGGCATAGCAGGTCTCCACTTCAAGTCTATATTGCCTCACAGAACAACCGCATACCTACTCTTTTTCTTTGTAACCTTTTTTACCATATTCTCATAAATTCCATCTTCCGCTCCTCCCAGCCCCTACAACTCACGAGGGGCAAGTTATTTTTAATTTCTTCATTTTTGTGTTGGTGCTCGCCAAGATGGCGATAATGTTTGCAGACAAGTGAAGTTCACGCATGTGCGATTGGTAGAGTGTGATTTAATTGTTCCTCAAAATAGCTACATAAAGATCATATTTTCTTTAGACTCTAAAGATACAGCGAGGACACAGACCCTTCAGCCCACTGAGTCCGCTCCAACCAGCGATCACCCCATACACTAGCACCATTTTACACACTAAGGATAATTTACAATTTTACCAAAGCCAATTAACCTACAAACCTGTACTTCTTTGGAGTGAAGGAGGAAACTGGCGATCCCAGAGAAAACCCAGTCTGTCACAGGGGGAGAGTACAAACTCTATACAGGCAGCACCCATAGTCAGGATTGAACATGGGTCTCTGGCGCTGTAAGGCGGCAACTCAACTCTGCCCCACCAGGTTGCCCCTTCTGCCCGACCACCAAACAGTCAAAGTATTTTTACTCTCTGGGTTTTTGAGGTAGTGCGCTTCTCCACAATTAATTCTGCAGAATAAAGCTGAATGCCAGTTCCAAAAACAAAAGTGTCATTATTAAAGTAATTGCATCATCGACTCTATAGCAGGAAAGGAACAAGTGCAGCATTTTCCCTGGACACTCTGCTGTGCTTCTCTGTTAGCTTACAATGCTGATGCAAGAACATTTTTTCATTTCTCACCTTAAAACTGAACAAAAAAAAAGTAATGACACCAGTAATGGACAGTAAGCCAAGAATTATGTAGTCATAAAGCTGGTTGTTTCTTGAAATAAAAGCAAGTGGCCTTGGGAAAAACATGATAGACAGTATTTAATATTGATTCTTTTTTTAACAATGGTCATGAAAGCCGATAATGCATGCTATGTGTTATAGCAAGTCTGCAACATCTTGTCAATCCCAAGAGCAATAGAAAACATTTTGTCTTTTAGAATTATTTAAAAATGTACAGAATTTAATCTAAATAATGCACCTGTGATTTAGGAAGCTAAACACATCAAATGTAAAATTATGGGTACACAAAATCTGCGAGAAACTCAGCGGGTGCAGCAGCATCTATGGACAGATGGAGATAGGTAAAGTTTTGGGCCGAAACCCTTCTTCAAACCCTTCATGGATGCTGCTGCACCCGCTGAGTTTCTCCAGCATTTTGTGTACCCTCGATTTTCCAGCATCTGCAGTTCCTTCTTTAACACAAATGTAAAATGATCTTTTCTAGTCGATTTTGCTTGCCGAGATGCTATTATGCAGTCCTCTGGTGTCTGGTTTGATTGGTGATTAGACACAAAATGCTGGAGTTGTTTAGTTTATTATGATTGTCACGTGTACCGAGGTAAAACAAAAAGCTTTAGTTGCGTGCTACCCAGTCAGCAGAAAGTACATGATTACAATCGAGCATTTACAGTGTAGAGGTACATGATAAGGGAATCATGTTTAGTGCAAGGTAAAGCCACCAAAGTCCACAAATCAAGGATAGTCTGAGGGTCACCAAAGAAGTAGATAGTAGTTCAGAACTGCTCTCTGGTTGTGGTAGGATGATTCAGTTGCCTGATAACAGCTCAGTCTGCATCTCTGGAGAGAAGGAATGGGTGTCGTTGCGGGCCGAGACCCAATTATTTAGTTTGACCTTGGCACTGTTTGTCAATAGTCCCCCTGACCATTGTAACAGCTGGGAGAAATACTAGGAAGACTGCGGCTGAATTTGCCTGACCTAACATGTGCACCTTTGGCAGTTCCTCCATTACATAGGTTAGTGAACAGACTAAAGGGCCTGTCCCACATGGCGATTTTTTTCGGCGACTGCCGGCATCATTGACTGACGTATCAGGTCACCAAAAACGTTGCAGTGTGATGCGGCGTGACGCGCCGCGACACAGTGTGATGACGTATGACGCGTGGTGCTTTTTCGAGTGTCGCAACATTTTTTTTGTCGCATTTGTTTTTTTGAAATGTTCAAAATCTTTTGGCGACACTGATATGACGCCTGAAAAATCGCCGTGGGACAGGCCCTTATGGTTCGCACGTGGCACATTCCGGACTTACTTGGCTGCATCATTTCACTGAACCACCAGGGCAAAATGGTTGATAGTGCAGAACTAATTATCTAATCAACAGCCTCCTGACTTGGAAACATAAAGTTCTGATCTTCATGCTTTAACTATAACATTTAGTGGTACATAACAAATAACAATGAGTATAAAAAGGATGCTTGAGTATTATAACTATATTTGTCTTCATCAGTTAGGGCACCGAGTATAGAAGCTAGGATGTTACATTGCAGGAGTACAAGATGTTGGTGAGGCTACATTTGGAGTACAGTGTTAAAGAAGGAACTGCAGATGGTGGAGAATCGAGGGTTACACAAAAAGCTGGAGAAACTCAGCAGGTGCAGCAGCATCTAAGGAGCGAAGGAGATAGGCGACGTTTCAAAGAAGGGTCTCAAACCGAAACGTCGCCCATCTCCTTCGCTCCTTAGATGCTGCTGCACCCGCTGAGTTTCTCCAGCTTTTTGTGTAACCTTTGGAGTACAGTGTTCAGATTTGATCACCCTGCTGTTGGAAGGATGTCATTAAGCTGGAAAGATTGCAGAGAAGATTTATGAGGATGTTGCCAGGTCTCAAGGGCCTGAGTTATAAGGGAAGGTTGGGCAGGCTAGGACTATATTCTTTGAAGCACAGGAGGCTGACGGGGGATCTTATTGAGGTTTATAAAATGCCTTAAAATTGGATAATATACCACTCTGTCTCCCTATTATAAACAACCCCTTATTTAAATTCCATGCTGGATAAAGGTTTTACACAATGGAAAAACCATGGAATCAAAAAGATGGAACACCTTTATAAGAAAGGCACTTTTCTTTTATTTCAGGAATTACAACAGATTTACGGATTACATTCAAATACTTTTTTCCGATATCTACAACTCAGAGATTATGTTAAATCAAATACACATGATTATAGGAATAAGGAACCAGAAATCCTTGATGAATGTTTGAATAAGCATCCTAATACAGAAAAACTAACAACTTATATTTATAATACCCTTCTAGATAGCGAGATACCATCGACGGAAGCATATAGACATACATTGGAAAATGAAATAAACCAACCCATAACGAAAGATATATGGGACAAAAGTTTACAATATATACACCAATCCTCGTTAAATACCAGACATGCTTTAATACAATTTAAAGTATTACATAGATTACATTATTCAAAAGTTAAATTGAATAGAATCTACCCACAGATCTCCTCTATCTGTGATAAATGTCAGCATCCAGAGGCTAATTTAACACATACTTTTGCAAATTGTATAAAAATTAAGAATTTCTGGACTGAGATTTTTAGAATAACTTCTGAAATTATTAATATTAAATTGGATCCGGACTCAAAATTAATAATACTTGGAATATCAGAACAAAGTCTAATAATTACAACAAGTCAAAGAAATTTCCTAGATTATAGTATGATAATTGGGAAGAAATTAATATTAAAATTTTGGAAAGGCCCTATATCCCCCACAATTAAAATGTGGATTATGGAAATGTCGGAGACCCTACACTTGGAAAGAATCAGATTTGCCCTAATGGACAAACAAGAAGTCTTCGTTAGAATATGGTCTTCTTTCATTGATTACTTAAAAGGGTAGATCGGTTCGGCAGGGAACCCTAACTGAAACTTGGACTCAGGATTAGATGAAAAGTTATATTCTATATTCCTTGATATTATCTCCAATGACGTATTAATAGTAAATTATTCCATTCTTTCTTTATGATTTCTTTTTGACTTATATTTTATTTTTCTCTCTCTTTCTCTCTCTTTTAAAAAAAAATTTTATTAGAGACAAAATGATTCATTTGATAATATTAATAATTTATGATTGTTGCACACAAAATATTACTATCATAATATGTGTTTGCTAATGTACTGCTTACCTACTCTAATAAAAAAAATATATATATAATAAAATCATGAGGCGTATAGATAAGGCAAATAACCTGACACTTTTACCTAGGGTAGGGGAAACAGGAACCGGAGGATATAGGTTTAAGGTAAGAGGGGCTAAATTGAGGGCCAACCTTTTCACTCAGAGGGTGGTGGGTAATTGAATGAGCTGCCACAAGAGGTTGAATTATCATTCAAAAGACATTTGGCAGGTGCATGGATAGGTAATATTTAGAGGGAAATGGTCCAAACATGGGCAAATGGCACTAGCTTAGATGGGGCATTTTGGTTGGCTGGGCCCAGTTTGGCCAAAGGGCCTGTTTCTGTGCTGTATGACTCTATGACTATGATTCTATTAGCCATAGAAAATCCACATGTGCTAAAGTCCATTTATGTTAGTGATCATGTCCTCAACCAAAATCATTTGCAGTCACAAAGAGACCCTGAGAATGAAAAATAGAGTCATATGGTGCCACAGTGTGGAAACAGGCCCTTTGGCCCAACATGCCTACACCAGCCAAAATGTCCCAGCTATCCTTGTCCCACCTGCCAGTGTTTGGTCCATATCCCTCCAAACCTGTACTATTCATGTACCTGTCTAACTGCTTCTTAAATGTTGGGATAGTCCCAGCCTCAACTACCTCCTCTGGAAGCTTGTTCCTTACACCCGCCACCCTCTATGTGAAAAAGTTACCCCTCAGATTCTTATTAATTATTTTCCCCTTCCCCTTAAACCTATATTCTCTGGTCCTCGATTCACATACTCTGGGCAAGAGACTCTGTGTATCTACCCAATCTATTCCTCTCATGATTTTCTACACCTCTGTAAGATCACCCCTCATCCTCCTGCTGGTGATAGAACCAAACTCAGCAGATCTGACAGCTCCATCTAGGTGAAAAGTGCTCTCCAGCAGTTTATGAGCACAATTAGGAATCAGAATTAGAAATCCTGTCACAGGGGTGGCCACCAGTTTAATAGTTCATGCCTGAAGGGAGAAGGGGAGACATTGGCCAAAAGTAGTAAAATAAATCAATTAAGTGCAAGAATCTCTTTATTGTGTACCACTGAAACAATGTCACTGACAAGGACATAGGACTTTCATACTGTGATATGCCTGAATCCAGAAAGCTTTTGGCTCTCATTTGACATAGGACAGATAAATTGTTTTAATGTTACAGCTATGGGGAAAAAAACAGCCTTCAATTCACAATATTTTGTTTTGCTAAGACACAACACAAATTATCTCTCTTTTACAAAACTAGGTTCTTCTACTAGCAATGATTTTAAAAGCCTTGAAGTATTATTTCATCTCCCACCTCCTATGAAAAGCATCTCTATGAATAAGTAATGCTCAGTGATAGAACCCAATTGTACATTTTGGCAATTGGACCATTCCCCCCACACAAAGGTTCGTAATGAATTTTGATGAAACAGTATTTCAGCTACAACTGGAATATTGTACAATTTAGGACACCACAATTGAAGAAAGATGTGGAGAAGGTTCAGAAGAGATTTACCAAGATGATTTCAGGAATGAGAGTCTTATGTGGATAAACTGAAGAAGATGAAAATTCTCCTTGGAAGACAGTTTGAAGTGGGATCTAAAAGAGGCATTATTTTTTGTTTCTATATCAGAGAACAGATAAAATCTTGAAGGGTAGATAGAAGATTTACATTGAGAGAAAGTATTCTCTTTCTCAGAATGTTCAAAGACTATGATTTCATAGTGTGCAATAGTGGAGTTCATTGCCACAAAAGGCTGTGGAGGCCAAGACAACGAATATTTTTAAGTTGGAGATTGACAGATTTGTTGATTGGTAAGGGGGTGTCAAGGGTTATGGGGAGCAGGCAGGTGAATGGATTTAAGAGGGAAGGATAGATCTGCCATGAGTGAATGGTGGAGTAGACATGATGGGCCGAATGGCCTAATTCTGTTCCTACAACTTATGACCAGGGGAATGGAGTCAAGTTGATAAACAAAAGAACCCAAAGTTAAATGAGGAACATTTCTATTTACACAGTGAGTGGTTAGGAAGTGGAATGCACTGGCTAGGATAGAAGTGGAGGAAGATTCAATTATAATGTTCAAAATGCAGCTGGATAAGTATCTGAAATGAACAGAACTCTTCTTCACTCAGGCCTGTGATCCTTCAGAATTCTCTTCACAATACTTTGTTTAGCTAAGATACAACACAAATTATCTCAATTTTACATAAATAGGCTCTGTGAAGGTGTTGTCATTGTCTTCACTCAAACAGAGGTTGATAACTTTGTTAACATTTAGAAAATCGAGGGATTATATGGATGGTGCTGGAAACATCATCTTCCAGAGGTGGAAGATCAGCCATGATTTTGATGAATGGTGGAACAGTCTTGCAGGGCCAGATTGCTTATGTTTGCTCCTGTTTCTTACATTCAGACAGCATTAATGGAAAACCAGTCCAATGACCAGTGTCATTTCTTACACAGAGAAAGATAATTTTAGTTTTTGGTAGTCAATTAAACAATCCCACAAGATATCACTGCAGAGTCCTTAGGTGGTGTCCTAGACCCAAACATCTTCAGTTGCTTCATCGTAACAGAATGCACAACATTCAATCCCAATTGCAACTCCTCAGAAAATGAAGCAGTTCCCGCCGGCATGAAGCGAGACCTAAATGGTGAAATAGAAAACAGGCAGAGACTGGAAATTTAAAATAGAGACAGGAAATGTTGGAAACATTTTCCAAGTCGAGTAGAAGCTGTGGAAAGCAAACTTTAGGATAAAGAGATTGGAGAGAAAGAAGTTAATTATGAGAATGAGGTCAGCCAATAATGGAGGGTGGAGATGGAAAGTTGTTCAAGTAAGGAATGTTGGAGTGTGATGGAAGTAGAAGAATTGAACATTCATTGTGAGAATAAGCTGGCTGGGTGCAGGAAATCAGAAACTATAAAAGTAGTGGAAGGCACCACCAAAGAGCTATGACCAAAGTAGAGAGAGAGGAAGAACAAAATCAAGATAGGAAGGAGGAAGTGAAGGAATGCTTTCACCTGAAGGACTTCAATGTTTCACCACCAATGTTTCACAGCACCTTCTCAATGATAATTATTGATGAGCAATAAATTCTGACACTTGCAGTGATGGTCACATCCACTGAGCAATTAAAAATAAATATGTATGTGGCTATTTGGTAATATGCAAAACAAATCAAATCTCCAACTTGCTAATGCTTTCCTCAATTCCTACATCTATAAACTCAAACATGTGTGAGCAGATTCTTCTACCTAGTAATGTAGATATGAGAATATGCATCATAGCAAACTGATTTTCCACTGGACGTAAATGTCTTTACAATCCCCACTCAAACCAACACTTGGATGTTTTTTTTCCAGCCCCAGACCTATAATTGCATGGTCTTTCAAAACTGCTCAGTACCTTTCACAACTCACGTAGATTGTATGAGCTACTGTGTTGAAGCAATGCTGACATCTCATGGACAACCCTTATCCATGCTCAAAAAATCCCTGAACTGTGGCAAAGATAGATGAGATTGAATTCAGCAACCTTCACAATGGATCCACATGAGAAGAGTTTTCAAGGATGAACCCATTAATCTAACTTTCATACAAACTCAGTTGTTCTTGGCAGCCTGTTATCAGTTATGTAAGTCATTCGTGTACATTTGCCATGTATGAAGGCATTCCTAAAGCTGGGCATCCCTAAAGTAGATTTCCATTTCCCCCCCCCCCCCAGTTTTCAAGTTAAAGTAGATGTAGAGTTCTACTGATACTCTCCTCCACCTAGCAGAGCTGGTCCTTACCCTTAATAACTTTTTGTTTGACTTCTCCCATTTCCTCCAAATACAATGCATTGCTATGGGCACGCGCATGGACCCTAGCTATGCCTGCCTCGTTGTAGGGTACGTCGAACAATCCTTGTTCGAGACATACAATGGCCATATCCCCAAACTCTACCTCCGCTACATCGCCGACTGCATTGGTGCTGACTGCAACTCACTGACTTCATCCATTTCACCAGTAACTCCATCCGGCACTCAAATACACCTGGACCATTTCCGACACTTCCCTGCCATTTCTTGACCTCACTATCTCCATCGCAGGGGATAGACTACTGACCAACATCCACTATAAACCCACTGACTCCCATAGCTATCTGGACTACACTTCTTCCCACCCTGCTTGCGGTAAGGAATCCATCCCCTACTCCCAATTCCTCCGTCTACGCCTCATCTGCACCCGGGATGAGGTGTTCCACACCAGGGCATTGGAGATGTCCACATTCTTCAGGGAACGGGGGTTCCCCTCCTCTACCATAGATGAGGCTCTCACCAGGGTTTCTTCTATACCTTGTGACTCTACTCTCACTCCCCATCCCCCCACTCGTAACAAGGGCAGAGTCCCCCTTGTCCTCACCTTCCACCCTACCAGCCGTCACATACAACAAATAATCCTCTGTCATTTTCGCCACCTCCAACGTGACGCCACCACTTGCCAAATCGTCCCATCTCCACCCCTGTCTTCTTTCCGCAGAGACCGCTCCCTCCGTAACTCCCTGGTCAATTCATCGCTTCCCACCCGAACCACCCTCTCTCCGGGCACTTCCCCTTGCAACCACTTTACCTCCTCCCTTGACTCAATTCGAGGACCCAAGCACTCTTTCCAGGTGTGGCAGAGGTTCACCTGCACCTCCTCCAACCTCATCTATTGCATCCGCTGCTCTAGATGTCAGTTGCTCTACATCGGTGAGACCAAAGCGCAGGCTTGACGATTGCTTCGCCGAACACCTCCGCTCAGTCCGCAATAACCAACCTGATCTCCTGTGGCTCAGCACTTCAACTCCCCCTCCCATTCCGAATCCGACCTTTCTGTCTTCGGTTTCCTCCATGGCCAGAGTGAGGACCACGGTAAATTTGAGGAGCAGCACCTCATATTTCACTTGGGCAGTTTGAACCCCAGCGGTATGAACATTGACTTCTCTAATTTCAGGTAGTCCCTACTTTCTCCTTCCCTTCTCAGCTCTCCCTTAGCCCACTGGCTCCACCTCTTCCTTTCTTCCTCCCCCCCCCCCCCCCCCCCCCCCCACCCTCACATCAGTCTGGAGAAGAGTTTCGGCTCAAAACGTTGCCTATTTCCTTCGCTCCATAGATGCTACCTCACCTGCTGAGTTTTTCCAGCACTTTTGTCTACCTGTAGAGTTTAAACCTTTATTTGCAACAAGAGATGGAGTCATGGAGTCAAAGACTGATACAGTGCGGAAACAGGCCCTTTGGCCCAACTTGCCCACACCGGCAACCTTGTCTCAGCTACACTAGTCCCGCCTGTCCACATTTGGTCCATATCCCTCCAAACCTGTCCTATCCATATACATGTAGATGGGTGAAATTCTGGATTAACTTTTACAAAATGCAACATGGCAAATGAAGGAGGTTTTGCTGGATGATTACCTGCATGGTAACAGTTATAATCCATTCAAATTTAACATAGTTGTGGAAGAAAATAACAATATAATAAAATATCATGTTCTAAATTGGGTTATAGCCAGTTTATTAGGCTGGGAAGTGCTCTATCAAAAGACAATTGAAATTAACTATTTGATGGTAAATTTGTCCCAACTCAATGGGAAGAATTTATGAGGAGATTTACGAGGCTTGTGATTAAAAAAAAGAGAAAGATCAGCACTGTAAAATCTAGGACATCTCGGATGATAAGGTCAATGGAGGATAGGGTAAATCAAAAATGGAAGTTTATGTCTGGTACTAAAATATTGCAAAAAGCTAGGAGAAAAAAGTGGTAAAAAAGGCATTTGGTAAATCGGCCTTCATCTGTCAGAGTATTGAGTATAGAATTTGGGAGATAGACCCAAAAAGCTGGAGTAACTCAGCAGGACTGGCAGCATATCTGGAGAGATGGAATAGGTGACATTTTGGGTCGAGACTCTTCTTCAAACTTGTTGGGAGACGTTGGTGAGACCGCATTTAGAGTATTGTGTTCAGTTCTGGGCACCATGTTACAGGAAAGATGTTGTCAAGCTGGAAAGGGTACAGAGGCGATTTATGAGAATGTTGCAAGGACAAGAGGGTGTGAGCTATAGAGATAGGTTGAGTAGGCTGGGACTCTATTCCCTGGAGTGCAGGAGGATGAGGGGTGATCCTATGGAGGTGTATAAAATCATGAGAGGAATAGATCGGGTAGATGCACAGAGTCTCTTGCCCAGAGTAGATGAATCAAGGATTAGAGGACATAGGTTTAAGTTGAAGGGGAAAAGATTTAATTGGACGGTAACATTCTGACGGGTAACATTTTCACACAAACGGTGGTGGGTATATGGAACAAGCTGCCAGAGGAGGTAGTTGAGGCAGGGACTATCCCAACGTTTAAGAAGCAGTTAGACAGGTACATGGTGGATAGGACAGGTTTGGAGGGATATGGAACGAGCTACACTAGTAGGGACTAGTGTAGCTGGAACATGTTGGCTGATGTGGGTAAGTTGGGCCGAAGGGCCTGTTTCCACACTGTATCACTCTATGACTATGAGAATAATGGAAGTGTATGAGTGAAATTAAAAGGGAAATCAGGAGATCAAATGGAGGACATGATAATGTACTGGCAGATAATATCAAAGTAAATCCAGATATGTACAGGGATACCAAGTAGATAAATGAGGAAAGACTAGGGGCAAATACTGACCAGGAAAATAGTCTAAGCTTAAAAACGGACGATGCATTTGATGCATTAAACAATATGGGACTGATCCAAATGAATTAGTGACAAAGAAAGCTTATGAAATATCAGATGGAAAAGCATAGTAAAAGAAAAACTTAGAAAATCCACAATAGACTATGAGTGCCGTCTGTTTGGAGTTTATACGTTCTCACCGTGACCTGCGTGGGTTTTCTCTGAGATTTTCAGTTTCCTCCCACACTCCAAAGACGTACAGGTATGTAGGTTAATTGGTTTGGTAAATGTAAAACTTGCCCCTAGTGTGTGTAGGATAGTGTTAATGTGTGCGGGGATCGCTGGTCTGCGTGGACCCAGTGGGCCGAAGGGCCTGTTTCCACACTGTATCTCCAAACTAAACTAAACTAAACCTCCCTGCTCTTTTATCCATTGCCTAGGCGAATGAAGGAAAGCATCTTGTATGTCATTCCAGTCACTTTGCCCAACAATGCTGCTCTCTTTAAAGTGGATTTAGACTCCAAGGTCACTCTGTTACTCCACAAAGGGATTTGGCATCTTTGAAAATGGATAAATTGCCAGGCCCGAAGTAAATGTGTCCCAGGCTGTTGAAGGAAACAAAGGAGGTCATTGGAGAGGTCTGATCATCATTTTTGTTCATCGTTCCTGCTTACAGGAATAAAAGCCAGTGAGCATTGGTATTGCTTTACTAATATTATAAAAGTAGCCTTGAGTCAATAGTGCAAACGTATGAATCCCATGTACTTGGGGCTGGGAGATCTCTCTCCAATTACAACATCAAATGTATCTGCCTTTATGTGCCAACATACTAATGGATAATACACAGTGATGTTAGTAGCTGTAGGCTGTGGTACTGCTGCCAATATTGAACAAGAGGATAAATACCACAGACTGACTGATATATTTTATGGCTTTGATGCTACACTATTTATGCTGAACCAATGTAAAGGGAAGCCGTCAAGAAAAGGAGGGGGTTAATATTGAAAATACCCCAGAACAACAAGGTACACAGCACTGGGTTATAAGACTGTGCTCCGTAAATGCCGACATTTTCTGGTTTCTAAAATGATTCAACATTCACAACAGGGCAGCTCAGTGGTGCAGCAGTAGAATTGCTGCCTTACTGCGCCAGAGATCCGGGTTTGATCCAGACTACGGGTGTTGTCCATACGGAGTCTGTATGTTCTGTGTGGGTTTTCTCCGGATGCTCTAGTTTCCTCCCACACTACAAAGACGTACAGGTTTGTAGGCTAATTGGTTTAGTAAAATTATAAATAGACACAAAATGCTGGAGTAATTCAGCGGGTCAGGCAGCATCTCTGGATAGAAGGAATGGTTGATTTTTCGGCTCGAGATCTTTCTTCAGTTGTCCCTAGAGTGAGTGGGATTATGTTACTGTGCAGGGATCGCTGGTCGGCGCGGACTCGGTGGGCCGAATGGCCTGTTTCTGTGCTGTATCTCTAAACTAAACTAAACATATAATAGTGAATTGTGAGAACAGTGGTTGGTACATTTAAACTGATGAAACACGATGCTGTACACGATGCTGTACACGATGCAAGTACGAGGATGGATTTAAGAGAGAGGGAGAAATCACAAAGTACTCTTGACTTCAAATTGACTCCAGGCTTTCACCTATAAAATTGTGAGCCATTAAATTACTGTTGGCAACGTATATAAAAATAAACTTGTCAAGAAGCACATTAATGAGCTTTTGATAGAAATGCTATATGGTTATATGGTTATATGGTTATATGCTCTTGCATTGGTCAGTGTTACAACTAACTTCAATCATGGCTGTGATGAAATGGAATAATAAAATCTGCCTGCACATCAATTCAAAGCCATTTCTGAAAGGCCTCAGACTATGCAATTTAGACCACAGCAATTCTGTTTGAGCTGATGAAAAATAAAACTTTCGCGTTTGTGCATTTACAGATTTGGTTTTGGCACGCAATAAAGAACTGATTCTTCTCACTACATGTCCTGACATAATTTGGAAGATACTAATCTGTGAACAGTGGAAATTGAGGAATACTAGTGGCAAAGATTAAAAATGACTAGATTTAGAATATTAGCTGTCTACACTCATAAAATTCCCCAAATAGATCAGCAAATCCAGAGAACAAGAATGAATTGTAATTGTATTTAATTCATTAGCCAAGTATGTAAACATACAAGGAATTTGATTTGCCAGCAGTCATACAAAAAAGCACCAAGATACATAACCACATAAAATTAAACATAGACTTAAACAGCCACCACAGCGGTGTGTGAGAATCCCCAGGGCACACAGCATAAGCAGAGACCCACAGCCCTCAGTTCAATGCCCAGGCCATACACACGCTCCTTCACCGTGATGTGACCAGAGTTGTACCGACCGCTGTCACTGTCTCTGCAGTCCCTGTCCGCCCGAACAGTCAGAAAGCCATTCACACTCGCACTAGGCTCCGGGATGTCCTCATGGCTCCATGTTCCCGTAAACACCGAGATCACTGCACTCATGGCACTTCGTCCGAGTCCTCACCAGCGCAGACAGCACGTCCATCTTGTTTTTTCGGCGACCTCACATTCCCCACAGTGATGGAAGGCAAATAACTTATACCCTCTTTCCTCCTTTTCTCCCGCGGTCGGGGCAATCAAAACTTCAGCGGCTGGGGCGATCGAAGCTCCCGCAGTCGACAATCGAAGCTCCCACATCGGTGCGATCAGCTCCCGTGATCAGGGCGGTCAAAGCTCTCCCGGTTGGAGCTCCCGCAGTCGATCCCAAATAAAGGGACCGCCAGTTCCACTATGTTAAAGCCACAGTGCAGACGGAGATACGATGAAAAAGGTTGCATCTCTGTCGAGGAAAGAGATAAAAAAGGTTTCCTCCAACCCCTCCCCCCACTCTCACAAAATACAAAAACCAAAGGTACACTAAAATATAAAAATACCAGAGTAACACAGTAACAGAAGAAGAAAAAGACAAGACAGGGTGTCGATGCAATTGATAGATTACACTGTAATGGGGTAAGAAGAAACCCCAAAAAAACAGTTTAGTATCTGGGTAAGACTAAAGGTGTTAATGGGATAGGTAAACATCCTTTATAGGAATCATGTCTTAACGAAAGTAAAACAAATGATTTACTTGGATTTCTATGTGGTGTTTGAGGTAATGTGCAGAAGTTGCTCGTTTATTATTTTGATGTGGATTCCGTAAAGGCATAAGCTACTGAGCTTTGAATTGTGATATATATATAGGACTGTGATGACACAAGGAATTGCAAGTGCTGACATCTTGAGCTACGAATAAAGTGTAGGAGGAAACTCAGCGGATCAGGCTGTATCTGTAGAAAGGTGTCTTCTTCAAAAAGACACAAAGTGCTGGAGTAACTCAACGGGTCAGGCAGGATCTCTGAAGTACATGGCCCAGTGACATTTTGGGTCGGAAACATTCATCAGAAATGAGATTTAATTCTTGAAATCTTCTTCAGTCTGAACAAAATAGAAGGGAGAAAACTGAAAAAGAGGGGATGCAGGTAGCGTTGAGGAAACAGAGAATCTGCAGAAGGGCTTGAATAGATTGGGAGTGTGGGCAAAGAAGTGGCAAATGGAATACGATGTAGCAAATTGTACGGTCCTGTACTTTGGTAGAAAGAATAAAGCCATAGACTATTTTCTAAATGTGGAGAGGATTCAGAAATCAGAGGTGCAAAGGAACTTGGGAGTGTGGTGCGGGATTCTCAAAAGGTTAATTTGCCAGTTGAGTAGGTAGTAAGGAAAGCAAATAAAATGTTAGCATTCATTGCGAGAGGACTAGAATATAAAAGCAAGGATGTAATGCTGAGGCTTTATAAGAACGCTGGTCAGACCACGTGTGGAACATTGTGAGCAGTTGTGAGCCCCGTATCTGAGGAAGGTTGTGTTGGCATTGGTGAGCATCTAGATGAGGATTAGGAGAATGATCCTGGGATGATTAGGTTAATGTATGAGGAGCATTTGATGGCTCTGGGCCTGTACTTGCTGGAGATTAGAAGGAAGGGGGAGTGGGGAAATCTCCTAGGAACCTTCCAATAAAGAAAGGCTTAGATAGAATGGATGTGGAGAGGGTGTTTCCAGTAGTGGGAGAGTCCAAGACCAGAGGACACAACCTCAGAGTAAAAGGACATTCCTTTAGAATTTGGTTTCCCCTGTCGTGGCTGAGTTAATGTGCAGAAGATGGTGGTTTATTGATCTTTACCTTTAGATGAGGAGAAACCTCTTTTGAGTGTGGCAAATCTGTGGAATTCATTGCCACATGCGGCTGTGGAGGCCAAGTCTTTGGGTATTTTTACAGTGGAAATTGATAGGTTGTTGATTAGTAAGGATGTCAAAGGTTACGGGGAGAAGGCAGGAGAATGGAGTTGAGAGGGAAAAAACAAATCAGCCATGATCAAATAGCTGAGCCGAATGACCTAATTCTGCTTTTATTTCTTATCGTATTATAGTCTAAAAGAGGTGGGGATGGGACAAAGCCTGGCAAATGATGGGTAGATACAGACGAGGAGAGTGGGGAGTGGATTGATTAGCAGATGGGTGGAGTGGTAAATGCTAGAGGTGAAAAGGAGTCAAAAGACTGTCGGATAATGAACAAAGAGGAGGAATAAAATGTAAAGTTGGGGAGGGATATGGGTGAAAGTTGACAGGGAGGAGGGAAAAGAGGCGGGATAAAAGGGAAATTAAGGACGAGAATGGCAATTGAGTATACAAAGGAGGGGAAAGGAGCAGGGTGAGAGTTGGTGGGAGAAATGTGTGTATATTAGGTAGAGGTCAGGGGTAATTGGAGGGGTAGAGGGGGTATTATTTGAAATTAGAGAATTCAATGTACATACCGCTACCCAAGCAGAACATGAATTGCTGTTCCTCCATTTTGTGAATGGCCTCACTCTGGCAGTGATAGGATGCCAAGGTCAGAAAGGTCGGTATTGGAGTGGGAAGGGGAGCTAAAACTATTAGCAACCAGGAGCTCCAGCTGGATATGGTGGACTGAGCATACATGTTCGGCAAAACAGTGGGCTAGTCATCACTTAGTCTTGCCGGTGTAAAGAGGTCACATCGGGTGCACCGAAAACAGTAAACGAGGTTGGGAGTGTTGTGTTTAATTGCTTACCTCACTGTCAAGGTTTTGTGGCAGAATTTACCTTTTAACAATAAGTCTCCATGCTTTATTCAAGAAGACTAGCAGCACGGTGGCATAATGGTCGAGTTGCTTGCCTTACAGCGTAGTCACTTTAATAGTAAGATTAAACGAGAACTTACCAGTTTGAATTTTGATCCTTATTTTATGAGGACTTACGTTGAGGGATTACGTGAAGAAACCCTGCCAGGCGCATACGCGTCATACTTAAAGCAGCAGCGTGAAAACACAGAAAACAAATAGCCGAAGTAACATAGTAAGGCTTTAAGAAGACTAGAACTACCAGATGATCTCTTACATTATGAGGGTGGGAGTGGAGGGCACGTAATCCCTCAACGTAACTCTTCATAAAATAAGGATCAAACTTCAAACTGGTAAGTTCTCATTTAATCTTACTATTTTGCTTCGGAGCCACGTGAGTGACAATCTGCTTCGGTTGACACAGTAGTGAATAAATAATATATTGAACATTGTGTCAAATTATTCAATAACTATTTTTAATGATAACAAAAAACAGTAATAACCGTATCAAATTACAAACAATGATATAAAACAAAGCAAATTAATTAAATGGAACCCAAAACAGCATGCCCAAACCGTGGCACTGTCTGTACAGGTTTGTCATAAAATTGTGAAAACGTTGATTCTCTAGACCATCCTGTGGCTGCGAGGATTTGATCTAGCGGCACGTCCTGAGCCTTCGCCACGGATGTTGATGCCGCCCTGGTGGAGTGAGATTTAAATACATGAGTGTCTACTCCAGCATAATTCAGAACCTGTTTCAACCACCTAGAAATAGTTTGTACTGACACTCTTTTATATGGCTTTTTGTGACTAATGAGCAGTCCTGTCTCAGAACCTCTGAGACTCCTTGTTAACTCAATATATTGGCTTAAGTGTTTAACTACACATAACATTTGGTCAACAGGATATGCTTTAAAGGTCACCTTGGTTCCTGCCATTCCTGGCCTGCTTTGTTTGATTAAATCATAGACATAAAATGTAATGTCATCTACAGACAATTGCATGCAATCTATTCATAACAATTGTAATGTTTGTACACGTTGTGCTGAAACCAGCTCCATTAGCATAACCACTTTAAGAGTTAATCTCTGCACATATAATGACGTAATTGGAGCCCATTGCCGAAGCAGTGTGAGAACTATACTGATATCCCAGATTTCTGTATATCTAGGTTTAGGAGGGTTTTTGTTAAAAATTCCTCTCATAAATCGGGATACTAACAGATGAGACCCGATAGGTTGTTGTTCTGAAAATTGCCCTAAATAGGAGGACAAACACTCCGAGCACTGTTAATGGCACTATAACTCAAGTGCTCATCAAAATGCAACTTAGCAAGGAACTCCAACATATCACGTATGCTTGCAGTATGATAAGATATATTTGATTGTACACAGAACATTTCCCGTTTCTTTATGTGAACCACATATTGTTTTTTAGTGCTATCTCTCCAGGCTGCAGTGATAACATCCATGGTCCTGTTCGACAATCCAAGGCCTTGGAACGGTCTGGTCAGAACCTGCAGACCAACAAATTAATGCGGTCATGTAACAGGTGACTTTCTCCTGTAACCGGATGCACCAACAAATTACTGCAGCTGGGAATCGTCATGAATGGCTGAGTCATCATTCTGAGTACTAATGGGATTCATGGTTATATTGGCCAATCTGGGGCCACCAAAACGCCTGTGGCGGAGTCATGCTGTATTTTGGTGAGGCATTTCGTGATCAGACAAAATAGAGGAAATGCATGAAAGAATGAATGCCCCCAATGTAACGAGAATGCATCCTCGGCTACTGCTCCTGGATCCGGCTCCCATGAAACATATTTAGGCAACTGGTGATTCAATCTGGATGCAAACAGATCAATATCTGGCAACCCAAATCGAGTGACAATTGTTTGAAAAATTTTTGAATTCAACATCCATTTTATATTGTCATTGAACTTTTGCGACCTATTGACTGCCACCACATTGTCTATACCTAGAAGATAGATGGCTGAAACCCAGATGTTCCTTGAAATTCACCAATGCCACATGAGGTTAGCCAAGTTATCACATGATACTGATCTTGCTCCTCCCATGTGATTAATATATGCCACTGCCGTGGTGTTATCAATCTGGAGTTGAACATGTAAATTATTAATTGTGGAGCAATATGCTTTTAACCCATAAAATGCCCCCAATAATTCCAAATAATTTATCCCTTGTCTGTGGAGAATCAAATCTTCTTGTTCATTCCATCTACCTCCACAGCTAGACTCGGTGTCCGTAGCCCCCCATCCGAGAGCGCTTACATCAGTCTGTAAGACCACTGAAGGTTCCTGCACCAAAATGTTATTGGTAGTTTGACTAACATTAATAATCCACCACTACAATTCTGCTAGAGCTGTGGTTGGTAACTGCATAACCCAATCAAAATGGCCTGCATGCTGTTTTAGTGCTTGTTCTCTTGCTCTTTGCCAATGTTGATAATGCAAAGGTCCGAACTTTACTGCAAGGAAAGCTGCTACCAATTTCCCAATGAGCTTAGCTACTTCTCGGATGGAGGGATAAAGGTTTTGTGTGAGGCAAGTACAGACATTAGCAATATCCACAACCTTGGCTGTTGGTAATGTTACTGTCATATCAACTGAATCAATAAGAAATCCCAAATACTCAATATTTTGGGTTGGCTGTAACTTGGACTTAGTTGGATGGACCAAAAACCCCAATGTTTCAAACACATTTTTGGTTGCTGCAACCGACTCTTCAGCTGACTCTTTAGCATTGCTGATAATTAAGATATCATCTAAATAAGCCATGACAATGTGATTATGGGCCCTCAATAGCCCCTGCACAGGTTTTAACAATTTTGTAAATAGTCTAGGGGCTGAACTTAATCCATTAGGCAATGCTTTGTATTGCCACAGCTGTCCCATACAATTAAATTTCAAGTATCTGCGATAATGAGCAAGAATTGGCACTGAATAATGCGCATCTTGCAAATCAATAGTTGCCATATAACATCCCTGTGATAACAGCTGTTTAGCAGTAACGAAGGTGTCCATTTTAAAATGCCTATATAGGACAGAATAATTTAAGTGAGTGAGGTTCAGAATTGCTCTGCAACCCCCATCCTTTTTAGGTCTGGGGAATATATTAGACACAAATTGTTGAGGATGATTAATGGTTCCCTCAATCACTCCTTTTTGGCATAAATTCTTAATCTCATCGTTTACCTGTTTAGTCTCTGGAGCAGAAAACACTAACATTTTATTAGGCTTGTGCTGTTGAGGTGGATCTATTCCTGAGATAAACTCAATGGTAGAACCTGACGCAGTATTTAATATAAACATATCAGACATTATGCAGCACCATTATAAAACAATTGTAATCTACCTCCAATAGGAGGTTGTCCACCAGAAACTTTATCCTTAACAAAGATTCCCTGTACCTCTACAGTTGTCCTGTAAGTTTGCTGTCTGCCCATATTGGGGTTGTAGCTGATCTGTCTCGGTGGGTAAACTCGTTGCCCCACTGGCCTCCCCCTGCTGGGCCCAGCACCTGGATCCGATCTTCGGTACATTAAACCAGGCTTTCGTATTGGTGGCCTTGAGATGTTTGGCTTCATTAAACCAATTGTCTTAGCCTCATCATCGATTTCTCGAATTTGTTTGACGAGGTCTGCTCCAAATAGGAATTCAGGCGTTTGCACATTAGTCGCCTTACATAAAGCAGCAAATTTTTGATTTAGTGTTGGCCTAATGGCAATTTTCCTGATGCAATTCACCTCAAAAAATGCATTGCATAAAAGGGCCAACATATCTTTCTGGGTTTGCGTGATCATTGTCCCTTTGACCATTTTGCCAAATGCAGTAATTGCTGCAGCCACCAGTTGGAGGACGTGTTGAAACCGAACCTCCTGTCCCCTCATAGATGCACTCATGGGTGCCCAGATTGCTGGGTTCACCGTGGGCACCTTGAGTGATGCACAATTGACAGGTGTTTTATATTTACCAGTAGTCTCTTGCATCATAGTTTGTTGGAGCTGGTGAGACACCAAATAATTTATATTGTTGGCAAGATACTCGTCCATTGCCTCACCAGTCCCTTCCGGAATAGCAAAACTCATTGCTATTTCCGGGACACCTGGAGCGTGGCTCTTGTGCTCTGGTGTATGCACATGAGCAGGGACACCAGAATCAGGGTCAGCTTCATCCTACCCTGCTTCTCCCAAGTCATACTGTAGGGAGGCATCCTCCAGTCCTATACAAGGCGCTGGAAGGAAATCCCCTTGCTGATAGTCCACATATTCTTTCTCGTATGGACCTCCTTGAGCAGCTGTCTGGGGAATCAATGTGGCCTTTGACCCTTGGTTAATCAAAGTTTGGAGCATTTTCTCCATGTTTTGCATTCTCCCCCACATTCTTTTATTATCCGGAGGGGAATCTCCATCTTCTCCAAACCCGTCAGACAAAACGGGTCCGATAGACTTTCTTTTAGCTTTCCTATGGCTATCAGTGCCCTCAGGCTCCTGAGTCCCTGGAGCTGGTGTGGAAAGTTCACTAGCTGGTATAACGGCTGTCGGTAAAACGGCACCCGGTATCGGAACCGGCGTTGCCTCTCTAATCTCCCGACCCGATCTAATTTGCGAATCCGCATCGCTGGACCCACGTTTGCTGCGAACTCTCCTACCTGACCGCTCCATACCACCGACTCCTACTGACTGCTCGAGCCAGCTTTACGGAGTTTAAATACTTCAAGGCAAAGTTTTTAAAACACTTACCCGTGAAGTTCCTACTTACCGCTGGTGGAGCTGCACTCTCCAGCCCGTTCAGTGCGACATGTGCGGACATAATGACGCACATGCGCCTGGCGGGGCTTCTTCACATAGTCACTCACGTGCCTCCGAAGTAAAATCCTGACTACGGGTGCTGGTCTGTACAGAGTTTGTACATTCTCCCCTTGACCTGCGTGGGTTTTCTCCGGGATCTCCAGTTTCCTCCCACATTTTCAAGACGTATAGGTTTAGAGGTTAATTGGCTTGGTATAATTGTAAATTGATCCTAGTGTGTGTAGGATGGTGTACGTGTGCGGGGATCGCTGGTCAGCGCAGACTCGGTGGCGAAGGGCATGTTTCCGTGATGTATCTTTAAACCAAACTAAACTAAACTAAAGACTGTCCAATGTTTACAACCTGATAATTTATCAAATTATGAATGTACCTCTCCCTCTACAACCAACTATGACTAAATATGGCAATAGCTGAAGTTTTATTAATTAGTCTAACACAACAATATACACCATTTTTCAAAGGGCTGACCTACATTAGTACATTTGGAGGTTAAATTTTAATCTATGTCTGCCACACCATTCAAGAAATACATGATTACTTTGAATTAGGTTCATAATAGCTTCTATATTCTCCTGATAATTGCCTTTTTCACCTATGTGTAAGGAAAAAGTAAATCTGAACCATTAGATTGTTTTACACCACTATATTAATGACAGTGTGTCATTTTGTATTTTCAGTTTCTTCAATGAGAGGTTCTCAATTGCCTAAAGCATTTTTTTACATCATAAATCTGAATAAGCCATTACATTATGCAGCAGCTCCCATATGTATTACCATAGAATATAATAACTTGTTCAGCAGTAACAGCGTACTAGCCTAACGCTCTTTTTCAGTTAGAAGAGGGAGAGATTGGCTCAGCAATTTACTTACAGCATTGTTTTCTATTTATTTACATGTGTTTCTCTCAAAACTATTCGCTCAATGCTTCCCCAACTTACATACCATCAAGGTTAATGGCAATGGGTGCACAGGAGCACCACCACCTAGAGATTTCCTATAATTTTGTACACTACTCCAGCATGGAAATCTATCGCTGTTGCTTTATTGTTTCTTGCTAATATCCTGGAACTCTCCCAGCAACGCCACTGCAGTAGATTAAGAAGATCCTTCCAAGGGGTTTAGATTGAGATCCTTCCAAGGGGTTTAGATTGAGATCCTTCCAAGGGGTTTAGATTGAGATCCTTCCAAGGGGTTTAGATTGAGTGATGAATCCTGAGAAGTGCTGAGTATAATAGTGATTGAGTAGTAGACATGAATTACTATCTAGCTCATTGGTGACCCTCGGACTATCTTTGATCGGTCTTGACTGGTTCTATCTTGGACTAAAAGCTATTCCGTTATTGTGTGTCTGTATGCGGTGAATGGCTCGATTGTAATAATGTATTGTCTTTCCGCTGACTAGTTAGCACGCAACAAAAGCTTTTCACCGTACCTCGGTACACATGACAATAGACTAAATAAACTAAACCGAATCTTGGCTTCTCAGTGATACACACATGCTAAAAAATGAATAAATCACGAAAGGAGAAATAGGAAGCCCACCATTGACTTTTTGTTGATGCTTTTTCTACCCTCAATATAATAGGGCTTCAGTCAACATGGACATTAAAGGGCATCAGTGGCAGGTGGATCCAACATCTATTTGCCTCGTTGATTTATGAGATCATAGTTAGGGATGCAAAAAGCATGTTGTAACCCCAGTAAAATATCATTCAGGAATCAACTACCATGCCCGATCTGTCCTGACATAGTCTGAACAATTATGTTTGAATTCACTACATAGCCTGTGTATACAAAAAAAAAAGACACTCTGAGTTGTGTAAGGAAGATTCAATCTCTCAAGGAAAGGAAGATTAAAATTGGCATTTCCAGTCTGCCAAACATCCCCCACAAATGATTCATTACCAGTTGGACAGCAAAATGAAAACGTGTTCATTTTTTTTCACCTGTATTTTGTATTTTGTATTTTGACCCGCTTTTACCTGGCACGTGTCATTTCTGTGCAGGACGACACACAGCGTCTTGAATAACAATATTATTTAGCTGGTTGCTGAAGGCTATGCAAATGGGATAACAGGATAACTTGCAGTCCAATTTTTCTATCTTCCAAGACACAAATGGGTGCTCAATTGTCACATATATCGATGGTGTTTTTTTAAAGGCTGTAACCTCTTATGGTCATCTTTATTCCTAGCTTTCAAAGTGAAGAAGTGTAATTTTGCACCTCTGTCTTTCATTTGAGAATCAAAAACATATTTAAAGAATAAAAATAAAAGCAAGATTCAGGGAATTTAAACATCACAATGAGCAGCTTGTCCTGGTGAGGTTCAAGGGGGACGTACTATTTCAAAGATCCAATCTGTTGTCAAGTTATGTTTTTTTCCTTTCAGTCTATTGAACCCAAGTTGCCACCTGTCTCTTGCCATCTGGCTTCCTCCTTTGTTCAGAGTCAGTCAGGAAGCTTGCACTGATTTTGTTCCCATGCAAAGGAATTTTCACTCAACAATAAAAAATAAAAGCTTTGGTGATGTGCATCTGCTTTTCCAGATGCACAGTCAGACAGAAGCCATTTTCCTCTTGACAAGTAGGCAAATTACTCATTTAAAAAAAAAGCTTATTCTCACTTCTCCGGTTGAAATGATAGCTTCCCATCTCAAGAACTTTAATGCAAAAATTTCGAAAGCAAAATCACAGACTCAGAACTCTTTTACTGAAGCTTCCACACTTGGTCACTTTGGTTAAAAGAATCTTTTCAAAAAGCAAAATAATACACCCCATTTGAAGTTAAACGTGTTAGAAATGTGGTGGAAGTCACCGAAAAAGCAAAATTCAAATCAAAGCTATTTATCAAGAGAGCTAAAATCTTTAAACTTAAATATTGAAAAGGTCAAGAAATAAAGACCTTCACAAGAAGCATTTTAACTAAAGAACAATGTTATTGGATATATTGATATTGTTTATTTGTGATGTAAATCTATCGAGAGCTTAGTAAATATCGCAGTGGGAAAGATTGAACTGCTGAACTTTTATATTGTCTGAAGGAAAATAAATTAAATGGAATATTAAAGTAACAACTTAAGCTGCATTTAGGATGCAACATTTGCCCAAGAAGGTTTGTTTAAAAAAATGATGTTTGCAGTCAGAGTTAAAGAGAGTAGTAAAGACCATAGAGGCATAATCTATTTTGACTAGCAAAATATTTTTTATCAGATGCATCCACTTACTCATACGCAAAGCTCCATTGATTTTGAACCATCAAATCCCTCTGAAACAAGTGCAGAATTGCCTGAAAAGCTGAGTAACAGAAAGACAAATGTCAGTTCTCTCAGAGCTGATTGGATCAGTACACACTTGATACTGCTGTTGAACTCTCCAGATGTTAAAATGCTAAGGAGTACCCAATTTAATGGCAGAGATCTTTTTTTGTTTAAAATGGGATTATTTAAATTCTTCCACAGCAAATTCCAAACCCTTCATCAGGCTCACTGATAAACAAGGGCAGTTTGATCAGGAGAACGTGACCACAGACAACAAGCACTCCTCAGTGTAGACACCATCTTGACATGCACACAATTGACTGTATAAAACCATGAGGGGGAATTGATTAGGTAAATACACAGAGTCTTTTACCCAGGGTGGGGGAATCAAAAACTCGGGGACATAGGATTAAGGTGAGAGGGGAAATATTTAAAACAAACCTGAGGGGTAACCTATTCACTCAGAGGCTGGTGGGTGAATGGAACAAGCTACTCCAGGACCTTTCTGTCCTGGGCCTCCTCCATTTCCAGACTGAGGCCACATGCAAATTGGGGGAACAGCACATCATATTTCACTTGGGTAGAGGTATGAACGTTGAATTCTCTAATTTTAGGTAACATCTACAAACTCACCTCCCTCCTCCCCTCCCTCTTCCACCGCTCCCCATTCCACCTCCTCCACTAAAAGTCAGTTAACCAGTTTCACAGTTCGCTATGAAGTATCTCTCGTGGAATCACACTGTCCCTAGCCAAAAATCAGCCTATCAGGGTACCTCCGTACCTGAGGTCATCAGTTGCTGACCCTGATTTTTCGTATTTTTTTCTTGGTTCCAGTTCCAGTCAGTTCCCCCACAATCAGTCTGGAGGAGTGACCTGACCTGAAATGTCACCTGTCTAGTTTCTCCAGAGATGCTGCCTGACCTGGCGAGTTACTCCAGCACTTTATGTCTATCTTTGGTATAAAATGCACCACCTACAGTTCTTTATTATTACATTACATGAGAAGCTATTTGATGCAGTTACCATAACAGCATTTAAAAGACACTTGGACAGGTCCATGAACAGTATAGGAAAGGTTTAGTTTGCTATGGGTCAAACATAAGCAAATGGGACTGGCTTAGATGGGGCATCTTGGTCGGGATGGACATGTAGGGCCAAACGTCATTTTCTAGGCTGTATGTCTCTGTCTTTTTAACCCTTTTATCGTCTCTTCATTAAATTCCCGAAACAAAGGCTGTGGTGGTTCAAATGTGAGACTCTCCAACACCTCCCATGCCAATACCCATCCCTTGCCTCCCATGCCAATACCCATGAAAGAATAAAAGAAAGATTATAATTGGCTTCAGAAATAAACATGTCTCTGTCATTGTAATGAACATTGTGGATGAAATGAACACAGTCATTCTTTTTATACCTCAGACACTAGATTGAGTTTCAATATGTCACCAACTGGGACGTGCAAATATAAAACAAAGTATCCTGGGTGCCATATCCAGCAAGTAGTCTGCGAGGCAATGGATAAGGAGCTGAAGGGAACATAAAGGGCCTGTCCCACCAGCATGCGATTCCATGCGGTGAGCGCGACCAAACCGGCAGCGGGGGCCGCGTGGAGGTCGGGTGATCCCCGTACAGGGCCCGTCCCACCAGCATGCACCTGCATGCGGCAAGCGCGACCAAACCAGCAGTGAGGGCCGCGCGGAGGTCGGGTGGGTGGCGCAATGCGGCGCAAAGTGAGGCGAACTTGGAGCGAAGTCTTAAAGGTAAGCTCGCCAGGACAGAGAGGGACACACAGAGAGGGGCACAGAGGCAGACACAGAGAGGGCTATGGAGCCACACACACACAGGGTCACGGAGGCACCTACAGATAGGTTCACGGAGGCACGACGTCGAGGCGGTGTGCAATGTGTCGAGGCGACAGCGAGCCGACAAGCCGTTGCCCCCCGAAATTTTTGAACACGGTCAGTTTTTTCGGAGCCCCGAACGATGTCGGGACGAACTCCGCACAATTCCGCACGGCTCCGGCGATCGAAGTGGGACCGGCCCCGCGACGCCGGACGGCTCAAGCGACCACGTTAGGTCGCGCTCATCGCATGGAGTTGCATGCTGGTGGGACAGGCTCATTCTGCTCAGGTACAAAGTGGGAATATTTCAGCATAGTTCTAGCACAATTGAATAGTTGAATCATTGTCAAAGATCAGGGTGGATGCAATACGAAAACAACAAGTAGTATTCAGTGAGGAGTCAACCTGGAGATTCTGCAAACCACCATTTAAGCTCAGAAATAGTTCTGGAGAGGAAGTTCATTGGGAAGTGATCAATATACAGGAGTTGTGGTGGACGATTTTACGGCGGATACTGCGGAACAACAGAGATGTAAGAGTGAAACACATCAAGCAAAATCAATGATGATTAGGAGCAGGAGAGGATGAAATCAGCTAAAGTCAGAAGTGGGCAGTTGGGGTCTAGCTTGAGAAAGTTTAAACGTTATCATCACCAGACTCTAATCCTACTGAATTTGGGATGAACACAGTTGGATTATTACTTGGATTACAAGCCATAAACTATGTAAAAAAAGGGACACAATGTGATGGAGTAACCATTGAGTTTGAGTTTCTCCAGCAGTTTTTGTCTTTTTTTTTTGTAAATCAGCATCTGCAGTTCCTTGTTTCTACATAAACTGCTAATTTTGTGCTGAGGCATAGATTAAAGTTCCTGGACTTTCAGGATAAGAATACGAGCTGAGGCTACGAGGTTCTCTTCTACTGCTCTGAAGTACATCTCACTATATCCTATGTTTCTGCCTTGATGCTTTTCGGCATAAATGTTATGTTTATTTAAATAATTATTTTCACCTTTTACTGAACGGAAGTGGAACTAAGGGGAAAAAAAATCAAATTCAAAGCTAAACTGCAACATCTGCTAAGTCAACTTCTAAGCTGCTACATCAAGGCAACTTTGACTATTTATGCCAGGGCAAAAAGGGGACGTGCTGGAGATGAATTAATCACAAAATGTTAGATGGCACTAATTGTACATTTTAATTAAAATATGTTAGAGGAGTATGATCAGGAATAAAGAGAGCAGTTAACAGATGCAAGGTGCACAGAAGAAGGGATCAAAGGAAACATTGATTGTAGCGGTAAACTGTTCATTGTTTTCACCACTGACGTACATACATACATACATACATACATATATACATACAACACTACATACATACATACAACACTACATACATACAACACTACACACATACATACATACTTTCATAGATATACACGGGCACACACATACACGGGCACGCACAAATACACATATACATGCAAATAGACACACACACACACACACACACAGACAAAATCTGACCCAGTGTTTTCGCCACAAACATACACACACGCGCACATGAAAACGCACACACACATGAACACACACACACACACACACACACACACACACACACACACACACACACACACACAAAAACACAAACACGCACACACACACACACACAAACACGCACACAATTAATGTCAAATTGGCCTTTTTATTCCAGCCTCTACTGTTTGTTTTGAGGCTTTGTTTGGGGCTGCTTGTGTGTGATTTTCTGGGTATGGAAATACTAAGCCTGTTAAGATTTATTATGAATAGCGTTGTTCTCCTTTTGTTATTTACTCACTTGTTGTCATGGTGCAAAATCAAAAAGACCAGGCAACAAAGACACAACAGAACCTCAATCAAGCCCTCACCCTTGCCAGCAACGGGCAAAACAATGTTATTTCACAAAAGTGGCAGAGGTTCCTGGGCAAAAGTAACCTTATTGATTGAACAAGTTGCAGGCATGCAGGCAAAATGGATTAAGATTTCTCGGCATCTTGGTCGGAATGGACGAGTTGAGCTAAAAGTCCCTTTTCCATTCTGCACAACTCTATGAATCGATTAATCCATGTTAATTAGTATTTTTAAATATTTATAAGGGAAAGTGAGATGGAAGAATATACATGGATTCAGAGCAGTGGAAGAGATCATCACACTCTTATTCGGAGAACTGAAATCCCAGGAACTTTAATTCCCTCTTCAGTACAATCTCCATGTAATAGTCAAGCTATGTACATTCAGTTGCATAATTATTACAGTGTTATTACTGACTCAGATAGCTTCCTCAGAAGTAAATGGAAATTAGGTTTCTATTGGTCATGTTAACTATGCAATACAGCCCCATAGCATACTTTGACAGGATGAAAGCTCATTCATTTAGTTAGCAGGGAGATACAAGTGACAGACTTGGCTGAAGAAGAATCCTGACCTGGAACGTCCTCTGTCCATTCCCTCCACAGAAGCTGCCTGACTTGCTGACTTCCTCCAGCCTCTTATGAATTACTAGTTTATTCTTTTTTTCAGTGAATAGTTCAGTCATCATCTGCTTCATTTATCTGATATTTGACTGATTACCATAATTGACTGATACATCTTGCAATGCACCAGAGCTTTGAAGGGTTCTTTTATCGTGTAGGAAAGAACTGCAGATGCGGGTTTAAACCAATGATAGTCACAAAATCCTGTAGTAACTGATTGCTGAAGAGTGGGCCAGGCACCTCTGGAGTGAAGGAATGGGTGACGTTTCGGGTCCAGACCCTTCTTCAGACTGACCGACTGTCTGCCCCGCTAAGTTACACCAGCATTTTATGTCTATCTTTGACATTCCTTATCAGTCTGAAGAATGGTCTCAACCCGAAAAGTCGCCTCTTCCTTCTCTCCAGCTGCCTCACCCGCTGAGTTTCTCCAGCATATTTGTCTACCTTCCTTAATTAGTTTAGAAATGCTGGTTTATATCAAAGATGCTGGTGTATGTCAGCGGGACAGGCAGCATCTCTGGATAGAAGGAATGGGTAATGTATTGGGTTGAGACGCTTCTTTTTTGGTTTGTTTTATCTCCCCTAACTTATATCTAGTTTTAATCATTTTGTCAAGAACGGTTGCTACATTATTATTAAACAGTGCAGAAACAGCCTCTTCACCCACGCGATCACGGGGAGAACATACAAACTCCGTACAGACAGCACTTGCAGTCAGGATCAAACCTGGGTCTCTCGTGCTGTAAGGCAGCAACTCTACCGCTGCGCCACTATGCCACCCTAAATTATTTTTCTTTCCTCCCCATCCCCCTCGATAGAATGCAAATAAAAATCCTTAATGGGTATTTCAGTTTTCAAAATTATTACCATTCCAATTAATGATGTAGCAACCATTCTTGACAAAATGCATCATAACTAGATACAAGTTAGAAATCAGTCCACGTGATTCATCATTTTCATCCATTTTGGTCTAATTTGAGGAAGGACATTCTTGCTATTGAGGGAGTGCAGGGTAGGTTCACCAGGTTAATTCCTGGGAAGGCAGGACTGACATATGATGAATGAATGGGTCGACTGGGCTGCTATTCACTGGAATTCAGGGGATCTTATAGAAACATATAAAATTCTTAAGGGATTGGACAGGCTAGATGCAGGAAAACATTTCCCAATGTTGGAGTCCAGAGCCAAGGGTCACAGTTTAAGAATAAGGGGAAGGCCATTTAGGACTGAGATGAGGAAAATCATTTTCACCCAGAGAATTGTGAATTCTCTGCCCCAGAAGGCAATCAAGGCCAATTCACTAGATGTTTTCAAGAGAGAGTAAGATTTAGCTCTTAGGGATAATGGAATCAAGGGATGTGGGGAAAAAGGCAGGAACGGGGTACTGATTTTGGATGATTAGCTATGATCATACTAAATGGCGATGCTGGCTCGAAAGGGCCGATTGGTCTACTCTTGCGCCTATTTGTACCTACTGACACCATTTGCAAAAATAGTAACGTTAAAACTGCTAAAAGGGGAAGAGAGATGATTCCATAACATATGATGAGCGTTTGAAAACACTGGGCCTCTACTCGCTGGAGTTTAGAAGAATGAGGGGGACCTCAATGAAACATACCTAATAGTGAAAGGCTTGGATAGAATGGATGTAGAGAGGATGTTTCCATTAGTGGGAGCGTCTAGGCCAAGAGGTCATAGTCTCAGAATTGAAGGATGTTCCTTTAGGAACGATATGAGGAGGAATTTCTTTAGTCAGAGGGTTGTGACTATGAGGAATTCTTTGCCACAGAAGGCTGTGGAGGCTGCGCCAATGGATATATTTAAGGCAGAGATAGATTCTTGATTAGTACTGGTGTCAGGGGTTATGGGAAGAAGGCAGGAGAATGGGGTTAGGAGGAGAGATAGATCAGCCATGATTGAATGGCGGAGTTGATTTGAAGGGCTGAATGGTCTAATTCTGCTCCTATCACTTATGACTTTATGACCTTATGAAAGCTTCATGAATGTTTCAACTTTAAAATGCTCAAATGTGCACAATGTAGGAAGGGGCCCGACCCAAAATGTTACATATCCTTTTTCGCCAGAGGGGCTGCCTGACCTGATGAGTTGCTCCAGCACTTCGCGTCTATCTCAAATATGCATGACGATTTGCTCAGGAGAAATAAAATTGGTTTCTTTTTAAACCAGTCCTTTGTCACTGTAATGTGACCTTCAATTATCTTAAACACTGTCACCTTCCTCTCCCCAGTGGCGTCATGCCTCAACAGATCTTAGTTTATTGTTGGCAATCAGTGCCTTGTTTAACTGACATTCAGCTCCAAGGACACCACTCCTTCAAACTCAATTATTCCGTTTCCAAAGGATATATTAGTTACAATACCCATTCAAATATTTCCGACCAAATCTCCTTGGGACTTGCTCCTCAAGCAGTTTGAATTTGAGTGGGAGGATCTGTGATGCAATTTCAATTATTTTCTTTGAATAAAATTTGATCGAGAGAACAATTACAGTTTGAACAAATAAAATCTAGCCTGGAGATGACAGCACTCAATCTGTCATTGGGCCAAGGGAATATTAAAGACAGAGGTGTCACTATAGTGGAAGGTCAAGAGGGACTGAGGTTTGGGTGCGTATAGAACTTAATTTCCATCATATATCTGCTACATGAAGGTTGTGATCTTAACCAGCAAGTACATAAAGGAACTAATCTCTGTGTAGACCGGTGTCAAGCAATTGGTCATATAGTCATATAGAATGATACAGTGTGGAATCAGGCCCTTCGGCCCCATTCATCAACACTGACCAACGTGTCCCAGCTACACTAGTTCCACCTGCCTGCGCTTGGTCCATATCCCTCCAAACCTGTCCTATCCATGTACCTGCCTAACTTTTTCGTAAATTATTGGATAGTCCCAGCCTCAACTACCTCCTCTGGCATCTTGTTCCATACACAAACCACCCTTCGTGTGAAAAAGTTACCCCTCGGATTCCTATTGAATCTTTTCCCCTTCACCTTGAAGCTCTGTCCTCTGTTCCTCGATTCTCCTACTCTGGGCAAAAGACTCTGTGCATCTACCCGTTCTATTCCTCTCATGATTTTGTATATCTCTATAAGATCTCCCCTCATCTTCCTGCGCTCCATGGAATAGAGACCCGGCCTACTCAACCTCTCCCTATAGCTCACACCCTCTAGTCCTGGCAACATCCTCGTAATTTTTTTCTGAACCCTTTCAAGCTTGACAATATCTTTCCTATAATATGGTGCCCAGAACTGAACACAATCTTCTAATTGCGGTCTCACCAACGTCTTATACAACTCCCAACTTCTATACTCAATACTCTGACTGATGAAGGCCAAAGTGCCAAAGGCCGTTTTGACTACCTTATCTACCTGCAACTCGACCTTCAATTGGTCTTTATATTGGTTTATTATTGTTGTGTGCACAGAGAATCAGTGAAAAACTATTTTGTCTGCTATCCAGGCAAAGCAGCCCGACGAAGGGTCCCAACCCAAAATTCCAACTATCCCTTTTCTCCAGAGATGTTGCCTGACCCTCTGAGTTACTCCAGCACTTTATTTATATCTTCGATACAAAAAGCATTCCATACTTGAGTCTATCAGGTAGTGCAAATAGGGAGAAAATAAACAAGAGTCCAGACATATAGAGTTATAGCTGCAGAGAAACTGCAGATAAAAAAGAGTAATAAGGTCCACAGTGCGGTAAAATTGGAAGATCGAGAATACATCTTCAGCATATGAGAGGGGGTGCTACAACCTAAGTCAAGCAGTTTTCAGATGAGTTAGGTTAGAATTATTGTATTGAAGGCCGAGCTGCAGTCAATAAATGGGAGACACAGGAAACTGCAGATGCTGGAATCTTGAGCAAAAAATGGACTACTAGAGGAACTCAGCAGATCAGGCAACCACTCCATCAGTATGAAGAAGGATCCCAACCTGAAATATTGGTTGTCAATAAATAAGAATCTGACATAGGTGTTCTCATAATCCAGATGTTCTAGGGATGAGTGTAGCACCAAATTGATAGTGTTTGCCATGGACTTCTTGTGGTTGTGGTTGAATTGCAGTGAACCAAGGCTGTTAGGAGGTTGTAGTTGTTACATACCATGATCTCTTCAAAGACTTCATGATGATTGATAACAGAACTACCGGAAAGTAGTCATTAAGGCACGCTATCTTGTTTTTCTTTAGCACTAGGATGATGGTGGTCTTAAAACAGGTGGGAACCTCAGAATGGAGTGGAGAAGGTTAAAGATGATTATGTATCCACAAATATTCCTATCAGCTGGTCTGCATAGACTCTGAGGACATGGCTTGGAACTGCGATAATTATTGTGGGTACAGATGCATCTAAGGTTGTGTAGAAAGGAACTGCAGATGCTGGTATATACCAAAGATAGACACAAAGTGCTGGAGTAACTCAGCGGGTCAGGCAGCATCTCTGGAGAAAAAGGACGGGTGACTTTTCATGTGGGGACCCTTCCTCAGAACCATCTAAGGCTGTTCGGACAGGTGATGTCTTTCCGATAACGGGTTCAAAATTTGCCACAATCAGCAGATGTTTGTGAGGTTAGTCTGGGACATTAACTTAGTCAGTAATTGTCTCTTTGCATCCCTGATGGCTTTGTGAAGGTTGTACCAAGCCAGGTTGCTTCCAATAGTTTTCTCATTCCTTGTCAGGGCAATCCAGATGATATTGCCCCGTCCCACTTAGGAAACCTGAATGGAAACCTCTGGAGACTTTGTGCCCCACCCAAGATTTCTGTGTGGTTCCCGGAGGTTCCCGGAGATTTTTGTCAGTCTCCCTAATGGTCGAAAGTTGTTTCCGTTTTAAAAATCGGTCGTTTTTCAGTCGAAGCCGGTTGCGATGCTAGTTGAAGGTGGTTGCTGGAGGACAAAAACCTCCAGGAACCTCCGGGAACCGCACGGAAACCTTGGGTGGGGCGCAAAGTCTCCAGAGGTTTCTGTTCAGGTTTCCTAAGTGGGGCAGGGGCATAACTAATCAACCAATCACTGCCATGCCAGCATTCTATATTGCACACAGGTATTTGTGAAACTAATTTTTTCAGAGTTTCCCCGCTAAACCCAAGCCAAATCAGAATCATCTCCACTGTCAGTGTCAATAGAAAAGACAAGAGGAATTGGTCTCAACATTAAGGCGATATGTTCCCAAGTATGGCTTAGATCAGCAAAATTAAGTTGAACTTGAGTTAAAGCCATGATCATATTGAATGGCGGTGCAGGCTCGAAGGGCCGAATGACCCACTCCTGCACCTATTTTCTATGTCTATGTTTTTAAAGGTAAAATTATTCAGCAGCTAATGTGCAGCTTGATGGGAATAGTTGATGGGACATCACAGCAGCTGTCTGCCACTGGGGAATGAGCAAGGACATTTGCACAATGAGAAATATGAAATAATTCAGAAATTGCCAAAGGCATGGACTTACCATGTGCCTGCTTGATATCGCTGTCATGAAATTTAAAAAAAGATCACTGTGTTACAAGCTATAAAAGGAACTACATGAAAAAGCAATCAGATAAAATATGTTGAGAATCTTGGAGATGGAACTCTTGGAGACGTTAAAAACTTGGAGATGGTTTAGGAGATGGGTTGGGGATATTAGTCACTGCAGTCACTTACTTGTTGAATGGGCATCCAAGAAACAAGAACAAATGGCGAGGAGAGATAAAGAAACATAGAAACATAGAAACATAGAAATTAGGTGCAGGGGTAGGCCGTTCAGCCCCTCGAACCTGCACCGCCATTCAATATGATCATGGCTGATCATCCAACTCAGTATCCCTACCTGCCTTCTCTCCATACCCTCTGATCCCCTTAGCCACAAGGGCCACATCTAACTCCCTCTTAAATATAGCCAATGAACTGGCCTCAACTACCCTCTGTGGCAGAGAGTTCCAGAGACCCACCACTCTCTGTGTGAAAAAAGTCCTTCTCATCTTGGTCCTAAAGGATTTCCCCTTTATACTTAAGCTGTGACCCCTTGTCCTGTACGTCCCCAACATCGGGAACAATCTTCCCGCATCTAGCCTGTCCAACCCCTTAAGAATTTTGTAAGTTTCTATAAGATTGCCTCTCAATCTCCTAAATTCTAGAGAGTATAAACCGAGTCTATCCATTCTTTCTTCATAAGACAGTCCTGACATCCCAGGAAACAGTCTGGTGAACCTTCTCTGCACTCCCTCTATGGCAAGAATGTCCTTCCTCAGATTTGGAGACCAGAAGAACTAGCTCAAAGGTAGACACAGAATGCTGGAGTAACTCAACGGGACAGGCAGCATCTCTGGAGCGAAGGAATGGGTGATGTTTCGTGTCGAGACCCTTCTTCAGACCAAGGCTCGACCTGAAATGTGACCCGTTTCTTCTCTCCAGAGATGCTGCCTATCCAGCTGAGTTCCTCCAGCATTTTGTGTCTACCTTCGATTTAAACCAGCATCTGCAGTTCTTTCCTACACATAAAGAACTAGCTCCCCAGTTCACAGTCCTCTACCATGAAAGGACATCAAACTAACAAAAAATCCTAATGTAATAACAAGGAACAGCAGTTGCTAGTTCATACCAACGAAAGCTACAAAATGCTGGAGTAACTCAGCAGGTCAGGTAGCATTTCTGGAGAACATGGACAGGTGACGTTTCGAGTCAGGGCGCCAATCCTGCTCCCTCTCCAGAGATGACCCTTAATCCACCAAACCCTCAGTGTTACCCACACTTCAAGAGATTCAAGATTCAAGAGAGATTCAAGAGACATTTATTGTCACATGCACCAATTGGGACAGTGAAATTTGGGGTCACCATGCCAGCCATACGAATAAAAAAAGAACAAACACGATAGTATTTTAACATCAACACCCCCTGCACAGCGGAATTAAAGTTTCCTACTGTGAGGGAAGGCCCAAAGTTCAGTCATCCTCCTTTTTGGTATTCTTTGATGTACACCCGTGGTCTGGGCCTCCCGAGCCTGCAGCCCGATGCTCAGGCGCTCTCGCGGGGATGATTGAACTCCGACGTCGAAACGGGAGAACAACCTCAGAGGCTTGGAACTCCGAATCGGCCACTTCCTACCGGAGACCGCGGCTCCCGAAGTCCACAGGCCGCGCCGAGTGGAGACCCACGCTGGCGGCCTCAGCAAAGGGCCCCAGGGCACCGCGATGTTGAAGTCAGCGCCACCGCGCTGGAAGCTCTTCAAACCACAGCTCCACGATATTGTTGCAGCATGCCCAGCACTCCGGAGCTTCAAACGGCGATCCCGGGTGAGGCATCGCCCGCTTCGCGATGTATCCAGCGCTGCGCCACTGCTGCTAGAGCTCTGGTCCGGTCCCCAGCAGGAAAGGCCGCGCCGATCCAGTTGGTATGCCACAAGGAGGGGGGACGAGGACGCGACTCGGAGAATGGGAGACAGTTTCCCCCTTACTCTACCCCCCTCCCCCACAGAAAAGTTAAAGAAACCTCCTCAACATACTTTTAAACAAAATTAAAAAAATTAAAAATGGAAAAAACGGACAGATTGTAGACCATCATGCGGCGCCCCTAGTGGCCAGGCTTCACCATGATTTTGATTTGCTTATTTTTCTCTCCTCTATTCCCACTCTGTCTGGACTTCCTTTAGACAGGCAACTGTTATTAACCAACCCCTCTAATTTGTTAGACACAAAAAGCTGGAGTGACACAACAGGTCAGGCAGCATCTCTGGAGAAAAAGTGTAGATGACGTTTCGGGTCGAGATCCTTCTTCAGATTGAGAATCTATAGAAGGTAGATAGACCAAATGAATGAAAGATATGCAAAAGCAATGATGATCAAGAAAGGTGGAGCCCACAATGGTCCATTGTTGGGTGTGGGGTCGGTGATAACGTGTTACAGACAGTGAAACTCGACAGGATGAGAGTAAAACTAATACGATGACCAGGGTGTGGGAAATCTGTCATTTATTGTCCCTCTCAACCCGATTATGAATGATGTTTGCTCTATCCGAATCCCACCTCTCCCCGTAACTTAATGCATGGCTGTTTTCCAAATTGTCTCAGTTCTGACATAAGTTCAAACCACGCACTCTGTTCCTCTCACCACAGATGCTACTGACCTGCTGAGTATTTCCAACATCTTCTGTTTTGCTTTCTCTCACTTGTTGAATTTCTTACAGGGATGTTGTTGGTGTGTCTAGGAGGAAAATCCCACTATTGTTGTCAGTAATCTAACTGCTGAATGCATCTGAGCAACGTACAGTGCACCCCAGGAGATGTGTAACCCAATGTGCAGGGACATGAGGAAGAAAAGATAATTTACCCCCACTAGCTAGTGTCCCCCAATCCCCAATCATTCCCAGCTTCAGTTCAATCACTAGTGGAAAATCTATGGTCTTAACCAAGAGTCTTTGATTATTCATGAAAATTACTTGATCTTCAAGGACTTTGTCCCTAGCTGCAAGCACACCTAACTTTGCTCCAGCTGTTATGCAATAATCCAGTGATAGAACTGTGAAGGTGCCAAATGGAGTTGCGATCGAATGAATCAGAGTAAAAGCACTCTTGAAAATCATTGACTAAGCTAAAGCCACACGTGGCTTCCATCCAGCAATTTTTGAGGAATAGGTTTGTAGGTGTCATGATAAACTATATTATTGGACCAAACTTGGAACTTACCACACCATAAAAGAGATATGGAGGAAATGTGGACGGTTAAGAAAAAGGATTTACAACGATAATATTGCAAATGCACGGTTATATCTTTAACGAAACAATGAACAGCCAGGGATGTAGAATTTGTAAGGCACCTTCTTAATGAAATAAGTGTCTCTTCCAGGTTTGATTTTATAACATTAACATTGCCTAACCAGGGGGAAAGCTGTCTGTGTGTACAAACCACTGTGCGCAAAGTTGTGTAATGGATGACTTTGATCTGAGCTGCAGACAGCAGCATAATCGTGAATGACCGCCTGAAACACACTCGACATCAATTAGCTTCAGATCCATTATATAACCAAAGCCGTAATGTACTGTTAAAGAAAATAGTTTTAAAGTATAATTTACATTATCTTTGATCGGTGACATTTCAAGATGGATTTATAAAATTTGAGAATATATAATAGTTTCCTTTTGAAATGTTTTGAATAGCTGTCCAAAGGACGATCACTAAATTCTAGCGCTGAGCATTTATATCCAAATCTTCAAATGGATGCACATTGGAATATGCATGGGGTAAGTCAGGTAACTTCAACTTCCTCTAATACCACCCCACACAACGGAAAATACATGTATTTGATCACGATTTAAATCCTCACACAGCAAGCGTTTGCAAAAGCAGCTACTGACAGGTTTTCAAAAGGTGTTCTTTCTTCAGCTGATCAAGGCACAGTGCACAGCAGTGCTAATGCGTTACTTCAGCTAAGTGCAGAGGCAGCTCAAGGTTAGGAACCACATGGATCTGGCAAGCACAAAGTATGACTGACAGACAAACCATCACATTTTTCTTTGCGGCTTTTGTCTTTTATTGGGATTAAAACATCATCATCTAGATCTGTAAGTCTGCATGTGGATTTTCAGAGCAATAAACATGTATATTACTGGTATGTGTGAGGTTCCTCCATGAACTGGAGTGCATCATATAGTACAATTACAGGTGGTGCATAGCACAGCAGTAGAGTTGCTGCCTTCTAGCGCCAGAGACCTGGGCTCGAGCTTGATTATGGGTGCTGTCTGTAAAGAGTTTGTATATTCTCCCCGTGACTTGCATGGGTTTCTGCCACACTCCAAAGACTTACAGGTTTGTAGGTTAATTGGCTTCAGGAAAATAGTAAATTGTCCCTATTGTGTGTGAATAGTGTTCATGTGCGGGGATTGCCGGTCGGCACGGACTTGGTGGGCCGAAGGGCCCGTTTCCGCACTATATCTCTAAACTAAACTAAACTAACCCTAGTTTGTTTCTGGGTTTCTAGTTATCATTTAATGATAATCCACACACTCCAGTTCATGGTGGAACCTCACACATACATGTAATATACATGTTTATTGCTCTGAATATCCACATGCAGACTTACAGATCTAGATGATGATGTTTTAATCCCAATAATGTGTGAATAACGGATGTGTCAATAAAGCCCCATCTCAGTTTAAATGTATCCTCAAGCCTTCAAGGAAACCCACAACTGACACCATACTGTAAGAGTACTGCTGAGTAGGGACCTACCATGCGTGGTCAATGGAATTCTCTGAATCAGTATCAGTTTCAATTTAGCTTATTATCACGTGTACCGAGGTACAGTGAACAACTTTTGTTGCATGCTAGCTAGCCAGGGGAAAGACAATACATGATTACAATCGAGCCATTCGCAGTGTCAGAATAAGACTGCACGTGCAAGAGGAGAGCATGAAAATGGCAGGCTTTGAACATTGGCCTTGGGGAGTTCTCAAAATATGAATACATATGGCAGTTTCTCTGTCTGACCACATTGATGATGTTCTTTGGGCGTATCCGGTTGGTAAAATTTCAGGAAAGAATGTGGGACAGAGGAAGGCAAGGATGCATGACAAGAGGAAGGCAACATTGCTGCTAATAGTAAGTGATGATGGTGGGGTTGAATTTCAGCCATACTCTACTCTGATTGAATGTGAGTGAGTTGGTGGGTATCAACTTCAAGGTCCTTCAGAGATGCTGCCTGACCCACTGAGTTAATCCAGCACTTCATGTTCAACACCAGATTTCAGCATCTGCAGTTTAGTTTAGTTTAGTTTAGAGATACAGCGTGGAAACAGGCCCTTCGGTCCTCCGAGTATGCACCGACCAGCGATCCCCGCACATCAACACTGTCCTAAACACACTAGGGACAATTTACATTTATACCAAGTCAATTAACTTACAAAACTATACGTCTTTGGAGTGTGGGAGGAATCCGAAGATCTCAGAGAAAGCCCACGCATGTCACGGGGAGAATGTACAAACTTGTACAGACATTGTCATGATCAAACCCGTGTCTCTGGCGTTGTAAGGCGCTGGCTCTAACGCTACTCGTGTCAAGAGTCAAGAGTGTTTTATTGTCGTGTCCCAGATAGAACAATGAAATTCTTACTTGCTGCAGCACACCAGAATATGTAAACATAGTACATTGTAAACAATATGTTAAACTAGATTTTAAAAAGTTCAGTGTGTATATATACACATACTCACAAGTATACACACATAGATATATACACACATACTCAATAATTCTCAATAACTCTCAATAATTCTCACACTCGCAATAATTAGTGATAAGTTTCATCTCATCTTGGCAGTTTCTTAATCATTTGGCAATTCAGAACACTGACTGTGTCATAAAATGTTTTATCACATCTAACAGAGATTTATATCACAATTTCAGTTTTATCACATCGAACAGAGAGACGGTAACTAAAATGGCCATAAATGGACAAACAATGTCTGGGGAACATTGAAATCATGTGACATCCAAATTCCCAGCTGCTACTGCTTTCTCAGCAGTTTAGTGGCAGTTTAGTGGCAGCTGATGTTTTGAGATTGCATGATTCTAATTAAAACATCGAAGAACCCTGTTAAGGGTCACTTAAAAATAGTCAGTTGATAGACTACAGCTTCAAAACCAGTTCAGTGGCTGATTTAATGTGCAGAATCTGTTAAAAATGTTAATTTCAAAAATGCTTGGGAGCTGACAACCCGGTGGTATGAATATTGATTTCTCTAACTTCAAGTAAGCACTGCATCCCATTACTCTCCACCCCTCCCTCACCCTAGTCATCATACTAGTTTCACTGTCGTCCTGTTGCGTCTCACTGTCTGTATAACTCGTTATCACCTATCCCACAGCCAACAATGGACCATTGTGGGTCCACCTTTCCTTGATCATCTTTGCTTTTTGCATATCTTCCATTCATTTGTTTGAAGTACCGCCTATATCTAATGGTCCATGACCATTTTCCATGACTCCCAGTCTGAAGAAGGGCCTCGACCCGAAACGTCGCCTATTCCTTTTCTCCAGAGATGCTGCCTGACCCATTGTGTTACTCCAGCTCTTTTCGTTTGATTCGCATGTGTACTTTCCTTGCTATGATTGCTATGAAACCAAAGTTAATTGTTAATTCCACTTGGCACTGATGGCAAATGTACCAGAACAAAGTACATCTTTAGTTTAATTTACCAAAATATGCGCCGACCAGTGACCCCCACACAATGGCACAATCCTACACACATGAGGGACAATTTACAATTTTACTATGTCAATTAATTTACAAATCTGTACGTCTTTGGAGTGTGGGAGGAAACCAGAAATCCCGGAGAAATCCCAAGCAGGACACGGGGAGAACGTACAAACTCCATACATACAGCACCCGTAGTCAGGATCGAACCCTGGTCCCTGGTGCTGCAAGACAACATTTTCACACAGAAGGTGACACGAATATAGAACGAGCTACCAGAGGAGGGGTTTGAGGCAGATATAATAACAAGACCATATGGGCATGTGCATGGATTGGAAAGGTTCAGAGGAATATGGGTCAAATGTGGACACGTGGGATTAGCTTCGATGGGCACCTGGGGCAGCATGAATGAGTTAGTCTGAAGAGCCTGTTTCTGTGATATGTGACTCTTTGATTCAATGCTGCAGATGTTTCATTATTTTTCAAGCTACTTTGTCAAGCTACTGCTGGATGAACATATTCATCTAAATGAACTGTGAGTTATCTCCAACGCTGCCGGCTAAATGGCTAAGTAAAGCGTTAGTAGATTATTTGCCTAGCATCAGAAAAGGACACGGGGAGAACGTACAAACTCCTTAAAGACAGCACCCGTAGTCAGGATTGAACCCGGGTCTTTGGCCCTGTAAGGCAGCAACTCTCTTACTGCGCCACCGTGCCACCCTTCTGTTGAGGAGAACTCAAGCAAAAGGCAGTTGTGAGTAGACAAAAATGCTGGAGAAACTCAGTGGGTGCGGCCGAATCTATGGAGTGAAGGAAATAGGCAACGTTTCGGGCCAAAACCCTTCTTCAGAGGCAGTTGTGTTCTTTCATGATATCCTGAAAGGAACCCAAGTTATTGGGAAAGACGAACAATTGAGTGAAGTGAGTTCAAATATACCCTTGAAATAGGCAAAGTCCTTGAAGTAAAATCTTGCAAGAATTATGTTGCCTAGGTGTTTATTTAAGGGGGCAGTTAAGTAAAAATTGTTCTGAAAATCCATTATTTATGCAGAGACAGGACCAAGTGGATAAAGGAAATCAGTAATTCTGGGACTGCGTCTTGTAAACCAAGAGTGGAATTTCTGCCATTTCTGAAATAACAAACTCTTCCAAGATGACTTCAATGGTTTGTGACTATGTTTGGGATTATACGGTAAAATATCACAGATCAGATATTCAGAGCGATCAAGATGAAATCCTTTTTTATTGCCTACTTAAGATAGTTTGGCGAATACAGAGAAAACAAGGGTTTCAGTCAATTGGGAGTGACAATTTTGATGTGTATTACTAAAAAGTGACTGCCCCAAAGTTGCTAATTGTGCAGTCATATTTCATTGTACAAAGTTTAAAACAAATGATTTTATGGTGATGACTATCAGAAAGAACAACTATCCTCGATAATCCTATTTAAACTCTCATATGACAATCAGCCAGGTAATTAAAAGAGTTCCTGGGCAGCTGGAACATAAAAATTGTAACTGCAAGAGGACCAGCCTTTTGAGGAGGCAAGGATGAGAAAATGTCCCCCCCCCCCCCCCCCCCCCCATTTGTATTTGAAGGTGCATCACCCTCATAATTCGCTTGTTGGTGCTATTTGTTTTTAAAAACATCTGAGTACAAGTTTTATAACACAATGACATTCCTAGAAAATGGATGAAGGTTGAAGGTTGAATGTTGCTGGAAGGTAGGCATTTGAATTGCCACCTTTGCCCGAGTGATATTAATCAGACAGTTCATAGATAGATAATGTAGGTGGTGATTTATCTGAATCTAAGATAGATGGTGATTTGTTACTCATCACCAACATGGAATGCTCCGATTCATACAACAGTGAATACATTGATGTCTCAGTGGAAGTGAGATAAGGAAATAAGGATAAGGAAGTGAGATAAAGATGATAAGGAAAATAATATTAAGAGAACAGATGATATCAGTGCATATCATTGTGATATCAGTGCACCCTACAAATTATATGTAAAGCTCTCTAGGTGATCTCCTAACAGCTTGTAGATTGTAGTCTGTGTTCCTGCATTCTGCACCATCTGGCTGTACAAGTAGGTTGCGCGCATTGCACACGGGAAGTGCTAACACACGGTGGTGTTTCCAATCTGCACGAAGTGCCCACGCATCTTGCATCTCAGTTTGTTCCCTTAATTCATCATCGGGACATGGGCACTGCTATGATGCTCAATTGTCTTCACCCATCTCCAGCTGGTGTGAGAATGCAAGTTCTTGATGGCATGCCGATTAGTACAGCATCATCAACACCAAATTGCTGAGGGATTGGAGTCAGTTATAAGTTCATAAATACATAAATTATGGAACCAGAATTAGACCATTCGGCCCATCAAGTCTACTCCACCATTTAATCATGGCTGATCATCTTTCCCTCTCAACCGCATTCTCCTCCTGCCTCCTCCTCATAACCCCTGACACTCCATTATAACTCAGTGTTCTTCTCCTTATTGCCATCAGTGAAGCTTTTGGTCTTTATTGACATACTTTATGTCAACAGCATACAAACATAAAAGCCATAGTTGGAATTGGGTGGATTATTTATCTAGATCTGCAGTTTTTCTGTTCAATAATTGACCTTACAATGGCGTTACATTTTGAAACAATGACTGTTTATAAAAGCATAAGAACTTAACAGCGCACTAAACATGGAACAGGCTCAACAGCCACGTTTTACGATAGGTATAACCGGGCCATCAAATGGTAAATGGGAGGGTTGACTAATTATGCAATAATATTTTATTGTACAATGTTTAAAATAAATGGTTTTCTGGAGATGACTATTAGAGAGAAAAGCCATCCTCAACAGTCTTAAGGTCTCAGAATATTATACACAAATGACTCATCATTCAAATCACTTTAAGATTTCCTGGGCAGCTGAACCATAGAAATTGTAGCCATGTGAGTTACCGGTTGAACAAAATAGCTATAATGTTAGATTTGATATACTGCAGTATTGATAGATCACTTTGGAGAATTAGGGAACAGTTTGAGGGCGGATTATCTTCTTTGCTAACTTATTTCCCCCAGGAGTTTAAATGAGTTGAATATAGTTTCAGAAGGACTTGATCTGCTCCATAGAAGCTAGAATGCTCCATTTTATTCTGTACTTATAGAAAATTTAAATCATTAAATATTAATGAGCTCTTTGTCAGACATGAATTGTGGTTTTTGGTGTCTCACTTGATCAGAATGTGCAATGTAACACAAGTCTCAGAAGCCCCATTGCTTTCTTATGTAATTTTAAGTTCTTTATACAGAAGGAGCCATGAGAATGTTCATATATTTCTTTCGATCTTGCTTGGAGGGCTTATTAAAATTGCATTGTTCAAAACTGTGCCCAAATTCTGAGTGTCAGTTTTGAATTTTCCAATCAATTTACAGTTGAAGTAAAACAAAATTAAGGCACATGTACAGAAATTATAATAAATTATTTTGAATGATGCTTGAGATTATTTTATATTTTAAGAGAAAATAGAATGATGGTGTAAAACTATTTCATATGCTTGGCATGGTTATGAAGATATAACAACTCTACCTTAAAATAAATGTACCCTATCATTGTGGTATACATGTTCTATTTCTCCTAAACAATGCTCTACTTTTGGTATTTCTTGTGCACAAAGAGCACACAATCACTTTTAGCTATCGGATGAGACATACAGGGAGGGTCAGGGTCAAGTAATAGCTGTGATTCACAAGTGTAGAGTGATCTCCTGCTTCAGATCAACTTTTCCTGCATTCTCTATCACAGTCTTCCTTTGCATTGGTCTTAGTAAAGCGATTTACAGCTCACAAACCATTGCAGTCAGGGTAACCAATAATTTTACAATGAATAGAAGCTTCTCCAGCAATAGTCCCTTACTTTAAAACACAAGGTGCGGCATTGCATGATATGTCTCTACCTACATTATGGTTGAAAACTTACCTGTGGGACTGGTGAGGCCCACAGGAGCCGTTGGAAGAGAAGGAGGGGGAGGAGCAACACCTGACCGGTAAGGATAAAAATCCATAACGTTCCATTCGGAGAAGTGGTTTTTTTTGAGGAAGCCGCTGATTGGTGGGAAGTGGACTAGGGTAAGCAGCTGATTGGCAGTCAGATTCCAGCAGTTTGTAGTGTATTTTTGTATTGTGTTGAGATTGTATCCTGTGTAAGGGGGGAGTATGAAGGCCAGGGCAGTGTACTGTTGTGGATGTCAGATGTGGGAGGTCAGGGAAGCTGATAGCCCTCCAGACGTCCACATCTGCGCCAGGTGTGTCGAGATGGGGCTCCTAAAGGACTGTGTTAGGAACCCGGAGCAACAGCTCGAGGACCTCCGTCTGGTGAGGGAGAATGAGGAGGTCATAGACAGGAGTTACAGGGAGGTGGTCACTCCCAGACCATGGGAGGCAGACAAGTGGGTCACTGTTAGGAAGGGCAAGGGGCAGAGGCAGGGACTAGAGAGTACCCCGGTGGCTGTACACCTGGAAAATAGGTACTCATGTTTGAGTTCGATTGGAGCAGACAGCCTACTTGGGGGCAGCAACAGCGGCCGGGCCTCCGACACAGAGAACGGCCCTGATGCTCAGAAGGGTAGCGAACAGGAGGAGGGCAATTGTAATAGGGGACTCCATAGTTAGGGGGTCAGATTGGCGCTTCTGTGGACGCAGTCGGGAGACCCGGATGGTAGTTTGCCTCCCTGGTGCCAGGGTCTCGGATGTGTCGGAACGTGTCGAAAAGATGCTGAAAAGGGAGGGAGAGGAGCCTGATGTTGTGGTACACATTGGTACCAATGACATAGGCAGAAAAAGAGAAGAGGCCCTGAAAGGAGAATTTAGGGAGTTGGGGGGAAAGTTGAGGAGAAGGACCAAAAGAGTAACAATTTCAGGATTACTGCTTGTGCCACGTGACAGTGAGAGTAGGAATGGAATGAGGTGGAGGATAAATGCGTGGCTGAGGGACTGGTGCAGTGGGCAGGGATTCAAGTTTCTTGATCACTGGGTCCTCTTTTGGGGAAGGCATGATCTGTATAAAAAGGACGGGTTGCACTTGAACCCGAAGGGAACCAATATCCTGGCGGGGAGATTTGCAAAGGAGACTTTAAACTAGAAAGGCTGGGGGAGGGACTCGGGTAGAGGGGGCTAGGGGACAGGGTGACGGGCAAGAGGCAGAGAAGGGAAGCACTCGGACCCAAAATGTAGGCGAGAAAGAGGAAAAAGATAATAAACAGAGAATAAGGGATGGTGGGTTTCTAAAATGTGTATATTTTAATGCTAGGAGCAATGTAAGAAAGGTGGATGAACTTAGAGCCTGGATTGACACCTGGAAATATGATGTTGTGGCAATCAGTGAAACTTGGTTGCGGGAGGGCTGTGATTGGAAACTAAATATTCCAGGATTTCGTTGTTTCAGGTGGACCAGAGGTGGAGGGGTTGCATTGCTTGTCAGAGAAGATATTACAGCAGTGCTTTGGCAGGATAGATTAGAGGGCTCTTCTAGGGAGGCTATTTGGGTGGAACTGAGAAGTACGGTGTAGCAACACTTTTAGGGGTGTATTATAGACTGCCAAATGGGGAGCGAGAATTGGAAGAGCTAATATGTAAGGAGATAGCAGATATTAGTAGTAAGCACAAGGTAGTGTTAAAGAAGGAACTGCAGATGCTGGAGAATCGAGGGTTACACAAAAAGCTGGAGAAACTCAGCGGGTGCAGCAGCATCTAAGGAGCGAAGGAGATAGGCGACGTTTCGGGTCGAGACCCTTCTTCAGAAGAAGGGTCTCGACTCGAAACGTCGCCTATCTCCTTCGCTCCTTAGATGCTGCTGCACCCGCTGAGTTTCTCCAGCTTTTTGTGTAGCACAAGGTAGTGATTGTGGGAGATTTCAATTTTCCAAAAATAGACTGGGAAACACATTCTGTAAATGGGCTGGATGGTTTGGAGTTTGTTAAATGTGTGCAGGATTGTTTTTTGCAGCAATACATAGAGGTATCGACCAGAGAAGGGGCAGTGCTGGACCTCCTGTTAGGAAATGAGGCAGGTCAGGTGATGGAAGTATGCGTTGGTGAGCACTTCGGGACCAGTGATCACAATACCATTAGTTTCAATATAATTATGGAGAGAGTCAGAACTGGACCTAGGGTTGAGATTTTTGATTGGAGAAAGGCTAACTTTAAGGGAATGCGTAATGATTTAAAAGGAGTGAATTGGGACATTTTGTTTCATGGGAAGGATGTAGAAGAGAAATGGAGGATATTTAAAGGGGAAATTGTAAGACTACAGAATCTTTATGTCCCTGTTCGGTTGAAAGGAAATAGTAAAAATCGGAAAGAGCCATGGTTTTCAAGGGAAATTGGACACTTGGTTCGAAAAAAGAGAGATATCTACAATATTTATAGGAGACATGGGGTAAATGAGGTGCTGGATGAGTATAAAGAAAGTAAAAAGAATCTTAAGAAAGAAATAAGAAAAGCTAAAAGAAGATATGAGGTTGCTTTGGCAAGAAAGGTGAAAGTAAATCCAAAGGGTTTCTACAGCTATATTAATAGCAAAATGATAACGAGGGATAAAATTGGACCATTAGAGAGCCAGAATGGACAGATATCTGCAGAGCCAAAAGAGATGGGGGAGATATTGAACAATTTATTTCCTTCGGTTTTCACCAAGGAGAAGGATATTGAACTCTGTGAGGTAAGGGGAAAAAGTAGAGTAGCTATGGAAACTATGAGATTCAAAGAGGAGGAAGTACTAACACTTTTGAAAAATATAAAAGTGGATAAGTCTCCAGGTCCTGACAGGATATTCCCTAGGACATTGAGGGAAGTTAGTGTAGAAATAGCTGGGGCTATGACAGAAATATTTCAAATGTCATTAGAAACGGGAACAGTGCCGGAGGATTGGCGTACTGCGCATGTTATTCCATTGTTTAAAAAGGGTTCAAAGAATACACCTAGCAATTATAGACCTGTTAGTTTGACATCAGTGGTGGGCAAATTAATGGAAAGGATACTTAGAAATAATATATATAAGCATCTGGATAAACAGGGTCTGATCAAGAACAGTCAACATGGATTTGTGCCTGGAAGGTCATGTTTGACAAACCTTCTTGAATTTTTTGAAGAGGTTACTAGGGAAATTGATGAGGGTAAAGCAGTGGATGTTGTCTATATGGATTTCAGTAAGGCCTTTGACAAATTTCCCCATGGAAGGTTGGTTAAGAAGGTTCAATCTTTGGGTGTTAATGGCGGAGTAGCAAGATGGATTCAACTGTGGCTGAATGGGAGATGCCAGAGAGTAATGGTGGATGGTTGTTTGTCTGGTTGGAAGCCGGTGACCAGTGGGGTGCCTCAGGGATCTGTGTTGGGTCCACTGTTGTTTGTCATGTACATCCATGATCTCAATGATGGGGTGGAAAATTGGATAAGTAAGTATGCAGATGATACTAAGATAGGTGGTGCTGTGGATAATGAGGTAGATTTTCAAAGTCTACAGAGAGATTTGGGCCATTTGGAAGAGTGGGCTGAAAGATGGCAGATGGAGTTTAATGCTGATAAGTGTGAGGTGCTACATCTTGGCAGGACAAATCAAAATAGGACGTACATGGTAAATGGTAAGGAATTGAGGAATGCTGTGGAACAGAGGAATCTAGGAATAACTGTGCATAGTTCCCTGAAGTTGGAATCGCATGTAGATAGGGTGGTAAAGAAAGCTTTTGGTGTGCTGGCCTTTATAAATCAAAACATTGAATATAGGAGTAGGGAAGTAATGTTAAAATTGTACAAGGCATTGGTGAGACCAATTCTGGAGTATGGTGTACAATTTTGGTCGCCTAATTATAGGAAGGATATCAACAAAATAGAGAGAGTACAGAGGAGATTTACTAGAATGTTGCCTGGGTTCCAGCAACTAAGTTACAGAGAAAGGTTGAACAAGTTAGGTCTTTATTCTTTAGAGCGAAGAAGGTTAAGGGGGGACTTGATTGGGGTATTTAAAATGATGAAAGGGATAGACAGAGTTGACGTGGATAAGCTTTTCCCATTGAGGGTAGGGAAGATTCAAACAAGAGGGCATGACATGAGAATTAAGGGACAGAAGTTTAGGGGTAACATGAGAGGGAACCTTTTTTACTCACAGTGGTGGCTGTGTGGAATGATCTTCCAGCAGAAGTGGTGGAGGCAGGATCGATTGTAACATTTAAAAGTAAAGTGGATAGGTATATGGACGGGAAGGGAATGGAGGGGTATGGTTTGAGTGCAGGTAGATGGGACTAGGGGAAAATAAATGTTCGGCACGGACTGGAAGTGCCGAGAAGGCCTGTTTCCGTGCTGTAATTGTTATATGGTTATTGCAGGAATTTTGACTGTTCTACCAACAATTTGATCAGATTGGATTGCATTGATTGGGTGTATTTTGGTTAATGCATTTGTTATAATAGCTTTGCATTTTCTGTGCTATGCTGTACCAAATGGCGAACTAACAATGGTATCTGAAGGAATTCAAAGATACGCAAGTAGTCATCCTGAATTTCATTCAGGAGAGCTGCATGTGCAATAATGGCCAGAATATTGAACATATGGCAAGCTGGCCTGCTCCACGTTTCTGTTGGTTCAGGGTCAAGTAACATTTGTGATTCATATGTAGAGAGTGAAGTTGTTTTAACGCCATATGTCCAGCTGAATCATCTGCTCCAGGTCATATTTTCCTGCATTCCCTTTTCCAGTTTTCATTTGCATTGGTCTAAAGGGCCTGTCCTACCAGCATCCGACCATGCGATGAGCGCGATCAAACTAGAAGCAGGGGCCGCGTGGAGGTCAGGTGATCCCCTGTACAGGGCCGTTCTCACCAGCATGTGCCTGCATGCGGCAAGCGCGACCAAACCAGCAGCGAGGGCGGCGCGGAGGTCGGGTGAGTGGCACAACGCGGCGCAAAGTGAGACGAACTTGGAGCAAAGTCTTAAGGTAAGTTCGCCAGGACAGAGAGGGGCACAGAGGCACACACACACAGAGGGCCACGGAGCCACACACATAGAGGGTCACGGAGGCACCTACAGATAGGTTCATGGAGGCACGATGTCGAGGCGGTGTGTAATGCGTCGAGGCGACTGCGAGCCGACAAGCCGTTGCCGCACAGAATTTTTGAACATAGTCAGTTTTTCGGAGCCCCGCGCGATGTCGGGACGAACTCCGCACAATTCCGCACGGCTCCGGCGATCGAAGTGGGACCTGCCCCGCGATGCCGGACGGCTCAAGCAACCACGTTAGGTCGTGCTCATCGCATGGAGTTGCATCCTTGTAGGACAGGCCCTTTAGGCAAGTGTTTTCCAGCTGACAAACTACCGCAGTCATTATCATAGGATTATCAGTCCTTCATTAGGAATGCAGATTGTGATAAATGTTAGCTGGGACATGGAACAACTTCTCTGGATGATCTTTGGATACAATTATGGGATCTTCAACCAATCTGAAACTGATACCGATACCCCATTTTAAATGTCCTCTGTGAATGTGAAAATGGCACACCACTTTCCCTCTTCCCAGCTGCTCCAGAGATTCGGGTAAAATTCTAATTCATTGGTAAGGGGCTTAAACCTAGGACAATTTGACTGGGAGACAAGATGGATACCAATTGAGGCTGCTCATAGTAAAATAGCATCAATAGGAAAAAAGGGTTCCTCATGGATGCTGTTTTGGAATAAAACCACAAATTGGTCCATGCTGTATGACAACCTAGTCAAGGTCGTGTAGAGATATCAGGCCTAAAGATAATAGAAGTTAATATGGTATAAAAATAAGTTGTGGTAGTATTAGCAATTAAAATAAACTGTCAAAAGTTTTATTTTTTAAAACAAAAGATAATACCGTAGCTGAAATCTCCAGAAGAACATTAAAATTTAATGTGAAACCACATTAGTGGGTGTCATGCAATTGTCTTGCATGGATTAAATTCCAGTGTTGATTGACGAGCAACACAAAATTATTATGGTCCAATTTTCCAGCTGACAGGAAGATCATAATTTCCAAGATTCCAAGGGGTCTGCAAGGTTCCAAACTGCCAGAGAAGGGGGTAAAATGTCTAACTTCTAACTAAAAATCCATGGAACCAGGAGGATTCGAAACCACTCACTGAACCCAATATTTGTCACACTGTCCCTTTCCACTCACTGCCCACTTTGCACCCTTCCCTCACCTCCTACCACAAACTACAACCTGACATGCATCAACCCAAAGCCCAGCACTTCAGGGCTACAGGTGGGAATGTCGGCCCAAGATCTGGCAAAGGGCAGCACGGTGGCGCAATGGTAGAGTTGCTGACTTACAGCTCTTGCAGCCCCGGAGACATTGGCTTAATCCCGACTATGGGTGCTGTCTGTACGGAGCTTGTACATTCTCCCTGTGACCGCATGGGTTTTCTCCGAGATCTTCGGTTTCCTCCTACACTCCAAAAACGTACAGGTTTGTAGGTTAATTGGCTAAGTATAAATGTAAATTGTCCCTAGTGTGTGTAAGATAGTGTTAGTGTGCACGGATTGCTGGTTGGTGCAGAGTTGATGGGCCGAAGGGTCCGTTTCTGTGCTGTATCTCTACACAAAAAAAACAAAAAAAACTTGAGTGAGCCGACGAGGTGCACATGAATGAAATGGGCAGGATCCGATCCTGAGGCCTGGGCAGTGTTCCCCGGCTGGGTACAGCATCAGCAATACTTCTGAAAGGTGGTCTACTGTTGTTTCCCTTTCCACTGCACTCCTCCCTCCCCACCACCCCAAACCCTCACGTTATTATTATTGCCAGAATGATGAGTGATATATTTTGATCCAAGCCATATTTTCAAAATAGGACCAGTGTTGGAAAAATAAAAGATTTTCCTTCATATTCCTGCATTCCAGCATTTGTACTGAGCTGCAAGCACTTGGGGACTGTCAAATGATGCAGCGGTGGAGTTACTCCCTTACAGTGCCAGAGACCCGGGTTCGATCCTGACTATGGGTGCTGTCTGTATTGAGTTTGTACGTTCTCCCTGTGACAGCATGGGTTTTCTCTGGGTGTTCCAGTTTCCTCCTGCACTCCAAAGATGTACAGGTTTGTAGGTTAATTGGCTTTGGTAAAAATTGTCCCTGGTGTCTAGGATTGTTCTGGTGCCTGGGTATCACTGGTCGGCGCAGACTTGGAGGGGTGAAGGGCCTGATTCCACGCTGTTTCTCTAAACTAAACTAAACTAAACCATGTCTGATTGATCACCCATATTGCCAAATACAGGGAGGAGTGAGGGAACAGGAACTCAATGCCAGGCTGAACTTAAAAAAAAATGAACAGCTTCATTTCTAAATGAAAAATACAACATTCCTTGCCAGTTTCCTTTCAAGGTTAGCGCAAATATTCTACAATTATGCTGGGGCAAAAGAGGCAAGGAGGAATATGCATCTCGTGTAAATAGATACAGGCACATTGTGAAGTAAATGACGATGTGGCACAATTACTGTATAACCAGCATTTACAGCAGAGTGAGCTAGAAATCCATTGAAAAACACTGGATTAAAAACAGAGAGCTACTGAATGGTGCAGTAAATCCAGTCTGTGCATGTTTCAACTATTGTGCCCATTTCTGGTACAGTTTTTATCCAGGATCAGGCACCTCCAGTGGTGAAATACCCAAGGATGGCAGTCATTACATTTGTGCCAGAGTGATAATCCTAAAATCATAAGATATAGGAGCAGAATTAGGCCATTCAGTCCATTGAGTCTCCCCCTCCATTTGATCCAAGCTGATCTATTGTTACCTTTAACCCCATTCTCCTGCCTTCTCCCAGTAACCATTGAATCCCTTAAGTGCCTGTCCCACTGTACGAGGTAATTCAAGAGTTCTCCCGAGATTTCCCCCGATTCAAACTCGGAGAATGTCCGTAGCGGGTCTGTAGGAATTCGTGGATGTCTCTTGGCAGTTCGTATGAGTAAAAAGTAAACCATTTTTTCATCAAGAATATTTTTTTACTCGTGGACATTTTTCACAGTCTTGAACAAACGTCATGAGTTTACCGGATTTCCCGAGTACCTACCGTTCGTTACTCGTACGAGCCGCTACGAGACATCCATGAATTCCTACGGACCCACTACGAGCATTCTCTGAGTTCGAATCAGGGGAAAACTCGGGAGAACTCTTGAATTACCTCGTACAGTGGAACAGGTTCTTTAATAATCAAGAGCCTATCGACCTCCGATTAATAAAATACCCAGAGACTTGGCATCCACAGCCGTTTGTGGCAATTAATTCTTGATCACCATGCTCTGTCCAAGGTAATTCCTTCCCATCTCCATTCTAAAAAGTACCTTATTTTATTCTGAGGCTGTGCCCCCTGGTCCTAGACTCCCCCTGTACTGGAAACATCCTCTCAACATCCACTATATCTAGACCTCTCACTATTTGATAGGTTTCAATGAGATTCCCGACTCGTCCTTCTAAACCCCAGCAAGTACAGGCCCAGAGCCATCAAATACTCCTCATACAGTAACCCAATCATTCCAGGATCATTTTCGTAAGCCTCCTCTGGACCCTCTCCAACACCAGCTCAACCTTCTTTAGATTTGGGGCCCAAAACTACTCACAATATTACAAATGTCATCTGACCAGAAACTTAAATCCTCAGCATTACATCCTTGCTTTTAGATTCTAACCCTCTTGAAATGAATGCAAACTTTGTATTTCCCTTCCTTATTACCAACTCAACCTGCAAATTAAACTTTTGGGAATCATGAACCAGCACTCCCAAGTCCCTTTGCACTTCTGATTTCTGAATCCTTTCCCGTGTTTAGAAAATAGGCTGTGCCTTTATTCCTTCTACTAAAGTGCATGACCATACACTTTGCTATACTGTCGTCCATTTGCCACTTCTTTGCCCAACTTGACCAAGTCTGCAGATTCCCTGCTTCTTCGACCTGCAACCACCTATCTTCATCATCAAAATGCAAAGTGCTTGTTTATAGATATAAAATGCTGGAGTAACTCAGCGGGTCAGGCAGCATCTCTGGAGATGCTGCCTTTTACTTGAGAGATACTGCCTGAGCAGCTGAGTTACTCCAGCATTTAGTGTCTATCTTCGGTGTAAACCAGCGTCTGCAGTTCCTCCCTACACAAGTGCTTGTTTATGGTGCTCTGCATCTAAAATGTCACACTTATATAAAGCTATTTTTAAACTGACAACCCAGCAAAGAGCAAGCCACTAGCCATGTGTGGATTCATATGTCCCCACTGGTACACTGTATTGGGTATCCACTCCGCCATAATGATTTTCATAGGTCGCAATGTTGTCCACAGTCACCTCTGGTTTGGATCATAGCAGCTACCTATCATGCACATCACTAAAATATGCCGCAATTGCCCCATTGTTATCCCATACTGATTGATGGCTTTAGGCCACTTAAACCCTTGGACTACAACCGATCAGATCAATGAGCGGAGGAGGATCACCAAATCGACTGATCATTTTTCTCCAGTTTCTCCAATACGCCCCATCCCTCGTTCTTCCTCAGCTCTGTAGCTGCTTTCTGCAACTAAAATACAGCTGCCATAGAAGCTGTAATTTAGGTGTCTGATCCCTTTAGAGTCACAGTCATACAGCATAGGAACAGGCCATTCAGCCCAGAACAGCCATGTTGACCGTCCATAGGAAGATACCCATGTAGTCTGCTTGTAGATAGATTCTGTATGAAGAATCGTAAAATTATATATGAACATTCATTGATTGTTGTTTAAATTTATATTTAACAATTTAAATTGAAGTTAAATTGTAGTCTGCTTGTAGATAGATTTTGTATGCAGCTGCAGTCAGGAATTTTATAATTGATAAATTTAATTAATCTAATGATTATTTTTTATAGGTTCCCCAACTGGTCAGAAGTACCAAATACAATGCCCATTTAGACCATCAAGCAGAAATTCACCACAAGGCCAAGACAAAATGTTACACAAGCAAAGAAAGAGAGTTAGACAGAAAGTAGCAACAAAAAAGCAATAATTAGCTATGGGTAGATGGGTAGATGACAATGTATGGCAAAGCTTGGTCTTCAAATTTGGTAGAATGGCCTAACTCTGCTCCTGTGTCATATGATCTTCATAACAGGAGATAGTTCAGTGGACGACAAAGTGGCCTAGCTAGGAAGTGGGAAACAATACACAGGGGTTGAAACAAGAACAGGTGATCAAAATGGACAGGTAAACTAGAAACTGACAATATTTAAGAGAGAGATTTCACAAACTATCAGCATTTACTATTAGGAATTGAGATCTCCATAACCAGAGGTGGAGGTGGGGTACAGACCCCCGTCTCCCACATCCCACCTGGTGTGCCCCTCCCCACATACGCTTACATTCTCCTTCTTCATGGCCTGTCCATTCCTGTGAGGCCTGTAGGAACGGCATAGCTCAATGGAAACCAGATAATTAACCTGCCAGGTTCCAGCTGAATGTGAATAGAAGCGTGGCAGGGACTCGTTTAAGATTTACAGTTGGACAGACACAAATGGTCACACGACAGGTAGTAAAGGTGACATCCAACATTTTAATCACAGAATTTAAAAGGAACCCTTTGGGCAATTGGATGCATGTTTAACAACAGTGGTAAAATCTCTATCCCTATTCAATAAAAGGTCATGGTTTGTCAGTCATTTGTTAGTAAAGAATGCTTGGCACCAGCCTTTGTGCAGCCCTGAGTTTACTTCAGAATTGGTTCAATTACATGATGACTTTTGCTAAGTGGATATAATTCCACTACTTCCAGTGAACTTTGGCAATTAATTTTGGTTTGCATTTGACTTTGGTAGTTGGGTGAATTGCCATCATTACCTGCCAATCCATTTTAGACCCAGTCATGGTCCAAATGTAAGGGGATCAAATCCTTGGCCAAAATATTTAACTTTTTTTGACTTTTCCCAAAATGGCATGAATGACACTGCAATCAATTCAGCAAAATGTATGACTTTTTATGACATGACCGTCAAAGGCTATAGGAAGAGGCAGGAGACTGGAAAATAGTTCAGCCATGACCAAATGGCAGGGCAGGCCAGACCTGTTGGGCCGAATGACCTATGTCTTATGGTCTCACGGACATTCTGAAATCTCCCTCAAATGCTTGATTTTTTTCAATCATATAATAAAATTAATAAGAAATATTTAAGATTATGTTGACTGCATCAAAGATTTTGATAGAGTAACCTATGGTTCGTGAAGCTTCTCTGACACTAATCACTGCAGTTAATTGTGTGTGCGGTCAATACAAGCTGCCGTCAATTTAACAAAGCAGTGACAACCAAACACAACACTTGTCATTATTTAAGCCACAATTGTGAACTAATTTAGCTTAGATATTTCATCAAATGCCAAGTTTTCTTTTAAAGTAAATACAGCTGAACAGCTCAAAACTCACCCTACATGCCAAATAACCCAGAGTTACAAATGGCAATGTTATAAATTAGTATGGTGTATGAGAAATGGTGTATGGTGTATGATAAATGCTATGTATAATTGGTTACTTTCAATTAATAAAATAATCTGGTAGTACTTCAACAAAACAGCGCAGAGCACCAGAGTTCGATCCTGACCCTGGATGCTGTCTGTGTGGTTGGTGTTTGCACGTTCTTCCTGAAACCTGCAGTTGCTCTGTTTTATTCCCAAATTCCAAAGATATGTAGGTCTGTGGGTTAATTGACCTATGTAAATTGCCCCAAATGTATCGGTGTGGATACGAAAGTGAGATAACATGGAACCAATGTGAGCTGGTAGTTGATGATTGACATGGATTCTGTGGGCTGAAGGGCCTGTTTCCACGCTGCATCTTTCCATAAATTCAATCAATCTTAGGATCATTTTCCAAAGGACCAGCAGGATTTTCAATACAATGTTATGTTCTACCAATATGAAATTCCTGTGTCCAGTTATGACATAACCCCTTATGCTGAGTTTGAAATGTTATACAGATACTCACTAATAAATCTATTAAAAGGAGAGGATAAATAATCTAAAAGGAAGTGCTTTAAAAGTGATATTTGAAAATGAACGCTTTATCCCACTGCATCAAAACAGCTTTCATAATAGAATACAATATTATATTCAATATTAATCAGATTATAAACGTTACAACCATCAATCTGCTTCAAGAACTTGGTTTAAGGAATGACGCTACACAAGGCTCGCTTGCACTGTATCTCAGAAAGACTGGAAGTGCCAAAATTATAAAACAGAAACAAAATGTATTATTCCCTATCAGTTAGCGAAGAATGTTTCATCTCTGGATTTTACTTTCATCAGCCAATTTGCCTGCTGGTCACTGCCTTCAACAATAAAGCGTATCTATAGAGAGTCCAATGTCCCCATAGAACAAAAGGAGTGATGGCTACCTAGGAATATTGTAAAAAGCAAATGTTTATTAAATCAAAAATATTAACACATCCATGACAGTTCTGCTGCACCAATTACAATTAACATCATCTCATTTCAAACCATTTCACAGATCTAGCAATTCTTTAATCCTTCTGTAAATATATGAAAATTGTGCCTTTTAAAATAGTGTATGATATTTTTGCTTCTCTGACACATGTGTATGCATTAGTGTGCATGAGTTTTTTTAAACCACAATTCTGTAGATACCATTACTGATGCTAGCATTCCAGATTTAAATTGCTCAAATTCAAGTTCTCCAGCTATTGGAAAGAGGCTTTGAACTTGTGCCACAGGATCAAATGGCCTAGGCCTCTGGATGCCAGTCAAGTATCCTAACCACGATGCTACTGTACTTTTGTTGAAATGAATGTTTGTAATGAGCCTTGAAGGACAGCACTAAAATATTGCTACAAATTGCATATCTAAGGCATCATTTATTTACAGGGAGTGATTCAATGGCTTGGTTGAGCTATCGAGCTATCGTTTCCTTACCATAGCCCCATCCCAGAGCACGATTTCAAGGAATCCTTTGACTTCCTACCAACTCATCAATTCCAATAGTGCTGACAAATGGAATAAAGCCTGGATAGAAAATGAGGAATACATTGAAGACCCAAGAGCAAGCAAAATGCAGGGAGCCTTAAAAGGACACAGGCAGTTCTGAACAAAACACAGAAAAGGTGAAGGACGTGGCTTTTAAGACAGAATTGAACTTCCTCTGTCCTTGAGTGCCGTTAACTGGAGCAAACAAATGGACCACATCATCAGATCATGCTTTTGATACAAATTCAATGGAGATCCAGGAAAGGTATTATCTCAAAGTGAAGTAGAGTTACGCAAACATTAGTCTCAACTTAAGAGAAACCTTCTCCAGTTATTTTTAATCCTGGCCAAATTGGAGAGGCTAGGACACTAAAATTGATTGCTTCTGTGCTGCTAGGCCATTTGGTCAATTTAAAAGTGCCTTCTGTAGAAATGGGACAAGCTGCAGAATCGTGCCAGTTTGTCTAGAGCCTAGATCAGAGCTGCAGGAAGAGAATGGGAATATCTGCAGATCATGACAATTAGGTGCAAAATGCATAGAATGGATTGGATGAATGCAAACCAGACATGCAAACATTGTAAATCATTTTGCAAAGCTTTACTTTGCTGGATGTTGATTGGATTAAGTATTGAGCCTTGTCTGGTTTTCTTGCATATCAGGGCACATGTTGCGATGTTTGTTTCCTCTGAGAAACACTGTTTGAATACATTGTATTAGCCACTGTATTATTGGGTTAGGGAAATGTCTGTCGTGTACGGGGTTAATCAATATCTGTTATTGGATTGTAAAGAGACCACCCCCATGTGGTTCGGCCCCTTGAGGTTTGGGGACCTATAAAAGTCCGCTCCAGGAGGTCCTGTGTCGATCTCTGGGAAAACGCTTGGGACTTTGTGACCTTCTGGAGTGTCTCTGTTTGAGCAAGGCCAAGAGGGCTTGATCAGGCAGATACGAGGATCGAACCCACGGTGGTTAGGTACAGTAGTTGTAATTGCGTTTTGTCAAAATAAAGTTTAGAGGCACAAGTGCTTGACTCAGTGATTTTTGACTGAAACGGGATCGGGGGGGGAAGCTTAGAACGAGCAATTTACACCATTTGCAAGGACCATTACTGGTGATCATTCAACTGCCTCTTAATAAAGAAAGGGTCATGTGTCAAAATGTCCTTTCTACTGTATCTTTATCTTATTAATTTGTGATGAGGTAGGAACCCGTTGATTGCCGAAACTGGAAACACACTTGTTAATGATAGTAAACCTGCAGAACCCTGTTGGGACTTTCAAAAATCTCAGCGTGTTTTAAGATTATTGCTGCGGACAAAATCGATTATTGCATTCAGTTAGGGCTCAAAAGCTTCAGTTTACACTTCAATTCTGGCAGCAGGAAGGCATGTAGAAGCAAAATGGTCGACTAAATGAAGCCCATAGAAAGGTTTGTTCTTTTCTACTAAGAACATTATTTAATTATCTAAAGGGCTAAAAAGCAGCACCAAAGCATATTGAGTTCAAGCATTGGTCAACCTTGCAGGTTTCCTTCAAGGGGAGTTCTATAAATATTCAGAGTTACTTTTATTCCCCCTTTTAATACTCATTTAAGAGGAGATTAAAGATTACTTAACCTTAGTTCCTACCATGAAAAATTATACTTCAGCAGTACTGGCCCCAATTCCACAATAACCTTCTTATATGAACTGATTCATTGAAGTTGCCAGGTGTCAGACCCACTTTCAATGATGAGCTTAATTCTTTTCTCTGTGATCAAGGGGGAATTAGCGACAGGACCTCAATTTGTCAAATGTCACACTGTGTAGGAAATCTGCAGAGGCAATGGGAACAACCTCAAAGAAGAACACTTTAATCAGAGACTCAAAGCTCTATAAAAATCAAGATCAAAACTGATTTAATGTAGTTTTGTCCTCATTTTACAATCTACTTCTCACAATAAAATTCATTATGTTAAACTATAGATACTAAATGCAGTTAGAGACATTCAGAAAACCCTGGCAGCTAAAGTCCCTTAGTAAAATCACCTAAATGTACCTTTTTTATGTAGCATTTTTTTAAAGCACTTTATTCTATTACTGTTTTATTAAATATTAACCACACATTTTTTTCTAAGTTGTAAAAGTAATTCACGCAAAATAGGTGGCAAATAAAATGTACAGGTGTTTGGGCTTTCAACTTCAAGAAAAGAGCAAATTATAGTTGATACAACAATACAATTTAGTTAGCTAACAGCATTCAATAGAAGAATGAAGAGGGTCTAATCCCATGTGTCAGCTTCAAGATTCTAAAAAAAAAACTATAACATGAAATGCATCAGTAACTGATAATTAAAGTAAACAGCTTTTATTGAATGAGTGCCCCCTCAAAAGCTTGTCGTTCTTTTAAAAGCATGTACCTGGCCTACCACCAATTTATTTTTGGGGAGTTCTGCAATGGGGAGAGAAAGGAACATTCAAGCACAGTAACTGAGGCATTTAGCAAGATAAATGGAGCTGCCTTCTTTAAAAATAAAAGTCAAACAAAGGCGATACGCTATACTAAAAGTCTGAAATATCCACCTGTCCTCACAGCTCTGCCACAAGTTAGCAAAGTCAAAATACAAAAAAGGTTCTGAACTTTCACTTTTGCAGATAAAAGCAAAAAAAGTCTTGTGCTCCCTTTAACTAGAAGCAAAAATTTCCTCCCTTTACCACACATAATAGCTTCTTGATGTGTCGACGGGCGTGGGCTTCACGTCAGATGAGCCATCTTTGTCCTTCTCGCTCTCCCCTTCCCATAGATTTATAAGCGGCGGGTAAAGCTCGTTCAACGGAATGGAGGAGGTCTTCTGCATGTACTTCTTCAGCGAATGGTGGTAGTTCTTCCGCTTGAGGCGCTTGGCGGTGTAAACAGCGATTGAAGCAATGCTAATGATGGCAAACATTGAGCCCATCACGGCGGCGAGGGCAGTGCTTGTTCCTTGGTCAGAAATGTCCAGCGAGAACGCCACCCCTTTTGTGGTGACATTGACGCACGATTTCTGAGTCTGCTGGTGGATATTGGCCACGGTTAGACAGACCTCGTACTCTGTGGAAGGCTGGAGATGGGTCAGGTTATATTCGTGGACATCGACTGGAACCCTTGCAGTGTATGTGATGTGCGGGTTGTCGATCTTCATGGTGGCTGACGACCATTTTAAATTCGAGGTCATGACATTGGAGTTCACCCTCCACGAAACCAAGATGGAATGCGATTCTGCTTGCTTCACGTATATTTTCAGCACCTGAGTTCCATCCAACAATGTTCCATTGACTCGAATGGTTGCAACCCTTGTATCCGCTCCCTCAGAGTTCTGGGCAACGCAAGTGTATCGGCCAGAATCCTCGATGTGAATGTGAGAAACTTCGAGGGTCCCCTCGGTGCTCAGCTTATATTTATCCGAGAGGGTGTCCACAGTGATCTTACTGCCAAGTGGCGTGACCCAATAAATCTCAGGTTCGGGCTCTGCCATGGCGCGGCAATCCAAGGACACAGTCATATCTACGTCCACGTTCAGGTGATTTGGAAAGGTCTCATGTGCGATCATGGGTAGACACTGTTCAGCAGTCTCCTGCTGGAGGACCTCCTTGACTTGTTGTCCTCTGTACTCTGGAGGCATCGCACAAAACATAGACTGAGGCTCCATGAAGCGAATGGTCGTCTTGTTCGAATTCATCCACTGAATAACACAGTCGCATCTGATGGGGTTACTGTGAATGCTGACTTCACGCAGATTGGGAAGGTTGTCCACGGTCTTTTGATAAAGCGCATTCAATGCATTATTATTGAGCATAAGGCTTTCAAGGGAAGGAACTTCCCGAAATGCATAGCGATGAATGTAAGACAATTTAGGGTTATTTGTGGCTTCTAGTTTTGTAAGTTCAGGGAGATTATCCAATGCATACCTGTCTATGGAAACCAGCTCAATCATATTGTTGATACCAAGTTCTTTCAGGCGAAGCATGTTTCTGAAATCGCCCCCTTGAATTTTGTGAACAGGGTTTTTGTTCAAGTCCAGGAATTTCAAAGCCGGCACCTTCTGAAGTGCAAGCTGAGGCACCCGGCCAAGCTTGTTATCATAGAAAGAGAGACTCTCTAGACTGTTCAAGCCCACTAGGGCATTGCCGGGGATTTCCGTCAGCTCCATGCCGGCTAAAACCAGACTCCGCAGATTACACAGAGGCTTGAAGTTCATATCCAGGATCCCGATGACTGGGTTCTCCCCAATCATGAGGATCTCCAAGTTCGGCGTGAACTCAAACCAACGGCTGTCAATGACACGGAGTTTGTTGGAGTTCAGGTGAAGTCTCAACAAGTTCCTCAGGCCAGAGAAGGCTTTGGCCGAGATGCTACTGATCTGGTTGTGATTGATGTAGAGCTCCTGGAGGCTGGCGAGATCCTGCAAACAATAATCAGGCAGGTCTGCAATCTGGTTCTCTTCCAGATGGAGAGTGGTGAGCTGAGTCAGGTTGGTCAAGCCCACGTCTTGAATAATGGTAAAGTTATTCTGCGAGAGATCGAGCTCGGTGAGGTTAAACATCTGCTCAAACTCGTTGGTGGTCTTGCCGATGTTGTTGCTCTGTAGCAAGAGCACCTGGGTGTCCGCCGAGAGGTTGCTCGGGATTCTGGTCAGCCGCAGATCATTGCAGTCCACAGTGGCGGCTTCTCTGTACGTCGACTGTGGTGTGAACCATGGGCGGATTTCACAAACACATAGCTGAGGGCACTCGCTGTGCTGCTGTGCTGCTTCAGCGAGCCAAAGGGTCATAAAAACCATCGCCACATGACGAAAGGGTGAACAAATCCTCCTTAATGCCATTTTTATAAAAAAACAATGTTTTCCAATTAAACTTATATATTATCAAGGGACTTCAACGCTTGAGCAACTAAAATCATCAGACGTCAAACGTGATGAGCAGAACAGAGGTGTGGATACCGTGCGATTTAGTGCTGGCCGTCAAATGAGCCGGAAATTATCACGATGATCATTAGTTGCATGTGCATGAAAGATTTCACCAATGTAAAGTCTGTCTTGGCATCAGCGGTATCTGCAAGATGACATAAAATGAAAAAAATGAAATTACTATGAGGCTTTTTTTAAGAGCATAGCGTAACTGCAATTGATTTTTTTCTTAAAAGAAATATTCATTCTGGACATATAAAATGTTCAAATACAAATGTTCTGGACATGTTCAAATACTTTCACAACATTGTAAAAACGAGCATCAGGAATGTGGCTTCAAACATTTATAAAGCATACTGGCATTGATAATTATAAATATTGATAGCAATGGAATTTCCAATAATACACAATTGCAGTGGGAGAGTCTAGAACTAGAAGACATAGCCTCAGAATTAAAGGACGTTCTTTTAGGAAGGAGTTGAGGAGAATTACTTTAGTCAGAGGATGGTGAATCTGTGGAATTCTTTGCCACAGTAAGCTGTATCACCCCCCCCCCCCCCCACTTCTGCCAGGTACCCTGATGGCAGTATGTGTTGCAGGAGCAGAGAGAGAGAGCAGCATTAAAGGCGTTTTGAGTACCGGGTCCGTCCCTGGAGCACCGCTTGTGGGAACGGGGGGAGCTCTGTGGCTCCCGGGCATGAGAATACCCGCTTGGTTAAACACCCCACACAACATTGCATTTCTTCCATTCCAGCCTTGTGTTAAACTTTCTCTCCCCTCGCTTGGTTAGAGGGCATAATTGGCAATAACGGACACCATCCCTCCTCCCTCAACCCCATGGTCCGTTATTGCGAGGGTTTACTGTATGTCATTTATAAAATATGTTGCTCTATATTTATCTAAATTGCAGCTGACAATAGTGTCTGTTCTAAATGTTGCTCTCATTCTTTACCGTCTTCATTCTTTTCCCCCACAGTTCACCCCACTTTCATTAAATTTTCAACCTAGAGTGTGAAGACATGAAATTCTAACCCCATCTTATGTTAGAGAATAAAGTGATCCGCTGTCCAAACGTGGAGACATCCCAAAGGTTCACCAGGCGATACGTCTCCTATTACCATAAGGGACCCTCCGCCCTCAAGCTCCCTTCCAACATGATCGCAGTTCCCACATTCCCAATAAAATTACCAGGACCAGCAATAAATTTTGTTATAATGCTGTGAAATATTAAAAAATTGAATTAAAGATATTTTGGATATAACATCCAATTGTTCAGAAAGTCTACTAATCCAGCACCAAAGTCTCCAACATAACAGGTTATTGGAGGTTACCATTGGAGTTATAAGGTGTCACAGTGGAGCTATGTTAGAGTTGCTGCCTCACAATGCCAGAGTTCCAGGTTCGATCCTGACCACAGGTCCTGTCTGGATGGAGATTGCACGTTCATCCTGTGACCGTGAGGGTTTGTCCGGGTGCTCCGGTTTCCTCTCACATTCCCAAGATGTTAATCGACATGCAAAAACACACTGTGTAGGATGCAAAACTGGGATAACATACAACTAGTGCACGATGGAGTTATTCTTCACGGATTTGATGGGCCGCAGGGCCTGGTTCCATGTTGTATTTCTAAACTGAACACTGTCTTGAGTGAGATTTAAAACCATGGGTTCCAATGCCATGCCAGAAAGTCAAACACATTCTACACTAGTCCTTCAGGTAGAACAGAGGAGATACTGTGCAAGGGAACATCACGTGTAGAAGAAAGACAAGGTTTTGTTTCCTTTTAAATGGACATAGCAGAATAATTACAGCACTGTTCAAAGGAGACCTTGTCAATATCTAACCCAGGTCAAAATCCAAAACAGTTTATTTTAATTTATTACTGATGTATTACATGCTGATGTAAAATTAATGCTGTAATTCCCTAAATCCGAATGTTATCGCTCCACCAAACCACATTCTGCTCTTCGCTCACACACCAAAAAAGGTAAGTTGTGATGAAATAATAACAGTCTTTGGGTAAGATTTAATTGCCAACTAAAACCTGAATTACACATGTTGAAATTAATTGCCTTTGTCAAAATTAAATTACCCTGATAAGAGGGGAACATTCAGTCCATTTTCTCAGTGGTGTTTTTTTTCGGTAAAGCTATCGAATTAGTTCCACTTTCTTACACCTGTAATTCTTTTCCATTCAAAAGATTTCTCCAGTTTGCTTGAAGGTTGCTGTGAAATCTGCTTTCACCAGTTTTGCCAGGCAATGCAATTTAGATCACAATGAATTACTGTGCAATTTAAACATTTATTTCCATCACCTCTGCTGCTTTTGCTAATCGTCTTAAACCCATGTCCCCCATTTTGCCTTGTTCTGCTTATTTATCCTAATCAAAATCATTCAAGCACTTTTATTCATTTCAAGTGCTGATTTAAAAAAAATCTTTCAATATTAAATTTATTATCATTCTTTAACCTTGAAATAACAAGAGTCCTTTTTATTAAAATGTTCAGCTTGAATTCTGCAGAGAATCTCAATGACCTTACACAATTGCATGACTGGAAATTATATGTCGAGAAACAATATGAAGCAGGAAATTCTAACCTTTAAGAACTGAAAAATCATGCCTGGGTGCAAAGAGAAAATGTTAGTATTCATTTACATCATAAAATAATTACACAGATTTTATATTCAGCAGCAGCTGAAAATAACACCTTCATCCTGTAGACTTTGCAAGCTTCTCCACTGAAAATTCTTGTCATTGTCTATAAAGCAAACCCCCTAGAATAGATCACCTGGGACATATGTCAATTGATAAAGCAACTGCAGGTGTCCATATTCAGAATGAAGGATCATCAACAAAAGAGAGCATGAACTGGAATGTACTGTACAAACCATAAATGTTATGTCAAACTCAGGTAAAGATGGCAGAATAAAGAACAAAAGCAAATCAGAACAAAAAAATGTAAAGATACGTGATATATATTTTTTAAACACAGATTCAGATTTAATTTACTACCAGTGAAGTTACTTGATAATAATGAGGACTCATCACACCATCCTAATTTGGTCTCCTAATTTGAGGAAGGACATCCTTGTGATTGAGGCAGTGCAGTGTAGGTTCACGAGATTGATCCCTGGGATGGCGGGACTGTCATATGAGGAAAGATTGAAAGGTCTAGGCTTGTATTCACTGGAGTTTAGAAGGATGAGGGGGAATCTTATAGAAACATATAAAATTATAAAAGGACTGGACAAGCTAGATGCAGGAAAAATGTTCCCAATGTTGGGTGAGTCCAGAACCAGGGGCCACAATCTTAGAATAAAGGGGAGGTCATTTAAGACTGAGGTGAGAAAAAACTTTATTACCCGGAGAGTTGTGAATTTATGGAATTCCCTGCCACAGAGGGCAGTGGAGGCCAAATTACTGGATGGATTCAAGAGAGAATTGGATAGAGCTCTAGGGGCTAGTGGAGTCAAGGGATATGGGGTGAAGGCAGGCACGGGTTATTGATAGCGGACGATCAGCCATGATCACAATGAATGGTGGTGCTGGTACGAAGGGCCGAATAGCCTCCTCCTGCACCTATTTTCTATGTCCATGTCTATCTATCAGTTAGAAAGGTATTCAAATGGGACTAGGCAGAGAATGAAGAAGGGACTTGACCGAAAACGTCACTGATCCATGTTCCCCAATGATGCTGCCTGACCCACCGAGTAATTCCAGCACTTTGTTCCTTTTGTGTATTAACCAGCATCTGCAGTTCTTTGTTTCGACAGACAGAGTCTTGTTCAGGTCACATCCTTGAACCAGGGCAATATCTTTGACCGCCAGTACCGCCCCTTACTCTTTCCATGTCCTACAATGTCACATGTCTACCCGTAGGAAACACATTTTACTTCATACACGTAGTTCTACTATACCTTGTGTTTCCATAACACAAATTTAGTATAAAGCTAGACTAAGTGGGACCTGTTGGGTCCCAGCGTCACATGGGAGGGCTGGTCCCCCAACGCAATATCCCACCTCTCCGCCAATTCCAATATTGGTGGCCAGTAGGGGGGGGGGGGGGGCATTCTGGAGCCCTAGTATGAGTGTTGTGGGATGAAGGGACTAGTTTCCAGAGGGCTAGTATGGACATTGTGGGCCGAATGGATTCTTGAGCTAGCAGCTCAGTCACTCAAGCCTGTTGTGCTGGCAACTCACTCACTCACAGCTGGTGGGCTGGCAGTTGACTCACAGCTATTCCTTGAAATTCCATTACAAGTGCAGTTCCTTACCACTTCAAGCAGGGTGCAAGGCCACCAAATTCAAGTGCAGTTTCATACCATTTCAAGCAGGATGCAAGGCCACTAAAGACAGTGAGTCATGACCTCTCCCTCCTCCATCTTGCAGAGACTGAGCCACGCCCAGACTTCTGTCTTTTATAATCCCTCCCCCTCCCATCAGAAGGGGCATGGCCTTCATGGCGTGATTGACAGGAGAGAGAATCTCAACATTTTTTAAACACTAATAACTTTCATTTTTTATCAACGGGAAAAATCCTCAGCACCTGGTGAGCGGATGGGGACTCTGAGTAAGATGGCCAAAAATCGCAGCCGTACATCGTAGCGTTTTTTCTTAAATCAATATAATGCGCAAACAGGAAGTGATCAAGATTAGACTTTTAATTAGGCAAGGCAACTTTAATTTGGCAAGGCAACTTTAATTAGACAAGACAACTTTAATTAGGCAAGGCAACGTTAAATTAGGCAACACAGCTTTCGCATTTCCAAACCAAAGGCAACACAGCTTTAGCATTTCCAAACCAAAGGCAACACAGCTTTGGAATTTCCAAACCAAAGACAACACAGCTTTGGAATTTCCAAACCAAAGACAACACAGCTTTGGAATTTCCAAACTATATTTTCAAACCACATTAAGGGCACTGACAGGTCAGTAAAACCCCTCACAGTTTAGTAGATATGTGTTCAGTGTTATTCACAGCTCAGACTGAGAGACGTGACCCTCTCGCTCCCCCATCTTGTAGAAACTAACTGAGGCACTCAACACTTCCGGGATTTATAGTCCCTCCGGAAGGGGCGTGGCCTTCAGGAGAGGGAATCTCAACATTTTTAAACACTAATAACTCTTTTTTTTTCATAGATGGGAAAAATCCTCTTACCCTGCAACGGAGGGGGACTCTGAGTAAGATGGCCAAAAGTCACAGCCGTAAGTGGCAGCGTTTTTTCTAAAATCAATATATAGAACAACAGGAAGTGGTCAAGATCAGACTTTTAGTAATATAAGATGAGTGATGAATTAGCGAACACCAGTTGTACTGTTGATTCAATGAGTTTTGTTTAGGAACTAGTGAACCACAATTTACTTTGGAAATTGACACAGAAAAGCTGTCTTGGGGAAAAAAAATTTAGAGAAGAAAATGCTTCCATATAACTTCCCTGCAGTAATCAGATGTCAATGTCTCTTTAGGACACAGCTTCTACTTTTACACTGTCACTGTGGGTGACCATTGACACTGACAGGCAATTGCAATGATACTCTGTTGAACAATGTACAGCATTGGGCATTTTTAACTTGCAATAGCACAAATAAACCTATTGGTATCAAAAATACCTTTACTTTTGAACATCTTGCAGGAAAAATAACTTTACTATTGCAAATGTGAAACTCTGTAGTCCCTAACCCTTTATTTCTCCCCCACTGACATTTATAACATGAGTTTCTATTGCACGAGTTTTTTTGGAATGCAACAATAGAGTTGCTGCCTTACAAGGCCAGAGACCCGGATTCGATCCTGACTATGGGTGCTATCTTTATGGAGTTTGTACATTCTCCCTCTGACGTGCGTGGCTTTTCTCCAGGTGCTCTGGTTTCTTCCCACACTCCAGACGTATAGGTTTGTAGGTTAATTGGCTTCAGTAAAATTGTAAATTGTCCCTAGTGTGTAGGATAATGTTAGTGTACAGGGATCACTGGTCGGTGCAGACTTGGTGGACCAAAGTGGAACTAAAACTGTTTCCTCGTTGTATCTCTAAATTAAACTAAAGTACCCAGACTGAGATTGCAGATATTTTCCCTGCCAGGCTAGTGTTACTTTTACTGCAAACCCTTACCCAATTCCATCAAGCACCAAAACAAACTTTCCAGTTAGATGCAATACAACAAAAACTATAGTGACTCTTTAAATAATGCACTATGCCACCAGACCAAAAATACATCTAGGCCCACTTAAAATCACCTCCGTGCACAGGAAAATAAAAGCACAATAAAATATACCATTCCAGTTAGTGATCAGCTACTTGCATATTCAGCATAATTTTATCTCCCCCTTGTCAGCAGTCGCAGCAGTATATTGCAGACTTCCTGACTAAACAATAAACCCAACTGCAAACTGATTTCACTTCAGTAGCATGTCAGCCAACAGTTTCCAATGATGACTATTACTTCATTGCCTTCTGGATGTGTTTTTTCCTCTCCAATTTAGAGCTTTAGAGCTAATTTTCCTTTTTAAATGATATTCTTTTATAGATGGTTCAGCATTATTGCCTGTTTTAGTGCAGCCTTGGGGCATTTCAAACCGCGCTGCCTGCATAACTGCGCAGTCCTGCTTCTTACTTTGGAAACCATTATAATAATGATGCCATTCACATGCAAATTGTGGATGGGACCAGCCACGTTCTGCAATATAGTGAAAGTGGCTTCACATCTCTTGCGAGCGAGTTTGGAATGAGGCTGTTCCTGTTTCCCCACTTATTATTGACCATGTTAGTGTGGGACAGAGATTGAACCCAGTCCTCTGCTTGCTCGACATAAACTAAATCATCACAATGACAGTGTCTACTGGTACAATGTAGAGATTAGCAGGTATAATTACTCCATAGTCCAGATCTCCAGAGACAATTGCCACGTGAACCCTCATCCTCAAAGGTGAGACCTCACATATGGTCAGAGCCTTGTTCACCTTATACTATTATATGGTGTGGAGGAAAAAAAAAGATAAAGAGAAATGGAGGGAGAGAGAGCATGAGAAAGAGAAAAAGGGAGCGAGAAAAAGACAGAGAGAAAGAAATGAGAGGGAAAATGCATGAGGTGAGAGAAAAAATGAGAGGGGAAGAGTGAAATAGGGATGGGGAAAGAGAAAAAGAGAGAGGAGAGAGAGAGAAGGAGAAAGAGGTGAGAGAGAAAGAAAGAAAAGGATGAAAGGAGAGAAAGGAAAAAGGAGAAATAAATGTTTTCAAAATGCAAGAACCATTGTAACCTTAATTTTTTTCAAAACTGCAAATTACCTAATACACTGGTCCCTCATTACCCCATCTTTATTCCTCTCCATCCATTTGACTAGGATAACTGTTGCCATGGAAGGCTTGATGTGGTGCAGGTTCTGATCATGGATGATGTTAAGCAGGGGTTTCCACAACTTTCTGTTCTGCCACTGGGTGTCATAAAGAGTCCAACGTTGGAACGGTCCAAAACACAAAATCCAAAATGTTCGCCCAACAGATGTTCTCAAATTTGCAGGCGAAGGGGACTTCATGCTGTCTTATAATCTATTGTTTTTACATACCCAGTAGAAAATCTTTGTTGCTCAAATAATTGGGAAAAATGTTCTTGTTTCTCCACTCAGCAGTCTCAAAAATGATTCACCGGTTAATTGTTGGCAGTAATTTGCATTGAAACTGCACTTTTCACAACTTCAGAATGTCCTAATAAATGTCAGTAGGGTGCAGCATATGAAACAACAAATTTGCACCAAAATCGCTGCAACAGCTGTGAGAATGACTGGGTAATTTTAACTGAGGAAATAAATAATGGGAAGACTGTGTAGAAAGGAACTGTAGCTGCTGGTTCCTACCAAAGGTAGGGACATGGTGCTGGAATAACTCACTGTGTCAGGCAACATTTCTGGAGAAAAAGGATGTGTGATGTTTCAGGTCGGAACACTTCTTCGGATAAATAATGGGCAGGTTTAAGGTGATGGGGAAAATATTCAATAGAAACCTGAGGGGTAACATTTTCACACAAAGGGTAGCGGGTGAATGAAACACGCTGCCAGAGGAGGTAGTTGAGGCAGGGAACATACCAACGTTTAAGAAACATTTAGACAGGTACATGGATCGGACAGGTTTGGAGGGATATGGGCCAATCGCAGGCAGGTGGGACTAGTGTAGCTGGGATGTACATGTTGGCTGGTGTGGGCAAGTTGGGCCGAAGGGCCTGTTTCCACGCTGTAACACTATGACTCTATGTTACTAAGGTGTTCTGAGATATTTACATCATTGCAGAATGCTACACCATGCTACATTGTGGAATAGGGCAGAGTCTTTGTGAATTTGTGATTGGGAAATGATTCACAACCTCGGCTTGTGAGAGTGTACTTCCTATCGAGCCATAGCCAACATCCAAGTGAAATGTACAACGCTATGCTAATGGTGCAATTCATCTTGTGTTTTAGAATGGGTGATTAACTTAGCCACTCCAAAAGCTCTGCCTATTTGCATTAAGCATCAGGGAACAAACGACATGAATGTTTCCTTAGAGAAAGTCTAAAAGCCCCCCTGGGTACACCAACATTGTAACGTGAGCTTTAGTGGTTGGTCCCAACCATGTCATTTTCCTCACTGTAAACACTGGCCTTCTGTTAAACTAATTGTAGGTCTCATCACTATTATGTTCTCAATCACGGGAGTAATTTGAAAACATCAAACCCCATTTTATTTCTCACTACCAGCCCTGGAGCAGGAACAATAAGTACTTTCACGTCACATAAATATGCCAACCTTCTGCTGAAATAAATCATTGCTCCTGCAGCCGTGCTAAAAGGATCATTTAACAGGTTGAAGCGATAAGGACATTTTTAAGGTACCTCTCTACTCTTATGGCATCAACAGATTAAAAAATAGTTTTATTGTAAATAACTGCCTGACATATACAGATTTTTTTTGTTTGTTCAACTTTTAACAACTCTGCAGATTTAAAGAGCACAAACAGAAACGATACATGACAAATAGAGACAAATTGCTTGCACGCACATTGGAGAGAATTAATCTCAGCCAGTCTAAGCAAACAGGCAAAATAAGAGTAAGAAGTACAGAGGATAGTGTTGTTTTAAACACTGTTTTTCTTTAATTGTAAAATATCATTTCCTGGTAATTCTTCACATGAGCCTCCTGGATACTAAACCTTGATCTTCAAATTTAAGTCATCAGGAAAGAAAAAAACTTCCTTTACGATGGTTTATAAAGGTCAAAAGTTAGAGATCACAGAAAACATTCAAAAACCAAGTCAAATGGGGCAGGAGCAACAGAGATTCTCTCATGTCCGCATATGTATCTATGTATGGTAATATCTGACCTGTTTGGATAGCAGGCAAAACAAAGTTATTTCCTGTACCTTGGTACATATGACAATAATAAACCTAAATATACTAAAGGTAGACCTCACATTAATTTTGTATAATACTTGTCAGTTAAGATATGCAGACAGCATTCAATGATTTAAAATTCATCTGCTGGTCCTGCAATCCCCTCAAGAGAATGCAGTTATTTCCCCAAATGCGCAATTAATCTATATTAGTGTTTAAAAGGATATCCGATACAATGTTTGATTCTAAAAGCGTTTCGTGTAAGAGAGTTTGAACTATTCCAGCCCACATCAACTCAGTACAAAAATATAGACCAGGAACAATTTTAGTCTGTACTGCATCTGTTCTTGTCCAAAGGTTTTTTGTGCGTATTATACGTTCTTTACAGCATATAATAGATCATTCAGCCCAACAGGTGCATGCTCATGCTCAGCATCTTATTACATGTCATTAGCATGGAGCAATGACTTTACTGTTTTAGAAGACTAGAATTCAAAATCAAATGCTTCTAAATGAGAACTTAAGAGTTACAGAGCTATACATCATGGAAACAGGCCCTTTAGCCAAACTTGTCCATGCCAACCAAGTTGGCTTTCGGGGCTAGTCCCGTCATTTGGTCCATATCGCTCTAAACCCTTCCTATCCATCCGTCCATAAGTCTTTTAAAGGTGTAATTGTATCTGCTTCAAAACTTCCTCAGGCGGCTCGTTCCAGATACAGACTACCTTCCGAATCAAAAAGTTGTCCCATGATACTTCTTGAAGCTCTCTCCTTTCATCTTATGCCTATTCCCTTAGTTTTAGTATTGTCTACTCAGGTAGAAAAACTGTCCTTGAGACTATGATTTTGTGCACTTCAGTAAGGTCATCCCTCAGCCTCCTGTACTCCAAAGATAAACATTCCAGCCTACTCAACCTCTACCTATAACCCAAGCCAGTTATAAAATATGACCAACAAATGATGTTCAAGTATCTGCATTGCTGCAGGGGCATTGAAGTGCTTCAAATCTCCATAGTTCTCCTCTGACTCATTTGATAGCACTCTAGTACAACGATTCTTTCATTGTTAGTATGATTCTTCAATTATTAAATGTATGCTTAACATTTCTTTTAATATTGGGTTAGTTTCGCAGAAAGTTTATTTTTAAGTTCTGTTTATGGGCTCTCCTTCAAATTGTAGTTTCAATCTCCAGAATATTTATCTTATTCCTTTTTTCACTTTTGGAGCTTGAAAATCAAATTGCATCTGCTGAAGTAGGATGGCACAGTGGTTCAGCTGCTGGAGCTGCTGCCTCACAGCCACTGAGAAGCAGGTTCAGTCTGGACCTCGGATGCTGTCTGTGTGGAGTTTGTGCGCTCTTCCTGACAATGAGATTTATCACATCCCAAAGACATGCGGGTTTGCAGGTTAATGGATCTCTGTAAATTGCCCCTCGTGTGTAGGGGGTGGATGAGAAAAGAGGGATAGCATAGAACTAGTGTGAACGGGTGATCGATAGCCGGTGTGGACTCGCTTCCCTGCTGTACCTCTGAACAGAACAAAGTCCGTTCAGTTCAGTTTAGTTTATTGTCATGGGTACCGAGGTACAGTGAAAAGCTTTTTTGTTGAGTGCTGACCGTGCTAATCTCAATTGAGGCAAGGATGCACTGAAGTACTACGGAGAAATGAAAGGCAAAACCAAAGATTCAAATCATGACTGATGGAATTTGCTCGACTTAGTTAAATTGTTGGGAGGTACTAATTTTGGATACATGCACCTTTGATTTTACGAATGCAAATTAACTATCATGGTCACATATAGCAACAGGCACCAAAAATAGAACAAAAGTGATTTCCTGTTGAATCTACTGCTGTTGGAAACATTACACAGAATTCCAATGTCAAGCAGTTCACCCTGAACTAATTTTTAAAAAGTGTTCATTTGGATGGAGTGCATGTTGGGTGTGCTTTAAATAACCATCCTGTGAAACTATGCACACCATCACATTTGCTCAACTGAAAAGATATATCAGGTAGAAAATGGAATTTGCAATGCACGGTAGCAAACCACATCAATGTACACAGGTGTTCCCACCCCTTATACTACCTCACTGCAGGCACTAATGTGCACATCTTTGATTTATGGCAGCAATACGCAAAGTGCTGGAATTACTTAGCAGTTCAGTCAGCATTTGTGGAGAGTCAGGACCTTTCTCTGGACCCTCCATTACCTCCACAGATGCTGCCTGACCCCCATGTTACTTCAGCACTTTGTGTTTTGCTGAAGATTCCAGCATCTGCAGTTCCTCGTGTCACCTTTTCTGTCACCTCATAATTGGCAGCTTCATGCTCTAAGCACTGGCATTCCTTCACCAAACCTCTGCCCTCAACCTCATCACACAAAGATGTTATTTTAATCCTTCCTCCTTGTCCAAGAGTTTCATGCTCCCTCCCAACATCTCTTTGGCTCAGTTGTAAATACTGTTTGATTAAATTCTACTGCAATTCTACTGTCTGGGGCATTTTACCATGTTAAACTATATAATTACAATTTGTTGTTGAGTCCGTGTTTCCTACAAAAAGGTATCCAAGCAATCATAAAAACTGTCACCCATGCAGAGCAACAAGGAGCACAAAATAGTGCAGTTGGTAGAGCTACTGCCTCATAGCACCAGAGATCCAAGTTCGATCCCGATCCTGGGTGCTGTCTGTGTGGAGTTTACACCTTCTCTCCATGAACCTGTGTGTTTCCTTCCGGTGCTCTGGTTTCCTCCCACATCCCAAGCACATGTGAGTTTATAGGTTTATTGACCTCTATAAATTGCCCCTAATTGTACAGGAAGTGGATGGGAAAAGTGGGATAACTTAGAACTTGTGAGAACCGGTGATTGATGGCCGGCATGGACTCAGTGGGTAAAGTGTCTGTTTCCACACTGTATCTTAAAATCCCAAACCATGGGGTCTGTCATCTAAGGAATGTGCCAGCTCATTTGCCAGTCGCAAGCAGCAGAGCATCACTAGAGCATTACGCTACACTTTCACGTAAAGAAGAACTAAGTGTGGTACAGGTGGACAATTAGACAGGAAGCTCAAATCACAAATCCCCAACAATATCATGAACAATTCTTCAATCTGCATTGGATCTGGCTCAAATAAAGCAAAAACGCCATTTGTCTCTCACCAAAGGGTTAATAGACAAGTGGAGCACTTGCAATTGGGTTATGCCTTTTGGTGGCCACATGGTGAGTTCAGATCTGCTCAGATCTCAACTCAGTGTCGCTATGCTGCCTGCTTCTGCACACAAGTGGTCTGCATACACATCCAGACCATTTTCCAAATGTCACAAAGAACTCAGATACTGCATATTTACTATTAGAGTATCAGCATCCATAATACCAGCTGTATAGCGCAATTGGAAATTGCAGAAATTCCAATCAGGTCAGGCAGCTTGAGTGGTAAAAGAAACAAAGTGCAAAGAAATCTAACCAGTTCATTAAAAAAATATCCCATATCTTCAAAGACTGCAAAATAGTTTTACTGTTATTTAAAAATCCTTGCAACAGCTGCCAATGGTGCTGGGGATTAGTGGCTCTAAAGGCTCAGCGTGGGCGGCACAGTGGCGCAGAAGTTTAGTTGCTGCCTTACAGTGCCAGAGACTCGGATTCGATCCCGACTATGGGTGTTGAACTGTACGGAGTTTGTACGTTCTCCCCGTGACGGCATAGGTTTTCTCCGACATCTTCGGTTTCCGCCCACATTCCAAAGATGTAAAGGTTTGTCATTTAATTTGCTTGGTATAAATGTAAATTTCCCTAGTGTGTGTAGGATAGTGTTAATGTGTGGGGATCGCTGGTCGATGTAGACTTGGTGGGCCGAGAGGCCTGTTTCCGCGCTGTATCTCCAAACTAAACTAAAAAGGACCCAGCGCAGGCTTGGCGATCCCTTCGCCCATCACCTCTGCTCAGTTCATACTAACCAACCTGATCTCCCGGTGGCTCAGCACTTCAACTCTCCCTCCCTTTCCCAATCTGACCTCTTTGTCCTGGGCCTCCTCCATTGCCAGAGCAAATTGAAGGAACATCACCTCCTATTTCGCTTAGGTAGTTCACACCCCAGCATTGACTTCTCTAATTGTAGATAGCCCTTGCTTTCTCCCTCCTTCCCCTCCCCCTTCCCAGCTCTCCCACAAAGCCTACCGTCTCCACCTCTTTCTTTATTTTTCCCGCACCTCTCCCCCCCCGACTTCAGTCTGAAGAATGGTCTTGACCCGAAACCGCCTATTCCTTCTCTCCATAGATGCTGCCTCACCCGCTGTGTTTCTCCAGCATTTTTTTGTCTACCTTCAATTTCTCCAGCATCTGCAGTTCTTTCTTAAACATTAACAAAATCATGGCATTTTACCTTCACAAGAGCAGACACAATCCTGAGCATTTGAACTGTCAATGTCATGCACAGAGCTAGTATATCTTGCTGCTGCTTTCCTTATGGAAATAAGCTGGAATCATCTCTACGCAGTTCCCAGATGAATGGGCTCAGAGAACAAACAGAGACTCTCAACACACTATTCTAAAAAGGTCCAGAGCTGTAGGAAATGAATGGATCACATTAAACTTAACAGAAAAATAGGTGGAAACAAGATAGTCATACAGTGTGGAAATAGACCCTTTGGCCCAACTTATACTAACATATACCATCTACACTGCCTGTGTTTGACCCATAAAGCTCTAATCCTATCTTATTCATGTACCCGTCTACAGTAAATGTTTCTTAACCATTGCAATAGTAACTGCCTCACCTACCTACCCGGGCAGCTCATTCCATACACCCACCAGGCCTGGGTAGAGCGAATGTGGAGAGGATGCTTCCACTAGTCTCAGAATAAGAGGACATACTATTAGAAAGGATATGAGGGGAAATGTATTTAGTCAGAAGATGGTGAATCTGTGCAATTCATTGCCATAGAAGGCCGTGGAGGCCAGGTCAATGGATATTTTTAAGGTGGAGATTGATAGATGTTGATTAGTATGGGTGTCATGGTTTGTGGGAAGAAGGCAGGAGCATGGGGTTGAGAGGGAAAGATAGAACAGCTATGATTGAATGGTGGAGCAGACTTGATAGGCCGAATAGCCTAATTCTGCTCCTATGATTTATGAGCTACCCTGTACTCAACAATACATCGTCTGTGCTCCATGTATCCCAGAGCTGTTAATCTCCAACAGGGATAGCAGCAGTTGCAAGGTTATATTTTAAACAATGTTCAAGTTCAAGTTTATTGCCACATGCACCAATTAAGGTACAGTGGAATTTGATTTACCATGCAGCCACACAATTAAAAAGTGCACAATACACAATGGAATACAACATGAACATTCACCACAGTGGAATCAACATTCTTCACTGTGGTGTAAAGCAATAATGTTCAGTCAGTCCTCTTCCTTTGTTAATCTGTGGTCGGGGCCATGAACCCTCCACAGTCGCCACTATGGACAGGCCCTCTCCTTGGGATCCTCGAAACTCCGACATCGGGACGGATGGACATTCCGCGTGATAATTGATAAAACTACTTGTAGTCTTTGAAGATGCAGTGACGAACAATGCTTTAATTTAGGCTGTCAGCTACTTCAGGAGGTTGAGCAAACATTTGAAAAATCTTGCAGGAGTCTAAACCACGGCATTCAGGTTAAAGATTAATAATGTAATTGTACTATTTACCATTGTTTCCTTAAAAGCTGTGGCAGGTATCCTCTGTAATTTCTTCCCAGTGAAAATTATTATTCAAAATTAATAGTCTACCAACTGAGAGAGACTAGTAGAAAATATTGTATAAACATCAGTGCTATTCCAAGAAGAAAAAAATACATGATCCATTTTCTGGTGTTATTGCAGATTTTCAGTATCACATCCTTAGGTCGAGTAGATTATTGAATTAGGCCATTGAATAACTAGCACTAAATTTGTAAAATCAAAAGGAAAAGCTTTTCTGAAGTGCATTGTAAAAATTGTGGGAAAGAATCTCTGCTGCTTGCACAAGCTACATTTTTGATTGCTGCATATAGCAATAAGGCAGGTAGGCATATCATCACCTTGTTCGTAGTCACAAGTCTTCTATCTGTTCACTAACTCTGCAGGATCCAGATTTGAGCCTTTGTGCCAAGTGCACCACGTTGTGCTTCAGGTGGACTGCTCTCCATGGCCCATCTGCCGGTGTTGTGAAGGGAGGCTGCGGGAGCCCTGGTACCCATCACAAGCCACTTTCCCAATTAAAGTAATTAAACAGTCGAGGAAGATTAGAAAAATAATATGCTCAATAAGAAACACTTTAAACATTATTCATTTTTTTGCTTCATCATTTTGGTCCTTATCAAAAGGGGTTTACCATTTCAGGCACTACTGTACTTACAAATTTAGTGCAAGTTATCCAATGTTCCAAGTCAATAATCTACTCGACCTAAGGATGTGAACCGTGATAAAAGATTCAACAGTGGCTGAATGGGAGAAGCCAGAGAGTAATGGTGGATGGCTGTTTGTCGGGTTGGAGGCAGGTGACTAGTGGGGTGCCTCAGGGATCTGTGTTGGGTCCTTTGTTGTTTGTCATGTACATCAATGATCTGCATGAAGGGGTGGTAAATTGGATTAGTAAGTATGCAGATGATACCAAGATAGGGGGTGTTGTGGATAATGAAGAGGATTTCCAAAGTCTACAGAGTGATTTAGGCCAGTTGGAAAAATGGGCTGAAAGATGGCAGATGGAGTTTAATGCTGATAAATGTGAGGTGCTACACCTTGGCAGGACAAATCAAAATAGGACGTACATGGTAAACGGTAGGGAATTGAAGAATACAGTTGAACAGAAGGATCTGGGAATAACCGTGCATAGTTCCTTGAAGGTGGAATCTCATATAGATAGGGTGGTAAAGAAAGCTTTTGGTATGCTAGCCTTTATAAATCAGAGCATTGAGTATAGAAGCTGGGATGTAATGTTAAAATTGTACAAGGCGTTGGTGAGACCAAATCTGGAGTATGGTGTACAATTTTGGTCGCCGAATTATAAGAAGGATGTCAACAAAATAGAGAGGGTACAGAGGAGATTTACTAGAATGTTGCCTGGGTTTCAACAGCTAAGTTACAGAGATAGGTTAAATAAGTTAGGTCTTTATTCTCTGGAGCGCAGAAGGTTAAGGGGGGACTTGATAGAGGTCTTTAAAATGATGAGAGGGATAGACAGAGTTAATGTGGACAAGCTTTTCCCTTTGAGAATAGGGAAGATTCAAACACGAGGACATGACTTTAGAATTAAGGGACAGAGGTTTAGGGGTAACATGAGGGGGAACTTCTTTACTCAGAGAGTGGTAGCGGTGTGGAATGAGCTTCCAGTGGAAGTGGTGGCGGCAGGTTCGTTGGTATCATTTAAAAATAAATTGGATAGGCATATGGATGAGAAGGGTATGGAGGGTTATGGTATGAGTGCAGGCAGGTGGGACTAAGGGAAAAAAGTTGTTCGGCACGGACTTGAAGGGCCGAGATGGCCTGTTTCCGTGCTGTAATTGTTATATGGTTATATGGTTAAAAGAGTGAAGATACTGGCAATCTGAAATAAGATCAGAAAAAGATGGACAAAGAAATAACTCAGCATGTCAGGCAACATCTGTGGAAAGTGAAACAGTTAACATTTCAGGTTGAAGAGAATGTGAAGGGTTTTCAATCGAATTGCATAGGCGACATGGTGGTGCAGCGGTAGAGTTGCTGCCTTAGTGCCAGGGACCTGGGTTCGATCCTGACTATGGGTGCTGTCTGTGCAGAGTTCGTATTTTCTCCCCATAACCCGCGTGGGCTTTCTCCGGTTTCCTGCCAAACTCCAAAAACATACAGGTTTATAGGTAGATTGGCTTGGTAAAATTGTAAATTGTCCCTTGTGGGTGTAGGATAGCGTTAATGTGCTGGTTAAGGACGCTGGTCGGCACGGACTCGGTGGGTCACAGGGCCTGTTTCTGCGCTGTATCTTTAAACTAAAAATAAATAAATTCTTGAATAGTAAAGTCCACTCTGTGTACTTCATCCACCTTTTTCCAGATGTATTAATGAACAGTAATAACCATGATTGCAATATAGCCTGTTAGTTTGATCAGCATGATCACAATGAATGGTTGTGCTGGCTCAAAGGGCCGAATTGCCTCCTCCTGCACCTATTTTCTATGTTTCTATGTTTTCACTCAGCAATCTCTCAGATGCAATAAGTCTCATTTGCAGCATTGGCTCAAGGTTATATATGGCCAAGTAGGGAGAGTTAGTTCTTCTACCTTTAATATTACACAGCCTCTTAATCTCCACCCAAGCCAGCAGACTATGTCTCAGTGTAATACCCCTCTAGAGAATGTTCACGCAAATTTATTGGAGACTCTAGTGCAGTACTAAGGAGAGTTTTTACCAGATCTGTCAGCATTGAGATGACACCTTGAACCCAAGGCCTTCACAACCAAAACTATCTCAGCGCCCCAAAAGAAAAGCATTTGAAATGCTCCATGAAAAGCTTGTTTTCTAAACAAAGTGAGCATTGAATACAGATAATAAAATCAACTTCATTTCCAATTACCACAGTATTCACATTGATCCACACACTAACAAAGGGGAGGTTGAATCCTACCATTTCAACAGAACAATGTGCAATGGACTGCACGTTTAAAGAAAACTGATCCAGGAGAGGTTTCCAAAAGCTGAGCAGCAAACAAAAACTCAAATTAAGAGAATCAATACACAGATATCACCACCTCGACTGCTGCTAAACTGCAGAGAAGTAATTTCACAGTTATTGATCATCATTCAAGACCCAAGCTCCACAACATTGTATTTTCATCTAACCTTAAGTCAAATCATCTTCTTGCTCAACTAAATCACCTTCCACTATTATTCACTCAATTATGTCCTTATTGATTGCTTGTGCCTTTCAGCACCAGACAATACTGATGGCACCTCAGCCATCTATATATAAAGAAGCCAAAAGACACCAGAAATGTACACAGTAAATGTCCAATTTAATGTTCAGCTTGAAAATTGGAATTGAAACCAGTGGATTTTCCCCCAATTCTCAAACAGAGTGAACTGTCAACAGAGGAATGTCCAATTTGGACTCCAAACAGTTGAGGTCACCGAGCATTTGAACCCAAACCCTTATAATCCATGCCTTTTGTTCTTATAAGCAGCAAATCCAACAAGCTATATATTTGGATCAGAGTAGCAGCTAATATTGCATCCATAAGTATCTCTCTTGTTTGATATATTATTTACAGTTACAGCACGGAAAGAGGCCATTCGGCCCACCAGACTAGGTCAACCATCGATCACCTGTTCACACTAGTTCTATGTTATCATCCTTTATCATCCACCCCCTTTGCACTAGGGGTAATTTACCTACAAACCCGCACATCTTTCGGAGGTGGGAAGGAACCAGAGCACATGGAGGAAAAGTACGTGGTCACAGGGAGAATGTGCAAACTCCACATAGACAGAACCAGAGGTCAGGATCGAACCTGGGTCTTTAACGCTGTGTGTCAGTAGCTCTACCAGCTGTGCCACTGTAATCAATGAGATGGTCAATTCTTGAAATCTACCCATGAATGTGCAGCCATCAGAATGTCAAGAAAGGCGAATTAGATAGAATCTATTCTTCATTTTCCATAACATCTTTCATTTTTCATTCAAGGATAAAGAGTGTCAGAGTTTATGGGGAGAAGGCAGGAGAATGGTGTTAAGAGGGAAAGATAGATCAGCCAGGAATGAATGTCAGAGAGACTTGATGGGCCAAATGGCCTAATTCAGTTCCTATCATTTATGAACTTATGATAAATGAGTCAATTTATGCTTGGAGTCAGAGAGGGCCTGATACTAAATGCATACTTTGAATCTGCAAAGGACATAGAGGATCGCGATGTGGGGAATACTAACCTGCTAGGGCTGTCTGAATAAATCAAACAAATTCACTGCTACATGAAACACAAATGCTACATGTTTCAATACCACATCTCAGATACAGCCAGAATAATCTTCAAAAAAGAGAACAGAATTACATCCTTCTATATTAATGAAATGAACCATCTGAATCTGACCACTTTATGGCTACAGAGCTCAGAACTGCAGGATTTCACCCGTGGAATGGGTATGGCCTCGCAATTAGCAGCAGACCACTGGCTTTTGCGGCAGTGAAAGGTGTTTAGTTTCTTCTTCAGCCTCCATATTACTTTTTTTCAGACTCCCTGATGGTGGGAAGTGTTTTAAGTGCTTTGAAAAAGGATACATTTCATGTTGACAGATCACCACATGCAGCCCTGTGATCATGGAAACGCTTGCGGTAATGTCATGCGTCTTTAGTTTCAGATATACAGCATGGAAACATGCCCTTCAGCCCATCACGTCCACTCCAACCATCGATCAACCGTACACTGGTTCTATGTTATCCCAGTTTTGCATCTTGCACACAAAGGGCAATTTACAGAAGGCAACTATCCTGCACGTCTTTAGAATGCGAGTGGAAACCAAAGCACCCGGAGAAAACCCATGCATCACGGGAGAATGTACAAACTCTATACAGACAGCGCCTATAGTCGGGATCAAACCTGGGTCTCTGGTGCCATGTGGTAGCAGCTCTACTGCTGTGCCACTATGCCATTAAAGAGTTTCTGACTTACCCATGTGATTATTGTGTTTCACAAGAACTGTACCCATGGATTATAGTGGTGGATCTGCACTTGTGCGCATTCATGGCCACATTTTGTAACGAGATATTGATCATTTACTTCACATTCTCCCATGTGACATATCCATTGGGTGGTGCCAGCTATGGCTGCCTCGCCAACAGTCTCTGTCCATTCCTTCTTTGCTGTTTCATAGTATGTGTTAAATGTATGTTTTAGTGCTCATTAGCTAGTTTAATGTGGGGGGTGGGGTTGTGGGAAACTGTTTTTAATCTCTTACCTTGACAGAGATGCAATTTGTTTCCGTATTGCATCTCCGTCCGCACTGCAGCCTAACATCGAGGAGTTGGCGCCCTCTGCTGGAGACTGACTTTGGGAGCTCCAACCGCCAGAGCCTGCGGACTTCTACATTGTGGAGCTTGCGGTCTCTGGTTAGAGACCAACCTCGGGAGCTCCAGGCTGCAGGAGCTGCGATCACCCCAACGCGGGAGCTTAGATCGCCTCGACGAGGGAGCTCCGATCACCCTGACGCGGGGGCTTCGACCGCCGGCTGCGGGGGCTTCGATCAACCCGATGAATGGTTCGACTGCCCCAACCGTAGGAGAATAAAGAGGAAAGACACTGGACTTTTTTGCTTTCCATCAGAGTGAGGAATGTGGGGAATCGGCTGTGGTGGATGTTTAGGCTATCTTTTATGTAATTTTGTGTCTTGTTAATTTTTTTTTCGTATGGCTGTATGGTAATTCGCATATTACTGGACCTGTTGGTACGTGTTACAATAAAAGACATTTGAAATCTTTGAAACCATTATTCAAAGACATCATGGCAGGTTTGTTGGCTAGTCTAAATCGTCTTTCCGTAGCAAAGTGTCCAAAATAGGAGATGTAGGTGTGGGCCACCGCAAGTTGCAAAGCTCCAAGTGAATACGACTAGTGGGAACGCTGGCAGAGATCCAGTTTCCTTTTTAAAGAGATGTACTGGAAACTGTGTCAAGACATACATTGGTCCACCAGGTCCACACCGACTATCCATCACCCATTCACAACAGTTTTATCCCTCTCTCTCATCCACTCCCTACACACGGGGGGTAAATTTACCCTGCAAACCTACACCTCGTTTGGATGTTTGAGGAAACAGTAACAAACCCATATGGTCACAGGGAGAATGTGCAAGCTCCACACAAACAGTACCCAAGGTCAGGATTAAACACGGGTCTCTGGTGCAGCATCCTAACCTGTTGTGCCACTGTGCTGAACCATCTCAGAATGTGCCATAAGTCGCAAGTGTAAAAAAAACCCCACTTAAACAGCACCCCAAGCCACAAGTTCTCCATCCAAACCACATTCTATGCCCTTGATGCGCAGAAATTGCGCGTACAGATAAGTATGTTTATTAGCTGATTAAGGGATGGCATGAAGTAGTTGCCTTTCATGCTCAATAGGGTCTGGGGTCAATATTCAAGACTCAGTCATTCCCGCTGGAAGAGATGCTGGGACAGAAGGGGAACTGGTTAACGAGATACAATTCCAGGAACAAGCGCTTGACTTTCGGTCAATTCATCTGTGGGACAGTTCTCCCATGACTTTGAATGCTCATGAAAATGTCACAGTGCACAGTGCTGTGTTGGCCTCCAGTCTAAATACAGTACCAAAGGTTTTTATTCTCATTGGTAGCCATCGAAAGGATTTGCTTAGGAATTTTATCAGGAGAAGAGGCAGTTAGGGAGTCAATCATTCGTTTAAGTTTAGACACAAAGCGCCGGAGTATCTCAATGGGTCGAGCAGCATCTCTGGAGGAAAAGGATGGGTGACGTTTCAGGTCGGGATCCTTCGTCAGACTGAGAGTAGGGGGTGTAGGGAGGGGGGGGGGTGTGTGGGGGGAATGAGGCAAAGAACTGAAGGTGTGAAAAGGGCAGGACCAATCAGGGCTAGACATAAATGACCTTAACGCAGGGCAATGCATGGTAGGACGATTGTTGGCTAGGGAGGGTGTGTTCTCAAGAATTTGTTTAAGCTTCTTGGAACATCGTCCATTCCAACCATTTTCTCCAAATAGAGTGGTATTAAGTGAATGGGAGGTTGCAAATCAGCCCTTTCAGATATGAAAATATCCAAAATATAAATTTACATTCTCAATTGCCAAGACATCATCTCATAGGTCACGTAACAACTATTAGTTTCACCCCAGTCGTGTGAAGTGTTATAGATGCACTGCACAGATTTAAGAAAGACAAGACAAGAAAGCTTGTGCCAGATTAAACAGAATCAGAGCAACCTCAGTGAAGTCACATGGGAAGGGACAGTTGTTCAAACTGCAAATTGATCTTTGATTTAAATGAGGTAGTTTAAATGTATTAACTTCTTTCCCATTGCGTATGAAAATGTTTTAAAGTTGTTTGTGTACTTTACGATGTTTTGACATTCACAAGCTTTCAGTTTCAGTGAAAACATTGACATTGCTGAGCTCAGGGTGAGTGGGGAGGCAGTAGACACTGAAGTGTCGAACCCATTATACAACTGCAAATGGATGCCTGGGCCAAGAAGAGCTTCAGCCTCGTGTTGACATGCAGGTGGCTGGATCTTCCAGCAGAGCTGGTGTCAGGACCACACCAAAATAAATGGCATGATTTGGGGTAGTGCAAGATCTACCCCATTAAATGGCATCTAGTTTTCTTATTCAATGTCATAGAATTCTAGTAAAGGTTGTTAACCAAAAAGAGCCATCAATACGTAATAAAATAATGTACAATTGAAGAGTCAAGAAAACCAATACTAGTAATGTAGTAATTACTAGAAAGTAATGCATAAAACTTGTCTTAACTTAATCATCACAAATTGATTATTTTGAATGTCCATTAAACAAAGGATTTTTGTAGATTTATTGTTTTCTCACTGCAATAATTCAGTCTAGATTTCAAATGGATGGTGAAGTCAGATTCAGCTTAAAAAGTACAACCTCAATCCTGTCAGCTTTGGATTTAAACAGATGGGACAATGGGTGGCAAGCTAACCTATTCCTTATGGGTGGGCAATGCAAATAGTTTCAATGGAGGCAGTGGCCACAATTCATCAATAATATGTATTCCCCTGTACTCTACAAATATGTAGATTGGAGATATTAATGGAATTAAAAACTGGTATAGTGCTGCATCTCAAAGTATTTGAAGGAGATGCACTGGATACCAGTGCATTGGTTGCCATGGTCCAAATTTTCATAAATCATAGTACGTGTAGGAACTGCAGATGCTGGTTTAAACCGAAGATAGACAGAAAACGCTGGAGTAACTCAGCAGGACAGGCAGCATCTCTGGAGAGAAGGAATGGGTGAAGTTTTAGGTTGGGTCTGAAGAAGCGTCTCGACCTGAAATATCACCCAGGCCTTCTCCCCAGAGATGCTGCCCGTCCCGTTGAGTTACCCCAGCTTTTTGTGTCTTTATATAATAAATCAGAGAATGGTTTTCACAGATTGAAAATGTAGCAAATGTCATCTCATCATTCAAGAAAGGAACAAGGGAAATTATAATTTGATCTCTTAGCTTGACAGTGACAGTATACATGCTAGAATCTACAGTATTCCAGTGTAAAATGATAACAGGGATTTTAGGAAATAGAATTGGCGGATGATTTAAGATTTAAAAAGAGATCGATTTAAGAAATTTGCCCAATATTATTTATTTCAAGTTTGCAGTGTATTTAAACCAAAAAAAGTATTTTGCAAGGTGATATGCAAACAAGATTAGGCTGGAAGGAATTGAGGCCAAACATTAGCACAGCCAAGGATTGATTAGAAGGTTGTTTGGGGTTAGAAGACTGTAGCTGGTAGGTTGCTCAGTAGTGGCTTCAGTAGTAGATCACCCATTTGATTTCTGCCTTCTAAAATGGCCCAATACTCAGTGCAGGAGACAATCGAGGACCAACAAGTTCCAGACTTGCCATCTACATGCTTATTCATCTATGAAAAGAGATTAGTTCTAAATTGAGAATACTCCCATAAAAAAAACTTTTGCTTCATGTGTTCTTGTGAAGAACAGATTGGCATAATCAATTTTATCCATTCATTGTAAATGGATAGGCTTGAAAAATATTTCAGAAATGTTTAGAAGGGACAGAATGAAGTGTAGATTCTGGAATTTTGAGCAAGACAAAGTGCTGGATGGAGTAAGTCAGCAGGTCAGGCTATACCTCTGGAGGTGATGGAATGGCAACCTTTACTGTTGGGACCCTTCTTCAGATAAAGTCATGGGAAGGGGGATGGAAAGCACTGGAAGCTGGAAAAGAGGTGGGAGCAAGACGGAGCCAGACAAGTGATAGGTGGATACAGATAAAAGGGTTTGATTAACATACATTGGACAAAGGCAAGGGATGAAAAGATGTCAGATAGGGAGAGAAGATGAGTGAAGTACAAAGCCAGGAGGAGGGATATAGGTGGAAGGGGACAGGAATGTTGTGGGAGGAAAGGGGGCGGGAGCAAAGGAAAGGGGGGGGGGGGGTGGGGGGGGGGGGGGGAGAATGTTACCTGAAATCGCAGAATTCTTTTGTTCATATCTTCGGGTAAACTATCCAAGCAGAATAGAAGGTGCTGTTCCTCTTGTTTACATGTGGCCTCACTGAGGCTACCGAGGCACAGGACAGAAAGGTCACAATGGGAAGGAGAGTCTAAATGGTTGACTACCACCATTTAAAAATGCACTTGTCACATTTTTTAAAACAATCAATGCACACAAGAATTTATTGCTTCCAATGTAGTCCGTTATATTCAATAGATCCTCACTAAAAGCAAAAAAAAATACCATGCAGAAATTTTACTTCCGAATTAAGTACCCCCCCCCCCCCCCCCCCATCTATTACCCACCCAAGAAGAAAACAGTTTGATAATTAAACAGGTACAACACAAATGAACAAATAAAGGTGAAGCAACAATATTGGTGTAAACACTGCTTTTTAATATATATTATGAAGGATGATCTTTCATTTGAGATGAACCACAATTATACTCTGAACGGACACAGTCATTTTACTGTTGATTATCAACCATTTTCTTATCAACCGTGCTCCATGAATAGCAATAGAGCAAGTATGGGCTGGAGATAGAATGCAAAATGCATTCATTCATTCATAATACAAAATTGCAGTCCTATACTCATATTCAGCACATTGTCAAGATTTCTATGCTGACCTAGATAATTATTTTCCAACATCATTAGCAAAAGTCAAAAGTACTGCTGCAACACAAGTACCTTTCCTCCCTTCAATTTGTACTTGCATCACTGCAGCAAGCTGAATGGATTAAAAGATGCTTCATTCCTACTCTTCCCCTGCTGCATAGTCGGGCAAGTAATTGAAGGCGACAGGCATGAATATTGTATTTACACTATCCCAATAATGTAGTTTGATTCAGAAGTATAACAAGCAAGGGAGGTGGAGAAGAAATACAAAACATTCTAAAATAATCAGCTGCTGTAGAATAATTTTGCTTCTGCTGAGAATAACTGCAAAGCATTCATAGTTCTGGACTGGCAAATTATACGACCGACTTTGTGCACATTAATGAATAAAGTGTATTTCCTTTGCCATCTCTCCATGCTATAATGTTCAATTACTCTGCAGCATGTCCCTTTTAAGTCGCCTCACTACTTACATCCTAGTTTCCCCACGTGTTTTTAAAGGACATTCATAATATTGGTGCCCAAGAAAAGCAAGGCGACACACTTAATGACTACTGACATTAATGTCCATTGTGATAAGGTACTTTGAATTGTTGGTTATGATGCATATGAACTCCTGCCTTGGTACGGTCTTGGGCTCGCTACAGTTTTTGACAATAGATCAACAGGGGATGCAATTTCCTTGGCTCTCTGCACTGGACCACTTGCACACAAATGTATGTCAGGCTGTTGTTCATCAACTACAGCTTGATGATCATCACCATCATCCCCTCTAATCTTAGACTGGTCATGGAACTTGTCTTTGCTCATTTCTATGCAAAGATTGGATCCTCAATCTTGGTGGCAGACTGCAATCAGCCCAAATTGTCAACACCAATTCTACCTTGGTGACCATCGACATACAAATATCTCAAGGCTGTGCGCTCAGTCCCCTGCTCTACTCTTCCTATACTCATGACTGTGTAGCCAAACGCAGCTCCGACATCATCTTTAAATTTGCCAATGGTACCAACATGTTTTGATGAATAATGGGTAATGATGGATCAGAGTACATCAGAGATGGATGAGAGCACAGAGGGGAGATTGTTGTACTGGCATCAGATTTTCAATCTTGCTCTCAATGTCAACAAGACTAAGGAGCTCCTCGTTGACATCAGGAAGGGAAATGCACCAGTCTTCATCAATGGGATGGTGGTGGAGAGATCAATAGTTTCTAGTTCCAGAAGTATCTCTGAAGATCTGTCTTGGGCCCAACACAGTGATGCAATTACAACAAAAACGTAACATTTCTCAGAAGACGGAGGAGATTCAGTATGTTGCCAAATACTCTGTTGAACTTCCACAGATATACAGTTGAGAGCATACTGACTGTTCGTTAACATGTGCCCCCAGGAATGAAGAAGGGAAGGAATACTCAGTTAAACTAGAGTAAATCTTTGACCTGAGGAGGAATTGTTGATCAGAAATCCAAAGCTTAATTAGTGCATAGCACCAAACTTACAAGAACCCTTACCCAGAACATTAAGATCCAACATCCATCTTAATGACGGATCAAGTTTGCTGGAGACATGAAATTGCTCATAGTTCTCATTGAATTTAACCACCCTCTATCATCCCCATCAAGAACCATTAATTTACAGAGGCAAAAGTGGCAGTTGTATCTATTGCAGCCGGCTACATGGTATTTTGTTTTGCATGCCCTCTACTCCAAACATGATAAAGATAAATTGTGTTCTTTGTTTTTTCTTGTTGACTATAACACTTGGACAATAAACAGTCTCTGGCAGAAGCTTATTTGCTCAGTGAAGCATTTTATTTTGGATGTGAACACCGGTTAGCATAATTGTCACAGATAAAATTTACCACATTTGATTGAGCCATCATTTTTTTTCTTACAAGCAGGACTGATCCCTTTTTCATGCATTTGGTGTGTACTCGTCAGTGACAAGGAAACATTTTAGTCCTGATGCACAATCCCCGCTCTGCAACCCAAATCTCTGCAGATCCGATTCATGAAAACCTCCTCTTAAATTTATTTTATTCACCAGTGATTGGTCCAAGAGCAGAATGAATAGCTGTCATTAGAATTGCTGCAAAATTAAACCATGCAGGAAAATGGCTGGCTGCAAGTCCACAAATAAGATTGGACGCCACTGAGAAAGCAGCTTGGTTACTGTTGGTTCAGGTCCATGCACGCATTGTGAGAAAGATAGTTTATTGTTTGTAGAAATTAATCACCTATATTCCTGTAGGTTCGAAACTGACTAATGAGAAGTGGCGGATTAACATTTGAATAACCATGCAACAGTGATCCCATCCGGAGTATGGCCTTGAATGACTTAGTCTGCTTTCCAGTTTAGAGTTGAGATACAGCGTGGAAACCGACCTTCGGCCCACCGAGTCCATTGATCAACTGTTCACACTCGTTCTATGTTATCCCACTTTCGTATTCACTCCCTACACATTAGGGAAAATTTACAGAAGCCAATTTACCTACAAACCAGCACGTCTTTGGAAACCCGAGCACCCTGGAGTGAACCCACACGTTCCCAGGGAGAATGCGCAAACTCCACACATAGACAGCAACTGTTGTCAGGATCGAGCTGGGATCTCTGGCACTGTGAGACAGCGCCTCTACCGTTGTGCCCCTGTGCCACCCCGAACATGTTTAAAATATTAATAAATACGCAAAGTGCATTAGAAGATGCGTGGTACCCATTGGTGTGCAGGAGTAAAGTCAGCTGCTCAAACCAAACAGAAAGCAGATGCAAACACAAGTCTTCAACTTTCATTGGTTATGGGCATCAAGTAAAAAGTGAATGCTTTAAATGTTAACCCTTCTTAATACAACAAGGTAAGGTCCCTTTATCTAGGGCATAAATGTAACCAGGTCTACACAGGTGCCTGAATACCAGGGGCTTAATTTATTTACTCAAGTCTCAGTGGACCTGACACAAATCTAGAACACTGTTTATGCAGCTGCAGTGGTACCTTTGGGCATTATGTCAGCACGGTTCTTCTAAAGCAAACTCTGGGGGATGGCTGATAATCAGCAATGACAGCCAGAAAAGATAATCCAGTTTCTGTTTACATGGAGTTTGTTACCTGGGCCACCTGAGCTCAGCCTGGCATGAGCTGGCACAGTAATTAGAGTCAAAGTGTGGCAGATTCAGACCAGGCTACATGAAGGGAACATATTTAGCAAAGGGATCATAAAGATCAGTGCAAATGTAAAAGTGGTTTGTTACGTCCACGTGTGTCCCCCGCTCCAGCTTCTATCAGGATAGGAGTTGTGGACCGCACTCATTTGCAGTAGAACTGTTAGATCAGGTAGCCTTCAAAAGCTCCATCTCATTATTAAAGTAAATCAGGAAACACCCACCTATCATTCTCTCAACCACCAGATCGTCCCAAAGAGGAATTGCCAGATTCTGTGGGATCTTGCTCCATGAAGGGGCAAGTCTTTCACCAGCTCATTCTAATACAATTGCGTACAACGTCCCAACATACATTTACAATGGACATCAAGCACAAGCAGCACCAGAGACCCGGGTTTGATCCTGACCGCGGGTGCGGTCTGTACATTCTCCCCATGACCTGCGTTGGCTTTCACTGGGATCTCTGGTTTCCTCCCACACTCCAAAGACATACAGGTTTGTAGGCTACTTGGCATTTTATTTTTTAAATTTTTTTATTGGAGGAAAAAAACCCAGTACATCTGACGTAATGCATTACATTAACAAAATAACCCTTACCCACCCTCCCTAAACACCCCTTGGCAGCTAATGTGTTCACAATACAAACATATCACAAATACAAATGCACGTTTTAACAATAATAAAGTAACAAAACAGAATAAAGGCGGCTCCCCACCTACTGTCAAGCGCCCTCACTCAATAGGTAGTTCCTTTAGACCCTCAAGGTATAATAAAAAAGGTTCCCATTTTATCCGCTCCGGCAAATACAGCTACAAGCGGGCAAGGTCTCACTGTCATCCCAAGGACTACTTGGCTTTGTGTAATTGCAAATTGTCCCGAGTGTGTAGCATAGTGTTAGAGTACAGGGTGGTCAGTGGGCCAAAGGGCCTGTTTCCACGCTGTATCTCTAAACTAAACTAAATAGATATCTTTCACTGTTCTGTCTAATGACTTGTCGACTGGAGAAGATGGTTTGAAGCATTGTATACAGTTTGTACAGAGTCAGTCATGTAGCACAGAAATAGTCTCATGATACTGACAAACAATCAAAGAGCTGCCTTTTCAGTCAGAGTGCCGGCCATGTTAAATTAATTCCAACACAGCTTCTACTCCATCAGCGAACAAATACATTACCCAATTGATGTAAAGATGCAGAATGGAAACAGGCCCACCAATAGACAATGACCATCGATCATCCTTTCACACTTGTTCTATGTTATTCCACTTTTGCATACACCCCCCTACACACTAGAAGCAATTTACAGAGGATAAATAGCCTACAAACCCAAATGGTTCACAGGGAGAACATGTAAACCACACAATCAGCACCCGATGTCAGGATTGAACCTGGTTCTCTGGTGCTGTGAGATAGCTGCTCTTCAGCTGTGCCACCTTGTGCAAATTATACAGGAGGTAAGCATTTGCGGCAAATGCAAATTGCAAGCACATGCATAACAGATGCAGAGGGGGCAGGTTCTCCTTGGTCTGCTAAAAGTTCTTTAGTCTCCATTGTGTCATTCTCGCTGGGATTTTGTTCAGCCTTTATTCGAGGAAGGGGGGTACCCAGAGAGAAATAGTCCTGGCATCTGCTGCCAAGCCATATGGCTCAGCAAGTAATAAGATGTTTTAATTCAGAAAACGGGGGGGGGGAGATTGCTAATTTGTTGCCTCACTTTATACTGATGATGCAGTATGACCAAGCCATTTGAAGATGTGCCCATTCTAATCAGAGTGATCCGATCTATTGAGCCAGCACCGCCATTCATTGTGATCATGGCTGATCGTCTGCTATCAATAACCCGTGCCTGCCTTCTCCCCATATCCCTTGACTCCACTAGCCCCTAGAACTCTATCCAACTCTCTCTTAAATCCATCCAGTGATTTGGCCTCCACTGCCCCCTGTGGCAGAGAATTCCATAAATTCACAACTCTCTGGGTAGAAAAGTTTTTTCTCACCTCAATCTTAAATGACCTCCCCTTTATTCTAAGACTGTGGCCCCTGGTTCTAGACTCACCCAACATTGGGAACATTTTTCCTGCATCTAGCTTGTCCAATCCTTTTATAATTTTATATGTTTCTATACGATTCCTTCTCATCCTTCAAAACACCAGTGAATACAAGCCTAGTCTTTTCAATCTTTCCTCATATGACAGCCCCGCCAATCCAGGGACTAACACTAAATGCTATTCCCTTTTCATGTATCTATACACTGTAAATGGATTTGTCGTAATCATGTATTGTCTTTCTGCCGACTGGTTAGCACGCAACAGAAAGCTTTTCACTGTACCTCAGTACACGTGACAATAAACTAAACAGAAACTGAAACTGCCCTCGACCGCCATCCACGCCCTCGACCTCCATCCTCGCCCTCGACCGGTGCCCTTCCTGAGGAAGTAGTTGAGACAGCGACTATCACAATGTTTAAAACCAATTAGACAGGTACATGGATAGGATAGGTTCAGAGGGTTATGGGCCAAACACAGGCAAGTGAGACTAGTGTAGATGGGACATGTTGGTCGGTGTAGGCAAGTTGGGCAGAAGAACCTGTTTCCACACTGTACGACTCTAAATTAAACACAGGCACATGTGACTGTCCAATTTTCTTCAAGCACATTTTTTAAACATGGAATTCATTAACACTAACAAAATTAATGAAATTCAGCCCAATCATAGCAATTATAACTTTCAGATTGATTGCATGTTCCCAAATTTAAATGACTGTTGGTGACCCCAAGGTACTACTAAAACTTTGAGCTGAAGAATTTACCCCACAAATATTAGTGGCAAAACAATAGATTCTTTATTCACAGCCGTCTGTGCTAACCACCTATTGATTCAATCATATGGGCAGGTTGTTAAGACAAGGAGACCTATTCTCCACTAGGGTTTTACCAGCGACTAACTGTCGCTGAGCTGAACTCAGATTAGTCCAGACCAACGCTAAACTCCTTCGGGCATCGTGTCTGCATTTCATTCCATCACTATGGAGCTCTATAAATGCCACTGCTGTCCACCTCAGGAATAAGTGAAGAGACATCTGCACAGTGCACATGCCTGCCAGAACAACCAGACACCCAGACTGTGAAGCCTTTGTTTACGGTCATGTTTGATGCCGAGTCTGCAACAGCTTCTCTTCAGCTAATTAAATCAGTCAGTTAATAAATCCAACTCAAGCAGCATTTCAGATTAAAAAGTTGATCTCAATGACAAAAAAAAATTGAAGCTATTGAAATAGTGAAGAGAATGCCAAACGTTCAATGCTTTGGAGAAAGAAATCAGGTTTTCGAGCAGAAAATGGAAATTAAAAACATGTTATTAAATAAGACCACATGACCAAGGAGCAGAATTAAAGGCCTGTCCCACTTGGGCGACCTAAACCGCGAGTTCTGGCGAGTTTGCCCTCGACTCATTCTCGCAGCATGGTCGACACGAGGTCGTAGGAGGTCTTCATAACTCTCCTTCGTGCTCGAGAGTGGTCTCCACGTACTCGAGGCCTCAGCTAGGTCGCGCCCTTATTAAAAATATGTTAAAAAATGCTTACGAGTAAAGAAAGGTCGCCATGGAAAAAAATCACTACTTTTTTTACTCGTAGGTTTAGTCGTAGTAGGTTGTAGTAGACCGGTATGTTAGTTGTAGGTAATCGAGGGTAGTCGAAGGTAGTCATAGAGAGTCTTCATCATAGTCGAAGGGAGGTCGAAGGAGATCGTCTTCACTCTCCACTATTTGGTATCCAATTTTCCCAAAGCTAGTCATAGCTAGTCTTTGACATGGTTGAAGGAGGTCGAAGGTCTTCAACATGTCATTTTTTCAAACTCTCCTAAACTCGCCAATTAGGTAGCCCAAGTGGGACAACCCCTTAAGGCCTTTTGTGCCGTCAACTCAACCATTCGATCATGGCTGCTCTATATTTCCCTCTCAACCCCATTTTCCTGCCTTCTCCCTCTAATATTTGACGTCCTTACAAATAAGACCAATATTAGATCCAGTATTATTAAAAACTAAAATGGTTGATATTGTACAAAGTGCGTACATCGCACATTGATGGAAATCTGAAATCTGTTCTTGCAGCATTTCACCTGTAAATGGAAAAGCCACAAATGATGCTTATAAAGTGCTTGGAGGAACTGAAGGTGGAGAGACAGATAATGTGCCCTCAGGGTGGCACAGTGGCACAGCGGTAGAGCTCCTGCCTTACAGCACCTGAGAGCCAGGTTCAATCCTGACTACGGGTACTTGTCTGTATGGAGTTTGTACGTTCTCCCCGTGATCTACGTGGGTTTTCTCCGAGATCTTCGGTTTCCTCCCACACTCCAAAGATGTACAGGTTGGTATAAATGTAAAATTGTCCCTAGTGTGTTAGGGTAGTGGTAATATGCGAAGATCGCTGGTCGGTGCAGACTCGGTAGGCCAAAGGGCCTGTTTCCAGACCGTATCTCTAAACTAAAGGTGTTGTCATTCATCTTTCAGTGTAATGATCTGTTGTGCGAGTAAAAAAAGAGCTTTATTGCTTTCTGGATTATGGATTTGACCAATAGTGTACTTTTTTAAGTAGAAAGTACTGGTTTGGTTGGATCATTTTAACCAGAAGTAGCAAATTGAATGGTGACATGCCCCTGGATAGCCATTAATTATTCTTTGCCACTGGTGAAGATTCTCATTTGTGGGACTAGTGTAGATGGGGCATGTTGGTCGGTGCGGGCAAGTTGGGCTAAAGGGCCAGTTTCCACCCTTCCAACCTGGCAATCGTTTTGTGGGGTCACTGGGAATAGGTCTCGGGAAGACATGAGGGAGATGCATTTTGAGTGACTTTGATGGTAACTTTTATTGACCATTCGATATGCTGCAAACTGCACTATAGAAAAAAGTTTTTTTAAATATAGTTTCTTTGCATCCGTTATGGTCATCATTTTTTTTAAAGATTACATTAAATTAGGTTGATTTCCACAAGTTTTGGAATCAAAGCAGTTCATATAAAACTGATGGCTTGACGAAAGATTCAAAATGCAAAAGACAAGTTTAGTGCAAATGTTTGAAAGTTCTTATTTGAAGTAGACTATTGTGTCGATCTGACACACATGACTGCCTGTTGTACAAAGTGATGTGGATGGAGGTTGTGGGCAACAAAACATGTAGCTTAGACAACCCATGATGAACTTAATGGCTTCCTTTAAACCCTGCCTTGTGATTATTTAATCCACTCAAGCTTCTGTTCACAGCACATGACCTCCAGGATGAGGTTAAATTCCATTTAATGCGCAGAAGGAAAATACGCTTAATCTGCAGGTTCCAACAACAAATATTTCATGCATTGGTGCAAATGGTTTCTGCTTGGTTGTAGCGACTTGCTGAGAATATTGCAAAATTTACATGGCACTAGTGTTTTTAAATAGAGTAAAAGAAAGCCACAATGGCGCTTCAGTGATCTTTAGAACAAGTCAACATCCTTGGAGCCTGATGATAGTGTTAATTGCATGTTTTTTTCCCAGATAGAAATAGCTGCATATCCCTTGTTCCTGAAATAGAGGTCACTTGCACTCACTACCTCCTGCTGAAACTTCTGTGCACTAATGCGCAAAGGCAGCCAGAAGCAATTCAGATGACTTCATTAATATTTATTTAGCGCCATGACTGTGCCTAAGAATGGCAAGTCAAGATCGGCGGATTGGGTCCCTCATTAGAGTGCCCCAACATCAGGCCAAAACTGACAAGCCCAACAAAGAACTCAAATATCAGCTTACTGCCCAGTGGTATGAATATTGATTCACTTCAGGTAGCCACGGGATTCCCTCTCTCTCTCTCTCTCTCTCTCTCTCTCTATCCCTCCCCCACCCGAGTCGCACTAGCTTCTCATTTTCACCCCACAAACAGCTTACAATGGCCCGTTTCCTTTATCATTGTTACTTATTTGCAAACCTTTCATACGTTGCTCTTTACCTCTGCTCATCACCATCTATATCTCTCGTGTCTCTTATCCCTAACCAGTCTGAAGAAGGGTCTCGACCCGAAACGTCACCCATTCCTTCTCTCCAGAGATGCTGCCTGTCCTACTGAGTTACTCCATCATTTTGTGTCTATCTTCAAATATTACCTAACTCGTCCCCCCACCCCACCACAACTACTACTGCTGAGGGGCAAGAAGCTATTTTTTTATAGCAACAGCATAAATGTATCAGAACTCTGAAATAAAATCTGTGCTTACTGGCAAAGCCTGGACAGAGGTTTGAGATATAAATAAATGATTAATTTTAAACTTTCTGCTGTAGACACAATACGTTAAACAAGGAGGCGCAATACCATCAGTTACATTATTATTATCGTCAGACTTCAACAAGGGTATACAAGTTGCTTTTTATCTGTTTTTTTTTTTAAGGGATCTCGAGACATCCCAAGAAAAGGCTATGTAGCATTCTAATGAATGACTTCTGTAGTACAATCACCATTGGAATAGCCAATTTGCACACAGTAAACACAGACAAGTAGCAATTTACCATGTGGCCCATAGGATAGTAGTGTACACGCCCATTCAAATGCACCACAGAGCAGGGGGACATACAAATTCAAGCAATAAACTCTAGAATAAAGTGCTTTATCCATATAGATAGCTAATCCATATTGAATTACTGATGAATGCAAAAGCCCCTCTTGTTCATTATAATCCTCTAGGAAAATACATTTTCCATCTTTCCCCAGATGATTAATGCTTAACTGTCCACTGATATTGAAAAACAAGTTTTCATTTAAGGAACACTTGGGCATGAAGGATAAACGCAACCCTTGCCAGTACTGTACACAATCCCTGAAGGAATAAATAAATAAAGTGAGTTTGAGGGGTAAACATTGGCAAGGGCACAAGGGATGGGCTCATTAGTTTTTCAAAATAGTGGTTTGGGATCTTTTACATACATCCGAGACTGCAGATGTGATCTCTGTCTTGTCCAAACAGCAGCAGTGCAGCACCCAGATTTTGTACCCGAGTCTCTGGAGTCGGACTCGAGCCCACAACGCAGCAGAGTGTTGGCCTCAGACCAAAAGCTCAAACACATCCACTGAACATGGGTCTGAAGAAGAGTCCCGACCCGAAACGTCGCCCATTCCTTCTCACCAGGGATGCTGCCTGTCCCGTTGAATTATTCCAGCATTTGGTGTTCATCTTTGATTTAAACCAACGTCTGCAGTGCCTTCCTACACGTGGGTCTCCAAGTGACTGACATCGCCCCAAAATGTATTGCTAAGAACTTGAAAACGTACTTGTGTGTGTGAAGTGTTTGGGACTGAAGAGTTTGCAGCAGCTGCCCTATAGACAAAGCATTGGCCTTGCAGTTACACACTGCAACATTATTTAAGAAGGAGGTGGTATCTGACATGCAGTATTGTCACTGAAGTTATTATTTGAAGCAATTCGCTTTGAATAACCCTTGTAACCACCAAACATATCCAGCCACTGATAAACCATTTAATATCTGTAATTGATTAGGATTTGACACTCAAAAATACAGATTAATATCAAGTGATGACTAAGTGCACAATTGAATGAATGCACATCTTGCAAAATGAATGCGAGATAATTTTCTAACACAAACCATCGCAATTTACAGCAATGTATTGATTGAAACATTTCAAAGTAGTGGAAATTTCTGAGCACGAATGTGCTAGTAGTACCTGCTTCCACTGTAAAACATGTCCGTAAACGGAAGGCTGATATTCTGCATAGTTTTTCATAAATTTACATATTCAGATGGCAAAATACACAATAGGTTACATTAATTAGACACCATTAGCATTCGGTGTTAAACTCAAGCATGCGAACACACTGGGAAGTGGAATGACTTTCTGTGTTATAATTAGAAGCCCATGTTGGCCAAAAATGCCTTCTGACCACTGTTAGTTTAAATAAATGCTTTAGGAAGCCATTCTGAATAATTGCCGGCACTGCTGATAAGATGACCTGGGTCATTGCTATCGAGGCGCTTCTAGTAGCACGGCTATGTGCAGGGACTCAGGAACTCACCGAATCAAATCAAAACCTACCCTGGGAATAACTTCACAGGCGCTTCCAATCTATGGAAACACAAATATTTAGTTTAAAATAGGGAGGTCCCAAAATTACTGCACGTTCGTTGTATTTTAATCCAAATGCACTGGAAATGAAAAGAATAAGCTGTTTGTATAATGCGTTGTGTCCCTTTTTGCAAAAACATCAAACCCTGGGGAAAAAAAACTTACAGGCATTTCCTTTCTAAACATCACTTTTATAGTTGAAACATCGGTTAGTCTTCTCACTAATGCCTCTTAATATTTCCACTTAAAACGGGATTGTTTTTTTGGGGGGGGGGTGGACCGTTACAATCCAAAAGAGAAGGGGGGGGGGGAAGGGTGGAATAAAACTTTGTGGAGAGTGGGTGAAGTAAATGTCTAAGGATGCATCCCACAGATGTAAAGCGTTGTGCAGAAGTTTCGCCTTGTCTTCACCCCCCCCCCCCCCCCCCCCGCATTCTTTCCCGAAGAAGGAACAGCTGCTGAGGGGAGTAAGGGCAAGGAAGCACAAAGTGAATACAGAGGCACATTAGTATAGTTTATATACAGAGCACCGCAGCAGCTGCCAGGCTTGTTTGCATACCTTTAGACTAACTCCATTTGGTCACTCAGACTCCTTTTAAATCACCAACAATGTTTGGATGTTAACCCCCCCTCGCTCTCTTCCCTCCTCCAAGAATGCCTTGCAAGGCACGGGGGGGGGGGGGGGGGGGGAGGACCATGTCCTTGTGCATGAATAGCCCTTTGACTGGGTCTGAGACCCCTGTCACACTCTGACAGCCAGATTCACACGCGCAACTTGTTAGCGGTCTTTTGTCCCAGAGCTTCCCTTGTCTGCTGCCGAACCCAAGGTCCGAGAGAGAGAAGGGGGGGGGGGGGGGGGGGGGTCGTAGCCGCCGCCACCGCCACCGCCGCCTTTCAAGGACGGGACACATACAGAGAGCAGCGAAGCTGAAGGTCTCTGTCCAGTCTCCTCGCAAAGCACTATGAAAGATGACAGCGGACTTCACGACCGTGGAAACACAGGGCCCACACTGAGCTTTTCACTTCCCCTTTAAAAGGCCCATTGTCTCATTAGATTCCTCCTCGCGAATAAAGGCAGGGGAGCTCCTTCCACAATGTAGCCTCATTTAAATGGAAATCAGAGATTAGGGGAGGCGGGGTGGAGGGCGAGCCGAGCATGTCTGCGTTTATCAGACAAGCATTCCACCTATATTATACATTTTATTTAAAAAAAACTGTGATCAAATTAATAATTGTCAGATGAATTACACGTCTAACGCAAAACACTCGTGCAAGAGAGAAAGAATAGCAGAGGCTTACCCAAGTCAGGTGAAGTGTTGCATTCAACTGCAGGTCACACACTGAGTGCAAACTGCTCGCACGGTGAATGGAGGGGGCACTCGGTAGGGGCTTGTGTGCAGTCACAGTGAAAGACTCATTGAGTTAATTGCAAGCAGCCCCACAGTCCGCTCTCGGTTCTCGGGATTTCAGCACAATTTCCTCCCATCGGCGTTCAGCTGGAAGCTTCAAATTCACGGACGACGCGATCGCTGCCTGTAGAAACGATCTCCCCACCCTTCACCCCCTCCCCCCTTTTTCTCCCTCCCTCCCACCCCCTTTTTCTCCCTCCCTCCCACCCCCTTTTTCACCCTCCCTCCTCCTGGCTGCAACAACACGCGAGTTAGTCTTGCAGCTGGGAGGATGACAGCGAGTCAAGGCAGGCTCTCTCTCCTCTCCACTGCCTCTGTCAGCGAGCACCTGGGACTATATAATACAGCAGTCGGATGACTCCTAGCGCTTGATTGGTGCTTGCCCGCCGCCTATCAAAGAACACAGTCAAGCGGAAACCCATCTGCAAAGCCGGTCGATGATACAAAAGAGGCGCTTTGAGTGGGGAGAAGTTACTGTGAGAACAAGGGAGAGTTGGGGCTTGGGGAAGCCGGCGTAGTTAGGGATGCCCTCCAGCATTATGCTCCCTGAGCGTTACTTAAAGGCGTCCGACCAAACGCTACAGCCCTCTGTGGCACAATGTGCAGGAAGGAGCTGCAGATGCTGGTTTAAAGCGAAGATAGACACATACAAAAAAGCTGGGGAAACTCAGCGGGTCAGGCAACATCTCTGGAGAGAAGGAATGGGTGACGTTTTGGGTCGAGACCCTTGTTCAGACTCCCTTGTTACAATACTGAGTGAGTGTTTAGGGAGGAACCGCAGATGCTGGTTTACACCGAAGATAGACACAAAACGCTGGAGTAACTCAGTGGGACAGGCAGCAGCTCTGGATAGAAGGAATGGATGTCGTTTCGGGTCGAGACCTTTCTTCAGACTAACAGTTCTGTCTGAAGTTTTTCCGCCGTGTTTTAAAACTCCCAAATGAGGACCGCTGGCGTCCAAGGAGATAAGGGGGCAACTCATTTGTTAAGATGCCCAGTTAGTTTTACTGTATGTGCTGCTTTAGAAAACATCTAGCCTCAGTTTTCTTTTGCACTGCAGCGCAGAAATCCTAACGCTGATTTTTTTTTGGCCAAATGTCACCCTCGGTATGAAAGGAGAAATGAGGGTCAGAATCCGTCTTTTAATGCTGCCGCTTCAATTAATAATTGTTTCTTTTGATGGCTTGAAGCAGCCATTGTGCAAATTAAAACAAATACAATGCAACTCACAAAGTCGTGATCTCTTTAAAATGGGTCACCTGTGCATGTATTTGTCCCTTTAGGTGTTTAAAAAAAAAACAAGATATACACGAGCGAGGAAAGAAATACTTTTGTTCTGCTGTAGCTGGGAATGCACGATATGCTTTCTGGTATAATTGGACTTACTAGTAAATTTTCTTGAAGATTAAATTAATGATCTCTGGCAGTTTTGATGGTTTCCTTAAGACTGAAAACATGCATGACAATGGATTTATCATTTTGAATGTGGAAGATACCCAGATCTTCTCCGTCTTGTAATTACTTTCTGCCCTTCTATTTTCTTTCCATTTCCACACATGGCTACCGACACTATTATTCTTGTGGCCGCTGAGACGTGACTCTCGCCTCCGGTATCTCCATGAATATGGTGAAGGTCAAACGGAGCGTCACTGACAAAGCGAAATGTGCTTTTGCATTCCTGCAGTTTTATTTTTAGTATTTTCTTTCTTATTTTCTTTCTCCTTGAGATAAAGGTAGAGCGATCAGTACTCGCAAAGGAGGGTTAGCGTCGTTGCTGGGGCAGTAAGCCATTCAGGAATAATTCTGATACCTCATGGAGCTAAAAAATAAATTATTGGTTAACGGCACGGTCAAAATAAGGATGGGCGAGGGGAGCTTATAGGGCTTTGACATTGTTAATTTTGTGGGGTTTTCTTTATTTTTGGAAACTTCAGTTCATTAGTTGTTTACATGGTGGAGAAGGAGAACATGTCATGAGAATTGCAATCCCAGCGTGGAGATTGGGCAATTATATTATTATTTAGGGTTACACAAAAAGCTGGAGAAACTCAGCGGGTGCAGCAGCATCTAAGGAGCGAAGGAGATAGGCGACGTTTCGGGTCGAGACCCTTCTTCAGACTATTTAAATAGATCTGAGGTTAACGACTGCATCAGTAACTACAGCATGAAACAAACAAATTATATTTCAAAGTTTTCATGTCCTAATTTAGCGAAAATAAAATCTGCCAGGGTCACCTAGTCTGGCCTCTATGTGACTTCAGACTAACACCAGTTATTAGACACAACATGCTGGTGTAACTCAACGGGGCCGGTAGCATCACTGGATAGGAGGAATGGTTGGGACCCAAAACTTTACTTATTCCTTCTATCCAGAAATGCTGCCTGTCCCTCTGAGCTACTCCAGCATTTTGTGTATATCTTTGGTGTAAACCAGCATCTGCAGTTCCTTCCTACACAGAGTTATTAGCTTGTAACTATCCTCGGATGCAGCCAAAGACTCTACTGAGCAGCTCTTACATTGCAACAAGGACTGACCTACCAGCATTGACCTCAGCATTGAGCGTAGGCACTGGCAAAGATGAACATAGCCTATATGCTATGTGAAGACCTCCTCGTTAATGTCTGGGAATATACCCTAAATTATACTTATCCCCAAATCCAATCCAGTGGATTTAGTTTAGTTTAGAGATCCAGCACGGAAACAAGCCCTTTGGCCCTCCGAGTCCACGCCGACCAGCGATTCTTGCACGCTAGCACTATCCTATCGACTAGGAACAATTTTACTGAAGCCAATTAGCCCAGGAACCTTAACTTTGGAATGTGGGAGGAAACCAGAGCACCCAGAGAAAACCCATGCAGTCACAGGGAGATTGTACAAACTCCGTACAGACAAGCACCCACAGTCAGGATTGAGCCTGGATCTCTGGCATGTAAAGCAGCAGCTCTACTGCGCCACCCCTGAGGGCCAAGCTCATATTTTCCATCATAATCCCTGAGGATGTCCCTGTTCTGTTGACATTGATCGTTGAATAGTGCAGCACTGTGCTACACACATGGAACGAAGTGGGCATAACAGTCTCTGACATTGTTCCTGAACCCTATGGAGCTGCATGATGTCAACCCAATATTAACACTGCAACCTGCTGCTGATGTCCACTTCCTCCATATGGACAGTAGGTAATGAGAGAACCAACATGAGGAGTGCCTTTTTACCAATCAACCTGCTGCAGCCCCACCTGCCCACCAAACAGTGTGACAACAGGCCCTTCAGCCCAACTTGCCCACACTGGCCAACATGTCCCGGTTGTACTGATGTCCTTCGGCCCACTGCCTGCGCATGGTCCGTATCCCTCCAAACTTGTACTAGCCATGCATCATTAGCAACAGTAGAATTATTTTCTGACACATTTATTGTCCAGGTCTATCCTTTATTTTACCATTGCCACCGAGCAGGGGACTTACCCAGGTTTAATAAGGAATATAGAAGGGCACATTAGGGATGGCACCTAAAGATGTGGTGCCAATCTGATGGGCAGCTGCACAGTGAAGGCAGTAACATTGCTTAGCTTTGACAATGGTGTGTTAAATGTTGAAGTAGCATGCCATTGACAATGCCAAGTGATTCTACATCCAACAGACAATACACTATAGACAATAGGTGCAGGAGTAGGCTATTCAGCCCTTCGAGCCAGCACCGCCATTCAATGTGATCATGGGCGACAGATCCGATCAAAGTTTTGTTGTACTACCGCATGGGGTCATGGATGGTGCAGACTTGGCAATAACTAATTGCCATCCATGAACCCCAATGAGTGGAGAACCTGACACGTGCGCTTAAATACAAGATTACATTGACCCAAGAACAAACCATTTGCCTGATGACATTTAATCCACACAACTTTAACTATTTATTTCCTTCAACAGTGAGGCTGCATCATAAACCTACTACAGGTTACTCTGCAACAACTTGTCAGGGCGTCCATCTGTGTGCGCTCTTCCCTTGCACAGCACTGACATGCAAACATACCATCGATAGCTTTCTCTGCAGATCACACACCAGCCTCACTCCCCATGTATTAGTCTCCCCATGTATTTGACACTGGGGTAAAACCCTGTGAATGCCCAACCTGCCTTCCTACCACAGATTGCAGCTGTTCGAGAAGGGGGCAGGAATGGTGGAGGAACGGTAGAGTTGCTGTCTTACAGCGCCAGAGTCCCAGGTTCAATCTTGAGTACGGGTGCTGTCTGTATAGAGTTTGTACATTCTCCCCATGACCTGTGTGGGGTTTCTCTGGGTGCTCCGGTTTCCTCCCACTCTCCAAAGACAGGTTTTGTATGTTAATTGACTTGGTAAAATTGTAAATTGTCCCCAGTGTGTGTAGCATAGCATTAGTGTGTGGGGATCGCTGGTCATCACGGAGGCAGTGGGCCGAAGGGCATCAGGACTGTGTCTCTAAATTAAACAAATTCAACTAAGAGGGCTCGCCTTCTCAGGGCTGATTAGAATGCACAATGCAGCCCAGGCATACAGGTGACACCCACCTGTCATGAATAAATATTAAATGAAAAAAAACACAAGAATATAAGCTGTCAAGTTGATGAACAAAGCATTATTAGCTTAGACACAGGAATGAGACAGCTGGTAGGTTCTCTTGGTGATTCTCATCCATTGCGGGTAAATAATTGGATACTATTCAGAATCTTTCTCGGTCTGTACCTGAGATTGGGAACCCATTATTTGGGTAAAGGTCATGTTTCCAGTTCATTGTTTTTATCAGATATTACACAGTCTTAAGGTACATTTTCCAATGAACAAGGTAGGTTTAAAAGGAGCATGGGATCTGGGATCCAGGTATATGGAAATGGAGTGTGAGAACTAGGATCCCAGTTAGTGGAAAGGGAGGCAGATACCAAACCATCAGGATTTCTGTATGATCTGATAATAGATTATTAGAGTTTTGATAGGACTTGAACTCTATTCCAGAAAGAAAGAGAGTGATTGATTTATATGTGAAAATTTGTGTCTTTCTTTTTCCCGTTTCATTAGGATCACCCAGTCTGAATCCATTGGGCTTCAACTTGAACATTAATCCCAGCCATCGATCTGACCTGAGAAATTCATTGGAGATTCTCCCAATAAATATCTTGAGAAAGATCTTTTGGAGGAAAGCTAAGGTGAGGATCAACACTGGACCAAAGGCCGTAATCTAGAATAAGAGTAGAAAGCAGTCTGTCCCTGGCATTAAGTGTGAGAGAGGATGTCTAAAATAGGGAATATATTCCTAGGAATGGAAGAAAAGAAAGATAAAAGTGACATATTTTGGTAACAGATCAGGCTCAGTAGATGCACACCTCAATGAGATTTCCATTTCCACAACTATTTTGATTGAAATTAATTGAAGGATACAGCCATTTGGCCCATTGAATCCACGCTGACCATCAATCACCCTTTCACTAGTCATATGTCATCCCACTTTCATATCCACCCCCGACACACTAGCAGCAATGTACAGAGGCCAATTAACACTCAAAGCCGCACGTCTTTGGGGTGTGGGTGGAAACTGAATTATGGACGGGAAAGGAATGGAGGGCTATTGTCTGAGTGCAGGTAGATGGGACTAAGTGAGAGTAAGTGTTCAGCGTGGACTAGAAGGGCCGAGATGGCTTGTTTCCGTGCTGTAATTGTTATATGTAATATATGTTAAACAGGAGCACCCTGAGAAAACCCACATAGTCGCAGGGAAAAATGTGCAATCTCCACACAGATATCACCTGAGGACAGGATCAAACCTGGGTCTAGTGCTCTGAGTCAGCAGGTCTACTGTGCTGTGCCACTGTGCCACCATTCCATGGATGTCGTGCTTGAGAAAGTGACGTTTTATTGTCAGGGACCAGTCATCAAGCACACTAACAAGGAAAAACAACAAAGGGGATTGTTAAAGTCAATGGAAAGAAAAGCAGATGGAAAGTGTAATGGGTCTGTTTATTTCAAGCCTCACTGAAGTCAATAAAACACTATCTGGTGACATTTAAATTCTTTGAATTTTCTTTCATCATAACATCCACATATAAAGAAGGATTGAGAAGAATGGATGACTGACGGTGACAAATATATTTTCCATTTTGAAATTCTAATGTCATTTTAAATGTTAGACAACCAAATGTCAACCATTTGAATTTCAAAATGGAACCTATTAAATCCTTCACAAACAATAGAAAAATAGATAATGACACCTTTTTCCATGCACTAAATGTTATCCACAATATGAACAATCGCAGTTTAATCATCAAAATATGTTTAATAGAATGGTTCCTTGCTTAAAAGATTGCAGTTGTGATATTTGGCAGTTAATCATCTGCTTCAAGCCATCACAGTGGAAATTTCCTTGGGCAGTCTCCTGGACTTAACTTCCTTCAGTAACTTGATCAATAACTAATAGGTACAATATTATTCCCCGACATCAATCTGAAGAAGCGTCTTGACCAAAAACATCGCCTATTCCTTCTCTCCATAGATGCTGCCTCACCCACTGAGTTTCTCCCGACTTTTTGTCTTCCTTCGATTTTTCCAGCACCTGCAGTTCTTTCTTAAACGATACAATATTATTTGTATGTTTAAGATATTTATTGAGGTGTCACATCATGTTTTATTACATAAAATAAAGATCATGACATTGGAAGTAATAGATTAGTAAGAATAAAGTGGTAGTTATCCAGTGAGCTGGAATAAAGGGGTAATTTTTGGGTTGGAATGCTTTCACTAGAGTGGCGGCACAGTGGAACAGTAGTGGTGCTGCTAATTTACAACATCAGAGACCCCTGTTCGATCCTGACTATGAGTGCTGTCTGTACCGAGTTTGTACATTCTACCTGTGACTGCGTGGGTTTTCTCCAGGTGCTCCAGTTTCCTCCCACACTCCAAACACATCCAGGTTTGTAGGCTAATTGGCTTCTTCAAAATAAAAATTGTCCCTTGCATGTAGGATGGTCCTAGAGTATGGGATGATCGCTGGTTGGTAGTATGGTGACTCGGTGGGACGAAGGGCCTGTTTCCATGCTCTAACTCTAAATTAAACTGAACTAGAGGGTCATCACAAGAATCAGTACATTTACAATTCACCATGAACAATGTTTATGAAAGGACAGAGTGAATGCAATCAAGTTATAGTGACACAAGGCCAAATTGGAAACTAAACTTGTGATGAGGATGCAAGCCATCTACAGAGCATTTTAGGTGGGTCAGGTGAGTGGACAAGAGGTGGCAGATGATGTATTCTGCAGTAAAACTAGGCCCTTTATTTAGATGAGGACTATAGCGAAACATAATATTTGTTAACTGATGAGGAAATATTTGTGAATGGGTAGCAAAGTGGTGCAAAAGTAGAAATACTGGCTTACAGTGCCAGAGACTGGGTTCGAACCTGTCTACAGGTATTGTCTAAACAGAGTACGTACGTTCTCCCTGTGGCCAGGTTTTCTCCGGGTGCTCCGGCTCCCACCAAAGTTCCAAAGACATGCAGGTTTGTCGGTCAATTGGCATCTGTAAATTGTCTCTAGTGCGTAGGATAGAACCAGTGTACGGGTGATCGTTGGTCAGTGCAGAATCGGTGGGCCAAAGGGCCTGTTTCCACGCTATATCTTCAAAACTAAAAACTGAAACTGAATAGTAAATGGTGATGTATCTGGTAAATGGATCTGGTTCACACATTACAATTGTTAACATGCTAAGGAAAGCTGTAGCTTAAATTATTAAGCAATTTGGCCAGTTTTGTTATATTTTCTGCTGGATAATTTGTTGTTTATTTAAATATAATCTGATTGGTCATTTATGAGTTGTTGAATGGTAGATTTTGCAACTTGCAAATGCATCTCCTTTGTTTGAGTCACATTTTGTTAATTAATTTTTTGAGCTAATTAACAGATTTAACTTAATAGGCAGTGACAGGTTTGGTAAATTTCCAACAATAGACAATATAATTACCTTCTCATGACATCCAGTTGCATAAGCACCATCTAATCCCCTACAGTCTGAAGAGGGGTTTCGACTGAAAATGTCACCTATTCCCTCTCTCCAAAGATGCTGCCTGTCCCGTTGAGTTACTCCAGCATTTTGTGTCTATCTTTGGTTTAAACCAGCATCTGCAGTTCCTTCCCACACATCTAATCCCCACTTTCAACACCCTTGGTATCACCACTAACTGAAAGCATGATTCAAGCAGCCACATAACAGTGGCTACAGAAACAGGTCAGAGGGTGGGTATTCTGTGTGGAGTGCTTATCAAAATCTACAAAACAAAACTAGAATACTGTGCACTTGCCAGTGATCAAAAAGCACAATACCTTCTAAGACATTTTAGTTTAGTTTAGTTTATTGTCATGTGTACCAAGGCAGAGTGAAAAGCTTTTTTGTTGCATGCTATCCAGTAGGCAGAAAGGCAATACATGGTTACAATCACACTGTCCTCATTGCACTGATACAGGATAAAGGGAATCACCAGTCCGGTAAAGTCCGATTAAGTAGTCTGAGGGTCTCCAAAGAGGTTGATGGTAGCTCAGGACTGCTTTCTACTCAGTGACAGTGTGATTCAGTTACCTGATAATAGCAGGCAGGAAATTGCCCCCTAGTGTGGAGGTATGTCTTTTCACACTTCCATACCTCTTGACTGATTGGAGTGGGGAGAAGAGGGAGTGACCGGGGTGAGACTTGTTCTTCATTATGCTGGTGGCTTTGCCGAGGCAGAGTGAAGTATAGATGGGGTCAATGGAAGGGAGGTTGGTTTGTGGGATGGTCTGGACTTTGTCCACAATTTTCTGCAATGTCTTGCGCCTTGGATGGAGCTGTTCCCGAACCGTGCTGCGATGCATCCCGATAAAATGCTTTATGCAGCGCAACTGTAGAAGTTGGTGAGAGTAGTTGGGGACATGACAAACTTCCTAAGCCTTCTAAGGAGGTAGAGGTATTGGTGGGTTTTCTTGGACATTGCTTCGACCTTATTGGATAACCTACCTACTATAGCCATCATTCTAAAATGTCTTTAGTAAATATTGCTGCTTACTAATGTGCAGTGAATGCATAGTAAAGTGTACTCTCTAAGGATGGACTTGTAATTTGCCTTCAACATTTCCTTCCAAGCACATGCCCTCTACCAGCTGAAAAGACCAAAGCAACAAGTGTATCGGAACAACATTACCTGCAAGTCCCCTTCCAATTTGCACAACATCCAAACATGGAAGTGTACGCTCATCCGTTCATGGACACAATGCTGGAGGCCTAACCTAATACCACTGTGTGCCACCACAAAGACTGCAGGAGTTTAAGAAGATGACACAGCCTCACCTTATTAATGGAGATTAGGGTTGGGAATTAAATGCTGGCACCAATCCCTGCATCCTGTTTATTATAAAGAGAAAATCAAATTGGCCCGAGGTAATAAAGGAGGAGATTTAGAAACATACCTTTTCACCAATTACTGACTTATAAACAGTAAGTCAGTAAAATGGACTGATAAAATCCACAGTGAATACTGGACTTTTACTGGACTTTATCTTGCACTAAACATTATTCACGTTATTTCCTTTATCATGTATCTGTACACAATGGATGGCTCGATTGTAATTATGCATTGTCTTTTCGCTGACTGGTTAGCACGCAACTAAAGCTTTTCACTGTACCTCGACCCACATGACAATAAGCTAAACTAGTAAGATTAAATGAGAACTTTCTAGTTTGAAGTTTGATCTTTATTTTATGAGGAGTTATGATGAGCGATTACGTGAAGAAGCCCACCAGCCTGTATGCGGATCAATCTTCAAAACAGCGGTGTGAAATCACAGATAACAGTAGTTGAAGTGACATAGATTAGAGAAGACTAGAACTACCAGATGACCTTTATGATACGAGGGTTGGGAACGTAGGGCACGTAATCGCTCATCATAACTCCTCATAAAATAAAGATCAAACTTCAAACTGATAAGTTCTCATTTAATCTTACTATTTTACTTCGGAGTCACGTGAGTGATTCCGTGAAGATTTCAAAGCTCTGTGTTTTCATGCTGTGGATACGAGTCCATGCGTCACACACTGCATCAGTTGACCCAGGATGAGTGAACAATAAACAATGCATTCAAACATGACATAGATTTAAACATGTTGATATTTTAATTGGCAAATTAAACAATAGCGACCCCTCTCTCCCAGGGGGAAGCTATAAAACAGAATCTAAAATGGAGTGGGCAAATACCCCCGGTCTGGCAACAGGTTTATTATAAAACCTTTGAAAAGTCAGTTCATTTGACCTTCCTGCCACCATCGAGAGGGATGTCCAGTACCCTCGCTGCTGACGTTGATGCAGTCCTGGTGGAGTGAGAATTAAAAATGTCAATGTCCACTCCCGCACAATCCAGACCCTGTTTCAGCCACCTTGAAATGGTCTGTACCGACACCTCCTTACGAGGCTTTTTGTGACTGATGAACATTGTTAATTCAGAGCCTCTGAGGGTCTTGGTGACCTTGATATACTGCTGTAAGTGCGTAACTACACACAACCGAAGGTCCACGGGGTATGCCATAACAATAAGTTTGAACCCTGAAGCCCCTGGTCTGCTCTGCTTAATTAAATCATAAACATAAAACGTTATGTTATAACCATATAACCATATAACCATATAACCATATAACAATTACAGCACGGAAACAGGCCTTCTCGGCCCTTCCAGTCCGTGCTGACCATTTACTTTCCCCTAGTCCCATCTACCTGCACTCAGATCATACCCCTCCATTCCCTTCCCGTCCATATACCTATCCACTTTACTTTTAAATGCTAAAATCGATCCTGCCTCCACCACTTCTGCTGGAAGATCATTCCACACAGCCACCACTCTCTGAGTAAAGAAGTTACCCCTCATGTTACCCCTAAACTTAGTCCCTTAATTCTCATGTAATGCCCTCTTGTTTGAATCTTCCCTACCCTCAATGGGAAAATCTTATCCACATCAACTGTCTACTCCTTTCATCATTTTAAAGACCTCAATCAAGTCCCCCCTTAACCTTCTGCGCTCCAAAGAATAAAGACCTAACTTGTTCAACCTTTCTCTGTAACTTAGTTGCTGGAACCCAGGCAACATTCTAGTAAATCTCCTCTGTACTCTCTCTATTTTGTTGACACAGATTGACAGTATTTACAGATGGAACCATCCTGTCCAGTCGCAGCTTATGCAATGCCTGGACCCGTTGCGCTGAAACCAGCGGCATGAGCATGAGCACTTTGAGAGTGAGTTTGGGCAAAGACAGGGATGTAGCTGGAGCCCACTGGCGAAGTAGTGGTGAGTACCACGCTCACATCCTAAATCTCCGAGTACCTGGGCCTGGGGGGGGATTAGAATTAAAAATACCCTTCATGAACCTGGATATTAAAGGGTGAGACCCAACAGAGTTTTGTCCCGATCCCAGCCATAGGTACGATGATAAGGCACTTCTGGCACTGTTGATGGCACTATAACTCAGTCGTTCATCAAAATATAGTGTTGAGAGGAATTCTAACACATCCGATATGCATGCCGTGTGATATGATATGTTCGATTACAAGCAGAACACCTCCCATTTCTTGATATGAGAGATGTACTGTTTTTTGGTACTATCCCTCCAGGCCACAGTGATCACAACCACCGTACGATCTGATAGTCTGAGCCCCAGGAACGGTCTCATCAGAATCTGCAAACCAATAGATTAATTCGGTCACGTAGTGGATGGTTCTTCCCAGTCACAGGGTGAACCAGCAGGTTACCTTAATTCTCTTAGCTGTGTAGGCCATTCGGGTACTACCAAAATGCCTGGAGTCCTACTTGATCTTGAGCAAGCACCGACTGATGAGGCAAAATGGGGGAAAGGCATATAAAAACATTCCACCCCAGTGTAGCGAGAATGCACCTACTGCCACTGCCCCTGGGTCTGGTTCCCATGAAACATACTTTCGTAACTGGTGATTGAGTCTGGAAGCAAACAAATCGATATCTGGTATGCCATAACGAGCGACAATATCATTAAATAATTCATGATTCAACATCCATTCTGTGTTGTCATTGAATTTTCATGACCTGGTGTCCGCCACCATGTTGAATCTACCTGTTTAGTAGATAGCTGAAACCCAGATGTTTCTTGTAATACACTAGTGCCAAATGAGGTTAGCCAATTTATCCCAGGATACTGACTTGATTCCACCCATGTGATGAACATATGCCACTGCTGTAGTGTTGTCAATCTGAAGCTGAACATGCAAGCGATGCGTACTATTACAATAAGCCTTTAGGCCATAGAGTGCACCCAACAACTCTAAATAGTTAATACCATGTGTTTGAAGAATTAATGCCTCATGCAGATTCCATCTGCCTCCACAGCTAGAGATGGTATCAGCAGCTCCCCATCCTAGAGCACTAACATCAGTTTGTAAAATAACTGAAGGTTTATCAATCAGAATTTTACTGGAGCAATGCCAAATATTCGCTATCCACCACTGTAACTCAGCAATGGCTTCAACTGGTAACCAAATGGGTCTATTGAAATGACCTGCGTGTATTTTGAGTGCCTGCTCCTTTGCACGTTGTAAATTTTGATAATGTAAAGGCCCAAACTGTGCAGCTGGAAAAGCAGCCACTAATTAGCCAATTATACTAGCTACATGTCAAATAGAAGGTTGCCCTCAACAATGTGATTGTTACAGGCTTCTATTAATTCTAATCTCTTGCTCCTAGGCAGAGTCACTGACATGTGAGTTGAATTAACGGTGAATCCCAAATAATCAATAACTCTAGATGGTATCAATTTGGATTTAACTGGATGGATGAGAAACCCCAATCTCTCAAACATGAGTTTAGTAGTTGAAACAGATAATTCAGCTGATTTCAGAGTTTTTCCTATGATTAGGATATCATCTAAATAAGCCATTACAATATGATTCTGAGCCCGGAATAGCCCCAACACTGGTTTTAACAATTTTGTAAATAATCTAGGGGCTGAAGTTAACCCATTAGGCAATACTTTAAACTGCCATAGTTGCTTCATCCTGCTAAACTTCAAATATCTCCGGTGATCGCAATGAATGGGTACTGAATAGTATGCATCTTTAAGATCTATGCATGGGATATAACATTCTTTGGAAACCAGTTGTTTGGCAGTAACAAAAGTTTCCATTTCAAAATGTTTATTCTGCACAAAGGTGTTAAGTCAAGTCAAATCAAATTCGGCATCCACCATCCTTCTTTTGCCTAGGAAATATATTTGACACATATTGGTGAGATTGATGAAACAACTTCTCAATTACCCCCTTTTTGTGTAACGTTTCAATTTCAGCATGTACATCCAAACACTCTTGATGTGAAAAAATCAATGTCCGGCTCGGTGTATGCAGTGTGGGTGGACGCAAACTGAGAAGGAATTTGATTCGGAACCCTTGTATGCTGTGCAGTATAAACAGATCTGATGTTATCCAACATAATTCATTCAAAAACAAGTGTAATCTCCCACCAACTTGTAACTGATCCATACATGATATGTTCCGAAAAGAACCAGACCCACCTACCTCCATGGTTACCGGTGGATATTTCTGCCCCCGAGTTCTGGGGGGTAGTACTGGTGGATGTTTGGCAAGGGCTGCCTTGGGCCTTGGCCCGAACCAGTTTCAGTGAACCGTTTGTAGGGGTGCTGCCGCCGAAGTGAAGTATTGCTAGTCGACGGGACTTTCATGCGCCTGATCGTTTTTGCCTCGTCGTCCAGCTCCCTGACCCACTTTGACAGATCTTCACCGAACAAGAGATTCGGTGTTTGGATTTGCACAGTGCCGCGAACTTGGGGTGCAGAATAGGAATTATGACATTTTTTGGTAGGCAGTTTATTTCAAAATGTGCATTGCACGTTAGGGCCAGGGCATCCTGCTGCGCATCAGACAGGGGCCCACCATCCACCGACCTGGCGAAAGCTCTGATGCTTGAGGCGAGCAACTTCAGTATCTTCTGGAGCTTCACCTCCTGGGCTCTGATACCTACACCCATGTAACCCCAGATGGAGTGGTTAACAGCTAGCACTTTCAACGAGACACAGTTAGCAGGCGTTTCATATTTCCTGGAAGTTTCTTCCATTGTGTGCTCTTGGAGCTGGTGTGAGGCCAGGTAATTTATACTCATGGCCAAGTCTTCATCCAGTCGTTCCCCTGTTTCAGTCGGGATTGCAAATTGTGATGCCACAACTGCCACCTCTGGTTCGCGCCCTTCATGCCTTGATGTATGCTCCCCGGCTATACCTCCGAACTCAGAGTCAGAACAAAACTGACCCCGAATGCTCTCCTCCTCCTAGAGGGAGACATTATGCAGCCCTGAAACAGGTGCCGCTGCCATGGGCCCCCGAAGAGACCCGTGCTGATATAACTCCTCTTGTTGGAGCATATCATGATGGAGCATCCTCTCCATCAGGAGCTCCATCCTGGACAAACGTCCGAAGACGCTATCCATTGTAGGAGGGGAACCCTCCTGTCCCAACTCGTCCGAGTCAACGGGCCTTACAGACTTCTTCGTGGCTTTCCATCCCAACAGAGTAGCCAAGGTGCTCTCAAGCGGCACCAAGTATGAAGCCACTGGCCGTGCCGCCAGCGAATCGGAAGGTGAGATAGACGGCCGCCCGCTACCCGCACTCGGCGGTCTTCTGTAGCTGCTCTCCCGGCGGCCCGCCTGGACTTCACCTTAGACATTTTCTCCATCGGCTCGTACTTGTCCTATAACAAAAATTATCGACCCAAGAAAACAAGCTCAGACTTACCTGAGGGTTAAACACTTACCTGAGGGTTTTTAAACTTACCGCTGGAGGAGCAACGCGCCTGCCAGCCAGTCGTTGCGCCATGCATTAGACGTAATGACGCTCATGCGGGCTGTCGGGCTTCTTCACGGAATCACTCACGTGACTCCGAAGTGAAATATACTGAACTAAACTAATCTAAACTACTGGAGATAAAATGTTAAAGAAGGAGCTGCAGATGCTGGAGAATCGAGGGTTACACAAAAAGCTGGAGAAACTCAGCGGGTGCAGCAGCATCTAAGGAGCGAAGGAGATAGGCGACGTTTCGGGTCGAGACCCTTCTTCAGACTGGTCAGGGATCAGGGAAACGAGAGATATAAACAGTGATGTGGAGAGATAAGGAACAATGAGTGAAAGATATGCAAAAAAGTATTGGTGATAAAGGAAGCAGGCCATTGTAAGCTGTTTGTGGTGTGAAAATGAGAAGCTAGTGCGACTGGGGGGTGGGGGGGGGGGGAGATGGAGAAGGAATGTCAGGGCCAGAGGGCTGAGGGAGAGGTGGGGGGGAGGCAGTCTGGGTTAACAGAATTGAGAAAATTCAATGTTTAAGCCCAGAGGATGCAGACTCCCCAAGCGGAAGTTGTTTGAGCAGGTATCACTTCTCAAAAGGAATGGCTGAGGCAGTTGTAGATATATAAAGCCAAGGATATTACAGAGCACTAGAGAAAGATGGGCCAGTGAAATAAGATTTATATTGTTCCAGCAAAGAGTCGCCAGACATAAAGTGGTTTCCTTCTTTATAACGGGGCCGAAGGAAAAATAATCCAAACGAGTGCTCTTATGGAACTCAGGGAATATTTTGTATTGAAGCAACCTTCTCCCTCAAGCGTATATCAAAGCATTTACCAAGTGATAACCTTTAACAAGCTGGCAAGAAGTAACATGCTGAAGGAAGTCATGTCACACTTGAGCACCATGGTCTGTCCTTAGTGATAAGCAGTAGTACAGCCTAGCTAAAGTGTGTAATGCGGACACTAATACATATGCTAAGAAATGCCTGTATTTCAATATTTATTAATCTTCAGTGAATGCCAGTAAGCACTAGGATGGATCCTCTGCTCAATGCAATACAACATGGCTCCAGGATAGTAGAGAAATTTCTCATTTTCTTTTTGCATGGCTATAACATAATCTATTGATTTATATGGTTCCTAAAATAAAAATGAAACAATGGGTGGGAAATTTCTCACATCGATTTTCAGTCCATCAGTATTATTTTGCCAGAATGTGATGAATGCTTCATTTCCATGCTGTTTTAGTTTAGTTTAGAGATATAGCGTGGTAATAAGCCCTTTGGCTCACCAGGACCGTGCCAACCAGCGATCCCTGAATATTAACACTATCCTTAACACACTACGGACAATTTTTACATACACCAAGCCAATTTACCTACATATCTGTATGTTTTTTGGAGTGTGGGAAGAAACCGAAGATCTTGGAGAAAACCCATGCAGGTCACAGGGAAAATGTACAAACCATAGTCAGGATCGAACCCAGGTCTCCGGCGCTGCAAGCGCTGTAAAGCAGCAACTCTACTGCTGTGCCACCATGCCGCCCAACTCAAACTGTGCCGCCCAATTTGTTCTTCCACTCAAGCGATGCTGAGAGAGCAGCATCAGATACAGCGGTCTACTGGTCAGTGATGTGGTGCATGGTATACATGGTGACTCGCCAGTCACATTAGCTAAATTGGTGGAGACAAGGAGCTTGCACGAAATGTTTTTCATGTTATTCCCTTTATCATGTACACTGTGAATGACTTGATTGCAATCATGTATTATGTTTCTGCTGACTGGTTAGCACACAACCAAAGCTTTTCACTGTACCGAGGTACACTTGACAATACACTAAACTAAATCAAACTAAACCAAACTAAACTAAGCGAACTGCAGACTTGGTGGTCTGTTGGATTGGAACATTTACCCTGTACATCTCTGCAATTGTTTAGTTGACTTTGATTTTACAATCACATCTCTCAAATAAAATATTGTCATTTTCATCTTAATGACATGGATCAGATTTCTGCAGGAAGAGCTGATTTGTTACACTAATAAGTCATGAAATTAATAATTAATCAAAGCAATTTTCATTTATTGACAGTCCAATAAATTCAAATGGAAATTGTGTTGTGAGGGATATCTCCTTCTCCAGGAAGAAAATTCCTTTTAGCAATCGTTTGGATTTGGTATTTTGTATTAGTTTAAGATGTGATTCAGTTTGAATGTTTATACTACATATTTCTTAACATTTCATTTTGATAGGATGTACATTTATCGTACTTAGGAGCAAAGAATTAGAAGCCCTTTAGTTGTGTATCCTGCATTCTGCATCTATTTTTACTTGTTCATTTATCAAGATCTGTGTTCCATTGGCAAGGCCAGCATACAGTATGCTGCCTTTCCTAAACGCCCTTGAAATGAATAGGTTGATAGGTCTTTTCAGAGTTAACTATATAGAGATGCAAGAGTAAACAAATGTCCTCACTCCAACTACATTAGTGAACAGGATGGAGTTTGCAATAGTCCATAAGTTTGGTTTTCATTGTTTCTTATGACCACTTTTGATTTTAATTTTGGATTATTAACTGAATTTAAATTCCTTTCGTGGTGGGATTGAACTGGATTTTTAGTTCATATCTGTGGATTATGTCTGCTACTTTAACTTCTGCACCACCACTACATATTATTGCTCTTCCCATCCCCCCACCAGTTATCATCATCCCAAGCATAAATAATTACATGGAAATGTACGTTAAAGACAAAGTTGTTTCCATTTTTTCGTTCCATTTTGCAGAATAAACAATGAAGTGCAGATGATTATGAAATGTCTGTCATCAACCAGTTTGAAGCCTTTTCTGAAAGGTTAATATAAACACATTCACAGTAGAAGCCTATTGGTCTCATTATATCCTGTTGTGATCAAGGGGTTCTTGAAAACGATGACGAGTTGGGTGAATGATACATGCTCTTGGTTTTTAAAAAAAAATTAACATTGTCTAAATTGTATTTATCACTCCTATGATTCTCTCATTTGTTGGATACAAATTGAAATTTGAAGAAATAAATTATATAAATGTAAAATAAAGGAAAGGCCTGGTGTGCAATATGTGCATCAAGTTGGTCTCACACTTGTCTTCTTCGGGTCTATGTTGCAGGAATGAAAACAGGCTTTAAAGAAAGGCTTTGTAGGGCGGCACGGTGGCGCAGCAGTGGAGTTGCTGCATTGCGGCGCTTAGTGCCAGAGACCCGGGTTCGATCCTGACTACGGGTGCTGTCTGTTTGGAGTTTGTACATTCTCGCCGTGACTGTGTGGGTTTTCTCAGAGACCTTCAGTTTCCTCCCATGCATTAAAGACATACAGGTTTGTAGGTTAATTGGCTTGGTATAAATGTAAATTGTTCCTAGTGTGTGTAGGACAGTGTTAGTGTGCGGGGATCGCTGCTTGGTGCGGACTCGGTGGGCCGAAGGGTCTGTTCCCGCATTGTATCTCTGAACTAAACCGAACTAAAAATAAATAATACAAATGTTAGATAAAGGAAAGGTCTGGTGTGCAATGCATGCATCAAGATATGCCTCACAATAGATCTTATGTTAGCCTTGATTTCTCAGGGTCTATGTTTAAGTACATAATAGGTTGCAGGAATGAAAACAGGCTTGAGACTCAGAATGTCCTGATAGTATATACAAACATAAAAGGATCCTATGTACACTGCAGGTGGGGCCCTGTTCATGTGAAAGCAGATGAGATCTGAGTCTCAAAGGTTCAGCGCCACAGTCTGTCCCTACTGATAAGCAGCTTTTGGATGATTAAAAAATAATTGCTCTGATGTTTTCCTTTGCCTGCAAATTGCAAACATGATGTGACTTCCTTTAGCAAGCCCATGATCGTCTATTTCTGGGCTTCACCCTCAGGAGTCAGTCCTACGGGCAGCTATTGCAAAGGATGGCACCTGACTTAATTTATTCATTGCGCAACAGGTTGACAAATCCCTGAATGAATCAAATTCCAGAAGGTGTTTATATTATGTAGTGACTGAATCTAAATGACATCTACAGCATCATTCAATGTACCCTGCTTTCTGTAACAGCAAGCAGGAAATGCAGTTCTGGAAACTGTAATCTGCTGTTAACTGGCTGTTGATTTACAGTGGACAGAATGGAGCAGATAAGATATTTTCCACTGCAGCACAGTGTCACAGCCAGTAGAGCTACTGCCTCACAGCACCAGAGACATGGGATCGATCCTGATCTCCGGTGCTTTTAATGTATAGTTTGCCCGTTCCTTTTGTGACCATGTGGGTTCCTCTGGGTTCTCCCGTTTCCTCCCACATCCCATAGAAGTGCAGGTTTGAAGGTCAATTGTCCTCTAGTAAATTACCCCAAGTGCGCAGAGAGCGGATGAGAAAGTGGAATAACATAGAACTAGTGTGAACAGGTGGGCCGAAGGATCTATTTCCATGCTGAATCACTAAACTAAACTAAACTAAACTAAACATTTATTTCATTAATTTGTTCTATGTACCTTCTATATCTCATGTTTCCCTCCCCTGATTCTCAGTCTGAAGATGTGCCTCGATCCGAAACTTCACCTATTCCGTTTCTCCAGAGATGCTGCCTGACCCGCTGAGTTTCTCTAGCCTTTGTGTAAACCAGTACCTGCTTGGGTGTAAACAGGATCTGCAGTTCCTTCCTAAACATTTGATTACATCTGATACAGTCAAAGTTTCACATTCCGATTAAAGAAACACCGCCTCTGGTGTCAGAGACACCCCACTCAGTCAGTGGGTCAAACGGACAACACTGTCACATACACTATAGATTGCTAACTTTTGTTACATTTCAGGCTGTCCCGGATGGTCACGTAAATGTAAGAATGGAATAAGAAAGATTTAGCAGTACCTTTCATGATTTCATTTCACCTGTAGAAACTCAGCCAAAGAAGCAATTTTACTTCGGAGTCACGTGAGTGACTACGTGATGAAGCCCCGCCAGTGCGCATGCTCGTCATTATGTCAGACGCATTGGCAAGCACCGGACTGGCAGGACAACGCTCCTGCCTGCAGTAAGTTTCAACCTAGAAGGTAAGTGTTTTTTGTTCGAGCAGGAGCCTCTCTTCACAGAGGTTTCCTGCTGGATTTATCCGAAGTGCGATGCCTAAGCCGGCTATGGGCTGCGGGGGAACCCTGGTCCGATTGCTGAAGCGGATAGCCGGCAAAGATCAGGTTTCGAGATAACAACGCTGACAAAGCAGTCAGTGGCTACCAGCCTGCGGGGATGCCGTTTAAATAACGCTAGAGTCACTGACAGTAGGTCAGCGACTCACAGACACGTTATCCCCAGGCATGGAGTAAAATTGGAGGGAGAGAGAACTTGTGCAGCCCTATTGGCACTCGGGTGATTCGGGCTGCAAGGGTTCCTCTCCGATAATAAGGGTATTTTCACCCTTCACAAGTCCACACTACCAAATTAGAGAGACTACACTATAATAGCGCGGGCCTATGGGACAGGCCGCGCCAACAGCGCCTGGAACAGGGCTGCTTCCTGTGTCAAAGCGCCGGCCTACGGGACAGGCCGCGCCAGCAGCACCTGGGACAGGGCTGTTGCCTGTGTGAAAGCGCCGGCCTATGGGAGAGCCGCGCCAGCAGCGCCTAGGACAGGGCTGCTTCATGTGAAAAAGCGCCGGCCTCTACGAGAGGCGGCGCCAGCAATGCTTAGGACAGGGTTGCTCAAGGTCTCCCTGTTGGAGGGGGAGACCAGGACGGGTCAGTGTACTACTGACACCGAATCTATCACAGAGCTGGCCTACGTGAGAGCCGCGCCAGCAGCGCCTGGGATAGGGCTGCTTCATGTGTTAAAGCGCCAGCCTACGGGAGAGCCACGCTAGCAGTGCCGGCCTCTACAAGAGGCGGCGCCAGCAATGCCTAGGACAGGGTTGCTCAAGGTCTCCCTGCTGGAGGGGGAGACCAGAACGGGTCAGTGTTCTACTAATGCCGAATCTGGCACAGCGCCGGCCTACGGGAGAGCCGCGCTAGCAGCGCCTGGGAAAGGGCTGCTCAAGGTCTCCCTGTTGCAAAGGGCAGACCAGTTTGGGTCAATGAGTTGCTGACACAGAACTTGTCACAGCGCTGGTCTACCGGAGAGCCGCGTCAGCAGCACCTGTTGAAAGGGCTGTGTATGTGACCTCCCATAAGCAGGAGCCAGGAGAGCCGAGGCAGTATAAATCTGACCCTGAAGTGGTGACCTCCCATGAGCATCAGCCGGGAGAGCCAGGGCAGTAGAAATCTGACCCTGAAGTTTGGGGACCCACCGGAGTGGATCATTATGGAGAAAGAGGACTGTTCCCCTTTTAATATTGGCGCGATCCTTCTCTCACCAATGATGGTGAATAATACAAATTACAACAAAAACCCAATTATACATAGTACAATCAGAATTTGGAAACAAATAAAACACCTTAAAATTAATAAACTTATCTCTCCTATCTCCTATTGCTAAAAACCCTCTGTTTAAACCCTCAATTATAGATAAACCATTTATACAATGGGAAAGAGCAGGAATTAAAACTTTGGGAGATTTGTATGAAACGGGAAAACTACTATCATTTAAACAATTACAACTAAAATACAACCTGGGTAACAATCAGTACTTTAAATATTTCCAAATATGTGACTATCTGAAAAAACATGCACAAGAATTTCACAAAATGCCATCAGACTTACTAGATGAAGCAATGAATACACAAGGCGGAATCAGCAAATTTAATTTCATATATATATAATATTATACTAAATGCAGTAATACCAACAACGGAAGGTATCAGAGGTGAGTGGGAAAATGAATTAAGCATAAAAATTTCCAATGAAAGGTGGAAAGAGTACTTATTAAATGTGCATAAATGCTCAATTAATGTAAGACACACTTTAATACAATTTAAAATTTTACACAGATTATACTACTCAAAAACTAAATTAAATATTTTTTTCCCCAACATCTCACCAATTTGTGATAAATGCCAGTTTCAAGAAGCTACTATAGCGCACTCATTCATCTTTTGTACAACAATTCAAAGGTTTTGGATTGAAATCTTTGAAATCTTCACAAAACCGTTTCAAATAAAAATGACACCAAAGCGAGAATGGATTATTTTCGGAATGACAGAAGGTAGTTCAGAATTAAAAAATCTATTTGATTACAGCTTAATAATAGGAAAAAAGCTAATTTTAAAATTCTGGAAAAATGCCCCTATACCAACATTAAATATGTAACTTTCAACTATGCGTGAAATACTACATCTGGAAGATATGAGACTCCGCCTGGCAGGAAAATCAGATCGTTTCTATCAGACGTGGTCTGCATTTATAGAATTGCTACAAAGATAGGGTGCAAGAGTACCTCAGGTCTTAGTAAAGGGGGATGAAAAACTATCGAGTTGGTAAATTCCTTTTCCATGATTTATATAATATAGTAACTGGCTTTTTTTCTCTCTCTTTTTTCTTTTTCTTTTCTAGGGTCTATCTCTTAATCCCCTTTCTCTAACTCTTTGACCAAGGGTTTTTTTTCTCCCCTTTGGCATGCTCTTTCACTTTCACAACTCTTTCACCTACTTCACTCTCTTTGTTTCTATTATTTTTGTTTAAAAGCCATACAATTATGGGGTACAATGATTGTAACAATATATATGTGATGTACACTGATGTATTTACCTCTATTAAATAAAAATATTTGAAAAATAAAAATAAAAAAAAGTTTGGGGACCCAGCACACCAGCACCTCGTTTAGGGCTGTGTGTGACCTCCCGTGAGCATCAGCCGGGAGAGTCAGGGCAGGAGGAAGCTGACCCCGAAGTTGGTGTCACTGCTTATGTGCATACACAAAAGCACATGAGCCATGCTCCGTGTGTGCCGGTTGTGGTCAGCAAATTACCATACCGGCGGGAACTGGTGAAGCCAGGGATGACAATCTGGCCAGCAAATTAATGGCCTCACCAGTTCCAGGACTTCAAAATGGAAGAACCTTCACATATCAAACACCTGTTAACTGTGCATCGCTTTAAAAGAGCGCATCATGAGGGCGCATGAATTAAGTCTGCAGAAGTCCTAAAAAAACTGGTTGAAGCAGGAACAATGGTGTTTGGGCAAATGGCAAGGCCACTATCTAAACACAGCAGGATATGGACCCTGCTGTGTAATGCCCATTTGTTAGTTTAACATTTATGAATAACTATCCAGCCTACGCTCAACCCACGGTTCGCAGCTTTGTGCAGATCCTCTAGTACCCAGGGGAAGACCTGGACGAAGAGACAAAAACTGAGACCAGGATGCCACCTCAAAAACCATACCCTTTCAGATTAGGAAGAGGTAAGTGAATATTGGACGGTATCCGGGCATCTCGAATAGGTATCTCGGACGTACATCCACCCGCACAAAATACACATAGTTGGGTATTGGGGTTCAATACCACTAACTCTACAGGTGGATGATGCATATCAGCCTTAACAATTGTGTCCAATTCCCCAGCCAAAAGGATGATCGTGGTTGTCGAGTCATTCTGGGCCGAAACATACTTAACCCTTAAGGTCCAGTATAAAAGGTTTTAAATAAAAAATTCAGTATTGTAACTGGGATAAAAAAGGGTGTTATATGGCAGCCATAGATCTGAAAGATAATATTCAGCTACCACACACCTGTTGAGAGGTTAGGTCCTCACCCATCTAATTAAACTTAGATTAGTACCATTTAGAATGATTGGCTATTTGAGGTCATCATTGGATAATTAACATGGCAGTACTTTGCCTACGGCCAAAACTGTAACTAATGTCTCGCGATGTACTAGAGACATTCTGACTCAATAACCTTCAGTTTACAAACTGATGTGAGGTTCAGGATGAGGAGCCACTGATATCAAGTCTGGCTGGGGCGGCAGAAGAAAATGTGAAAGAAGCGTTAGCCCTGCACAGGCATGGGGTAAACTGCATAGAATTGCTGGGTGCATTCTATGGCCTAAAGACATCTGCTCAACAATGCATGATTTGTATGTGCAGCTTCAGATTGATAATACCACAGCTGGTGCATATCAATCACATGGGTAGAATAACGTAATTATTCTGTGGCAATCTGCCTAGCCTCATCTGGCACTGGTGCATTACGAGGAACATCTGGGTCTCAGATATCTACCTATCAGGTAGAGATAATGCAAAAGTTGCAGACACCAGGTCATGTAAATTCCATGGCAAACAAAAAATGAATGATCAATCCAAAAGTTTCAAAATGATTGTTAGCCGGTATGGATTGCCAGACATAGATCTGTTGCATCTGGGTTAAATTACCAGTACCTATATTCGGCATGGGAACCAAATCTAGGGGCAGTAGCGGAGGATACATTCTCGCTACATTGGGGACGTATGTTCTTATGCTTTCCCCATTTCTGCCTCATTTAATCAATGTCTCACCAAATAGAGTACGACTACACTTAGGCGTTTAATAGTTCCTAAACTGGTCCACACAGCATGGTCCCATTGGTTCTGAGACGGATGACACAGCATTCATGATCATCCAAATTACAGCAACTTGTTGGTTCACACTGGGACAGGAGGAAAGTTCCCCTTTACATGAGCGTATTAATCTATTGATTTGCATCTTCTGACCAGACTCTTCCAGGGACTCGGACTATTGAGTAGGACCGTCGATGTGATTACGATGGCCTGGAGAGCTAGTACTAAAAAACAAAATATATCTCATAGAAACATAGAAAATAGGGTCAGGAGGAGGCCATTCGGCCCTTCGAGCCAGCACCGCCATTCAATATGATCATGGCTGATCGTCCGCTATCAATAACCCGTGCCTGCCTTCTCCCCATATCCCTTGACTCCAGTAACCCCTAGAGCTCTATCCAACTCTCTCTTAAATACATCCAGTGATCTGGCCTTCACTGCCCTCTGTGGCAAGGAATTCCATAAATTCACAACTCTCTGGGTAATTTTTTTTTTCTCAGCTCAGTCTTAAATGACCTCCCCTTTATTCTAAGACTGTGACCCCTGGTTTTGGACTCACCCAACATTGGGAACATTTTTCCTGCATCTAGCTTGTCCAGTCCTTTTATAATTTTATATGTTTCTATAAGATCCCCCACATCCTTCTAAACTCCAGTGAATACAAGCCTAGTCTTTTCAATCTTTCCTCATATGACAGTCCCGCCATCCCAGGGATCAATCTCGTGAACCTACGCTGCACTGCCTCAATCACAAGGATGTCCTTCCTCAAATTAGGAGACCAAAACTGTACACAATACTCCAGATGTGGTCTCACCAGAGCCCTATACGACTGCAGAAGAACCTCTTTACACCTGTACTGAGATCCTCTTGTTATGAAGGCCAACATTCCATTAGCTTTCTTCACTGCCTGCTGTACCTGCACGCTAACTTTCAGTGACTGGTGTACAAGGACACCCAGGTCTCGCTGTACCTCCCCCTTACCTAACCTAACCCCATTGAGATAATAATCTGGCCCCTTGTTTTTGCCGCCAAAGTGGATAACCTCACATTTATCTATATTATACTGCATGTGCCACATATCTGCCCACTGACTCAACCTGTCCAGGTCCCGCTGCAACTTCCTAACATCCTCTTCACAGTTCACACTGCCACCCAGCTTTGTGTCATCCGCAAACTTGCTAGTGTTGCTCCTAATTCCCTCTTCCAAATCATTTATACATATGGTAAACAATTGCAGCCTCAACACCGAGCCTTGCGGCACTCCACTCGCCACTGCCTGCCATTCTGAAAAGGACCCGTTCACTCCTACTCTTTGCTTCCGGTCTGCCAACCAATTTTCTATCCATGTCAACACACTACCCCCAATACCATGTGCTCTAATTTTAGTCACCAGTCTCCCATGCGGGACATTATCAAAGGCTTTCTGAAAGTCTAGATACACTACATCCACTGGCACCCCTTCATCCATTTTACTTGTCACATCCTCAAAAAATTCCAGAAGATTAGTCAAGCATGATTTCCCTTTCATAAATCCATGTTGAATTGGACTAATCCTTTTACTGCTAACCAAAATGCTCCATTATTAGCTCTTTAATAATTGACTCCAGCATCTTTCCCACCACCAAAGTCAGGCTAACTGGTCTGTAATTCCCCTATTAATCTCATATTAAGAAATGGGAGATGTCCTGTTTACAGTCAAATATATCTTATCATAAGTTGCAGGCATACCGGATGTATTGGATTTCCTGGCTACATTGGATTTTGACGAGCAGTTAAGCTATAGTGCCATTTATAGTGCTAGAAGTACTTTGTCCTCCTACTTAGGGCAAGGGTCCGGACAACACTCTGTCGGATCTCATCTATTGGTGGCCTGATTCATGGGAGGTATTTTTAACAAAACCCTCCCAGACGTTCATATTCAGAAATCTGTGATGTGAGCATAGTTCTCACACTGCTTTGGCAATGGGCTCCAATTACAGCTCTGTCTTTCCGGAAGTTAACGCTCAAAGTGGTCATGTTCATGTTGCTAGTGGCAGCATTATGGGTCCAAATATTGCAAAAGTTATGACTGGACAGCATGCATTCTTCTGTAGATGATATTGTGTTTTATGCATGTGATCTAATCAATCCCTGATCTCATCAGGGATGGCTGGAACCAAAATAAGCTTAAAATATACCCATTGATCTAAGACTATATGTAATTACGCATATGAGCTAATAATATCAAGGTCATCAAGCGTCAGAGGCTCTGAAACAGCGATGGTCATCAGCCACATAAAACCTCATACAAAGGTGTCAGTACAAGCTATTTCTAGATGACTGAAACAAGTTTGCATTATGCTGGAGTAGACACTGATTTGTTTAATCACTCCACTAGGGCGGCGTCAATGTACGCAGCAAAGGCACAGGATGTGCCATTGGACCAAATCTTCACCGCAGGAAATCCTGTTAAGGAACCTTTTAGGGTTTATGACAAATCTGTCCTCGCAATGCAAAGATTTGGGCAAGCTGTTTTGGGTTCTGTTTGAGTTCTCCTTTGTAATTTCCCCTGCGAAAGAGGGGTTATTACTGTTCTTTTGTTGTTTAAGACATTCATTGGATAATTTAAACAATGTTTGATACATTATTTGGTTATCCTGTGTCAACCAAGGCAGTGTGTCGTATGGAACTGTATCTACGGCATGACATCACAGAGCTTTGAAATCTTCACGTAGACACTCACGTGACTCCGAAGTAAAATAGTAAGATTAAACGAGAACTTACCAGTTTGAAGTTTGATCTTTATTTAATGAGGAGTTACGATGAGGGATTACGTGCCCTCTGCTCCCGACCCTCATCATCGCAAAGATCATCTGGTAGTTCTAGTCTTCTGAGTCTTTCTATATCACTTCGACTGTAGTTACTGTGATTTCACATCGCTGCATTGAAGATTGACGAGCATGCGCACTGGCGGGGCTTCTTCATGTAATCCCTCATCATAACTCCTCATAAAATAAAGATTAAACTTCAAACTGGTAAGTTCTCATTTAATCTTACTCGCAATTCCCAAACCTGGAAAGGACCCATCATCCCCAAAGAGCTACAGACCCATTTCCCTCTGCATCACCTACAAGCTCTACGAGAGGCTACTACTCCAACACCTTATGCCGCTTATAGACTCCAAGCTTACTAAAGATCAATCTGGCTTCCGCCCTGGCCGTTCCTGTGCCGGGCAGCTACTGAACCTCACCCAACACATTGAGGACGGTTTTGAGTGCAAACTCATCACCGGAGCAGCTTTCATAGACCTCACCGCTGCCTACGACACTGTCCAGCACCGCACCATGATCAGGAAACGTTTTGACATGACTGGTGACCTCGACCTGTGCCAAGTCATCAAAAGCCTTCTCAACAACAGGCGCTTCTTCGTTCAACTAAACGACAAGAAGAGCAAATGGAAAGCCCAAAAGAATGGCGTACCACAAGGCAGCGTACTGGCCCCCCTCCTCTTCAACATCTACACCAACGACCAACCACTTCCCCCACAATGCCGCCGCTTCATCTATGCTGATATCCTCTCCCTCCCCACCCAACAGGAGAACTTGCAGAAGATTGAGTCTGTCCTGGAAAGCGCCCTCCAAGTGATGACAACCTACTACAATAACAACCACCTGAAACCCAACCCATCAAAAACCCAACTATGCAGCTTCCATCTTAAAAATCGAGATGCAGGAAAACAACTGAGAGTCGCATGGGATGGCCACAAACTCTCCAGCCACTTCCACCCCGTTTACCTCGGAGTCACACTCGACAGATTACTCTCTTTCAAAACCCACCTTCAGAACACCAAAGCCAAGGTCAACACTCGCAACAACATCCTGCGCAAACTGGTAAACTCAAATTGGGGCGCTGATCCACCAACCATCCGTGCAACGGCCCTAGCCCTGTGCTTCTCCACAGCTGAATATGCGTGCTCAAGCTGGAGCCGCTCCCACCACACCAAACTGGTTGACACAGCCCTCAACGACACCTGTCGCATTATCACGGGATACATAAAGACAATGCCAGTCCCGTGCCTCTACGCCTTAGCTTGTATTGCCCCCCCCCCCCCACCCCATATCAGATGATCCATCATCGCCCAAGATGAGCGGAGAGCACGGGATTTCGATACCAGGCACCCCCTGCACAGACACACAGCACCTCCACCCCGACTGAAATCCAGAGCCAGTTTCTTGCAGACAGTCCCACCTCTCCAGACAACCAAAGAAACAGCAAGGACCAACATCTGGAAAGATGAATGGAACCAGCTCAACACACGAGCCCACGACTGGATGGAGAGAGGAATCGCTCAGACTGAATGCCTCGCCAGCGGGACCTCAACAGATTACGAGTGGAGCAGGGGAGGTGCAAGGCACTTATGAAAGCATGGAACTACCAGGCAGAAGACACATGCAGCTGTGGAGCAGTACAGACAATGTCCCACCTACTGGAGTGTGACGACACCCCCCAGTGCAGCCCCCAGGACCTGGCTGAACCGACCCGACCAGCTGTGACCTGCGCCAGATATTGGCAGAACGACATCTGAGATTGCAACGGACTTGAAGAAGATTTAATCTTACTATTAAAATGTACAGTCACTTCATGCAGTAAGAAATACAGTAGTCTATTTTCAGACTTCCCAGTCCCACAAGCAGTTTTGTTCCATTGTTCTAGGTTTAGACCTAAATGCCAGGGTGTGCAATAGAGAATTTTCTGCTCTATTTTAATGGTCATCCTGTAAAACACGAATGTAGAACAAATTCAGTTAATCATTTATGAAGTACTTTACTAGAGTGGCAGTCTGGATTAAGGGAGCCTGAATTATCCTAGTTTAGTTTATTTCAGAGATACAGCACAGAAACAGGCCCTTCAGCCCACTGAGTCTGCGCCGACCAGCGATCCATATACACAATCCAACACACACGAGGGAAAATTCACAATTTGACCAAACCAATTAGCCTACAAACCTGCACGGCTTTGGAGTGTGGGAGAAAACTGGAGCTCTCAGAGAAAACCGACACAGGTCACGGGGAGAACGTACAAACTCCGCACAGAGAGCATCCATAGTTGGGATGGAACCGGGGATTCTGGTGCTGTAAAGCAGGGACTCTACCGCTGAGCCACTGTGACATTCTAGTATTAGCATGTCATAGTCAATGGTTACCTGTGGATCGCGAAAAGTGTGAGGAGGTTGTACCTACCCAGAACCGGACAACGGCACAACCAAATCCCTTCCTCCCCATGTGGATTGCTGCATTTGATGACGTGGGCGGCTGGAAATGTGTTAAGTTAAACAGAATCGGATTTACAATTTATGTCCCATTCACTCACATCACTCTGCCGTCGATCATTAACCCATTGGAGTTTCTGTTGCTTGGAAACAGTTGAATAGCGATTGTGGCACAATGCAAGACGGGGCCTCTATTGTTTTTCTTTCGGCTGAATCTGTAATGACACAGACGCCAATATGCAGCAAATACTTCTCCAGGATAAATACAATGTACTGATTGTGTAATTGTTTATAGAAAGATAATCACAACCCAATCAGCGCAACCTCACTTTTGAAGAATATTATAAAATGGGGCTAAACAGAAAAAATTGATATGAACCTGCAGCAATGACAAGTATTTCCAGGCATCAGGAACCATCTTATTTTCAAACCTTCCTGTGGTGATTTTTATCCTGTCGGAAATTGGAAATTCAACATGACAACATCCATTTTAGAAACAGTTTTGAGTACCAAACTAGTACTGTTATATAAATGTACACTTGAGGTCTGGGAGTAGTGTTGTATGCTATATTGTTAAGAGTATTCGAATGAGCGTCTGACAGCACTGGGCCTGTACTCACTGGAGTTTAGAAGGATGAGGGGGGACCTCATTGAAACTTATAGTGAAAGGATTGCATAAAGTGGATGTGGAGAGGATGTATCCACTAGTGGGACAGTCTAGGACCAGAGATCATAGCCTCAGAATTAAAGGACGTTCCTATAGGAAGGCGATGAGGTGGAAGGTGGTGAATGTATGGAATTCTTTGGCACAAAAGTCTGTGGAGGCCAGGGCAATGGATATTTTTAAGGCAGAGATAGATAGAATCTTGATTAGTACGGGTGTCAATGGTTATAGAAACATAGAAACATGGAAAATAGGTGCAGGAGTAGGCCATTCGGCCCTTCAAACCTGCACCACCATTCAATATGATCATGGCTGATCACCCAACTCAGTATCCAGTATCCCCTGATCCCTTTAGCCACAAGGGTCACATCTAGCTCCCTCTTAAATATAGCCAATCAACTACCTTCTGTGGAAGAGAATTCCAGAGTTTCACCACTCTGTGTGAAAAATGTTTTTCTCATCTCGGTCCTAAAAAAATTCCCCCTTATCCTTAAACTGTGACCCCTTGTACTGGACTTCTCCAACATCGGGAACAATCTTCCTGCATCTAGCCTATCCAACCCCTTAAGAATTTTATGGGGAGAAGGCAGGAGAATGGGGTTAGGAGGGAGAGATAGATCACCCATGAATGAATGGCAGAGTAGACTTGATGGGCCAATTGGCCCAATTTTGTTCCTATCACTTAAGATCTTATGACCTTATGACTACACTCAACACCTACCAGAAGACCATATACTTGTCTAATCATGATGTATTTCAGCATATTCCATGCCACTTAATACTGTCTCTTAATCTCATATGCCCAAAGAAATGTAAAAAGAGGACTCTCCCGACATTATCTAAAGGGATCTTGCGTCTTCCTGAGCCAAATTAGTGGTCGATTTCTTCAGACTATTACTACTGTCCTCTAAGAATTTGATGCTTTCTATAGCGACTTCCCAGTTCCGGTAACATGTTTTGTTAAGGTTCTTAAGGTTTCTATACAACCTCCACCTGCATCTATTGCAATTGGTGTTCTTGATGGGGGTCTCCTCGACGTTGGTGAGACCAAAAGCAGACAAGATAACTGTGAGCTCTGTCTCAGCCTTCTGGATCTCTCAGTTGCTGGCCATTTTAATTCCTCTTCCATTCCAACTTTTTCTATTGGAGAAACAAGGAACTGCAGATGCCAGCTTATCAAAAAAAAAACACAAAATGGTGGAGTAACTCAATGGGTCAGGTAGCATCCCTGGAGAACATGGATGGGTGACATTTTGGGTTGGGACGCTTCTTCTGTCTGAAGAAGGTCATTCCCTTCATGGTCATTCCCTGCCTCAGTGGTCATGGTCTACATTGTTTCCTAGCCATGTAGTAATGCTCCAATGCTGTAGCAGTGATGTCAACCATGCATTGTGTGCTGACCAACATCACTGCATATATCATTTGTGTATCGGTTCAGTGTGCAAGTAAAGCATGTGCTTCACAGATGCTTCATACATTATCCTTGCAGTTAGGCAAACGCAATAGATTTTACTTCTCATAGACGCCGTGCACTATGTGCTTGAATTCCCACCCCCAATCATTAAACATTTCCAACAGAGGTTGCTCATTAAGAAAGGGTATTGGCATCATTAAATCAAAGAGCTTATGCAGTGTTTGTAGCTGGTTTCCCTTTCATCGTGTGTCATTGTTATAGCCACTCTAAAATAAATCAAATGTTTGGGTTCAATCATTGCCACCCATAACAAACATGATACGTGACTGGTGAAATCAATACATAAAACAGCACAGCTTGGTTTCTCTGCTTTAGCCATGCTTGAGTCGGAAAGTTGTGCTGTTAATTCCCACTCCAGGCACTTGATCACATTGACTGAAGTGAGGGAATGCAGCGTTGCTTCATACACCATCCTCCAGATGAGATAATAAGTCAATGTCCCGGCTGCCATCTCAACTTCAATGACACATTTTAAGGAGGAATCATAAAATCATGAGAGGAATAGATCGGATAGATACACAGAGCCTCTTGCCCAGAGTAGGTGAATCGAGGACAAGAGGACATAGTGTAGGTTTAAGGTGAGGGTGAAAATATTTAATATTTTTCACACAAAGTGGGTGGGTGTATGGAACAAGCTGCCAGAGAAGGTAGTTGAGGCTGGGACTATCCCAACATTTAAGAAACTGTTAGACTGGTACATGGATAGGACAGGTTTGGAGGGATGTGGACCAAATGCAGGCAGGTGGGACTAGTGTAGCTGGGATATAAAAAGTAAAAGAATGGATCCTTTGTTGTCATTGATACGGCCACAACTTTGTACCCAACTAAATGTTTACAAATCAATTATGCAGGATCATGCTGTGCAGTGATCTGTTGCCTTACAACAGTGATTACCCCTGAAACATGCTTACACATCTATAATGCCGTTTAGTCATTATATAATCTATGATCTATATTCTATGATCACCTGGCTGCACTTTCAAATGACAGCCCTTCCAATGCAAGTAATCTTTCCTGAGTATTATTGGTACTAGCATAATCACATTTTAAATCTAATCCCAGTGTTTGGTTTTATGGGTGCCGAGAGTGTTGAAGAATTGTTCATCTTACCGAATAGTGAAAGGCTTGGATAGAGTGGACGGGCAGAGGATGTTTCCACTAGTGGGAGAGTCTAGGCCCAGAGGTCATAGCCTCAGAATACAAGGATGTTCCTTTAGGAAAGAGATGAGGGGGAATTTCTTTGGTCAGAGGGTGGTGAATCAGTGGAATTCATTGCCACAGAAGGCGGTGGTGACCGTCACAGATATTTCTAAGGCAGAGATAGATAGACTCTTGATTAGTATGGGTATCAGGGGTTCTGGGGATTCGGCAGTAAAATGGGTTTGAGAGGGAGAGATCGATCAGCCATGATTGAACGGCAAAGTAAACTTGATAGGCCGAATGGCCTAATTCTGCTCCTATCACTTATGAAGTTATGAAGTTATCTCCGGATGATGGGCAGAGACTCCTCAAATGACACGTCTTTTAGAATGGGTCGAGTCTTGGTCAGTCAACGGCATTTGAGCTTTCCTTCACATTTGTTAAAAATGATCAAGGCACATGATATTGTTATTTGCCATTGGTGTAGATCTTTATGTTTCAATTTCATTTAATTAGACAGTTATTGAGTTATAAAGCACAAAAAAGACCCTTCAGCCCAACACATCCATGCCCACCAAGATACCCCATCTAAGCCAGATCCATATGCCTCCTAACCTTTCCTATCCAGGTACCAATTGTCTTTAAAATTCTGTGATTGTACCTGCCTCCTCTGCCATGTACCCGTCATATTAATAGATAAATATATAAATATGTCCATTTTCACTGGAAGAACCGACCTGCAAAGAAAGTCCAACAGCAAAAGCTGAAAAAAATAGTGATTTATGGTGCAGACATTTGTTTTTAGTTTCAATTGTTCTTACTGAAATTAACCTGAATCTGGAACTGTTGTGGAAATGGGGGGGTGAGGGGTGGAGGATTGAGAAGGGGGCTTAAGCCAGGTGTAGAATCCATTTGAGGATGGATAGTTCTCACAAATATTGGAACACATTACCTAAATAATTTGGAATGATAAGCAACAAAATAAATGTCCAGAATACAGAGTAGAGCTACATTATAATTAAAGCTTAATCATGCCTTTTATTATATTTTTCCTTCCATACATATATTTGGTTTGTAAAATGCAAGGCTGGGACATGGGTTATGCCTGTATGATGTCCCCAATTCTGGTAGCTCTGCCTGCCAATCCTGTACACTAATGATTCGAATAGCACAAAATCCCCCATTATTGCAATTGAAATAAACATCATCTTCACTAATCAACTTCCTTCATTTGTTTTCCAGTGAACAGCTTGTTAAATGATCATTTATCTGATAAATGATATAATCCAGTCACAGGGTGTGTTAGATACACATTTGCAATCAGTGTACCGAATCGTAAGATCATCAAGAAAATATGATAAGAAACAATGCAAGTCTCAATATAGCCGAATTAAATAAATCCCTCATTTCCTGTTCATTCCGGATGCTTTTCCTCTTTTATAATCTCTTCCCAGCTGTTTTACCTCATACATTTTCTAATGAGTACTTCAACTAAAACTCATAAGCTCCCAAGCAATTGAATTTCCTGTCTGAAGAAGGCTCTCGACCCGAAACGTCACTCATTCCTTCTCTCTCGAGATGCTACCTGTCCCGCTGAGTCGGTCCAGCATTTTGTGTTTATCTTCAATTGAATTTCCTGCCTATTTAAAAACCCTTATTTTTCAGAGCTCTACTGTTGTTCCTTCCTCCTTCTGCTTGCTGCTTCTTGTCAGCACCTTTCCTTAATGCTTAATTTCCATGGCCCGCCAAGATAAATGGAAGTCATCACTTTCCTATTAAACACCGCCATCAATTGAGTCCTCTCAGTTGGTCCTGAGTGGGCTCTGATGAAGGGAAGGGCTGCTAGCGAACTGCCTGAACTGTTTGCAACAAAATAAGGATAAAAATCTATTGTGTAAGAAGGAACTGCGGATGCTGGTTTAAACCGAAGATAGATACAGAATGCTGGAATAACTCAGCAGGGCAGGCAGCATCTCTGGAGAGAAGGAATGGGTGATGTTTTGGGTCTAGACCCTTCTTTGGACTCCCTTGTTACAATACTAAAAGTGTGCAGGAAGGAACCGTGGATGCTGGTTTGGGTCACCCATCGCCTCATCCACCATTCAATACAATCATATTATTGTTTAGTTTACTTTACTACTACAAGGCAAAATCAGGAGGCAGCTCAAATGTCGGCCAAACATCACTCCCTGATTCCCGAGCCCCCTTTCGCTGTTATGGTATTTCAGTCTCAGTCACAGAGGCCGACGTCAGGAAAGCGCCTGGACCTGATGGTTTACCTGTTCGAGTCCTAAAAACCTGTGCGGACCAACTGGCTGGAGTTTTTATGGACATTTTCAACCTCTCACTTCTGAGGTCTGAGGTTCCCACCTGCTTGAAAAGGGCATCAATTATACCAGTGCCCAAGAAGAGCAAGGTGACGTGCCTCAATGACTATCGACCTGTGGCACTAACGCCTGTGGTGATGAAGTGCTTCAAGAGTTTGATCATGGCGCAAATGATCTCCTGCCTCGACAAAAACTTGAACCCACTGCAGTTCACTTACCGCCACAACAGATCAACGGTGGATGTGATTTCGCTGGCTCTCCACTCCGCTCTGGACCACTTGGACAACAAAAACTCATATGTCAGGCTGTTATTCATTGATTGCAGCTCGGCATTTAATACTATCATCCCCACAAGCTGGGGTCTCTGCGCATCCCTCTGCAATTGGATCCTCGACTTCCTCATCCACAGACCACAGTCTGTTCGTATTGGTGGAAATGTGTCAGACTCGATAGCAATTAGCACGGGAGCACCTCAAGGCTGCGTGCCTATCCCCCTGCTGTACTCACTCTATACTCATGACTGCGTAGCCAGTCACAGTGTGAACTCCATCATCAAGTTCGCTGACGACACCACTGTTGTGGGACGTATCACTGATGGTGATGAGTCGGAGTACAGAAGAGAGATCGAGCAACTGTCCACATGGTGCCAGCACAATAATCTGGCCCTCAACACCAGCAAAATCAAGGAACTGATTGTGGATTTTGGAAGGAGTAGGATGGGGACCCATAGTCCCGTTTATATCAACGGGTCGATGGTTGAAAGGGTCAAGAGCTTCAAATTCTTGGGCATACACATCTGTGAAGATCTTTCCTGGTCCGAGAACACTGATGCAATTATCAAGAAAGCTCACCAACGCCTCTACTTCCTGAGAAGATTACGGAGAGTCGGTTTGTCAATGAGGACTCTCTCTAACTTCTACATGTGCACAGTAGAGAGCTTGCTGACTGGTTGCATCGTGGCTTGATTCAGCAACCTGAGCGCCCTGGAGAGGAAAAGACTACAAAAAGTAGTAAACACTGCCCAGTCCATCATCGGCTCTGACCTTCCTACCACTGCACTCTGTACTTATTTTTCTATATCGCAATCACTAAGAACGACGCTAAACTGCATTTCGTTGTACCTATACTTGTATTTGTGCAATGACATTAAACTTGAATTGAATTGAATTGAATTGAATTGAATTGAGGGGATTTACCGCAGTCGCTGCCTCAAAAAGGCTGGCAATATCATCAAAGACCCACACCATCCTGGCCACACACTCATCTCCCTGCTACCTTCAGGTAGAAGGTACAGGAACCTGAAGACTGCAACGACCAGGTTCAGGAATAGCTACTTCAACACAGCCATCAGGCTATTAAACCTGGCTCGGACAAAACTCTGATAACTAATAACCCATTATCTGTTATTTGCACTTTATTCATTTATTTATTCATGTGTGTATATATTTATATATGGTACATGGACACACTGATCTGTTTTGTAGTAACTGCCTTCTATGTTCTGTGTGCTGAAGCAAAGCAAGAATTTCATTGTCCTATCAGGGACACATGACAATAAACTCACTTGAACTTGAACTTTACTTTATTTTACTTTAGTTCAGTTTAGTTTTAGAGATAGAGAGCAGAAACAGGCCCTTCAGCCCACTTAGTCCGCGCCGACCAGCGATCCTCGTACACTAACACTATCCTACAGACAGAGGCCCAGGAGCCGTTGGTGAGGAATGAGCGACGTCTGAGCGGTAAGCTTAAAACCCGAGCGCGGGGCTTTGTTTTTACAGAGGCCCAGGAGCCGTTGGTGAGGGAGGAGCGACTGAAATCTGTAACATTCTAAATCCGTAACGTTCTAGTCAATTATCTAGGCTTGAGGAAGCCGCTGATTGGTGGACTTAAGTACGCAGCTGATTGGCAGTCAGATTCCAGCAGTTTGTAGTGTACTGTACTTTGTTTTTTGTATTGTATTTTGTATTTTGTGTTGTATCTAGGGTAAGGGAAGTATGAGTGCCAGGGCAGCTTACTGCTCTGGATGTCACATGTGGGTGGTCATGGAGTTCGGTAGCCCTCCAGACGTCCACATCTGCACCAGGTGTGTGGAGATGGGACTCCTAAAGGAGGGTGTTAGGAACCTGGAGCAGCAGCTCGATGACCTCCGTCTGGTCAGGGAGAGTGAGGTCATAGACATTTTAAATCTTGTAACTGCTCATGCGCACATTGTTCCCTCCCCGGTAAACTGCCCGTCAGCATTTTTTTATCTTGAAAACCGCGCATGCGCACATTGTTCCCTCCCCGGTGTACTGTCATTCGGCTATTTTTAAATCGTGGAAACCGCGCATGCGCAGATTGTTCTCTCGACTTTTATCATGTAATTTGGTTTCAATAGGTCCTATCTCTTAATAAAGTATTTAAAAATATATAGCACCAAAAAATGTATTAACAATATATTATTTGTGCACAAAATCCATTCTTCTCTCTTTGTTTGCAGCAAAAATATCCATAAGGTTGCTTCGTGAAACTCTTCAGGTAATCACTATCCACCCTTGAAAATCCCGCTAAGAAACTTGCGCATGCGCAGTAGGCTGGTGTGCATGCGCAGTGCGCAATACAGCACATGCACTGGTTCACAGTGTAAAGGCAGAGTTTCAGCTGCCTTTACGGACCATTCCCACTGATGGCTTGAAGCAGCGTCGATGGCACGTGAGTAGCACATACTTCCACGTTTAAAATCTCTTAGGGAGGCATAATTCTCCCATGCCTTTACTATTTATGACCATTTTATGTATGTTTTATATATATTTTATATATATTATATTTATATATAAAATTATTACTATTTTATAATTTTAGTCAGGGTAGGCACTGCCTACCTTGCCTACCCTGACGGCACGTGCCTGGTCTGAACATGTCCAAGATATCCTGAAAAGGGAGGGAGAGGAGCCTGAGGTCGTGGTACATATTGGTACCAATGACATAGGTAAAAAAAGAGAAGAGATCCTGAAAGAAGAATTTAGGGAGTTAGGAAGAGAGTTAAGGAAAAGAACCGCAAACATAACAGTCTCAGGATTACTTCCTGTGCCATGCGACAGTGAGAGTAGGAAAGGAGCAAGGTGGAGGATAAATGCCTGGCTGAAGGACTGGTGCAGAGGGCAGGGATTCAAGTTTCTAGATCAATGGAACCTATTTTGGGGAAGGAGTGGCCTGTATAAAAAGGATGGGTTGCACTTGAACCCGAGGGGGGCCAGTATCCTGGCAGAGAAATTTGCAAAGGTTACAGGGGGGGACTTTAAAATAGAATGGTTTGGGGGAGGGACTCAAATAGAGAAAGCCAGTAGACAGGGTCTGAGGCAGGAGGCAGAGAAGGGAAGCACTCAGATCCAACATGTAGGGGGGGAAGAAGAAAAAAATAACAAACAGAAAATAAGAGGTGGTCGTTTCCCAGGGAAAAAATCAAAAGGGACCACTTGTCAACATAATTGTAAAAGGAGTAAGAGTTTTGTAAAAACAAGCCTGAAGGCTTTGTTCTCAATGCAAGGAGCATTCGTAATAAGGTGGACGAGTTGAATGTGCAGATAGCTATTAATGACTATGTTATAGTTGGGATCACGGAGACATGGCTTCAGGGGGACCAAGGCTGGGAACTGAACATCCAGGGATATTCAATATTCAGGAGGGATAGACAGAAATGAAAGGGAGGTGGGGTAACATTGCTGGTGAGAGAGGAGATTAATGCGATAGAAAGGAAGGACTTTAGCTTGTAGAATGTGGAATCGATATGGATGGAGCTGCAAAACTCTAAGGGGCAGAAAACACTAGTGGGAGTTGTGTACAGGCCACCTAACAGTAGTAGTGGAGTTGGGGATGGCATCAAACAGGAAATTAGAAATGTGTGCAACAAGGGTAAAACAATTATAATGGGTGACTTCAATCTATATATAGATTGGGTGAATCAAATGGGCAGGGGTGCTGAGGAAGAGGCTTTCTTGGAATGTATGTGGGATAGTTTTCTAAGCCAACATGTGGAGGAACCAATGAGAGAGCAGGCTATTCTAGACTGGGTATTGAGTAATGAGGAAGGGTTAGTTAGCTGTCTTGTTGTGCGGGGCCCCTTGGGCAAGAGTGACCATAATATGGTTGAGTTCTTCATTAGGATGGAGAGTGACATAATTAAGTCAGAAACAAAGGTTCTGAACTTAAACAAAGGTAACTTTGAAGGTATGAGAAGTGAATTGGCCAAGGTAGACTGGCAAGTGATTCTTAAAGGGTTGACAGTGGATGTGCAATGGAAAGTATTTAAAGACTGCATGGATGAACTACAACAATTGTTTGTCCCAGTTTGGCAAAATAATAAATCAGGGCAGGTAGTGCATCCATGGATAACAAGGGAAATCAGGGATAGTATAAAAACAAAAGATGAAGCATACAAATTAGCCAGAAAAAGCAGCCCACCAGAGGACTGGGAGAAATTCAGAGTCCAGCAGAGGAGGACAAAGGGCTTAATTAGGAAAGAGAAAATAGATTATGAAAGAAAAATTGGCAGGGAACATAAAAACTGACTGCAAATGTTTTTATAGATATGTGAAGAGAAAGAGATTAGTTAAAACAAATGTAGGTCCCTTGCAGTCAGAAACAGGTGAATTGATCATGGGGAACAAGGCCATAGCAGGCCAATTGAATAACTATTTTGGTTCTGTCTTCACTAAGGAAGACATAAATAATCCCCCAGAAATAGCAGGGGACCGGCGGTCAAATAAGGTGGAAGAACTGAGTGAAATCCAGGTAAGCCGAGAAGTGGTGTTGGGTAAATTGAATAGATTAAAGGCCGATAAATCCCCAGGGCCAGATAGTCTGCATCCCAGAGTACTCAAGGAAGTAGCCACAGAAATAGTGGATGCATTAGTGATAATTTTTCAAAACTCCTTAGATTCTGGAGTAGTTCCTGAGGATTGGAGGGTAGCTAATGTAACCCCACTTTTTAAAAAAGGAGGGAGAGAGAAAACGAGGAATTACAGACCAGTTAGTCTAACATCGGTAGTGGGGAAACTGTTAGTCAGTTATTAAAGATGGGATAGCAGTACATTTGGAAAGTGGTGAAATCATTAGACAAAGTCAGCATGGATTTACAAAAGGTAAATCATGTCTGACGAATCTTATAGAATTTTTCAAGGGTGTAACTGGCAGAGTTGATAAGGGAGAACCAGTGGATGTGTTATATCTAAACTTTCAGAAGGCTTTCGACAAGGTCCCACATAAGAGATTAGTAGGGCCGGACTTTCGCCTGCTAAATTGTAAATTTAGTGGGGTACCGCAAGGCTCAGTGCTGGGACCCCAGCTATTTACAATATATATTAATGATTTGGACGAGGGAATTGAATGCAACATCTCCAAAGTTGTAGATGACACTAAGCTGGGGGCTAGTGTTAGGTGTGAGGAGGATGCTAGGAGGCTGCAAGGTGACTTGGATAGGCTGGGTGAGTGGGCCAATGCATGGCAGATGCAGTATAATGTGGATAAATGTGAGGTTATCCACTTTGGTGGCAAAAACATGAGGGTAGACTATTATCTTAATGGTGGCAAATTAGGAAAAGGGGAGATGCAACGAGTCCTGGGTGTCATGGTACACCAATCATTGAAAGTAGGCATGCAGGTGCAGCAGGCAGTGAAGAAAGCAAATGGTATGTTAGCATTCATAGCGAAAGGATTTGAGTGTAGGAGCAGGGAGGTTCTACTGCAGTTCTACAGGATTTTGGTGAGACAACACCTGGAGTATTGCGTATAGTTTTGGTCTCCAAATCTGAGAAAAGATATTCTTGGCATAGAGGGGGTACAGAGAAGGTTCACTAGACTGATTCCTGGTATGTCAGAACTTTCATATGAGGAAAGACTGGATAGACTTGGCTTGTACTCGCTAGAATCTAGAAGACTGAGGGGGGATCTTATAGAAACTTACAAAATTCTTAAGGGGTTGGATAGGCTAGATGCAGGAAGATTGTTTCTGATGTTGGGGAGGTCCAGAACAAGGGGTCACAGTCTAAGGATAAGGGGGAATTCCTTTAGGACCGAGATGAGAAAACATTTTTCACACAGAGAGTGGTGAAGCTCTGGAACTCTCTTCCACAGAAGGTAGTTGAGGCCAGTTCATTGGCTATATTTAAGAGGGAGTTAGATGTGGCCCTTATGGCTAAAGGGATCAGGGGGTATGGAGAGAAGGCAGGTACGGGATACTGAGTTGGATGATCAGCCATGATCATATTGAATGGCGGTGCAGGCTCGAAGGGCCAAATGGCCTACTCCTGCACCTATTTTCTATGTTTCTATGTTTCTATACACTAGGGACAATTTACAATTTTACAAAAGCCAATTAATCAGCAAGCCTGTACGTCCTATGAGTGTGGGAGGGAACCCGAGCGCCCGGAGAAAACCCACGTACGTCACGGAATGTACAAACTCCATACAGACAGCACCCGTAGTCAGGATCGAAGCGTTGCTGCCTTACAGTGTGAGAAAGTGGCACTGTAAGGCAGCAACTCTACCGCTGCTCCACCATGCCCCCACTGAGGTATATTTTTCACCTCAGCGTCACATTCTCCCCCTAACTATACATTCCTTGGTTTCTTAATATCCACAAATCGAGTCTTGATTAGATCAATTGTATACTCTAACTCCAAAATCAAATATGTAATCTTAAATTGAATCCCGTGCTTACTTCTGCTGGTGCATTCAACAGCAGATCGTTGCCTTGTTGAGTTTTATAAAGAAGCTAAGATGTTGCTTTAAAGCCAAGACAGAAATTGCAATTCAAGTTTCAATTAAAGAGCAACAGTGGGGGATTCCAGAAAATAAATTGTGGGCGTACATGGAATTAATAAGCTAGCAAAAGAGTTCAACATAAAAAATAAACAAAAAATTGAAATATTTTTAAATGGATAAAACAAGTAAGCAGTTAAAAAAAAAAAGCAAATAACTAACAAATAGATTTTTTATAGGAGGCATTTGTGCCTATCAAAGATAATTGTAGTTTAAGTCAGATGTCAATGTGCTAATATGTTAGTTTGTTCATTCCCTTGTTTTTCATGCTGCTGAACTTCAAAATTCATTTGTTTGAAGCAGGAATTGATATGGGCAACTTTAACCTTTATCAGGAGCTTCAACAACGAGGCAACTCGCCCTCAAACATAACAAACCAAGATTCTAGTTGAAAGATGTTGATGAATTCAGTGGATTTTTTAATGACAATCAGTTCCATTGAGTTAAGCAGTATATGGAACCATGATTCATTAATGTACCCTTTTAAAAGCACACTTAGTTATTGGTTGTATAGGATTAAGACCAAGGCATGCATGGACAAAATTGCAGTTTGCATTACTGGAATTTTATTTGGTTCCGTGGATTAGCTATGCTTCACTTTAATTGTAACTCCTGAAAAGATTTTATGTAAAGCAATTTTTCTGGTACATTTTCTGCACTGCTCCTGCTGTGCACAAACTTCACTTATCAACACTGATAAAGGTAGAATGCAATTAGAAGCACAGACAACGATATATATAATAGATAGGTAATAATTATTTTAGACTACATGTCGAGTGCAGAATTGCATTAAATTTGCACAGCCACGATTTGGTTGCTGTATTTCACAGTGACTTCATGCACTGGATTGGACTCATTCCCTACAGGTCTGAAAGCAGCAGAAAATGAATGTCACTAGTTTGAAACTTTCATCAAAAATAGATGAGAGAGCAGTGTATGATGTTCGAAATGACGGTGAAACCTTGGAATCAGACGGAATTTGACAAGTCACCAAAAACCATTGGTTCTAATTATAAATTGATAAAATTGTAGAACATAGTTTGATAAACACTCATGCAATAAAAAATATAATATTCACCATAGCAGTGCAGCCAATTGCAAGTAAAATGTAAACTCCAAAGATCTTCTGATTCTATAATTCTGGAAAAATGTGTAAATGAAGAAAAGATCTATAATAGCCATCAGGCTATTAAACTCAACTCAAACAAAACTCTGAACATTAATAGCCCATTGCACTTTATCTGTTTATTTATGTGTGTGTGTGTATATATATATTCAATGGTATATGGTCACACTGATCTGCTCTGTATTTATTTATGCCGACTATATACTGTTGTGCTGAAGCAAAGCAAGAATGTCATTGTCCTATCTGGGACACATGACAATAAACTCTCTTGAATCTTGAAATTCTGTAGTCAACCTATTTAAACCTTAATATGAAGACATGAGTGAAGATGGTAATAAAGTGAAGAAGGTAATAAAGTATTGTAAGGGGATCTTAATCAGCTGGGGACATGGACCAAGTATTGGCAAATGGAGGTTAATTTAGGTAAGTATTTTGTTTTAGGTAATTGAACCAGGTCAGGACCTTCACAGTGAATGGTAGAGATCTGGGTAGTGCTGTCGAGCAGAGGGATCGAACAATACAAATTCATGGGTACATAAAATGCTGGAGAAACTCAGCGGATGCAGCAGCATCTATGGAGCGAAGGAGATAGGTAACGTTTCGGGCCGAAACCCTTCTTCAGACTGATGGGAGGTGGGGGGAGGCGGGGGGAAGAAAAGAAAAAAGGAGGAGCCTGAGGGCTGAGGGACAGGTGGGAAGGGGAGGAGACAGTAAGGGTTAACAGAATTGAGAAAATTCAATGTTCATGCCAAGAGCATGCAGACTCCCCAAGCGGAATATGAGGTGCTGTTCCTCCAATTTGCGGTGTTGCTCACTCTGGCCATGGAGGAGGCCCAGGACAGAGAGGTCGGATACGGAATGGGAGGGGGAGTTGAAGTGCTGAGCCACCGGGCGGTCGGTTTGGTTATTGTGGACCGAGCGGAGGTGTTCGGTGAAACGATTGCCAAGCCTCCGCTTGGTCTCACCTCTTGGCCTCTCATCCTCTTGGCATGAACATTGAATTCTCTCAATTCTGTTGACCCTTGCTGTTTCCTCCCCTTCCCACCTCTCCCTCAGCCCTCGGGCTCCTCCTCCTCCTTTTTCCTTTCTTCCCTGCCTCCCCCCACCCCATATCAGTCTGTAGAAGGGTTTCAGCCCAAAACGTTACCTATCTCCTTTGCTCCATAGATGCTGCTGCACCCGCTGAGTTTCTCCAGCATTTTGTGTACCCTCGATTTTCCAGCAACTGCAGTTCCTTCTTTAATACAATTACATGGTTCCCTGAAAGTGGCATTGCAGATAGATAGAGTGGTGAATAAAGGGCCTGTCCCACTTACGTGTCCTTGGATGCAAATTACGCAACCTTGTGGTCGGCTTGAGGCGCACGGGCATCGTGTGGCCGTGCGGGGCCGGTCCCACTGTGAAGCGTGGAGTGGCATGTAGTTGTGCGTGACATCGCACGGGGCTCAGAAGTTTTGTAGTCTTTGCGCGCCAACGGCCTGTCGCGTAACTGATGGCCAAAGTGGCACAGGCCCAAGACCCTGGCGCGACGCAACATCTCACCTGCAACAGCAGCAGAAGCAGGCAAATGATCACCGAGCTTGACCTAGGGCTCACGGCCGTTGCGGGTCCGGATCCGCCCCCACTTCTACTCCCAGAGCGGGGCCAAGAAAATTGAAGATGGACACATAATGCAGGAGTAACTCAGCGGGACCGGCGGCATCGCAGGAGAGAAGGAATGGAAGTTTCGGGTCAAGACCCTTCTTTCAGACTGAAGAAGAGTCTCAACATGAAACGTCACCCATTCCTTCTCTCCAGAGATGCTTTCGTCCCGTTGAGTTACTCCGGCATTTTGTGCCTATCTTCAAATGATGTCACGCACTCCAGACGGCTGTGCGGTCGAATGAAGTCGCGTGTGACCTTCGCGGGACCGTCACGGCTCAACGCGACCATGAGGCCGCGTAATTAGCGTGCCAAGAACACGTAAGTGGGACAGGGGCTTCATGCTTTTGGCATACTAGACTTCTTTGGTCAAGGCAATGAGTACAAGTACTGGGGTATTATGTTACAGTTGTATTAGATGTTTATGATGTGTATTTGCAGAATCGTGTTCAGTTCTGGGCAGCCTGACAGGAAAGATGCCATTAACTTGAAACAGTTAAGATAAGATTTACAAAGATGTTGTCGGTACTTGAGAGTTTGAGCTAAAGGGAGAGGTTGGGCAGGCTTGGACTGAGGCAGTGTTCTTATGAGGGACATGGATAGGGTGAATGCACTGAGTCTTTTTTCCAGGGTAGGGAGATCAAGAACTAGTGGACATAGGTTTAAGGTGATGGGGAAAGATTTAATAGGAAACTATGACCTGATGAATGTCTTTTAATCTTACCATGCGTTCATACTCATTAAGTGAATGGGTTTTTGGAGTCTCTGCCAACTCAGACCTTAAGTAGGGACACAAGACCCCATCAAGTTCATCGGGGACTTTTGAACAAAGGATTAAGAGGCCAAAGGAAAGGTAACTTACTTTTTGAAAAGGATTTGCTTTACTTCAATGCATTTATTTATTTGTGTGTTTTAAAACCGTTTTAGTATTTTATTTTCAAGAAACAATTTCCAATTTTCTGAATGATTACTTCAGTCTTAATAATTTTAAGATATTTCTGAATGTCTGAAACATTCTCAAGGGATAAAAACATAGCCAATTCATAGTGCAGCAGCCAGTTCATAGAGGGCTGGAGGCAGGTCTTCACCAGCTGTGAAAGGCTGTCAGCGGCTGTAGGATTTGTTGCAAAACAAGTTTAGTTGAGTGGTTTATTGTCAAGTGTACTGAGGTACAGTGAAAGCTGTTTTTGTTGTGTGTTATCCAGTCAGCGAAAAGACTCTACATGATTACAATCAAGCCGTCCACAGTGTACAGATACAGAATAAAGAGAATAATGTTTAGGGGAAGATATGCCCAATAAAGTGCGATTAAAGGTAGTCTGAGTGTCAGGACCACTCTCCAGTTGGTGTTAGGAGGGTTCAATAACCTGACAACAGCTGGAAAGAAACTGTCCCTGAATCTGGAGGTCATCAATTTGAAAGTAATAAGGATTATTACCTGGAGAACATGGACAGGTGACGTTTCAGGTTGGGACCCAGGTCCTGACACGCTACATCACCCATCCATGTTCTCCAAAGATGCTGCCCGCTAAGTTACTCTGGAACTTTGTATCTTTTTTTGTGAACCTGCATTTACAGTTCTTTATTTCCACTTTCTTCCGCATTATTTCCTGATCAAATGTCCATGTGATCCAGTTTCACGTGGGCTGTACTAAATAAAGGCTGAGTGATCAAATATATTGTGACCACATTCCCAAGAGCATGTCAAAATAGAATTGAAACCCTTTTCTGTGATGGGAAATGAGCACAAGACCTTCTGACCCAGAAAACAAAGGTCTGTTTACCATGATGACTAAAAAACAATAACTAATTGCTTCAATCAGGCACCAGACATAAAGGCTTAATTACAATGCAATTTGAATTATTTCCAATCAAAAATAAGTTATATCTCACAGGATGTACTCTGCTAGAGACATGCCCCTGGTTGAGGAAGTGGATGTATTTGATGGTGCAAGGGTAATTTAGCCCTGAAGAGAAGCCAGGATGTTTTGAAGTAAATTGAAAAGTTCCTGAGAGGAGATTTCCTTCAGTGCTCTCATTGCCTTGATGACATCATCCATTCATTACCAAGGAGCCAAGAGCTGGTTTAATTGCAGTACCTTTGAAGTAAAAGAATTGCTTTTCCTAATCTCCTTTCATATCATTTCCTTAAATATCTCCAGATGGTGTATGTCCTGTTCAATTAATAAGCAAACAAAACATCAGGTATTCCTCAAAGGCCAAACCATTCAGAGAGTAAATATTCTGTTCATGGAACTACATTATTCATGCTAGTAATGGGCTGCCACTGATCTGGGACACAGATAGGAATATCAAGGTATCCCAAATAAAGTTTTAAAAAGTCTAAAAGACAAACATGTAGGATGCTGAGGGTTGAGTGAAGATCATCTAAATATCTGCCTTGTGTTTAGTTTAATTTAGTTTAGGTTTGAGATACAGTGTGGAAGCAGGTGATCCGGCCACACCGAGTCCGGGCCGACCAGCGATGCCCGCACATTAACACTATCCTACATACACCAGGTACAATTTACAATTATACCAAACTAATTAACCTACAAACTGGACGTCTTCGCAGTGGTGGGAGGAAACTGGAGATCAACAGAGAAAACCCACGCAGGTCACGGGAAGCAATTACAAACTCCATACATACAGCATCGGTAGTCAGGATCGAACCCGGTCTCTGGTGCTTCATGGCAGCAACTCTGCCGTGTGCCACCGTGTTGTGTTTAATTGATCTATCCCTCAACAGGCTACAATATTGCTGTTTCCTCTTTATTCCCAGCATATTTAAGAATACGTTTTTTTGTTTAAATCTCCGAGAATCAGCATTACTTTTTCCCACAAGAAATCTTGGGCATGCAAATCTGATCGAGAGGGAGTGGGGTTTACAAGAATATTTGTTCTATAACCTTGACAATTGCAATGCCTGATTAATGGACATAGCATAGATTACATCAAAGGCAGACAGGGTCATGAATAAGGCGTTTAGGTCACTGGCCTTTATCAGTTAGGGCATTTAGTTTAGAAGTTGTGATGTTATGTTTTTTGGGGTGGTGCTGCACTTGGGACTATTGTGTTCAGTTTGATCACCCTGATTTGGAATGCCCACCAAATCCATACTGACCATCAACCATCCATTTTTCATTTATCCCACTTTGTTCTCTCCTTATTCCCATCAACTCCCCCCAGATTTGACCACTCACCTACACGTTATCACAGGGCAATTTACAGAGATTTTTTCCAGGGATTCAAATCAAGAACTAGACGGCATAGATTTAATGTTAAAGAAGGAACTGCAGATGCTGGAGAATCGAGAGTTACACAAAAAGCTGGAGAAACTCAGCGGGTGCAGCAGCATCTAAGGAGCGAAGGAGATAGGCGACGTTTCGGGTCGAGACCCTTCTTCAGACTGGTCAGGGATCAGGGAAACGAGAGATATAAACAGTGATGTGGAGAGATAAGGAACAATGAGTGAAAGACTCCCTCCGCAACTCCCTCGTCAATTCTTCCCTTCCCTCCCACTCCACTCCTTCCCCGGGCACTTTCCCTTGCAACCGCAAGAGATGCTACACTTGTCCCTTCACCTCCCCCATCCACTCCTTTCAGGGACCCAAGCAGTCATTCCAAGTCCGACAGAGGTTCACCTGCACCTCCTCCAACCTCATCTACTGCATCCGTTGCTCCAGATGCCAGCTGATCTACATCGGTGAGACCAAGCGGAGGCTGGGCGATCGTTTCGCCGAACACCTCCGCTCGGTCCGCAATAACCAACCCGACCTCCCGGTGGCTCAGCACTTCAACTCCCCCTCCCACTGCGTATCCGACCTCTCGGTCCTGGGCCTCCTCCACGGCCAGAGTGATCAACACCGCAAGTTGGAGGAACAGCACCTCATATTCCGCTTGGGGAGTCTGCATCCTCTGGGCTTAAACATTGAATTTTCTCAATTCTGTTAACCCAGACTGCCTCCCCCCCACCTCTCCCTCAGCCCTCTGGCCCTGACATTCCTTCTCCATCTCCCCCCCCCCCTCCCCAGTCGCACTAGCTTCTCATTTTCACACCACAAACAGCTTACAATGGCCTACTTCCTTTGTCACCAATACTTTTTTGCATATCTTTCACTCATTGTTCCTTATCTCTCCACGTCACTGTTTATATCTCTCGTTTCCCTGATCCCTGACCAGTCTGAAGAATGATCTCGACCCGAAACGTCGCCTATCTCCTTCGCTGCCCACCTCTTTGCAGAGTGTGGATTTGCCCAAAGAGTCTGGAGAAAAATGCAAGGGTCCCTGGTACGCTTTATTCCAAACAGCTCTGTCACAGAGGACTCTGTGATTTACGGACTGTTCCCAGGGACACATTCAGAGACTGACATCAAGTGCTGCTGGGAGGTTATCAACTCGGTGAAAGACGCTCTCTGGTCTGCCCGAGCTTTGTTCACCACCCAGCAGAGCGAGATGTCCGTCGGGGAATGTTGCCGACTGGCCCACTGCAGACTGCAGGAGTACGTACTAAGGGACGCACTGAAGCTCGGTGCAGCCAACGCCAAGGCTCGGTGGGGGAGGGCCACAGTCTAAGGTCCTTCCGCTGCTGGACATGGGGGGCACCGTATGGTGGAGACGCCCCTCAAAAATAAGGGAAGGTACCCCATGCCGGGGGGCCACATGAGTGGCACGGGTGGGGGATTAATTAGTAAAATTTGAAAAAATGTATATAGACTGCATGGAAGAATTTGTATAGCCTCCGAAAATGTCGGATGGTTTTTTCGCACGGTTGATGTATTGTAAATATTTATTACTTGAATAAAGTCTATTTTGAAATATAAAAAAAAAAAAATCTCCTTCGCTCCTTAGATGCTGCTGCACCCGCTGAGTTTCTCCAGCTTTTTGTGTAACCCCCGGCATAGATTTAAGGTGAGAGGGGAAAATATTAATCAGGACCCTTTGGGCAAAGTTTTCACACAGAAGGTGACACGTATATAGAACGCGCAGCCAGAGGAGGAGCTTGAGGCAGATACAATAACAAACTTTAAAGAACATTTGGGCATATGCATGGATTGGAAAGGTTTAGAGGGATATGGGCCTAATGTGAACACGTGGGACTAGCTGATATGGGCAGCATGATTTGAGTTGGTCCAAAGGGCTTGTTTCTGATATATGACTCTTTGATTTAATGCTGCAGATATTTCATTATTATTTTTAAAGCTACTTAATCTGCTGGATGAATATATTCATCTAAATGAACTGCGAGGTTTCTCCAACTCTGCCAACTAAATGGCTAAGGAAAGCATTAGTGGATTCTTTGCCGAGCATCGGAAAATGACTGGCATACAACGCTACACCCTTTGAAAAATTAATGTGCAGATCTGGTTTAAAGTACTTTGGAACTTCACCTCTAGCATTATAAATGCATTACAGTTTATTACCATTATGAGTCTGCCTGAAGAACTTAAAACATTTATATATTTACAGGCTTTTCATGTCTTGAGGGTCTCAAGCAATGAAGTCATTCTTTGCTCTCACATAGTTAGCTTTCAAAGGTTCGGCGCTCTGCTCTGCTCTGCCCTGTCTTCCCTCTTATCTGTCCTTCTTCCCCCTTATCTGTTGCAACCTGGTAAAAATATCCAAACACATGGCAGAGGATCCACTGGGACTCGACACAGAACCTCCCTGTCCCTCTTCTCAACCCCTCAATTCGTTTTGTGTTGTTAACCTACATGTCTGATGTTCAGATTCAGATAAACAATCATTTCTTCCCATTAATCTTTGAGAAGACCAAAGCCAGCATTTCAAATTAGACAAGTAAGTATACATGGGTTAGTTAATAGGTTTGCAGATTACACCAAAATTGGTGGAGTTGCAGTCAATGAGGATGGCCGTTAAAGTACATAACAGGATACAGGTTAGCTACAGAAATGTGCGGAGAAATAACAGATGGAATTTCATCAGAGCAAGGGCGAGTTGTTGCACTTTGGGAGGTGGGATGTTAGGTGAAAGTATACAGTTAATGGCAAAACTTTAAACAACAGTGAAGTACAGAGGAATCTTGAGCTCCAAGCCCATAGCTCCCTGAAAGTGGCAACATGAGTAGATACAGTGGGAAAGAGGGTATATGGTCTGACTGCCCTTTACGGTTAAGGCATAGAGGATAAGAGTTTGGAATTCATCTTGGAACTTTATAGGAGTTTGGTTAGGTGACGTATGGCACATTGTGTGCAGTTCTGGTTGCAGCATTAAAGGGTGGATGTGGAGGCTTTGGAGAGCAGACTGGATCAGAGGGTATTATCTATAAGGAGAGCTTGGGCAGACTTGGATTGCATCCTCTGGTGTTTCAGAGACTGAGGGGAGACCTGATAGAAATATATAAAATTATAAGAGGCAATGATAGAGCTGTACATATAGATTGTGTACAACCAGGGCCATTTTCCTTGGAGTGGAAATGTCAAAGATTGGATGGCATGGCTTTAAGGTAAGAGAGGAAAAATGTAAAGGATATGACTGAGGCAATTTTTTTTTACATAGGGTGTGATGGGTGCCTGGAACGCACTGCCTGGGGTGGTGGTAGAGGCAGATATGATTGTGGCATTTAAGAGGCTTTCAGATAGGCACATGGAATTGCAGGGAATGGAGAGATATGGATTGTGTGTAGGCAGCGAAGATTAGTTTAACCTGACATAATTTTCGGCACAGACATTGTGGGACAAAGGGCTTGTACAGTTCTATGCTCTACTTTCTGAGGCCATAAATTCTACCCCTCTCCATGCCACAGCCAATGCTACAGTGACCAGCATTCTAGTGGACACGAAATTGAGCTCTTAGCCCTGTATCCTTCTCAGCAAAAAAGTCACTCACTTCCAGTACAGTAACATTGGTAGTTTTGACCCCTATTTCAGCCAGTTGAATTACATCCATCATTTTATCCTCTCCACACGTACAGTTTCCTTTTCCTTGACAGCCTCCCATCTTCCGAATCCATAAACCTGGATATATCCAAACTTTGGGGCAGCACGCATGGGCAGCCAAGAGATCTGCTCCTGCTTCTATTTTTCACATTCGTTTTTTAATATTCTGTACAGGCCATATCTTCCTCTATAACAATACATGCTCACTCCTCTGCTCCCACGACTCCTGATCTCTTCATACATTCAATTTAGAATTTTCATTATTCTGTTCAAACCACTTTAAGATCCCATCTCATACCAGGCTATGCAACTCTGGAGGAACACTGTAGTATTCACCTTTTCACCACCATTGCCTTGTTAAACCTTCAGATATTCACACCTTCTATTCGAGATTCCCCTTTTTAAATCTACTGTATCTGCATCTTCTCGAATCTTTGGTTCAGTGTCAATATTTGATGAATTATATTTGTGCGAGACACATTGGGACATTCTTCTACTTTAAAAGGACAACTAATGTAAATATTTCTTATAATGTCAGGGCTGTGAGGTTTCCATGTTTGTGGCTGACTTTACATAGAAAATACTATTCAAATGCCCCTTTTGATTTTGATACATATGAATCAAATGCTTTCTCTCTGCTATGCTATTCTCTGTAAAGATTAAAAATCAATGAGTGCAAGGATAATATAATAAATTCTTTCAATGGCATAACCTATGTTAGTGGACTAGATGTGTACATTGAATGCGCATGAATGGGTTAGTCTAACACTAACACAGAATACGTAAATGGGCTTCATTATCAAAGTTTTATCTCATTCCGCTAACTCTGCGGTTGACTTAATACAGTAACAATAAGGGGGAAAAATGAATGCTCATTAAATCGTAGCAGCAACTGCCAGACCAATTATGTATTTGATACCATGTAATGTATTACTTTAAGAAAAAGTGAACTTGAATCACAGGTCATTATACATCTGAAAATGGGACCAGAGTTTTCAAAGTTGTAGCTTTACAATAGAATTGCATGAACAATTTTGTTTCTATCACCATCTTCGAGATACATCAATTGTTTACTTTTTCCACTGTAAATAATTTCTCTTTTGAACAAATGAGGTGCAAATTGGGCTTCTTCGTCAGATCTTTTATTCACACATCTGATCATTTCGCTAATTTGGATTTCTGTTTTACCAGCATCACCATCCTCAACACAGTTTGCAATGTGTAGGTGTGTGAGGATGAAGTTATAAAGTCAACAGATAAAATATAACAGCACAGGATATCCACAGCCTAGTTGTCCTGATAGTTTCACTGTTCATACACCTTATTTATCGCCTCCACAGCCAACAATGGACCATTGTGAGCTCCTAGGACCATTGTTGGCTTTGATTTGCTTTTTACTTTTTCATACCTCTTGTTTCCCTCTCCCCTAACTCTCCATCTGAAGAAGGATCTCGACCCAAAACATCACCCATTCCTTCATCCAGAGATGCTACCTGTCCTGCTCAGAGACGCCTGCATTTAGTGTCTATCTTCGGTGTAGACCAGCATCTGCAGTTTCTTCCTACACATAAGATCACAAGAACTCTACAAGAGCTCCTGAATTTTTTTTTCAATAAAGAGTATTTAAAAAAAACGATAATATAACAATACATATAACAAGGCCAACCTAGGAAACTACCATCTGTCTCAAAGTGATGAGGAAGTAATAACTGGCATAGGATGTAAAACTCATACTGGGATTCTGGAAAGTTAGCAAATGCGTGGTTGGTATTATTCTGGGTCATTGACAACTTTCTTGCATGCAGAACCTAATGCAGAGTTTCACTGTACCACAGAATATTTCAAAAAGCAAGTATCATCTTGGGCTCCAAGTAAAGCAGATGTGGTATGAAACTTCATGTTTTTTAACGGTGCTTACTTTGAGAAGGTGATCTGTCACCCTCAGTGAAGCATCTGTCATCTGATTTAGAACGCAATATATAATAGAGCTGAGCTCCGCAATATTACCATCAGGGGTGTGAAATATGCCAGAAACATGCAAGGCAGGAACAGCTGTTACATTTTCTAAAGCAAGCCGAGCTGTACTGGTTGCAGAATCTGTTTTGGATTTAACTAACAGAGACCTTGAGGGAACATTTATTGCATACGCCGTGCATCAAAATAACCATATAACCATATAACAATTACAGCACGGAAACAGGCCTTCTCGGCCCTTCCAGTCCGTGCTGACCATTTATTTTCCCCTAGTCCCATCTACCTGCACTCAGACCATACCCCTCCATTCCCTTCCCATCTGAAACAAATTCTTTATCAACGGCCTTAGGACTTTGCTCCTCCAAATTTGGTTTTAGATCCTAAATATATACAAACATTGATGGCTGGGGAGGTTTCATCTGATGCACCCTTTATAGGCGGCCACTCTCCAACAATTATATTTACTTCCTCTGCAAACCCATTATTTCAGAGGATATACAGTAAGCTCTGCCACTTCCACTGTTTTACTGAAGCAATCGGCACAGTGGACAAATTATGACCTACTTTAATGTGGTGACTATGTACTCGTAAATGACGCATAAAGCTGGACTGAACAGTTCAGTGGAAGCATGTGAGGCGAGGTAATACCTTTAATTATTAATTTATGATCTCCAAACTGCTCTGTCTCTCTATATCATTAAAACTAACATCTTTGATTACGTGTATATGGTTATCTATTCTAAATTAATTGATGAGATTTTGATGTCAACATAGAACAGCACAGGAACAGGAACAGGCCCTTCAGCCCACAATGTCCCTGCGGAACATGATGCCAAGATGTACATCAATGATCTGGATGAAGGGGTGGTAAATTGGATTAGTAAGTATGCAGATGATACCAAGATAGGGGGTGTTGTGGATAATGAAGAGGATTTCCAAAGTCTACAGAGTGATTTAGGCCAGTTGGAAAAATGGGCTGAAAGATGGTAGATGGAGTTTAATGCTGATAAATGTGAGGTGCTACACCTTGGCAGGACAAATCAAAATAGGACGTACATGGTAAATGGTAGGGAATTGAAGAATACAGTTGAACAGAGGGATCTGGGAATAACCGTGCATAGTTCCTTGAAGGTGGAATGTCATATAGATAGGGTGGTAAAGAAAGCTTTTGGTATGCTAGCCTTTATAAATCAGAGCATTGAGTATAGAAGCTGGGATGTAATGTTAAAATTGTACAAGGCGTTGGTGAGACCAAATCTGGAGTATGGTGTGCAGTTTTGGTCACCCAATTATAGGAAGGATGTCAACAAAATAGAGAGGGTACAGAGGAGATTTACTAGAATGTTGCCTGGGTTTCAACAGCTAAGTTACAGAGAAAGGTTAAATAAGTTAGGTCTCTATTCTCTGGAGCGCAGAAGGTTAAGGGGGGACTTGATAGAGGTCTTTAAAATGATGAGAGGGATAGACAGAGTTAATGTGGACAAGCTTTTCCCTTTGAGAATAGGGAAGATTCAAACACGAGGACATGACTTTAGAATTAAGGGACTGAGGTTTAGGGGTAACATGAGGGGGAACTTCTTTACTCAGAGAGTGGTAGCGGTGTGGAATGAGCTTCCAGTGGAAGTGGTGGCGGCAGGTTCGTTGGTATCATTTAAAAATAAATTGGATAGGCATATGGATGAGAAGGGTATGGAGGGTTATGGTATGAGTGCAGGCAGGTGGGACTAAGAGAAAAAAGTTGTTCGGCACGGACTTGAAGGGCCGAGATGGCCTGTTTCCGTGCTGTAATTGTTATATGGTTATATGGTTATAAGTTAAACTAATCTCCCCTGCCTGCACACAATCCATAGTCATCCGTCCATGCAATTCCATGAGCCTATCAAAAAGTCTCTTAAATGTCACGATCATATCTGCCTCCATCACCACCACCCCTGGCAGCACTTTCCAGGCACCCTCCCACCCCTTGACATTTCCACCTTAAGAAAAAGACTCTGATAGTCTATCCAATCTATGTCTCTCATCATTTTACATTTTACCATCAGTATCAAAATATTTCTGATAATGTGCCTGAGACCTTGGAAGTTTCATAAGTGAAGGGGACTATATGATTGTAAGATCTAGTTATACTTCTTCAACATTCATTACATATCATAATCATACTTTATTAGCCAAGTGTGTTTTGCAACATAAAATGAATTTGGTTTGCCACACAGTCATACCAATAAAAAGCAACAGAACACACAAAATCAATTTTAACGGAAACATCCACCACAGTGACTCCTCCACATTCCTCACTGTGATGGAAGGCGAAAAAAAATCAATCTCTCCCTTCTTTGACCTCCAGTGGTCAGGGGCCTCTAACATTCCGTTAACGGGACGACCTTATTCCCATAGCTGGCGGCGGGCCTCCTCGTTGGGGCGAGGACATAAATATATGGAAGACAATTAAATCCAATACATACAAACAATTCAATGCATTGATGTTTAAAGGGATCTTAGACAAAGTATTTATGAGCACTGGTTACCAAATGGAACTTCCCTACAGTGGAGAGTCTTCAAATGTGAGGGTCACAGGCACTGATTGCATTTCTGATTAATAAATAAAAGAGTAAAAATCACCATCTTGACGCATGGAATGTCAATATTCACACAATGCATGCGTATATACTTCCACTTTAGACTTTACAGGTAGAGTGTGGAAACAGGCCTTTCGGCTCACCAAGTCTGTGTGGACCAGCGATCGCCCTGTACACTAGCACTATCCTACACACTAGGGGCAATTTACAATTTACAGAAATCAATTTACCTTAAAACCTGTATTTCTTTGGAGTGTGGGAGGAAACCAGAGCACCTGGAGAAAACCCACGTAGTCACAGGGTGAACATACAAACTCTGTACAGACAACACTCATGGTCAGAATCGAACCCGTGTCTCTGTTGCTGTAAGGCTGTGCCACTGTGCCGCCCTGACACTTGTGCATTTGATAGCATAGAAACATGGCAAATAGGTGCAGGAGGAGGCCATTTGTCCCTTCGCGCCAGCACCGCCATTCACTGTGATAATGGCTGATCATCCACAATCAGTAACCCGTATCTGCCATCACCACATATCCCTTGATTCCAGTCGCCCCATGACCTCTATCTAACTAATTAAATTAATCTGGGTGAATTGGCCTCCACTGCCCTCTGTGGCCGAGAATTACACAAATTCACAACTCTCTGAGTGAAAAAGTTTTTTCTCATCTCAGTTTTAAATGGCCTCCCCTTTATTCTTAGACTGTGGCCCCTGGTTCTGGACTCCCCCAACCTTGGGAACATTTTTCCTGCATCTAGCTTGTCCAGTCCTTTCATAATTTTATATGTTTCTATAAGATCCCCTCTCATCCTAAATTCCAGTGAATACAAGCCCATTCTTTCCAATATTTCCTCATAAGACTGTATGATAGCACAGTAAAAAAAAAAGTGCCAGGAGTTTTCTGATCTCTAAGGGCATTTTACCTCCTTGCTACTAAAGACAGTAGTAGATGCAGTGGTAGATGCTTACCAGGTAAATATATTTACATGGCATTTATTTAGATGCCTTGTAGGTGTGAGACATTTGCCACCAAAATAATGCATTTGAATGATATAATCTGCCCTAATATAGCATGTATCGACAAAATCTATTGGACAACAGTAGCATACCCTTTATGGCTGTGGATTATTACTGTAAAGACAAATTCTGTTTATATCCAAAAAAATTAGCAGAGGTTTTGAGTTCTTGCACTAAACAAAATTCCCTTATCATATATCTGTACAGAGAATGGCTCGATTGTAATCGTGTATTGTCTTTCCACTGACTGGCTAGTACGCAACAAAAGCTTTTCACTGTACCTCGGTACACGTGACAATAAACTAAACTGAAACATAAACGGAAACTAATACCCAGTATGTGCACCTACCTTCCTAATGTAGAGCACAAAGCAGTTATATTGCCACCCAGCGACCTGCTAGCTCAGCACACATGAACACCGAACCTAGGACCTCACAAAGTTCCTTGGTGATGAGTGCCTTACTGTGTAATCTGCTGAGATATGGGAGGAATAGTAGTCCTTTAGCAGTTAACGTGAGTCAGGCAGCCTGCCATTGCCAGCACAATGTAGGACAACTATATGGCAGCTGGGAAAGCGCTTCGCACAAGAAATGAGAGAAAAGGCAGATAAGAGAAACACTTCAGAAGGAATGGTGACGCAAAATAAAAATGAGAGTGCAAAAGAACGATTTGAAACTGAAATGAGATTGAAAGCATAATGAATAAATGAAAAGGGTCAGGAATTTGGAGAATGGAATGACCAAAGATTTTCTGTTTTGGGGACAACTGGAGAATTGCCTGCAAATTGCCTTCAACATTGTGCTAATCGTTCAATGTAAAATCCTTGATGATCCAGCACAATCCAGCAATACTGGAATAAAGTTCTATTAAATGAATTGCTTTGGAAATATTCCTAGAATACTAGGGAGCGATAACTAGACACAGCTTTGTTAATACAGTGGGAAATGTGTCACCACATAAAAAGGGATAATTAATCAAGGTCTAGTCTAGTACCTGTGAAATCCTAATATTAAATGATTGGTAAAAAGTCGTTCACAGGAGATGTTAGGGTGAAATAGTCAATTTCATAGTAGATTAAGTTTTAAAAGGGCCTATTGCTCATCCTGCATCTGGAAGAGTTTAATTTAAGAGTCTCTTTTAAGGCGTGCACAAAAGGTGCAATTAACAGAAGCCTGGTGATGAACTCTGAGGGGGTTGTGAGGGCGTTTGGAGTGGGATGCGATGGTTAGAGCGTTTAGGAGGTTTGGTGGCCTGGGCTAATTTCCAACAAGGTGCTTCTCGGACAGGTGGACAAGACTCTTGAAACCTGTCTCACACAAGGTGTGACTTGTACATGAATTCACTCGAGTGTTGCATCTGTGAGGTATATTCTGTGTGGTGCGTACTCCACACAATTGAAGGATGTAATGTAGTGAAGGAGGTAATCCACACTGTTTATAAACTGGAAGTTTTTAGCATTTAAAACAAAAGCCACCAGCTTGATGAATCTAAGACATATGAGACACAATTACAGATTGGATTAAATAATCAATGCGTAAACTTAAAGATAGAAAGGGGCAGCATGGTAGTTCAGCGGTAGAGTTGCTGCCTCACAGCGCCGGACCTGTGTTCAATCCTAACTACAGGTGCTGTCTGTATGGAGTTTGCACATTCTCCTGTGACCACGTGGGTTTTCCCCAGGTGCTCAGGTTTCCTCCCACACTCCAAAGGTGTACAGGTTTGTAGGTTAATTTGGCTTTGGTAAAAATTGTAAATTGTCCCGAGTGTGTAGGATACTGCTAGTATACAGGGATCGCTGGTCGGCACGGACTCGGTGGGCCGAAGGGTCTGTTTCTATGCTGTATCTCTAATATAATTATAAGGAACTGGTGTGGATAATTTGAGCAAACAAACTGATGGTCTGGATTTTTATTCCAACTAACAGCAGATTAATTGCACACTGATGCTCAGACCTCAAGGTTGTGGAGCACTCTAAATTGGGATTTAGCTGCTGTTTAATGGAAGCGGGACACATGGAAAATTAGTTGAAAATAGAAAGAATGGTGAAACTGGGAGAGCTGAAATGCAAATCAGCATTTTAACAGATGGCAGTGTTGTGCTGAGAGCAATGGTTCGAGAATTCTATCACTGGCCAGTGAAGTAAATACCCAATGTTATAAATGAATGAGAAAATCTGTCTTTACTTTTATTTAATCATATATTTGCTGACATCAGCTTCACAGCATGAGTTTGCTGACTGAAGACAAAGGAGTTAGTGAATTACTTCAGGAAGCAAAGTGGTACAGAGGCAGCCCCATAGTAGAGTTTTTAGGGGTAAATATCACCAGCAATCTGTCCTGGACCAGCCATATCAAGGCAATGGCTAAGAAAGCACACCAACACCTCTACTTCTATAGTCCCCAACTAGTCTCACCAACTTCTACAGATGCACAGTAGAAAACATTCTATCAGGATACATCACACCATTGTTTGGGAACAGCTCCATCCAAGATCACAAGAAATTGCAGAGAGTTGTGGAAATAACCCAGACCTTCACACAAACCAACCTCCCTCCATTAATTTCATCTACATGTCACACCACCTCGGCAAGGCCACCAGCATAAACACAAATGAGCCTCACCATGGTCACTCACTCTTCTCCCCTCTCTCATCAGGTAAGAGGAACAGGTGTGAAAATGCATACATCCAGATTCAGGAACAGTTTCTTTCCAGCTATTATCTGGCAACTGAACCATCCTACCCACAACTAGAAAGCAGTCCTAACCTACCATCAACCTCATTGGAGACCCACAGATTTAATTGGAATTTACAGGACTTTATCTTGAACTAAATAGTACTCCCTTTATCTGGTATCTGTGCTCTGTGGATAGCTTGATTGTAATCATACAGTATATTGCCTTTTCGCTGACTGGCTAACACGCAACAAAGGTAAGCATGTCGAATGCCTTCTTATCCACCATGTGCATCTGATGTGTTACTTTCAGAGGACCATGCACCTGTATGCCTTTACTTGAAAAAAAGAAATGGAAAATGTACTTAGTTTAGTTTAGTTTATTATTGTCAGATGTACCGAGATACAGTGAAGGCGTACAGGTGCATGGTTTCCTGAAAGTAACATATCAGGTGCACAAGGTGGATAAGAAGGCATTTGACATGCTTGCCTTTGTTGGGAACGGTATTAAGTTAAAATGTAGGGACTTCATGATGCAGCCATACAAGCCATTGGGAAGAGCACACTTTTATTCAGTTCTGGTAGCCCAGCATTAGGATATATACCATTCAGTTAGAAATGGAGAGATTCAGTAGTGTGTTACCAGGACTTATGGGCTTGAGGCTTTGAGAGAGGTTGGCTAGGTTAGGCCTGCTTTCTTCATAGCATTAGAGGCTGAGGGGTGACCTTATTGAACTGTCCAAGGTCACGAGGGGCATGGGAAAAGTGAATGCTTACTCCTTACAGTCTTTCTCCTGTAGGAGAGGATTCTAAAACCTGAGAGTATAGACTTAAGGTGAGAGGACAGAGATTCACAAGTGGATTTAGGGACAAGTTTTTTCATTCAAATGGTAGTCTGTATCTGAAAGAAACTGTCAGATAAAGCTGTAGAAGCAGATACAATTTCAACTTTTTTAGGTCTTTATTCTTTGGAGCGCAGAAGGTTAAGGGGGGACTTGATTGAGGTCTTTAAAATGATGAAAGGGATAGACAGAGTTGACGTGGATAAGCTTTTCCCTTTGAGGGTAGGAAAGATTCAAACAAGAGGACATGGCATGAGAATTAAGGGACAGAAGTTTAGGGGTAACATAGAAACATAGAAACATAGAAATTAGGTGCAAGAGTAGGCCATTCGGCCCTTCGAGCCTGCACCGCCATTCAATATGATCATGGCTGATCATCCAACTCAGTATCCCGTACCTGCCTTCTCTCCATACCCTCTGATCCCCTTAGCCACAAGGGCCACATCTAACTCCCTCTTAAATATAGCCAATGAACTGGCCTCAACTACCCTCTGTGGCAGAGAGGTCCAGAGACCCACCACTCTCTGTGTGAAAAAATTCCTTCTCATCTCGGTCCTAAAGGATTTCCCCCTTATCCTTAAGCTGTGACCCCTTGTCCTGGACCTCCCCAACATCGGGAACAATCTTCCTGCATCTAGCCTATCCAACCCCTTAAGAATCTTGTAAGTTTCTATAAGATCCCCTCTCAATCTCCTAAATTCTAGAGAGTATAAACCGAGTCTATGCAGTCTTTGTTCATAAGACAGTCCTGACATCCCAGGAATCAGTCTGGTGAACCTTCGCTGCACTCCCTCTATGGCAATAATGTCCTTCCTCAGATTTGGAGACCAGAAGGGGGAACTTCTTTACTCAGAGAGTGGTGGCTGTGTGGAATGATCTTCCTGCAGAAGTGGTGGAGGCAGGATCGATTTTAACATTTAAAAGTAAAGTGGATAGGTATATGGACGGGAGGGAATGGAGGGGTATGGTCTGAGTGCAGGTAGATAAATGGGGAAAATAATGGGGATAACTAGGGGAAAATAAATGGTCGGCATGGACTGGAAGGGCCGAGAAGGCCTGTTTCCGTGCTGTAATTGTTATATGGTTATATGGTTAAAAGACCTGTTTTGATACATATAGCTTTGATTCCCTGACTCTGTAAGTTCTGGAGACACAAGCAATTCCAGATGCTGGCTGACCATAGAAGTCACCAAGTCACAGCTGGAGTAACTCAAGGTGGGTCAGGCAGCATTTCTGGTGAACATGGTTCGGCAACGTTTTGGGTCAGGATCCTTCCTCAGACTGATTGTAGTTGGGTGGGGGGGGGGGGGTAGTGGGGGTGGGGGTGTGGGGGGAGGGAGTTGTGGGGGAGGGTGTGGGGGGGGGTGTGGGGGGAGGGAGTTGGGGGGGGAGAAAAGAGGAGAGAGGTGGAGGGAGGACAAAGTTTGGCAAGTGATAAGTGGACACAGTTGAGGAGCAGTGTGATTGCCAGATGGTTGGACAGAGGCCAGAGATGAAAAGGCAAAGTGTGGGGTAAGAAGATAAGGATAGAAGAGGTATGAATTGTGAAGACAGAGGAAGAAATATAGGTGGAAGAGGTCAGGGAGGGGCAAGGGGAGAAATTGATGTAAATACAGGTGGGGTACAGAGGAGAGAATGGGGATAACAAATATGGGGATAGAAGGGGGGGGGGGGCATTTGTAGGTTGGTGGTTGCATAAAATTGGAGAATTTAATGTTCATACTGTTAGGTTCTCAGTTACCCAAGTGGAATATCTGTCCCTCCAGTTAGCATGTGGCAATGGAAGAGGCCCGGGACAGAAAGGGTAGATAGGTAGATACTTTATTATCACATGTAACATTTCACAGTGAAATTATTTGTTTTACATATAATACACAAGGTATGCAAAGCGTTGCCACATATAGGGCACGTACAAAGTTACAAAGTATTCATTACTGTCCCCAATGGTCCCTCTTTGTTCTCCCCATGTCAGGTTCCCTTTCATGAAAACCTCAAAACTAAACCAGACTTACCCGTATACCAGCAGCAGAACTCAAATATAGCCTGAGCATACCATACATTAGGCTTTGAATTAAAACAATAGGAAGTGGTACAGCATAGTACTTAGGGGTACAAGCTGACAAGTGGTTGGAATGACAGGTTGCTGAATGGGTAACATTCTCCAACAATGGAAACAAAACACCTCTGGGGAGAAATGGAATAAGCAGACAATATAAAGAAAGGAGGATATTCTAGATTTACTTCTGTCTGCATTGCCATGTTATTACCTCTCAGGATAAATTTGCACACACAAATCACAAAGAAGAAAGGAACTGATGCACATCAATAACTTCACTTGCAGGGCTGAAGGATTACTACTGTTCCTCCAGCTTTCATTCCAGAGTCTGATTTGTACAGACACGAAGAAGATGCAATGTGACTTCCTTCAGGTCAAATCTTAGGAGGAAAAAAAGGGATGTATTTTTTAGTTGCTATTATTTGTTTTTTGAGGTATGGTTGCCTCAACACACACTCTTCTTGTTTATTATATTATTTATGGTGTACTATGTTTACATATTCCTTTGTGCTGTTGCAAGTACGAATTTAATTGTTTTATCTGGGTCATATGTCAATAAAACACTCTTGATTCTTTACTCGTGACTATTAAAGTTGTTGTCAACTTTTGAGGATGATGGGAACAAATGCACTGTGATTCTGTCCAGTGAGGTAAAAAATGTAGAGGTGGCACTGTTCTCGAGTGCTGGGATGCACAAATTTGCTCCATTAGCCAAATGATCTGTTACCTATGTGGGCTGCTGCCCGGTGGTCTAGTGGTGAAGATTCCACCACAATGGGTCAAACTTCCATTAGGTGAGTCTTTCTTTCTTGGAGGGGGCCTGATCACCACCCAACCCCAGCTATGTACAATGATCCAGAAAGCAAATGTGTACATAAACCTCCAAGGCCACTTAAGGCAATTATACTCCAAAGCAATAGAAGGGGTGTCAACATGGGAACCACCATGAGCATCTGCTATAATGGAAGGTCATAGAAACATAGAAATTAGGTGCAGGAATAGGCCATTCGGCCCTTCGAGCCTGCACCGCCATTCAATATGATCATGGCTGATCATCCAACTCAGTATCCCGTACCTGCCTTCTCTCTATACCCTCTGATCCCCTTAGCCACAAGGGCCACATCTAACTCCCTCTTAAATATAGCTATTTATTCTAAAGGTCCTGGAGGTAGTCTTGAAGGTCCTGGAGGTAGTCTTGATTTTGGACTTACCGCATAGCTTGTGCACACAAAGTAACAAAGACTTGCATAGGTGCACAAAGGCTCTTTGGTGCCCACCCAAAGGCTCATCGAATGGCATAAATGGAGAGAGCTGGAGACATCAGGCATGTGGAGTGGGCCAGTAGGAGGGTGAACCAGGGTAAAACTTCCAGAGCTTTCAAGGTCGGCTGCAGAAGGCACTCCCGGGACACAAAGATGGCCAGGCGAGGAGAGGAGAGGGATGTCGGTTTGCGGGAACTGCTCCAGTACATCGAGCATGCAGGCCAATCAGACTTTGGACTTTGAATAATGGTGCCAGAAATGGCGATGTCAGCATTATATTGTATACAAAAGGAATTTTACTGTGCATATGTGACAAATAAAGCATGATAAGACTATTGAACCATTGAACCTCTGATTGGTAGGTTAATTGGCTACTGCAATTATTCCTCATTTGGGCAGATAATAGGAGAATCAGTGAGAGTTGATGGGAATGTGAGAAAGAGTTAGATACTGGGAAATAACTGGGGCAATTGGACTGATAGGAATGCTCTGAGAGACAGCACAGACTCGATGGGCTGAATATATGTCATCTAAAATAAATATTATAATGCTCATGATGCATTACACTTTGTGCGCATTATAATATTTGCCTCCAGGCATCTTGCATAGAACTGACACAGGTTCTGAACACCGTGCGATGTCTATGCAGATTCCCCTATCATGATGCATTACTAGGCCTTAGGCTTTACTCCAGACCAGCTGTGTGGAATAACTGAAACTTGAGTCAGTCCCGCAGACATTTTATGATGGGCTACTCCAAAATGTTACTTGTTCGTGATTCAAAGAAAATATATCCTGCGGCAGAATTTTTAAAATCAAAATGCTTACAGTTCCAATTAGTAATTGCTAATGAAGTAACATCATTTGTAAATCAGCGTTAATGTGCAGCATGAATTTTGCCGATTGTAAATTCACTGCCAAAATAAAATTATTCTCTTTTAACTTCCTCTTCATCGTGACTGCCTTCTCTAACTCCCTTTTATTATCTTATCTCATTGAAAGTGATTGTGCTAGCCATGGTTTAAAAGAGTAGAAGTACCTCATCTACTTTCAATTTATATAGTATCTGCTTTGGTATTCATCACTAAAATAAATGCAATTATCAGGAAAAGTCAGCTGCTTTGTATGCAGGCCAGCATTTCATGGACTGATTGGTATCAGTCAGCAATAAATTATGCCATACATATTTTATTTGAAAGCCCAAATCAAGAAGGAATATCACAGTATAATGTACAGCCAATCAACCAAATAGCCTTGAAGTTCATTGCACAGAAAGGTATCGTATTCTTTGCTTTGGGGTTAGACTATGAAATCTATGACAACAAAATTGATTTTCCGTTTCACAATCACATGTACAAACAACATATTTGCGTTCCAGGTCAGAATATTGTTGCAGTAAAACTCGGATAATCTGCTATCCCATTTTTTAAAAACTCCCATGGATTGGCATCTGGTTCACAAGAGCCCTGTCACTGCGTTCTGCTTGAACTCAACCAAGACTCTATTCCCCTTTAAGTCACTGGAGCCCAGTTCCTGCATTTCACTTGTGTAGGAAGCAACTGCAGATGCTGGTTTAAATCAAAGATAAGACACAAAATGCTGAGACAGGCAACATCTCTGGAGAGAAGGAATGGGTGACCTTTCAGGTCAAGACCCTTCTACAGACTGAAGAGATGCTACCTGTCCCGCTGAGTTACTCCAGCATTTTGTGTCTATCTTCCACTTGTCGTTGGGGCCTAATTCCTGCATTTTCCTACACTAACAGAGGCTTTGCCTTTCATTCTCCCTTTAAATTTCCCCCATTCACCAGATTTATTGCACCACTGTGTAACATCTAAAAACAAGAATTTAAAGTATGTTGATATATTAATAGGAGGAACATGCAACAGTCCAGAAAATCTGCCAGTCCAAGTCCTGAGAGTGCCGGTTTATCAGAATTTAACTGCACTGTATTCTATTCTGGTCTTTCCTGGGGCTCTGTGCTTCAAGCATGGTAAGTTGATAACGTTATAAATTAACACCGGTGTCAAACTTATGAGATGGATCATCAACTATTCATTGTCATTAAAGCCTTTTCCACACAGAGAATGAAGAAAGAACCTGCACTTATACTTTCATGACCTATGGTGTTTCATTGTGAATGATAGTTGTTGTTGTCAGGTAGCAAAATGAATGATCCAATTTATCCACAGCAATGTCCTATAAACAACAATGGGATTACTGCTGGGTATTACTTTATTGATATTGTTGGGAAGGTAAAAATATAGAACTGCATATCATGCTAACATTTGTGCCGATTATCCTCAGTGGAAGATTTGTTGGAGTGTGGTCAAGCTAAACTAAACAATTACTAGTTAGCTCTGCCCACTGTCGTGGAACTAGGGAAATGTACACTGGTTCTACATTTGTAATGCCAGCTCTTCTCAAATAAACTTTTAACCAACATTTCCTTTCATTAATCAGGCTGGGGAATAGAAATAGAAAGGATAGTAACAATTATATTGATCACTTGTATCATTATTGAATTAAGTGAAAGCAAAGCATTCAGGTGTTTGTAATGGGGCATACAATGAAAGTACTCCAGCTACGCAAACAACCCCTGTTCTGATAAACATAATCAAGAAGAAGGGTCTCGACCCGAAACGTCGCCTATCTCCTTCGCTCCTTAGATGCTGCTGCACCCGCTGAGTTTCTCCAGCTTTTTGTGTAACCCCCAACATAATCAAGAAGACTGGAGTGCTAGAGTCGCTCAGTGGGTCAGGCAGCATCTCAGGAGAATAGGTGGGCGGCACAGTGGCGAAGCAGTAGAGTTGTACCCTTAAGGACCTTGCGCGACCTTGGCTCGCAAATTATGCAACCTCGTGGTCGCTTGAGGCGTACGGGCACCGTATGGCCGCGTGGGGCCGGTCCCACATAGAAGCGCGGAGTTGTGCGGGGCTGGTCCCGACATCGCGCAGGGCTCAGCAATTCTTGCAGTGGCCGAAATCTTCGCGCGCCAACGGCCTGTCGGCGCACAGGCGCATTGCGGTCGTACGCAGCGTCTTGACAGTGTATGCAGTGTCTTGACGGCGTACGCCTAGCATGTGGCATTGCGTGATGATGTCACTGCCCAACGCCGTGTGTTGCCCAAATTCAGTCGGCCCGTCTCCTGCCCAGCTGATTGGTAAGCATATTGCAAATGATGTCACGCGCGAATGTAGCGTGTACTTAGTGCGAACTTCACGTGAACTCCGCTTCCGTTTGGTCATGCCAAACGCACAAAAGCGCATGCAAGTGGGACAGGCCCTTCACGGCGCCAGCGTGGGATGGCCCAGTGACTAGGGGTGAATACAGTCAGATGAGTGCATTGTGGAACAGCCCAGGGTAGTTGGATGTGCATGGTCAGTTTCATGCAGTGTGAGATACCCCAGGAGAGACAAAATAGGAAAGGGATATTGTGGGATGTCTAGGATAAAGGTCTATTTGGGTATAAGACTTTAGATGCCCTTTGGCCTACGGAGTAAGAACTGACCAGCGATCACCCCATTCGCTAAAACTGTCCTACACACTAGGGATAATTTACAATTATCAGAGATCAATTATCCTTCATGTTTTTTGGAATGTGGGAGGAAACCAGAGCATGCAGAGGAAGCCCATAGGGTCACAGGGAGAACGTGCAAACTCCACACAGACAGCACCCGAGGTGAGGATCAAACCCATGTTTCTGGTGGTGTGAGGCAGCAGCTCTACCACTGTGCAGCTTATTCACGATGTAAAATATAAGACATGGGGTACTTTGCACTAGAACATTGCGAGTAATACTCCAAGGTCTCAGTATTAATTTTATAGGATAGAATTTGAAAGCTCTGATGCGACCGATTTATTTTAAAGTTCACAAAAGGGAATGGGAGGTTGTAGCGAAATGATGCAGGTTCTCATTTGTTACAGAGTTGCATAGTTTTCAGTCAGTTATTGAGTTGTAGGACATTTGTCTTCCTCAAGTCAAGTTATTGAAGGTCTCTGAAAAGCATTAATGAGCTATTGTTGAAGGCTTCAACCCAGTTAACTCTCTTGCTCCATAATGCATTTTAATGGCATTCCTTGTGTGTTTTGTGCTATAACAAATTCTGTAACTACAGTTTAATGAATAGAGTTACATGGTTCATACATAATGGAAAAGGGATTTTTGGCTTTTAGAGTCTTTGTGGGTGTTTGTGATAAACTAGAGGCCTCAGCTGCATTCACATATAGTCAAATTAACATTTTGCTCCTAGCTCCCTGATGACATTGCAATTTTATCCCTTCAGCTCCCTGGTTCTCTCTCACATCCCACGGATGCACTGGTTAGTAGGTTACCTGGATAATTTGAGTTACCTCTTAGTTCAGGTAAATGTCAAAAGAATCAACCAGGAGTTGATGATAATGTGGGAGAGAAAATACGCAAACCACGTTTTTCACTGTATCTCCAAACCAAACCAAATGTTGCAGGGTTAATGGGAAATAAGAGGAGAGGGGGTTAAGACTGATGGTATTTTTTCTATTAGGAGCTGGGTTGATTTCAATGGGTTGAAAGGCCTCTTATGCGATGTAATAATGTATATCTCCACATCTGTATGACATGTAGTACAGGGTTCACCTGCACTTATGAAGGCAATGAAATCTCAACTATAGTGAATCTTTACCATAATAACCCTTCTACTTGAGAGGTTCTTGCACTATGTGAACTCTGCTGCTGTAGTTGGACAGTGTGCTGGTGTGATCAACCAGGGTGTAAAGGGTAGCTCTCATTCCCCTTGTTCGTGCTAGCCGTTGAAGGAGCCATGTGTGCTTTCTGATTTCTCCCTTCAATATGAGCACCACAACTCACCTCACCTGCACAGTGTTGCAGCTCGTAGATCTCCTGCCTTACAGCTCCAGCAACCCGAGTTCAATCTTGTCCTCTGGTATTGACCATTTCAGCATAGAAACAATCCCTTCGACCCACCGTGTCCATAATGTCCATTTTGACTTATCTACATTAGTCCAGTTTACCCACATTTGTTTTACAGCGTTACCTGCAACAATAGATGTATTTTTGTCTGAGAATAATATCCACTTTTCATTGCACATCTTTTATGCACATTTCCAATATAACCAGGATTTACTAGGATCTTAAAGGATAAGCTTTTCACACAGAAGATGGTGGGTATATAGAATGAGCTACAAGAGGAGGCAGTTGAGGCAGGTACTATCACAACATTTTAAATACATTTGGATAGGAAAGATTTAGAAGTATACTAGACCAAGGGGGACCCGTTGGGTCCCGTCCCCTCAACGCGCAGAGGAGCAGAGAGGAGGGGGGGCAGGGGGAATGGGTGGCAGAGAGGGAGGGGGGCAGAGAGGGAGGGGAGCAGAGAGGGAGGGTCCCTCCCCCTCAACTCCCTCCTCTCTTCACCATATCCCCCCTCGCCATCCCCCCCTCCACCATTCTCCCCCCTCCCTCCCCCCCTCTGCCCCCCCTCTCTCATTCTCTGCCTCGGGGAGGGGGTAGAGAGGAAGGGGGAGGGGGTAGAGGCAGCACCTACCCAGGTTGTAGTGCAGAAGTCTCCCCACCAGGCACCAGGCCCAAGCTAGGCTGCGGCCAGCGTGGACCAGAGCGAGGCCCGGAGGGATCTGAGAATGGTCAAAAGCTGCGAAAGGCCGGCCGATCATGGTTTCCGGGAGGGTAAGCCCACCAACATGACGGCCGAGCGGGGGGGGGAGACGGAGAGGAGGTCATCCCCTGTGACCGTCGCCATGGCCACTTTTCCACTGTGCTTGTCCGTGCCCGCGCTGCGCTAACAACTGCCACCGCCCTGTTGTAGAACTTCAAGGAGCTTCAATGCAGTGCCCCGGGGGGGGGAGGGGGGGAGGGCCTTTGGGCCACGTAACTCGCAGCTCGTGAAAAACAGTGGGGCTGCGCTTTGGAAATTCTGCGCAACTTGCCGCGAGGAGCAGAGGCATTGTGACGTCATCCCGCTCACTTCAGCACATTAGATTTAAAAAATGTCAGATTGGTGAATAATTTGAGTAAAATCCCAGGATATAATGAATCAAATTTTCAGATGAGGAGATATTTGAAATCACGAGGTAAATCTCTAACGGACTATGTAGAAATTTCAACTTTACCACGTCGGGTTTTCGAGGAGATGTGAATCAAAGAAAAAATTCAAGCAAGCAAACATACAAGCAAACAAGTAAACATCCAAGATCAGAGTTTTATAATAATAATAATAAAGATGGGCCAAACACAGGCAGGTAGATGTTGATAGTGTAGATGGGGTATCTTGGTCAGCATGGCCACGTAGGGCCAAAGGGCCTGTTTCCTTGCTGTATGACTCTCTAGGACTCATTTCACCCCAAATAGCACAGAGAGCTGGCGCTGGTTTGATTTAGATAACCATTGTGCAAATCAAAAGAATCATGATAATCAAATCAACCTTTGCATGATCACGGCTCGACCACTCCATTTTATCTCTATCGGTAATTCCTCCAATTGGAGCCCCAAATGTCAGCTAATTCCTCAGTGATCAGATGCAAAATGAATCACAGTACTTGCAGCCAACAGGAAGATGCCGAAGTGGATGTTTCTCCAGGGTGACCGTAAGTTCAACAGAACAGTCCTTGAAATCCAATTCTGATAGTTTAGCATAAGCTTGCACTAGAAATGAGTAAAATATAACTTAACACTGCTGCAGCAGCAGATATTGCAACTGTGCCAATAAGGTCACTGGGATGTGAAGGGTTTGAACTCTGGATTTTATTAAAAAAATAGATAATCAACTTGTACTAAAATGCAGCACAGTGTGTGTCATTCTGTATTGTCCTGCTCAGCATGTGTGTGTGAGGCTCTTTCTGCATTCTGAATATGACACCAACACAATTGTTTTGCCGTCCTCTTCTTTTCGACATTTGTGATATCGAGAAGCCCTCCATGCTCATTATTCTCTGTCATAAAAAATGGCTTTATTCCAGTTCTATCTCGGCATCTAGTCATCACTGTGCATCTGCTGCTATAGAGGTTGAACTGCCCATTATTCTCTCTGTGTTCTGCATTGCGATGCTAACCCAGGCTCACGCACCTCATACTGAGCTTATCAGCGTTTTGTCCCCCCTTCTTTTGTCTATTCATCAGTTTGTTTCACCGTAGATCATGCCAGCAGACCCAGCTGGTATGTTCACAATGACAGTTAAACTAACAGGTTGACAGTAAGACTAGAAAAAAAGAACTGCAGATGCGGGTTTACAAAAAAAAGATAAATTGCTGGAGTAACAGCAGCTCAGACTGCACCTCTGGAAACATGGAAAGGTGGCGATTTGGATCGGGAACCTTCTTCAGACTGAAGGCGACAGAATGGCACAGAGTAGTGTTGCTGCTTTATAGCACCTGTGATCTGGGTTTGATCATGACTATGGGTGCTGTCTGTATGGAATTTGTATATTCTGTTTATGACCGCGTGCGTTTTCTCTGGGTGCCCTGGGTTTCTCCCACTCTCCAGAAACATACAGGGGTTTGTAGGTTAATTGGCTTCAGTCAAAATTGTAAATTGTCCCTAAGTGTGTGAGATAGGGTTAGTGTACGTGGTGATTGCTGGTTAGCGCAGACTTGGTGGTCCGAAGGGAATGTTTCCGAGGTGTATCACTAAAGTTTAAAGTCTAAATATGCTGCATGATCAGCTGAGTTATTCCAGCACTTTGTGTCTTCCTTCAGTCCAAGGCAAACAATGAAACCAGTCATCACGTCATTTAGATGTACAGTATCCAAGGTTTGTTGGCCAACTTTAATTAAGCAACCTGATGACCTCCCTAATGGGTATACACTTGGTTTCATCCTAATCAATAATATGCTGCATTATATTGTTCTTGCATTGGCACTGCCATGCTTTCACAACTATTGCAATAAGCAAGCTAATTACTTCAACCAAGAAATGCAATTTATGGTTTGTAAAATCGTAGTTTAATGACTAAACGGACATAATTGTTTCTTGAAGAAAAGAAGTTTATAGGCAACCCCAAAAATAACGCTCTTGTAAGTTATACCTTACAACAACTGTTTTATTTTATGGCAATTAAAATTTAATTTAAAAAATGTTTTGTCAGAGTGCAATGACTATTTACAACACAGCAGTAGTTTTAGTGAAAATTGATTATATTCAACATATAGTGCGCATTAAGAAATTGTGACATGGACCATTGCTGCCATGATGCATCCATAGATGGAGGCTACTGGTCATTCAGCAATGATTCAATATTCATCAGCTGGGTGTGCACAATTGCAAACTTGTATTACAAGTGCAAATTAAATGGATCTCAATAGCAAGAGCAGGACTTCAATTGGAAATCTTCTCACTTTTAGCTTTAGACTTTAGACATTAAAGATACCGCGTGGGTACAGGCTCTTCGGCCTACTGAATCCATGCCGACCAGTGGTCACCCTGTATTAGCATTATCCTCCATACCAGTTGAGTCAAGTCAAGAGAGTTTATTGTCATGTGTCCCAGAAAGGACAATGAAATTCTTGCTTTGCTGCTGCGCAACAGAATATTGTAGGCATAAATACAGATCAGAGCAGTGTGTCCATATCCACACGTAAATAAACAGATAAAGAGTAATAGGCTGTTATTGAACCTGGATGTTGCAAATTTCAGACTCCTGCACCTTCTAACTGATGGCTGCGGAGAGATGAGTGTGTGGCCAGGGTGGTGTGAGTCCTTGATGATGCTGCCAGCCTTTTTGAGGCAGCGACTGCATTAGATACCCGTGATTCAATTCAATTGAATTAAATTCAATCTTTAATTGTCATTGTGCAGTGTACAGTACAGAGACAACGAAATGCAGTTAGCATCTCCGCAGAAGAGTGAACTTAGAATAATGAATGGTAAAAAATATATATATATGTGCAAACAGTATCAGTAGTGCAATTATACGGGGGGAAGGAGTGTCCGTGGGGGTGACTGGCAATCACCGAGGTGCAGAGTTAAGTATTATAACAGCCGCAGGGAAGAAGCTGTTCCTGAACCTGCTGGTCCGGCAACAGAGGGACCTGTAGAGCCTCCCGGGTGGGAGGAGGGTAAACAGTCTGTGGCTGGACTTGACGATGCTGCGCGCCCTTCGCAGACATCGTTTGTTGTGGACAGACACAATGGAGGGGAGTGTGGAACCGGTGATGCGTTGGGCAGTTTTCACCACCCTCTGCAGTGCTTTCCGGTCAGAGACAGAGCAGTTACCATACCATACTTTGATACAGTTGGTAAGGATGCTCTCGATGGTGCAGCGGTAGAGGCTCACCAGAATCTGAGGAGACAGATGGACCTTCTTAAGTCTCCTGAGGAAGAAGAGATGGCGGTGAGCCTTCTTGACCAGTGTAGAAGTATTGTGGGTCCAAGAGAGGTCATCAGAGATGTTGACCCCAGGAAATCTGAAGCTGGAACCACGTTCCACCTCCGTCCCATTAATATGGATGGGGGTGTGCGTGCAGCCCCTAGACCTTCTATAGTCCACAATGAGCTCCTTGGTCTTCTTGGAGTTAAGGGCCAGGTTGTTGTCGGCACACCATGCTGCTAGGAGCTGAACCTCCTCCCTATAGGCTGACTCATCGTTGTCGCTGATGAGGCCAATCACTGTTGTATCATCTGCATACTTGATGATGGTGTTAGAACCATGTTCAGGTGTGCCGTCGTAGGTGAAGAGGGAGTAGAGGAGGGGGCTCAGTACACAGCCCTGTGGAACGCCGGTGTTCAGGATGAGGGTTGAAGAGGTGTGGTTGTCCAACCTAACAGACTGTGGTCTGTTAGTCAGGAAGTCCAGTATCCAGTTGCAGAGGGAGGGGTTGATGCCCAGGTCGCCGAGTTTGGTGATTGATTTTGAGGGGATAATGGTGTTAAATGCTGAGCTAAAGTCAATGAACAGCATTCTCAAGTAGGTGTCTCTGTTATAGAGGTGGGAGAGGGCGGAGTGGAGTGCCGTTGAGATGACATCCTCAGTACTCCTATTCTTGCGGTAGGCAAACTGATAGGGGTCCAGTGTGGGAGGTAGGCAGCCTTTGAGGTGTTCCAGGACCAGCCTCTCGAAGCACTTGGTGATGATGGGAGTAAGTGCAACTGGGCGGAAGTCGTTGAGGCTCGCCGCAGTGGAGTGTTTTGGCACCGGCACGATGGAGGTGGTTTTAAAGCATGTGGGGACAATTGCTTGGGCAAGTGACAGATTGAAGATGTCAGTGCAGCTGTCTGTCAGCTGTGCAGCACAGGTCCTGAGGACGCGCCCGGGGATGCCGTCAGGGCCAGCAGCCTTACGTGCATTAATCCTACTCAGTGCTAGATACACGTCGTAGGGGGTGAGTGTGAGGGGCTGGTGATCAGCAGGGAGCATAGCCTTGATGGCCATCTCTTGGTTGTCCCTGTCAAAGCGGCCATAAAAGTGGTTAAGCTCCTCAAGGAAGGACGAGTCGCTGGATGTTGGGGTGGTGTTGGTGTATCTGAAGTCCGTGATGGCCTGGATGCCTTGCCACATGCGTCGGGGGTCGGAGTTGTTATTGAAGTGCTCCTCAATCCTAAGCTTGTATCTATGCTTGGCCATCTTGATGCCCCTCTTCAGGTTAGCCCTGGATGAACTGTAGGCTCGAGCATCGACTGACCTGAAGGCGGTGTCCCGTGCTTTCAGCAGTAGCCTGACCTCGCTGTTCAACCATGGCTTCTGATTTGGGAATGTGGTAATCCGTTTGAGGGTGGTGACACTGTTGATGGTGGAGTTGATAAACTCCAGAACAGAGGATGTATAAGTGTCTATGTCCGTGTGGGAGTCGAAGGTGGCCTGGGATGCAAACACATTGCAGTCAGTGTTACCAAAACACTGCTGAAGTGCGGAGTCAGCCTCCTCTGACCAAACTTTAACTGTTCTCACTGTGGGTTTTACCCATCTGATGAGTGGTGAAAACTTAGGGAGCAGGAACAATGAGAGGTGATCAGACTGACCAAGGTGGGGGAGGGGAAAGGCTTTGTAAGCTTCAGCCATATTTGTGTAGACTTTTGTACAGTCGATGATAAAGGAAACAGGCCATTGTAAGCTGTTTGTAATGTGAAAATGAGAAGCTAGTGCGACTTGGGTGGGGGAGAGATGGAGAGAGAGGGAATGCCAGGGCCCGAGGGCTGAGGGATGATAAATTTGTTTAGACTTTGTCCAGTGTCTTGTCCTCTCTAGTGGCAAAGGAGACATGTTGGTGGAATTTGGGAAGTACAGTCTTCAGGTTGGAGTGATTGAAGTCACCCGCAACAATGAAGGCTGCCTCGGGGTTGTGAGTCAGTTGTTTGCTAATGGCAGTATGCAGTTCTTTCATTGCAAGCTTAGCATTAGCGTCAGGAGGAATATAGGCTGCAGTCACAACAGTGGAGGTAAACTCTCTGGGCAGATCGAAATGGTCTGCATTTAACCAAGAGAAACTCTAGGTTGGCTGAGCAGTGACTCTCGATGATGGTGGTGTCCGTGCACCATGCTTTATTTACATAAATGCACAGATCGCCACCTTTGGTCTTACCGGAGTCTGGTGTTCTGTCCGCCCGTTAGCTCGATGGCACTGTCATGAACATCGGTGTTGAGCCAAGTTTCAGTGAAGATCAGGATGTTGCAGTCTTTGATGCAGTTGTGGGAGGTGATCAGTAGCCGGAGATCGTCCATTTTGTTTGCCAGTGATCGTACGTCGGCGAGGAAAAGGCTAGGAATTGGTGGCCTGTGTGGGGCTCGTTCTAACCTAGCCTTTAACCCACCTCGGCATCCTCAGCGGTGCTGGCGTACTCGTCGCCGTCTGTGGGTGCTTCCGGTCGGTCGAGCTGATTTGGTGCGCTCCGCTGGTCCGCCGCCCGCAGCTCCGCTGGTCCACCGCCCCGCCGCTCCGCTGTGCTGGCAGGTTCGGGAGGGAGACGGAGTTCGTCCATAATTTTATTGTAGCCGCAGGAACCGTAGTTCAGTAGTTCCTGCAGCTGTATGAGAGGAGTGCAAGACTGCTCCGAGTGAGCAGACTTAAAACAAGTAAGCAAATTTATACTTAATTTGCAAATTCTCGGGAGACACGGGGCGTCGCGATGCGTCCGCACCGCCGCCATTTTTTTTATGGTAGGGAGGTCAGAGCTGATGATGGACTGGGCAGTGTTTACAACTATTTACAGCCTTTTCCATTCCTGGACACTCAGGTTGCTGTACCAAGTCACGATGCAACCGGTCAGCATGCTCTCTACTGTGCACCTGTAGAAGTCAAGAGAGTCCTCCTTGACATACCGACTCTCCGTAATCTTCTCAGGAACTAGAGGCGCTGATGTGCTTTCTTTATGATTGCATCAGTGTTCTGGGACCAGGAGAGATCTTCGTAAATATGCACGCCCAGAAATTTGAAGTTCTTGACCATTTCCACCATTGACCTGTTGATATAAACGGGACTGTGGGTCCCCATCCTACCCCTTCTGAAGTCCACAATCAGTTCCTTGGTTTTGCTGGTGTTGAGAGCCAGGTTATTGTGCTGGCACTATTTGGTCAATCGGTCGATCTCACTTCTATACTCGGACTCGTCCCCGTCAGTGATCTGTCCCACCACAGGACTAGGAACAACTATGAACAATTTATAATTTACAGAAGCCAATTAACCTTCAAACCTGTATGTCCTTGAAGTGTGAGTGGAAACCGGAGCACTTGGAGAAAACCCAGGCGGTCACATGGTGAACGTACAAACTCTGTATAGACCACAACCGTAGTCAGGATCGGACCTGCGTCTCTGGTGTTGCAAGGCAGCAACTCTACTACTGTGCCACTGTGACATCCCTGTGTATTAGCTGTGAGTTAATTCCTTCTGGATAGTCATGACATCATTCTGTGTCTTGAGCCCTTATCCCCTTTACCGCTGAGACACCCAACTACTAGGATTCCTGCCAACTTCCAAAGGCTGGATAGCGACAAATTTACAGGTGTCCTTACAGAGATTTATGAATCATCCTTAGACATGGGAGAGGTGCCGGAAGACTGGAGGGTGGCTAATGTTGTGTTGAGAAAGGCCGCATGGAAATGCCTGGGAGCTATCAACCAGTGAGCCTAATGTGTTGTAGGCAAGTTACTGGAGAGGATTCAGAGGGACGAGATAAGATATTTGGATAGCCAGGGACTGATTCAGACAAATACATGGATAGGAAAGGTTTAAAGAGATCTAGGCCAAACATAGGCAGGTGGAAGTCGTGTAGATGGGTCCCCCTGGTTGGCATGGGCAAGTTGGGCAAAAGGGCCCACTGCTGTGCTGTATGACCTCATGATCTATGCATTTATCTTCGATCATCAGAGCCATTAATGCCCATTCCCATACCCACATGCAACCCGAGGGCAAATCTGACCCAAAGTGGCCCCACTTGTTGCCATGATATTGGAATATACTGCCAAGGGCTTGTATTGTGGCAGGAAGTGAGACTGTTCATGCTTCTTGTGTGACTTCACTTCCAACCTGTTTTTCATGTGTGCTCATGTGAAGAAGGCCCAGTCTGTGTTTGTAATCCTACGATGTATTGCGTACACTAGAGTAATGCTCCTTATGGCTTTGACCGAATTGGCGCACACCCACAGAGCAATTCTGCCTCAAACTGCTGAAACATTTTCCATCATACAAAGTTTCAATGTTAAAAAAACTCTGCCTTTTAGATTAACTCATTAACTTTTAACAGCCTTCACTCCTTGAGGAGTAGCCTTGAGTTACTGTATATCTAGGCAGTGTAGAACACACACGGGTAGGGAGGTGGGTATAGGGACTGAGCTGCCAGAGGCTGTAGCTGAGGCAAGTACTATGACAGCATTTAAGACATTTGTACAGATAGATGGGAACGATTTAGAAGAATATGGTCCTAATGCAGGCAGGTGGGACTAGCGCAGATGGGGCATCTTGATCGGCATGGGCAAGTTGGGCCAAAGGGCCTGTTCCCTTGCTGCATAACTCGAATTTGGTGACTTGTTAAAACCTGAGCAATAATGCCTGGGAGCCACAGTGACTATCACAAGGCAGGTTCCCCAGGCTTTGCTATGTAAATAGAGTCATAGAGCTAGGCAGCATGGAAACAAGCTCTTTGGCCCAACCTGTCGATGCCGACCGTTGGCATTTGGGGCTAGTCCCATTTGCCTGCATTTGATTCATATCCCAAAAACCCTTCCTGATCCACATATCTATCAAAATATAAGAAGATAGACACAAACAGCTGGAGTAACTCAGCGGGACAGGCAGCATCTCTGGAGAGAATAAATGGGTAACATTTCGGGTCAAGACCCTTCTTCAGACTGGTTAGGGATAAGGGGAATGAGAGATATAGACATTGATGTAGAGAGATAAAGAACAATGAATGAAAGATATGCAAAGAAGTAACATCGATAAAGAAAGCAGGCCATTGTTAGCTGTTTTTTGGGGGGAAATGAGAAGATAGTGCAACTTGGGTGGGGGAGGGATAGAGAGAGAGAGAGAGAGAGAGATAGAGAGAGGTAATGCCGGGGATATCTGAAGTTAGAGAAATTAATATTCATACCACTGGGTTGTAAGTTGCCCAAGTGAAATATGAGATGCTCTTCCTCCAATTTGCGTTTAGCCTCACTCTGACAATGGAGGAGTCCTAGGACAGAAAGGTTTGTGTGAGAATGGGAAGGAGAATTAAAGTGTTTAGCAACCGGCTAAATATATTTTGAGTGTTGTATTTGTATCTGCTTCTACAACATCCTCTGGTAGTCCATTCCAAATTCTGACTACTATCTCAGTGAAAAAGGTGCTGCTGAGGTCCCTCTTACATTTCTCCACACTCAGCCCAGTTTTAGAATAATCTACCCTGGCTAAAAGACTGTGGCTGGTCACTTTATCCATGTTTTTACACTCAGCCTCCTGTGCTCGAAAGAAAAAAAGTCCCAGTCCATCCAGCCTCTCCCTATAAATATGCCCGCAGTGTATATAGAGTCATAGACCATGGCAGTAAATAATGTATCAGACCCAGCAATAGGTTGCAGACTCAGCATGTCATTGCGTTTTCTACATGGAGGCTCATGCTTCCTATGAAACAGAACAGCACCTTACACACAAGGGGGAAATACAACACTTACTGGAATCACTGCAGACTCCATCCTGATTTCTCTGACTAAATGGGTTTGAATGATGCCACAAGGACATTATTGCTATTTCAAAACTGAACCACAAGCAGGAGATTACTGATGGTAACCCTGCCAGCATGACCCTACCAGATACAGCAAGCAGGACAAAGCAGACTAGGTTTCAGAGGTTTGATTTAGCTGTGGGCCAGAAAGTGCTATATTGAGTCGTCTGAGGAAAACCTAGGGCAGCTGCACACATGGACCCCTCCCTGGCTGTGAATTTGCTGCAAACCCCCAATGATCCACTTGCTTAAACTAGGAACCATGGCAGTTGTCCAGTCAGCAACACTTTGTTATCTATTTCAGTGATTTTGGTTGGGAGGCAGATACACAGTATACTAACAAAGCTCATATGTTAAAGTTAGCAGACCATCTATTTACTGAAGAAGGGTTCTGACCCAAAACGTCACCTATCCTTTTCCTCCAGAGATGCTGCCTGACCCGCAGAGTTACTCCAGCACTTTATGTTTATCCTCCATTTACTAACTTTATGACTTTCCTATGTTCTTGGGCAGGAGCTAAAATTAAACCAGTGGTGGGTGCCTGATGGATTTTCTGAATATAATCCTTACACCTGTGAAACAATTCAGCTGTGATACAGAAAGTCGGCCTCCATCTCCAATGATAACAGTCATATGTGATACTCTCTTTGCCAGCCCAATTCAGACATGAATGACTCATGGATTTTGAAGTAGCACAGCTGTCAGCAGTGTGGACTTCATCCAACAGATAAATCAAGCAACAGAGAACATTTCCTGACATTCATTTAATAAACACCATTTTATGTAGCAATGTTACAAAATCTTGAGATTTAAAAAATCAAGTCTGCAATTTATCCCACCAGATAAAGCATAAAAAGAAGTTTAATTTGACACCTAATTCACTTTCATATCTTCGGTATTAACAAAGTTATGGCCATTTTCATACTCAGAAATTAGCATCTTGTTCCCTATTGCTTTTCCATTGACTTAACACAAAAGCTGTGATCAAGGACAGTCAAAAACCCATAACTTTCTTAAAAATTAAGAGAACTGAATGAAATTTTCAGTTATTATAGATTGAAGCATTCTAAAACAAATATGAAACAATCTTACTTGGATGACCTGAAATTAAAGCATATAATTAGTTAGTTACCTAATTGTAGCTAATTACAAAATTCAATTACTAGATCTAAACATCTATCCATTTCTTAAGAAAAGGTTAACATTTAAAAACAACCTAAGTGTCCAAATAACATTCACACAATAATTCACAACGCGATGGATTGGAACGTTGCGGTTGCGGTGAATTTAATCCCCAGCCGGCAGGAAAAATACTGCCGGTTCGTATATTTTTTTAGTCACCTTTTCGCAACATGAAATTTTGATTAGAGGCTTCCTAAGAAGCACGTTTTTATGTAAAAATAAACTGTATACCTTCTTTTGTCCCCTACGTAAGATCCGTCCTGTTGTCGGCATTGACGGCATTAAAAGATGATTTTTAATTTACTCATGCTTTTAATTTTTCCATCGGTAATTTTAATAAACTTAATAAAACGGCAGTGGAAGCGATTTTTCTTCAGCAACTAAAAAGCCTGTTGAAAATTGATTTGAATAGTCTGAAGAAAAAACGCATTTTATACCCGCAGCCCTCTCAAAGGCGCCAAAGTCGCGCACACGGGCAGTGGCAGAACTGCAGCACCACTAAAGGTAAGTTTTTTAACATACCTATTTTATGGTGATCACAAAGGTGACACACTCAAGGTACTTGAAAATTAACATGCCTGGTATGATATGAGATGGAATGACACTTTGGCCTGCACACAATGCCTCATCTCCTCTCCCATAAAATCTCAATGCATTGGCAGCACAGTGGCATAATGGCAGAGTTGCTGCCTGACTGAGCAGGGACCTGTTATTAATCCGGACTACGGCTGTTGTCTGTACGGAGTTTGTACATTCTCCCTGTAACCACATGAATTCAAACCACCCCGATGTCATGAGCCACAAAGAGCAAAGAGGAGAATGACCGGCTGTAATGAAATATATGCAGGATTCAAAGATTCGGATGAATGAATGAATGAATGAATGAATGAATGAATGAATACGTTTATTGGTCAAGTATTGACATACAAGGAATTTGCCTTGGTGCTCTGCCCACAAGTGACATGACATACAGTGGAGTTAAGAATGATACATAAAACATTAAATATTAATAATAAAACATGTGAATTAAATAAAATACCAGAGCAAAAGGAGGCTACAGATTTTGGTTATTGAGTCGAGCTATTACTCGTGGAAAAAAGCTGTTTTTATGTCTGGCTGTGGCAGCTTTGACAGTCCAGAGTTGCCTTCTTGAGGGAAGTGAATCAAAGAGTTTGTGGCCAGGGTGAGAGGGGTCAGAGATGATCTTACCCGCTCGCTTCCTGGCCCTTGCAATGTACAGTTCATCAATGGAGGGAAGGTTGCAGCCAATAACCTTCTCTGCTGATCAGACGATTCGCTGCAGCCTCCGGGTGTCGTGCTTGGTGGCTGAGCCAAAGCAGACCATGATGGAGAAGGTGAGGACAGACTCTATGATGGCCATATAGAATTGGACCACCATTGCCTGTATATCCCAGCTGCCCTGAAGCCTTTACCCAATTTTAAAGTCCTAGCCCCTCCAATCTGGCCAGAATTAACAAAGTTTGTACTTTGGAAGGTCACTTTGTTAAAGTCCCCCAAAACAATGACCATGGAGTCCGGGAAGTCACTCTCTACCTTCATTACCTGGTCAGCGAGTTGCGTTTGTGCCTCACGTACGCAGGCATGAGCTGGGATGTAAACTCCAGCGAGAATAAAGAGTTAAATTCCCTTGGAGAGTAGAAGGGTTTGCAGTTTATAAAGAAGGATTCTAGGTTGGGAGAGCAGAAATTTGACAGTACCGTGAGGTCGCTGCACCAGTCCTGGTTGGTATAGAATCATATTCCACCGCCTCTTGATTTCCCCGCTGCCTTCACTTCACGGTCCGCTTTGTGGAAGTGAAGACAGCGGGGAAGCCAGGCAGTTGCAGCGCGCTGTCCAGGGTCGACACACAGCCAGGTCTAGGGCAGCGGCTTGAGAGAAGTCCTTGTTTGTCCAGCGCAGGAGTTGCAGTTCGTCCACTTTGTTATTGAGAGAACGTACATTTGCCAGGAATATGTTCGGGAGGGGTGTGCATGATCCTCGTTGCCAGAGTCGGGTGAGTGTTCCAGAGCGCTTTCTACGGGTCCTCCTCCGTCTCAAGACCTTGAACACAGCCACAGCCCCGCTGACGAGTATGTCCACATAACCCAGCGAGTGGGAGAAATCCGGAACGATGTTTGCAGGTACCGTATGTCCGATGTTTATGAGTACCTCTCTCGTGAAAGTAATCTTTGTGGGATTTTCACAGACGACACAAACGAACAAACACATACAAAACAGCAAGGAGCAGTACACCGTGGCAGCCATGGTCGGTGCCCACAGCAACAAGCAGCAGCAGCCACACTGAATGGAGGAAGCACATGGTGAAGAGCACAAATAACTATTTATTCAAGCAAAATACAAGTAAAACACCGAAAAACTATCAACTATCAATGAGGAAACAATAAAAAATAACTCTCAGTCCCTCTGTGTGTTCGAGTCTCCTGTCTGCTTGTCACCAAGCTCTCTGTCTCTCTCTCTCTCTTACTTTCCTTGATGAAGCTCTTTCCTCTCCCCAAAGATGAAGCTCATGCTCTCATGGTAGAAGCTTGTATTTATATAATAATTGTCATCTCTAAGAACAACAGGTGATGATGTGTCAAAGTAGATATCCTCCTTGGCAACATAATGGCGTGAGATATGTGTCCTATCAGACACCAAGCTTTCTTAGATGTCTCTGGGAGAGAACAGCTTATCTTAGTGACCTTGCAGGTGTTCTCATGATATTCTGGTCCATTTGAATTCGCCCAAGCATTGTTCATAAACATCTACTTGTTTTCCTAAGCAAGGTTTGAAATGTGGTGCTGCTAAATTAGCTGACAACTCACATTGTTTAACCCTTACATTACACAGGCTAATTTCCTCTTGTTTCAATTATGTTCACATTGACCAAGGCACTGTGTGAGCACATTCTTTTCTTCTAAATTGTCTCCTCGTGAAAGCCTGGAACAGATAGTGAAGTAGATTAATGCCTCACATGAAGGATAACAACTTTAATAATGAAACTGTCCATGGATGCTTAACTTTGATTATTGCTAAGACTATATGCTCAAGACCTTGTGTGGGACTTTATTTCTCAACACATGACATTCCTTGGTGTGCCACACATGCCCGTTGGGAAACATAGTTCCCTTCTAAGGAATAAGCTTCCATTTTTGCTGGCAAGTTAGGTAAAGAGACGTCCCCGAGCTCCGACGTACCGTTACATTACATTTATTGTCATGTGTGCTGAGGTATTGTTAAAAGCTTTTTGTTGCATGCTATCCAGTCAGTGGTAAAACTATACATAATTAAAATTGAGCCGTCCACAGTGTACAGATAAAGGACATAGGGAATAACATATAATACAAGATAAAGTCCAGTAAAATCCAATTAAAGGTAGTCCGAGAGTCTCCAATGAAGTAGACGGAGGCTCAGATCCGCTCTCTTGTTGGTGCTGATGTTCATTCTTCACTTCACAATCATGATGGATATGCATTATTAAACCATTCAAAATTTTTACCAAATATTTACACAAAATTTGCAAAGATTTATTGTTGATGTTCCAATTTTAGTTTTGCACATGAGAAATATACGGATGTGTTGCCAATGACATACTTCCAAGAGTTTCTACTGTATATATTTACTATCTGCAATCCTGAAACGTTGGATTCAGCATTAATGTTTCAAAGCAATGAGGATCCACCTTCTATTAATTTGTTTTTATGCATCAGTAACTTGGGTTATGTTCTCTCCATGACTGATTTAATGTTAGTCTGGACTCTCTTTCCAGTAAAATACTGCTAACATTGTTTACAAAGCTTCAAGCAGCAAGTAACTTATTATCAAAGTAGTCCACATGCAATCCATAAGTGTAGGAAGGATCTACTGATGCTGGTTTAAACAGAATATAGACACAAAAAGCTGAAGTAACTTAGCAGGACTCCACTTTTTTGTGTCTATCTTCAGTGTAAACCAGCATCTGTAGTACCTTCCTACACATTTTGTCTGCTCCATTGCGAAATCAAGTTATGCCTATTTTGAAGAAGTTCTCCTTCTATCTCCGACTAGAGTTCTGTAACATCCTCTCTCACTGCTCCCACTTTGTGATTCCTCCTGCTCTCCAACTTTCCTTGAACACTCATCTTTGATGTTCCATTTTCACACCTTACTATCCTTATGTCTATGTCCCTCTCCCCCGACTCTCAGTCTGAAGAAGGGTCTCGACCCAAAAAGTCACCCATGCAATCCACAAAGCCACTGGCACATTGCGTCCCACAGCAAGACAGACTTGTAGCCTCAATAATTTGCCCTGGGTGTGATAACATTAGGTTTTGGATAGTGGGGACCTGCATGAAGATGATTGAGGTGGCTTGTTGAAAAATGTCCTTAAAAGCACAGCATCTGCAAGTGGGTGTTAGTACTTATTTGAAATTGTGAAAGATCAACCAGACATAATTGTCTTGTAATTCTTCAGAATATGTATTGCATATTTTGCCATGGAACATTAGGTTGATTTCTGAAATAAAATGAGTTAAAGCCTGTTAGTGTGTTGCTATAATTATACAACAACAATTGAAAGTGTTATTAGATTTATGCTTCTAAATGCCAAGAAGCATGATTAAAATATCGCAACACAAATAAAACATACGATTCACAATTAAAACTTATTGTTGCATCTTTCCTTGCATCTTTGTACAACCCTAAAGTTGTACATAAAACGTTTACATAAATGTTAAAAATCAAATATATGCAGGTTAAGAAGCACATTTACTGCAATAACAAAAATAGCAGGAGTGGGAGAGTTTAATGATGCAGATAGATCATGATTATGAAGTAAAATGTCAACTATTATCTTGCTATGTGAACAGTGATAGTTTCCTTACAAAAAAGAGCCATGTATGGTAGATTGTGTAGAGTTCACTTTAGATCTAACATCATTAATAGCCCTGTCCCACAGTACGAGTTCATTCCAAGAGCTCTCTTGAGTTTAAAAAAAATCAAATTCGTGATAAGCACGAAGAATGAACGTAGCGGGTACGTCGGAGCTCGGGGACGTCTCTTAGCCCTAACGGCAGGTGCTCGGGAAGACTCGCTAACGACAGGTAAGCTTGGGAAGACTCGTGAAGATTTTTCAACATGTTTAAAAATGTCCACAAGAGCCCCGAGTACCGACCAGCGGCCATTACCGTAAATCTCCGAGTTCGAATCAGGGCAAACGCGGGAGAGCTCTTGGAATGAACTCATACCGTGGGACAGGCCCATCAGGCACAACATATATTGCAACAGGGAGAGAGAGAGAGAGGCATTTTATTGCATTACTTATTTTCCATAAACTTTTCTTCAAAGCTACAAAATGCTGTATCACTGGGATGTGTGCATTAATTTCCTTATAAGAGAGTAATTTATAGACCACTATATTTTACAGGTTTATTGAACTCATTGAAGTATATTGCGTGTTGAGCAATGCAATATTTATATTATCTGCTCTTGCTGCAATAATTTTGCAATAATGAACTGAAATCCCAGTTAATTATTTCACTATGATTATGAATTAATATGCGCTACCGTTACTTTTATTTGCAACTGACAAGATAAATGAAAACTGATGAATCTGAAGATTATTTCAATAACGACAGCATCTATTTCACGGGTTCCAGACAGTTATTAATTTCTGCCCAGGGAGATAACAGGAAAGGGTAGTTCTTTCTTTATTTGTATCAAGTGTCTGAGCATAGGCTTGGCTGAGTCAAACAGCTGTAAAATCCATTGTTTAGTTGCTGTTCAAAGTGCTGATATTGACTTTCACTTCTACAGACGCTCAGGCTGCTCACATTCCCATCCGATGTTATCTCACCAGCTGCCACACAATGGAAGATTAAAGCTCCCAGACTTCAAATATCCACCTTGCTTCAAGTGGTGAATGATGCGCAAATTAGTTTCTACTGATGATAAATGCACGGCAATTTATGCAAATGCCGATATTTGCTATCCTAAACTACTGGGCAAGCACAGAATGAAGGCACAAGACAAGCAACAACTCTTAAAATTGCTTAAAATTTTAAAACTGCTTTAAGACAAGCAGCAACTCTTAAATTGCTTAAAATAAAAACATAAAACTCTTTATGTACATGAGCGAGCTTTACTTAAGAGGCATTCTTGTTAGTAGCAGACATTGGTCAGACATTGTCAAGGTCAAAACCTATTTACTAAGAAGAAATAGGTTTTGAAGAAACAATTCAGTAAAATGATTCCTTCATTTAAGTGTGATAACCGACTTCTCTGTATTTAGCATCAAATACACTTTTATACCATTGCAAACACGCTAAAATTGTTCCAGAGGGTGTCGCACGTGGCTGGAGGCATCACAACTTGCAGGGGAAACCGCTAAGCCATAGGATTATAAGGTCACAAGTGATAGGAGCAGAATTAAGCCATTCAGCCCATCAATTCTGCTCCGTCATCTATCTCTCCCTTCTCCTGCCTTCTCCCCATAACCCCTGGCACCCACACTAATCAAGAATCTATCTATCTCTGCCTTTAAAATATGCATTGACTTGGTCTCCACAGCCTTCTGTGGCAAAGAATAGTAAGATTGAACGAGAACTTACCAGTTCGAAGGTTGATCTTTATTTCATGAGGAGTCGAAGTGAGGGATTTCGTGAAGAGCCCGCCGGCGCGCATGCTCGACATACTTCAAAGTAGCGGCGTGGAATCACAGAACCAACAATAGAAATGACTTCGCATAGTATGATTGAATTGACTAAGATTACCAGATGAAGGTGATTGAGGGTTGGGCGAGGAGGGCACGAAATCCCTCACTTCGACTCCTCATGAAATAAAGATCAACCTTCGAACTGGTAAGTTCTCGTTCAATCTTACTATTTCATTTCGGAGTCACGTGAGTGACTTCGTGAAGACTTCAAAGCTTCTGTGATTACACGCCCTGGACCACGTCCATGCTGACACACCACTACCAGGGATGGATGGGAGGAACAAACTGGCTCAATAGCTCATACTGCAAAACAAAAGCATATTTATTAATAACAAATCAAAAACCCCTCATGCGGGGACATCTCCACGTTCTTGACCTGCATTCAGCACGGCTTCTGCGAACTGTAGAGGAGCAGCAACAGGCTTGTTATAAAAACGCTGGAACACAGCTTCATTCGCCCATCCTGCTGTGGCGAGAATTTGGTCCATGGGCACCTCCATGACCCTCGCCGCTGACGTCGATGCAGCCCTGGTGGAATGAGACTTGAACACATTAGTGTCGATACCTGACTTACCCAAGACGACTCGAAGCCACCTGGATATCGTCTGGACTGTCACTCGATGATGAGGTCTCTTATGAGTGACAAGCAGGTATCTCTCCATTCCTCTGATGCGTGCCGTCACCTTGACATAGTGGCGGATATGTGAGGCTAAACATAGCCTAGCATCTGCGGGGTATGCCGGGAACTTCAGCTGCAGCCCTGTGCACCCAGGTCTATGCTGCTTTAGTAGCTCGTCAACGAAAAAGACTACTTCTGTAGGGGTAGATGTCATTCTGTCGACACGCAGTTTGTGTAGTGTCTGTACCCTCTGAGCTGAAGTCAGCGCTAGTAACATCACCAGCTTCATGGTGAGTTGGTCCAGTTGGAGCCCTTCCATGGGAGACCACGTCCTGAGCAGGGTTAATACGTCCCTGACATCCCAGGTGATATTATAGCGTGGTGTAGGCGGATTCATATTGAATATACCCCGCATGAGTCTGGACACTAGCCTGTTGGATCCTACCCCAATCTTGAGGTAGAATGATAGCGCACTTCTGGCGCTGTTGATGGCACTGTAACTTAAGTGTTCATCATGGTGCAACCCCGCGAGGAATTCCAGGACGTCGGTTATTGTCACGTCATCGTACGTGATGCGAGAGCGGCTGCAGTAGGCTTCCCACTTCTTAATATGCGAGCGGTATCTTCGCCTTGTGGACTCTCGACACGACGCCCCGATGGTATCCATGGTCCGAGCCGAGAGGCCGTATTGGACTAACGGCCTGTTCAGAACCTGCAAGCCAACAAATTTAAATAGCCATGGCAGGGATGTGGCTCCCCTGACACAGGGTGAGTAACCAATTGTGGGCAACCCTTCAAAAGGACCCAAGGTTCGTTAAGCATGTCAAAGACCACCGGATACCAAGGCTGTGTGGGCCAGTCGGGTATAATAAGGATGCCCTTGGCAGCATCTGCCTGAATCTTTCGCAATACCCGACTGATGAGGCAAAACGGAGGGAAGGCATAGAAAACCCAATTCCCCCAGTCCAGCGAGAATGCATCTAGCGCTATTGCCCCAGGATCTGGTTCCCATGAAACGTAGGCTGGTACCTGATGGTTCAACCGTGACGCAAAAAGGTCAATGTCCGGTTTACCAAATTTGGCTGTGACTTTAGCAAAAATCTCAGGATGCAACATCCATTCAATGTTGTCATTAAATTTGCGTGACCTGGTGTCCGCCACAGTATTAAGCTCACCTGGCAAATAGGTAGCTGAAATCCAAATGTCTCTTTGAATACACCAGAGCCAAATTGAGTTAGCCAATTTGTCACACGAAACTGACCTGGTACCACCCATATGGTTTAAATATGCCACAGCTGTGGTGTTGTCTATTTGGAGACGGACGTGTGCTCCAACAAGCTTGGAACAATATGCACGAAGTCCATGGAATGCTGCCAGCAACTCCAAATAGTTAATCCCTTGAGTCAACAACATCGATGCCTCAAGGGTGTCCCATCTACCCCCACAACTAGAGCAATTATCAGTAGCTCCCCAGCCATTGGAGCTTGCATCAGTCTGTAAATATACCACCGGATTAGCCTCCCTGACAGGCTTAAATGAGTTGCTAATGTGACACACCCACCATTGCAACTCAGTTATCGCTTCGGACGGCAGCTGCATAGATCGATCGTAATGACCAGCGTTCCATTTTAACGCAGTAATTTTAGCTCTTTGCAAATTCTGATAATGCAAAGGTCCATATCGTGCTGCCGGAAACAAAGCCACTAACTTGCCAATTACTGTGGCTGTATGCCGAATCGATGGTATATTGGTGCCAATTAAATCTCTGCACACCTTAGTGACTTCCTCAATTTTGTTAATTGGTATAGTTATCCTCATGCTCATTGAGTTCACCGTGAACCCTAGGTAATTAATTACCTGGGCAGGGCAGAACTTTGATTTCTCTGGATGGACAATGAATCCTAATTGTTGAAATATATTGACAGCAGCTGCAACACCCTGTTCAGCCAATTGTAGGGTGTGGCCCACAATAAAGACATCATCTAAATAGGCCATAACTATATGATGTCGTTGTCTCAAATAAGCCATGATTGGCTTCACCAATTTAGTGAACAATCTAGGGGCTGTAGTAAGCCCATTAGGCAAAGCCTTATACTGCCAAAGTTGCCCCATCCAGATAAATTTCAAAAACCTTCTATCATCTTTCTGGATGGATACTGAATAATATGCATCCCTCAAATCAATGCATGCCATAAAGCAGCCATGAGAAATCAATGATTTGGCTGTTTCAAACGTATCCATTTTAAAATGAGTATATATTACAAACGTATTCAAACGGGTTAGATCAATAATGACACGACAGCCTCCATCCTTCTTAGGTCTAGTAAATATGTTCGAAACAAATTCAATTGGCTCATGCACTGTTTTCTCAATCACACCCTTCTGTTCCAAACTTAAAATTTCCTTGTAACCTGCTGCCTGTTCTGTAGCAGACAATTTGAACGTACGACCAGGCATGTGCTGGGATGGAGGAATGTCGCCATTAATAAACTCAATTTTATGCCCCTGAATATTCCGCAACACATACTCATCACCAGTAAAATTACCCCATGCATCCAAAAACAACCGTAAACGACCACCAACATGGGAAGTTAAACAGAGAGAAAAGAGAGAACCAGACCCCCTCACTTCCGTGGTTACCGGCGGTCCTTGACACGTGTGGGTGGCCGTGGAGGTGCTGGGTTGGCTTGAGGGCGCGGCGTCTTCGATTTCCAAAAAGGTCTCTGCCGACCCTGTCCTAAAAAAGACCCTTGGTGCTGGTTCTGGTGTTGTTGTCGTTGTGGAGCTAGAGGGTGAGTCCTCGTCGAGGCACTGGCCGACCCTCGTGAGCGAATGTATGGAGCTTTTGAGCCGGACGGTGTGGGGGCACTCTTAGAGCGCATGATCCCCACCGTTTTGGCTTGTTCGTCAAGCTCTTTGACTCTCTTCGAGAGGTCCTCACCAAAGAGCTGACGGGGCGGCGGCGGCGGCGGTGGTTTGCACAATCCTGCAAACTTCGGGTTGAGTGCTGGGCGGATGCTGTTTTTGCGAAACCCGTTGATTTCGTGCTGGGTCGCGCACAATAAGGCCAGAGCATCTTCCTGGTCCAAATTCAGCTCGTCCTCGTCCACCGACCGCGCAAAGGCGGTAATACCGGCCGTGAGGAGTTTCAGGATCCGCTGCAATTGTAGCTCTTGTTGACGGATAGCCGCACTGATGTTGCCCCATATTGGCGTATTGACCACAGGCACGTTGAGGGAGTTGCAGTTTGATGGAGCCTTGTGACGGCTCATAGCCTGGATGAGGACTTCTTCCTGCAGCACCTGATTATTAAGAAAGTCCACTGTGGCTGCCAGCTTTGAATTGAGAGGAAGACCAGCCGTATGTGGGGCCGCGAATTTGGTCGCCACATCCAAAAGTTCCTCCGCTGGCACCTCCACCGGAGGTGGTACGGGATCCACCAGAACCTCCTCCTCGTGCTGCTCCAGGCTGATAGTAGATGTTGGTGAAGACGCCCTGTGCCTGTTGCTGCCCTGCTGTTGTTGACGTTGAAGCAGGAGCTCCAGCAGCCGCTCCATACGGTCAATACGCCCTTCACCCTGAACACTCAGGTGGTCGGAGTCCTCCGGCTCTGAAAAGAAAACCGGGCTCCTGTCATCGGCCCGCACCTCGTCGAGGCCCTGCCGGTGCCGGTAGTTGTCGCTAACAGCCGCCGAGGCGAAACTGCGCGATTCCTGCGCGGGCGTGTTCAATCGCCTCCGTTTAGCGAGAGCTGAAGCCGCTGCCACTAAGGGCACATGCGGCGAGGTGTCGGCACCAGCCGAAGCATGGCTGCCTGGGGCCCGCGCAGTCTTGCCGGCTGCCCACATCGTGGACGTTGCCGACGCATGGTGCCGCCCACCCATCCATGGGAGGCTCGGCGACCGCGACGAGACCCGACTCAACCGACCCGTCCCGGCGACGAGAGTCGGGGTGTGCCGGCTGGACCTCACAGCCGCCCCGGGTCTCGCCCTGGAACCTGACCGCTCCTCCGCGACAGGCAATGCCTTAGCCCTAACAGGGTTAGGCTTCTGGGCTCCTCCCCTCCCCCTTCTCGGAGGGCTGAGTGGAACAGGCCGTGCAACGGCACGCGCCCTGCTCGAGGTCGCCAGCGAGCCCGCTGACAACCTGACTGCCATGGCAGGGTCCCCCTGCTCTGGCGGCACACCACACTCCTCCTCGTCGAACTCCTCCGAGCTGTGGTGTGCTGGCGGATCTGGACCTGTGAACACAGGGCTTACCCACATCTCCGCCTGAGTCCCGGCCTGCGCTGCAGGTACTGCCGATGGTAAAGGCCCCGGAACTGTTGACCGGCGAACTCGTCCTGACGTCCTCCGGCCCTTCGAACTCCCATCCATGTCCTTGCTGCAAGACATAATCAGACAACAAGGACCACCAACTAAAGGTGGAATACTCACCTCCGTGGCCCCTTATGAAGGGCTGGCGAGGAGCGCGCTCCACCGCCAGCCGTCGCAGCAACGCGTTACGACGATATGTCGAGCATGCACGCCGGCGGGCTCTTCACGAAGTCACTCACGTGACTCCGAAATGAAATTCCACTGATACACCACCCTGACTAAAGAAATTCCTCCTCATCTCTTTCCTAAAGGAACGTACTTTAATTCTGAGGCTTTGACCTCTAGTCCTGGACTCTCCCAGTCGTGGAAACTTCCTCTCCACATCCACTCTATTCAAGCCTTTCTCTATTTGGTAAGTTTCAATGAGGTGTCCCCTCATCCTTCTAAACTCCAGCGAGTACAGGCCCAGTGCTGTCAAACGCTGCAGACCATGGCAGAATGCAAGACCAGGCAGACTGCAGTGACCGAAAGCCCTGGAGCTCTGTGGCCTGCAGCGGATAGCCGATGAGCTGACCCATGCTTGGAGGACCTTGCAGACCCTGGCCTGGAACCCGGCGGGCCCGGAGTGGAACTTTCCGAGCCACCCCTGCTCATCTCGAGACGAGCAGGGGTGACTTGGAGGGTTCCACTTCCTGACCCACCTTGCGTATGGTGTGCAAAACAATGAATTTCACTGTGACATGTCACAAGTGATAATAAAGTATCAATCAATTAATTAATCAATAAAGCAGCATTAAACCATTCTGCATCTATACCAGCAACAAAGTCTCTGAGCGGCAAGAAATTGCAGTGAGGTGTTATCCAAACTGAAGATTTCATCCAAAACAACAGACTCACTGAACAAGCAGACAATAGTTGAATGCATAGTTCCTTCAACAAAGCTTTGAACTCTGCAGAGGGAACTAAAGTATACATTTCCAATGGACACACTTTGCGTTCTCTGTGCTATCTCTTTGTCCATGACATTTAAACTGAATCTAAGTCTTTATATTAACATCTAAAACATAGCCAATGCACTCAGACTTCCATTTGTAACTCAAGGGGAAAGACAAAACTTCTGGGCCAGAAATTCTTTGCTGCAGCATCTGGTTTTCAGGCCCCACTTAAATGCTTTACTGCACCAGTGCATTTGCTTCCTGTGAACAGTGCATTTGGCATGTAATGTGTCACTTGCTGATCCTCCTGCACGAGTGACAGTGCAACTGCATTTAGCTCTTTCTCATTGTGTCTTGTGTTTAACTGCAGCCTTTTGCTTTGCACTATCTTGCAGAATTTATCAGTAATTTAAGTATAATTTCTGTTTTTGTGTGTTATCCACGTTTACATGCCTGAGATGCAGCTGCAAGCAAGATTTTCATTGTCCCTGCACCTCATCATCATCAATTGTGCACATATTTTAGGAAGTGATGAATGCCTCTCCAACAACATGCAGTGCCATTTTAACTCGTGTTATTGAAGGAGAAAGTATAAAGCAGCCCTTGTTTATTTTTTTGCAGTGCTCATGTAGACCATGTTATTGAATGTCAAGTTTAGAACAGTGAGTTATGCTTTCTTCCACTCATTTGAAATCAAGAGAAAGATTTCCTCGCTAATCTTTGCCAACGCACATCGAATGGCTTGGACCCTTTCTGCGTAATGATAGACATGATAGATGGAGGAATTCTGAGCTAGGGCAGTAATGAAAAGTCATTACAAGCATTAGTTGCTGGCCCTGTGTCTTTTCTCTCATCTTTATCCCATTAGTAGCCTTTACTGATAGTGCAGCACACAAGGAGCATGTAACCACGCTTCCTGCTTCAGGGTAGTTTGTAGGGTGACTGCTGATTTCAAAATGACAGGCAAACCTCCAAGTTGTTTGACACGATATATAACTGGAAAACTAGCTGAAAAAAGCATTCCAAATAGCATTGATAGGTGTATTCTCAAAACTCATTTTTAAGAGTATAAATAGAAGGGCTAAGACATAATATACTTGTTCCCTATTCAGTATGAAGGCACTTCTATTACCTCCTCCTCTTCTTTAGTCTTATTGTAGTTTTTAAATACAGCACGGAAACAGTCCCTTTGACATACCCTCTACACATTAAGGGCTAATTTTTCAGTCAAATTATCCTACAGACCTACTCCTGTGGGATGTGGGAGGAAACCGGAGCACCCAGATCGATACCACCTGGTCACAAGGAGAATGTGCAACCTCCACACAGACAGCATCTGAAGTCAAGAGCGAAGCTAGGTCTCTGGCACTGCAAGGCAGCATCTCTACCAGCTGGGCAACTGTGTTGCCCTTCTCACCTCTCTGACCCCATATGCTCATCACATCTAACAGCTACCGATCTCAGTGTGGACTAGACCCTAAGACCTAATTTCCCACAACATTGGAGCAGACAAATCCAAAGATTCATAATTCTCTGTGTATATCAATTCTTCTTTATTTCAGGCCTATATGTTGGACGTTTTTTCTTGGTTCCATGCCTTCTCGTTTTGGGCTTGTCAGCAAAGAAAGAGGCACTGATCAATTAACCTGTCAATTCCTATCACAATATTCAATTAAATCAATAGACATGCTTCAGCTCTCATTCTGATCAAGGGTTCAGGCCACAATATGTCATCTGTTTCTCTTTCTAGTATTTTCTGTTCTAATTTTAGATTTCCAGCATCTGTACTGTTTTTGATTTTTGAGTACTTAAACGCTGATAAGTTCAAGATTGGTGATATTTTTAAAGAATGCCCCACAGATCAGGTGTACGCCATTATAAATGCTTTTTTTAATTGTCGGTTTGGTTTGGTTTGTGTGTTAACAGGGCAAGGTTTTACATCGGCTGAACAAAGGTTTGAGGACTTTTCCAAATTATATTTCAATATTCTTGTTCCTATAAGTAGAGAAGAAGTAGTGCAGCTGTGGAGCTGTTGCCGCACAGCACAGAGACCCAGATTTGATCCTGACCACAGGGTGCTATCTGTGCGGAGTTTGCACGTTCTCCCTGTGACTGCGAGGGTTTTCTCCACGATCTTCGGTTTCCTCCCATGCTCCAAAGATGTACAGGTATGTAGGTTAATTGGCTTGATGTATGTGTAAATTGTCCCTAGTTTGTGTAGGATATTGTTAATGTGCGGGGATCACTGGTCAGTGCAGACTTTTTGGGCCGAAGGGCCTGTTTTGGTACTATCTCTAAACTAAACCAAACTAAATGTGCAGGTTTGTAGGTTAATTAGCTTATGTAAAACTGCCTCAACTGTGGAAGACAAATAATTCGTTTGTGGGTGATTGATGGTCGGTAGGACTTGATGGGCCGAAGGGCCTATTTCCACGCAGTACCTCTAAACTAAACTTTAAACTAAGAGGTGCTCAGCCCATTTTTGCATCTGACTGGGCGCAGCTGGAAAGTTAGAACAACTTTTAATGGAGGGCATGACTAAATGAAGTTAAGATGGGCTTAGATCAATAGAGCCTCATAGGTTACACAAAAAGCTGGAGAAACTCAGCGGGTGCAGCAGCATCTAAGGAGCGAAGGAGATAGGCGACGTTTCGGGTCGAGACCCTTCTTCAGTGCTGGCCTCAACTGCATTTGACATTTTGTAATCTTATCTCACCATTCACAATTAATTAATATTGGATCATTTGACTATTGATTTATAATAAATTAGAAACTGAGTCGGCTGGGACTGCTGATCAATAGATTCCTCAGCATTAAGAAAATTGAGGAATATAAGATAATCGGAAAATGCCGATGTACTGGAAGATTTGCTATGATCTTGATAAATAGTAGAGCAAGCTCCAAGGGTCAATTGGCTTACTCCTGGTCCCTTTCTTAGGCCCCCTATACTCTTGTTGCTGCGTTATATCTAGAATGACATAGAATAGTTCATAGCCAAACTCGAATGAAGAAAAGTCAAATCATTCCAATTGTTTGTCAGAGATGTTGCATCGAGTCACAGCAAGTAATAATGAATTATTAATCACTGCTCCCTTAATATGTACAACAACAGATGGATCTGAAAACAACGGATTTCCATGATGAAGGCTTGAGGCCATGTAGAATATCAAGGAATTGCAATAGTTACATCTCCAAGTGGAAAAGGTGTTCATAAATTATTAATTGGCAGTCATACACAATGAAACATTAGTGTTGAATTTCTTTCAAGTATCAAAGCATAATTTGTAAGCCATTCCTGTCATACTGGAGCTTCTTGTAGTTTTGCTCTTTGATAACTGGAATTGGCATTTGCACCTTGGTACCACATTCTCTGCTAAAGCTACCTTCAGTGCTTCTCCAAGTTTGTCATAGGAAGTAGCAGATCCAACTGGGATGTGAAGATACGTTCCACCCATGCTGTCTGCAACACTACTGTAATTCAACATCTCATTGACTTTAGACTTTACATTAGACTTTAGAGACACAGCATGGAAACAGGCCCTTCGGCCCACCGAGTCCACGCTGACCAACGATCACTCCCATACATTATCATTATCCAACATGCTTGGGACAATTTACAGAAGCCACTTAACCTACAAACCTATACGTCTTTGGAGTGTGGGAGGAAACCGGAGCACCCAGAGAAAACCCACGTGGTCGCAGGAAGAATGCACAAACTCTGAAAAGACAGCATCCGTAGTCAGGATCGAACTGTAAGGTGCTGTATGGGTCACGGACGTTAAACCATGGGAGAACCCCAGTTCTCCACTTTCTCATCCACTCTCTGCACACTTGGGGTAATTTACTGGCGGACAATTGACCTACAAACCTGCACGTCTATAGGACGTGGGAGGAAATGGGAGCACCCAGAGGAACCCACTTGGTCACAAAGTGAACGGGCAAACTATATATTAAAAGCATCCAAGATCAGGATCGACCCCAGATTTCTGCTGTTGAAAGGCAGCAACTCTACCACTGTGCCACTGTGTCGCCCCATTACATTGTGAAGTAAGGTTTTGACCTTACTTGATAGAAGATGTACATCTATTAAAAGACATTAGCATGGTCAAATTATCTGACTTTTTGACCTTCCATACCATCTCCATCTGAAAACATTGCCCTTACAAGGGCTTCCTCGCAAGCCCTTGTAGAGAATTATGCCACCATTCCTTACAAGGGCTAAATGAAATAAAGTCAAATTAGCCAAACTGAATCAAGTGTTCCAGTTTGCAATCACCATTAGCACTATCCTACACACTAGGGATAATTTATATTTTTTTACACAAGCTAATTAACCTGTAGCGACTGAACAAATAAATATACAAATAAATTATCAGTTAATGTTATTAACCTACAAATCTGTACGTCTTTGGCATATGGGAAGGAACCAAAGTACCCGGAGAAATCCTTAAGGCCACAGGGAGAACGTACAAACTCCATACCGTTGGCACCCATTGTCAGGATTGAACGCGTGTCTCTGGCGCTGTAAGGCAACAACTCTCCTGCTGCACCACCTTCCCGCCCATGGGAAGAGTCGGAATCATCTGCACAGACTATAAGAGAGTCTCTGAAGAAGAAACACTTTTCACAAGGTACGTGAAAATCCTAAGCAATCCACACAACTCTCTACACTCCAATTGCTAACATGACATATCGATGAGCAGACAGCATGGCCCAGGTGACACATTAAATTCCCTCACGCATTTCTTTACATTTACACATGAGCTGACTATAAATACATCAATGATTGGATCGCTGATCTCATTGCTACAATACCCCCGTAGTTCCTGGTGGGAAGTGCCTACTTAAGTAAAAATTCCAATCACCACGCAAGCACACCTTCATCACAATACATACCATCTGCATTTGAAAACATTGTTTAAGATCTTAATCCTTCGGGCAGCTGTTCAACATGAAAGATGGCTATTGACCATTGTCGCCAATGTCACTGAGGGTGACCTGCATCACAACATATTGATCAGGTTGCACCATAATTTAAGACGATGAAGTCCACACTCAGTCAGCAATGAAAGATTCCTCAAGGAACGTTGGGTGAACCTCACTCGCAGTCATTGAACCGATTGACATTTCAAGGAAGGCAATGGGAGCAGGAACAATGAAGTTTCTCTGGGAAAGGCGATATATTTCACTCTTTTCATAGGCATAAAATGCTGGAGTAACTCAGCGAGACAGGCAACATCTCTGGAGAGAAGGAATGGGTGACCTTTTGGGCCGAGACGCTTCTTCAGATGGTGTAAACCAGCATCTGCCGTTCATTCCTACACTGTTTCACTCTTATATTTGCTGATGACATGGAAGAAAGGCACTCAGTTCTCAATGACGGGATGTGCTTGCTGTAGCACCATGCTTTCCAGGACAGGCAATCATTTTACATCAATGGCCTCTCACCTAAATTCCTTTACAGAAAAAGAAGGATGTTGCCATTAAGGATCTTTTTTATCCCGCTCATAGTTCTCAACCTATCATCTCCATTGTTCCCAGCCTTATTATATATTCTTAGAACACACCAAGGAGAGAAGATTCAGTTCAGATGTTACATGTAATCAGTGCCAGAGTAATGTGGAATATAAGATAGACACAAAAAGATGGAGTAACTCAGCAGGTCAGGCAACATCTCTGGAGAAAAGGAATAGTTGACATTTAGGGTCAAGACCCTTCTTCAGCTATATTTGCCAATCACACAATTTCTCAATCAACAGCTTCATTGCGGTGAGCTGATTATTTTAATTGAAAAGCATCACTTACTGTCTAGCAGCAATCATAGTTTTGCATGAACATGTTCATAGGATCACAGGACATGGAATAAAATTAGACCATTCGGCCCATTTGCTCCTGGCTGATCTATTTTCCCTTCTTAACCCTATTCTCCTGCCTTCTCCATGTAACATTTGACTAAAGAACCTATTGACATCTCTGTTGACATGAAATGCATGAAATAAGCAAATGTTCTCAGTTAACATGTTCGAGTATGCAGCAATGCTAGCAGCTGCGAGACCAATGTGACTTATCTGTGTGCACTAAGGTATGTTATGTGTGAATTTAAATTGTATTGCTTTGAAAATCATTTATATCAAAGCAAAATGAAATGATACACTTGGAATTCATTCATTGACCATTAGCTTAAATCCCACTTGTTTGCCATTTGACAATCTGTCAATTTGATTTGATTTGATTTGATTTTATTGCTTGTCATTCGAACCTCAGAGAGGCTCGAACGAAACTCCGTTTCTACAACCAGAACAATTCATAAAAAAACACACAAACAATTCAATTGACACAAACATCCATCACAGTGGATCTCCTCCTCACTGTGATGGAAGGCAAAGTCTTCTCTCTGCATTGGTAATGGTGGACAACCATGAATCATAAGTCTTCACAAATGTCCTTGGTTTGCCGTGGGAAGTGCTTGCTTCTTCATCTTTTAGTTTAGTTTAGTTTAGAGACCCAGCGCGGAAACAGGCCCTTCGGCCCACCGGGTCCGCACCGACCAACAATCCCCACACATTAACACTAACATTTAAACCTGTACATCATTGGAGAGTGAGAGAAAACAGAAGATCTCAGAGAAAACACACGTGGTCAAGGGAAGAACATACAAACTCCATACAGACAAGCACTCGTGGTCAGGATCGAACCCAGGACTCCGGCGCTGTAAGGCAGCAACTCTACTGCTGCACCAATGTGCCGCTCATTCCTTCTGCTCCTCTGCTTGCTATTTTGGTGCTGTGCAGAGGGAGGAAATAGTGAGGCCCCCTCCTTATGCCCAACCAAGGAAAACAGAAATTGCAGTTATAGACTGTTCCTGGAACATCATCACAGTGATTTCATGTTGCATGTGGTTATAAAGGTGTCGACCAAGTGGGTGCAGAAAATTCAATAAAAATCTGTTAGAAAGTCTACTGCAGACTTTGTTTAAGAGGTAATCTGCTCCGTTGTGACACCCTGGTCCATGAGGAGGAGAATACTTTGCTCAGGTTTGGACCGATATTGCCCTTGCAAGGTTACCTCCTGCACACCTTCCCCTCCTCACTATTTCCAGCCTAAATGAGGGAGATGCAAAACAATGAGTGACCTTTTCATTATCATAGACATATAAGATAGAGCTTTGGAGCATGGAAACAGCCCCTTTGGTCCAACTTGTCCATGCCAATCAAGATGGTATTCTTAGCTAGTCCCATTTGCCTGCATTTGGTCCATATCCCTCTAAACCCATCCAATCCATATACCTTTCCAAATGCCTTTTGGAAATCGTGATTGTATCAGGTTCTGTAGCTTCCTCTGGCAACCAGTTCAAGGTCAGGACTATCTTCTGAGTAAAAGAGTTACCCTCAGGGTCCCTTTTAAATCACTCTCTTCCTTAAGCCTATGTTCTCTATGTTCCCAGATACTACTTTGTCTATACCACTCATTATTTTTTACACTTCAATAAGGTCACCCCTCATCCTCCAAAGAAAAATATCCCCGCTTATCCAACCTCCCCCTCTAATGCAGCCAACAATCCAGGTAACCTATGGGTGAATCTTTTCTGGTCCCTTTATAAACTTAATGCCATCCTTCCTATAGACGGGCGACCAGATCTGCACGCAACACACTAAGTGTGTACAACTCGATCATGATGTCCCAACTTTTGGACTTGATACCCTTCCCAATAAAGACAAGTGTGCCAGACATGGAGGAACAAACACAGGCAGGGGAGATGGAGAGAATGGGCGTGTGGGGGGGGTGGGGGGGGGGGGGGTGTTTAGTTTAGTTTAGAGATACAATGTGGAAAAAGGCCCTTCGGCCCACTGAGTCCAGGCTGGCCATCGATCACCCTATACACTAGGGAAAATTTATAGAAGCCAATTAGCCTACAGACCTGCATGTCTTTGGAATGTGGAGGAGACAGGAGCACCCGGCGAAAACACATGCCATCATAGGGAAAACGTAGAAACTCGGTACAGTACAGACAGTACCCGTCGTCAGGACCAAACCCAGATCTCTGGTATTGTAAGGCAGCAATTCTACTGCGGTGCAACTGTACAAGTGAATCATGGTGGATTAGCGGTTTATGTGCATGTGGGTGTAGGTATATATGTGTGTGTTTGTACACATGTATGTGTGCATATTTGTTTGTGATTGTGTTCGTATGCACATTTGTGCATGTGTCTGGATGCATCTGCATGCAAATGTGTGTGCATCAATGTGCGTGAGTGTGTGGCCTCTACGTGTGTGTGCACGTGTATCCATATGCGTGAATGAATAAATGCCTGTCTGTGTGAGTGTATGTTGCAGGTGTGTTTGTTTACGTGCATGTGTGCATGTATGCGTGTGTGGATGTGTGTCTGAGAGAGCAGTACCTCTGATGATGTGCTGCTTACTTTTGGTATTTCTTGTCTGATTGTGAGACTTCTTCCATCGTCGCTCCACTGTGTGGCCATTCCCACCTCTGGAGGAAACAGCGCTCGCCCCATCTCGGCAGGTCTCTTGCCTCATTCAGCACACAGAACTACCCTGACCAAAGAGTGGTTAAGATCTCTCACTCTCTTCCTCGCCCTCTCTCACTCTCTCTCTCTCTCTCTCTCTCTCTCTCTCTCTCTCTCTCCCTCTCTTTCTCTCTTGCTCTCTCTCTCTCTCGCTCTCTCTCCCTCTCCCCCTCTCCCTCTCTCTCTCTCTCTCTCTCTCTTTCTCGCTCTCATTCTCTCTCTCTCTCTTCCCAACAGCCAGCGTGCATTCTACGTCTGTTGTGTTGCCATGGGAAGTGTGCCTTTATGTGCTGATACCCTTCTGTGAGGCTGCAGAACAAAGTGTTGGCAGTTGTTCTGCAATGAGCCTGGTTCCATTGGAAAACAGGCAGATTCTATTTTCGCACTTGTTTCTGCATATAAACAACCCTAAATTGTTTTTGCAGACTTGATTTTTGACCAATTTCGCACGGGGACTGCAAGACGAAACAATGCACCAAAAATAGGTGAAAATTAGTTTCTGGGTACTAACATCAGTTGGCCCTGAATGAAAGCATGATTAGAGTGCAGGAAGAATCTGGTAAAAATTGCTGAAGAATTAGGCTGGAACTTGCATAATATATATGAGAGGGCACATCTCACACCACAGGAACCAGAAGGTTCAAAGCATGAGTCACAGAGATACAGCATAGAAAAAGGTTTGTCAGACTTCAAGTCCACGCTGACCCTTATGCCTCTATTTTTATATTAATCTTACTGTGATAATTTTATTTTCTTCATATTGCCATTAACTTCCCTCATATATCACCACTACCTTGCACACTGATTAAACCGCCAGCCGAGAACTCTCACGACGTATAATAGCTTTTACAAGACCCCTTGAAGCACCAAGGCACCAAAGACGAAGTTCCAAGCGCTGGTAAATTAGATTAGTACAGATGAGTACTTCAGCATGGGCGTGGTGGGCTGAAGGGCATGCTTCTGCGCTGGATGAGATTATGGGAACTTCTATAACCCACATAATTTGGGGATGTGGGAGGAAACTGCAGCAATCCCTCACGCTGTCACAGAGAGAACATACAAACTCCACACAGACAACACTGGAGGTTAGAATGGAAATGTCTTTAGCCAGAGTGTGGTGAATCTATGGAATTCATTGCCACATACAGCTGTAGAGGCCTAGACCACGAGTACAGCTGTTTTTGTTTACCTATGAAGATATCTAATGTCAGGCGACTGGCCTATGATTATTTAGGCTCTGAAATTGTAAGGGGCCAAATGAGAAGAGATCTGATAGGAACATGTGCAAGTGCAAATGTTAATTTATCCTCACTTATCATGTGAAACCACACTTGCAGGGCAGAGAAGGCAGATACAAGTTAATTTAAAATCTGATCTAATGCATCTGACATTCAATACAATACGAGAGAAATACTTCATTCTCAGAGGTGCTGTCTTCAGGATGAAATACTCAACTGAGGTCCCAACTATTCTCTCAGCTGAATGAGAACAATCTCATTGCAAGAAAGATCTTCTTGGCCTCCTTTGACCACTTTTGGGTTTCATATAACATTTGAGAGAAATTATCTGATCATTTAATTCAATGCTTCTTAAAATTAACGACCATATTCTCTCCGTTACAACAGTAGCCACATCAAAAGCACATGATTTTTTGTAAAGCGCTTGAAATATTAGTCTATTATTAAAGACTGCGTATAAATGCATTTCAATCCACGTTGATAAATGGAGTCAGGTTTTTCTCCACAAAGGATGATTAAAGTCTGATTGGGCTCCAATTGGGGAGTGGGTGGAAAAGTATCAGGAGCCTTTAATGTGGGTTTGAAGGTTTCCATGGATCAGTGGCTTAAATCATTCTTTCATCTCTTCCTTTGATCTTTGTGATGTCTCACCTTGGATCAATTTCAGAAGTTATAAATTATATTTATCAGAGTGAGCAGTTTGCATCTCATAAGGCAAGGCAGCCAGTTTTCACAAATAAATGCAATACTTGAATATTTGGTTTCACAATCACTCACCAGACAGAACCCAAAGCAAAATATGCATATACACATATGTATACAGGTGTTGCTAAAGAAATTCTACATTGCTGTTCAAAGGAACAAAAAGGATTCCCCACAGTTTAATTTGTATTCAAGATGATCTGAGTGGCATTTCAAGGGAGGGCTTTTCATCTGAATCTTTAACCCACCTTCTCCATAAAGGCTCTCTGGCCTGCTGAGCATTTGCTGCATTTTCCGTTCTCATTTCAGGTTTTCAGAATTTGCAGATCCCAATTCTTATTTCTGCCAGGCATGCATACAGGCTTAAAAGTGTCCAAACCCAAAATGTCCCGTTCTCCAGAAATGCCACACGATCCACTGAGTTACTCCAACACTTTGTGCCATATTTTATCCATCCCTTTTCCCTTTGCAGGTCTTCACTGAAAATAAACAAAAGCTCCAAGCATATTCATTATAATCAGACCCATACAACTAACAATGAAAACAAATGTTACTCCAGCTTTTTGTGTCTATCTTCGGTATAAACCAACATCTGGAGTTCCTTCTTACACATTACAGACTTCTAGTCAGTGTTTCCCTTACTTCTTGAAGAATAGCACTCAATGAGAATACAGGTGGTTAAGTCCCCGGGGCTATGGGGAACTGCTTGTTCTTCCAGGAATGATGGAGGCTGCAGAAAGTGGTGGACATTACCACGTCCCCACCATCAAAGGGTTTAACAGGAAACACTCCCGAGAAAGACCCACAGCACTTTGTCCGTGCTCTTATTTCACTGCTACCACCGGGAAGAAGATACAGGTGTTTTGAGAGCTGTTAATTCCAGAATAGCTTCTTCCCTACAACCATCAGGCTCTTGAACCACCCTGTACAACCCTAACCACCATTTTACCTAAGCAGTGAACTACTTTATGATAAGGTTACACTCCATACTTTGTCTTGCATTATCATGGTCTGGTTTACCTAGATTATTTGATAATTTATTTGTATATGTATTTGTTCTGTTGTGTTTAATGTGCGTGTAAAGCTGTAGCAGGTCAGAATTTAATTGCTCCAGTCCCGGGCATATGACAATTAAACACTCTCATGACTTGATTCCCTTCTCACTGTTTTTGCTGAATAGGTAGGTTTAAATGGAAACAGCCATTCAAAAACAGATAAAGGCATATAGTATCTGTGTTTCTTGTAGAATGGTCCCTTAACCAATATTATGAATCCAAAGATATAGAACAGAATAGAATGAGCATATGTTGCATGCATCTCACTTATTTGAAATGTTTTCATATACATTTAGCATAAAAATGTGCAATACACATTTTTACAACCCCATTGAAGGCCCTGTATAATATAAAGGGGCCTAATTTTAATTTTTCCTATTGAAAATTGATGAGATTGTGTCTGAGATCTACTTTTGACATACTAAATATTTGGGTGGAGCTGACCCAAGTTCTAGAGCCTGTAGCACAGAGAGAGCCTGGAAGTTTGTACACTGAGTTTCTGCAGGACATCAACTACAATTTAAATGAGATAGACTTACAGTAGATGTGTATATCTGCAAGAAATAAAATTAAGCGAGATGCCAAAGAAATGCCGGCAAAACTATTATAGAGATAGTTTACAACCACCAAGAAATAAGTTTTAGAAACAAGGAACAAGGATGCTAGTTAACAAACAAAAAGACACAAAGCGCGGCACAGTGGTGCAACGGTAGAGTTGCTGCCTTATAGTACCAGAGTCTGGGGTTCGATCCTGACTACCGGTGCTGTCTGTACAGAGTTTCTACGTTCTCCCTGTGACCGGGTGGTTTTCTCCTACACTCCAAAGACCTACAGGTTCGTAGGTTAATTGGCTTCGAAAAAAAAAGAAGCAAATTGGCCCTTTGTGTGTCAGATGATGTTAGTACACGGGGTGATCGGTGGTCAGTGCAGACTAAGTGGGCCAAAGGGTCTGGTCCCTGCTGTATCTTTAAAGTAGAGTCTACTAAAGTAAGTTACTTTACTTTAGAAGCTGGAGTAAATCAGTGGGTAAGACAGCATCCCTGGAGGAAATGGTGACACTTCTTCAGACTGATGCAGAAATCTTTTTTTTTTGTGTGCCTCTGATAGAACAGGATAAAAAAGTTATTTATTCAATTACTTGTGGCAAAAGTTCAAAGACAAAACATGATTGCTCTGGCTGTGATATCATCTGGCCTTGCTTCAACACTTTCGAGGGGGGGAAAATACAGAAAAATTAAAAAGGGTGTCATAAAGTGACTAATCTTATAAACAATTATATTGCACCCAGTCTGATGTACAAACTCCCTATGTGGAGGCAGAGGATATTAGATTAATTTGGCATCATCTTGAGCACAGACATTGTGGGCTGAAAGGCCTGGTCCTGTGCTGTGATCAGCTGGTAGAGCTGCTGCCTCACAGCGCCAGAACGCTGTGTTCGATCCTGACCTCGGGTGCTGCCCAAGTAGAGTTTGCATGTTCGCCCTGAACCGCATGAGTTCTATGTTCGATTTTGCATTCATCCTCTTCAAGTGTGTAAAGTTCTTGGTTACCCATATTACAAACTTACCTAACTTTCTTATAATCTCCAGAAATTCCTGCATCAGACAGTAGATACAACACTTGAAAGAACATCAGAATCAGAATCAGAATCAGATTTTATTCGCCAAGTATATTTTGCAACATACAAGAAATTTCACTGGCCAAGTCAGTCATACAATTAAAAAGCAACAGACTCAAAAACACATTTTAACATGAACATCCACCACAGTGACTCCTACACGTTCCTCACTGTGATGGAAGTTTGAAATAAAGTTCAAGTCCTTCCCTTGTGTTCTTCCTTGGTCAGGGGCCTCGAGCCCCATTGACGGGATGATCTTGACTCCCGTAGCCGGTGGCGTTCGGGCCCTCCGCGTCGAGGCGTTCAGCTCATGCATGGGGGGGTTGTCAGCTCCCAGTGCCGGGCGATCGAACCTTGCGTCGGGGCTGGTTGAACCTTCCGTGGTGTTGGAGCTCCCGACTAGTCTCTACCAAGACTGCAAGAACTTGGTGGTAAGTCCGCAGGCTGCGGTGGGAGTGATCCCAGGCAAGGGATCCGCACCGATGTTAAGTCCGCGCCCCGCTGTGGGGCTCACGACAGTCCGAGGCGGCTACCATCTCCATCGATGGTAGGCCGCAGAGCCCGGAGAATGTGATCCGATAAATGATCACATCTCCGGGAAGGTAAGAACCTGAAAAAAAAGTTTCCCCCGACCCCCCCCCCCCCCCCGACCCCCCCCCCCCCCCACCCCGACCCCCACACATAAAACAAACGGAACTACATTAAATCAAACTTTTAACAAACACTAAGATAACAAAAAGATGAAAAAACGAACAGACTGCTGGCAGGGCTGGCCATCTCCCCGGCACCCCTGGTGGTCAACATAAAACCAGATTCAGAAACAGCTTCTTTCCCGCTGTCATCTCCAGTACTTGTGCGTGCATGACTAGATTTTACTCATGTATAGTGATTTATATGATTTGACATGTTTGGCACGTGTAGCAAAGTGCGCAGTCATCTCACTCATGGAATAAAACTAGGTGAAAAAAAGGTCTTACCTTCCACTACCTGCAACCTCCGGCAACCACCTTCAACCAGCATCGCAACCGGCTCCGACTAAAAAATTACCGATTTTTAAAACAGCATTAGTCGCGGCCGGTTTTTAAGTTTTTGAAATAATCGCCAGAACTTAGAAGAAGCGGAAACCACTTTCGACCATTAGGGACACTGACGAAAACCTTCGGGAACCGCACGGAAACCTTGGGTAGGGCGCAAAGTCTCCAGAGGTTTCCGTTCAGGTTTCCTAAGTGGGACAGGGGCATTAAGGTTATGGGAGAAGGCAGGAGAACGGGGTTAGGAAGGAGAGATAGATCAGCCATGATTGAATGGTGGGGTAGACTTGCTGGGCCGAATGACCTAATTCTGCTCCTATCACTTATGAACTTGTATGATTTCTCATTTTACACCACCTATTGTATTCACGTATGGTAAGATTGGCCTGATTAACACACAAAGTAGGGGCACAGTGATGCAACTGGTAGAGCTGCTGCCTCACAGTGCCAGAGACCCCTGTTTGATCATGGAGTTTTCATGTTCTTCCTATGACTGCATGTGTTTCCTCCGGGTTCTCAATTTCCTCCTACATCCCAAAGACATGTGGGTTCATAGGTTAATTGGCCTTGTAAATTGCCCCTAATGCACTGGAGTGAATGAGAAAGTCGGATAACATAGAACTAGTGCGAATGGGTAATTGATGGTCGACATGGACTTGGTGGAACAAAGGGCCTACAGTATTTCTGGGCTGTAGCTTTAAAAACACAATTTCACTCTATCTTGCTACACATGACAATAATAAACTGATACAAATATAATAGGATACATAACAGACATCAAAGCACTAGATTGAATTCTGCAATGTCTCTGACAATATAAAACCAATGGGAATGGTTTATTTTGTGCTAGATAGGGATTTTCATCAAATGCTAACAAATAATTCTATGAGATATTAAAGCAGATGAATTTAATGTCTACATTAAAATATCATATATTTGGAAACATGTTAAATCATTAGACTTGTAAACCAATGTGCCAATGCATTTGATAGACTGTCCATCGTGAGAGAGTGTATTTCAAATTTACTAATATCAGAACGGGGAAATTTAACATGAAGACACAGCAAGAATGATTTTGGTGAAAAACCTGGGAGGAATTTGTACTTTACTTCATGACCTGATGCAAGCTGTTTAACACATGTCACTAAACACCATTTGAATTACCAGTGGTTTTGTGTGAAAATACAATGATAGCACCAAAAGGTGATGGAGAGCAGGCTGTGATCAAAGGCTTTCTTTCGAGCCTTCAATCCATTGATTTTGTGACAGATATTGATTAGGCTGTGCATTCTCCTGTTGAATTTTTAAATTCTCTTTCATCACCCTGGTGTGCCTTCACATGATCTTGAACTAAAAGAAGTAGTTCCAACCATAATGCTCAGGAATTTGGATTTGCTAATATTATGTAAAGACACAAGATAGTCAGTTCAACATTACTACCACATGTGATTAAGTTAACAATTATGTTTGGGAATTTTGATGGGGGAAATATCTTCATCTCTCAGAGACTAAAAGTTGTTGGCCGTAAACTTGAAACTCAATGTTTTACCCATGATCAGTTAAATGTAAGTTGCTCCAAGTAAAGTTATACATTATACATCAGTATATACCTACTTGAAGTAGATTCCTATATTAAATGTAATCTATGTACAGGCATATATATTTATTTTCAATATGCATGTTTTGATTGGGAACTAATTAAACTACATAATTTTAAACCCTGACGCATTATTCATGGAGTAATTATATGTTTAAATTAATTTTTATTTCATTTGCAAGGAGTGTTATAAAACCCTTTTTGTGTGGAAATATATGCAAATATAATGATTGCCGGCATATTAACAGACTACACTTGAATAACAGCCAGTCATCCATAAAATGAAAATAAAATTTTGGAACTGCTTTGGTCATCAATGTTCATGTGCATCTGAAGAAGTTGTGGTAAGCTATAAGCAAGATGGTCACTGTCACAATGGCATATGCAAAATATATTTGGGTTGCACCATCTTTTAATTCATGTTAGCATTTCATGTCCCTTTAGGGTGGCACGGTAGCACAATGGTAGAGTTACAGCACCAGAGTCACGGGATCGATCTGACTATGGGTGCTGCCTGTACGGAATTTGTATGTTCCCCTGTGCGCGCATTGATTTCCTCCCGGTGCCCTGGTTTCCTCCCACACTCCAAAGACGTGCAGGTTTGCATGTTAATTGGCTTCAGTAAAATTGTAAATTGTCCCTAGTGTCTTTACGGGGTAATCGGTGGTTGGAGCGGACGCGCTGTATCTCGAGAATCTAAAGTCTAGTGTTTAGACACTAAACACACCCTGACACATTCCATCCAATTCAGCTGCTTCACCCAAACCCATGCCTTCCCATTCTCTGCTTGATGTATTCAAGACAGACTTAGATATAGCTCTTAGGGATAACGGAATCAAGGAATATGGGGAGAAAGCAGGAACGGGGTACTGATTTTGGATGATCAGCCATGATCGTATTGAATGGCGGTGATGGCTTGAAGGGTCGAATGGCCTACTCCTGCACCTATTTTCCATCTTTCTATGCTTCTACCAGGGCATCCCAATTCAACTTATTCTCCAATCCCCATCCAGCATCACTCCCTCATCTCACTCTGGTACCAATTTTGCTGGGAAACCCACACATCAGCCTATCCTTTAAAATAAAATGCAAAAGTGTTGGCATAACGCAACATCCCCGGAGAAAATTTGGGACCCTTCTTCAGCGTCCGAAGAAGGGTCCCAACCCGAAACATCACCTATCCATGTTCTCCAGGGATGCTGCTTGACCCAATGAGTTACTCCAGCACTGTGTCTATTTTTTTTGTTAATCAGCATCTACAGTTCCTTGTGTATTCTTTTAAATTTGAATTTGCTGGTGCCATCAATGTTTCTACTTTGTGAGGTTTATTTTATTGCGAGAGCCCTCTTCAAACCAAACTATCGGCTTTCAGAATTATTCTCTTTGCGAGAGCCCTCTTCAAACCAAACTATCGGCTTTCAGAATTATTCTCTTTTATGGTCAGTGGTTGTGTTTCACTTTTGCAGTTTGTACAACTTTACGTTCCCGTACAACTGAAATAAAATAGGCTGATGTGGAGCTTTATCAGCAACACCCTAGCAGAAAGCAGGATAATGATTGATTGAGCAGAATTTTTCAGTGATTTTAAATCAGGGTACAGTGTATATTTTAAAGGCAGAAAATAAGAAATATGTTCTATTATGCTGGTTTGAATTACAAACTTGCAAATTGTTGTTTACCCGACATTTGAATATAATCAAACCAGTCAAATTTCGAGAGAATTTCTGTTGAGATGTTCCAATTTCAGCCAACGTGGATACTTAAATTGGCAGAATCATTTGCCTAATAACTTTTAAGAATCTATAGTATGTTTGATATTAAGCTAATAATGCATAAGATTATACTCTGTAACCATTAAACATCTATTAATTGCATTAACGAACCAATATTTTACAATAGCTTTGAATTCAGATTGGCTGATTATATCAGTATTTCTATCTCGTGATTTCTTCAATGTTGATAGGTTGTATTAAACCAAATAATTGGCTTTCCGAACTATTCTGAACAATCCCCAGGTATAATCTTCTTCTTCTTTCGTGTGGCGTGCACAGCCTAAAGTTGTTGGACAACTTGTTCTATTGATCTTCCGTTTGTGCACGTCGAGTTGATTGCATTAGCCGAAACAGGGTGGACCACGTGAAGGTTGCAATCTACCACCCCAGGTATAGTCTGTGAGCCACTGAATTGTGTTCCATATTTGAAGTTTGCACAATCTTATGTTCCTGTGCAACCTAAACAAAATATGCTGATGTAGACCTTTACCAGCATGATTGTTACTGGCAGGGGTGATGCTGCATGGGGGTTGGAGAGTGAGTTGGATGGCTGTTGGGTGACAGAGCATAGTTTGGGCTGGAGTGGGCTGAATTGAGTGGTGAGTTGGTGATGCATTAGTTGGGATGGGTGTTGTTTGGGGTTGGGTTGAACTGGGTTGGAATGAGCTGTTAATTTGAGGATTACAGGATAAATTGCATTAGGATGGGCTGAGTTGGTTATAGGTGGGCAGTCAATTGGCTGGGTGGAGTGATTGCTTGTGGCATGCTGGTAGTTTAGATTAGTGATACAGCAGGGAAACAAGCCCTTTGTCCTACTGAATCCATGCCAAACCATCGCTCACCCGCTCACACTTGTTCTATGTTATATGTTGGCTATATTTAAGAGGGAGTTAGATGTGGCCCTTGTGGCTAAGGGGATCAGAGGGTATGGAGAGAAGGCAGGTACGGGATACTGAGTTGGATGATCAGCCTTGATCATATTGAATGACAGTGCAGGCTCGAAGGGCCGAATGGCCTACTCCTGCACCTAATTTCTATGTTTCTATGTTTCTATGTTCCACTACTCCTTTCCCACTGTGTAGTGGATGGTCTGAGCTATTGGGTAAAGAGTTAGGTTGTGATATGATAGGATATTGGGTGGGGAGAGGGAGTGAGTCAGCTGTTAGGTTGGGGGTAGTGGCGTGGGTCGGGTTGTGGTGACCTACGTTGGGTAGAGGTACAATGAAGGGAGGTGGGTCCAGATGGATTTGCAAACAGTTTAGCTATACTGCATTTTATCAATTTGAATATGCAATTGTATGGTTGGTGCAGGAGATTATATCACTTAGAGTCATAGAGTCATACAGCATAGAACCAGGCCCTATGGCCCAACTTCCCCACACCGACCAACATAACCCATCTACATTAGTCCCACCTGCATGCGTTTAGCTCATATCCCTCTAAACCTCTCCTATTCATGTACCTGTCTAAATGTTTCTTAAACATTGCGATAGTACCTGCCTCAACTACCTCCTCCGGCAGTTAATTCCAAACACCCGCCATGCCTTCCACACACCTACCACATATTTACTAATAAATTGAATACAATTCCCCATGACATTCAATGTTAACAACATTTGGAATACAACTTTTAAGTTGTGATATTAAATCCATATCATCTTATGTCATATTATGCCACTCTACCAGCTGGTGAAGGCATACACATTGCCAACCACTTATCCCTGAACAATTGAAAAACAGCATGCTTTTTGCTACAACATTTGAAATAAGAGCAGAAAATAGCTGCAAATTGTAGGAGGAATGTTTAGTGCTAACTATGAAACAAACATCGATTCATTGTCAAATGAGGCAACAGATACAAGAAGTACATTTTGCCATCATTAACCATCTGTTTTATTTTAAAATTCTGACATTTCAGTTCTGTGCTGTAATCTTATATCATTTGTTAATTTCACACCATCAACTGTGAAATAGCAGATCCATTCATTTTCACAGTGAGCATATGAAATAAACCCTGTGGAGGAGAAATTAAATACATGTCTATGTATAGCACAATCTGGTCCAGTTATTGAATCAGCCAACATTAGGAAGTTTCCATGAGACCGGGTATGAAAAATATGACAATCAGTGAAGCTTAATGATGCCAAGTACATACTGTACATTCACTCCTCTACTGCTGTGAAGGTTTCACTGGTTTCAAATTAAAGCTGCAATATTTTACAGTAAAAACTGTAAAACTTTCATGTCAGTAAGACTGGTCAGGAACAAAAAGAAGAGTTGAATGAGAATAATTTTAAATATCTTCTTGTATTTCACCTTACATCCTTAGGGTTAATTTTAGATGATGGAACACTTTATTGAGTAGCATTTTGTCTCGATGGCTGAACATGCAGGGAGTAATTTAGCAGGTGAATTGTACAGTACATGCACATCAGAAAGAGGCCTTATGGTCCAATCAGCCCATCACAACCACTTCAGTGGGTCCTCTTGAGCTTCCATTATTAAACTACTAGCGTGTTGTGTGCCAACCATGTGAACCATCTCATGTTGTTCTTCCTCAGGGTCCAACTCTGCATCGCTTTAGAATATTTGCGTTGCCATGTTTTTCCATCATTCTTTTGTTCCAAAGATAGACTCAGAATGCTGGAGTAACTCAGTGGGGCAGGCAGCATTTCTGGAGAAAAGGAATGGGTGATGTTTCGGGTCGAGAACCTTCTTCAAACCGAGAGTCAGGAGAGAGAGAGTCTAGAGATATGGATGGGTAAGTTGGGAAAATGACAGATCAAAGCAGGAAACGTAGAATGGTTAATTATTAGCTGAGGGGAAGGTGACAAGGAGGCATACAATCAGTAAAATTAATCAGAAGGACAGTGAAATTAGTCGGAGAACTTGGGTAGGGGATGGATGGAGAGACAGGGCAAGGAAGGGTTACTTGAAGTGAGATAAATCAATACTTATACCGCTGGGTTGTAAGCTGCCCAAGCGAAATATGGGGTGCTGTTCCTCCAATTTGTATTGGGCCTCACTCTGACAGTGGAGGAGGCCAAGGGCAGAAAGGTCAGTGTGAGATTGGGAGGGGGAGTTAACGTCTGTTCCACATGGGTGGTGTTCTTGGATTAATATTATGCCACAAAGAAGGAACAAAACGTCACCCAATCCTTCTCTCCAGAGATGCTGCCTGTCCTACTGAGTAACTCCAGAGACGTACAGGTTCAGCTTTTTGTGTCTATCTTTGGTTTAAACCAGCCTCTGCAGTTCCTTCCTTCATATATAATTAACATTTCTGCCTTACAAAGTTCTGAAAAAGACTCTTGGCTTTTTTCATTTCCCTGAAGGAAAGCAAACAAATCCAGGGTGAATATCACAGTAAAAAACACAATATGATTTTGATTTTATTGGAGAAAAAACACTCTAAGGTTTGACGCAGGTTTCCTTAGTTACAGATCCTACTGGTCAAGAGGTCTCATAACTTTCAAGAATCAATTTCCCACATTTCTTCATTTCCTTTCTGAGTTCAGTGAGTGTTTCTGAATCAGTTTGCTTGATAGGTTTGCTTTACGGGTGCAAAAGAGAATGACCAGAATGCTGCCTGGATTAGAGGGTATTAGCTACAGGGAGAGATCGGACAAGCGAATTGTTTTCTCTGCAGTGTCCGAAGTTGACGAGAGACCTGATAGCAGTACACAGCATCATGAGAGGCATAGACAGGATAGACTGTCAAAATCGTTTTTTTTTCAGGGTGGAAAGGAAATGTCAAAAACTAGAAAACATAATTTTTAAATCAGAGGGAGAGTATGTAAAGGAGAAGATGTGTGGGGCAAATCTTTTTACACAGAATGTGGTGTGGGCCTGGATGAGCTGCCAGGAGTGGTGGTGGAAGTGGTGTTTCAGAAGGTTTTAGATGGAGATGTATGGAAGGGAGGGACATGGATCACATGTTCGGCACAGAGGTTGTGTTCCTGTGATGTACTCTTCTAAGTTCTACGTTGCCATGGCTTGTTGGCTATTCAGGCCCGCAGGATTGAAGGTGAATGAAACAATATTTGAGTGCACTCAGAATTCATGATACCTGGGAATAATATTTTTCACAGTATCTTTCCGAAACAGGCCCTTCCGCCCACTGAGTCTGCATTGACCAGTGATCTCTACACGTTAACACTATCCTACACACAATAGGGACAATTTACACTTACACCAAGTCAATTAACCTACAAACCTGTACATCTCTGGAGTGTTGGACAAAACCGAAGATCTCGGAGAAAACCCACGCAGTCACGGGGAGAATGTACAAACTCCGTACAGACAGCACCCGTGGTCAGGATTGAACACGGGTCTTCATCACTGCAAGTGCTGTAAGGCAGCAACTCCACCACTGCGCCACCCCACAGTGTGTACTTCGGAACAACATGGAGTAGCCACAGAATTCAATGCCCACAGAATGAACATGGGTGAGTACGATCGTGAGTTCATTTAAAATACTTATTTGTTTAATTTAGCTTTACAATCAGGTTTTATTGGCCTTGAAGTTTACATTTGCAGTACTCAATAAGTATTCTGTAGTCTGCCAATCTCCCCATTAAGTAAGAATACGGCCGGGTGTGGTTAACTGAATTCATCTGAATCAGAACTACAGGACCTGAAAACAAAAGCATTTATTTCTGCTAAGGCACAGCAGGATTTAGCAGAGTGCACTGCCAGCTAAATACAATGTCTATTGATGTGCTCTCCAGTGACTTAAGGGAAAGTGAGAAACTTTATATCTTAAAAGGTACATTTAATGAATTATTTAATTAAGATAGTCCCAGCAGGGAAGATGATGTGCTGCAGCTCTGGAATGGGGGAACTGCTGAAACCATTGCAATCTATGATGGCCACATCAGTGAGCTGTTTAATATGTGTAAGAAGGAACAGCAGATGCTGGGTTACAACGAAGATCGACATCAAATGCTGGAGTAACTGAAAGGGCCAGGCAGCATCTCTGGAGAGAAGGAATGGGTGATGTTTGGGGTCAAATCCCTTCATCAGACTGAGAGTCGGGGGAGAGGTAAACTGGAGACATGGAAGGGTACAAAGGTGTGAAAAGGACAGATCAAAGCAGACGATGTTCAAAGGAAAAGTGCAACGGTTCATTGATGGCTGACGGGAAGGTGACAACGAGGCATTCAAACAGTAACAATAATCAGGGGGACAGTGAAATAGTCGGAACTACGATGGGGGAGGAACGGAGAGAGAGGGAAAGAAAGGGGTACTAGAACTTGGAGAAATCAACATCCATACCGCTGGGTTGTAAGCTGCCCAAACAAAATATGAGGTGCTGTTCCTCCAATTTATATTTTGCCTTCTTCAGCAGAAACCCTTCAGTGGACAGTGGAAGAGGCCCAGGGTGGGAAGGTGGTCAATGAACCTGAGCTCAGACATGATGAGCTGGAAACTAAGATTGAAATACGCTCATGCTTTAGAGAGGGGGATATTTTACATGGAACTTTGTTTCAGATGACTGTGGAGTGGTCAGTTAAATGGAATAATAGATGGTTGCACTGTTGGATCCATTGGGTACCGCTAGAGTAGTCTCAGCCAAACTCCCGTTAGAAGACTGGTGGAGGGAGTCCAAGATGAGGAGGAATAGAATTTAATATATACAGTATTTTAAAAAATAATTTTAAATAGAATTGAAGGGTCCCAACACAAAATGTCACCTATCCATTTTTTTCCATAGATGCTGCCTGACCCGCTGAGTTACTCCAGCACTTTGTGCCTATCCTGAGCAGTCTCAGCCATTGCAATTCTCCAACATGTACAGGATGTTGCAGCCTTTGAGGATACAAGTGGAGACTGTAAGGAGAATGTGCAAACTGATCACAATGCTGTAGTACCATGTTGGGGAAGTGAAACAAAATGTAGTTGTGATGGGAAGCAGTTGGTTGTGCCTGCCCTTTATCAGGGTTTCATGCATCTCCTTAGGGTTGGAGGGAAAGGGAAAGATCCAATTTCCATGGTCTACTTTAGTTGAGTTGAGATTAGTTTAGCATGGAAACAGGTATTGATTCCATGTCGACCATTGATCAGCCGTTCACACTAGTTCTATGTTATCCCTCTTTCTCTTCCACTCCTTTTCACGAGGGGTAATTTTACGAAGGCCAATTAATTAGCAACCCTGCATGTCTTTGGGATGTGGGAAGAAACTCGAGACCCGGAGGAAATCCCACGTGGTCACAGGGAGAACATTCAAACTCCACACCGACAGCGATCAGGATCGAACTCAGCTGCAGCTCTTCCAGCTGTGCCACTGGGCCAACTAATGTGAGACTCAACATCATAAATAGGATTCAGAAGGGTTTCTGCTGAAGAAGTACAAATAATTCATGTCCAAATTAGAAATAGCTCTATAAATAATCTCTTAATTACTACCTGAGCCACAGACAATGGCACTGGGCACCAAAGATCAGAAAATGAAATTGATAGAATATGGAACATAGAACAGTACAGTACAGGAATAGGCCCTTTGACCCACGAATATCTGTATGGAACATGATCTCTCTTCAAACTAATCCCTTCAGTCTGCACTGAATCCATATCCCTCCATTTCCTCCATTCCATGTCCAGTCTAAAAGCCTCTTAAATGCCACTATCATATCTGCATCCACTACCAAACTTGGAAGTCCATTCCAGGCACTCACCAATCTCTGTGTAAAAGTTCCCTTCTGCCCCTACATCCTCTTTAAACTTTTCCTCTCTCATCGGCTAAAAGTTTGCTGTGAATAAAATGTGGTTACATTCCTGCAGCACTGGTGCCAGTTATTCTGGCCAAAGTAGTTGTTCCTTTGCAACGGACTGGGCCAGACAATCAAATAACTAGGGGTTGTCGATAAGGCTTTAAATGAAACCTTTGGTTCTGGTGAAAAGTTAGAAAGTTAAGGAAGCAAATCACTTATGATAACCAGAGCTTTTCAGAAAGGGACAGAGCATACAAATATAAAAGTACACCTCTACCTAGAATTAAAGCAAGGAAAAAGTACTGAGAGGACAAAATTATTTGCATACTCAGTCTTGACAACGGCAGGTGAATTAATGAGACGAATAGAGATAAATGGGTATGATCCAATAATCATTAATGACTCATAGTTGCAAAGTGACCAAAATTAAGAACTGAAATGTGCCAGGATAATTAACATTTGGAAAACAAAAGCAAATTAGCCCTGAAAATAAAGAATGGGATAAAGGCAGCAGATAGATTGAATCACAGCTTTATAAAAATCAGGAAGGTGGAAAGATATGGGCAGAGCCAAGAAATAGCAAGAAAATAGAAAACATTGGTCTACGTTGTAAATATGTCCCCAAACAGTAATGGTAATGTAGGACATTGTATAAATCACAACATTACAAATGTTTTTTACAAGGCAATACAATAATCATGAGGCACTTTAATCCATGTATAGGCTAGGTAAAACAAGTCGACAGTAATAGTGTGGAGCATGAATTTATGAAGTGTATAAAAGATGGTTTTCTAGAGCAGTATGTTGATGACATCAAGGAGAGAATAAGTTTCATTAGATGTAGTTTCATGCAATGGAAAGGATTCATTTATAACTTGGTTGTTACAGTGATGTTAATGAATAGTGTTCATAAATATCAAAGATCTTTATTTAAAGAGTTTAAGTTTAAGCTGTAATCATTGTGTCTTAAATATAAACAAAAAATGACATCGTTCTGAGGTTGAGTTGACAATGGTGGACTATTTTTGGGAAGGACTGTTGTGGGAACTGCATTAAAAGACATGAGAGTAGGTAGGCAATTAAAGTGTTAGCACATGATTTAAAACACATATATATCCCAGTGTGCAACCACTTCGCCCCCTATTCTCACCTCCCCAATCACCCTTCTCTGAACCAGAACGTTGCCTGACCTTTCCCTTCATAGATGCTGCCTGACTCGCTGAGTTCCTCCAGCACTTTGTATTTTGGTAAACATTTCAGCATTTGCAGTTCTTTGTCTCACCAATATATATCTCTTTACAGAACAAAAAAAGAGGCAACAGAAAAAGTAGCCCAGCTGTTGCTGAAAAGTGAAGTGCAAGACTATTTGATTAAAGGAAAAGGTTTATACCATTGTTAAGAAGAATAGCAATCCTAACTATTGGGGACATTTCAGAATTTAGGAGGAACAAAAACTGATAAGGAAAAACAAAGCACAAGAGGAACTTAGCAAGAAACCTGAGAACCATCTATAAAGGCTTTTATAGACATACAAAAAGGAAAGTATTACTAAGTGTGCATCCTTTACAGATTGAGACATATTGGAGAACAAGGAAAAAAACAGAGAAATTAAATGAATCTTTTGTGCCGTTGATCTCAGAATACAGATGCACAGTTTCCTGAATGTGGTTGCACAGGTAGACAGGGCAGTGAAGATGGCAGTAGGCACGCTTACCTTCTTTGGTGAAGACATTGAGTATTGGAGTTGAGACATCATGTTACAGCTGTATAAGACCACATTTGGAGTATTATATGCAGTTCTCGACACCCTGCTGTGGGAACGATGTCATTACGCTGGAAAGAGTGTGGAGCTGGTTTCTTCCAATAAAAGTACTGGACTGTGATTGGCACAGACATTGCGGGCTGAAAGGCCTGTTCTTGAGTTGTACTGTTCTGTATTCTATGTTCTATGTTCTATCTTCTAACTCAGCAGGTCAGCAGCATCTCTGTAGAACATTGGTAGGTAAATATTGGGTTGGGACCCTTCTTCAGACTAGTTTAGTTTTGTTTATTATTGCCATGTGAACTGAGGTCAGTGAAAAGTTTTTTTTGTTGTGTGCTATCCAGTCAGCGAAAAGACTAGACATGATCACAATCAAGTCGTCCACAGTCAGAAACAAGATAAAGGGAAGACTTCAGTCTGAAGAAGGATCCTGGCCTGTAACATCATCTATCCATGTTCTGCAGAGATGCTACCTGACATGCTGACTTACTCCAGCACTTTATGTACATTTTTGTAAACCATCATCTGCAGTTCCTCTGTCTCCTTGTTTCTTCTGATATCCGATACAAATGTCCTGTGCAGTGAAGGACTTGGCTTTTCGCACTAATTGGACAATTGTTCTCTGAAGAAATTTCTAAACTGCAATTTGATAGCTTCCTCTGGCAGGGAACATTTTTTTAAAATGTGGCTTTTATGCAAACCATAGAGTGGAGATAAACATAATTCATTTTCCATCACTATTATCGGTTTTAATGTGAATATGTGCATTTTTATTTCAGCTTCCAGAGTAAAACTGCAAAGCAAAAGTTATTTAAATCTGGCATTGATTTGACAAACTCAAATTACTAATTTGAGTTTGTCATATAGTTCCATTATCTTTAATTCTGGTAGTAACTCTTCTGAGATTAAGGTTCCAATAAATTGGGCCCGAATTTTCTTTAATATCAACAGTGAGGCAAACAAAGCTCATCATCTCTTTAACACTAGTAGGAGAGCATAGATTTATAGTTCTACAGCATGGAAACAGGCCCTTCAGCCCAACTCATCTGTGCTCAGCAAGATGTCCAGCTATACTAATGGGCCTGTCCCACTTATACGACTTTTTAGGTGACTGTAGGAGACTATGCGGTGGCCACATGGTCGCCATATGTTCGTGGATGGTTGCTGGGGAGTCGCCTTCAAGGTCGCAAGGAGTTCCCGCATTCTGGGAATTAGTCGCGGCCTCCTTTGGTCACCGTGAATTTCTCAACATGGGTCGCCAGGAGGTTCTAATTGGTTGCCAGGAGGTCATAGATTCTCAGAGGTTCTCGTAGGTTATAGCGGTTGCTGACCAGTGAGTAGTTTTCAGAACCAAGGATAACCGACCAGTAATGTTAAATGTCTGCCGAGATTCACAGTCGTGTATCTCTGGCTTCTTAAAAGTTGGCTCCACTCCTTCTCCACCCTTCTCCCCCCCTCCCCCCTTTTAAAGGACTTGATGTACACTGTGATTTAGCCGTCTTTTTACAGCGCCAACCTTCCTGTTCATCGCAGTGTGTGTCTGTTTCACCTTGGCTTTGCACCGTGTGTATTTTTTAGACAACGCTCCCCCCGCTAGCCCTGTCCCCCACCTGCATAACGGGCTGGTGAAGGAAGTGATGTGTTTGTGTGTGTGTGTGTGTTCCACTCTGACAGCCACTGTTCCAGTTGCCGGTTTTTCAGGCAACTGCTAAAAATCACCTAAAAGGGACAGGCCCATAACTCTCTGAATCTGTTGGGCCCATATCTCTCTGAACCTTTCCTATCCATGTACTTGTCCAAATGTATTTTAAAATTTGTAATTGTATCTGCCTCTACCATCCCCTCCATCAGCTATTTCCATTTTACCTATCCTGTGCTGTGTGAAAAACCTGCTCCACAGATTCACTTTAAATATTTCCCCTCTAATCCAAACTTTATGTCCTCTAGTTTGTTGCCCTAACCTCTGATGATGTATGTGTGACTTTTGTATGTTAACCCTGTGATCGCGTGGATTTCCACTCTCATGCCACTCACATTCCACTCACACTATCATGCTTATGATATAGTTGGGATCATGGATAGATGGCTCCAAGGGGACCAAGGCTGGGAGCTGAACATCCAGAGATATTCAATATTCAGGAGGGATAGACAGAAAGGAAAAGGAGGTGGAGTAGGGTTGCTGGTTGTAGAGGAGATTAATGCAATAGAAAGGAAGGACATTAGCTTGGAGGATGTGAAATCGATATGAGTGGAGCTGCGAAACACTAAGGGGCAGAAAATGCTAGTGGGTGTTGTGTACAGGCCACCTAACAGTAGTAGTGGAGTTGGGGATGGCATCAAACAGGAAATTAGAAATGCGTGCAACAAAGGTAAAACAGTTATGATGGGTGACTTCAACCTACATATAGATTGGGTGAATCAAATTGGCAGGGGTGCTGAGGAAGAGGATTTCTTGGAATGTATGCGGGATAGTTTTCTAAACCAACATGTAGAGGAACCAACGAGAGCAGGCTATTCTAGACTGGGTATTGAGTAATGAGGAAGGGTTAGTTAGCAGTCTTGATGTGCGTGGCCCCTTGGGCAAGAGTGACCATAATATGTTAAAGAAGGAACTGCAGATGCTGGAGAATCGAGGGTTACACAAAAAGCTGGAGAAACTCAGCGGGTGCAGCAGCATCTAAGGAGTGAAGGAGATAGGCGACGTTTCGGGTCGAGACCCTTCTTCAGACTCAATATGGTTGAGTTCTTCATTAGGATGGAGAGTGACATTGTTAATTCAGAAACAAGGGTTCTGAAGTTAAAGAAAGGTAATGTTGAGGGTATGAGACGTGAATTGGCCAAGATAGACTGGCAATTGATTTTTAAAGGGTTGACAGTGGATATGCAATGGAAGGCATTTAAAGACTGCATGGATGAACTACAGCGATTGTTCATACCTGTTTGGCAAAATAATAAATCAGGGAAGGTCATGCATCCATGGATAACAAGGGAAATCAGGGATAGTATAAAAACAAAAGATGAAGCGTACAAATTAGCCAGAAAAAGCAGCCTACCAGAGGACTGGGAGAAATTCAGAGTCCAGCAGAGGAGGACAAAGGGCTTAATTAGGAAAGGGAAAATAGATTATGAAAGATTATGGCAGGGAACAGAAAAACTGACTGCAAAAGCTTTTACAGATATGTGAAGAGAAAAAGATTAGTTAAAACAGATGTAGGTCGCTTGCAGTCAGAAACAGGTGAAGTGATCATGGGGAACAAGGACATGGCAGACCAATTGAATAACTACTTTGGTTCTGTCTTCACTAAGGAAGACATAAATAATCTGCCGGAAATAGCAGGGGACTGGGGTGAAATGAGATGGAGGAACTGAGTGAAATCCATGTTAGCTGGGAAGTGGTGTTAGGTAAATTGAATGGATTAAAGGCCGATAAATCCCCAGGGCCAGATAGGCTGCATCCCAGAGTACTTAAGGTAGTAGCCCCAGATATAGTGGATGCCTTAGTGATAATTTCTCAAAACTCTTTAGATTCTGGAGTAGTTCCTGAGGATTGGCGGGTAGCTAATGTAACCCCACTTTTTAAAACGAGGGTGAGAAAGAAAACGGGGAATTACAGACCAGTTAGTCTAACATCGGTAGTGGGGAAACTGCTAGCGTCAGTTATTAAAGATGGATAGCAGCACATTTGGAAAGTGGTGAAATCATTGGACAAAGTCAGCATAGATTTACAAAAGGTAAATCATGTCTGAAGAATCTTATAGAATTTTTTGAGGATGTAACTAGTAGAGTGGATAAGGGAGAACTAGTGGATCTGTAATATCTGGATTTTCAGAAGGCTTACGACAAGGTCCCCACATAAGAGATTAGTATACAAACTTAAAGCTCACGGTATTGGGGGTTCAGTATTGATGTGAATAGAGAATTGGCTTGCAAACAGAAAGCAACGAGAAGGAATAAACGGGTCATTTTCAGAATGGCAGGCAGTGACTCGTGGGGTACCGCAAGGCTCAGTGCTGGGACCCCAGCTATTTACAATATATATTAATGATTTGGATGAGGGAATTGAATGCAACATCTCCAAGTTTGCAGATGACACGAAGCTGGGGGGCAGTGTTACCTGTGAGGAGGATGCTAGGAGGCTGCAAGGTGACTTGGATAGGCTGGGTGAGATGGCAAATGCATGGCAGATGCGGTGTAATGTGGATAAATGTGAAGTTATCCACTTTGGTGGCAAAAACAGGAAAGTAGATTATTATCTGAATGGTGGCCGATTAGGAAAAGGGGAGATGCAACGAGACCTGGGTGTCATGGTACACCAGTCATTGAAAGTAGGCATGCAGGTGCAGCAGGCAGTGAAGAAAGCAAATGGTATGTTAGCATTCATAGCAAAAGGATTTGAGTATAGGAGCAGGGAGGTTCTACTGCAGTTGTACAGGGTCTTGGTGAGACCACACCTGGAGTATTGTGTACAGTTGTGGTCTCCAAATCTGAGGAAAGACATTCTTGCCACAGAGGGAGTACAGAGAAGGTTCACCAGACTGATTCCTGGGATGTCAGGACTTTCATATGAAGAAAGACTGGATAGACTTGGCTTGTACTCGCTAGAATTTAAAAGATTGAGGGGGGATCTTATAGAAACTTACAAAATTCTTAAGGGGTTGGACAGTCTAGATGCAGAAAGATTGTTCCCGATGTTGGGGAAGTCCAGGACAAGGGGTCACAGTTTAAGGATAAGGGGGAAATCTTTTAGGACCAAGATGAGAAAAACATTTTTCACACACAGAATGGCAAATCTCTGGAATTCTCTTCCACGGAAGGTAGTTGAGGCCAGTTCATTGGCTATATTTAAGAGGGAGTTAGATGAGGCCCTTGTGGCTAAAGGGATCAGGGGGTATGGAGAGAAGGCAGGTATGGGATACTGAGTTGGATGATCAGCCATGATCATATTGAATGGCGGTGCAGGCTCGAAGGGCCGAATGGCCTACTCCTGCACCTATTTTCTATGTTTCTATTCCACCTCCCTCATTCCAAAGATGTGTGGGTTTGTAGGTTCATTGGCCTCGGTAAATTACCCCTAGTTTGTAGTTGAGGTAACAAGTGGGATAACATAGATTTTGTGTAAATGGGTGATCAACGCTCAGCATGCACTCAGTGGGCTGAAGGAAGTTTTTTATATGCTACGTGTTTCAATTTAGTTTAATTCAATTCTTACATTTCTTGATTTGGACTATGTTGTTTGCTAACACCTTTCAGATTGACCACAGCCTTCCATATACACACTGATCCCAGGAGCATGTTGAGGATCTATACCATTTATAACTCTAACTGATGGCAAATTCCAATTGAAAAGATCACAGATATTAAATGGACAAGATCAATTGTGACAAATGGTTATCCTGCTCGTTCATCAGCTTGAGTAAAATCTGATCCGTTGCTTCCCATTTCTAATGCAAGTCTGCACAGGTATTTACCATACACGATAAATGTTGCATATACCACCAGTGACAGCTTTGACTTCAAGCTATTTTTAATAGAAGATAGATAGCAGAGCCACAAGAGGTAGCTCTTAAAAGAATAGTCTCTTCACATCTGCTGGTGATCTATTGATAAGCTGTTTAATGGTATTTTTAGGTGAATTTTCATGGCCAAATAAACCATCTCTGACAAATACCTGAATCAAATCATTCTAACAATGTCCAGAAAATATTTCAATTTGCAATGGTTCGATATGTCTGCAGTTGATAAAAATACCTTTGGTTTGAATTTCAAGTTAGATGAGGGTTGGAAGAGACATGCTTAGCTCAAGGGATAGCAGATCATGAGATAATAATATTTGCATCAAATGAAATCCTGCCTTGTGTTATCTCAATAGGCAGGAGAGAACTAAATCTCTTAAAACTTCCTGCTGAACCCTTGCCAGGCTTATGCTTTGGCCACAATACTTGGTGCTCCCTAGTCTTTTCATGAGTATCTTCCCTTTGATCCGAGAAGCAAACTATCTCAATCAGGAAAGTCTGCGGAAGAGGTTTACCAGAATGATGCCTGGATTAGGGGGCATTAGCTACAGGGAAAGGGTTGGACAGAGTTATATTGTTTTCTCTGGAACACAGGAGGTAGCAGGAAAGATGATAGAAGTACATAGAATTATGTGAGGCATAGATATGGTAGACAGTCAGAATCTTTCTCCCAGGATGGAAAAATCAAATACTACAGGCCATAGCTTTAAGGTGCAAAGTATAGGTGCTACAGGTGCATAGCTTTAAGGAAATATGTGGGGCATCTGACTCGTCTTTATCTTGATCTCATGAGATCTTTAAAGCATTTTGTCCCAAAGGTAGGAGTGTGGGAATTTTGGCCCAAAATATAGGAGTGTGGGACTAAGCTTTTACTATTCATGGACAACCATCGAGGGGCATAGATAGTCAGATTTTTTCCTAAAGTGGAGGAGATTAATATTTTATTACGCATAAGTCTACGTTAAGTGAGGAGAAAGTTAAAGGAGATCTGAAGGGCAATATGGTGGGTATAAAGAGACAGTTACCAGAAGTAGAGGCAGATACATTTACAATCCTTAATCACATTAAAGTCTGGAAATGGTAAAGGGCAATAATATGATACTTTTCTTCTCGATTACATAATGGAGTAATCAGAGTCAGGTTCACACAAGATTGTTTATTTGAAAGAGTTCTGTTCACCCAAGATTTTTAATTGCACAGAGCAAGAATTCAGTTCCTAAATACACAAGGATAGAACTGATTAGAGCCTCTTTTCTGTGGGGTGATGTACAAAGACACCATCCAAATCAGCAGTGAAAAATAACATTTTTTTAATTATTGAATATTTCCATTTTATAGCTTATTGTTATTGGTGTATTGATCTATATTTTAACAGGCTACACTTTTAACATGTCAACGCAATAATTAAACATTTTGAAGGTGACTGCTTCTCAAATGATTTTAACAAGATCTCATTTGGGAATACAAGTACCTTTGGGGAGCTAACTATCTTCTGACTTTCTTTTAAGAAAGAAATATCTCAAACAGTGCAAGCATATGTAAAATAATATTTCACTACCTAGTCATGATATGTGAAGCGAATCTGGGTGGGTGAGGACTTGAACACTCAACTCTTAATATCTTTAATTTTGGCTAACAAACCACTTGGCAAAAACTTCAGTGTTAAAAAAAAACACTTTTCAAACGATGAGCTGTTATAGTTATTAATTATACACGTGTGATATCACCTGGGAAAAGTTCATTTGTGGGTCAGAGTTCAACGAACATAATTTGTTTATATGTTTTACTGAAAGGACCATATTATAAGAAAAGAGTTTTCAGAATTCATGCCCATAATCAAACACGATGATTCCTGAAGATGTGGCGCAAACAAGTCATTGTCTGTATAACTCATTATCACCTGGGCCACAGCCAACAATGGACCATTGTGGGCTCCAGCTAGCTTTCCTTGATCATCATTACTTTTTTTGCATATCTTTCATTCATTTGTTCTATATCTCTCTATATCACCATCTATGTCGCTTGTTCCCTTTCACCAGACACTCAATCTAAAGAAAACCCAAAATGTCACCCACTCCTTTTCTCGAGAGATGCTGCCTGACCCGGTGAGTTACTCCAGAAATTTGTGTCTATCCTTTGTTTAACCCAACGTCTGCAGTGCCTTCCTACACATAGTCTGAGTCTTGTTTGGTTCAATGTGCCAGCACCCAAATACTTGTTATACTGGGTGAGACAGTAATTATCACAACAAAGCACAGTTCTGCATAATTTATTCTGAACGTCGCTAAAAATTGAACTAGTCAAACAAGCACTCGGTCACTCACACCACAATTGATGATCCCTTTAAGAAAATCAATAAATCGCAGAAAAGATGTTTACTTTTCCAAATATTAATTCAAAGAGGGGGTGGGGAGTTGGAAAACCAAAATAAATCCACTGGGGATTGGAAACACTCCACACAATGTCTAAGGTCAAATCAATTCTTTATCGTTCCCAATTTTCCCACTTACCACTTTATTTTTTTTTGTTGGTGCTGGTGGGGGGGGGGGGGGGGGGAATGATAATTCTGATACACATTTTAGAGCAACCATTTCATATAATAAATAAATTCACCTAAATGATCTGCCACGGATCATTAAGAATGAAAGGAATGCGATAAAAAGAATGGATTTTCAACATTGTGAAATGCAGGATAAAAAGTCGCTGGTATATTGGAGCAAGTTTGGGACTCCTGAGTACGCGTGGTCAAATGTGTAAGTTGGGAACTTATGAACCCATACTGAGGCACAAGCAGCAACATGATTCACTGCTGAGTTCCCCAAGGAATCTGGTAGCAGAACTCAAGCTTACTGAGATACCAGTAATGTTCTTTTAGGAAGGAGATGAGGTGAAATTTCTTTAGTCAGAAGGTGGTGAATCTGTGGATTTCTATGCCACAGAAGTGCTGTGGAGTCGTAAGGGCCTGTCCCACTATGGCGACCTTATTTGCGAGTTTAGGAGAGTTTGCGCTCGCCACAAGCTCGCAGCATGGTCGACACGTGATCATAGGTGGTCACAGACAAGTCTCCTTCATGGTCGAGAGGAGTTCCCGCATAGTGGTTACTACTTGCGGCCTCCGTTTGGTCGCGGAAATTTTTTCAACAAGCTGAAAATTTTTCAGTGAGTAAAAATTTGTCGGCATGGAGAATATCAATACTTTTGAACTCGTAGTGCAGTGGTAGTGGGGTTGCCATGTCACTGTAGGTAGCCGGGGTAGCTGTAGGTAATCTCCTTTGCTGACCGGGCATTTTAATTGGCTCATTGGGGAGAAAAAAACATAAGCACGAGTTTTCAGAACCACGGAAAACCAACCGGTAATGTTAAATGCCCGCTACATTTCACAGCTGTGTATCTCTGGCTTGTTAAAAGTTGTCTGGCTTCTTAAAATTGTCTCCACCCCTTCTCCACCATCCTTCTCCCCCCTTCTCCCCCCTTCTCCACTCCCCCCCCCGCTCCCTGCTCTTTTAAAGGACTTACCGTACACTGTGCCAGCCGTCTTTAACCTTCCTGTTCATCACGGGTATCACCTTGGCATTCACCATGTGAATTTCAGACAGCGCTCCGCCGCATTCCCTGGCCCCCGCCTTTGCGATGTCTTTGCGTGTGTGTGTATGTTTTCAGCACTGCCAGTCGATCCAGCTTGCAGTTTATTAGGCGAGTGCCCCCCGAGCTTGAAGGTCGCAGACAGTTTGCTGAAAAGTCGCATAAGTGGGACAGGCCCTTAAGTCAGTGGATATTTTTAAGGCAGAGATAGATAGATACTTGTTTAGTACAGGTTTCAGGGGTTATGGGGAGAAGGCAGGAGAACGGGGTTAGGAGGGAGAGATAGATCAGCCATGAATGACGGAGCAGACTTGATGGGCCAAATGGCCTAATTCTACTTCTATCCCTTATGACTTTATGATCTCATGAAATCATGTTCATCAGTTATTTGGAGCAGAATTAGGCCATTCAGCAGATCAAGTCTACCCCACCATTCAGCCGTGGCTAATCTATCTTTCCCTCTCAACCCCATTCTCCTGCCTTCTCTCCATAAGCCCTGGCACCCATACTGATCAAGAATCTGTCAATCTCCACCTTAAAAATATCTATTCACTTGGCCTTCACAGCCTCCTGGGACAATGAACTCCACATATTCACCAACTGAAGAAATTTCTCCTCATTTGCTGTATTCATGATGTGAATCAAACCAGTGTCAAGTCTAACCCCACACTGCACCTGCAACTGCAATGATCTCAGTGAGCTACTGTATGTAAGGCTGTGGAAATTATGAATGTGTGCAGCTTTTTCAAAAGTCATCGCAGTTTACTCTAATTTTCCAGTTATCTAGTTTATTTAAAATATATATTTACAAAGTAAAATTAAAGCATTAAAAAATGTTCTCTTAGATTTTAAGTGTGTCTTACATTTACAAACCCAGAGGTCATTGACAGCCAGCAGAGTCACGGGCAAGTCTCAACATTTCGTGGAGTTTCATGGCTGAACTCTTGTTTTCTGTCAGATACCCTCAAGCCACGATATTCAGGGATACTTAGGTAAACCAGGTCCTTTATATCCAGACGAGGTTAGTTTGGATCTTGGATGTTCATGGGCAGCGGCCACATACCAGCAAGAAGTGGAACTTTTCTCAAAGACATCTCCTATGTTTGTTGCCACTGTTTTAAATCATTAGAACTTTACCATTGTTTGAATTTAGAAATAACTGAGCTATGAACAAGTGAAGCATAGGAATCCCATTTATTTTTTAGACTCACTTTGAGGAATCAAATAATTAGTCTCTTTGCAATGACGAACTTTAAACATATTTGTCGAGTATGCATTTGCTGGTTCGGATACACACCATATTGTCTAGCACAGCAACTTTCTCCATATATTTGATTATACCTCATTAGAAGTACAGGCTATTCTTAATCTGATCGGGAACACATTTACTTGTTTTCTTTTTCCCTAGGTTAGCATATTTCCATATTTATCCATTTATGGGACAAGGCCCACATTAATTACCCTTGTGAAATAGCGGTGAGCCATCTGAATCAGTGCAGTCCTTCTGCTGAAGATATTCCCGCAGTATTCATGGATAGAGGGATCCTGGAGTTAGATCTGGCAGCAACAACAAACAGATGATATATTTCCAAATCAGGGTGTTATGCAACTTGGAGGGAAGCTTACAACTGATGGAAGTTCAAAGTGGTAGGTGTATGGATCAAGTTGCCAGAGGAGGTAGATGAAGCTGCGACTATCCCATCGTTTAAGAAACAGCTAGACAGGTACATGGATAGGACAGGTTTGGAGGTATATGGAGCAGGCAAGTGGGACGAGTGTAGCTGGGACATTGTTGCCCGGTAGACAAAAGTGCTGGATAAACTCAGTGGGTGCAGCAGCATCCATGGAGCAAAGGAAATAGAAACGTTGCCTATTTCCTTTGCTCCATAGATGCTGCTGCACCCGCTGAGTTTCTCCAGCACTTTTGTCTACCTTCGATTTTCCAGCATCTGCAGTTCCTTCTTAAACACATTGTTGGCCGGTGTGGGCAATTTGGGCCGAAGGGACAGTTTCCACACTGTATCACCCCATGACTCCAAGTGTTGTTAATTACTTTAAGTGAACAAGTGCAAATGATGCACAATATAGTGGCAGTGTACCAGGAACAATCAAACTCTTTAATGTAGTGAAAATCATCTAAACCTCAGAACCATTAGTGAAACCAAAGGTGAACAGAAAGTCATACTAATACAAATGCAATTATACAGTGGAAAATGTTGCCCATTTAATTTAGTTCTTAATGTACATAATAGCTTAAATTTTGATTTTCCATGATCCTTGAGGCTATGGATTTAATATTGGTGTGTATTACAATATTTTTGTAAAATGGTAGAACAATTCCAACTATATTAAAATTTTGATATGTGTTGCAAACTATCAAAATGACGCTGTTGAAATAGAACAAATTACTTTTATAGATTAATAGCCAGTGATAAAATATGTAAAAATGGAATATGTAAGAGAACTGAAAACAGTTTGAGAGAAAGATCTACATAAACATTATGTAGCAGCATTGATCAGGTTGATGAGTAGTTCAGTTGGAAAACTGAATTTAGTATAAAGTCAGGAAAGAGAAAGCTAAAAAGAAAGGCAAAAAAAGCAAACTTGGATTCTGAAACAAAGGTAAAAAGGACAGAAAGTAAAAGCTATTTCTTCAAATCATGGGAATAAGGCTCCATGCTTACAAAGTTAACATTTTGTGTCAAAGAGGTAATGGATCAGGTTAATTACAATTGTCCAAATATTACGCATTATAATAGTTTAATAGGAGATTCATATTGGAGACACAAGGAACTGTAGATGCTGATTTTCAAAAAAGGCACAAATTACAGGAGTAACAGTGGGCCAGGCAGCATCTCTGGTGAACATGTGTAGGTGACGTTTCGGGTCAGGACCCTTCCTGGAACAAGAAATGCTCCAGTTGAAACATCACTAATCATGTTCTCCAGAGCTGATGCCTGACCTGATGAAATACTCCAACACCTTGTGGGTTTTTTTGGATATTCATCTTGTTTGGTTTTAGTGGGATAACATGGTGGACATGTCACAATGACAATAAACACACCACTGGTTCTGGACCCTAGAGATGTTTTAAGGTACCTTTTCCAACCAAATAAGCTAACAAGAAAAGGGCACTGAACATAGATTGCCACATTGCTCAATGGTTGACTGCCTATTTTCCAAGCTTGCTTGGGAGATATAGTAAGGAGAAAATAAAATAGAATTATACAGATGTCCATTTTATGGGATAACGTTATTCTGTGGTAGATATATTATGGTAATTTGCGGAATCAAGGAGTATGCGGAGAAGGCAGGTACGGGTTATTGATTGTGGATGATCAGCCACGATCACAATGATTGGCAATGCTGGCTCGAAGGGCCGAATGGCCTCCTCCTGCTCCTATTTTCTATGTAATTACTTTTTCCCTTTCTATTTTCATTAGTTTATTGAATGACCTATTTTACACAATTCCTTCTCAGTTACTTCGTTACATTTGCATGTTACTTCCTTAGCTTGTACTTTACCAGATATGAAGAACTCCGAGCAGTCTGAAAAAGATTTATAAAGCTATATTTTTGTATTAGGGATTTTAAAAGTTAGCATAAGTCATGAGGATGATGCTCAGGCAGGTTGTCAGCTCAGCTGATGTAATTTATTTTCAAATTAGTTGATGGACATTTAATATTTCCTATGCTTTCTCAGTTGTTAATCTTTTTTTTGACAGGAGCCTAGTTCTGATTATGTGGGTTTGAAACAAATGATGCTAGCTTGAAGATAAACAGTGGAAAAGGCACCATTTGACAATCGACAGATAACAGCTAAAATATACACAATATCTGGTTCAATAATCTGCTGTATTTTATTAAGTGAACTCTGCATAACAATGCTTTTCCAAACCAGTTCAGATAATCCGACAAAGGCGAAACCAGAAACAAAAATACATCACACGTCTTGCTGAGCTGTAAGATAATACAGGGAACTCACAGCTGACAGTTAGGGAGCAGTCATTAATCTTTATTTGTCAATTCCTTCAGGCTATTATCTGCTGGAGCAAATGTTATAAAGTGAGCAAAACGATGAGGCCATACTGTATGTTGCTCAGTAGTAAAGACTGTTGTGTAAAGATTATGCTGGAGGTGTTGGTGGGCACAAAACATTGTCCGCTTGGAAACGTGGATGGATGAAAAATAGTCAGGGAGCTTTCATCAGAACCGAAAGGAAACTTGTCATAAGTATTTGTAATATCTTATGCAATGCCAAATTTGTGTTACTTTAGGTTACTTCTTGACTAAAATTATTTTTCCATTGAAGATAGACACAAAATGCTGGAGTAACTCAGCGGGTCGGGCAGCATCTCTGGAGAAAAGGAAATAGGTGACGTTTTTGTTCAAGCATGTGAGTGTTAAGGAAAAGCTGAAGCCTTCAGAACCACGTTCTGCCAGAATTGCCAAATGTGTGACCCATCCCAGCTTCCTGCTGATTTCCACATGTTCACAGAAACCTGTGTCCACTTAGTCAGTGCTTGCCACACGATATGAAGAAATGCCTGAGGACACTGGGATGGCAATAATCCAGCTGTGTGCTGGAAACTTGCCCCAAGTGCCCAGATATGCCCTGTCCATGAAAAGGGGCAAATCCATTCTGTCTAAGGGTAGCACAGTGGCGCAGCTGGTAGAGCTGCTGCCTTGGCGCCAGAGACCTGGGTTTCATCTTGATCTCAGTTGCTGCCTGTGTGGAGTTTGCATTTTCTCCCTGTGACCATATGTGTTTCCTGCAGGTATTCTGCATTCCTCCCACATCCCAAAGACGTGCGGGTTTGTAGGTTAATTAGCCTCTTTAAATTGTCCCGAGTGTGTGAGGATAGTGTACGAAAGTGGGATAACACAGAATTGATGTGAAGTTGTGTGCATGCAACAAAAGCTTTTCACTGTAGGTGCACGTGACAATAAACTAAACAAAACTAAAATAAAAAGAATGAGTGATCGATGGTCGGCGTGGACCCATTGGGCTGAAGGACCTGCGTTCTTGAAGATGGACACAAAATGTTGGAATAACTCAGCGGGACAGACAGCATCTCTGGAGAGAAGGAATGGGTGACGTTTCGGGTTGAGACCCTTTTTCAGACTGACTTCAAACGTCACCTATTCCTTCTCTCCAGAGATACTGCCTCTCCTGCTGAGTTACTCCTGCATTTTGTGACTATCTTCGATTTAAACCAGCATCTGCAGTTCCGTCCTACACGACCTGCTTTCTTTGTTCCCTGTTATTACTTCTTTCTGTAAGTCACTAGGTAGGAGACCACATTTCAACCGGATATGTCCCTGTACCATTCCCATTACATCCTTTGCCAAAGGCACATACTCTTTGCGTTTCAGATTCCTCCCACCTACCAGCCAGGTGCACCAGCATTTCCAGTTGCCCGCCACTAGCCTCAAAGCTGCAGAAACAATCATTGAAGTTGAATACCCGACCCCAGCCATTCCTTTCTGGTGAGCTCGCATTTCCATGAGGCGTGGGGTAAAACTAGATGTTGTCTCTCACATCTTATCTTATAACTGGCTGCTTTAAGGCTCTGTGCCACAGCTGACTTGCCGCAAAATGCTTCAGGGGACGGAAACAGATGTAGATTCTTTCCCCAAAATAACACCCTCCTCAGGAACAGCTGCATGAATCTCACAGGAATCTTGGTCTTTGCACCAAGGCACATTTTACGATAAGCCTTTCATTATTTAGATATCAATGGAACAGGTCTTACTCGTGGACGGTTGTGATCCATCACCGATTTAATGAAAACTGAATAACTACAAGGCTAATCCATCATCTATATTTACTCTTTGACAATATCTTGGAAGGTGGCTTCTGTTTTTATACGTAAATCGATGTTGGAAAGGAAAATCCAATTAAAATACCATCTCAGGATATCTTTCAGCTGCTGCATTGAAAACAGGGTCAAAAGTGGTCAAACTTTACGACAAGAATTCTTATCTTGGAGCTTTCTGGTGTGTGAAACATTCAGCTCCTGACACCATGGTTAGGTGTATTGATGTGAATGAGATGTGAGGGTCAACATCTGCAGGACAATGAATGCTCTGATACAGGCAGGTGTACAAAGATCGTCCTTTGAGACTTCACTGTAAAAGGGCAAATGTCAGTGTGCTGTGCTGGCATGTCACTATCAATATTCTCATCCCACTGTTTAACAGCGTTGAATTCTTACTTCACAGCTTGGCCGTTGGAAACAAGGATGCTGCCCGCATTGATTTCTGGCCACCCTAAGCTGTTAAGCAAACTAGAAGCAAAGAACTGCAGATGCTGATTAATACACAAGGCACACAGCACTGAAGTAGCTCAGCAGGTCAAGCAGCTTCTCTGGAGAACATACATAGGTGACGTTTCGGGTCGAGACCCATCTTCAGAACTAATCAACCTAGCCACAGAAGCCAACCTCCCTTCCATCGACTCCATTTACATTTCACGCTGCCACGGCAAATCCACCAGCATAATGAAGGATGAGTCTTGCCCCGGTCACTCCCTCTTCTCCCCTCTCCCCTCAGGCAAGAGGTATAGAAGTGTGAAAGGGCACAACTCCAGATTCAGGGACAGTTTCTTCCCAGCTGTTATCAGGTAACTGAACCACACTGTCAACAACTAGAGTCCAGCCCTGAACCACTATCTACCTCATCGGAGACCCTCAGACTATCTGTAATCAGATTTTATTGGTCTTAGTCTTTCAACTAAATTATTTCCTTCATTATGTATCTATACACTGTGGATGGCTCTATTGTAATCATGTATTATCTTTCTGTTGACTGGTTAGCATGCAACAAAACCTTTTCACTGTACCTCAGTACATATGACAATAAACTAAACTCAACTAAACTCAAGGATAGAGCCTATGTTCAGGTTGCCATGTAGGGGAGATGGAGAGGTTTGGGTGGGGGTGGGTGGGGGGGGGGGGGAGGTGGTTGAGTGTGAGAGGAAGAGAATGTGGTCATCACCAAGTTCTTGAGCCTACAGTTAGGCATTGGGACAGGGGTCTGCACAAGCAATCCAGGCCAAGGGGAGGTGTTTCTTCATTGGCAATAGAGATTGGGGAAGGTAACGAAAGGCCCTTCATCTAGGAACAGAGTCTGCTGTCAGATTCACTGAGCATGCACCCTGGGGTGAGCTAATAGGGGTGAAGTAGAACGTAGAACAGTACATCCGGCAGCACCTCTGGAGAAAAAGAATAGGTGATGTTTCTTCAGACTGAAACGTTACCTATTCCTTTTCTCCAGAGATGCTGTCTGACCCGCTGAGTTGCTCCAGCATTTTGTGTGTCTTTCCGCTGACTGGTTAGCTCGCTACAAAAGCTTTTCACTCCACCTCAGTACATGTGACAATAAATTCAATTAAATCACAGGAACAGACCCTTCGTCCCACAATATCCATGCCAAAAGTGATGCCATGTTAAATTAATTTTCCCTGCCAGCACGTGATCCATGCCCCTCAAGTCCCTGCATATCCGAATGCCTATCCAAAATCTACTTAAATGCAACTATCACATCTTCTTCCATCACCAGCTGTGGCAACACATTGCAAGCACCCACATTTTGTTGTGTATAAAGACTTGCCCTGCACATCTCCTCTATACTTTGCCCCTCTCACCTGAAAGGTACACCTTCTGGTCTTTGACAATAGCACATTGGGAGAAAGGTTCTGACTGTCTACCTTATCTATTTCCACTGAAGGTCAGGGCCCGGGTCAGTGGAGAAGCGGGCAAGTGCAGACGATCAGGGTCGGGAGACCAAAAGAAAGTACAGCTGGATTTATGATCTGGGTTCAGGAATTACGATTAGTTTAGTGACTGCTGGGTTGTGTAAGGACAGTCGCAGAGTGGGTGCTGGAAACATGGGCGCCTTTTAGAAGCTTCAGGCCAGATTGGATCAAGGAAAGGTTCGCTAGTGACTGAGAGCCTCCGAAAATGAAGAACCACACTGAGGCCTGTTAGGGCATGGAAACTGATACTCATTGGCACTGGTGGCTGATGATGAACACTGGGGAGCTGGAGTGTCAGGAATTCAGAGAAAAAGTTTTCATGGGTGGAGTTGTTTGTAGGGTCAGAAATGGGATCAGGAGATGGAAGCTCCCATGTGTTGGTGAGAGACTAGAAAGGATCAAGGGTCACAATTTAGGTCCGCATTGATAAAACATGGCTGTAACCAGTGGCAGTCACTCCCAGGTCAAGTACACTAAATTCCCTTGCAGTTCTCTAAAAGAGTGTTCCCTGGGGTACGACACCAGATCAGAAGGTACCAACGTCAAAGATTTGGGAGAGTCTAGACCTAGAGGTCATAGCCTCAGAATTAAAGGACATTCTTTTAGGAAGGAGATGAGGAGAAATGTCTTTCTTCAGAGGGTGGTGAATCTGTGGAATTCTTTGCCACAGAAGGCTGTAATCAGTGGATATTTTTAAGGCAGAGATAGGTAGATTCTTGATTAGTACAGGTGTCATAGGTTATGGGGAGAAAGGTGGGGTTAGGAGGCAGAGATAGATCAGCCATGATTGAATGGCGGGGTAGACTTGATGGGCCAAATGGCCTAATCTTATTCCTATTCCTTATGACCTCTCTGGGAGGTGCTTGGCAGACAGAAATCGTGAAAATATTCATCCTCTTTTTTTACTGAGCATTATACAGAAAAATACTATGTTCATAAGTTCTAGGAGCAAAATTAGGCCATCTGACCCTACTCCACCATTCAATCATGGTTGATGTATCTTTCCCTCTCATCCCCAATCTCCTGCCTTCTCTCCAGAACCCCCGACACCCATGTCCCATGTTCGGTGATTGAATTTCTTGTCTGTACGAATCGGTATAGTCAACACCTTCATGCACTGACCAAAGACACAAAAAAACCCAAGATTCATCAAATAATTGTTTTGCAGGACAATATGAATAGTTTTTGAATTTAGAATTTATTATTCAGATGGATCTTTGGACCTCCTGAAGTGTTGTGTTAACACCTACTATAGAGGGCGGCACAGTGGCGCAGTGGTAGAGTTGCCATAGTCCCGGGTTCCATCCTTACTACGGCTGCTGTCTCTATGGAACTTGTACATTCTCCACGTAACCTGCGTGGGTTTCGTCCAGGTGCTCCGGTTTCCTTCCAGACACCATATATGTGTAGGTTAATTGGCATGGTATAATTGTAAACTGTCACTAGTGTGCGTAGGATAGCGTTGGTGTGCGGGGATTGCTGGTCGGCACAGACTCGGTGTGCCGAAGGGCCTGTTTGCACACTGTAACTCTAAAACTAAAACTGAAGGAGTTAGATACAGGGGATGCTGAGAGGTTTCATCATCTGACTTTTTACTTTAAAATGATCTGTGCTCACACATACTCTGCTGGATACCAGGCATGTCAATTATCCCTGTGTCCCTTACTGGAATGCCAATAGATTCTTCAATACCCTACCAAATTGTTCTTGATTCTTAATCAAACAACCTCTTGTTTTCAATTTCCAATAATTTTATGATAAGAGACGTTATCAAAGAAATTGCGAATGTCCCAATGATTAATTTTTTGCTTACTATTACTGCAGGGCCTTCGATTCCTCCAGGCTGATGGACATTTCAGAAAGTTTGACAATCCTCCTGTGGTTGTTGGTTTCTCACACTCAGTAACAGTAACAGTAACAGTACTTTATAAGTAAAAGGCTGCCCTTGGTTTCCACAAAACACCTGCCTGGAATACGAAGGAGAACACATTGCCTCTATTGCCACGATGCTATCTGACTTCAAACAGACCAATGCTCTAGATTTTAGTCTTTTTGCTTTTTGCTGTTTTACTTTAATGTGTCGCTCTTTGAGAGGTTTAATCAAATGACTGCTGTGAAGCATGGATGAGAAAATAGAATATACACGGCTATTCAAAAAGGAAAACACATGGAGGTATAGTGCAAAGGAATAGTAAGATTGAACGAGAACTTACCAGTTCGAAGGTTGATCTTTATTTTATGAGGAGTCGAAGTGAGGGATTTCGTGAAGAGCCCGCATGCTCGACATACTTCAAAGTAGCGGCGTGGTATCACAGAACCAACAATAGAAATGACTTCGCATAGTATGATTGAATTGACTAAGATTACCAGATGAAGGTGATTGAGGGTTGGGCGAGGAGGGCACGAAATCCCTCACTTCGACTCCTCATGAAATAAAGATCAACCTTCGAACTGGTAAGTTCTCGTTCAATCTTACTATTTCATTTCGGAGTCACGTGAGTGACTTCGTGAAGACTTCAAAGCTTCTGTGATTACACGCCCTGGACCACGTCCATGCTGACACACCACTACCAGGGATGGATGGGAGGAACAAACTGGCTCAATAGCTCATACTGCAAAACAAAAGCATATTTATTAATAACAAATCAAAACCCCTCATGCGGGGACATCTCCACGTTCTTGACCTGCATTCAGCACGGCTTCTGCGAACTGTAGAGGAGCAGCAACAGGCTTGTTATAAAAACGCTGGAACACAGCTTCATTCGCCCATCCTGCTGTGGCGAGAATTTGGTCCATGGGCACCTCCATGACCCTCGCCGCTGACGTCGATGCAGCCCTGGTGGAATGAGACTTGAACACATTAGTGTCGATACCTGACTTACCCAAGACGACTCGAAGCCACCTGGATATCGTCTGGACTGTCACTCGATGATGAGGTCGCTTATGAGTGACAAGCAGGTATCTCTCCATTCCTCTGATGCGTGCCGTCACCTTGACATAGTGGCGGATATGTGAGGCTAAACATAGCCTAGCATCTGCGGGGTATGCCGGGAACTTCAGCTGCAGCCCTGTGCACCCAGGTCTATGCTGCTTTAGTAGCTCGTCAACGAAAAAGACTACTTCTGTAGGGGTAGATGTCATTCTGTCGACACGCAGTTTATGTAGTGTCTGTACCCTCTGAGCTGAAGTCAGCGCTAGTAACATCACCAGCTTCATGGTGAGTTGGTCCAGTTGGAGCCCTTCCATGGGAGACCACGTCCTGAGCAGGGTTAATACGTCCCTGACATCCCAGGTGATATTATAGCGTGGTGTAGGCGGATTCATATTGAATATACCCCGCATGAGTCTGGACACTAGCCTGTTGGATCCTACCCCAATCTTGAGGTAGAATGATAGCGCACTTCTGGCGCTGTTGATGGCACTGTAACTTAAGTGTTCATCATGGTGCAACCCCGCGAGGAATTCCAGGACGTCGGTTATTGTCACGTCATCGTACATGATGCGAGAGCGGCTGCAGTAGGCTTCCCACTTCTTAATATGCGAGCGGTATCTTCGCCTTGTGGACTCTCGACACGACGCCCCGATGGTATCCATGGTCCGAGCCGAGAGGCCGTATTGGACTAACGGCCTGTTCAGAACCTGCAAGCCAACAAATTTAAATAGCCATGGCAGGGATGTGGCTCCCCTGACACAGGGTGAGTAACCAATTGTGGGCAACCCTTCAAAAGGACCCAAGGTTCGTTGAGCATGTCAAAGACCACCGGATACCAAGGCTGTGTGGGCCAGTCGGGTATAATAAGGATGCCCTTGGCAGCATCTGCCTGAATCTTTCGCAATACCCGACTGATGAGGCAAAACGGAGGGAAGGCATAGAAAACCCAATTCCCCCAGTCCAGCGAGAATGCATCTAGCGCTATTGCCCCAGGATCTGGTTCCCATGAAACGTAGGCTGGTACCTGATGGTTCAACCGTGACGCAAAAAGGTCAATGTCCGGTTTACCAAATTTGGCTGTGACTTTAGCAAAAGTCTCAGGATGCAACATCCATTCAATGTTGTCATTAAATTTGCGTGACCTGGTGTCCGCCACAGTATTAAGCTCACCTGGCAAATAGGTAGCTGAAATCCAAATGTCTCTTTGAATACACCAGAGCCAAATTGAGTTAGCCAATTTGTCACACGAAACTGACCTGGTACCACCCATATGGTTTAAATATGCCACAGCTGTGGTGTTGTCTATTTGGAGACGGACGTGTGCTCCAACAAGCTTGGAACAATATGCACGAAGTCCGTGGAATGCTGCCAGCAACTCCAAATAGTTAATCCCTTGAGTCAACAACAACGATGCCTCAAGGGTGTCCCATCTACCCCCACAACTAGAGCAATTATCAGTAGCTCCCCAGCCATTGGAGCTTGCATCAGTCTGTAAATATACCACCGGATTAGCCTCCCTGACAGCCTTAAATGAGTTGCTAATGTGACACACCCACCATTGCAACTCAGTTATCGCTTCGGACGGCAGCTGCATAGATTGATCGTAATGACCAGCGTTCCATTTTAACGCAGTAATTTTAGCTCTTTGCAAATTCTGATAATGCAAAGGTCCATATCGTGCTGCCGGAAACAAAGCCACTAACTTGCCAATTACTGTGGCTGTATGCCGAATCGATGGTATATTGGTGCCAATTAAATCTCTGCACACCTTAGTGACTTCCTCAATTTTGTTAATTGGTATAGTTATCCTCATGCTCATTGAGTTCACCGTGAACCCTAGGTAATTAATTACCTGGGCAGGGCAGAACTTTGATTTCTCTGGATGGACAATGAATCCTAATTGTTGAAATATATTGACAGCAGCTGCAACACCCTGTTCAGCCAATTGCAGGGTGTGGCCCACAATAAAGACATCATCTAAATAGGCCATAACTATATGATGTCGTTGTCTCAAATAAGCCATGATTGGCTTCACCAATTTAGTGAACAATCTAGGGGCTGTAGTAAGCCCATTAGGCAAAGCCTTATACTGCCAAAGTTGCCCCATCCAGATAAATTTCAAAAACCTTCTATCATCTTTCTGGATGGATACTGAATAATATGCATCCCTCAAATCAATGCATCCATTTTAAAATGAGTATATGTTACAAACGTATTCAAACGGGTTAGATCAATAATGACACGACAGCCTCCATCCTTCTTAGGTCTAGTAAATATGTTCGAAACAAATTCAATTGGCTCATGCACTGTTTTCTCAATCACGCCCTTCTGTTCCAAACTTAAAATTTCCTTGTAACCTGCTGCCTGTTCTGCAGCAGACAATTTGAACGTACGACCAGGCATGTGCTGGGATGGAGGAATGTCGCCATTAATAAACTCAATTTTATGCCCCTGAATATTCCGCAACACATACTCATCACCAGTAAAATTACCCCATGCATCCAAAAACAACCGTAAACGACCACCAACATGGGAAGTTAAACAGAGAGAAAGAGAGAACCAGACCCCCTCACCTCCGTGGTTACCGGCGGTCCTTGACACGTGTGGGTGGCCGTGGAGGTGCTGGGTTGGCTTGAGGGCGCGGCGTCTTCGATTTCCAAAAAGGTCTCTGCCGACCCTGTCCTAAAAAAGACCCTTGGTGCTGGTTCTGGTGTTGTTGTCGTTGTGGAGCTAGAGGGTGAGTCCTCGTCGAGGCACTGGCCGACCCTCGTGAGCGAATGTATGGAGCTTTTGAGCCGGACGGTGTGGGGGCACTCTTAGAGCGCATGATCCCCACCGTTTTGGCTTGTTCGTCAAGCTCTTTGACTCTCTTCGAGAGGTCCTCACCAAAGAGCTGACGGGGCGGCGGCGGCGGCGGTGGTTTGCACAATCCTGCAAACTTCGGGTTGAGTGCTGGGCGGATGCTGTTTTTGCGAAACCCGTTGATTTCGTGCTGGGTCGCGCACAATAAGGCCAGAGCATCTTCCTGGTCCAAATTCAGCTCGTCCTCGTCCACCGACCGCGCAAAGGCGGTAATACCGGCCGTGAGGAGTTTCAGGATCCGCTGCAATTGTAGCTCTTGTTGACGGATAGCCGCACTGATGTTGCCCCATATTGGCGTATTGACCACAGGCACGTTGAGGGAGTTGCAGTTTGATGGAGCCTTGTGATGGCTCATAGCCTGGATGAGGACTTCTTCCTGCAGCACCTGATTATTAAGAAAGTCCACTGTGGCTGCCAGCTTTGAATTGAGAGGAAGACCAGCCGTATGTGGGGCCGCGAATTTGGTCGCCACATCCAAAAGTTCCTCCGCTGGCACCTCCACCGGAGGTGGTGCGGGATCCACCAGAACCTCCTCCTCGTGCTGCTCCAGGCTGATAGTAGATGTTGGTGAAGACGCCCTGTGCCTGTTGCTGCCCTGCTGTTGTTGACGTTGAAGCAGGAGCTCCAGCAGCCGCTCCATACGGTCAATACGCCCTTCACCCTGAACACTCAGGTGGTCGGAGTCCTCCGGCTCTGAAAAGAAAACCGGGCTCCTGTCATCGGCCCGCACCTCGTCGAGGCCCTGCCGGTGCCGGTAGTTGTCGCTAACAGCCGCCGAGGCGAAACTGCGCGATTCCTGCGCGGGCGTGTTCAATCGCCTCCGTTTAGCGAGAGCTGAAGCCGCTGCCACTAAGGGCACATGCGGCGAGGTGTCGGCCCCAGCCGAAGCATGGCTGCCTGGGGCCCGCGCAGTCTTGCCGGCTGCCCACATCGTGGACGTTGCCGACGCATGGTGCCGCCCACCCATCCATGGGGGGCTCGGCGACCGCGACGAGACCCGACTCAACCGACCCGTCCCGGCGTCGAGAGTCGGGGTGTGCCGGCTGGACCTCACAGCCGCCCCGGGTCTCGCCCTGGAACCTGACCGCTCCTCCGCGACAGGCAATGCCTTAGCCCTAACGGGGTTAGGCTTCTGGGCTCCTCCCCTCCCCCTTCTCGGAGGGCTGAGTGGAACAGGCCGTGCAACGGCACGCGCCCTGCTCGAGGTCGCCAGCGAGCCCGCTGACAACCTGACTGCCATGGCAGGGTCCCCCTGCTCTGGCGGCACACCACACTCCTCCTCGTCGAACTCCTCCGAGCTGTGGTGTGCTGGCGGATCTGGACCTGTGAACACAGGGCTTACCCACATCTCCGCCTGAGTCCCGGCCTGCGCTGCAGGTACTGCCGATGGTAAAGGCCCCGGAACTGTTGACCGGCGAACTCGTCCTGACGTCCTCCGGCCCTTCGAACTCCCATCCATGTCCTTGCTGCAAGACATAATCAGACAACAAGGACCACCAACTAAAGGTGGAATACTCACCTCCGTGGCCCCTTATGAAGGGCTGGCGAGGAGCACGCTCCACCGCCAGCCGTCGCAGCAACGCGTTACGACGATATGTCGAGCATGCGCGCCGGCGGGCTCTTCACGAAGTCACTCACGTGACTCCGAAATGAAATAAAGCAGCTCTGTGCAAGAATAAAGAAAGGATTATTGAATGTTCATTTTTATGCATAGATTTCACTCTAGTTATTTAACTGGTGGTCAGGTTATATCACTAGCCATGGATTCTAGGTGAAACATTAGCCTGTGGGAAATTGGACCAGGATCCAGGCATGTCCATGCACTATTTGTGTTACCGTACAACATTGTTGTACTAGATGTCGTACAACATCTAGTGCAAGAGGATGTGAGCATCCTCATGAGCAAGAGGATGGGGGAGTCCAGAACCAGGGGTCACAGTCTAAGAATAAGGGGTAGGCACACAAGGGGTAACCTTTTCACCTAGAGCATTGTGAATCCGTGGAATTCTCTGCCACCGAAGGCAGTGGAGGCCAATTCACTGAATGTTTTCAAGAGGGAGTTAGATTTAGCTCTTTGGGCTAAATGAATCAAGGGATATGGGGAGAAAGCAGGAATGGGGCACTGATTTTAGATGATCAGCCATTATCATATTGAATGGCGTTGCTGGCTCGAAGGGCGAATGACCTACTCCTGCACCTATTTTTTCTATGTTTCTATGGTTTCTGTGAGCAGGTGTTGGCCCCATACCTGAGGAAGGATCCACTGGCATTGGAGAGGGTTCAGATGAGATTTACTAGAATGATCCTGGGGATGATTGGATTAACATATGAGGAGCATTTGATGACTGAGCCAGTACTCACTGGAGTTTAGAAGGATGGGGGGGGGGTGTCATTGAAACCTGCTAGATAATGTAAGACTGGGATAGAGTGGCCATAGAAAGAATGTTTCCAGTAGTGAAATAATCTAAAACCAGAGGGCATAGCCTCAGAATAAAATAACTTACCTTTGGAATGGAGATGAGCAGGAATTTCTTTAGCCAGAGAGTGATGAATCTGTGGAATTAATTGCCACAGCCGGCTATGGAGGCCAAGACATTGGGTATTTTTAAAGTGGAGATTGATATGTTCCTGATTAGTAATGGCATCAAAGTTTATGGGAGAAAGCAGGAGAACGGGGATGAGAGGGAAAAACAAATCAGCCATGATTGAATGGCAGAGTAGACCTGATGGGCCAAATGGCCTAATTCTACTCCTTTCACTTATAGGGTTATGGTCTAAGATAAGCATCTAATTAGTCCCTATTCATGCAATGATTATTTCTATCCTCGCCAATGTAAATTAAGCTGTTGGGTGCAATTGTGACCATCATAGTAGAGTTACTATAAATTAGGATCACATCGAGTGACCTTGTTGCTTTTCCATTATATAAAAATGTTCATCTGAGATTAGGAGATTTGACTAATTGCCTCAGGAGCTGACTGCAGGCTATTCAAAGACTAGACTGAGAAACTCAGCGAGTGAGGCAGCATCTATGGAGCGAAGGAAATAGGTGAAGTTTTGGGTCGAGACCCTTCTTCAGACTGATGTGAGGGTGGGGGTGGCAGGAAGAAGAAAAGAAGAGGTGGAGACTGTGGGCTGAGGGAGAGCTGGGAAGGGGAGGGGAAAGAAGGAGAAAGCAGGGACGACCTGAAATTGGAGGTCAATGTTCATACTGCTGGGTAAAACTACCCAAGCGAAATATGAGGTGCTGCTCCTCCAATTTACGGTGGGCCTCATGCTGGCCATGGAGGAGGCCCAGGATAGAAAGGTTGGATTCGGAATGGGAGGGGGAGTTGAAGTGCTGAGCCACCAGGAGATCAGGTTGGTTATTGCGAACCAAGTGGAGGTGTTGGGCGAAGCGATCGCCAAGCCTACGCTTCGTCTCAACGATGTAGAGCAGCTGACACCTAGAGCAGCGGATGCAATAGATGAGGTTGGAGGAGGTGCAGGTGAACCTCTGCCTCACCTGGTTAGACTGCTTGGGTCCTTGAATGGAGTCAAGGGGGGAGGTAAAGCGACAAATGTAGCATTTCCTGCAGTTGCAAGATAAAGTGCCAGGAGAGGGGGTGGTTTGGGTGTGAAGGGACGAATCGACCAGGGAGTTACGGAGGGAGCGGTCTATGCAGAAAGCCGAAAGGGGAGGAGATGGGAAGATGTGGCCAGTGGGGGGATCCTGTTGGAGGGGACGAAAATGTCGGAGGATTATTTGTTGTAGGTGACGGCTGGGAGGGTGGAAGGTGAGGACTGGGGGGACTCTGTCCTTGTTACGAGTGGGGGGATGGGGAGTGAGAGTAGAGTCACGGGGTATAGAAGAGACCCTGGCGAGAGTGTCATCTGTAGTAGAAGAGGGGAACCCACGTTCCCTGAAGAATGAGGATATCTCCTGGGTGCAGATGCGGCGTAGACGGAGGAATTGGGAGTCGGGGTTGGAGTCCTTACAGGGTGGGACGAAGTGTAGTCCAGATAGCCATGGGAGTCAGTGGGTTTATATTAGATGTCCGTCAGTAGTCTGTCACCTGCGAAGGAGATAGTGAGGTCTAGAAATGGTCGGGAGATGTCGGAAATGGTCCATGTGTATTTGAGTGCCGGATGGAAGTTAGTGGTGAAATGGATGAAGTCAGTGAGTTCTGTATGGGTGCAGGAGGCAGCACCAATGCAGTCACCGATGTGGCAGAGGTAGAGTTCGGGGATAGAGCCATGGTATGCCTTGAAGAAAGATTGTTCGACATACCCTACAAAGAGGCAGGCATAGCTTGGGCCCATGCGCGTGCCCATAGGTACGCCTTGGATCAGACAACGGATTTGGAGGAAATGAGAGGAGCCAAACAAAAAGTTGTTACGGGTAAGGACCAGTTCCGCTAGACGGAGGAGAGTATCAGTAGACGGGGATTGATTGGTTCTGCGGTCGAGGAAGAAACGGAGGGCTTTAAGACCCTCCTGGTGGGGGATGGAGGTGTAGAGTGACTGGACATCCATGGTGAAGATGAGGGAATGGGGGCCTAGAAAACGGAAGTCATGAAGGAGATGAAGAGCGTGTGAGATGTCTTGGACATAGGTAGGTAGTGATTTAACCAGGGGGGGTAGGATGGAGTCGATGTATGTGGAAATACGTTTGGTGGGACACGAACAGACAGACACAATGGGTCTGCCAGGACAGACAGGTTTGTGGATTTTGTGGGGAATGTAAAATTGGGCCCTGCGGGGCTGGGGAATGATGAGGTTGGAGGCGTGGGAGGGCAGGGAGCCAGAAGTGATGAAGTCAATGATAGTGTTAGAGATAATGGCCTGGTGCTTGTCTGTGGGGTCATGGTGCAAGGATAAGTAGGAGGAGGTGTCTGAGAGTTGGCGCCTGGCCTCAGACTTGTAGAGATCAGCGCGCCAGACTACCACGGCACCTCCCTTGTTGGCAGGTTCGATCACCCAGTCTGGGTTGTTGCAGAGTAAGTGGAGACCCGGCAACGATGACAAAGGAAACGTGGAGCCCACAATGTTCCATTGTTGGTCTATGGAAGAGGTGAAAACAAAGGGATATATGAATATTTGGTCATCATTACCGGCTCTGATTTGTTTTGAACCTGTTCACACTCCTAGTTTCCTTCGCCCTGACCCTCAGTCCGAAGAAGGGTTTTGACCCGAAACATCACCTATTCCTTTTCCCCCGAAATGCTGCCTGACCGCACAGTTACTCCAGCATTTTGGGTCCATTTTCAGTGTAAACCAGCATCTGCCACTCCTTCCAACGCAAAATATTCATAGGCTCAGATTTCAAAGGCCGCCATCACTGAGAGATGTCATTCTGTGGGAAGACCTCATGCCTGATCAGCTCTATCCATTGGTTCAAAGTCACGTTGATTCATAGTTTCTTCACCACAAAGTCTGTCCAAGCTACGTACCATGTATCTGCAGTGTCTCCCAATTTGAGACAACAGCAGAGATTTTACGCAGGCACAGTATTCACAAAGTAATTTACCGGCAGCATGTTGGAGCAGCATGCAGAGCTGCCGCTTCCTAGCTTCAGTAACCTGCGTTCAATACTGCCCTTCAAGGCTGTCTACATAGGCTCTCCCTGTGACCCGTGGTTTCCACCTGGACCCTCTGGCTTTCACGTACATTTCAAAGACTGGTGGGATGGTCAGTTAATTGACAAATCTAAATTGCACTGTGTGCGTTGGCGAGTGGTACAATCAGTAGGGGGAGGAAATTTCATAGGAATATAGTCTGCATAAAAGGAGATTTTAGTAAAATTACACCTCGACAGCAGGCTTGGCTTGCCGGCCGTGGAACCGGGAATCCACCTGGAGTCGTCCGAGGGTCATCTCCTGCTTGACCCCCAAAGATTGGGAACCGGCGAGGAGGGTGGAGGGAGTCGGCGGCAGCGACGGCAGCGGATGCAGGACAAAGGGACGTTTTTAAGATGGTGGCGGATGGAGGAGAGAATCGGTGTCGCCAGGACAACGGGGCCTTTAAAGCCAAGATAAAGCTGCACTCTTAAGAACTTTGAAACTTTGTGGGTGCCAGAAATGTGGCAACTCTTTGTGTAATGTCTCAGACTATTACACTATAATCATTGGACTTTTGTACTTACCTGTGATTGTTCTTACCTATATTATGATTTTACTGGGTTGTATGCAAAACAAAGATTTTCACTGTACCTAGGTACATGTGACACTAAAGTATCATTGCCATCATCATCAAAGCAGACTAGGAGCATAGGTAGTAACGGACGTCTTCACACTGAGACAATTTTCATAAGAATCCCATAATAAATCACAGTTCGCATTGAAGACAATATTACCCTCTCCACACTAAATCCTGAAAACCATCTTGCTTCACTGATAAAAGGCAAGAGTGCTCAGTTGGCTCAGTCATCTGAGTGCTCAGTCCTCATTTGCTGGACCAACTGATAGTAACACTTCAGTGAGTAAATCCCTACTGCAATGTTCTCCACACAGAAACAGGCCATTTGGCCCACCAATTCCATGCTGCCATCAAACACCCATTTACATTCATTGCACATTCATCTCTTCACATTCTCATCAACTGCACCCCACCCTCCCCTCCAAGATTTCTCCAGTCACCAGCACACTGGAGGCAGCTTGCAGAAGCTCATTAACTTACCAATCTGGGCTGTCGGGGAAAACCAGAGGATTCAGAGGAAACACACGTGGTCTCAGGGAGAATGTGCAAGCTCTCTTTCTGGGCAGGTGGAGCCACGAAGCAGCAGCTCTGCTAACTGTGTCACTGTCCAAACCATACTCATGGATGACATGAAATTCACTTCCGCATTGCTTGAATGATTGTAGACTCTCCTCACTCCTGGACCCACCTCCCATTTGACCCTCTTTATGGTGGCCTAGACATGTCCTCTTGTCCTCTGAGACATGCAGAACCGCCCGTCTGTCATTTGCCTCACTGACAGGAAGGTCCAGGTCTTCTGCACTAAATCTTGGGCATGTCGCTCTCTTCCTTTCAGCCTTTCCCTCCTCCACAGCAGTCAAAGCTGCTTGGTTGCCATGGGGAGAGCTGCTCTGAGACCTGACACCCTCCTATGATTGCTGCACAGCAACGAGTCAACAGCTGCACTCAACCTGGGTAGTCTCATTTGTCTGAGCTTCTGGGTGTAAATCACTCTGATGCGATTTCATGTCTCATCTCAAGATCTTTTTTTGTGAAGAAACCTAACAAGTATCAGTTTCACACATTAAAGGAGGGTGCAGTTTGGTACTTTGCAATTGCCTAAAATATTGAAGCAGAACCACAAGTGAAGTAATAGGTATACTTGATAAATGGTTGTGTCAATGGTTGTGTGGCACGGTGGCGCAGCGGTAGAGTTGCTGCCTTACAGCGCCAGAGACTCGGGTTCGATCCTAACTACGGGTGCTGTCTGTACGGAGTTTGTACCTTCTCCCCGTGACCTGCGTGGGTTTTATCTAGGAGTTGCGGTTTCTTCCCACACTCCAAAGATGTACAGGTATATAGGTTGATTGTCTCGGTAAAATTGCAAACTGTCCCTAGTGTGTGTAGAATAGTGTTAATGTGCGGGGATCACAGGTCGGCGTGGACAAGGTGGGCCGTAGGGCCTGTTTCCGTGCTGTATCTCTAAATTAATCTTTAGAAGCTGACTCTACATTGTCATATTTATTTACAGCAACAATATTATGAGGGTTTAATAGAAAATTCTTAACACATTGGAAATAAAAAAAATATTGTTGTTTGTTTGGTTGTCTGTAATTCAGAGAATAGTGGCAAGAAAGAAAACATTTATTAGGTCGACTTGAAGTCTTTTGCATAAAAGTGACTTGAATGAGAGCAAGGGACCAAAGACTGGAAGGAGCATTGAACTGACAGCAGATCAGCCGCCTTTTTTGTTTGTGTGCGGTTTTTATTTTGTTGGTGAACAGATGGCACTTTTCAGCATTAATATTCATGAGTTCCTTCCATTATGTCTGTCCCGCCAAGATCCTAACTTAGTTTCTATAAGTCTCCAAGGACATCAAATGAGCAATTGGGTGACCACCATCAATGGAGGCGTTGCTGTAGGAATCAAAAGAAGGCAGATAAAAGAGACTGAACTCTCCCCTGCCCTTCCTTCACACAGCACATGGTGTAGCACCGCATAGTTTTACACACTTTGAAAGAAAAAATGCAGATCCAAACGACGGAAAATGAAGTTAATTAAATTGCACTGTATGTTTCATTGGGAGTTGGGCTTAGCATTGATTTAATATACAAAACTAAAACAGCTGTGCTGCCCAGATGGGGAAAATGTGGCTTGTAACCCAACCCTGAGGAATATATTTGCTCGTTTCATGCAAACAACATGGGCGAGTTTCTAGAACCTTTGTGAGTCAGATCTATTGACTGCCCTTCATGAGGATGCAATTCAATCGAGCAGAGGAGATTGATTATATCATTGTTAAGTGTATTGTTGCTGCCCAGGGACATCATAACTAATCGCAATGGAAGTAAACATAATGCATCTGGTTGCTGTTCATTTAACATGTTGCAGAATACATTAAAATAATCAGCCTTATAATAAACAACCCCATGCCACGCAGGCGGGTGATTTATTTGTATAGAATATTGCCCCAATATCTTTTTTTTGGAAGGTAGCAAAAAGATACTCTTGAAGCACACCAAAATTATTATTAAACTCTGCAGGCAATGTGCTTGGAGACTCTAATCAGGTTTATCGCAGCAGAATACAAAATCAATTGCAAATGAAAAGGGCGGTCACAGTGGTGCTGCGGCAGAGTTGCTGCCTTACACCGAATGCAGCGCCAGAGACCTCGATTCGATCTGGGCTATGGGTGCCGTTGTTTATCCTAGCCAAATTGAAGAGGCTAAGACACTAAAATTGAGTAAATGCTTCTGGGCTGCTAGGCCATTTGGTCAATTTAAAAGTGCTTTCTGTAGAAATTGAACAAGCTGCAGAAAGGTGCCAATTTGTCTAGAGCCCAGATCAGAGTTGCAGGAAGAGATGGGAACATCTGCAGACCCTGACAATTAGGTGCAAAATGCATAGAATAGATTGGATGAATGTAAACCAGACAGACGCATTGTAACTAATGTTGCAAAGCTTTACTTTGCTGGATGTTGATTGGATTAAGCATTGAGCCTTGTCTGGTTTTCTTGCATATCAGGGTGCATGTTGCGATGCCCATTTCCTCTGAGAAACACTGTTTGAATACAATATATTAGCCACTGTATTATTGGGTTAGGGAAATGTCTGTCATGTATGGTGTTAATCGATATCTGTCATTAGACTGTAAAGAGACCACCCCCATGTGGTTCGGCCCCTCGAGGTCCGGGGACCCTATAAAAGTCCACTACTATGAGGTCCTGTGTTGATCTTCAGGGAGAGGAATGAGGACTGCATGACCTTCTGGAGTGTCTATGTTTGAGCGAGGCCAAGAGGGCTTGATCAGGCAGATATGAGGATCGAACCCGCGGTGGTTAGGTACAGTAGTTGGAACTGTAATTGCGTTTTGTCCAAATAGAGTTTAGATGCACAAATGCTTGACTCAGTGATTTTTGACTAAAACTAGACTGGGGGGAGCTTAGAATGAGCAATTTACACAATCTGTACGGAGTTTGTACGTTCTATCTATGACCCACGTGGATTTTCTCCTAGATCTTCGGTTTCATCCCACACTCCAAAGACGTACAGGTTTGTAGGTTAATTGGATTGGTAAATGTAAAAATTATCACTATTGGGTGTAGGATAGTGTTAATGTGCGTGGATCGCTGGTCGGCGTGGACCCTGTGGGCCGGAGAGCCTGTTTCCACGCTACATCTCTAAACTAAATTAAAAGTAAAACAAATATTTAGTAAGTACGTTACAATCGTTACATTTTAAAACTAAAGCATCCCAGTGGTAGGCCAAATAAATGAGACTTGATAATTCTGCATAGTATGTATTATGTGTTCCTTGATGTAATGTTCACTAGCGTACAGTAATCCCAGGACACATAATTAATGAATTACAATGTACCACTTGATAAAACACTGCAATTAGGGTTGCCAACTTTTTCACTCCCAAACAAGGGACAAAAGGGCAAAATAAGGGACAAACTCCTGACGGCAATTCGTTTACCGACTCGGCTGTGGCTGAATGAATGATGAGTTGGCCCGAGTGCTTGGACTGCACGCAAAGCCCACCCGGCGGGCCAGCTGAGGAGTTTTGGCCTGGACACCGGACTTTGCGCGCGGCATCGCGCGCAAAGTCAGGCACCCCATCCAACTCATAACCGATGATTGACTCGGAGAAGGAGGGGTGGCGGTAAGCGAAGTATTGGCGGTAAGCGAAGGTCCGAAGGTCGGACAGCTGGCCGGGCTACCAACAGACAGGGCCACAGGCGAGGTACTGCTGCTGCTGTACTCCATGCCCTGTACTACGTCGGGACGGGTGAAGCGGGGCCGGACGCGGTGTTCCGACCCAACAGTCCCGTCGACCCGAGTCGTAGCAGTCAAATACGGGACAAGGGCTGTCCCATATGGGACAAACCAATTTAGCGGTGTACGGGCTAATACGGGACGTACAGGATGTACTGGCTAAAATGGGACAGTTGGCAACCCTAACCAGATGTGCACTCCTACTATCACACCTGTAAAATTGCTCAGGGGCTCAGGAAAACGATTTTAAAGTTCGCACCATATGGCCTGGAATTTCCATTTGTTACTATTTTGCTGCAGCGCACTTGGCTGAACCACCAACAAAGTTTGCACTATTTTAAGTGCAAATTATAACTAGTTTAAATGGAGTTTTCAAATGCATTTGTGTTTATTTAATTGCATTTGACCTCAAAGACAGACCTGCCCAAAAATGTTGCCAACTTCCGGTCAAATACTAAATTAATCACCATGGTGTTCCAAGGTCACTACTGGGCACATTTAAGAGCTTCTCAGTATATATACATTATGCATATACATATATATACACAAATACACACACACACACACACATATATATATATGTATATAAATGTGTCAGGCAGCATCTCTGGAGAGAAGGTGTGTGTGCGCGTGTGCGTGTGTGTAAATCTCCTCTAGGTATGTCTACTTTGAAGAAGTTCTCCTCCTCTCTCTCCTTCTCTCCAGAGATGCTGCCTGACCAACTGAGTTACTCCAGCATTTTGTGCCTATCTACTAATACGTGTACATGTACATACATATTTACTAACAGCCTGATTACCATGCACCCCTATAACAAAATTAATCTTTATTTTATATGTAATTCAAAATTTTATAATTCACCAGCGATAGAATGGACAGTTTTAACAGTTTGATTAAAATGTCTGTCCAAAATTCCAAATGTAAGTTAGCACAAGTTCAAGGAAAGAACCATCCCTGAGCTAACTTGTCAAGAAATTCAGAGAAAATGTCAAAATCAAAGAATTCAATGGAAACAAATTTAGCATTCGTAGAACATAGAACAGTACAGCACAGGAACAAGTCCTTGGGCCCACAGTGTTTGCGGTGAACATGATGCCAAGTTAAACTGATCCCATCAGGCAGAAGCCTGTACATGATCCATATCTCTCTATTTCTTGCATTTTCCAGTGCCTATCTAAAAGACTGTTAAATGCCACTGCCATGTACTGTATGTCTTCACCACCAACACTTGCGATGTGTTCCAGGCCTTCACCACTCTCTGCGTAAAAAACTTGTCCTGCATATCTCCATTAAACATTCCCCCGCTCACCTTATTGCTGAGCCCTCTAGTGCTGGACATTTCCACCCTTGGAGAAAGATTCTGACTGTCTACCCAATCTATGTCTCTCATAATTTTATATACTTCTATCAAGTCTCCCCTCAATCTCTAAAGTTCCAGAGAAAACTGTCCAAGATTATCAACCTCTCCTTGTAGCTGAAACCCTCTAATATAGCTTGTGTACTAAAGCACAGATAACAGGAAATCTGTTGACTTATGTTTCATAGAAACATAGAAAATAAGTGCAGGAGGAGGCCATTCGGCCCTTCGAGCCAGCACCGCCATTAATTGTGATCTTGGCTGATCGTCCCCAATCAATAACCCGTGCCTACCTTCTCCCCATATCCCTTGATTCTACTAGCCCCTAGAGCTCTATCTAACTCTCTCTTAAATCCATCCAGTGATTTGGCCTCCACTACCCTCTGTGGCAGGGAAGTACACAAATTCACAACTCTCTGGGTGAAAACGTTTTTTCTCACCTCAGTCTTAAGGCCTCTCCTTTATTCTAAGACTGTGGCCCCTGGTTCTGGACTCGCCCAACATTGGAAACATTTTTCCTGCGTCTAGCTTGTCCAGTCCTTTTATAATTGTATATGTTTCTATAAGATCCCCCTCATCCTTCTAAACTCCAGTGAATACAAGCCTAGTCTTTTCAATCTTTCCTCATATGACAGTCCCACCATCCCAGGGATCAATCTTGTGAATCTACGCTGCACTGCCTCAATCACAAGGATGTTAAATCCTCAAATTAGGAGACCAAAACTGTACGCAATATTCCAGATGTGGTCTTACCAGAGCCCTATACAACTTCTGAAGAATCTCTCTATTCCTATACTGAAATCCTCTTGTTATAAAGGACAACATTCCATTAGCTTTCTTCACTGCCTGCTGTACCTACACGCTGACTTTCAGTGACCGGTGTACAAGGACACCCAGGTCTCGCTGCACCTCCCCCTTACCTAACCTAACCCCATTGAGATAATAATCTGCCCCCTTGTTTTTGCCACCAAAGTGGATAACCTCACATTTATCTGTATTATACTGCATCTGTCACACATCTGCCCACTCACTTAACCTGTCCAGTTCGCCCTGCAACCTTCTAACATCCCCTTCACAGTTCACACTGCCACCCAGCTTTGTGGCATCCACAAACTTGCTAGTGGTGCTCCTTGCTAGTGGTGGACCCGTTCACTCCTACTCTTTGCTTCCTGTCTGTCAACCAATTTTCTATCCACGTCAACACCTTACCCCCAATACCATGTGCTCTAATTTTAGTCACCAGTCTCCTGTGCGGGACCTTATCAAAGGCTTTCAGAAAGTCTATATACACTACATCCACAGGCTTCCCTTCATCCATTTTATTTGTTACATTCTCAATAAATTCCAGAAGATTAGTCAAGCATTATTTTTCTTTCATAAATCCATGCTGACTTGGACTAATCCTTTTACTGCTGTCCAAATGCCCCATTGTTACCTCTTTAATAGCATCTTTCCCACCAGCATCTTTCCCACCATCAAAGTCAGGCTAACTGGTTTGTAATTCCCCATTTTCTCTCTCGCTCCTTTTTGAAAAGTGGGATAACATTAGCTATTCTCCAATCCACAGGAATTGATCCTGAATATATTGAACATTGGAAAATGATTCTGATGATGATGTTTGGGAGGGGTCTTTATAAACCAACATTACGTCTTGCAAAGTATCTCACAAAAAATTTACATTGCAAAACTTATCCTTAGCTTGGAAACAGGCCCTTCGACCCACCGAGTCCGCACCGACCAGCACTCCCCGCATACTTGCACTATGCTACACATTATAGGGACAATTTACAATTTTACCAAGTCAATATCGTACAAACCTGTACGTCTTTGGTGTGTGGGAGCAAACCGGAGATTCTGGAGAAATCCCCATGAAGGTCATGGGGAGAATGTAGAAAATCCGTACAGACAGCAGCCGCAATCAGGATTTATCCCAGGTCTCTAACGCTGTAAGGCAGCAACTCTACCGCTGTGCCACCTTGCAGTTCTATAGGAATTTGAAGGCATCCTCAGGAGAGATTCTAGTTGTGCTTTTACGTCACAAAATGCAACATTCTCTGCTACCAACCATAAGGCCAGTTCTGTATCCAATGGTTCAATAGTTCAATGATGCTTTTATTGTCAGGTGTGTAAAGCGCTAACACAGTGAAATTCCACGTACAAAACTATCCTACCTATTCCTAATCAACCCCTGTCTATCCAAATGCATGTATATCTTATCCCTCATAATCATCTCCAGTTACTTTCTTACCACATATTTTAATCTTACTGTTTGATTGTTCTCAGGTTTTTCTTTGCAATAGCATTTTTCTTTAAGTAGAAGCACAACAGTGGCCACCCTGCAGTCTTCTGGCACCTCACCGGTGTCTAACAATGAGTCATATATCTCAGCTAGGACTCCTGCAATTTCCTCTCTAGCTTCTTAGAGTGTCCTCTGATCAGGCCTGGGAAATGTATCTACTTTCAAACATTTTAGGACTTCCAGCAAGTCCTCAACTGCAATACATTTGGTCCTCAAGATGTCACCATTAACTGTCCCAAGATCTCTAGTCCATATGTCTTTGTCTATGGTAAAAACAGAAGAGAAATATTTATTGAGGACTCTGCCCATCTTCTGCAACTCCACACATAGATGGACACTTTGGTTAATGAGGTGCACTATTCTTGCTCCAGTTATTTCCTTGACAAGGTTAATAACATTCTCTTTAATTTTAACTGCCAGAGCTATCTCATGCCCCTTTTTGCCCTCCTGCTTTCCTTCTTAAATATGCTCCTCAATCCTCTATACTTCTCCAGGAACACACATGATCCAAACTGCCTGTCACATGTATCTTTTTTCCTGACCAGAGCCTCAATTTCTCCTGTCATTCAGAGTTCATTACTCCCACCTACCTTGCTCTTCACTCTAACATGCACATACACATATTGAACTCTCACTATCATACTTTTAAACACATCCTACTTTCTCATGCCTGCAAAGAATCTACTCCAATCAACTTTTGTAAAGTCTTGCCAGTGTGCCTGAATGTACTCAGGTTTGATCCTAACCTTAGGTGCTGCCTGTGTGGAGCTTGCATGTACTTCCTGTGACCACTTGGGTTTCCTCCAGATGCTCCAATTTTTCCACACATTTCAAAGACGTGTGGGTTTGCAGATTAACTGACCTCTGTAATTTGTCCATAAAGTGTAAAGAGTGGATGCAAAAGTGGGTTAACAAAGAACCAGTACAAATTGATGATTGATGGTTGGCATGGACTTGATGGTCCAAATGCCTGTTTCCAAATGGTGCCTTTCAATCAACTAATGCAATGGAAAAATGGTGAAATGTGATTGCTTTATACAGAATACAGTGTACCAGTAAATATATGCAGTGCAAACATAACATAATGTTCTTATGCAAATAGAATAGATCTGTTAATTCTTGCTGTACATTGATTATCTGTCACATCTTCCCACACTTCTGAACACCTCAAGACTATCCAGAAATCACAGGTGAATCTATTCCATCAATTCAAATCTCTCTATGTCTTTTTCTTTGCCTAGCTGTCTTGATATTGAGGCTTTGTTTCTAACAATACTTCAAAATGATCCCAGCGTGAGGATATTAGCCTCAAGCACATCTCAATTTTTGATTTTGATAGAGCATAATATATAAAATGAAAATATCTTAATAAGTTTTAAAACATGAAAATGTGTTCTTCAGCTTATTACTTATACATTGTGTCAGTCTCAATGTGCATTATTCTGTTCCAATTATCCTTTGGAAACCAGCTAGGATGCCATTCAAGATGCACCAAACGTTTAGTGCATCATTTTGAGATTGTCACAATATACAGCAACGGGCCATGGTCATATTTTAATGCCAAACACACTGATTAGTGCAATGTAACTGAAGCACAAAACAAATTCAAATGTACTCGGTCTGACCATGGAGATGCGTAGTCAATGGGAGGAACCAGCTTGCTGCAATGCGTTGGTCATTGCATTCCTGACATCTGCAGCTGCACTTTGCAACGGAGAGGTTATGAATGCATCAAATGCTGATGCATTAGAATTTCAGCTTCAGCACGAGAAGTATGCATTAAGTCAAGCAGCAAAGTTCAGTCACTCCAAGTTGGGGTCTAGATACACTCTGTGTCATCTTCTTGGTTTAATATGTGGAATGGCTGACTCCTCATATTAAATTTCTGATTAATTTGCTTATATAGAACCTATATTGAAAATGATGAGAGCTGCTTTTCTTTACTTTAAAGAATTATCTTAATGTTGTTAGTTACTTACTATTTATGAAACATTTGTTTAAAAAAATGTATTATTCTTTATTGTTGAAATTGCTTTCAAAATATTTAAATAGTTACTGTTTTTAAAGGTCTTTTTGAAATAACCAAAATAACCTCTGACAAAATAAGCTGTCAAAGTATTATTAGGGTATTTTAGGACAGGTGAGCCCTTGTTACCAAAGGCTGACCTGGCGCTACCAGGAGCACTGAGGAGAGGAAGGAGGCTGGAATTTTAATGTGAATTAAGATTGCAAGGACTTGTGAGTAACTTTAAACTTTAGAGTCCCTGGAGAAAGTACTTTTATTTCCATGCGTTCAATCAAGGAAGACTGAATGAATATCAGTCACACTGACATTCTTTGTTTTTCATACCCAAGGTAGGCAAAGAGGTGCCACTTGAAGGGCACAGACGGTTGCAAAGTATTTCATTTTACATGCAGCCTGTGTGCACAAAATATGGATTTCATACAGTTTTGAGATGAATAATTGTGATATTTGTTTAAAAGAAACATGAACATTTTGGTGATTTTTTTTTAATGCTATTTGTTTCAATCAGTGATTATGTTTTCTTTCTTTCCATAAGTGAAGATTCCGTGGTATTGAGTGAAATATGGCTTTCTTTGTCTGGAACTTTATTGGAGGGGATTGTGTGTTAAACCTGTATCCTGAATGTAAACATATTACAAACTTGCCCAATGGTCTAATTTCCTGAATCAATCTCCATGCTTTAAACGATCACAGATATTGCATGAAGTGATAGGTTTGTCATATTCCCATGTTAGTGCACCACTGCTGAACAGTTAATCAACTATTTTTTAGCAATTGTACCAAACAAAACACAATTCGCCAATTTTTTTTAACGTTGCCTATTTCCTTCGCTCCACAGATGCTGCCCCACCCGCTGAGTTTCTCCAGCATTTTTGTCTACTATCCCCAATTAATACCTTCTCAAAAAACTGACCATGTCAGCTTCAGGAATAAATTAAAAAGGGTAATTGGAGAAACTGGAACAAATGTATAAAAAGATGACGTTGGCACTGAATTAGGCTGCGTTTGGTGTGGAGGATAACAAAAAATATTTACTGATTGAAATCAATGTTCTGTTTTGGCTCTGCATTTTCTGTGTAATAATTTGATCCTTTTGAAATTAACATCTAGTATAATTAAATTAACAGGAAACTTAATAAGAGAAAAGCACAGAACAAAATCTCCCAATTAGCTGTCAGTAATATTATTCAAAAGCACGAAGTGATTAAAAAAAAAAAAATTGCTTTCCCAGTTGTTTCATCATAACACAAAGATCTTCTTGGTAATTAGAGGCTTTTAACTTACTTCCATGATCATTTCATTAACAAAGAGAATCTACTCCCTAAATATTCTGCAGTGTTATGATTACCAAGACCCCAACATCCACATCCTGGAGCAATCAATCTGATCATAAATTCCAAAGAAACAGTCAGATACATCCTGCAGTTTCCAGCTCAATCTTTGCCTCGGGAAAGCAGCAACATGTTTTAGTTTAGTTTAGTTCATTATTGTCACTGTATTAAGGTACAGTGCAAAACTTTTTGTTGTGTGCTATCCAATCAACAAAAAGACAGCAAAAAGGTATTGTGTTTTGAGAAGTCTAACAAGGGAAGGACCTACACAGTGAAGGGCAGGGTTCTAGGGAGGGTTGTGGACCAAGAGGAATCTAGGAGTGCAGGTACATAATTCATTGAAAGTGGTATCACAGGCAGAAACTGTTGGCAAGAAGGCTTTCAGCACATTGGCTTTCATCAATCAATGGATTGAGTATAGAATTTGGGAGGTCGTGTTACAGTTGTACAAGACCACATTGATGAGGCCACATTTAGAGTATTGTGTTCAGTTTTGGTTACCCTGTTATAGGAAAGATGTTGTTACAGTGGAAAAGGTGCAGAGAAGATTTACAAGGTTGTTGCCAGGTCTCATGGGCCTGAGTTGCAGGGAGCTATGAGCTAGAACTTTATTATTTGGAGCATAGGAAGATGAGGGGTGATCTCATGCAGGTTTATAAGATCATGTGTGTAATAGATAGGGGAAGTGCAGAGATGGGAAACAAGAACCGGAGGACATAGGATTAAGGTGAAGGGGAAAGATTTAATAGGAAACTGAGGAGCAACTTTTTTTACACGAAGGGTTGTAGGTATATGGAATGAGCTGCCAGAGGAGGTAGTTGAGGCAGGTCCTATCATTACACTTAAAAAAAATGGACAGGTAAATGGATAGGATAGCTGTAGAGGAATACGCAGCAAACGCAGCAGGTGAGACTAGTGTGGATGGGGTATTTGGTCAGCGTGTTTCCACGTTCATGACTCTTTGACTATAGATTGTTACTATCAAGCGGTCCATAGTATACAGATATTGGAGAAAGGGTATAACGTTTAGTGCAAGGTAAAGTACAGTAAACTCCAATGAAGTACCACCTACACCCAATCCCATGAGGCCAGTTCATTGGCTATATTTAAGAGGGAGTTAGATGTGGCCCTTGTGGCTAAAGGGCTCAGGGGGTATGGAGAGAAGGCAGGTACAGGATACTGAGTTGGATGATCAGCCATGATCCTATTGAATGGCGGTGCAGGCTCGAAGGGCTGAATGGCCTACTCCTGCACCTATGTTCTATGTTTCTATGTTTCTATTACTCCCTTTTCCCCCCTCTCCCACCAGGCCAAAGTTACAAAAGCTTGAAAGCATGTACCAGGGGTCAGGGGTTAAGGGGAGAAGGCAGGACAATGGGGTTAAGAGGAAAAGATGGGTCAGCCATGATTAAATGGCGGAGTAGAATTAACGGGCCAAATGGCCTAATTCTGCTCCTATCACTTATGAACTTACGTATTTATGTATCACCTGATTCAAAACAGGCTCTTGACCGGACCTTTCATAAACAAAGGATGCATTTCAGATTTCCCAGTCAGCCTTGTTGCAGTCCTTGAACATTTTTTCTCTGCACTTCTCCTGTGCTGCAACACTATATTCTGCGCCATTTCCTTTCTCTTTCTGTTATTCTGTTTTACCTTACAGAGGATCAAGCTGAAGCAAGCTCCAAACACTGGTCCCAGTAGCCTGTGCCCGACTCCGACTGGCTCCCCTTTAATCAATGACAAGGCATGTCTTGCACTCACAGCAAAGACCTGCTTCTGCATAAGTGACCTGAACTGACCCCCATTGAACAGCCCTGTATGAGTCTGGCTGCCTCCATGATATGCATATCACAGGCTTGGCAGTTCTAGAGTGAAAATTATGGAATTTATGATGTGTGACAATTCCCTTATTTCCTTTAATGACAGCTTTTCATTAAAATTATGCTTCAGTTTTGCTCAGCGATAGAATTTATGCCCCTGGGAGAAGAATGATTTGAAATGCTGCTCTACTATTGAGCCTACCTTAGTATTTGAATAAAGTTTCCATCTTGCAATCTCTTTCTGCAGAGCCGAGATCCCCCAGTCCAGATGTGGGGAACCTGCGGCCTTCTAGGCCATTAAGTGTGGCCTCTTGAATTAATCCAAATTTTGTAGAACAAATCCTTTGACTTTTATTAATATGTTAATGTTTGTCTTTTATTATTTTAAGTTTATTCTTAAAATGAATTTATTTAAAATACGAAAGCGTAAAAGAAGATTCAATGAAATAACCTTTCTTTGCAATGTAAAACTGTCCATATATGATATGTGACAAAAAAAATCCAAGCATTTTGAAAAAGGCTACCTTTTTTCAAAACTCTTCTTCTTCAAAATGAAATTTCGGATGAACATTTTCCTCAGTTAGTGAAGGTCATTGATGAGCAGGAGGATTCATGCGAATCATTTGAACAATACGCAGCTGTTATAGACTTATTAATTAAAGAATACAATGAAAGGTTCACTGACTTTGTGAACCATGACATCACACACAAATTAGCATTTCAACCTCACCTAGTTGATGTCTCCAAGGCTCCTAAAGAACTACAGATGGAATTGATTGAGCTCTCAGAAGATGACATTTTAAAGTCCTTATTTGACGCGAAGAAACATCCGATTGAGATATGGAAAAATGCAATAGAATAGCCACGTCTTCAGCCACATGCACGAAAAATGCTTTCTTGCTTTACAACCACTTATTGCTGCAAATCTTCATTCTCCTACCTAACCCAAATCAAGACGCCCTTAAGGTCACAAATGACGGATACCCATCTAGAAGATCAGCTGAAACTGCGTACCTCCATGTTGCAACCAAATATTCAAATGCTTCCCCACAAAAAACAGTCACAACAAACTCATTAAATGGTTAGTTACCTTTAGAATTAACAATTTTTTTTCATTTTCTTGAAGTTAGTACATAGTAGTTAAATTTTTACAAAATAATGTACAATTTGAAGTATATCTAATTGAAGTTTCTTGGATGCGGCCTTATTAGATTACAGCTCACTTAATGCGACATTCCAACATGAAAAGGTTCCCACCCCTGTCCCAGTCCTTCAACACCTCCCACTATCATCATCTAACGCTGGTGCCAACTCACTCCCCTCTGCCAGATAACAGTGGTGGAATCATCATTTGGGCATCCTTAAATTGACTGGATTTGATTGAATTGTAAGATACAGCATGGAACCAGGCCCTTTGGCTCATCAAGTCCATCGGACTATCAATCGCCCATTCACACTAGCTCTAAGTTATCCCGTTTTCTCTGAAAATGTTGACTATAACCAAACAAGGTCCCACACAAGAGAGTAATGTGCAAAACTAGAGCACATGGTATTGGGCGTAGGGCATTGACGTGGAGCACATGGTATTGGGCGTAGGGTATTGAACTGGTTGGCAGACAGGAAGCAAAGAGAAGGAATTTTTGGATCCTTTTCAAAATGTCAGGCAGTAACTAGTGGGGTGTCACAAGGCTCAGTGCTGGAACACCAGTTATTACAATATATATGAACAATTTAGACAAGGGAACTAAAACTAACGTCTCCAAGTTTGCGGATGACACAAAGTTGGGTGGCAGGAGGATGCTATGAGGCTGCAGCATAACTTGGATGCGCATGTTGGGTGAGTGGGCAGGTGCATGGCAGATGCAGTATAATGTGGATAAATGTGAGATTATTATCTGAATGGTGTCAGATTAGGATAAGGGGAGGTGCAACGAGATCTGGGTGTCCTTGTACAACAGTCACTGAAAGTAAGCATGCAGGTACTGCAGGCAGTGAAGAAAGCAATAGGCACGTTGGCCTTCATAGCGAAAGGATTTGAGTATAGGAGCAAGGAGGTCCTACTGCAGTTGTACAGTTGTGCAGTTTTTGTCTCCTAATTTGAGGAAAGACATTCTAGCTATCGAGGGAGTGCAGAAAATGTTAATTCCTGGGATGGTTGGACAGACATATGATGAAAAAATTGATTGGCTGGGCTTGTATTCTCTGATCTTTAGAAGGATGAGAGGATATCTTATAGAAACATGTAACATTCTTAAAGGATTAGACAGGCTAGATGCAGGAAAAATGGTCCCAATGTTGGGGGACTCCAGACTCAGGGGACACAGTTTAAGAAGAAGGGATAGGTCGTTAAGGACTGAGATGAGGATAAACTTTTTAACCCAGAGACCTGTGAATCTGTGAAATTCTCTGCCACAGAAAGCAGTGGAGGCCAATTTACTGAATGTTTTCAAGAAAGAGTTATGGCCTGTCCCACTCAGACAATTATTTTCGGCGACTCCAGCGACTGTCATAGTCGTAGCAGGTCGCCGAAAAACCGGTGACTGGACCCCCCCAATGACAATGTCTACAACAACCTACCTCCTAGTCAACGTCAAGCTATGGCAAGCTACGGACAATTGGCGACCCATTTGGACGTCCACCTACGACCACACCTACGACAACCTACGTCCACCAGCAACAAGCTACGACAAGGTAAGACAATTCAGTCTCCGGTACCTGTCGCTGGTTGGCGTAGGTAGTTGCCAATGGAATTCACCGAAGTCAGCACCAGCGACAACCTACGTCATCCTGGCGACAACCCATGTCATCGTGGCGACATCAAGTTCATGGGCGCCAACTGTCGGCAAAAAGTTTCAAAATCCAGCGGCAACCAGGAAAAAGGTACGACTCTTTGGGTGACTGAGGAGATCCTACAGGCAATACCCCGGCGACCATGTGGCTACAGTCTAGTCGCCTGTAGTTGCCTAAAAAAATCGTCTAAGTGGGACAGGCCCATTTGATACAGTATAACTCTTAGAAATAACAGAATCAAGGGATATGGGGAAAAATTAGGAACAGGGTACCGATTTTGGATGATCAGCCATGATCATATTAAATGATGGTTCTGGCTGCAAGGGCCAAATGGCCTACTCCTGCACCTATTTTCTATGTTTCTATGTTTCTACTGCGATCAGCCTGAAGAAGGGTCCTGACCCTAAACGGCGCTTATCCATGTCCTCCAGAGAAGCTGCCTGACCCGCTGAGTTACTGCAGCACTTTGTATTCTACATGTCGTCACTCATATCATTGGTACACACCACGTATTTCCTGCTCCAAGTCTGACCTTTCTCTTATGGAAGCCTAGTTACTGCATATTTCAGTGATGGAGGTATTGCCGATTGGTATAAAATTTAAAAAATACACTGAATCCAAGAGCAATACTAGGGCCAGAGCAATGTACATGAGAAGGCATGGAACAGATACTCTTGAATCTTAATGGATGATGTGGCTTGGTGTAAATTTTCTTCTAAGATCGAGTGATTTTGGCAGGATCTTGCCCACAGCCCCTGAAATCTGAAAATCATAGGAGGGTTACCTCCAAACTTTTGTCAATAATTTCAATGGACAGATAATCAAAGAAAATTTACTAGACATTCTCTGATAATTCATGACTAATGTTCTGTCTTGTTCAACACTGTTGGTCTTTGAAACTCTACCTCTGAGTACAGTCACTTGAGTTTTAATTCACATCAAACCTACAAAACACAATCTTACAATTAAATAAAACACAGAAAATGCTGGAAACACTCAGCAAGTCTGGTAGCGTCTGCGGGAAAAAATTGAATTAATGTTTAGTTTAGTTTAGTTTAGTTTAGAGAATCAGCGCGGAAACAGGCCTTTTGGCCCATCGAGTCTGCGCCGACCAGTGATCACACCGTTCACGAACACTATCCTACACACTAGGAACAATTTACCATTTTTTTCAAAACCCATTAACCTACAAACCTGTATTTATTTGGAGTTTGGGAGGAAACTGGAGCATCTGGAGAAAACCCATGTGGTCTCCGGAAGAACCACTGTGCACCGAAAATTACTTAAGAAAGAAAACCCTTTATCAGAACTTGTAAAAAAAGACACAATTAAAGGTCATTTTAAGTTACAGAGAAGATGAAAGAGGTGATAATGGATAAAAATGAATATTGTGGCTTATTGAGCATGTTCCACAGCCCTGCTATTACCAAAACATAATATAGATAAACAGGCATTATCAGTTTCTAACGGCCCCACATGACTGGCTTTCACCCCCTATCCGAGATATTCCTTTGTCCTATCCACCCATCAACCATCTTCACTGCAACGTAAAATTGCCACCCTTAGCTCTCCTTTTTTTTAATTGTTGTTCTGACAAAGGGTCTGGTACATGACTCTTGTTTCTCATTCCGCAGATGTTGCTTCAAATCCTGAGTATTGCCAACATTTACTTTTTTATCAGATTCCTAACACCTGCAGTTTTAGGATTTTTAACCAACATGGATGAGAAAAAAAAATCAACCAAAATAATATTGAATGTCAAAACAAGTTTTACACCGTGTATCTCTCAATTTCTTATGTTTTCATTTTCTGCTACTACCAAGAGTTTTAAATCCTGGAATAAAAATGATCAAAGAGATTGTCCTAATATAAATCAACATGGATCTATAGCAAATCACAAAGTGCTGGAAGAGCTCAGCAGGTCAGACAGCATCTTGGGAGGAAATAGAAGGGAATGCCATGGACTCCAGTCCGAAGAAGGGTCCTGACTCAAAACATTGTCCGTTCATTCTCTCCCGCGATGTTGTCTAACTCGCTGAGTTCCTCCAACACTTCGTGCTTTACTCAAGATTCCAGCATCTGCAGTTTTTTTTTATTTCAAACTCCGATCGATAATTGCTGCAAAGGTAGCTTCTTGTAATTTAAAATCACTTGGCTTATAGCAAAGTATTTGACAAGGTCTCATGTGGAAAATAGACACAAAATGCTGGAGTAACTCTGCGGGACAGGCAGCATCTCTGGAGAGAAGGAATGGATGATGTTTTGGTCTGAGACCCTTCTTCAGACTGATGTCAGGGGAGTGGGAGGTACACAGATGAGGAAATGTATAGATAAGGAAATGTAAGATGTGAAAACAGGACAAAGGGGATGGAGATCAAGGAAACTGTGGAATAGATCATTGTTAGTTGGGAGAAGGTAACAACAAAGCAAACAGAGATAAAATGTAGTTGGAGACAGTAAGACTGGTCGGAGAACTGGGAAGAGGAAGGGGAGGAGGAAGAGGAAGGGGATGGAGAGAGAGAGGTAAAGCAAGGGTTACTTGAAGCTAGAAATGTCAATGTTCATGCCACTAGGTTGTTAAGGGCCTGTTCCACTTAAGCGACCTCTTAGGTGAGTTTAGGAGACTCTGCGCTCGCCACAAGATCGCCACATAGTCACAGATGGTCTCCTTCATGGTGGAGAGGAGTTCCTGCATTCTGGGAACTAGTCACGGCCTCAGTATGGATACAGCAAATTTTTCAACACGTTGAACAATTTTCTGCAACCAAAACTTGGTCGCCATGGAGAAAACTGATACTTTTGAAGTTGTAGGTGCAGTGGTAATGGGGTCGTTGTAGGTAGTCGAGATAGCCGTAGGTAGTTTTAATTAATCCCCTTTGTTGACTGGGCATTTTCATTATCCCCAGGAAAGGTACTATAAGACTGGAAATTAGCTTGTATTCCATTTAAGAAAGGCAATAGAGACGTATGGTTGCAAGCTACTGAGGCAAAAAATAGTAATAGGGGAATTATTAGAGAAAATTCTAATGGACAAATTCTGGTTTAATTTGTTAAAGCAGGGACTGCTTAGGAATTGGTCAACATGGCTTTGAGAGGGAAATCCTGTTTCTCCTATTAGTTTTTATAGAAAAGGGAACCAAAGCGTTTGTTCAAGGCAAGATGATGGATGATGTCCATATAGACTTCAGTAAAGGCCCTGCCCCACTATACGAGTTTACCCAAGAGCTCTCCCGAGTTTAAAAAAAAATCAAACTCTTGATAAGTACGTAGAATGTACGTAGCGGGTACGTTGGAGCTCGGGGTGTCTCTTTGCAGCTCATATCGCTAACGGCAGGTAATCGGGAAAGGCAGTAAGCTCGTGAAGTTTTTTCAACATGTTGAAAAATGTCCCCGAGAGTCCCGAGTACCTACGAGTGGCTATTACCGTAATTCTCCGAATTCGAATCAGGGGAAACTCGGGAGAACTCTTGAATTACCTCGTACAGTGGGACAGGCCCATAAGGCAACATAACTAGTTTGTAACCTGGTTAAAAGATCACAAGGACTAATTTCAGTAATTAGTTCAGGCATCAAATTTTCGAGCAGGGTTTTGATAGAAAATGGAATGCAGTTCTGGTCACTGCATTACAAATAAGACTGCATGCAAAGGAATACAGGGAGACTTCTAAACTTTTTGCCAGCACTGAGAATTGTTACTCATCAGGAAAGTTTTGACAATCTAGGGTTTATTCCTTTGGAACAGAAGAGGAGAATTAATCAAAGCATATTAAATTATGAGAGACCTAGGCCTAGACAAAGTAACCATGAAAGACACAAAGTCTTAGAGTAAAGCCCCTGTCCCACTTAGGCGATTTTTTTGGCGACTACAGATGACTAGGCTGTCGCTACATGGTCACGGGGTGATGCCTGTATGGTCGTGAGTAGTCTCCTCAAGTCGCCTAAAGAGTCGTAACGTTTTTCTGGTCGCCGCTGGATTTTGAAATGTTCAAAACTTTTCGGCGACTGTGGGCTTGACGTAGCTTGCCTTCTCCTGTTGTAGGTGCTGTCGTAGGTTGTTGCCAGGATGACGCAGGTTGTCGCCAGGTGCTGACCGGTGAATTCCATTGGCGACTACCTACGTCAATCTACGTCAACCAGCAACAGGTACCGACGACTGAATTGTCTTCAGTTGTCTTCAGTTATCGCTAACAGGGTCGTTGCTTGGCCTAGCTTGTCGTGGGTGGACGTAGGTTGACTTTGGTTGTCATAGGTTGTCGCCTGTGTGGTCGTAGGTGGACGTCCTAATGGGTCGCCGGTTGTCAGTAGCTTGCCGTAGCTTGACGTCGACTTGGTGGTAGGTTGTCATAGCTTGACGTAGATATTGTCGTGGGGGGGTACAGTCACCACTTTTTCGGCGACCTGCTATGATTGTGACAGTCTCCGGCAGTTGCCAAAAAAAAATCGCCTTAGTGGGACAAGCCCTTAACTCAGCAGGTCAGGCAGCATCTGTGGAGGGGATGGAGACATTTTGAGTCAGGACCCTTCAAATTGATTGAAGTAGCGGGGCGAATGCTGAAAAAAGAGAGATGGCGGCTGGACAAGAAGTGGTGGGGGGGAAGGATAGTGGGAGAAATGGGTGTGTTATTTGAGAAATGGGTGGAGGCACAGGAAAGGGAGAGGGGGTGCATTTTCCCTTAGTGGACGGTCAAAAGTCAAGTGGCATAAGTTACTAAATGATAGAATTGAAAACAAAACAGTATAAAAAATAAATTCTTCCAGATCGTGATAGGGCTTTATACCTCACGATTGTAAACATTAAATAAAATACCTGAATTTGTATTTAGTGAGCCTTAGCGTGCAGAGTAGTGGTCCGAGGGTGAATATGAAATTATTTTTTAAATATACAAGGAAAAAGGGTAAAGTGGCTTCCATTCCTGTGGCAATATTTTGATTTATATTCTGCTGAAATAGTACTCTGGTTTCACTGTTCCCTTGTCATTTAAAAGCAGCGTTCAATTTTCAGGTACTGTTGTGCTGTAAAGTGTTCAAACAGAAAGAGGTATGACCTCTTACAAATGCTGCTTCAGCTACTTTGGATGCTTCATGGAAACAGCATGCCAGGGGGATTTGGAGATCTGCCCTGACCACAGCTAAAAGGGACTCACTCTGCCTCTGCATGCCCACTTATAATTGGGGCAGTGGGAGGGAAGGCGAGCTAAGAAGTAAAGTGCATGACAGCTCTGGGAGGTCAAGGTGGACCAGGACAGCACGGTGAGACAATCCAGCCCGAGGCCCCGAGCATTTCTGCTCCAGAGATTAATTATTTACTGCATGAACGGTTTCCACTGAATTCCCATTTCTTTCTCACCTAATAATGTTCACATCTTATTGTTCTGCAGGGTCGATTTCAACTCCCTTGCCTGTCAGAGAGGACAATGTGGGGTGGGGGGGGACGGGATGGTGGGGAGACGGTTAAAATGGAGCAAGTGCTCTGACGACTGCTGTGAGCAAAGGAACTGCAGGTGCGGGTTTAAACCGAAGTTGGACACAAAAAGCTGGTGTAACTCAGCGGGTCAAGCAGCATCTCTGGAGAAAAGGAATAGATGACCTTTCAGTTTGAGACCCTTCTTCGGACCTACTGCTTGCCTGCCTCAGTCTGATGATCTTTCTGCTCACTTGAATCTGGCAGATGTTTAGGTTGCAGGTGGAAGAGTGAGGGTCTGAAGAAGGGTCTTGATGTGAAACGTCGCCTAATCTTTTTCTCCAGAGATGCTGCCTGACCCGCTGGGCTACTCCAGCCTTTTTTTGTCTATCTTCAATGTAAACCAGCATCAGCAGTTCCTTCCTACACAGTCCTCTTTACATTGTTCCTTTACTTCCGTAATACCGAGTGTTAACCCTTTTTTAAGGAAAATTGTGTCAGGCCACAGCAAGACCTGCAACTCAGTATTTCCATTTACCAGAAGGGAGACTTGAATAACACTAGCATTGCAACTTTTGGTTAGCATTTGCAATGTTCAGCTTTGTGGAGGTCATTTTAGTTTAGAAAATGGTGGATGTTTCAGCAGTTTAAAAAAAAGGTCAAAATAAGCAGCGTTTATTGAAAGGCTGATGGACATAATATACCAAAAATAACTTTGAAAATTGCTCACCATAATTCGCAGCGAGTTACACAGAAAATTGAATTATTGCTGAAAAAGCAGGCAAAAAGCAAATATGACTGAAAGCATGTAAAGTTCAAAAATAATAGGAGATGTTGAAGATTCCAGGAATGACTCATTTTCTAAACCTATTATGCTACGTTAATGACTCTGACAGTGGGACTATCATTCAACACCATCTCTGGCACACAGCTCTACAAACCTACCTTGAAGAGTTATTTTAGTGGCCTTTAGTTCCATGGAAAACTCTCTTCATGATTAACTAATTAAGGCAATGAATAGCAGATTCACAAAGTTCCTGTGACTCCAAGATAGCCAATCCCTGTGTTGGTGCAGAGGCAGTGAGTCTGCACAAACCACATGAAAGCCCAATGTAAGTCCAAAACTGTGCCAATATAGATTGTGCATGCAAGATCTGTCCCATTCCGTAAAGATTATTTGTTTTCATTTCCTCCTGGATGTTAAATAGCTTTACCTCATTGGTCATTTCTCAGGAGGCGCTGCTTCATATTTCCCACTATCTGCCACTTTAATAATTACGAGCGGATTTTAACCCAGTGTGCATTCCCAGGCCATCTGGCAGGTCATGCTGGTTTTCACCTCATTTAATCTTGCTTGTTTACCACCACCAGGAAAGTTAACTGGAAAGTGTTTGCTGCCAGGAAATCTTTCACCATCCAAAGGTCTATTAAGTTTAGGTATACAGCACGGAAACAGGCCCTTCGGCCCACCGGGTCTGCGCCGACCAGCGATCGCCGCATATTAGCACTATCCTACACCCACTAGGGACAGTTTTACATTTACCAAGCCAACTAACCTACAAACCTGTACGTCTTTGGATTGTGGGAGGAAACCAAAGATCTCGGAGAAAACCCACGCAGGCCACGGGGGGAATGTACAAACTCCGTACAGACAGCACCCGTAGTCGGGATCGAAACGGGGTATCAAAGTACTGCATTCGCTGTAAGGCAGCAACTCTACCACTGCGCCACCATGACCATGGCATAGAGGCATGGAGTCATTCAGCGTGGAAACAGGCCCTTCAGCCCTACTTGCCCACATCGATCAACATGTCCCATCTACACTAGTGACACTTGCCTGCATTGCATTTGCTCCATATCCCGCTAAACCTATCCTACCTATGTACCTGTCTAAATGTCCCTTAAATGTTGTGATAGTACCTGCCTCAACTACCGCCTCCAGCAGCTCGTTCCATACACCCACCAACCTTTGAGCAAAAAAGATACCCCTCAGATTCCTATTTAATTTTTCCTTCCTCACCTTAAACTATGTCCTCTGGCTCTCGATTCCACTACTCTGGGCAAGGGACTCTCATGATTTTGTACAACTCTTTAAATTCATCCCTATTCCCTTCTGTGTTCCAAGGAATAGTGTCCTTCACTTTGGCATGAAGACAAATTAGAAAAATTCTGCTTGGAGGAGTGTGGATAAAGAAGAGAATTTCTGGATGGGAATGGTTTCTTCTAGATTTTTTAGCCCTTAAAGAAACATTTTACAGTGTCAACATTTAAGTGACAGAGTGCAATTAGCATTGTACAATATTCCAAAGTATGTATCGGAGCAAACCTCAAATCCAACATTTCACACCAAGATGCAGGAAGGTTTCACGGCTGGTTCCTAGAAACTTGATTAAGAAAAGATCTGAAAGTCAGAGAGGGAGGGAAAAGGGGAGGTCTGCAAAGCGACTTCCAGTACGGGAATAAGTATAAGAGATGTAGGAGAAACCACAATGGGGTGAGCACAGATACGCAGTCAGAACCTCTGGATACACTGTGTCTAGAATTCCAGGAGGAGGGTTTCGAACTTTGTCAATGATCCAAAAATAGACGGAAGCACATGTTGTGATAAATGAAAAAGTGAGCGAATACGTTTATTTGGCAAGTATGTACACATACAAGGAATTTGCCTTGGTGCTCCGCTCGCGAGTAACAACACAACATACAGTAACAATTAACAATGACACAGAAAACATTAAACATTAATAATAACATTACCATTTAAACATGTGAATGAAATAAAATACCAGAGCAAATGAGGCTACACACTTTCGGTTATTGAGTAGAGCTACTACTCGTGGAATAAAAGCTGTTTCTATGTGCGGCTGTGGCGGCTTTGACAGTCCGGAGTTGCTTTCCAGAGGGAAGTGATTCAAAGAGTTTGTGGCCAAGGTGAGAGGGGTCAGAGATGATCTTTCCCGCTCGCTTCCTGGCCCTTGAAGTGTACAGTTCACCAATGGGGGGGGGGGGGAAGGTTGCGGCCAACAACCTTCTCAGCTGACCGGACGATTCACAGCAGCCTCCAGATGTCGTGCTTGGTGGCTGACAATACTGTGATGTGATATCAAGATATAGACAGACTGGGTGAGTGGGCAAAAGATTGACAAATTAAGATGAATGTGTGTGAGGTCATGCACTTTAGTTAGAGAAATCAAAAGACAGATTATTACCTAAATGGACGGAGACTGCAAGTGAGTGAGGTACAGGGGGATCCGTGTGTTTAGGCTCTAGAGATACACCGCGGAAGCAGGCCTTTTGGCCCACTGAGTCCGCGCCAACCAGCGATAACCCATCGAGTTTGTCCAGCATTATGTTTTTGCTCAAGATTTCAGCATCTGCGGTTTCTAGTGCCTCCATTAAACCCTTGTGCAGTCCAGTGTTATAGCTCAATGTTGTTGCAGCATTCTCAATTTTTATCAATATGCATCTCGTGGATCAGGGAGATATGATTTCAGGTAATGTCTCGGTGGGCAGGTGAACATTTCAGGTCGGTGCCCTTTCACCACAGACATCAATATCCTTTGAACCACCTCCTGTAGGATTTCAGAATTTTTCATAATGATGATCATAATCATCATAATCATAATCGTACTTTATTATCCAAGTATGTTTCGCAACATATGAGGAATTTGATTTTCCATACAGTCATTCCAATAAAGAGCAACAAGGCACCCAAATAAATGTTTTACATGAACATCCACCACTGTGACTCCCTAAACAAAATGTTCAATCTCTTCCCTTCTTTGTTCTGCCGCGGTCATGGCACTTGAACCTTCCGTTGTCGGGGCAATCTTGGCCCCCGTAGGCGGCAGTTCAGCCCTCCGAACCGGGACGATCAAGCTCCCGCATTGGGAAGATTTCAGCTCCCCCCCCCCCCCCCCCCCGCCTCCCGCCGGGCGATCGGACCCCGGGTCGGGGCTGGTCAAACCTTCTGCGACTTGGAGCTTCCCAACAAAATTCTCTACCCGAGATTGCGGGCTCCTCGATGGTGAAATCCGATGTTGAAATCCATTGGAGCATCGATCCCAGGAAAGGGGTCGCAGGCTCCGATGGCAAATCAAGTGGTGGTGCTCAAAATCATTCTTGAGCAAGGCCACCAGCTCCATGATGTTAGGCTCCAGAGCGACAGGAGATACGATCTGGAAAACAATCGCATCTCTGGCAAGGTAAGAGATTGAAAAAATCTCTGACCCCCCACCCTCCCACATAAAACGAATCAAAGAACATTAACACATACGTTTAAAACACACTAAAAATAAAAAATAAATACAAAGAGGCAGACAGACCATTGGCGAGGCTGCCTTTGCTGACGCGCCACCCTTTACCACTTGCCCCCTTGTTGGTTTGATGGTCTTCATGCCTGGCACTAGACTTTACAATTATTTCTAAAATGTCTTTCACATAAACACGAGAAAGCAAAAGAAAAATCTGTATTTTGGTCCAGACTAGGAAAGGAGGATATTAACAACAATAATATCAACTTTCACTATGGTATTCCCAAATAAATTGCTCATCTTCCCATATGGCTGAAGAAGGGCCCAACCCAAAATGTTTTTTAGAGATGCTGCCTGACCTATTGAGTTACTCCAGCATTTTGTGTCCTTTTATTTTGTAAACCAGCAGTTCCTTGCATCTCCCATATGCTCACCTATAGCACCCCACCATTCTGAACTCCCATCAGTGGCCACAACCTTTAATGCTGCCTGCTGCCAGCCTTTCAGTGGGGTACCTGTGTTCATAAGTCAATATGTTGTGTTGACTACAACTCCTGAACGTTCTGTGATTTCACCCTGTAATCTCATTTTGAAAGACTTTGTTCAGAAATAGAAAGATGGGATCATACAGCACTGATGGAGGCTGTTCCTTCCATCAGGCCCACGGTGTGGATCTGGAAGCATTATTTATACAATCCCACTCTCCTGCTCTCTCCCCGCAACCCTGTTTATTTTATTTTAAATCCTCACTGACATCTCCCTCTTTCCTTCCCTTCAAATGCACAATTTAAAATGTGAATGTTATTCCTCGGGAGATTCAATGCAGGGCTTTGAAGTGCAAAAAAGTAGAGCTGAATTTAAATACTTTCATAAAGTAGGTCACATTCACATTAGCACTAGAAAGAATAAATCTGTGAAGATTATTTTTAAATTCCCTGTCAGCATCAAAATGTACAGTAAAATATATTCAGGACATTTTACAGAAATTTTGCTTATTCTGGTCATTGCACTTCTATGTGTCAGCAAAATCTTTCATTTTCACTTGGATTTTTATCTTAAGTCACAATTTTTTTAATTTATGCTGGAGGTTTAGCTTATCTTTTCTCAGTGCTACAAAATGGTTTTATCACTATGGTTTCCTACAGCATTTTAACGTTAGATCAAGAGCAAGTATTTAAAAAAGGCAATGTAAAACATCCAACACTGTGTGATGGATTCTGACTGATGGCAATGATATTGTTCACATTGTCCGTGTTCTAGATTTCCTGTCATACATGCCTTCCTCCTCTCATGAGCACTTGCCACTGTCTGGTACTTATCCAAGCGCCTGTTATTCTCAGAGAATTGGTAATGACTGGAGGGAAGAAGACCTAATTCCATCTATAAAAAATACCCAGAAGTTGCTACTTCCCTGAGGAGCTTTCGCAACACAGATTGGAATGTTGCAAATTATTGGCTGACCTGCAGTTAAAATAAACGGTTGTACTTTAAAGTGCAGACGCAAGGGACCAGATCGCTCAAGGAAATCCCATAAGAAAATGCAATGTGTCCGGCAATAAGACGTGTATCTCTAGGAAAGGGATAAAGAAGCCAGCTGCTGACACAAAGTAGACATAAGTTCATAAGTTTGAAAGTCATAGGAGCAGAATTAGGCTATTTGGCCCATGCAGTCGACTCTGCCGTTCAATCCTGGCTTTATCTAAGATCTTTCCCTGCCTTCTCCCCATAACCTTTGTCACCCTTACTAATCAAGAACCTATCACTCCACTTTAAAAATACCAAATGATTTGGCCTCCACAGCCATCTGCAGCAATGAATTTCACAAATTCACCACTCTGTGACTAAAGACATTCCTCCTCATTTCCTTTCTAAAGATGCGTCCTTTTATTTTGAGACTGTGTACTCTGGTCTGAGACTCTCCAATGAGTGGAAACATCTTCTCCTCATCCACCCTATCCAGGCCTTTCACTATTGGGTATGTTTCGATGCGGTTCTCCCCTCATCCCAGAGCGTCAAATGCTCATCCCAATCATCCCTGGGATCATTGTCGTAAACCTCCTCTGGACCATCTCCAACACCAGCACATCCTTCTTCAGGTACCGAGCCCAAAAGCCTCAGCATCATATCTCTATTTTTTATATTTTCATCCTTTCAAAATAAATGCTAACATTGCTAACATTGCCTTCCTTACTACTGATTCAACTTGCAAATTAACCTTTTGGGAATCATTCATCAGCACTCCCAAATCAACTTCGAACCTCCGATTTCTGAATCCTCTCCCCATTTAGAAAATAGTTTATCCCTTTATTCTTACTACCAAAATGCATGATTCCACACTTTGGTACTGTGTTCCATTTGCTACTTCGCAGCTCACTCTGCAAACCTGTCCATGCCATGTTTAGAGATGGCCTGGGAATGTGGTACTGTGTTTCTGGCCCCCATTTAATGTAGATCTTCAATAATCTCAGCAGGTCAGACCATTGTAACGGTGCCATTTCCTCTTGTGCATTTTACCCTGACCCCTCACTTTTCCTTTCATTATCGCCAGACTGATGTAATTTACAGGTGCACTTGCCTGTCTCTGCACCTCTTCACATTCTCATCCACCCATCCATCAAAAACAATCATCCTCATTCTTATGCAAATGAATGCCTACAATAGATTTTTGCCACTCATCCAGTCAAAACAAGCCATCTCTCTCTCCCTCTCTCTCCGAGTCTCTTCTTTCCTTGCAGGAGAAGAGGGTGTGCAAAAGGGAGAGGCAGAAATGAGGAGCTGGTGGAGATGTGGCGCTTGTCCATGGTATTGGGGATTTTTACTTTAGAGATACAGCCCCGGAAACAGTACATTTCGGCCCACCTTGTGAATGTCGACCAGCAATCACCATACCCCGTACACTACTCCTACATGCCAGGGACAATTTAAATTTGTTCGTACAGGAAGAATTATCAAAGCCAAATAATCGTCAAATCTGTACTTTCTCGGAGTGTTTGAGGAAACTGGTGCACCTGAAGAAAGCCCACGCGGTCATGGCGAGAATGTACAAACTGCAAGTAGTCAAGATCGAACCCGAGTCCCTGGAGATGTAAGGCAGCAACTCTACCGCTGCACCACTGTGCCGCACTTTAATACCTGGTAACAGAATTAAATATCAGAAAGTCAACTATCACACTACACTCAATCACACTGACTTGATAATGACAGCAAGCAAAGCATAATTCTATGTTTAATGACAACCTTCTTACTTCAGTAAGGCTTATTCATTTTATTTTATCTTCCACAAGGTCTTGGCAAGTACATCAGAGATTGATTTACACAGCATCTCATATTTCACAAGTAAGCATGAGCAGCAAAATACAAAAAAGCATTGGAGTAACTCAATAGGTCAGGCATCATCTTCAGAGAACAAGGATAGATGTAATTTTGGGTCGGGACCTATCTTCAGACACAATGGATTCAGCGAGAATAAAGTAAAGATGAGGTCCATTGCAGGTCTAAGTGAATGAGGCCCTGAGCTGTGGAGAGACAGAGGAAGGGACTGCTGGTGCCAGCGTATGATGTAGAGTGTAGAGTGCAGGGCATGAACTTTTGTGAGAAGTGGTGGGTTGACTGTGGGTACATGAGATCCTGGTTAAGCCTAAACAGGAAGGCCTGGAAATGCAGTTGGAAGCCACATGACACAGGAAAGTGTTGATGAAACACACATGGCTGTGAGTCCGGGTCAGAAAATGGCCATGGAGCAGGAGAACAGCAGGAATCACAGAGGGGCAACAGTGACCGAGGGTCTTACAGAACTCCCAATGGAGAGAGGTTAACCTCTTCAAAGTAGGCATACCTTGAGAAGATTTTGCAATGGAGCAGTAAAACGTAAAAAACAGGACCTGCAGATTCTGGTTTAAATAAAAGACACAAAGTGCTGGAGTCAATGGACCAGGCGTCATCTCTGGAGAACATGGATAGGTGTCATTTTGGGTTGCGACCCTTCTTCACACATTCCTTCATCTTACGTCTTCATCACTCTTATGTCTGCATCTTTCCACTTGATTTTCAATATTGCAAGAGCATCACAGTCACCAAACATACTGTTTATATCAAGCAGAATAAAGGGCCTGTCCCACTTGGGAGTCATTTGGGCGTCACGCAGATGGCGCGCAAAGATTTTGAACATCCCAAATTCCTGGGGTGCCGTGGAGACTGCGCGTCACTGCCTATTTCACCACGCACCATGTGCACGTAATGCACACCATGCGCGTGCCGCGCGTCGTGACGCGTAAATCATGTCGCGTAAATTACGCGCAAATGGGACAGGCCCTTTACTCGCCATTCACTTCAGGATTTTACCTCAGATACGAGGTCTGGAGGAGATTAGTCATATCGGGAAACTGAGCAATAGTGGGAAGGTCATCAGGGAGTAAACATCACACAATAACACAGTTGATGTTACCATTTCTTGTTTTACTAATGATTGAGGGTTGGCTGAGATGTGGGGGGGGAGAGAGGGTTTCAATTTATCATGGACAGGTCTGAACTACAAAATCTTCCATCCAGTTGGTAGCTGTATTGGAACAGCTCGATGTGAGGCATGGTTAATTCTGCAGCAGAAACCTTCAGCATTGTCAAGCGTAATAGTATTTGATCAGTCTGAAGCCTGAAGAAGTATTCTCGACCCGAAACGTCACCCATTCCTTCACGCCAGAGATACTGCCTGTCCCTCTGAGTTACTCCAGCATTTTGTGTCTATCTTCAGTGTAAACCAGCATCTGCAGGTCCTTCCCACACATAGTATGTGATGTGTTCCATACACGGAACTGTTTCTTAGTGTTGTATAATTCTGCGTATTCAAGTGAATCCTATCCCATATTCTCCCTGCATGAATTATCCTGATAAACATTTCTCTTTATGTCCCTTCTAATTTGTGTTCTTGTCTTTTCAGTCAAATTTGTTCATAATTAGAAATGTTGGCAATATCCCTCAATCTAATCGATTCTTAACGGAAAATACTTTATTCTCATTTTCTCCAATCTGTTTGCTTTATTCATTCCCTCTTATGTCATCCCAATTAGGCTTTTCAAGGCCATATCGCTATTCCTTCCTTTAGTTATTTCTGAATTTGAAATCATGTTGATCATCATGGAATGCCATTCCTTCAATTTCCGAGTTTCGTTCTGGCTACGTATATCTGAAGATCAAGTCACCATAAACACTATACTACCTTGGTGTCGTCAGTCATAAAACAGCCATACATTTCATTTAGAAAGCTGGGAGGTCATTCCAAATTCATAATTAGTTGATTAAAGTTTTCCATTAAATAACAATCCTGTTGTCATATATACCGTTCTTTAATATGCTGGCCTGCTTTTCTGCTTCATATTAATGTTTGCCTTGATTTTGTTTCATCTTGCATAGAACAAGCCTCAGGAAAAATCTGTCGAGCCAGCTGAGGATTTGTTCCTTATATTTCGTTATGACTGAGAAGGAGGCCATTCAGGCGCTAAATCAATGCAGCTCCCAGAGTAATGCTCATTGTTATGTCCCCCACACTTGTTACCATGCAGCATGTCCTCTCCAGCGTGCCCATCGTCTCCACCGATACCTCTGACCACCTACCTGCACCAAGGATGATTTATAGTCACCCATTAACCCGTCTTTGGGATGTTGGGAGAAAACCGGGGGCATCCTGGCGAGTGGCGAGTCCCACACAACGTCGGTGAGAACATACCAAACCTGACGCTGACAACACTGAAGGTCAAGGAGAAGTCACCGAGCTGTGCAGCAACTGCTCTGACTGCTGTGCCACTGAATAAATTAATCTATTTTAATTCAAACATATTTTGGGAATAGAATACTAGAAGGATGCATCCAGATTTAGCCCCAGGCCTTTAGAATGTATAACAGCAATTTGCAGATGATTCACAGAGAGCTAAGGGAAGAAAAATGAATTCCGAGCCAAAGAAACAGACAGCAAATGATAACCATGAGGTGATGAAGATTGGGTCCAGCTGGCAACATCGTAAGGCAGCATTTAAAGTTGAATCAGTCCACTTCCTAAAACTTAATATAATTTGAAGTACTGGGTCTGGCAACAACTTGGAGAGAACAAGATGTTCAGAAGATAGACACAAAATGCTGGAGTGACGTTTCGGGACTGATGTCAGGGGCGAGGGAGTTACAGAGATAAGGAAGTGTAAGGTGTGAAAACAAAGGGGATGGATATCAAGGAAAATGTTGAATAGATCATTGTTAATAGGCAATCGACAATAGGTGCAGGAGTAGGCCATTCGGCCCTTCGAGCCAGCACCGCCATTCAATGTGATCATGGCTGATCATTCCCAATCAATATCCTGTTCCTGCCTTCTCCCCATATACCATGACTCCGCTATTTTTAAGAGCCCTATCTAGCTCTCTCTTGAAAGCAGCCAGAGAACCTGCCTCCACCACCCTCTGAGGCAGTGAATTCCACAGACTCACAACTCTCTGTGAGAAAAAGTGTTTCCTCGTCTCTGTTCTAAATGGCTTACTCCTTATACTTAAACTGTGGCCCCTGGTTCTGGACTGCCCCAACATCGGGAACATGTTTCCTGCCTTTAGCGTGTCCAAACCCATAACAATCTTATATGTTTCAATGAGATCCCCTCTCATCCTTCTAAACTCCAGTGTACAAGTCCAGCTGCTCCATTCTCTCAGCATATGACAGTCCCGCTATCCAGGGAATTAACCTTGTAAACCTACGCTGCACTCCGTCAATAGCAAGAATGTCCTTCCTCAAATTAGGGGACCAAAGCTGCACACAATACTCCAGGTGTGGTCTCACTAGGGCTCTGTACAACTGTAGAAAGACCTCTTTGCTCCTATATTCGATTCCTCTTGTTATAAAGGCCAACATGCCATTCGCTTTCTTCACTGCCTGCTGCACCTGCATGCTTACTTTCTTAGACTGATGAACAAGGACCCCCAGATCCCGTTGTACTTCCCTTTTTCTCAACTTGATACAACTTAGATAGTAATCTGCCTTCCTGTTTTTGCTGCCAAAGTGGATAATCTCACATGTATAGTGGATAACCTCACATTAACTGGGAGAAGGAAACAGAAAGCAAAAAGAGATAAAATGTACTTGAAGACAGTCAGACTGTTCGGAGAATTGGGAAGGGGGAGGGATGGAGAGAGGGGGAAAAGCAAGGGTTACTTTAAGTTAGAGAATACCGCTGGGGTGAAAGCTGCCCAAGCGAAATATGAAGTGCTGTTCCTCGGATTTTCACAATGGAGGAGGTCCAGGATAGAAAGGTCAGTGTGGGAATCGGAGGGTGAAGTTAAAGCGTTTAGCAAACCAATAGACAATAGACAATAGGTGCAGGAGTAGGCCATTCGGCCCTTCGAGCCAGCACCGCCATTCAATGTGATCATGGCTGATCATCCCCAATCAGTACCCCGTTCCTGCCTTCTCCCCATATCCCCTGACTCCACTATCTGTAAGAGCCCTATCTAGCTCTCTCTTGAAAGTATCCAGAGAGCCAGCCTCCACCGCCCTCTGAGGCAGAGAATTCTACACTCACAACTCTCTGTGAGAAAAAGTGGTTCCTCGTCTCCGTTCTAAATGGCTTACCCCTTATTCTTAAACAGTGGTAAACCTGGTTCTGGACTCCCTCAACATCGGGAACATGTTTCCTGCCTCTAGCGTGTCCAAACCTTTAGCAATCTTATATGTTTCAATAAGTTCCCCCTCTCAACCTGGAGATCAAGTAGGTTTAGGCAGACTGAGCAGAGGTGTTCAGTGAAACGATCGCTGAGCCTGCACTTGGTCTCGCCGATATACAGGAGTCCACACCTGAAACAGCAGATACAGTAGATGAAGTTAGAGAAGGTGCAAGTGAACCTCTGCCTAACATGAAAAGACTGTCGGGGTCCTTGGGCAGAGTCAAGGGGGAAAGTGTAGGGGCGGGTGTTGTATCTCCTGTGGTTGCAGAGGAAAGTACCTGGGGAGGGGGTGGTTTCGGTGGGAAGGGACAAGTTGACCAGGGAGTTGCGGAGGGAACTGTCCACAATCCATTTGCTGCCGTCTAACAATCACACAACTGAATTACCCAATTCTCCAGTTAATAAATAAAACAACAGACCCAGTTCAGACCTCATGTTAAATTTGTCTAAAGAGAACTGTGAGTTGTCAATCACTTGACTATTTGACAAGCAACTGTTCCTTCACCATGAATAAAAAACAAATCTTAAAGTACAAAATAACTATTTAAAAAATGACAGCTGCTGTACCTTTTGATGGTGAATGCAGACGGTCTACATTAAATTTACAATTTTGAAAAAGTCAATCTTCAATCTTCTTTCATGTTTCAATCTTTAACCTGTTCTCATTCCCAATATCGTTTTTTTTCTTGAGAATGCAATTATAAATTAACTTTAAAAAATTGGTCAGCAATACATGAGGAAAATCAATAGCTTTCCATTTGAGAACCAGACGTTGGTGTTGATTATGATAGAGTGAAGTAAGTTGTGATTCCCATCTCCATAACAAGCCATGTCCATCACCAGGATCAGATGAGCTTCCCCAGGTAGCTCCTGATGTTCTGAGATGGTGCAAAGTACATGACAGCAAGATGACAACTCTCTCCCAATGAAAAACCGGGGAAGGATCAAAGCAAATTTCTGCCTTGCTATCACCTGCTCCACAAATCACACTAAAGTCAGAACTTTACTTCATGGATTTCAGGAAATGCCACGAGCGGAGGCTTGTCTTCCTTTTGCCTGCTGTGCTGTCAAAACGGTCAGTCAGTGTCAAAGACATTTTACTGAACTCTGCTCTATTCAACCCTTCATTTCTCCCTCCTGTATGTACAACCTTAGACATAAGCTGCTTCAGCAGGTGCCACAGGGAAATTCAGGCAGTCCAAATCTAAATGACTCCTATATCCGTACATCCAACCACTAAAGTGGATCAATATGAACAAGTTCATAATACAGAATGTGCAATCTTCCAGACTCGGCTTAGAAACCTCTCTGCCGAAACAGCACCAACTCCACTTCAGCGCTATAACAACTTAACTTGCTTATTCACTGAACAGTCTTGCCAATTGCCTTGGAGAGGTCAATATTCATTTGCCTTCTCTGCTGCCAAATATACAAAGTCCTTGTAAAATTACTCAGTGCTGAAAAACAATCTCAGCGTATATACTGACACTACTGCCATTTACAGTTTGATATACAATTGCATTTCACCATGGTCCCATTTGCTAAGCAGAAATAAGTGTCAAGTATCAAAATTTTGACCCTCTTGCCATCTCACTCTTTAAACTTTATTTTAGATTTTAGAGATACAGCGCAGAAACAGGCCCTTTGGTCCATCGAGTTTGTGCCAACCGCGGATCATCCCGTACACTAGTTCCATTCGACACACTAGGTTTAATTTACAGAAGCCAATTAACCAACAAACCTGCACGTCTTTGGAATGTGGGAGGAAACCAGAGCACCTGGAGGAAACTCACGCAGTCACAGGGAGAAGGTACAAACTCCATACAGACAACACCCACAGTCAGAATCGAACCCAGGTCTCTAGCGCTGAAAGGCAGCAACTCTACCACTGTGCCACCCCTGGGTGGCAGATTATTTTGCTTTGACCTCTAACCCTACAAAGTTTGACAATGGCAACTTCAAATGATATGATCTGCTGTCAAAAGAATAGATCTAACCTTGTTAAATGAATCAGGGAGTAAATAAACACTGTTTTGAGCAACAAAGCGCAGGCATGCATTGACTGGATTGACATGCATGGCATGTATTGGCAGGCATGCATTGACTGGATTGACATGCATGGCATGTATTGGCAGGCATGCATTGACTGGATTGACATGCATGGCATGTATTGGCAGGCATGCATTGACTGGATTGACATGCATGGCATGTATTGGCAGGCATGCATTGACTGGATTGACATGCATGGCATGTATTGGCAGGCATGCATTGACTGGATTGACATGCATGGCATGTATTGGCAGGCATGCATTGACTGGATTGACATGCATGGCATGTATTGGCAGGCATGCATTGACTGGATTGACATGCATGGCATGTATTGGCAGGCATGCATTGACTGCAACAAAAGAGACCAAAACATTAATATCCCATCAGCAAAAAGCACATAATCTGGATTAAATTCAATACTAATCTGAAAAACACAACTTGATATTTGTGATAATTTATGAATTATTGCTATAATAATGGTGTAAACAATTCGTAAACACCATTTTAATATGAATTATTTATACAATTGAAAATGATGTTTTATTTTTTTAATAACCTTTTAAGCAAAGTCTTGATTATACGGTTATTGCCATTGGCCTGAGTATTGCTTTGGTCTCCCCAGTTATTGCTGGCCTTGCTGAGTGTTAAAATATTTTTGTTTATATTAAAAAATACAGCAGGACTATTTCAGTTTTTCTTCCCTTTGATTTCACCTTAATGGGTTGACAAATGTGAATATTTGTAAGAGATTCTCGGGGACTTTTGTAGGAAGTCGGTGAGATTGAATGAATTTAGGAGGCATTTTTTTGAATCAGAAGATAGTTCCCAGTCCTTGAATATTGTGTAGATTTTAGTTTAGTTTAGTTTAGAGATACAGCGCAGAAGCAGGCCCTTCGGCCCACCGAGTCCGCACCACCAGCGATCCCCTCACATTTATACTGTCTTACAATAGGGACAATTTTTACATTTATAACAAGCCAATTTTACTTCGGAGTCATGTGAGTGACTACGTGAAGACACTGCCAGCACGCATGCGCGACATATCATCGAACGCATTGCGGAAGCGACAGTCGGGAGGAGCGTCGCTCCTCCATCGTAAGTTTAAAAACTTACGGAAGGTAAGTCTCACCTGTAGTGGTGAGCGTGGCGACTCGGTGTTCTTGTTTTACAGGAGAAACCCATTATGGAGTCGCGGAAAAATCCGCTGCTGTGGGAAGCAGCCAGCAGCGTGCCGCTACTCCAGAGCTGCAGGTGTTACCGGCAGCTCCCGACTTTTCGCCAATAAGGACCGCAGGTACGCCGCGGTCGGGCGGCAAAACCACCCGGAAGTCGGACAGGGCCGTTGACTCAGCTGGGTCCGGACCCGAAGACACCCCGTTCGCTGATAGCGACGGCGGGCGTCTCTCCCGCATGGAGCGGATGATGGAGCAGTTGCTCCAGCGTGACCTGCTTTTGCAGGGGCAGAGTCACAGTGGGTCTCTTCGCAGACCCACGGCAGAATCCTATCATGGACTGCCAAATGTCTCACCCTCTTCGCAGGGGAGCATTAGGGGTCAGAACTGGGCTGACCCTGAAGAGGGGGACATGGCTGAACAACCAGCAGTGTTGGGGGTGCAAGAAGAGTTACTGGACATGGTGAACAAACATGCCATTCCTACTCAGAAAGGACTGCCTATTCACCAGAAGCTGGCAGCCAGCATAAACTATATGGCTACTAACCAGCTTCAGGAGCAAGCCATTAACGCAACGGCTGAGAAGTATCTCGCTCCTGAAAATTGTAACTCACTCAATGTTCCTGCAGTGAATAACCCTATATGGGGGAACATGAGCCCTACAATAAGAGGCCAGGAGATCAAGCTTCAGATGATTCTGAAACTATTGGCCGCCGGGATTACAGCAGTGGCCAGGACTGCTGTTGGGGTGGAGTTACTGGAAGAATTGCAAGATGCTCTGGCTTTGCTGTGCAATACACAGTTTGAAATAAACAGCTATCGGAAGAGCATTATAAAACCTGCACTCAATTCCAAATTCGCGGGATTATGCAGGTCAGGTAACTCGCAACCACCTAATCAGCTGTTTGGGGATAACCTTCCAAAACAGGTGAAAGACCTGGATGAGGAGGCCAAGGCTATAGGCCTGATTAAAGTACGCAGTACCTCAAAATCCCATTACCAGCAGCGGCAGCACCCCTACACACCCACCGGACAACAATACTATAACAGACCGTCCGGTGGTGAAAGCTCGAAGGCCGGCCCACCTGCACAACGGTCTTTTTTAGGCCATGGCCCAGCCCGGCCTTCTTGGAAAATGCGCCATCCCCACAACACAGCAACAAAAGAAGCAAGGGCAGAGACCGCAACACCGGCAGTAACCATGGAGGTAGGTGGGTCTGGTTCCCTCAGAAACATTGCATGTCTAAATTCATCAAATGTGGGGGGACGGTTGCACTTGTTTCATGATGTGTGGTGCACTTTTACCTCTGATCCTTACATACTCGGAAGTATTCAGGGTTACAAAATTGATTTTATACACGAACTCCCTACCCCAGTTCAGCATTCGCCTAGCCGGAAGTTTATACTTTCACAAAAAGAAAGAATGGCAGGCCATGCTGAACTATTAAGACTAATCAATAAAGGGGTAATTGAGAAGACTATCAGAGAATCGCAAGAGTTCGTGTCGAATATATTTACTAAAAATAAAAAAGATGGCGGGTGCCGCATCATTATAGATCTGACCGAACTAAATACTTCCGTTCAGTATGCTCATTTTAAAATGGACACATTTGGCATGGCTAAACAGCTAATATCTGAAAGGTACTACATGGCTTGCATTGACCTTAAAGATGCATACTATTCAGTACCTATACACAAGGATCATAGGAAATACCTGAAATTTATCTGGATGGGACAATTATGGCAGTACAAAGCCTTACCCAATGGGTTATCATCAGCATCCAGACTGTTTACTAAAATATTGAAACCAGCTTTAGCCTATTTAAGGAAACAAAACCATATTGTCATGGCCTACCTTGATGATATCCTCATTGTCGGGGAGAATTTGGAGATGGCTACATTGGCAGTTCTAGCCACAAAACATCTTTTTCAAAAACTGGGATTTATCATACATCCAGATAAATTGAAATTGGAACCCTCCACTACCATGGATTATTTAGGGTTCACTATTAATTCTGAGCTAATGTCTATCACCTTACCACCTAACAAAGTGGTGGACTTGATAGAAGCATGCAGAAGCCTCACTGGCATCAGGGATCCATCCATACGGCAAGTAGCCAGAGTGATTGGGAAAATAGTGGCTGCATTTCCCGCAGCACAATTTGGGCCACTCCATTATCAAAACCAAAGAGCAAAAATTATAGCTCTCAAAAATCATGCAGGCCATTTTGACAGGCCTATGAAACTACCAGGAAAGGCAAAATCCCAGTTAAATTGGTGGATAGAAAATGCACAGCTTTGTTCTAACCCCATCACTATCATGAATCCCTCGGTTATATTACAAACTGATGCCAGTGCTAAAGGTTGGGGAGCAACTAATACCACCACAAGTTGTGGAGGTAGATGGAGTGCACAGAGCTAACCCTATTCAAATCATTAGGGATTAATTATTTAGAAATGCTGGGAGCATTTCATGGACTTAGGGCATACTGCTCAGATATGCACCAGTTGCATGTCAGGTTACAAATTGACAACACCACAGTGGTGGCCTATATTAATCATATGGGTGGAATAAAGTCGATATCATGTGATGAATTGGCTAATAATATCTGGCACTGGTGTCTGCAAAGGGAAATTTGAATCTCAGCCACTTACTTTCCAGGTAAGCTAAATACAGTGGCAGACACCATATCATGTAAATTCAACGACAACATAGAATGGATGTTGGATCGGAAAGTGTTTACGGATATTATAGAATGTTATGGGACACCAGATATCGACCTTTTTGCATCCAGACTTAATCACCAACTTCCAACATATGTTGCTTGGGAACCAGACCCAGGGGCAGTAGTGATGGACGCTTTCTCGCTACATTGGGGGGATTTGTTCTGCTATGCATTACCCCCTTCTGCCTCATCAGTCGGGTCTTGCAAAAAATAAGACAAGACTCCGCATCGGGTATTTTGGTTGTGCCCGACTGGCCTACCCAACCATGGTTCCCAGCAGTACAGAAGATGGCCACAGAACCCTGCATCCGGGTCAACAAACGACCTAGTTTATTGGTACATCCCGTTACAGGGGATAGCCATCCATGTCATGACCGCATGGACCTATTAATTTGCAGATTCTGAAACGGCCACTTCTGGGATACGGACTCTCCGACAGAACAATAAATGCCATCTCAGCGTCGTGCAGGGAGTCCACCAGAAGACAGTACCTGACGTATGTCAGGAAATGGGAAGAGTTCTGTACCACGACGAACACTACCTATGAAACAGCCACCATCACGGAAGTACTGGAGTTCCTGGCTACCCTTCACTTCAATGAAGGATTAAGCTACAGTGCCATCAATTGTGCAAGGAGTGCTCGATCGAATTATCTGGGCAAAGGGAGTGATCATCTGGCAATTGGATCACACCCATTAGTGTCTAAACTAATGAGGGGAATATTTAATTCCAATCCCCCTAGGCCCAGATACAACCATACGTGGGACATTAGCATAGTCTTGACTATGTTACGAGGATGGACACCCAATACGGGGCTCACCTTGGACAAGCTCATCTACAAGATGGTAATGATTATGCACTTGTTACAGCACAACGGGTCCAGTCCCTACACAAGTTAAGTATGGACGCCATGACTATCACTAATGGCAAAATAACTTTTCTTATACAGGGATTGTTAAAACAAGACCGACCCAGTTCATCTGGACAAACATTAGAATTTCAAGCTTATCCTGCAGATACTCGACTCTGCATCGTTACACTTATATTGCAATATATTAAAGTCACAAAGACTCTAAGGGGCACGGAGAGAGCTTATAAGCCATAAACGGCCTCATCACAAAGTCACGGTGCAAACCATATCAAGATGGTTAAGGGTGGTGTTAGATGCAGCGGGGGTGGATACTAATGTGTTCAAATCTCACTCCACCAGGGCTGCATCTACTTCGGCGGCTAGGATGATGGAAGTACCCATGGACCACATCCTGGCCACAGCGGGTTGGAGCAATGAAAAGACTTTCCAACGCTTCTATAATAAACCCGTGGCCTCTCCTGACACATTTGCAGGAAAAATTTTGAGTTCTGCAAAATAGTTACCCAATGTGGGATATATTATTATATTGGTATGAATAAATACCTATTTTGTTTTTTCAGCACAGTGTCATGTCTGAAATACGTTCATGCTCTTATCCCAGCATGGCAGTGTGTGAGCATGGACTCGTTCCAGGGCATGAAATTACAGAGCTTTGAAATCTTCACATAGTCACTCACGTGACTCCGAAGTAAAATAGTAAGATTAAATGAGAACGTACCAGTTTGAAGTTTGATCTTTATTTTATGAGGAGTTACGATGAGGGATTACGTGCCCTCCGCTCCCAAAACCCTCTATTATAAACTTCAATTGGTATGAAAGTTCTCTCTTATCTTACTATATTAGTCATTGTGACTGTCTGTGATTTCACACCACTGCTTTGAAGAATGTCGCGCATGCGTGCTGGCGGGGTCTTCACGTAATCCCTCATCGTAACTCCTCATAAAATAAAGATCAAACTTCAAACTGGTAAGTTCTCATTTAATCTTACTATTAACCTACAAACCTGTATGTCCTTGGAGTGTGGGAGGAAACCAATGTTCTCCGAGAAAACACACGTAGGTCACAGGGAGAACGTACAAACTCCGTACAGACAAGCACCCATAGCCAGGATTCAATCTGGGTCTCTGGCCCTGCATTCGCTGTAAGGCAGCAACACAACCACTGTGCCATAGATTAAATGTAGATTTAAAAGTCTGACATTCCATCATTTCACAGAATATTCAGCATCTTTTCCTTGCCGTAAACAGGTGAAATGAATGTGAAAGAATGCAAAATGCTGTCAAAAGGTGTACAGTTAATAAATGGTTTCATCAACAAAGCATTAAACATTGATTCTGTTTTCTCCAGGAATACAAATTTCATGTTTATTTATCATTTGCTATGAGTATTCAGTCCTGGATTTAATCTGGTGCAGTTTAGATGATCTGGTCTAACTGGTCTAATCGGGTGCAGTCTATCACAGCAGGGTAAAATCCCTGTCTCACGGTGCGAGTTGGCCCATGAGTGACCCCGAGTTTTCACTCGTGGTGATCACGTACAATCAACGTAGCAGGAACTTCGGAACACACGTGAGCAACTTATCGACTCGTGGCGCTAACGGCAGGTACCCGTGAAACTGGTTCACTCGTGAAAAAAATCAAACATGTTTGATATTTTCCACGAGTCAAATTTACTGTCCAAGTTAAAAATGGAAACATTTAAACTCGTTGTAATAACGTAGTGGCCTGTGCGTTTATCTTTGTGATTCGTGAGTTTACCGTGGGAACTCTTTATCTCAGCGGGACAAGCAGCATCTCTGGAGAGAAGGAATGGTTGATGGGATGACGTTTCCAAATTTCTGCTGTGTCCTAGTGCTCCATCTCAGATGGTAAAGTTCCAACTTTAAAGTGGCATATGACAATCTTAACTCTTCACATTTTACAGGATTGGATGCAAAATCAGTGATATTCTCGGCCATTCTCCGTCACACATTGAGAGAGGGACGGGGAGCGGGGAACCATGGTGGATGTCTAAAGGATGTAACTCCAGGGCACTGCCCCACACACTGACCCTTGACTGAAGCCCAGGGACTGCTCAGAACAGACAAGTCCGCCCTCTTTAACCTGACTCCCCTCCTCGTCCATTCTGCTGGAGCCCTTCCTCAAATCCCATCGGGAACAGTTGGGCATCCCAGTTGAAACGTGCAGCAGTACAGAATCCAGGGCATTCAGTGCCATCTCTCTGACACACACATGTAGACAAGAAAGCGTCAGGGGCACAGGGGTGGTGGTGATGGGCAGACACGGACTGTGGGAAAGTCCCTGTGTGGAGGCTGATCCTGTCTTGATTTAGATTGTGCTGATTGGAGTTATTACCGTCACTCTCTGTATTGCCCTCTTGATTTCACATTGTTTGTTGCAGCAAGGTTTGGAAAGCTCACAATGTGTTCTGTGCTTCCTGTGATTGTGATTGAACTGTAACATTGCAGTTTCATCAGCTCAAAAAACGAGCATTAAAATACAAAGGATCTTGATGTGAATTACTTTGTGTGTATGTCTGCCCGTGACCTGCGTGGGTTTTCTCCTAGATCTTCGGTTTCTGCCCACACTCCAAAGATGTTCAGGTTTGCAGGTTAATTGGCTTGTAAAAGTTGTCCCTAGTGTGGGTAGGATGGCGTTAATGTGCAGGGATCGTTGGTCGGCACAGACCCGGTGGGCTAAAGGGCCTGTTTCCCGCTGTATTCTATAAAGTATTTAAATAGACAAGGCAGGGAAAGGATAAGGACCTAATTTGAGCAAATGTGATTAGTGCGGATGGGTAAAAAGGACGTGAAGGGATGGTTCTGTGCTGTGTGACTCTGTAATTCTATTATCAGGCAATGGCCATATCCAACAAAAGAGATTGGTAACACTTTTCGAACAACATTCACTGACAGCCCCGGGTCCAATGATATGGGCTCCACCACGGTTGGGAGTCTCTCCCTGCTGCAGCCTTCTTCCACCTTCTCAGCCGCCGGCCAAACATCAGCCTCGGCCAGTTCCACTGAGGTCATCTTCTTGGGCCGCGCTTTGTCAGTGACTTCCCCCTTGACCTTCCTGCCATGAGGCCAGCTTACAGGACCTAAGGCACACGCATATGTCTCCGCTATAAGGTGGCGACCCTCAGAGAAGTCCCAGCCTCACAAACAACTCAACACAATAAATAATGTAAAGCAGCCTAGGGCAAGATGGTTTGCCCATGATTTGAAGCGTCATCCCGTCACCCATTCCTTCTCTCCAGAGATGCTGCTTGCCCGCTGAGTGACCATACTGAGGGAATTCCCACGTATATGAAGCAGAGAAAAACGTGAGTTCTACACAGCTCTGCCCAACGTTTGAGAATGGATTTGGTGGTTTGTACCCACTCCTCCTCCCTGCTCACCCACCCACCCGCCAAGCCAGCCATGGACCCCTCCTCATTACAGCAGCGGATGCGACATTTTCAAGAGAATGGGGCAGAGAGCTGGGGCAGCACTGGGATCGGAGCAGGGCAGATGAGACGCACCAAAGGAACAAACAAGTTGATGGCTGCAAGGGGCAGGCGGCAGTGGTCTTGTGCCCCAGCGAGGTGGACCGCTTTTCCCCCTGCTAATGCACACACAGAAAGAGAGAGATGAGAGCAGAGAATGATCCCAGCCTAGCTCTGGCACTGGACGGTGCGCATTTTCCCTTTGTAGGTCACATCAATAGACGCGGCCGCGCTGAATTCTATTTTTAACTCAAAGCCGCAGGATGGAGTTGTCTTCTTTTTACACTGTTGCTTCGCCGCCACCTCCTCCTTGCTGCACAATGGCAGCGAGTGTGGGGCCGAGATCCTGCCTAGTTTTTTTAAGTTCTGAAATTGAATAACTTTCAATACTGAATCAGAATATACTCTGTCCAGCTCCTCTATTTGATACTTTTAAAACAGGCTTTCATTCACGGTTGACTCAAGAGTAACCCATGAGAGGAACTTGGTAACTCGGGAGAGGAACTTGGAACAATGCATAAACGGCAAACTTGGTCATACCCATCGGAACTCGGTTAAACTCTTGTTCGTAAACTTGGAATCTCGTACACAACCACGAGTCTTTCACACCTCGTGGGTCAACTCGCACCGTGAGACAGGCCCTTTACACTATTTCCAGAATAGCACTCGGTAAATTAATTAACTCCATACCACTAGTCGGAATCTAGTCATTGGTAACATGGTTAACGACAATTGTTAGTTAACTGAATTCACATAATTTAACATAATTTAGGTCTAGAAACGTAACTGGATTTACCATGTAAATAATGTGACTGCAAATGAAGATCAGATGCCTGGTAGTCTGAAGCCAATGTCCAAACATCTGTTCCCACAAATCCTCTCAAACCACCATAAAGCACAAGTCAGTATTGAGGTTGAGAATTTCTGCTTTCGTGGATGAGTGCCGATCCAATAAAGGTTATGTGTAGAAAGGAATATATCGAAGATTGAATTGAATTGAATTAAATACTTTATTGTCATATGTGACAAGTCACAATGAAATTCTTTGCTTGCATATCCAAGGTATGTAAATAGTCGCCCATAAAGGGTGCTTACAAAGTTACAATTTCCCCTCCCCACCCACGCCTTTTTGTTCTTCCCCCCCCTCCCCCCAACTTCACAGTGGTCCCCCCACGCAGAGTCTTCCATTGTCCTAGTCCCCCCCCCCCCCCCCTCCCTTTTGGCGGTCCCCCACACACTGGGTCCCCGTCCTCAGCACCGGTGCCTCAATACAAAGTGCGGATTTTCCAGTATTATGAGCCAGTGTGTGGATATGCAGTGTTTTGATCCTGTGTGTGTTTGGCTAGTACAGTGATCCAGTGTGTGGTTATCCAGTGTTTAAGAAGGAACTGCAGATACTGGAAAATCGAAGGTAGACAAAAATGCTGGAGAAACTCAATGGGTGAGGCAGCATCTATGGAGCGAAGGAAATAGGCAACGGTTTCGGTCTGATGAAGGGTTTCGACCCGAAACGTTGCCTATTTCCTTCGCTCCAGAGATGCTGCCTCACCCGCTGAGTTTCTCCAGCATTTTTGTCTACCTGTGGTTATCCAGTGGTGTGATCCAGTGTTGTGACCCAGTGTTGTGATCCAGTGTATGGTTGGCCAGTGGTGTGATCCAGTGTGTAGTCCAGTGTTGTGATCCAGTGTATGGTTGGCCAGTGGTGTGTTTGGCCATTGTGATGATGTGGAAGGTGGCGGTACAGGCCTAGCTTAGCAAATGACACCAACCCCCCCCCCCAACCCTGCTCTTTTTCCATCATTTGTACACCCATCACCCCTCTTTCCCCTCCCCTCTGTCCCTTTCCACCGATATCCGATCCTCTGCCTTTATATTTCACTCCTCCTCTTCTTTCTTTATCTAGACACCATTTTGTCTCCTTTTCACCTCTAGCCTTTGTCGCTTACGCCATCCACCTGCAAGTCAAACTCCCCTCACTTATATCCACTAACAGCTTGCCAGGCTTTGTCCCAGCCTCACCTTTGTTATCCGGCTTTCTTCCCATTACAGCAATCAGTCTTAAGAAGGGGCCCTGCCAAAATCTCACCTGCCCATTCCCTCCACAGATGCTGCTTGTCCCGCTGAGTTCCTTGAGCACGTTATGTTTAGCTTAGCAAATGGGATGGGAGATTGTAACCTTCACGTGGTCCGCTCTGTTTCGACGAATGCAATCAACCTGGCGTGCACAATCAAATAAGATCAAAGTGAACAAGTTGTCCTATAACTTTAGGCTGTGCACGCCATACGCAAGAAGAAGAAGCTTAGCAAATGTTGCTATGAGACATAGCTGTCAGCGTAATGTTTTCAACAGTATATCAAAGTGTTTGACTTCACTTAGATTTGAATAACCTCTTTGAACTAAAACTGTTCCGCACACCAATCGACCAGCATTAAATGATCCATTTTATTTAATTGTGCTGCAATTTCCTTGACCCCTAATCCACAAGGTGGACGGAAAAATTAGCTACAGTGATCCCGAGGGTGCTCTTAGACACTTTCTCATAGTGAAACCACCCAATTATTCTTGTGTCATTAGTGCTGAACTAGAAAATACATTGGTAGAGGACAGCATGTGAAAGTTATTTTCATACAGATGTAAAAGAAGCAGGTCATCAAATAATTCAATTCAATCTTTAATTATCATTGTGCAGTGTACAATACAGAGACAACGAAATGCAGTTGGTATCTCCGAAGGGGGAACTTACGAATAAACAAGTAATTGCGCAGTATATACATCTATACATATACAGTGGTATCTGGGCAATTTGCTGGTGATTGGATAGTCCAGGGGAGCAGGGGGGGGGGGGGTGGAGACAGGCAGTCATTGAGGTGCAGCGTTGAGAAGTGTGACAGCCGCAGGGAAGAAGCTGTTCTTGAGCCTGCTGGTACAGCAGCGGAGGGACCTGTAGCTGCCGTATAAGACAGCTATTAAGAAAATAATTAACATGAGAAATAACATGAGAAGGGCGGCACGGTGGCACAGTGGTTGAGTTGCTGCCTTACACCACTTACAACACAGAGACCCTGGTTCGATCCTGGTTGAGTCACAGAGAGTGGCGAGTCTGTGGAATTCTCTGCCTCAGCGGTGGAGGCGGGTTCTCTGGATACTTTCAAGAGAGAGCTAGATAGGGATCTTAAAAATAGCGGAGTCAGGGGATATGGGGAGAAGGCAGGAACGGGGTACTGATTGAGGATGATCAGCCATGATCACATTGAATGGCGGCGTTGGCTTGAAAGGCCGAATGACCTACTCCTGCACCTATTGTCTATTGGCTGTACAGAATGTGTACGTTCTCCCCACGACCTGCGTCGGCTTTCTCCGAGACCTTCAGTTTCCTCCCACACACCAAAGGCATACAGGTTTGTAGGTTAATTGGTTTGGTATAAATGTAAAAAAATGTCCCTGGAGTAGGACAGTATTAATGTGCGGAGATCGCTGATTGGTGCAGACTCGATGGGCCGAAGGGCCTGTTTCCTTGCCATATCTCTAAACTAAACTAAACAGGGGAACGGTTTCTGTTTTCAAACTGTCTGCATGAGATAGTGTTCAATTAAGTTTTGCTGAAACCTACTTTCTCTGCTTCAAATGTGTTAGCTATGCCTCTTATCATTTCACAGATGTTAGTGACCTGTCCATGTTGTTGGTAATAGCAGGCAGTCAAAAAAAAGGTGCAAGGAGACAGTGCTGCTCTGATTTTGTAGAGTGAAGTGCAGCAGGTGAAGAATATTTAAGTGGAAGAGTCCTGGGAATGAGTATCAACATATTTCGAGTGGCAAATGGAATAGCAGAAATGTTAAAATGCACAACTGGACAGTGAGTTGTGAAAGGATTTGACCCAGGTGGATTAGAATCAAGTATTTATATGTAAAACAGTAAATAAGATGAGGAAGGCCTTCTTGGCAGAGAGAGTTCAAATGCAGACTACTCTCTCACGAGGGCAAAGGAAGGCTAATATTGTACCACATGAACCTTGCATTTTTCTATTTACTGATCAAACACACAGCAGTCTCATCAGATCATCTGGCATTTGTGTGAGTAGAGAATGCATCTGTTGATCTCCTTAACTAAGCAGATGAAACAAACATTAATGGAACTGTGAATTTTAATCCAGGATGTGTGAATTAGAATATTCAATTTAATATGAAAAGATTGAGAAAGCAAATTAAAGAACAAAAGGGATGGTGTTGTCAGTGAGCAAAGTAAAAATTCAGAAAGAAATAGTAAAAAATACTTTATTTAAATTTACACAACCCCACCCCCCCCTGTTTTGAGAGGTGGGGGACGATCCCCCTCATTTTTTGTAATATGGATTTTATAACTCGGTGAAATCTCCGCTTTCCGCGAGACTGTGGAGGTGGGACTGATGATCGAGGGCGTTGATTGGACAACGGAGACGTCGATCAGCAGGCAATGGGGGTGGGATATGATAATTCAGCGCGCTAATTGGAGGAAGGAGGTGTCGGTCAGAGGCGGAAATCATGAGAGGAATAGATCGGGTCTCAGAATACTCTGAGTCTTTTACCCAGAGTAGGGAAATCGAAGACCAGAGGACATGGGCTCAAGGGGAAAAGATTTAATAGGAATCTGAGAAGTAACTTTTTCACACAGAGAGTGGTGGATGTATGGAACAACCTGCCAGAGGAGGTAGTTGAGGCTGGGCCTATCCCATCGTTTAAGAAACAGTTGGACAGGTACATGGATAGGACAGGTTTGGAGGGTTATGGACCAAGCACAGCCAAGTGGGACTAGTGCAGCAGGAACATTTGTTGGCCGGTATGGGCGAGTTGGCCCTGTTTCCACATTGTATTAATCTATGACTCTATGACTCCTAGCAATGAAGCTCCCATAAAATTATTAAATTGAAAATTATATATTTACATACATATGTATATACGTATATATATATATATATATATATACATAGTTATACACATATATACATACATATATATACACATACGTATATACATACACACATATATACATATAGAACATATTCATGTTCGTTCCAGTGGATGGCAGAATTAGTTTTCTCTCTCTCTCTACTTTTAGTAATTCTTCTTTCTTATCAGTTTGATATGCTTGTCATGCTAGTGGTTACCATGTTTTTTCTTTCTAACTTATGGACAAAATCAACTTAAGGACATTTGTAAAACTGAACCTGTTCATTACATGGGAACTCACCAAGAAAGGTGACGCTGAAATGATCATTTTTAAATATACCTTTAGCTCATTGCCTTTTTATTAAATAATCTCTATAATAAACAGGAAGAAATAATGCCTGCAGCTTTATACATTATACATATTGGGGCACATGTATATAATTTAAAGGGCACTGGTGACTTTCAAATTAATTCAGACCAATTTGTTAATACTTTCACTTGTGAGAAAATGGATGTAGCACAGTAAGCTAAAGGCCAAATGGATAAGTGAGATAAACATAAAGAGGGAAGGGAAACATCAAGGAGGAGATCTATAACACACTGACAATGAGAAAATTCAGGGCACTAAGATGTGACCTTGGCTGTTATTCATTGACCATAACTCAACAACATCTCAAAGGAATTGCTGCAAGACTGACTGTAATAAGGATGATGCACACACAATTCATCATTGAGAATGTGTATACGTGTCCTGTTTCCAAAGATGGATGGGCTAGGTGTGGTTTAAAAGAGAATTCTGCTCAAGGAAATAATTATCATAGGGAATAGTCAAGAAAAAAGGAAAGATCATATATATATTTTTTAAATTATCAACCAAAAAACAATTTGTAGCCAATTTAGTATTTTCGCAGTTTTGTTCATCAAGAACAATGATAAATTTCCATTTCCATCTTTAACGTCATGAAAACAGGAAAGCTGGCAATGAAATTGGTGCTGAAATACACTATAATAGTTCATGAATAAAACCTTTTTTTTATAAAGGAAGCAGGTTTCAAAGTGTACCACGCAGGTGACCAGAAAAGTCGACCTTTAGAAGGGAATTTCAGACTTAAAAATACAGTTCAGCGTATCAAAGTACTGGGGGAGAGTGTACACCCCACAATGATTACTTGTGTAGAATTACTGAACACTTACATCACAAGCCACACCATTCAACACTAGCCTATAACAGGCTATATACTTTGTGTGAGCCACCTTCCATTTTGCCTCATCTCAGCACATGAGTATGTAACTCAGTGGGGCAGGCAGCATATCTGAAGAACATGGATAGGTGTCATTTTGTGTTAATACCCTATTTTAGACTGCAGGGGGAGAGAAGAAAGATGGAAAAGGGGAGAGGGAGGACTCTTCTTGGGATATGCATTCGCTACACATGACTTCTTTATCTATATTTTGTTATCCTGCAACTCACTATTTTCTGGGAATTGCCTTTACAAAATAACTCTCAAATTAAGTCAATGTTCCAAATAGTCTGAGACTTAACTTGTCTATTTTCTGACTTTCATCCTCATCACCTTTCAAATATTTGAAAATAACTGAATCAAAGATACACACACACCAAGAGAATGACCTAATTATGCAACCGCTTCAAGTCACACTCACTGAAAGACGAATCCTATCAAACCCCACGCAAAAAAGAAAATGAAAGCGTACCTCCAAAACCAACTCCCTTTGATCAAAAATCTTTCACCACAGGCAATAACAGTAAGGCTTCTTTGTTGCACGTAATCTCTCCAGAACTAATTTATTTATTAAAGTCTAAGAAAAATGCAAATCTTCAATGAGTTCCTTTTGCAGATTTGGTGTAAACAGCATTCACACACATGCATCCTTGCAGTAACATCTCCACTGGCTTTGCTGGCCCTGTGTAGGGTCTTAAAATCCGAGAGTCATACATTTATACAGCAAGGACACAGGTCCTTTGGCCCAATTCGTCCATGTGATGCCGCATTTGCCCGCTTTCAGCCCATGTCCCTCTAACCCTTTCCTATCCATGTACCTGTCTATCCAAATGCAAGGTTTGAAAGTGCATAATGAGAAATAGCAGGGCTGTTTTGGGGCAAGATTTTGCATTCATGCGCTGAAAGTGACCATCACAGGAAATGAAAGTATTTATTGTCCATCACGTTGCCCCTGAAATAAGAAGGCAATTGAAAGTCAAGCACATGAGTGAGTCTGAAATTTTACATAGGCCAGTATACGAGTAAGGCAAAGAGCTCCATCCCTGAAGAAAACTAGTGAATGAGATGGAAAATCAGATACCACCATTATATTTTTGTTTAAATTATGCACTTACTTCATTACTAATTTATATTCTCCAGTTGCCAAGTGGGATTCAAACACACATATTTTGTACAATGATTCAAAATGTTGATTGCTAGTCCAATACCTTACCTCCTATGCAAACATAGGCTGCTTCCGTGTGTTGTAGAGATGGCTAGAATATGGCATGACTCATCCCCTGTAAATAATGATACATCATGCCTCCCAAGGCAAGGTTCAGATTGGTCTCATCTTTACACATCCTGCCAAAGTAAATGAGTTCACGGACAGCTGAAAGACATTGGGATTATCTGCAATGATTCCAGGCTTAGTTTCACTGCCAGAATCACTGACGGTGGCCAAGTCAAGTCATACCGTCACCAAGTCAGCAGACGGTAACTCATGCTGAAACAATCCTCCACCCTTCAATGTCAGCCCTGCATCACTGGCTGATTTGGCATCTCTGCTGAGCAACCAATGCCTTCGAGGGTTAACAATCATCTTTAGCCAGTTGCTTTCAGATAAAAACATTGCATTATGTGAACACAAGAATCAAACAAGGAGCAAACGTAATCCACCTGTCCTTTCAAACCTGCTCCGTCATTCAACAAAATCATGGGTGATCTTCTACCTCAATACTGCTCAACAGCACGGTGGAGCAGCGGTAGAGTTGTTGCCTTACAGCCCTTGCAGCACCGGAGATCCGGCTTCATTCCCGACTACAGGTGCTGTCTGTACGGAGTTTGTACGTTCTCCCTGTGACCTGCGTGGGTTTTCTCCGAGATCTTCGGTTTCCTTCCACACTCCAAAGAAGTACAAGTTTGAGGGTTAATAGTAAGATTAAACAAGAACTTACCAGTTTGAAGTTTGATCTTTATTTTATGAGGAGTTGCGATGAGGGATTTCGTGAAGACCCCGCCAGGCACGCGTGCGCGACATTCTTCAAAGCAGCGGTGTGGAATCACAGATAACAACAATGACTGAAGATAGTAAGATTAAAGAAACTCGAATATACCAGTTGACCCTATGATAGAGGGTTGAGAGCGGAGGGCACAAAATCCCTCATCGCAACTCCTCATAAAATAAAGATCAAACTTCAAACTGGTAAGTTCTTGTTTAATCTTACTATTTTACTTTGGAGTCATGTGAGTGACTTCGTGAAGATTTCAAAGCTCTGTGATTACATGCCCTGGATCACGTCCATGCTCACACACTGCCGTAATACTGATGGAGGAAGTATGTTAACGTATTTCAGACTTGAACAAGCTGAAAAATAATAACATTTGTTAATACAACAATAAACCCCTGAACTAGGGGACAAACGTTTAGGGAACAGCACTTAAAACTGAATCCGCCAACGTTGCGGGGGCGGCCACAGGTCTGTTATAAACCGCTGAAATGTAGTTTCACTGGCCCAGCCCGCTATTGCGAGGACATAATCCATGAACACCTCCATGGTCCTTGCCACTGATGTGGATGCAGCCCTGGTAGAATCACATTTTTTAAATGTTAGTATCTTACCTGCTGCACCGAATACCACCTTGAGCCATCTCCTGATGCCCATTTTCAGACCTGTAGTCGCAGGTCTGGGTAGTTTAAGCAACTCTTCTATCACACAGTCACTTTATTGTGGGTCAAAACCATTCTATCCAGGTAATTCCTGTAGAGTTTGGACCCATTGTACTGTGTTCAGTGCCAATACCATCAGCACTTTGAAGGTGAATAAGTCCAGTGGTAAATCCACCAAAGGCGACCAGCTCCTGAGTAGGGTCAACACCACCCCTATATCTCTGGTAATATATCATGGTAGGGGAGGGATAGAACATACCCTTCAGTGTGGATACCAGCTGGTGAGCTTCCACTCCAATGTTGAGATAGGATGACAGTGCACTCCTGGGACTCTATATGGCACTGTAACTGAGGGACTCATTGTAATGCAGGCCCGTGAGGATTCCAGCACATTGGAGATCGTAGCAGATATGTAGGTGGTCTAGGTCCGACTATAGAAACCTCACATATCCTTATGTGGGTGAGGTACTGCTTCCTAGTGGACTCTCTCTGCACGCTGCTGTATGATGTCCATAGTCCTTTCTGTTGCAGAATCTGGTTGCGTTTTCTGCAACACCTGCCCGATGAAGCAGAATGGGGGAAAGCATAGAAACCCATTTCCCCCCAATTTTAGCGAGAACGCGTCCATTGCCACTGCCCCAGGATCTGGTTCTCAAGAGACATATGTTGGTATCCAATGGCTCAAACTGGACGCAAGGAGGTCGATATCTGGTGTTTCATATTAGGCTATAGTTTTAGCAAATATTTGGAGGTTCAACATCTACTTGATGTCGTTATTAAATACTTGTGACCTGGTGTCCGCCACTGTATTGAGCTTAACCGGAAGGTACGTAGCTGATATCCAAATATTTATTTCAATCCACCAGAGCCAAATTAATTTTCCCAATTCATCACAAGATATTGACTTGATACCACCCATAAATATGGCACCTCAGTGGTATTATTGAAGACGGACATGCGTATGCTGCAGATTAGTGCATTAAGCCCTTAGCCCGTGACATGCTCCCAGCATTTCTAAACAGTTTATACCTTGTGATTGAAGAAAAGTAGACTCGTGCAAATCCCATCTACCGCCCCAACTGGAATGGTGTCGGTAGCTCCCCAGCCCTTGGTGCTTGCCTCGGTTTGTAACACGACTAATGGGTTTGATGTAATGATGGGATTTAACAATCACAAACATTGATAATCCACCATTGTAGCTCAATTTATGCCTTGATTGGCAGCTGCATAGGCTCGTAAATGTCCAGCATTCACTTTTAATGCCGAGATTTTTGCTTTATGTAAGCTTCGATAGTGTAACGGCCCAAATTATGTGGCTGGAATGTAGTTACAAGTTTACCAATTACCTTAGCAACATGTCTAATAGTCGGTTTCCTGGCGCAAGCAAGGCGGTTACATGCCTCTATTATGTCTATTGCTTTGTTCCCTGGGATAGTGACAATCAGAACCCCAGAATGTATGTAACCTCCCCTCCTACTTGTGAGGTTATGCATGCAGTACTTCCAAAAGAACCAGACCCCCTTACCTCCATGGTGACCGGCGGGCCTGATGTTCTGGTTTCTGGTGTTCCGTCATTGCTGGGTTGTGTTGAGGTGCTGCCGGCGTGTAGGTCCTTACTGGTCTTTCAGGTGGCCCCCGAGGTCTTGCATATGGTTTTTGTCTGCGCACTGCCGGCCCGCTGGAGGGAGGTGGGTTCATCAACCCGACTGCCTTCAACTCCTAATCCAGGTTCTAGACCTGTTTGGGCAGGTCCTCACTGAACAGCTGTCTCGGTGGTGGCGTTGCTAATGCCTTGCACAACCCCGCGAATATGGGGTTTCGAGTCGGTTTAATGGCGATAATGGGAATCGTAATTCCATGACTAATTACGCAAGAGCATCCTCCTGCTCTGCCGTCATTTCCTTACCGTCAACCGACCTGGCAAAGGCAGTATCCTCGACATCAGCAATTTCAGGATCTTTAGGAACTTCAGCTTCTGTGCCCATATCCCCGGACTGATGTTGTGCCAGATGGGCGTGTTGACTGTCGGTACATTCAACGATATGCAGTTGTTTGGGCCTGGTATATGTTGATCGCCTCGGTAAGGACCTGTTCCTGCAGCTGATGTGTGGTGAGGTAGTCTATGTTGGTCACTGGTTTCAGCTGCAAAGGCTGACCTGAGTGCTTTGGCTGGGCGAACTTGGAGACCACATTCAGCAGTTCCTCCTGGGTTTTCTCAGGTACTGTAGGTTCCTGCTCCAACCCCTCTTGCGTGTCAGCCAGCTGCTGATCCGTGGCATTCCCCACCAATGATGGGGACATGCTGGGTGGCCCAGCCGCATGTCTCCTGGACTGGAGGACATCTGGTCCAGCTGCAGAGATTGTGCTCTAGGATACACTCCATCATGGGCTCCTCCAAGCCATGCGACTGCCGCCGCATCTGCGGACGACAAGTCGACTTCCTCAGGTCCTCCTGAACTACTGAGGCTTCTGTCATCGGCCTGCACCTCGTTGAGGTGATGACTATGGGTGCTTAGACAGGAATGTCGCTACCTGCCGCTCCAGCGGGGCTTCGCGACTCCCGTGCGGACATGCCGCTGGTCCGCAGTCTTCCGGATGGTGGCGGCCCGCCTGTCTGGAAGACATGAGCGGTGGTGAGTCAGTCCCTGCTGCCGAAGCGTGGTACCCCGACGTCCGCGCGGGCTTACCGCCACTCCTGACTACATGAGTCTGTGATGGCGCATGGTCGCCGCCTGCCGCCTAAGCGGGGCCGCACGAGCAAAATCAGCTGCCACCGGCCTGCACTCTGGCAGCCTGACCCGGTGGTGAGCCGGTACCTCCTGCTCCTGCAGGGCTCCCCGACTTCCCAGCAGATCCATCACCGGCCCGCAATCTAGCAGGTTACCCCCGGCGGCATGTCGATGCCTTCCGCTGCAGCGGGGCATGACCTGGGTGCAGCTCTCCCCCTGGTCCGCCCTCTGGTTACCTACATAGTAGGGGAGACAGAACATGCCGCCGAGCAGGTCACACGTTTACACACCTTTGCTCCACTGTCCCAATGCTTAGGTGACAGTGGTAGGGAGTCAGGGTCTTGCCTACCCTGCTCCCGCGCGGTGCTCCTCCCACTTTGCGGCTCCATGGTCAGCCGTGGTGGAGAGACAGGTCCTGCGGCAGGACTCCCCGATTTCCGCATTCTCATCCCGGTCCGCAGAGCGGGTGCTGCCGGTGTTGCGGGCAGCTCCAGGAATAGTGACATCTCCTTCTCAGAAGGCACAAGGCTCTTGAATAACACTGCATAACACTAACCTCAGCAACTATGATCTTCCATAGACTGTATCTGCACTACAGACTTGTACCATTATGGTACTTAGTATTACAGTTATTAATGTATTGTATTTTTGATCATTACACATTATGTGTGTTATTACATTTAAAGGCCTGTTAAGTACAACAAGTAGGAATGTCATTGTTCTGTTGTTAGTACATAAGACAATTAAACACTCTTGACTGTTGACTTTGACTTGAGTTTTATAGCTCTCTTTCTAAATCGAGGCTGGAGCACATAACCTTATGATTTAAATACGTGGGTATTACCCATTAAGCCACAATTGAAATAAAGGTTATGTAAATTGGCGCAGAATGAAAATTTTACATGTAAAAAATACATCAATTATATCCTAGTTGCATGACAGCAGAATGAAAACAAACCACAATGAAATTTCTGTACGAAGGAACTGCAGATGCTGGTTTACACTGAAGATAGACACAAAATGCTGGAAAAACTCGGCAGGTTGGGCAGTATCTCCGGAGAAAAGGAATACATGACGTTTTTTGGTCGAGACCCTTCTGTAGGAAATATTTCCACTTACATTCAGTCTGCATCCAGAGATATTTTAATGTTAATTTTCTTCGTTGTTCCCTTTCATTTCAATGTATTTTCTGGCCATTTTGTTTAACAGGTAACAATATATTCTGAAGGGTTCGGAAGAGATTTCGGTAAAGAGGGATATGAGCAAACACGGGAAAACAGAACCAGCTTAGATGAGGCATCTTGGTCGGCATGGATAAGTAGGGCCAAAAGGCGTGGTTAGCATTCTATATGACTATAGGAGTGCTCCGGCTAAATGCATGGTGGAGCTAGTTTTGATGTGGATTCACATCTTCCACTAATCCACGATCAGCTTGGCCAACCTTCTCATGAGTCCCAGCTTCCTTGTTCTACAGAGCTGCCTCACCACAGTTCAGTAAGAGGCAACAATGTTTTGTATTATTTTGTAATTTTCTTAAACCCTGAGTTGCAAAACGTAGAGAGTCCTTGTGTACAGTCCACTTTATATGGTGTGATTTACTGTATACAGCTATTGGTTCAAAACAATGAGACTTTGCAAAGTAATTTTTGTATCTCAATTACTCCATTTTAGACAATGTAGATTCGCTGCATCTTGGTAGCAGGAGCTTCTGGAATTATTCTCCCAGATTAAGCTTGTCATTTTAGATTTTAGACTTTAAAGATGCAGCACGGAAATGGGCCCTGTGGCCCACAGAATCCACGCAGCCCACAGAGCCTAGCAATCACCCCGTACACTAGCACTATCCTACACACACAACATTTAGGAAGCATTTGGACAGGTACAGGGATGGGACAGCTTTAGAGGGATATGGGCCAATTGCAGGCAGGTGAGACTAGTGTAGATGGGACATGTTTGTCGATGTCGGCAAGTTGGGCTGAAAGGCCTGTTTCCACTCTGTATGACTCTATGCCAAAAGACAATTTATGATTTTTACCAAAGCCAAGTAACCTACAAACGTCTTTGGAATGTGGGAGAAAACCGGAGCACCAGAAGAAAACCCACATGGTCACGGGGAGAGCGCACAAACTCCACACAGACAGCACCCAAGATCAGGATCGAACCCAGGTGTCTGGTGCTGTAAGGCAGCAACTCAGCCACGGTTCCATCAACCAAACTGTGGAAGAACAGCTAAAGGTTCTTTAACTTGCAATAAATCAATGTATAATTCACTAAGAATAATAATGAAGGTGCATTTTAAAACTGCATCAGGTAATCGGTCTTCCTGAGTTAAATCACAATAAGTGGAACTGCATGGAATGATCAAAAAGGGAGAAATCCTTTGCCTGCAGCACCTTAGATGTTTTATGCCATATTAGAGGAAGCATATAACCTTTACAAATCTTCAACTGCATGCCAATGAGACTCACGTTTAAACTAAATTAGATTTGTTTAATTTTACAGCCTTGAAGAAATTGATGCATATATTATGTCTTCTGTGAGAAGGGAGTTCTGTCTTGGCTCTTGCAGCACAGAATAGTCTTTTTGATGAATGCATATGAAAATTATAAGCTTTTATTAAGAAAGCTTACATTTTTTATGAGGTATGAAGTACTGTCAGTTTAAATAGAATATCATTGGTTTTAATTCTATGTCTGTCGTGGGCAAGATTCTGCAAACGGCTTCAGCAGAAGAGATAAAAAGTCAACAACTAATTTTGTAATGACACTTTTCCGTTGAATTAAAAAGTGACATTTTATGTACAGCTTCTTATTTTTTAATTTTTTTAATAATGATAAAGAAAAAGAGAGTAGAAGATAAAAGATAGAGTGATATATATGTGATATATAGTGTGTGAGAAATAAAAAAGTGTGAAAAAAGAAAGTTGAGAATGAAAAAGAAAAAAAAAGATAAGAAGAGTAGAAAGTAAGAGATTAAGGAGATCGTTATCTATATTCTTGACCATCCTTCACCCAATCCTGAAACAATTAGCTTCTATGGTTTTGTTGCACCATATGCTTCCAAAAAATCAACAAATGGAGACTAGCTCGTTAAAAATTGGTCTGATTTATCTATTAGGAGGAATCGCATTTCCTCAAGATGTGCAGTGTCCAACATGTTTGAAATCCACATTTTAAGCGTTGGTATGGTTGTGTTTTTCCAAAAATTAAGTATACATTTTTTTGCCGTTATTAACCCATAATTAAAAAATAAATTTTGAGATGAGTTCAGTTTATTCCCATCTTCCATTCCTCAAAATATAATCATTTCAGTATTAGGTTCCATTTTAATCTTAAATAATTTTGTAAATATTTCAAAAATATCACTCCAGAATTTATAAAGTTTTATGCAGGAGACAAAAGAGTGTGTTATAGTTGCGTTTTGGGATCGACATTTATCACAAATGGGGGAAGTATTTGGATAGAATTTATTCAGTCTAGTTTTTGAGTAATATAATCTATGTAAAATTTTAAATTGAATTAAATTATCTTACATTAATCGAACATTTGTGTATATATATCAAATACTTTTCCCATGTTTCCTTCTTAGTTTTTATCATTAATTCTCATTCCCACTCTTCTCTAAGTGTCTCTGTCAATGGTAAATCTATATTTAAAATACTATTATATAAATGTGATATTAATTTCCGTGAGTCAGCCTTAATGTTCATTGCTTCTTCCAATGGCTCTGAAGTTATGTTTTGATATCTTTGTATGTATTTCTTCATGAAGTCATAGATCTGAAGATATTTAAAATATTGGTTATTTTTCAGTTTAAATTGTAATCGTAGTTGTTGGAATGATAATAGATTTCCCATTTCATACATATCCCCGATCTTTTTAATTCCCATTCTTTCCTATTGATTATATGTTTTATCAATAAGAGATGGTTTAAATGAAGGATTATTCACTATTGGCATTAACAATGATAGGTTTCTAAATTTTAAGGATAATTTTAATAGTTTCCAAATTCTTATTGTATCATGTATAATTGGGTTATTCTTATATATAGTGTTGTTCAGTTTTATTGGGGAGAAGAGGATCGCTCCTATATTACAAGGAGACCAGTCCCCTTTCCAGAATTCCAGTTTTCTAGTATTTAATTGTTCCTATCAGGATAAAGATTGTGACTGTCTGCCTATCTATGCCTACGCCTATATGTAATATATGTTATTGTAAAATCACTGACTTATTATACATGTAACAATAATTTGGAAAAAAGGCTAATACAAAACCACACGTTTGGCAGAATGAGCAGATATTTTGATTAATAGTTTGGAGGAAGATCATTGAGCTGTCTTATTTTACCCATTAAAGAGTGTATCTATAGTTTCCACTAACATATTCCTAAATCTACCTTCCATATGTTTGATCACTTATTCTGTCATGGTTTGGATTCATCTACTATTACGATGCTTCGACTTGCGACATTTCAACTTTACGATCGGCAAATGCTTGGCAACAGCAGAGAGCCGCACGTCACTTCCGGTCATGTGATCGTAATGTATTAAATGCATTTTCGACTTGCGATATTTTTGGTTTACGATGGGTTTATCAGAACATCGTGGGTCGAGGAGCAGCTGCACTTTGTTATGTTCTTAAGGATCTAATAGGAGTAGGCATAAGCCATCCATCCTCACAACATGTTATTTAAGATCATGGCAGATATGATCTTCACATCAACTCCAATTTCCTTCCCTCCATACCTACCAATATCTATTGAAGTACTGTAAGAAGCATACTAAGAAGCATACTATCACAGCTTGGTTTGGGTGCAGCTCTACCTATGACGGCAAGAAATTGCAGAGAGTGTCCATCACATTAGAAGACTAGAATACAAAACAGGGATGTAATGCTGAGGCTCTATAAAGTGCTGGTCAATCGTATTTTGGGTCCCTTATCTGAGGAAGGATGTACTGGTGCTGGAGGGGGTCCAGAGGAGGGTTACGAGAATGATCCCATGAATGAGTGGGATAGCATATGATGAGCGTCCAGTGGCACTGGGCCACTACTCACTGGAGTTTATAAGGATGAGGGGGAACCGCATTGAAACTTACTGAATAGTGAACGGCTTGGATAGAGTGAATGGGAGAAGATGTTTCCACTAGTGGAAATAGTGCTAGTCCAGAGGTTATAGCCTCCGAATTAAAGGACTTTCCTTCAGGAAGGAGATGAGGAATTTCTTTAGTCAGAGGGCGGTGAATCTGTGGAGGCAATAGGTATTTTTAAGGCAGAGATAGATAGCTTAGTATGGGTGCCATGGGTTATGGGGAGATGGCAGAAAAATGGGGTTAGGAGGGAGAGATAGATGAGCCATGATTGAATGGCAGAGTAGACTATTTTGGGCTGAATGGCCTAATTCTCCTCCTAACACATGAACATGAACAAACCAGCCTACCCACCATTGACTCCGTCAACATTTCATGCTACCTTGAGACGGCAGCCAACATAGTCAAGGAACTTTCCACCCCTGTAATCCCCTCATCTCCTTGCCCTCGTCGGGCAGTAGATCCAAAATTTTAAAAGCATTCATGACCTGACTCAGGAACAGCTTCTTCCCTTCTGAATGGTTCTTTCATAAGCTACGATATATCCCAATCTTCCAACCTACCTCATACAGACGTGGGACTTTTCTCTGTATCTGTAACACTATAAGGCTGAAAACTATATACTGTACTCTGGTATTTTTCTCTTTGCTCTACCTATTACACTTGTGTATGGCTTGATTGTATTCATCTATAGTATTGCCACATTCCATTTATATGGCTGTATAACAGGCAAACAGATTGGAAGTGTTTTTTATATATAATAAAAAATATAAAGTACTGAGAGAATATGTATACCAATTTATAAATAGTATAGTATACGTTTTTAAACATGTTCAGTGATTCTTAATTCAAATTACTTACAAATGAAGGACCGAGCATATAATAAAAGTATTTTTGCCTCTGGCACTTTTTCAACAGTGTTAATAAATCTAGCATTCTTAAATACTCAGGAAATATTGTAACGGAAAGAAAGGTGGACCAGTTCTATTTCATTTCGGAGTCACGTGAGTGACTTCGTGAAGAGCCCGCCGGCGCGCATGCTCGACATATCGTCGTAACGCGTTGCTGCGACGGCTGGCGGTGGAGCGCGCTCCTTGCCAGCCCTTCATAAGGGGCCTCGGAGGTGAGTATTCCACCTTTAGTTGGTGGTCCTTGTTGTCTGATTATGTCTTGCAGCAAGGACATGGATGGGAGTTCGAAGGGCCGGAGGACGTCAGGACGAGTTCGCCGGTCAACAGTTCCGGGGCCTTTACCATCGGCAGTACCTGCAGCGCAGGCCGGGACTCAGGCGGAGATGTGGGTAAGCCCTGTGTTCACAGGTCCAGATCCGCCAGCACACCACAGCTCGGAGGAGTTCGTTGAGGAGGAGTGTGGTGTGCCGCCAGAGCAGGGGGACCCTGCCATGGCAGTCAGGTCGTCAGCGGGCTCGCTGGCGACCTCGAGCAGGGCACGTGCCGTTGCACGGCCTGTTCCACTCAGCCCTCCGAGAAGGGGGAGAGGAGGAGCCCAGAAGCCTAACCCTGTTAGGGCTAAGGCATTGCCTGTCGCGGAGGAGCGGTCAGGTTCCAGGGCGAGACCCGGGGCGGCTGTGAGGTCCAGCCGGCACACCCCGACTCTCGACGCCGGGACGGGTCGGTCGAGTCGGGTCTCGGCACGGTCGCCGAGCCCCCCATGGATGGGTGGGCGAGACCATGCGTCGGCAACGTCCACGATGTGGGCAGCCGGCAAGACTGCGCGGGCCCCAGGCAGCCATGCTTCGGCTGGTGCCGACACCTCGCCGCAAGTGCCCTTAGTGGCAGCGGCTTCAGCTCTCGCTAAACGGAGGCGATTGAACACGCCCGCGCAGGAATCGCGCAGTTTCGCCTCGGCGGCTGTTAGCGACAACTACCGGCACCGGCAGGGCCTCGACGAGGTGCGGGCCGATGACAGGAGCCCGGTCTTCTTTTCAGAGCCGGAGGACTCCGACCACCTGAGTGTTCAGGGTGAAGGGCGTATTGACCGTATGGAGCGGCTGCTGGAGCTCCTGCTTCAACGTCAACAACAGCAGGGCAGCAACAGGCACAGGGCGTCTTCACCAACATCTACTATCAGCCTGGAGCAGCAGGAGGAGGAGGTTCTGGTGGATCCCGTACCACCTCCGTTGGAGGTGCCAGCGGAGGAACTCTTGGATGTGGCGACCAAATTCGCGGCCCCACATACGGCTGGTCTTCCTCTAAATACAAAGCTGGCAGCCACAGTGGACTTTCTTAATAATCAGGTGCTGCAGGAAGAAGTCCTCATCCAGGCTATGAGCCGTCACAAGGCTCCATCAAACTGCAACTCCCTCAACGTGCCTGTGGTCAATACGCCAATATGGGGCAACATCAGTGCGGCTATCCGTCAACAAGAGCTAAAATTGCAGCGGATCCTGAAACTCCTCACGGCCGCTATTACCGCCTTTGCGCGGTCGGTGGACGGTGACGAACTGAATTTGGACCAGGAAGATGCTCTGGCCTTATTGTGCGCGACCCAGCACGAAATCAACGGGTTTCACAAAAACAGCATCCGCCCAGCACTCAACCCAAAGTTTGCAGGATTGTGCAAACCACCGCCGCCGCCGCCGCCCCGTCAGCTCTTTGGTGAGGACCTCTCGAAGAGAGTCAAAGAGTTTGACGAACAAGCCAAAACGGTGGGGATCATGCGCTCTAAGAGTGCCCCCACACCGTCCGGCTCAAAAGCTCCATACATTCGCTCACGAGGGTCGGCCAGTGCCTTGACGAGGACTCACCCTCTAGCTCCACAACGACAACAGCACCAGAACCAGCACCAAGGGTCTTTTTTAGGACAGGGTCGGCAGAGACCTTTGTGGAAATCAAAGACGCCGCGCCCTCAAGCCAACCCAGCACCTCCACGGCCACCCACACGTGTCAAGGACCGCCGGTAACCACGGAGGTGAGGGGGTCTGGTTCTCTCTTTTCTCTCTGTTTAACTTCCCATGTTGGTGGTCGTTTACGGTTGTTTTTGGATGCATGGGGTAATTTTACTGGTGATGAGTATGTGTTGCGGAATATTCAGGGGCATAAAATTGAGTTTATTAATGGCGACATTCCTCCATCCCAGCACATGCCTGGTCGTACGTTCAAATTGTCTGCTGCAGAACAGGCAGCAGGTTATAAGGAAATTTTAAGTCTGGAACAGAAGGGTGTGATTGAGAAAACGGTGCATGAGCCAATTGAATTTGTTTCGAACATATTTACTAGACCTAAGAAGGATGGAGGCTGTCGTGTCATTATTGATCTAACCCGTTTGAATACGTTTGTAACATATACTCATTTTAAAATGGATACGTTTGAAACAGCCAAATCATTGATTTCTCATGGCTGCTTTATGGCATGCATTGATTTAAGGGATGTATATTATTCAGTATCCATCCAGAAATATGATAGAAGGTTTTTGAAATTTATCTGGATGGGGCAACTTTGGCAGTATAAGGCTTTGCCTAATGGGCTCACTACAGCCCCTAGATTGTTCACTAAATTGGTGAAGCCAATCATGGCTTATTTGAGACAACGACATCATATAGTTATGGCCTATTTAGATGATGTCTTTATTGTGGGCCACACCCTGCAATTGGCTGAACAGGGTGTTGCAGCTGCTGTCAATATATTCCAACAATTAGGATTCATTGTCCATCCAGAGAAATCGAAGTTCTGCCCTGCCCAGGTAATTAATTACCTAGGGTTCACGGTGAACTCAATGAGCATGAGGAAAACTATACCAATTAACAAAATTGAGGAAGTCACTCAGGTGTGCAGAGATTTAATTGGCACCAATATACCATCGATTCGGCATACAGCCACAGTAATTGGCAAGCTAGTGGCTTTGTTTCCGGCAGCACGATATGGACCTTTGCATTATCAGAATTTGCAAAGAGCTAAAATTATTGCGTTAAAACGGAACGCTGGTCATTACGATCGATCAATGCAGCTGCCGTCCGAAGCGATAACTGAGTTGCAATGGTGGGTGTGTCACATTAGCAACTCATTTAAGCCTGTCAGGGAGGCTAATCCGGTGGTATTTTTACAGACTGATGCAAGGTCCAATGGCTGGGGAGCTACTGATAATTGCTCTAGTTGTGGGGGCAGATGGGACACCCTTGAGGCATCGATGTTGTTGACTCAAGGGATTAACTATTTGGAGTTGCTGGCAGCATTCCACGGACTTCGTGCATATTGTTCCAAGCTTGTTGGAGCACACGTCCGTCTCCAAATAGACAACACCACAGCTGTAGCATATTTAAACCATATGGGTGGTACCAGGTCAGTTTCGTGTGACAAATTGGCTAACTCAATTTGGCTCTGGTGTGTTCAAAGAGACATTTGGATTTCAGCTACCTATTTGCCAGGTGAGCTTAATACTGTGGCGGACACCAGGTCACGCAAATTTAATGACAACATTGAATGGATGTTGCATCCTGAGATTTTTTCTAAAGTCACAGCCAAATTTGGTAAACCGGACATTGACCTTTTTGCGTCATGGTTAAACCATCAGGTACCAGCCTACGTTTCATGGGAACCAGATCCTGGGGCAATAGCGCTAGATGCATTCTCGCTGGACTGGGGGAATTGGTTTTTCTATGCCTTCCCTCCGTTTTGCCTCATCAGTCGGGTATTGCGAAAGATTCAGGCAGATGCTGCCAAGGGCATCCTTATTATACCCGACTGGCCCACACAGCCTTGGTATCCGGTGGTCTTTGACATGCTCAACGAACCTTGGGTCCTTTTGAGGGGTTGCCCACAATTGGTTACTCACCCTGTCTCAGGGGAGCCACATCCCTGCCATGGCTATTTAAATTTGTTGGCTTGCAGGTTCTGAACAGGCCGTTAGCCCAATACGGCCTCTCGGCTCGGACCATGGATACCATCGGGGCGTCGTGTCGAGAGTCCACAAGGCGAAGATACCGCTCGCATATTAAGAAGTGGGAAGCCTACTGCAGCCGCTCTCGCATCATGTATGATGACGTGACAATAACCGACGTCCTGGAATTCCTCGCGGGGTTGCACCATGATGAACACTTAAGTTACAGTGCCATCAACAGCGCCAGAAGTGCGCTATCATTCTACCTCAAGACTGGGGTAGGATCCAACAGGCTAGTGTCCAGACTCATGCGGGGTATATTCAATATGAATCCGCCTACACCACGCTATAATATCACCTGGGATGTCAGGGACGTATTAGCCCTGCTCAGGACGTGGTCTCCCATGGAAGGGCTCCAACTGGACCAACTCACCATGAAGCTGGTGATGTTACTAGCGCTGACTTCAGCTCAGAGGGTACAGACACTACACAAACTTCGTGTCGACAGAATGACATCTACCCCTACAGAAGTAGTCTTTTTCATTGACGAGCTACTAAAGCAGCATAGACCTGGGTGCACAGGGCTGCAGCTGAAGTTCCCGGCATACCCCGCAGATGCTAGGCTATGTTTAGCCTCACATATCCGCCACTATGTCAAGGTGACGGCACGCATCAGAGGAATGGAGAGATACCTGCTTGTCACTCATAAGAGACCTCATCATCGAGTGACAGTCCAGACGATATCCAGGTGGCTTCGAGTCGTCTTGGGTAAGTCAGGTATCGACACTAATGTGTTCAAGTCTCATTCCACCAGGGCTGCATCGACGTCAGCGGCGAGGGTCATGGAGGTGCCCATGGACCAAATTCTCGCCACAGCAGGATGGGCGAATGAAGCTGTGTTCCAGCGTTTTTATAACAAGCCTGTTGCTGCTCCTCTACAGTTCGCAGAAGCCGTGCTGAATGCAGGTCCAGAACGTGGAGATGTCCCCGCATGAGGGGTTTTGATTTGTTATTAATAAATATGCTCTTGTTTTGCAGTATGAACTATTGAGCCAGTTTGTTCCTCCCATCCATCCCTGGTAGTGGTGTGTCAGCATGGACGTGGTCCAGGGCGTGTAATCACAGAAGCTTTGAAGTCTTCACGAAGTCACTCACGTGACTCCGAAATGAAATAGTAAGATTGAACGAGAACTTACCAGTTCGAAGGTTGATCTTTATTTCATGAGGAGTCGAAGTGAGGGATTTCGTGCCCTCCTCGCCCAACCCTCAATCACCTTCATCTGGTAATCTTAGTCAATTCAATCATACTATGCGAAGTCATTTCTATTGTTGGTTCTGTGATTCCACGCCGCTACTTTGAAGTATGTCGAGCATGCGCGCCGGCGGGCTCTTCACGAAATCCCTCACTTCGACTCCTCATGAAATAAAGATCAACCTTCGAACTGGTAAGTTCTCGTTCAATCTTACTATTCTATGGTGTTGCCATATATACTTCATGGAAGGTTTTACATTAATGATAATTTCAATTAATGTTAGCATAATCTTTAAGTGTACCCCAAGCTGCACAATTTAAATTGCATTTTAAGCACCATTTTTGGATTGTAAAGGAACCAAAAGTTGGCTGACCGGCTTTGAACCAACCTCTCCAACTATTTTATTTCAATAGGCAGTATTGTGCTGGCATACTGCATGTGTTGTCACTGTCTTTCAGCAGGTCCGTTTCAATTCAGCTGTTACAGGTATGTTGAAAATATTGATATGCTTTGGCAAATTGAAATCTTTTCAAGCTACACTCAGTAGTCAATACCAGGGGAATTACAAAATATCAAGTGAATTGTATTGTTCCTAACCCGGGAACTGTTGAATCAATCAAACCAAATACCAGAGCATTTTCCCTGACAGCTATTGTTATGTCTTCCATTGTCTGCTTGTTTATCAATTGATTTCTTTAGCGTTTAGTTTTATAATTAAAGAATTCACAGAGGTCTGTCATTCTGATCCAAGTCATTTGAGACCGTGCCTTAGCATTTCTCTGCTGTGCAAAACTTGCATTTATCGTTGCAAAGCACTTTGATGGTTAACATAGAAAAAATCCAAAGATTGACACAAAATGCTGGAGCAAGCGCGACAGGCAGCATCTCTGGAGAGAACGAATGAAGTGTCCAGGAGCAGAATAAGCCATTTGGCCCATCAAGTCTCCTCTGCCATTCAATCATGACTGATCTATCATTCCCTCTCAACCCCATTCTCCTGTCTTCTCCCCATAACCCCTAACACCCTTACTAATCCAGATTCTGTTAACCTCTGCCTTAAAAATATCCATTGACGGCCTCCACAGCCTTCTGTGGTAATTAATTCCACAGATTCACCACCCTCTGACTAAAGAAATTCCTTCTTATCTCCTTTTGCCACATTCTATGGCCTCTGGTCCTAGACTCTCCAACTAGTGGAAACATCCTCTCCACATCCAATCTGTCTTGGATAGATAGATGGATAGATGGATAGATGGATAGATGGATAGATGGATAGATGGATAGATAGATAGATAGATAGATAGATAGATAGATAGATAGATAGATAGATAGATAGATAGATAGATAGATAGATAGATAGATAGATAGATAGATAGATAGATAGATAGATAGATAGATAGATAGATAGATACTTTATTAATCCCCTTTTCAGGGGAAATTCAGATGTCTAAACTCCTGTTCTGCAGGTGTTCCTACAGAATTAAGTGTTCCTCATTCTTGTGCACTTCAGAACAGCATGTCTGACCTGCACAGCACTCTTAGGATGCTTATCGGTAAATAAATGACATACCATTATCCTTGGCATTCCTTTATTCCTGTTCCCACCCCTTCTCCGCTGTTCCAAGCAGTTCCCCACTCTCAGATTGTTTCCCATCTCCCCTGCTCCCCTCTCATTCTGCAATATCCCTCTGAACTCTTAAACATCCCAATGAGATCCAGTCCCGGTGAACCCCCCTTCCTGCCCATGGCACCACCCACTCCTGGATATCCACTTTTGATTTTACTCTCTTCCTAACCACGCACCCAAAAGGCATTCCCTTCATGAACCTGAGTGGCAACATGACCCAATTGGACTTCCTGTGCAAGTGTCAAAAATGACTTTCAAGTAAAACATCTTTAACTCCAAAAATCGTCCATTGGCCAGTCTTTATTTTAGACTTTAGAGTTGGTGTGAAAATAGGCCCTTTGGCCCATCGAGTCTGTGATGATTAGCAACCCCATACACGAGCGCTATCCTAGGGGCAACTTACCATTTACAGATGCCAATTAACCTATAAACAGACAGACTTGTATGTCATTGGAGTGTGGGAGGAATCCAGAGCAACTGGGGACAACACCAGCGGTCGCAGGGAGAACGTATAAACTCCATTCAGACGGCACCTGTGGTCAATATTGATCCGCTATAAGGTAATAACTCTACTGCTGCACCACTGTGCTGCCCCTTGCAGTCTCTTGCTGGGCACGTGCAAGTGAGACTGCCAGTGGAAGGCCAACAAACAAAATGGTCAAATGTGCAGGAAGGAACTACAAATGCTGGTTTACATCAAAGATAGACACAAAATGCTGGAGTAACTCAGCGGGTCAGGCAGCATCTCTGGAGAGAAGGAATAGGTGACATTTTGGGTCAAAACCCTTCTACAGAATGAGTCAGGTGAGAGGGATGTAAAATGGAATGACAGGAGAACCTAATACATGGGATGCGGCTGTAAATGGATTCAGTTTTCTTGAAGAATGGTCTCGACCCGAAATGTCACTCATGCATTCTCTCCAGAAGTGCTGCCTGTCCCGCTGAGTTACTCCAGCTTTTTGTGTCCATCTTCATTTTTCTTGACATGGTTTAGCCACATAAGCATTTCCTGCTTGCCACTTGGCACAGTGCTTCTGTTGCTCATATCTCCAAGCACCACTGGTTACACCTCCTTGCTGGCAGCAGTAGATTTATTTCTCTTGTATGCAGAGAAAAGCATACGCTCCTCCTGAAAAAATAATTTCTGTGAGGTGTCATTAAACCTGATTGCAGCCTTTGCTTAAACCTCCTGTTTTTAACACTTGCCCTCCCTCACTTTGCATTTTATTTTAGTTTTGTTAAGGGCCTGTCCCACTTGGGCGTCCTTTGCGCGTCATTTACGCAACATCATTTATGAGTCACGACGCACGACGCGCATGGCGTGCATTATGCACGCATGGCGCGTGGTGAGGCATGGTGGCGTAGGCAGTGGCGCTGTTCCTGCTTTCACCCCATATCCCTTAAATTCTGTTTACAATTGGTACAATTGGTACAATTTACGAATTATACCAAGCCAATTAACTTACAAACGTGTATGTCTTAGGGGGAGGAAACCGGAGATCTCGGAGAAAATCCACGCAGGTCAAAGGGAGATTGTACAAACTCCATACAGACAAGCACCAGTAGTCAGGATCAAACCCGGGTCTCTGGCACCAGGGCCTGTCCCACCAGCATGCAACTCCATGCGATGAGCGCGGGGCTCCGAAAAACTGACCATGTTTAAAAATTCCGCACGGCAACGGCTTGTTGGATCGCAGTCACCACGACGCATTATGCACCGTCTCGACGTCGTGCCTCCGTGACCCTCTCTGTAGGTGCCTCCGTGACCCTCTCTGTGTGTGGCACTGTGGCCTCTCTGTGTGTGCCACTGTGCCCCGCTCTGTGTGCCCCTCTCTGTCCTGGCGAACTTACCTTTCAGACTTTGCTCCAAGTTCGCCTCACTTTGCGCCACGTCGCGCCACTCAACCGACATCCGCGTGGCCCCCGCTGCCGGTTTGGTCGCGCTCTTCCAATGCAGGCGCATGCCGTTGGGAACTGACCTGTACAGGGATCACCCGACCACCGCGCGGCCCCCGCTTCTAGTTTGATCGCGCTGACCGCATGGAGTCGCATGCTGGTAGGACAGGCCCTTAAGGCAGCAACTCTACTGCTGCATCACTGTGCTGAGATTTGTCCGTTGTGTGAGGAGGGTGATGGTAAGTGTGAAAGGGAGGGTTATCTTCATACGCCTTGGTGATGGACCAGGTCAAGCAGTTCCCCTTTAAGGACTAGATTTTAGATTTTGTGAAGTCTTGCTTCTGCACCAGTGACCCTTCAGCCTTGCAGGTGCAGCTGAATCTGGAAGCTACTGTTAAAACAAGTGTTGCATGCTGCTTGACACGAGCACGCACATGCAGCAGTCTCCATGCACATGTGAGGTGTTGCACAGAGGACCCGGAACTCAAATGGCAACCCATGCAACACATGCACTGCGTGCTCAACCTTCAAAGTAAATATAATCATGCAATGCGCAAAAAACCCATTAAATTCCCCGGTCAGAGGTCTTGGTAACTGAGATCCACAATCCAGCTCATAGAAAAGTTCCGGCCCAAAACATAACCTATTCCTTTTCTCCAGAGATGCTGCCTGACCTGCTGAATTACTCCAGCATTTTGTGCCTATCGTCTACCTCCATCAATGGATCACCTTCACTGTCTTTTGCCTTTACCTGCAAAGTGCAATCTCCTTGCAATTCAGGTTTAGATTAATGCTGCAGGATTGTGATATCCTTTGCACAAACAACACTGCCAAATTTCCATTGAGAGGAAAGAGAGAGTCGTTTCAAAAGCAGATCTAAGCTGAGTTAGTTAACCATGTCACAGAGCATTTTGAATTTTATTATAGGTCGCTTCTTCCCTGAACATGAACAAGTAAGAAACCCCAGTTCCAATTGGATTGGGCTTTGCTGAAATATTTTACATTTTGTAAGCGGCTCTACGGCTAATACTGTAAATAGATGAAATGAGCTCTGGGTATCTCCAAGGTTTTATTCTGCTTTTGTTGATTTATGAAAATACTTAGTTGATCTGCAACAGAGCTGATAGTCTCTCTCTCTCTCCCGATCTGCAGAAAGCCAAACCGCAGCTCTGGTAAAAGAAGGGGTTACAGGCTATAGATTCAATCTTTCAATCTTTCGGCAGCTGAGGTGAAGGTGAAGTACAATCATCATAGCATTACGAAGCATCAGTACTGAGCAATCCAATTCTTACGGATCATCCGAAGGCTCTCTAAATCTTATTATCCTTTTCTGATTTCCCTGCCGGAGGCAAAATATTTTTATCTGTTTGCTTAAAGAGTGTTTGGGTTCGATTGTAATTATTAAAAGAACTGCTGTCTGACTTTTGGTTTACCTTTTACTTTACATGCTCTTGTTACAACCAAGAGGAAAACAATGACCAGGATTATAACTGCTCAACAGAATGGCAAGGGGAGGGGGTAAGCTAGGGAATGGCGGACCGGAAATGTTCTATATTGCGCCCATTATCAATCAAAGGTATCTCAACTCAATAGTATTTTATTAATTTCAACTTTCCTGAATTCAGCTAAGTAGGTATCAAATGGTATAAATTTATAAATTCATAGGTGATAGGAGCAGAATTAGGCCATTCAGCCCGTCAAATCTGGAAACATAGAAACATAGAGAAATAGATGCAGGGGTAGGCCATTCGGCCCTTCGAGCCTGCACCGCCATTCAATATGATTATGGCTGATCATCCAACTTAGTATCCCGTACCTGCCTTCTCTCCATACCCCCTGATCCCTTTAGCCACAAGAGCCACATCCAACTCCCTCTTGAATATAGCCAATGAACTGGCCTCAATGACCTTCTGTGGCAAAGAATTCCAGAGACTCACCACTCTCTGTGTAAAGAATGTTTTCCTCATCTCGGTCCTAAAGGAATTCCCCCTTATCCTTAGACTGTTACCCCTTGTTCTGGACTCCCCCAACATCGGGAACAATCTTCTTGCATCTAGCTTGTCCAACCCCTTAAGAATTTTGTAAGTTTCTATAAGATCCCCCCTCACTCTTCTAAATTCCAGTGAGTACAAGCCGAGCTGAGTCTATTCCACCATTCAATCATGGGTGACCTATCTCTTCCTTTTCACCCCATTTTCCTGTCTTCTCCCCATAACCCCTGGCACACTGGTCATCTAAGCTCATTAACACCATGATGAATCTTGAGTCAATTGACATCCACAGAATCCATTGACAAGGCAGGCTGCGATGAGCAAAGCCACATAGACTTGTAGTGAGGACTATAGGGGTTAACAAGGAAATGCTATTCTATAATGGTGGGAAGATGAAGCTATCAGTAAGTCAAAGAGGTTGCCATAGAAGTCAGTAGAAGAATGCGGTCACTCTTTCCTGGACATTCGCCACTTATGGTTTAATGACTTCCTCAGGTTAGAAAAAGTAAAGACAGGAAGTAATTCATCAATACACTGATGTATCTTTGATTGTAACCTTCTCAATAAAGCTCCTGGGGTGGAAGATTGCAACCTTCACATGGTCCGCCCTGTTTCGACTAATGCAATCAACTCGACGTGCACAAACGGAAGATCAAATAGAACAAGTTGTCCTACAATTTTAGGCTGTGCACGCCACACGAAAGAAGAATAAAGCTCCTTAATTACAACACATCACTCCTCGCACCTTTATAAGTTTATTCATCTCTGTCTTGCTCTCCAACACTGCCCTGGGATTTGGATTCACGGCGCTGAATTGTTAGCTCAGGCTTTTGGACGACAGAAGATCAGAGAAAGACAAAGAGGTGGTAATGACCATCCAGCCATCAGCTTATTGACATCAGACGAGAAGGCTCAAGAGAAAACATAGTGTTTGAGAAAGGGAGATGGGTACCTTCCAGTCACTTGCAAGCAGTAATCTATCACGTCCAAATCCACACACAGCACTCCCTCTAGTCGGCAGAGAGTGATAAAGGATCATTTGCGCAGTACGACCTTCTCAGCTCTAATTAATGCCATTTATCTAACACAAGTTGCTCACACTTTAATCAGCGTTTATGCAGCAGGAGGATGGCAATAGAACACAGAGAAGCAATCCACTCATTCGGAGGCTGCACCAGCAGACAAGTCCGACCTTCTGCACATCAGTTCATATAATCATAGAATCAACAGGAACCTTCGGCCTACTCAAATGCCAATTCGGCCAACAGGAACCATCCATGCCGACTCAAATGCCCCATCAATGCTAGTCCCATTTACGCGAATTAGACCCATATCCCTTTTGACCGTTCCTATTCATTTATTTGTCTAAATATTTTTTAAATGTTTAGAAAGAAACTGCAGATGCTGGTTTAAACTGAAGATAGACACAAAACGCTGGAGTAATTCAGCAGCTCAGACAGCATCTCTGGTGAAAATGAATAAGTGACGTTTTCGGGTCGAGGCCCTTCAGATGTTTTCTGACCTGCTGAGTTACTCCAGCCTTTTGTGTCTGTTGTTATTGTACAAAAAAATGGGTTAAATGGGACAAGCATATATGGGGATCTTTGTCAGCATAGACAAGTTGACCCGAAGGGCCTGTTTCAGAGATGTATGATTTTATGATTTAATCTCATTCGCCAATATCAGAAGATCCTGGCCGTTCATTCCTGTGTAAGAATCAAACTTTCACAAACAGTAATCTAGATGAAGAATCAATCAATGTTCAGTCTTATTGATCAATCATTGCCTTTTACTGCTGAGTGCCCAGTGTGGTGCACTTCAACAATCTGGCCTCCATAATATACACATGCACTGTATCCATGCCAAGGCTTTCAAAACCTGCCCTGAGATTTACCATGTTCCTTGTTAAAGGTAGTTGATCGACTTACATGCCATATGTACCCTTCCCATTAATGTCCTTTATCCGTTTGATCTGCACCTCCACTGGTGCTTCTGTTAATAATGACTGTTAACTGAAAGTCCTGTCACCTCACACTACAGCTGCTTGTAACATGTATACAAAGTGAATTCAATATCACCTGCGGTGCTTTAAATATTTTATGGATTCACTTCTGGTGCTTACTTTGGAGAAGTTTATTCCTCCCATCCTGATACTATACTTGAAACATTGTCTTGTTTTGTTTTGCAAGCTCTGACTATGCGTTCACTTTTCCAATGCCATTAGAGATTAGATACTACAAACAGAACAGCGAAATGAAGAATGACTAAGTATATCTATAGGGGTGACTTGTGTTACCTGCAATCACGTGATGTTGTCCATGTTTCTGGGCCAAACCTTTGGGGGTTGCAGATGACCATTGATTACTATTGCGTCACATTTTGCTGCTGACTCATGTTCTTGGCCGCCATCTCTTTGGAAGATGTAGCGTCAGATGTCAATCCAATAAAATTGCATTCACTTAGTTTGCATCCTTTCATTACATAGTCATCTGTCATTAGCCACAAAGTGACAAATCTGTGGAATTCATTGCATAGATTGTAATTAGTACGGTTGTCTGGGGTTATGGGAGAAAGCAGGAGAATGGGGTTAGGAGGGAGAGGTTGATAAGCCATGATTGAATGGTGGAGTAGACTTGATGGGCTGAATGGCCAAATTCTGCTCCTATCACTTATGTCCTTATGACCTTATGACAGCTACAGAGGACAAGTCAGTGGATATTTTTACGGCAGAGATTTACATAGGAAACATAGAAACATAGAAAATAGGTGCAGGAGGAGGCCATTCGGCCCTTTGAGCCAGCACCGCCATTCAATATGATCATGGCTGATTTTCCGCTATCAATAGACTTGATCTCACTGATCTGCATGCAAAAAAATAATCTCATTGCACCTTGGTACACACGGCAATAAAGGAACCATTGAACCATCGAACCTCAAATACATCTCATGATCCAGCTTCCATCGTCCACTGGAGCAGAGAATTCCTGAGAGAAAGATTTTTTCTCTGAAAGATGACATTCTACCCATCTCAGTTTTAAATTTCTGCCCCCTTAACATATAACTGGGGCCCATTTTTAATGTTTAATGCTTCACCACTGAAATACCCACTGTTTTTTCCACATCCCCAATGCAGCATTCAATAACCGTGCATTTTCAGAGATACAGTACCTTCCAGCAAAGAGATTATTGGGCACAAATAAATCACTGACCTCTCTATATAGGAATCTAATTATACACAAACCTAACTGCAAATCCTCAGCTGCCAATGAAGCCTCTTTGCACTGCACCCTAGTACATTTATTGTACACACAATACCACAGTATTCACAGCTTAATTTTAGTTTAGGTTAGTTTAGTTTAGTTTAGACATACAACGCAGAAACATGCCCTTCGGCCCATCAAGTCCTCACCGACCTGTGATCCCCGCACATTAACACTACCCAACATACACTAGGGACAATTTAACATTTATAACCAAGCCAATTAACCTACTAACCTGTGCGTCTTTGGAGTGTGGGAGGAAACCGAAGATCTTGGAAAAAACCCACACAGGTCATGGGGAGAACGTACAATCTCCGTACAGACAAGCACCCTTAGTCAGGATTAAACCCAGGTCGCTAGCGATGTAAGGCAGTAAATCTACCGAGATGCCACTGTGCCATTCCCTTGCATTCAGCTGTGTATGCAATTTCTTGCACAGCACCTTTCATTGTTTTCCTTGACTTATTTCGTTTTAGAATTAGTTGTGTGTCTACTATTGAGCTCTTCCGCCAGAGGGGCAAACAGATTTATTTATTTCCTCCCTGTCCCTATCACTAACAATAATAGCAAGGGTGCACAGCTGCACAGTGCTAGGGTCGCTGCCTTACATCACCAGAGACCTGGGTTCGATCCAGACTATGGGTGCTGTCTGTATGTAGTTTGTATGTTCTCTGTGTGACCATGTGGGTTTTCTCCAGGTGCTCCGGTTTCCTCCCACATTCCAAAGACGTGCAGGTTTGCAGGTTGATTGGCTTCTGTAAATTGTCCCTCAGGTGTAGTATTGAACTAGTGTACAGGTTGGTTGGCATGGACTCAGTGGATCGAATGGCCTGTTTCCATGCCATATCTCTAAACTAAACTAAACTAATGCAAGGATGAAACATCAACTTTCTTTCCCACTCCACACAGACTACCTAACCTGTTGAGTATCCCCAGATTTGTCATTTTGTTATTGCCAAATTCTAACACCTGCATGGTGTTGCTTTTCGAAGACCAAGTAGCTCGCTTCACATGATAGCCACATCATCGAATAAAAGTGATGAGGACTCTGCAGCTTCTTAGAGCACAACATTTACAGGATTATATACAATCACATCACTTTAATGATAATTGAACACTGGGTGATTTTGGGGTGACATAAGAATCATAAGTGCACCTTATTATGCAGACTAAAATGGAAGCCATCTGTAGCCACAGGCCCAAATGTTGATGAAGCCATCATTCCAAATGCTTTTCTGAGTGACCAACTTCATTATCCTATGTCTTCGGCATAACTTTGGAAATATCCTGAAACATAAGCATTGAGAGTGGTGCTCAGTTTTATAGCATTTGCACGCTCCACACCCTGTTGTACTAGGACACTGTCAAGATCTCCTATCATCTGAAGGTTCTCAACACTAAACAACGCCTGTACACGTTCTCCAGGGATGCTGCCTGATCCGCCGAGTTATTCCAGCACTTCGTGCCAATCTCCCATCACCTGTTATGTTTGTTTGAACCTCCTCAGAAGAATCCGACTTACACAGTCTCTGCTTGTTGGAACCCCATTGTGATCTCCTCCCTTAGTCAAAGCCAAAAGAAGGCATCAAGGAGCCTGCCCCTGACAATACTTCTCTCATTGTGTGTTAAAATCCTGCTCTGACTGTTAGGATCTAACTGATGGAGCTACATTTGACATTTCTGAGGAGAAACGCAAAGTGTAATGGGCAAGTTAGAACAATGCACAGCAGTGAAACTGAAAAGCAATATGAACAAAGTCAGAACTGATTTCACAAAATCTCTCTCTAAGCCTCCCAGGGAAATAGTTCACAAAATTCTTCCAAGGGAACAACTTTCACAGAGACCTGTGAGGATACCCTGCTGGCAAATGTGTTTGTCATCTCTCCTGCTCCTGTCCAATGCTTTCATCTTCCAGTCACAGGAGGGTTCCAGTTGAGGAAAAATTCCAAAATACCTGTTAGTATTGAGATTAGTGAATTCTGAATGGATTTCTTGATCAGAAGCAGACTCCATAAGGATAAGCCATGAGGTTAGGGATGTGGCATTAAGCTTCTGAAGACTTGTCACCTTTTGCGAATATAACTCACTTGAATTTTCTACTGTTTTGCTTGCAATGGAAAATTATTTTGCTGACAAATTCAGCTTCTGTTGCCATGTTGCATTACTATGCCTTGGAGTGACAATTAACATGCATTTTGCTTTTTATCAAAAGATACTATCTAAACCTTTTTTATTCCTTGTAATGCCTTGAAGCAGAAAAGAAAGCTGCCCCTTATATTCAGCATTTTATCAATTTGTTCTTGATTAAATTTAACAACAATGAAAATAGTGGATGTAAATTCCTTTCATTTATTTCTAAGTTAACTTGGTGATCAAACAGAAGTTAGTCAGCGAGATCTGGAAAGGATGTGAAGAGGAAAGATAAGGCTGTGAGCAGAGATAAATATATGGTTTATTCATGCTATCTCTTTATCAGCAAGACACAAGGGGCTGCAAATGCTGTAATCTTTTTTATTCGGTAGAAGAGTCCCAACCCATAAAGTCCTCAATCCATGTCCTCCAGTGATGCTGTCTGACAAGCCGATATACACCTGCACTTTTGCTCAACTATCTCTGTATAATCTCGCAGCACAGTCTGTAACTGAAGGTGTCCATGCTATTTTTCAATCTTAAAATCATAATCTTCATCCTTTTATTCTCTTTAAGAGATCTATTCGACTGATATTGTATATATTACTTAATTAGTAATTTATAGGTGCTGTCTGTGTGGAGTTTGCATGTTCCCCCTGTGACTATTTGGGTTTTCTCTGTTTTCTTCGCACATCCCAAAGCCATGGAGGTTTATAGGTTAATTGGCCTCTGCAAAGGAAAATTGCCTCTGGTATGTAGGGGGTGGGTGAGAAAGTGCGATAACATGCAAGTAGTGTGAACAGGTGATCGATGGTCGACGTGGGCTCAGTGGGCCAAAAGGTCTGTTGCCATGGTGTCTCTCTAAATTAAATTAAACTAAACTAAACAAGCAGTGGGCTTTCAGGAGGGGAGAGGATTTTGGGAGAAGAGGAATGTTAAATGACATGCTGGTGTTTAACATGTTGATAATGTCTGATTAAAGATAGTCTGTGGATCTCCAATGAGGTGGAGTGTAGGTGTGGAAGAAGAGTCTCGATCCGAAACGTCGCCTATCTCCTTCGCTCCTTAGATGTTGCTGCACCCGCTGAGTTTCTCCAGCTTTTTGTGTACCCTGGAACATACTCTAGTTGGTGATAGGATGTTTCAGTTGCCTGATAACAACTGGGAAGAAACTCTCCCTGAATCTGGGGGTGTGCATTTTCATACTTCTGTACCTGTTGCCTGATGGGAGAGGAGAGAGGGAAGAGAGGGAGTGTCCAGGGTGCGACATAGAAACATAGAAACATAGAAATTAGGTGCAGGAGTAGGCCATTCGGCCCTTCGAGCCTGCACCGCCATTCAATATGATCATGGCTGATCATCCAACTCAGTATCCTGTACCTGCCTTCTCTCCATACCCCCTGATCCCTTTAGCCACAAGGGCCACATCTAACTCCCTCTTAAATATAGCCAATGAACTGGCCTCAACTACCCTCTGTGGCAGAGAGTTCCAGAGACCCACCACTCTCTGTGTGAAAACATTTCTTCTCATCTCGGTCCTAAAGGATTTCCCCCTTATCCTTAAGCTGTGACCCCTTGTCCTGGACCTCCCCAACATCGGGAACAATCTTCCTGCATCTAGCCTGTCCAACCCCTTAAGAATCTTGTAAGTTTCTATAAGATCCCCTCTCAATCTCCTAAATTCTAGAGAGTATAAACCGAGTCTATGCAGTCTTTGTTCATAAGACAGTCAATGTCCTTGATAAGACATGTCCTTGATTATGCTGCTGGCCTTGCTGAGGCAGCGTGAGGCATAAATTGAGTTAATAAAAGGGAGGTTGGTTTGCGTGGTGGTCTGAGCTGCGTGATGTTCCACATTTCTCTGCAATTTCTTGCGGTCCTGGATAGAGCTGTTCCCAAACCATGCTGTATTGCATCCCAAAAAAATGCTTTCTACGGCGCATCTGTAGAGGTTGATGGGAGTTGTTGGGGACATGGCGAACTTCCTAATCTTTCTAAGAACATAGAGGCGTTGGCGTGCTTTCTTGGCCATGACTTTGATATTGCTGGTCCAGGACAAGATATTGGTGATATTTACCCCCCCCCCCCCCCCCCCCCCCCGCCCAACCCCACCACTGCCACCACCTTTCCCTGTATTAATTCAGTCTATTTTCTCCCTGATGATTATCAATTCCTTTAATTTTTATTTTGCCATTAATATACATCGAGGGGTCATTTATAGAAGTAATTCAACCTACCGTTCAATATGGAGAGGGAACTGGAGAGAATGTGTGAACTCAACACAGAGATCGTCCGAGGTCAAGCGTGAGACAGCAGCGTAAACTGTGTTGTTCTGTGTCATTGGTGTTAGATACATCAGGACACTCAAAGGACAATGAGATATTTTAGTTTAGTTTAGAGATATAGCGTGGAAACAGGCCCTTCGGCCCACAGAGTCCACGCTGACCATCGATCACCCATACACTAGCCCTATTCTACACATGAGGGACAGTTTACAGATGCCAATTAACCTACAGACCTTGAAAGTTTCTGTGTGGTGGGAGGAAACCGGAGCGCCCGGAGGAAACCCACACGGTCACACGGAGAACGTACAAACTCTGTACAGACAGCAGCCATAGCCAGGATTGAAGCAGGTCTCTGGCGCTGTAAGGCAGCAACTCTACTGCTGCGCCATTATGCCACCCGAGAGCCCTCATTTATCTTGTGAGTGGAACTAGTGAAGAGATTTCCAGAGTGAATGGATATTGCCAATACCCTGGAGAAGACACAAAATAGAGAAGCAGTGCTGATGCTAGGGCTAGATACGGTGTGTTGGCAAGTCAGCAAATCCCACAGACTACTGATGATTCTATTGTGAGGGCCTAGGATATTTTAATCTACCACTGTCGGAGAATTTTGAGAGCTACAACGTTGTCATGTGCAGCCAGTGGGAGCAGATACTAAATGAGTGGTCAGGCTGAAGTTATTGGCAAACAGGTATAATGTCCAGACTTTTTCTTTACTGGTCAGGATGAGAGAATTCAAGCATACTCACTTGATATGTAGACCTAAATTTCAAGCTTTCATGCAGGATGGCAACTGACACTTAAGAAAGTGAGGCAGTTTCACTTGTTCTGCAAATTCTAAATGAAGATGGACTAGAAGTGAAAATTCACAGCAAGTGGAAGCCAAGCCAAGTAAAAATTGTGATTATGTGGCATGTCCAATTTGATGGTACCACCATCAGTAAGATTTTCCGTTAAAACTCTATCTCTGTCTAATCACTTATTATAACACACCAGAAATAATATAATCCCATAAACAAGATATTAATTTTGAAGGTAGACACAAAATGTTGGTGTAACTCTGTGGGTCAGGCTACATCTCTGGAGAAAAATAATAGGTGGTGTTTCAGGTCAGAACCCTTACCCAAAATGTCATCTATCTGCCTGACCCGCTGAGTTACACCAGCATTTTGTGTCTATCTTAGGTAGTTCCTTCTTTAATGGCAATTTCAAACTATTGCAAGCTTCAGCTTTCCATTGCCGTTACTACACAAGCAGGTTGGAGTGATCGTACGCAGAAGATAAAAGAAACTGATCCTCCAGTCATTCTTTCTAGTTTAATTGATTCTTTATTGAAGTAGTTGTGCAGCCAAAGAAGTGAACTTACCAGATCCTCTTTATCCATATACAAATCATAGCTTTCTGTTCTCACTATCTGATCTGGTAAAAACTGTACTCTTTCTCCCGTGCTTGCTCCAGTCTGATCTAACCACTCCCTGTGATTACACTATATGTAACGTTCATCTACGTATCAAAAGCCCACCCCCAAGCTCCAAAATAATACTACTAGAAATATCTAGACAAAATAATAAAATATGCTAACAGTAACTAGCATAAGCATGAATGGCTCCTACACACCGGCCCCTAATTGTTCTATATATATATAACGATGATAGTATCTGTACTATCATCTGTAGTTCCTTCCTACATAAGATGTTAATTTTATGCTTCCCTCTCTTTATCACGCCAGGATCAGCACATTATTGAACTGAATGCCTCCACAACTGATAGGTTCAGTCAATTCTTCTCAACAAACTACAGTAGCTTTTGTAGTGATTATCATGCTGTTCATTTAATTTCATTTGAAGGTGCCTCTTGCCAAAGATTAGTTTATAAGTCTCTTTCACACTATGGACTTCTTTCCTGGTCGTCTGGTGTTTTGAGCCTGGTGTTCACCTGAGTTATTAGTTGTCAGAATGCCACAAGCTTTGCTTTACAATTACTTTAGCCCAAGTAATTTCTCACAAATAATCCCAGGCAGATGACTATTCCCTGGTTTAAGCTTCACTAAAATTCCAGGTATTCAAGTATCTTTTACTTTCTAATTTTTTGTCTCTACTAGAGACTAGCTGAGAATGGGCTTCAAGGACAGATCACAGGCTAGGGTGGCACAGTGACACAGTTAATGGAACTGCAACCTTACAGGTCCAGTGACCTGGGTTCAATCAGTGACCTCAGGTTCTTTTGTGGAATTTGCATGTTCTCCCAATATCCATGTGGGTTCCCCAAGGTGCTTTAGATGCCTTCCACATCTCACCAATATGTAGGTTACTAGCTAAATTATAAATTGTATACATCGTTGGCTATTATAAGTGTAGGTGAGTGATAGCATGTGGGAGGGAGCTATTGGGAATTTGAGGACGGTAAAATGGAAGCGGTGCAGGATTAAAGTCAAAAGGATGATTGATTAGTGTGTACTTGAGGGACCAAAGGGTTTGTTTCTACACTGTGTGACTCCATGCACAATGACTGACTTGCATACAGGGTAACTAATTATTCTGACTAAAAATGATTCCATTTAGTGTGTTCAAATCAATGTGATGTGTTTTCAAACAAAATAATCACACTTTGAATTTCCTTACAGGATTCGCTATCAATGTTCTACACCACAGATATTAATAGTTATCTCTCCAGCTCAAAGCCAATCAAAGTTTTCTTTGCTGCACATCTACCCATTAAAGGTTTACCATTTACAGAAATCATGAGCCTAGAAATACAATCTCAGCTAATACAATTAGAGTTATTCAGCTGAAAATTACTTACCAGTGTATTTGAGAAAGTGTGCTGCCCATTTGAGATAGAATTACAATTTGTATCAAAAAAGCATCCAGAATTAGCAAGTCAATAAATGTATTAACTAAAATCACAGGTTCAATGGTTCCCTTCAAGAGGAAGCAGATGCTCATTTTAAATCCACCGAGCCAAAGATTTATCTTCTCCTCATCATGATTCAGTAGTAGAATGAGAAAGAAGTTACAGGAAGATTGACCAGGAAATTCCATCCATTTGTTTTAATATTAGATTTGCACAGAAAATGGAGATGCTCCCTCACAGTGCTAGAAATATGGGTCCAACCCTGACCTCAGGTGCTGTCAGTGGAGTTGGCAGGTTCTCCCCATGATCGTGTGGGTTTTCTTCAGGTGTTCTGGTTTCATGTCACCTTTCCATGACATGCTGGTTGGCCGTTCAATCTGTGGAAGAGAGAGTTGATGGGGAATGCTTTCGGAGAATAGGATACAGGGAAAATTAATGAAGGTCACGTTGAGAGTTGGCATAGACTCAATGGGCTGAATGGCTTCCTTCTAAGTAGTTTGGAAGTGTGGAATTGCAAGCAACACAAGAAACAGGAGCAGGGGTTGGTTTATTTGGCAAGACACCTCTTTTACTCTTCCTCCCCAGATCTATACCTTTTGTAGTTTGAATATCGATCAACCTCCAACTGGACTAACTTCAACTTCAATGGCTCACCCCTGCCGGACTCTGACATGAAGAATTGCAAAGTTTCATCAGCTCTGAAAGAAGACACTGCTCTTCATCCCACCCTGAAATCAATGCCCCTCTTATTTAGAAACTAAACTCCCTGGTGTGAGAAACCTCAGCCAGGGAAACAGCAGCATCCACCTATCAGTCCCTCTCAGAATTTGACATGTGTCTGCAAGATCACCCCTGCCTAATAATGTAATTTGCCCTTTCCCAATTTAGTACTTTCTCAAAAGGTTCAGAGTTATCCTTATATGTAACTACATTACAACTTAAGGAGCTGTGACCACTGTCCCTAAAGGTTTTCCAACTGAAATGCCAGTCATCTGGCCAGGCTCATTTCCCAATACAAGATCCAGAATGGCCCTTTCTCTAGTTGGACTATCCACATATTGTTTCAATATTAGGAAAGTTAAAGTAACCGACTACGACAATCCTGCAGCTTTTACAACTTTCCATAATCTCTCTCCATATCTGTTCCTGCATCTCCCTCTGGCTATTAGGAAGTCTATTATATAATCTCATCAGAGTGATTGCAGTTTTCCTATTTTTGAACACTGCCTATATTGACTTGGTGTGTGAATGACGCTGTGACATTTGTTCTGAGTGGTAATGCAACTCTTCCACATCTTTTACCCCGCTCTCTATCCATCGCATCTGAAATCTAGAAATCCAGGAACTACCAGATGAATTATCAGTTCTGTCAACCATGTCTCTGTAATGGCTCCAATATCATAGTTCCCTGCATCAACTAAGGCTCTAAGTTCATCAGCTTTGCATTGAAATGAAATCAATTCAGCCCATCAGCCTCACCATGTTCATGGACCAGACTCTGTCTGTCCTTTCTTTCAGTCTTTCTCTACCTTCCCATTAGCCCCTCTACTTGATGCCTTGTTGCTCTGGTTCCCACCCCTACCTCATCCCTCCCCTCTATTCTTGTTTAAACTCTGCTGAGTAGCAATAGTCCTGCTAGACAAGTACCACCTTTCCTGGAAAGAGAGCACAATGGTCCATATATCTGAAGCCCTCCCTCCTGCACCAGCTCCATAACCATATTTTGCTGTACTAGTCTTCTGTCTCATGCCTTACTAGCACGTTCCTTTCAAATCTTTACAAATGAGCACTCATCTGAAGTATTATTACTGCATTTAATTATGCACGCAGTAGGATGAAGAAAGAACAGTCTTCAATATATGATGACTTAATTGGAATGCGGAATCATTGTGAAAAATGATATTATAAATCATTGATTTTCTTCTGATTATCTTCAATATTTTTTACCCATTGACTGTGAATCATTGACTTCATTCTAATTATTCCAGATTAATTATTTCTCACATATATTAAATGAAAGGAAGCTTTTCATCCCATCGAGGTTCTCTGAACAATCCCATTGATCTAAACACTTTACCTTCTCCTCCCATTCTCAAACTGATCTTTCTGCCCTGGGCCTTCTCAACCGTCAGAATGAAGCCCAAAGCAAATTGGAGGAACACCTCATATTTCGCTTGAGCAGCTTACAACCCAAGTTCAAGTTCAAGTTTACATTTATTGTCACATGCAGCAATTGGTACAGTGAAATTTGAGTTACCATACAGCCATACAGATAAGAAGAACACGATGCACAATAGAGTATAATATAAACATCCACCACTTAAGTGTAACAGTCCACACATCTTTGCGATATGGGAGGAAAGCTGATCACCCAAGGTAAGCCGACACAGTCACGGGGAGATGTGTAATCTACACACAAACAGCACCGGAGGTCAGGATCTGATGAGATCATTGGGGCTGTGAGTTGGAGCTATATTTCAGGCTCAGCAGAAAATTTGCTACAGATTCTTATGAACAAATATTGACAAGCATGGAATCAAAATTCCATAATACACACTTGAATGGTTAAAAATATTAAAGGTCATCAGAAAACTCGTTGAGCTAAAAGATTGTTTTAAGCATGAATTCCTCATGCCAATGCAATCATCGTCTACCATGTTATTAATCTTTCTGAGTTTTGCTGTGCAATATAATGATGCATTATGCTTCCTCTGACCACTCATCTGTGATTTGATGAGGAAATTATATTGACTGTGATTGATAGATCAGGTTTGGTCTTTGCTCACTCCCAAAACAGATTAAAAGTGTTATTTGTTAAGTCCAAATCATGCATAAGTCATCAATATTTTGGCATGACCTCATCATTCTAGCTAAGTCTACACTGAGAGTAGCTGCAGTATTCTCATAACCTGTAGCATTCAATATTTCCTTGAGCTTTTTTTCCAAGAGCAGTAAGAATCAAATTCAACAAATATTCAACAAGGTGTATAAAATCGTGAGATGAGTAGATCGGGTAGATGCACACAGTCTCTTGCCCAGAGTAGGTGCATCTAGGACAAAAGGACATAGGTTTAAGGTGAAGGCAAAAATATTTAATAGGAATCTGAGGGGTAACATTTTCACACAAAGGGTGGTGGGTGTATGGAACAAGCTGTCAGAGGAGGTAGGTTGAGGCTGGGATTATCCCATTTAAGAAGCAGTTAGAAATGGATAGGACAGGTTTGGAAGGATATGGACCAAACACAGGCAGTTGGGACTAGTGTAGCTGGGACATGATGGCCTGCAAGTTGGGCCAAAGGGCCTGTTTCCACTCTGTATCACTCTATGACTCTATGAAATAGGCCAAGAGCGTAGACATCAGAAATACTGTAGGTTAAAAGCAAAGTTAGGAAAGGGGAACTTTTCCATTTAAAGGCAGGTCGCCATGGAAACAATACAAATAGTTTCAAGAAACAATTTGACTTTCAGGGAATTGAATGATGTGATGGGTTGTTGTGACTGAAATCCATTAACAAACAATTGTTTCATTCAATAACATTTTCTTGGTATTATTAAGATTTATGGTGCACTCAGGAAATTCAAGCACTTTAGCACTTCTGTGTGGCCCCATAGTTTTTAAAAGGATGACTTGTAAGGCCATTACATATATTTGCAATTCTTTTTTTATGTTGACATTTTTTTTAAATGCCCCCTTAATTGTGTTAGACATTGTGTCCATGTTTTTTTCTGAAATTACATTTTTTTTGCATGGAAACCAATTTATGAACAAATATTTTCCGTTAATAGGATATTAGATATTTGGTAATGGAAGGATTTATTTTGAGATACAACCATCAAGAAAATATTTGAAACTAATGACTAATAATAACAATTAACACGAATGTACATTTTTGAAGATGATGCCAGGACCCGAGAAACAAGGACTTGTAATGTGGAGGCTGTCCTCCAAAACCTCCCTTTTCCCTCCCAAAACCTTCCTGACAATTCAAACAGAAGTCGAAGATGGAGGTTTGCCTTCTGTCAAAGCTATCATGACTATGAACAGTTAATAAATGCCTCATCAAAAATGAGGTAACTTTAAAAAGGAATAAAAATTAATAAGGACCTATAAAAATAAAATATTTTTAAAACCATATAAAATCATTTGGAAATAATAGAATAAAATTTTTTAAATATTTTAAAATTAATATATATTTTAAAATTGCCTCACATTTTCTTTCCAAAATGCAGATTTAAATTCTGCATTGAAGCTGGAGGTTTGAACAAAATTGTGCCCACATGATTGCAGTGATCTGAGACCAAGTGGTTGAGACAAACATTGTTTTTTTATGACTGTACTACTGTAAACAATAAGTAATTAATACCAACCGGTTTTCCTTATAGATTGACGAATTCCATGGGTTCCTTCTTGGTTATAGGATTCTAAAAGTGGAGGAACACTTTGAATGTAGCATATACAGCGTTTGTATGATACACTGCTGAGATCTTCTACACTTCCCCAGGCTCATCATTAATCTTCCTGCCAAGCCAATATCAAGTTAACAACTCAAGTCAACCAACTGACCTAAGATTTTCAATCTCCATTTCTATCTTATAGGCTATTACTGTTCGTCTGAAATCTGTAGGCAATCTCAAATCATCTTCAGCCTTCCTTTCTGCCTTGTCAATTCCATATCCTGAAGGGCTTAACAGCATTTTGATGATATGTTGTAAAAGAACATACAAACTGGAAGGAAAAACAGGCTTCCTAAATCTGTTATGCAATATAATAAAATTATGGCATATTGGACTTAATTAAGCATTCTTACCTACCTCCAGTAAACCTCTACCCCCCTCTCTCCCTCCTGATAAACAAAAAATAAAAATATTCAAACATTTACAACCCCCGAAAAATAAATCACTTAATCTCCATTTTAAATGGGTAACCATTTATTTTTAAACAGTGACTCCAAGTCCCCACTAAAAGCATCATTACCTTTAGATCCACCCCGCCAAGACGCCTTAGGATCTTATGTGGGATGTTGGGGGTAATCTAGGTGTGAAGGTATAGAATATTAGTGAGGTCTTAGATGAACATCTCATTGATATTCACTGGGGAGAAGGATGTGGAGGCTGGAGAGTTAAGGGAGGGCTAGGCTGAGATTTTGAATCTTCTGAATGCATCTGTATTAGGGAGGGCAAAGTGCTGGGAACATTGGAGCGCATGAGGGTGGATAAAGCTCCAGGGCAAGATGCGAGCTGTGGCTGAATCCTAAGGCAAGCAACAGAGGAGATTGCTGGGGCATCTGATAGAGATGTGTGCCCCTTCGTGAGCCTCAGGTGAGGTGCCAGAAGACTGGAGGATGTAATGTTGCCCCGCTATTGAAAAAGAGCGGTAGAGAAAACCCTGGAAACTATGAGGCTGTCGAGGCTTACATCAGTGGTAGTGAAGTTGTTGGAAAACATTCAACACAGGGTTAGGGTTTACGTTCATGAAGAAAGACTGAGGCTGATTAAAGGTCATCATGGTTTAATGCAGGGCACTTCACACCTCTCAATTATGACCTCTCAACTCTAAACACCTCTCAAATTTTTGAGAAGGTAACTAAGAAAATTGACTTCTTAGTTAGTAGTAGACTTGGTTTATATGGACTTCAGTAAGGCTTTTCACAAGGACCCACATGATCTGCTGGCCTAGAATGTCAAGGTACAAGGGATCCGTTGACAAACTGAACCCCAAAATTGGCTGGATCATAGGACAACAAAGAGATAGGTGGATTTTTTTTACTATGTCTGCACCAAGCATTGTATTGCCAGAATCAGCTGCAAGATCTTAATTGTTTTGTGATATGGTAAATTAATTCAATGAGAATGTACGTGGTCTGATTAATTGGTTTGAAGACTGTAATAACATTTAAAAGACATTTGGAAAGGTACATGGATTGGAATGGTTCAGATGGGCCAGGTGGGACTAGAGAAGATGTGGCATCTTATTCAGCATGAATGTTGGGTCAAAGGGCCTGTTTCCCTGTTGTATCCAAGGTGACTTGGATAGGTTGGGTGAGTGGGCAGATGCAGTATAATGTGGATAAATGTGAGGTTATCCACTTTGGTGGCAAAAACAGGAAAGTAGACTATTTTCTGAATGGTGGCCGATTTGGAAAAGGGGAGATGCAACGAGACCTGGGTGTCATGGTACACCAGTCATTGAAAGTAGGCATGCAGGTGCAGCAGGCAGTCAAGAAAGCAAATGGTATGTTAGCATTCATAGCAAAAGGATTTGAGTATAGGAGCAGGGAGGTTCTACTGCAGTTGCACAGGTGAGACCACACCTGGAGTATTGTGTACAGTTTTGGTCTCCTAATCTGAGGAAATACATTCTTGCCATAGAGGGAGTACAGAGAAGGTTCACCAGACTGATTCCTGGGATGGCAGGACTTTCATATGAAGAAAGACTGGATAGACTCAACTTATACTCGCTATAATTTAGAAGATTGAGGGGGGATCTCATAGAAACTTACAAAATTCTTAAGGGGTTGGACAGGCTAGATGCAGGAAGATTGTCCCCGATGTTGGGGAAGTCCAGAATAAGGGGTCACAGTTTAAGGATAAGGGGGAAGTCTTTTAGGACCGAGATGAGAAAAACATTTTTCACACAGAGAGTGGTGAATTTGTGGAATTCTCTGCCACAGAAGGTAGTTGAGGCCAGTTCATTGGCTATATTTAAGAGAGAGTTAGATGTGGCCCTTGTGGCTAAAGGGATCAGGGGGTGTGGAGAGAAGGCAGGTGCAGGATACTGAGTTGGATGATCAGCCATGATCATATTGAATGGCGGTGCAAGCTCGAAGGGCCGAATGGCCTACTCCTGCACCTATTTTCTATGGTCTATGTATGGCTCGATGACTCGAAGACTCTGTGAAGTCAAGTTCTGGTAGAACATATGGAGTAAATGTTAGGGATGTTAGGAGTGTTGAGGTACAGATTGGGGTACTAGTACATAACCCTATGAAAATGATAATACAGGCAGGCACAAGATGCTGGAGTAACTCAGCGGGACAGGCAGTTTCTCTGGAGAGAAGGAATGGGTGATATTTTGGGTTAACACCCTTCTTCAGTTCTTCAGGATCTCGACCAGAAATGTCACCTTCTCTCCAAAGATGCTGCCTGTCTCGCTGAGTTACTCCAGCATTTTGTGTCTACCTTTGATTTAAACCAGCATCTACAGTTCTTTCGTACACATAATACAGGCAGGTTAGATTGTGAAGAAGACATCTAGTAAGCTTGTCTTCATAGTCTGGGACATTGGATGCACCGCTTACAATGCCAGAGACCCAGGTTTGATCCTGACTACGGGTGTTGTCTGTACGTAGTTTGTGCATTCTTCCCGTGACCGCGTGGGTTTTCTCTGAGATCTTCGGTATCCTCCCACACTCCAAAGACGTACAGGTTTGTAGGATAATTGGCAGTGTATAAATGTAAAGTGTCCCTAGTGTGTGTAGGATAGTGTTAATGTGCAGGGATCGCTGATCAGTGCGGACACGTTGGGCCAAAGGGCCTGTTTCTGCACTGTATCTAAACAAAACTAATACCCAGATAACTCCGCATCTCATAGCTCTGCAATTTTTCACCATTTAGATAACATGTTTTTTTTATTATTTTCCTTGTCAAAATGAATTATTGCACACTCTTCCTCTTTATAATCCGTCCCATATCTTTGCCTATTCATTTAACTTATCTTTATCCCTTCATTGCTCATAATGACCTCTTCGCAGCTTATTTTCCTACCTTTCTTTGAGCTTTCAGCTAATTTAGCAACTATATTTTCAATGCATTTCACTGCTGCTTTTCATAATCCATTGTAAAAAGTTGAGCCCCAACACCAATCCCTTGTGCCACACTATATATTGTTATCTGAGATATCTATCCATGGTTCTTGAAGATATATCTGTCACACGCAAAACACTGTGGAAAGCACTGACATCGATAACCCTGCATGTTCAGTATTGATTCTTAAAATATTTGTTCTTAGTTTTATTATTTTACTGGGGGCTCAGAATGGTATTTGGGCAGATTATAGATTAGCCATCGATGAAAGGTCAGCAACAGCAGACAATTTGGTGATGCTGTATTTCACTATCCCATTGTTGTTGTGCAGTAAACAACATTGGAAATCTTAGCAGGATTGTTTCATCTATCCAGTCACATTAACCATTGCTCTAGGAAGCCCTACATATTTTTATTATTAATCCATGTTTCTGTCTCCCACAATAATTCATAGGCGTTGAGGTATAGAAGTGTGAAAACGCACACCTCCAGGTTCAGGGACTGCTTCTTCCCTGCTGTTAGCAGGCAACTGAATCATCCTACCACAACCAGAGAGCAGTCCTGAACTACTATCCACCTCATTGGTGACCCTTGGACTATCCTTGATTGGACTTTTCTTGCTTGACCTTGCACCAAATGTTAATCTGTTACCGTGTATCTATACACTCTAAGTGGCTTAATTTTCCATCTAAGTGGCTGTATTTTTCTGACAGCTATTCTCCCGTTTTGTTTTCTCCCTACATTTGATGTAGTCCTTTGAAAATTAAGGAGCCATTATTACAACGTGGCTGAAAAAGCTGTAATTTCTATTGTTCATAATTATCCATCCACAATTTGGTGGAGTGTAAAGGGCCTGTCCCACCAGCATGCGACTCCATGCAGTGAGCGCGACGTAACGTGGTTGCTTCAGCCGTCTGGCCTCGAGGGGCCGGTCCCACTTCGATCGCCGTAGCCGTATAGAGTTGTCCGTGTCCGTGTTTGACACTTGTCTCTGTCCGTGCGAACTTACCGTGGACTTCTCTCCAACTTCGCTCCAACTTTGCGCCACGTCGCGCCACTCACCCGATCTCCGCGCGGTCCCCGCTGCCGGTTTGGTCGCGTTCGCCACATGTAGGCGCATGCTGGTGGGACCAACCCTGTACGGGGATCACCTGACCTCCGCGCGGCCCCCGCTTCCAGTTTGGTCGCGCTCACCACATGGAGTTGCATTCTGGTGGGACAGGCCCTTAAGTATGATCCATGATCGAGGAAGGTTTTGTGCTTGTCTGAAGAACTCAAAGGAGTATTTGCAAAAACACACGCACGTCTTGAAAAAGGTGCTGAATGGAAGAAAATAACTTTTCATTATTTTTGCAAAGTTTTCCATCAAGTTGACGATGAAGTTGTTAACTTTGACAGTGATTTCATTTCGGAGTCACGTGAGTGACTTCGTGAAGAACCCGCCAGCACGCATGCGCGACATATCGTCGCTCGCATTGCAGTCGACGGCTGGAGAGGAGCGCGGCTCATCACCAGCCCTTCATAAGGGCCACTCAGGTAAGTAATAACAACCTTGAGTTGGTTGTTCTGTGTGAATAATTGTGTTTTCTTCCACAGAGACATGGACAGTAGGAAAAGTAAAGGCCGTAAAACTTCTGCAAGGAGTTGTCGGCAACCCAACCCGGAGCCCCCCTCCACGGCAGGAGGACGGGCCGGGAAAAAGGCGCGCAAGCCGGGGAGCCCTGTATTCACAGGATCCGGTTTACCGACGCAGCTATGCCCTAGCGGGGTACCTGCAGAACAATCAGTCGGTACAGCGCCGGAGCAGGTGCATCCTGACTCCATCTCTCTCTCACCCACTGGGTCGTTTGCAGAGACAAGTAAAAGGGATTCGCGTGCTGATGCACGGCCCTTCTCCCTGAGCCCTCTTGAAGGAGGCAGGGATACAATTCCACTACCTAGCCCTTCGCGGGTTGAGGTCTCACCAGGAGCCACTAGGAAATGGTCTGGTGAATCAGGCAGGCCCGAGTCCACTGGCAGACCAAGAAGGGCCAGTGTCGACTCACCACCCAGAGGGACCAGGAGGAGTCACAAGGGTGGAGCCTCGCCTAGGTCACCGCTTCCCCCGCTGGGGGCAGGTCGGGACCGTACGCCGTCTGGGTCCAGATTTAGGACAGTCGGCAAGCCCGTGCGGACGTCGGGTCACCACGCTGCGGCGTCAGGTGCCGACCTCTCCCCACCCATGCCCTTTGAGGCAGCCGGGTCCAGCTCAGCGAAGAGGAGGCGCTCGAGCAGGTCCGCGCGGGAATCGCTCAGCTTCGCCGAGGCGGCTGGTAGCGACACATCATCACAGTACCGATATTACCTCGACGAGGTACGGACTGATGATCGAAGCCTCAGGAGTTCCTTCGGGCATGAGGCCTCTTACCTCCCACACCCGCCCGATGAAGGGCGCTTGGATCATATGGAGAGGATATTGGAGCAAGTTCTACTCAATCAGAAACAGGACACACACAGCTCCAGGGGACTCATGGATATATCCCCGTCCCCATCTATGGACAACATAAGACCAGATGAGGAGGATATCCTGGTACATGCCCCAGCAGCACCTGAGGTCCCTCAGGAAGATCTGCTGGATGTGGCAGCCAAATTCGGGTTACCCGTATCATCAGGACAACCCCTCAACATCAAACTGGCCGCAACCATAGATTATCTTACCAACCATCAATTGCAGGAGGAGGTCCTTGCAAAGGCCATGGAGAGACACAAGGCTCCAGGGAACTGCAATTCACTCCACGTACCGATTGTGAACATGCCAATCTGGGGTAATATCAGCCCGGGCATCAGAGCGCAGGAAGTGAAACTGCAGAGGATTTTAAAACTGCTTACGTCTGGGATCACCGCTTTTGCAAAGTCGGTAGATGGGGTTGATCTAAGCACCGAACAGGAGGATGCTCTAGCTCTGCTCTGCAATACGCAGTACGAGATCAACGCTTTCCGGAAGAGCATTATCAAACCTTCCTTGAATCCCAAATTTGCGGGACTATGCAGAGCACCTCCTACCCCCCCACCTAGACAGCTGTTCGGGGAAGACCTCCCAAAGCAGGTCAAAGAGCTCGATGACCATGCGAAAACCATAGGTCTGATGAGACCACATTTTGTGGCCAGACCTTCGGCCAAGAAGACACCTTACTTCAGGCCACGAGGTCAGACCGATAGGCCAACAAGGACCTACGTTCCGGCACCTCCTCAATATCAACAGCCTCATCAGCCCAGGCCTTTTTTAGGACTAGGCCCTCAGCGGCCAGCATGGAAGATGCGGATTCCGCACCAACCACGAAACCCAGCGCCTCCACGTCCCACCAAAAATCCCAGGGACCGCCGATAACCATGAAGGTAAGGGGGTCTGGGTTCCATGCACTTGCATGTCTAACCTCACGAATTGGGGGCAGATTACGGGGATTTAAGGAGGCTTGGGAAACCATCACTTCAGATGAGTTTATCTTGCAAAGTATTCAGGGTTATGAAATTGAGTTTATTCATGGCCAATTGCCTCCACCCCAGCATATGCCGAATCGCAAATTTGCACTTTCCAAAAAAGAATTGGCAGAAGGCTATGCTGAAATCTTGAGTTTACAAGACAAAGGTGTGATAGAACGAACCACACATGAACCAGTTGAATTTGTGTCTAATATATTTACTAAAACTAAAAAAGACGGTGGATGCCGGGTCATTATAGATTTAACTCACTTGAATACCTTTGTAAAATACACCCATTTCAAAATGGACACATTTGAAACAGCCAAATCTTTGATTTCGGAGGGCTGCTTCATGGCATGCATTGATTTAAAAGATGCATACTATTCAGTATCCATTCGGAAACATCATAGGAAGTTCTTGAAGTTTACCTGGATGGATCAGCTTTGGCAATACAAAGCATTGCCCAATGGGCTTACTACAGCCCCCAGACTGTTCACCAAACTACTCAAGCCAGTGTTATCTACACTGCGGAGACAAAATCATACGGTCATGGCCTATTTGGATGACATTCTGATAATTGGGCACACTCTGGAATCCGCAGAGTTGGCGGTTTCAGCCACAGTGGAAATTTTTCAACAAATGGGGTTTATAATCCATCCAGACAAATCAAAGTTCCTCCCCGCACAGATCATGGACTACTTGGGGTTCACAATAGACTCCAATCGCATGATCACCACCATCCCAACTAACAAAGTTGGTGATGTGTTTCAAGCATGCAAGAACCTGGTCTGCGCCAGTATACCGTCTATCAGATTAACTGCCAGGGTAATTGGCAAAATTGTAGCAGTATTTCCAGCTGCTCAATATGGACCTTTACACTATCAGAATTTACAAAGGTCAAAAATAACAGCATTAAAATTAAATGCTGGACATTATGATAGACCCATGCAGTTGCCGGTTAAGGCAAAACTTGAGTTACTATGGTGGATTGGCAATATCCATAACTCATTTAAACCCATCATTGTGCCTCGTCCAAAGGTATACTTGCAAACAGATGCAAGCTCCCATGGCTGGGGAGCTACAGACAACAATAACAGTTGTGGAGGTAGATGGGATTCACTTGAAGCTACTTTGTTGTTAGCACAAGGGATAAACTATTTGGAGATGCTAGGAGCATTCCACGGACTTAGAGCCTATTGTTCAAACATGACTAACACTCATGTCCGTCTCCAAATAGACAATACCACTGCGGTGGCTTATCTGAATCATATGGGCGGTACCAGGTCAATTTCATGCAATGAATTGGCAAACACAATTTGGCTCTGGTGTATTCAACGGAATATTTGGATCTCAGCTACCTACTTGCCAGGTGAGCTCAATACAGTGGCGGACACCAGGTCACGGAAGTTCAATGACAACATCGAGTGGATGTTGAACCCCCAAATATTCACCAAAATTACAGCCAAATTTGGTAAACCGGATATTGACCTTTTTGCGTCACGGTTGAACCATCAGGTACCAACATACGTATCATGGGAGCCAGATCCTGGGGCAATGGCGATGGACGCATTCTCGCTAGACGGGGGGAAATGGTTCTTCTATGCCTTTCCTCCATTCTGCCTCATCAGTCGGGTATTGCGGAAAATCCAGCTCGATGCTGCCAAGGGCATCCTCATTATACCCGACTGGCCTACGCAATCATGGTATCCGGTGGTCCTTGGAATGATAAGTCAACCATGGGTCCTCTTGGAGGGTTGCCCACAATTGGTGACGAACCCTGCCACAGGGGAACCACACCCCTGCCATAGTCATTTGAATCTATTGGCTTGCAGGATCTGAACAGGCCACTACTTCAGTATGGTCTATCTTCAAGGACAATGGATACCATGGGAGCATCATGCAGGGAGTCCTCAAGACGGCAGTACTTATCGTACATCAGGAAATGGGAATCCTATTGTGGCCGCATGGACGTTGCATATGACTCCGTCTCCATCACAGATGTGCTGGAATTTCTTGCGGGGCTACACCATGATCAACATCTCAGCTATAGTGCCATCAATAGCGCCAGGAGTGCGCTCTCGTCCTACCTCAATATTGAGGTAGGATCCAATAAATTGGTCTCCAAACTTATGCGGGGGATATTTAATTCCAACCCGCCGAGGCCCCGTTACAACGTCACATGGGATATTGGCAAAGTGCTGACCCTGCTGAGAACATGGTCACCCATGACGGGGCTCGAATTGGACAAACTCACCCTGAAGGTGGTGATGTTGATGGCACTTACTTCAGCACAAAGGGTGCAAACGCTTCACAAGGCCAAGATCGACAGAATGATCTCTACCCCTGAACGGGTCACTTTCTTCATTGATGAATTGCTCAAGCAGCATAGACCTGGATTCACAGGGCTGCAGCTGGAGTTTCCAGCATACCCCGCTGATGCTAGGCTATGCATAGCCACCCATATCCGCCACTATATCAAAGTGACGAGGAAAATAAGGGGAATGGAGCAATACCTGTTCATCAGTCACAAAAAACCTCACCATAGAGTGACGGTGCAGACGATATCCCGATGGCTCAGGATCGTCTTGAACAAAGCAGGTATTGACACTGATGTTTTTAAATCCCATTCCACCAGGGCAGCATCAACATCGGCGGCAAAGGCCATGGAGGTGCCCATGGACCAGATACTTGCCACAGCGGGATGGGCCAGTGAAGCCACTTTTCAACGGTTTTACAATAAACCCGTCACCATACCTGGAATGTTCGCAGGAGCCGTGCTGGATGCAGGCCGAGAACATGCAGTTCCCCCTCAGTGAGGGGTCCTTTCTTGTTGTTATTAATAAATATTATTATTTTTTCAGAGAAACAGTGACGGAAATTGATTACTGCTGTCCACCTTTTCAGTAGCGTGTGTGATAGCATGGACGTTGTCCAGGGCGTGAAATCACAGAAGCTTTGAAGTCTTCACGAAGTCACTCACGTGACTCCGAAATGAAATAGTAAGATTAAACAAGAACTTACCAGTTTGAAGTTTGATCTTTATTTTATGAGGAGTTGCGATGAGGGATTTCGTGCCCTCCGCTCCCAACCCTCGATCATAAAGTCAACTGGTAATTAGAGTCTCTTTAATCTTACTATAACAAGTCATTTCTTGGCTTGGTTTTTCTGTGATTCCACACCGCGGCTTTGAAGTATGTCGCGCATGCGTGCTGGCGGGTTCTTCACGAAATCCCTCATCGCAACTCCTCATAAAATAAAGATCAAACTTCAAACTGGTAAGTTCTTGTTTAATCTTACTAATATATGAGCTTGTTTTCACTGATGGTTACGTGACCTTTACAGGCAATGTCGGCCCTGCGGTAGTGGGTGTTGTTAAGCTGTATCCTGCCAGAAGCTGGAACTGCATTGCTGTCTCATAGAGTCATGGAGTCAAACAGCAGGGAAACAGGCTCTTTGGACCAACTTGCCCACACCGACCAAGATGCCCCACATACATGTCCCATCTACCTGCATTTGGCCCATATCTTTCTAAACCTTTCTTATACATGTACCTGCCCAAATGTAATTTAAATGTTGTTATAGTACTTCTATCAACTACCTCCTCCGGCTGCTCGTTCCATATTCCCACTACCCTCTGTGTCAAAACACCTTCTGTGTTATATCTAGACTTTCAGAAGGCTTTCGACAAGGTCCCACATAAGAGATTAGTATACAAACTTAAAGCACACGGTATTGAGGGTTCAGTAGTGATGTGGATAGAGAACTGGCTGGCAGACAGGAAGCAAAGGGTAGGCAGTGACTAGTGGGGTACCGCTAGTCTCCAAATCTGAGAAAATACATTCTTGCCATAGAGGGAGTACAGAGAAGGTTCACCAGACTGATTCCTGGGATGGCAGGACTTTCATATGAGGAAAGGCTGGATAGACTTGGCTTGTACTCGCTAGAATTTAGAAGACTGAGGGGGGATCTTATAGAAACTTACAAAATTCTTTAGGGGTTAGATAGGCTAGATGCAGGAAGATTGTTCCCGATGTTGGGGAAGTCCAGAACAAGAGGTCACAGTCTAAGGATAAGGGGGAATTCCTTTAGGACCGAGATGAGGAAAAAAATTTTCACACAGAGAGTGGAGAGTTTCTGGAATTCTCTGCCACAGAAGGTAGTTGAGGCCAGTTAATTGGTTATATTTAAGACGGAGTTAGATGTGGCCCTTGTGGCTAAAGGGATCAGGGGGTATGGAGAGAAGGCAGGTACAGGATACTGAGTTGGATGATCAGCCATGATCGTATTGAATGGCGATGCAGGCTCGAAGGGCCGAATGGCCTACTCCTGCACCTATTTTCTATGTTTCTATGTTTCTAAAAGGTTTGTCTTCAGGTTCCTATCCAATCTGTCCCCTCTCACCTTAAATCCGTGCCCTCTTGCTCTTGATTCCCCTAATCTGGTTAAAAAACTATGTATTTACCCTATTTATTTACCTCATGATTTTATACACCTCTATATGATCACCCCGCATCCTCCGACGCTTCAAGGAATAAAACCCAAGCCTGCTCAACCTCTCCCTACAGCTCATTCCCTCGTGTTCTGGCAACATCCTCAAAAATCTGCACCCTTTCCAGCTTAACTATATCAATCCTATAACAGGGTGACCAAAATTGAACAATATACTCCAAATATGACCTTTTATGTGCAACTGTAACACAATCTCCCAACTCTATAATCGTTATTCTAAATGATGAAGATCAATGTGCCGAAAGCCTTCTTGACCTATCTATCTGTGATCCACTTTCATGGAACTATATACTTGCAGTTCTAGATCCCTCTGCTCTATGCAAGACTCAATTAGACAGGAACAGGAACGGCTCTGGACAAGGCCATTGAGCCCATCACGACTAGACCAGCCATAAAGCCAATCTAACTGAAAGAATGAGTTTTTCACTCTGAATATTCAAAAGACAATTTTGATCCTCTTGGATACCTAGATCCAGAGGCATTATGTGGTCACCATCAAATTGCATTAGTAATTGCATCCTCTGTTCAACATTTGTCTCTCTCCATTCCGAGACAAACTTTCTGTTGTCTGCATCACCTCTCCACTCTTTGATTTAAAACACAATATATTCATGTTTCTCCAATCTGATGAATGGCCACTTGCCCGAAATGTAAAGAAATGAACTCCAGATGCTGGTTTACACCGAAGATAGACACAACATGCTGGAGTAACTCAGCTGGACAGGCAGCATCTCTGGAGAAAAGGAATAGGTTACGTTTCGGGTCGGGGCCCTTCGTCAGACTGAGAATCAGCGGAGAGGAATATTTCACTTGGGCAGCTTACAACCTTCCAATTCATACCGCTTTGTTAAAAGCTGCCCAAGTCACCCATTCCTCTTCTCTAGATATGCTGCCTGACCCATTGAGTTACTTCAGCATTTTCTGTCCATCATCGACCAGATATGTAGATGCTGTTTCTCCCTCCACAGATGCTGTCTGACCAGGTGATTACCCCAGTCATTTTCAGTTTTTATTACGGCATGATCAAAACATTATCACCAAGAAAATCTTAGAACATAGAACTGTTAGAACATAGTACAAGCAGCCAGTCTAGGCAAGTTACTTTTTAAAAGGCCAGAAGGCTTCCATAACTCATTTAAAATTGGTGAACTAAATGTGCCCCCTAACAATATCAAGCTGTGCATATTTTGATGGTGTTATCATCATTTTAAATGTATGAAGGCCCTCTGGCAACAGAGTGTGTTGAAGCTTTTCTGAGTCAATATGAAAGTAATTTGTTCCAAGGTCAGCAGGATGGAGATTCTCCCCTGAATATTGAAAGTCTTCCCAATTCCTTCTTCCAACGGGGCCTGCATGAAGTCCTAGATAGAAAATGATGTTCAACTGCACCAACGCTATATGCCGACACCATGCTCCAGCTTTCAAATGGTGCTGTTTAGCATTTGGGTGACAGAAGAGACTGCACCTAAAGGGCAGAAAAGGAATTGTCGATGTTTTGGATTGAGATCCTGCTACATGACTGATTTTTAGGAGTTTTCTATCCAGTTAAAGATTGCATTCAAATCTGTCCTCCGAACAACTGCATGGGTGACATTTTTTACCTGCCCTTGATTTGGCCTCAAAACATCCCTGCATTCTTCAACTGGCAAGTAAGCATCCATCATTGGTAACTTCACTTGCACACCTCCTAGATAAATCATGTGCATAAAAATAAACACATCTGTGGAATTCTGCACATCTGCTTAACGGCTTCAATTTCAAATTAATTCAAAAGCTTGGCTTTATGAAGTGATACCGACACCTGTGGCAATCTTCTATCACATGTTAGCCTTGTAAACAGCATGTGTAGATGTCATCTCTCCCTTCAATATCTTGGATTTAGGGAATCCATGCTCGAAAATTGGATGTCAGCCATTTACGTGCACTGATATTTTGCTATGTCGGGTTAGTATCCAACTGAATCACTTTAGAAAAAATAGTGAAATTATCCGAAAATATGTAAAACAGTGTTTCAGTAAATGACACTCTAAACTGGGACCTGCGTGACTTCCCCCACTGGAGATAATAATTAAGCTCACAGCTGCTGCTCTCATTGCAGGAAAGGATGCATTCACCCGTGTGTGTGCATGGGTGCATGCATGCTTCTGCAGCCAGACGATCAAGTCAAATCCTGCAAATAGCCCCTTGCCACTGTGAGGATCAGGTTGGTCAATGGGGCAGAAATTCACATCTGATCTGCATGGTATAAAACAGTCTCCAATTCGTGACAGTACAGAAATGAGATTATATTTGTGAGACAAGGCAATGCAATATGAAACTAGTCACCATTTATTTGAAAGTGCAGGATAGAACTGCAGATGCTGGTTTAAATCGAACGTAGACACAAAATGCTGGAGTAACTCAGCAGGACAGGCAGCATCTCTGGAGGGAAGAAATGGGTGACGTTTCGGGTCAAGACCCTTCTTCAGACTGATGTCAGGTGAGTGGGACCTAGTTGCTCAGCACTAACTCCCCCTCCCATTCCCCATCTGACCCTTCTGGCCTGGGCCTCCTCCATTGTCAGCGTGAGGCTCAGCACAAATTAGAGGAACAACACCTCATACTTTGCTTGGGTAGCTTATACCCAAGCAGTATGACATTGACTTATCTAACTTCAAATACTGTAGCCCTTGCTTTCCCTCTCTCTCCATCCCCTCCCCTTCCCAATTCTTCCACCAGTCTTACTGTCTCCGACTATCTTCTATCTCTGTCCCGCCCACTCCCCTGACATCAGTCTGACGAAGGGTCTCAACCTGCAACATCACCCTTTCCTTCTCTCAAGAGATGCTGCCTGTCCAGCTGAGTTACTCTTGCATTTTGTGTCTGCCCTTTATTTGAGCTCTTGTTAGTGATCTCATTACAAAGTGCTCTTAGGTTTTTTTTCTGAGAGTTCCATGAATGTCATATGTTGCACCATAAACTTTTAATTATGCCTGTAATGGAGGAATTTAGTTGTAGAAAACAGACACTAAAGAATCCAACTTCTAGTCCCTGATTTCCTTTTCAGTGTTAGGTTTTGGTATAAATATTGGCTTAAGTTACTGATGTTACCTGGGTGATCAATGTAACTAGACATTCAATTGACTCTACTATAGTCACTAACATAAGAAATATGTAATCCACAATTATCTGAAATTTCTTGTGAGCCTTGGGTAAAGCTGTTGCCAAACCAAGTTTTGATGCATCCTAATAGCAGGCCTTCTCCTGTGTGTCTGTGGAAGATGATAAGAGTCATTGGAGATATGCTGAACTTTTGGATAAGTGTATGGATAGGATCGTTTTAGTAGCATATGGGCCAAACGCAGGCATGTGGGTAGTTTATATGTGGTGTATTTGTTGGCATGGGCATGTTGGGCCAAAGGGCCTGTTGCCACATGACTCTGACACAACAAATCTTGGAATCGCCTGGATAAAAATACTGTGAGAGCACCTTATCAGGATTACAGCAGTTCATGATGGTGACTCATCTACATGCCCTCTAGGGCAAGCTGGGATGGAAAATAGACAATGGTGTCATCTGCCTTTTCCATATCCCAATAAATTAATACATTTATTTAAAAAAATTATCCGTGTAGAACATTTAATCCAGGAAAATATTCCAGGGCACATCACAGCAGTAATATCATATTAACAGCATTAATATTGAGAGGCTTGGATAGAGTGGATATGGAGAGGATGTTTCCACCAGTGGGAGAGTTAAGGACAAGAGGTCATAACCTCAGAAATAAGGGACATTCCTTTAGGAAGAAGATGAGGAGGAATTTCTTTAGTCAGGGGGTGTTGAATCTGAGGAATTCAATGCCACAGAAAACTGTTGAGGCCGAGTCAGTGGATATTTATAAGGCAGAGATAGATAAATTCTTGATTAGTAAGGGTGTCAGGGACTATGGGGAGAAGGTGGGAGAATGGGGTTCGGATGGAGAGATAGATCAGCTATGATTGAATGACGGAATATACTTGATGGGTCGAAAGTCCTGCTTCTGTCACTTATGAACATGAATTATGAAACATAATCTGGCACTGATTCATGCAAAGTGATATCAGGTCATTAGATTGGCTTCAAAGGTTTCAAAGGTTTTTTATTGTCCCGTGTACCAATTAAAGTTCAGCGATAAGTGAAGGTTTTGAAGGAACATTAGGAGGAGGTGGGAGGTGGAGAAGTTTAGGGAATGAACCAGACCATCACCACTTTACAAAATATTGGAAGACTATTTTGTCCATATGTTGTGAAGCTGTCTGTGCTGGTCCAATTGAATCCAGTGGGTATTGATTTTTTTCTAAAATGAAGTCCTCAGCATTGATTGCTGTTTCCATCTTTAAGGGCTAAAGAAGCAGAGGGACATTTCATTGCTGAATGTAATCTCACAGTTGATGGAAATTTGGGTTTGAAAGTAACCCGAGGAGTATTTAATGATTTTGTTTAATAATTTACACTTGAATTGAGCTATTCGGTTCTATGCAGTTTTGGAACATTTTCACTTTACTTTCATATTAGAATTAAATTATGCAGAGCAAAAGGTGCTCCTAGTTATTCTTTAAACCAATAGTAACTACAGTAGTTACTACAAATTCAAGCACACAATGAAGAAAGAAAGATTTCAATTGCAAAAGAACCCTCTGTGATCTGAAGACATCCCAAAGCACTTTACGCCAATGAAGTGCCTTTGAAGTGGAGTCACCATTGCATAGGAATAACATCATCCAATTTGGAGAGAGTAAGCTCACATAAACATATTAATAACCAGATCATTTGTTTTATTTGATGTGTATGAAGGAACTAATAATTGTCCATGATACTCCTTCTTCCAAATAAAATAAAATGATCTTGTACTTCCAGCTGGGAGTACAAATAAGACCTTGATTTAATATCCCATCTAAAATTGAATAGTTTATTTGATGGTAAACACTTCCGGCTCTTAAGTCTCAGGTCAGATTTTTGTGTTTGATGCTGTTTAATGTTTGAATGCACATTTCTGATCCAGAAACACAAATATTACAACAAAGTATTGACTTGAAGTTGGGAGGTCTCGTTGGTGAAGCCCATGTCGCAACAACGTGAGACGTGTTCAGTTTTGGGATTGTATTCAGTGTTATAGGAAAGATGTTGTCAAGCATGAAAGGGTGCAGAGAAGATTTATGAGAATGTTGTCAGGATTCGAGGGCCTGAGCTATTGGGAGAGGTTGAGCAGGCTAGGACTTTATTCTTTGGAGGGCAGGAAGATGAGGGGCAGTCTTATAAAGGTGTGCAAAATCACAAGAGGAATAGATGGGGTAAATGCGCAGAGTCTCTTGCCCAGAGTAGGGGAGTCATGAATCAAAGGTCACACGTTTAAGGTGAGGGGGGAATGTTTTAATAGGAACCTGAGGGGTAACTTTCTTACACAAAGGGGGGTGGATGTATGGAACAAGCTGCCGGAGAGCCAAAGGGTGGTGGGTGAATGGAACACGCTGCTGTTTAAGAAACATTTAGACAGGTGCATAGATAGAATATGTTTAGAGTGATATGGGCAAAATGCAAGCTGGTGGGTCTAGTATAGATGGGCCATGTTGGTTGGTATGGGCAGGTTGGGGCAAAGGGCCTGTTTCCATGCCGTATGACTCTATTCTGCTTCAGTCATAGAATAGCTGAATGCACCTGTTACAGCCAGAAGGCACCTTCCCTTTAAGAGGCACCAGCTGGCTTTAGGCAATGCATTGACTTTCAATTGCCACTTACAAAATTGGACCCCTTAGGAGGCAATAAGCCAATGAAAAGCGCGGTTAGAGCTGGCCACATAAAGCAATCATGCAAAGTGCCATCCATACAAAGCAATCATGTAAATTATCAGGCAGAATGAATTTGGCAAGCAACCTGCTTCAGAAAGAACAGGTGCAGAAGTCTAATGCAATGTGATCTCCGTGCCTGCTTTTCACACTATTCAATTTAGCTCCACATGTTGCATAGAGGCAGTCGACAAAAAACGTGAGTTACAACCCAATCCTCGATCACGAGGTTTGGGTTAAGTGTAAGGATTTAGAATTGTGTTTCTCCAAACTGAAAGTGGCATAAACAACCTTCACAATGCAGTTTAAAAAACACTTTAATAAAATACCGTAAGATCACTGAGTGCCTTTTACAAAACCATGTTAAACGGCCATCTCCTATGATGCTGCTCCCTTTCAAGTATAACAGGCATTGGAGGTTGAATCTCCCTTGTTAGTATCACATTTCTTTGCAAGTCTGATCTCAGGAAGTAGACCTTGGTCCCCCAGCTATGCAACCAGCTCTCTTAGACTGGTGGGGATTGTTGACAAGGAATGAGTACAAGTTACAATGACGGGTTGCAGGTGTCAACGTTCTCCGTTGTGGGCCTTACCCAGACATCTAAAGAAAAGTTATTGCAGGAAGCTGCCCTCTTGTACCAAGGAGACTTATGGGAGGAAGTTTCATTTAGTTTAGAGATACAGTGCGGACGTAGGCTCTTCAGCCCACTGAGTCCGTGATACCCATACACCAGTTCTGTCTTGCAAACCTGGGGCAATTTACAGAAGCTAATTAACCCACAAACCTGCACGAATGTGGGAAGAAACCGAAGCACCCGGAAAAAAACCTGCATGGTTACAGGGAAAAATTGCAAACTCAGTACAGACAACACCCCTAGTCAGGATCAAACCTGGGTCTGGCTCTTTTTCTTCTTCTTGCGTATGGCGTGCACAGCCTAAAGTTGTACGACAACTTGTTCTATTTGATCTTATTTGATTGTGCATGCTAGGTTGATTGCATTGGTTGAAACAGGGCAGACCACGTGAAGGTTGCAATCTCCCACCCCGGTCTCTGGTGCTGTAAGGCAGCAACTCTACCGCTGTGCCACAATGTTGCCCTTTACAGGAGAACTCTATAAGAACACGAATGTCTGTGCATTTGGCAGCAGCCTAGGTTCCAACACAATGTAGAACCAAATCATGTCAGATATGATTTTTTGGGTGCTGCACAACTGCCAACGTTAACTGGATGAGCGAGGAGCCAAATAAAAGTGCCAGAGTACACGGATTTCCCGCACCTTTTACAAATGACCTTGAATTATTCACAAAACTGCATAAACGTCCCTTGGCATGAATTCCATCTGCACAGTGGTGTTTTGTTCAGGTGTTTCACAGTCAAACTGCTTGCCAAGATCTGCAGGGCAGTGGGAAAGTAAGGTTGTAAAAGGCCTGTTATTAAAAGGGACAATGCTTTCTTCTATCCCCATGGAAAATTGGCTGCTCTGTACAAAATAATTTTTTCCAATATTTTAACCAGTGAAACCTATCAAATAATCTTGCAGTCAAGAAACATTCCCAGCTACTGTTACTTTTCTGGTTGTCTAATATATTCACTGGCTTCTGAGCAGTCACTGTGACATTTTTGGAAAAGATACAAGACATCTGGGTTCTCTGAATACAAGCACAGAACCATTCACCTGCTGAATCAAACTTAATTACCTAGATTGGCTAAAAATTTGAACGTTAATAAAAGGTTTCAGTCAGGCGTGCTTGCAGCAAGCGGCCTCATTTGTGTGTCCTTCACCAACATTCATGTGGTTATCTGGTCTCAGCCCAAAACTGGAGAAAAGTTCAGGTTGAATAGATATTGTAAGAGCTATATCTTGTTACACTAGTCTTGCTATTGAGTGTATGATAGAATTGCTGCTTGTCAAAGCAGTGGGAAAAGTATGGTTTAATATTTACTGCTTGGCAATGCTGATGATTCAGATTTAGACTTTAGACTTTAGAGTTTAGAGATACCATGAAGAAATAGGCCCTTCGGCCCACCGAGTCCGCGCCAACCAGTGATCACACTAATACTATCCTATACACACTTGGGACAATTTGCACGTCTTTGGAGTGTGTAAGGAAACCGCAGCACCCAGGGGAAATCCATGGAGTCATAGGAAGAACGTACAAACTCCGTAAAGACAACACCCATGTTCAGGATCGAACCCGGTCTCCGCGCTGTAAGGCAACAACTTTACCGCTGCACCACTGTGCTGCTCCTCTGATGTGATTTTGTTTTCTTGTTTTCCATACATTTCCTGTTATGTGATTTTCTACCCTGCCCTGAATAAAACATTATGGGTAATTGTCAATCACGTGGTGTAGCTTGGAGTGCAATATCTTCAGAAATGAAAAGAAAAGTATTTTTGTTTTCTGCTAATTTAATAAACTAACTTGGTGTTTATTAATAGCATTGTGTTTTACAACTATATTAAATGTAATCACATTTCAATGTTTTTTTTGTTAAGTGAATGTGTTAAGGACAATTGGTGCTTGTCAAACTGCACTCTGGAGTTACAAAATACATCCAAATTATAAAATAGTTAGCAATTTTGTTTTGACTATTTCAGAATCATTGGCTTTAATGGCTTGTTTAATAGATTTCTCAACAATAGAGAAAATTGAGTGGAACTTATACCATTTTGGATACTATTGGATGGAGTGGCCCCTCAGGGGAGAGCAACAGTCAGAGAATTTGCACCAGACACTGGTTCTGTCAGGCAAATATTATTTCACCATGTGAGTTCTAGGAGCAAAATTATGCCATTTGGCCCACCAAGTCTACTCGCCATTCAATCATGGATGATCTATCTTTCCCCCTCAATCCCATATAGTATTGCATTTTAAGATGCTTCACTATTGCCTGGAAAATTGTAGATAGGTTTGTCTTCTGTAAATTGTGATGAATAGAGTGGGATTTGTCTGTTGATATACATATACAAACACACACATACACACGTGTGTATAAATGTGTGTGTGTATATATATATATATATATATATATAAATGTGTGTATATGTATGTGTGTATGTATGGATGTATATATCTATGTTACTAAAAGTCTGATCTTGACCGCTTTTGGTCCATTGTGCTGCGATTTCCAAGAGAACGCCGCCACCTGTGGCCGTCATTTTTGGCCACCTCGCTCAGAGCCCCCCTCCGCCTTCCTGGACCAGAGGCTTTTTCCCATCGATGGTTGGTTTGAAGTAAAAAGGCACTTCTGCAAATAATTGTTTGGGGGTTTGGGTTGAAGTTAAAAGGCACTACTGCAAATTTTGGCTTGGGTGCTTTGGCTTGAAGTTAAAAGGCACTACTGCAAATGGTGGCGTGGGTGCTATGGCTTTAAGTTAAAAGGCACTACTGCAAATGGTGGCTTGGGTGCTTTGGCTTGAAGTTAAAAGGCACTACTGCAAATGGTGGCATGGGTGCTTTGGCTTGAAGTTAAAAGGCACCACTGCAAATGGTGGCTTGGGTGCTTTGGCTTGAAGTTAAAAGGCACTACTGCAAATGGTGGTGTGGGTGCTTTGGCTTGAAGTTAAAAGGCACCACTGCAAATGGTGGCTTGGGTGCTTTGGCTTGAAGTTAAAAGGCACTACTGCAAATGGTGGCTTGGGTGCTTTGGCTTGAAGTTAAAAGGCACTACTGCAAATGGTGGCTTGGGTGCTTTGGCTTGAAGTTAAAAACCACTACTGCAAATGGTGGCTTGGGTGCTTTGGCTTGAAGTTAAAATGCACTACTGCAAATGGTGGCTTGGGTGCTTTGGCTTGAAGTTAAAAGGCACTACTGCAAATGGTGGCACAGGTGCTTTGGCATGAAGTTAAAAGGCACTACTGCAAATGATGGCTTGTGTGCTTTGGCTTGAAGTTAAAAGGCACTACTGCAAATGGCTTGGGTGCATTGGCTTGAAGTTAAAAGCACTATTGCAAATGGCGGCTTAGGTGCTTTGGCTTGAAGTTAAAAGGCACTACTGCAAATGGTGGCTTGGGTGCTTTGGGTAACTTCCTGTTTGCACTGTATATTGATTTTAGATAAAACGCTACTACTTACAGCTGTGATTTTTGGCCATCTTACTCAGCCCCCCTCCACTCAGCAGGTGCAGAGGATTCTTCACATCAATGAAAAATAAAAGTGTTATTAATGTAGAATCTCTCTCCTGACAATAACGCCATGAAGGCCACACCTTTTCCGGTGGGAGGGGAATGGGTTATAAAACCTGGAAGTGTGGGTATGGCTCAGTCTCTGCATGATGGGGGAGGGAGAGGTCATGATTCTGTCTGAGCTGTGAATTAACTGAACACACTGAATGTCTACTGAACTGTGAGTTATATATTTTGTGTGGTTTTATGGTGGTTTTATGGTGGTTTCACCCTGCTTGAAATGGTCTGAAACTGCTTTTGAATGTGGTGGCCTTGCACCCTGCATGAAATGGTATGAAACTGCGTTTGAATGTGGTGGCGTTGCACCCTGCATGAAATGGTATGAAGCTGCATGAAGCACATCAGGCTTGAGGGACTGAGCTGCCACCCCAAGAACCCATACCAGCACTCCATAAAGCCCCCCCCCCCCCCCCCCCCCACTGGCCACCAATATTGGAATTGGTGGCGAGGTGGAAAATTGCGTCTGGGGACCAGCCCTCCCATATGAACATGGGACCCAAAGGGTCCCACTTAGTCTAGTATATATATATGTATATATGTACTGAACTTTATTTTGTTGTTTACATATCTGTTGTGCTGCTGCTAGTAAGAAATGTGTTGTTTTCTTTCAGTAGTGGGCCCCCCTCGGTCATGGCTGACCATGGGTGATGCAACCTTTTGGATGCAAGCCTGGGCGATGTGATATGGAGGACAGGTTGTTGCCCATACAGCACATCCCCCCCTCTCCATGTCACTGATCAATCCAAAGGAACAGCAGAGCTGTTACAGTTTGGCACCAGTGCCGTCGCAGGAACTGCCAGAGCGAGGTTGTAGACAACGACGAACTGCCTTAGGGGCTCCGACTCCGGGTTTTCTTGAGGTTTACTCCAAGAGCCTTTTCCTTGACTGGATATAGCCACAAGGAAGTGGAGGATTTAAATCAGGGTTTTCCCTCTCCTAGATGGACTGCATTCCCAGGCTGATGAGCCCCATCTGCCCGAGACTCGTGGGGGCGGGAGCGTCTACTTTCCCGTGCAGGTCTATAGCTCCTGCCCACTGCCCATGTACATTTTTCGGCACATTTGACAAAAAACACTCTTGATTCTTGACTCTTTAGTAGTTTGCACACAATTATCATACTTTCAAGCTACCAAGGAACAACAGAATATAATGTGCATCAAACCTTCTGAACCTTGCAAATTTTGTAGTGGGCTGGGCAGTATTCTGCATATCTCCAACTTGGACAATTTAACATTTGTATCAAGTCAGTTAAATAAGCCAATTATCCTACAAACCTGTACATCTTTGGAGTGTGGGAGGAAACTGAAGATCTCTAAGAAAACCCACGCAGATCACAGGGAAAACGTACAAACTCCATACAGACAGCACCCGTAGTCTGGATCGAACCCGGGTCTCTGGCGCTGCATTTTGCTGTAAGGCAGCAACTCTACCGCTGTGCCACCATGACTGCTCATAAGCATTCTTGTAAAAACTCATCAAAGGAATGGTTTTAAGGGATGAAGCATCTTGAAGCAATGTGAAATATTGCTCAAAAAAACAAATTAATATACTAATAGAAGTTAAATGTTAAATATTAACATGGAGATTTTATTTCCCTCACACACCAAATAATTTGGAGTTCAGCTAATTGCAAAGATCTCACTCCTCTTTGATTACCATTATCCTCTGGTCTTTAACCCCATTAGCTTCAGACACTTGCTCCTATTAATAATTGGAAATCAGTCAGCAGTGATGGGAGAAATAAGTAGAAACCCACTGAAGGAGATGATGGTGGTACAATTAGAAACAATGAAAGATAATAAATGGCATGAATTTCCAAAAGGAAAATGTTGCCTAACCAACCTTATTGATTTTGTTTGTGGAGTTAACATGAGAGCATACAGTTGTAATATAGTGGATCTAATTCATCTGCATCTTCAGAAGATGTTCAATTGCCCATAATAAACTAATGAATAAGGTAGAAAATGCATACTGATAGACAAGTATCAGCATAGATTGTTTGCTGGCTTCACAGCAGGTAGCAATTACTTGGACTTTGTGTTCCACAAGAATTGATGTCGAAATTGCTGCTATTCACAATTTTAATTAACATTTTAGACTACCACATGCAAAGCAGGATTTGAAAATGTGATGCTAACTTATTGAGTAGTTCTGGGGATGGGTGGGGGAAGGGAGCAAAGTGTCAATTTTGAGGAAGAGTACAACAAATGACCGGAGGAAGTTAATAAACTTGCAGGATGGGAAAATAATTGGCAGGTGGAGTTCAACGGAGATAATATTTGCAGAAGAGAAAGTCACTCGTTAGCTGGAAGATGTGAGTCAGGGTGCAGAAGCAGTAGAGGCATGCTTGATGAGTAATATTGGAAAATAGGAAAATTATGCTAAACCTGCCACAAACCTTGTTGTGACCACAGTTAGAATACTCCATCATCTCACAGAATGGTGGCACAATGGTGCAGTGGTAGAGTTGCAGTCTCACAGCATCAGAGAAGTGGGTTCGATCCTGACTTTGGGTGCTGTCTGTACAGAGTTTATACGTTCTCCCTGTGACCGCGTGGGTTTTTCTGGGTGCTCCAGTGGGACTTGATGGATCAAAGGGGCTATTTCCACACTGTATCTCAAAAAACCTTTTACAAAAAGGGATTTGGTTTCATTGGAGAGAGTACACAAATAATTTACAAGGATGACGCCAGAAATAGGAGGTTAGACATATCCTGAAATTATTAACCTATTTTTCTCTTTTCTCTTGGGGAAAGAAACCTGAAAGGATGACATAATATCATTTTCACACAAAGAAAATGCTTACCGGGGTAGATGCAGAGTGAATGCTTCCACTTGAAGAAAAAGAGCTTATCAATGTCATATGGCCACCAGGAAATCCAGTATGGAATTCAGAAGTATGTACTTTACTCCAAACCCAAAGAATGTTGAGAATGCAGAACTACATAGCAGGGAGAGGTTGAAGTAAATATTATAGTGAGGCTGAATAAGAGGGTGAGAGGGATACTACGGGCATAGTTGCTAGCACGGACGGTTCGGGCTGAATGGCCTATTTCAGAGTTGTCCATACAATGTAATTCAATGGTATCCCATCCAATGAACTTCAGCTCCATATGTCAACCACAAAATCGTATTTTCTAAAATACGAAGATAATCTGTTGAGAACACTCAACTGGACATGTAGCATCTGTGAAGGGATAATTAACATTTTAGATGAATGACTTCTGATTAGAACATTTAAACCTGTACATACATGTTCCTTACATGTTTATTAATCCCATTATCATTCCCTTCTGGAGTGCTCCACTAACTCTTTCTATCCCTGAGGTAGTTTGAGACCTATTGTTCTAGCCTTCTTTTCCAGTCATGATGAGGGAAATGTTGACCCTGCTTCTCTCTCCACAGACTGGCGTTCCCAACACATTTTTTGTTTATTGTTTTGTATCCATAGTAGTTTATGTTCAACTGTGTTTAGTTTAGTTCAGAGATACAGTATGGAAACAGGCCCTTTGGCCCACCAATTCCATGCCGACCATTGATCACCCGGTTTCTTTGCAATTTACAGAGGGCCAATTCACCTACAAACCTGCACGTTTTTGGAATGTGGGAGGAAACCGGAGCACCCGGAGAGACCTCATGCAGTCAAAGGGAAAACGTGCAAACTCCGTACAGACAGCACCCGTAGTTAGGATCGAACTCGTGTCGCTGCCGCTGTAAGGCAGCAAGCCTTGCTCTCTTCTATCTGGTTCAGCTAGAATGGCATATGGACTCGTCTCCGAGAGCACAGCTGAGGAAATAGCAGCGGAGGAGGCTGACTCAGCGATCATTGAAATGACCATATTCCAGATTCTTTCCTCCAGACAGCTTAGAACTTGATAGCTGTCAGGACCCTTCCCAGCCATAGCAGGTGGCCAGACGGAAAGGAATTTACAATCTGTTTTGAAATGTCACTGTAGCTCAATGACACGGATCCACAGGGGGCATTGGATATCTGGAAGAGAAAGCAAATTATTTGGCTTGTGTGCAGCAAAAAAGGTAGCCTTTAATAAATCACAATTGAACCTAAAAAAATGATTCACCCCCAATTCCTGCTCCAGTGTTCAGGGTGATTTCTGGCTCCAATTTAAATTCCACAATAATTGACATTATTTCCATTGTAGATCGAGTTTCGAGGTTACAAGGTGATCCGTGTGTATTTGCTCTTGTTGTCCACAATGTACTTGTCAGAACAAATATTGATCATTAACCGTTGTGTCAGCAACACAAATGTCATATGGGGATAGGGCAGAATTCTCTTCACTGTTATCGAGTGTTGAGAAAAGTTTAATTACATTGTGTATTTCTGTTCAAACCCCAACTGGACCCTGACCTCCACACAATGTCAGAGCATCCAACAGTTAGACATGGATGTGAAAGCTAATTACATGCAGCAATAACTCATGATCGTTACAGTAAAATTAAAAAAAAATCATCAAAAAACAATTGTTACAAAGACTTTGATTGCAAGTCACAAGATATAGCACATTTTTCACTCAATAAAGTGCTGCCCAGTCCTTTCTGTAGGAAGGAACTGCAGATGCTGGTTTACACCAAAGATATACATAAAATGCTGGAGAAACTCAACGGGTCATGCAGCATCTCTGGGGTAAAGGAATAGGTGATGTTTTGGGTCAGGATCCTTCAGGCAACATCTCTGGGGAAAATGTCACCCATCCTTTTTCTCCAGAGATGCTGCCCGACCCGCTGAGTAACTCCAGCACTTTGTGTCCATCTTTGGTATAAACCAGCATCTGCAGTTCTTTGTTTCTACATCAGAACACCAATTCTTCAGAAGAATGTATTTGTCTTTAAGGAGCTGCAACCCTGGACTTGCAGGGTTGACTTACAATGAATGAATATGTTTATTAGGAATGAATTCCCTGGAATGTAGAGGTCGAAATGGTGACACTTACAATTTTCAAGATATTAAGTAGCGTAGTTTTTTTTTTGTTTTTTTTTGCTACATTAGAATTAGGAGCTCCCTTCAAAGAAAAAATAGAATCTATTTGGAAGAGTTTGGAAAAACCCTTTCATACATAGTGGGAAAGGTTTGGAATTCTCTTCCATAAATTGCAATTAATATTTGGCCAATTGCTAATTTTAAGTCTGAGATTGATAGATTTCTGTGATAGTTAAACAAATTAATTAAGTGATTTGGGCCAAAGTGGAACATTTGGAGTTAGATCTCATTGAAACGTGGAACACGTTTAAAGGGCCAAATTGGCCAAATCTTTTCCAGTGTTCCTGAGCAGATAGCAAAAGATTAAGTTTTTATATCTTTACACAATTTTGTTCGCAGGTCAGTCAGAATTTGCTGTAGTATCTAAATCTCTTGAGGAATTTCCTCCTTAAGCAGGTCAATCCAATATATTTGGTTCAGGTCAGTAGAGGGTGGTCTTTCTCACAAGTTCCATCTGTCATTTTGCAACAACCACTACCATACCAAGAAGTGTTGGTTTTGTTCAAAGATATGGAGAACAGATTGGACTCCATGGAATTACGTTATCATATTATCGTTTAACTAAATATTGGCTGCAGTTAGTCCAAGATTCTCCAATGCAAATCAAAATGAGGTGCTTTCCTTGCCATCAGACTAATCGTCCTCTTAATTGCATCTTAATAACTCTCATAATAAGTATTATCATCTGCCATTAACATTAAGAGAAGATCCTGAACTGCTGATAATTGTAGCATAACATATTTACAAACAGTACATTTAACATTCACGTCAAAAGCAACATAACTACTTTGAGAATAAATACTGCATGCAGAATTTTGCTGTGCAGCCCTGCAAATTGTTCACTAATAGCTCTGAGATAAGATTGTCATATACATTAATCTGTATCACATCCCAGATCAGAATTACTCTGACAAGCTTGCATCTAAATAAAAATGGAATATAAAACATGTTCAAAATTAAAGCTGAACATAATTACAGTCAGTAATTGGGCCCAGGAATAGTTTCACATCTACTGTCTAAATTAAGACTGGTGAAGATTCAAGACAATTTTGATCTCACATATTAGTTTGATTAATAAAATCTGAATAATTAACAGACACCTTAATAGACAGAGGGATAAACCTGGCAATTGCAGATTATTCTATCTGTTAGCAGAGGTAGTGAGCCATAGGAAGACTATAATTTGAGAGAAAATTATTGGCATGCAAAAGAATAAAGATATGCAATCATTCAGCAGTTTGTGACAATTCACATCTCATGGTGTATTTTTCCTTTGAAAGTGCTGGTGCTTTTAGACTCTGGTAGCATGACCGCTGAGACTTGTGTTAGTATTTAGCATCTGAAATCTAAAAGTTTAACTAAGGGTTAGGGTTAGGATTAAAATTAAACTTTAATTTAGTTTAATTTAGTTCAAGATTCAAGATTCAAGATTCAATTTAATTGTCACATGTACCAATTAAGGTACAGTGAAATCTGAGTTACCATACAGCCATACTAAGTAAAAAGCAAAAATACACACAGCACATAAAATAAAGTTTAACATAAACATCCACCACAGGGGAATCAACATTTCTCACTATGATAGAAGGCAATAAAGTTCAGTCATTTTCCTCCTTTTATCATCCGAGGTTGGGGCCTTTGAACAGGGCCATTGCGACGGTCCGCTGTTCAAGCCCTCTCATCAGGATGATCGAAACTCCGGCGATGGGACGGATCGTAGCATGGAGCACCTGAGTCGGCCGCTTCTTATCGGAGACCGCCGCTTCACGGTGTTATAGTCCACAGGCCCCGTGGTTGGAGCTCCACAACTGGCGATCCTCGGCAAAAGATCCCAGGTTCTGAGATGGCAAGTCCGCGCCGCACCCATGGTTTGAAGCTCCGGGCCATTCGCCAGGAAAGGCCGCACCACTCCACGTTGTAGGCCGCAGGGGGGTACGGAAATGTGACACAGAGAAAATTTGCATCTCCGTCAAGGTGAGTGACTGGAAAAAGTTTCCCCCGATCCCCCCACCCTCCACATAAAACATACCAAGAGACATTAAAACACACATTCAAGACATACTTAAAATAATAAAAAGAGAGAAGGGACAAGACAGACTGCTGGTGAGGTGGCCATTATGGGCGCCACCCGGTGGATTAGAGATACAGCGGTGAAACAGGCCCACTGCGTCCGCGCCGACCAGCGATCACCCCAATACTAACTCAATCCCACACACTCGGGCCAATTTACAATTCTTATCAAAACTACTTAACCTACAAACCTGTACATCTTTGGAGTGCGGGAGGAAACCGGAGCACTCAGAGAAAACCCAAGCCGTCACGGGGAGAACATACAAACACCATACAGACAGCACCTGCAGTGAGGATCAAACCCTGGTCTTTGGCGCTGCAAGGCAGCAACTTTACCGGTGTGCCACCGGGACGTACAAGCTTTAAGGGCCTGGAAATCAGAAAAAAAAAGTTTTCTTCAAATTGTGCTAAATTTAAGAATGTGCAATCTTTAGAATCTATATTCTGGCCTGAGTTTCCCAAATTAAGAGTCTGCTTGGATGAAGAAGCTCTTGACATCACAATTACAATCAATCACACAATCACAATAATACTTTATTAGCCAAGTATGTTTTGCAACATACAAGGAATTTAATTTGCCAAGTTCATACAAATAAAATGCAATGGTACACACAAAACACATTTTAACATAAACATCCATCACAGTGACTCCACCACATTCCTAACTGTGATGGAAGGCGAAAAAAAAGTTCAACCTCTTCCCTTGGCTCTCCTGCAGTAGGGGGCCTCAAGCCCTCCGTTGACGGAACGATCTTGACTTCCGTAGCTGGCGGCGTTTGGGCCCTCCGCATCGGGGTGATCAGCTCCTGCATCGGGGGGATGTCAGCTCCCCCATGCCGGCGATTGGACCCCATGTCGGAGCAGGTCGAACCTTCTGCGACGTTGGTGCTCCCGCTAGGCCTCTCCCGAGATTGCGAGCTCGCGATGGTAAAGTTCCCAGGCAAGGGATCGACTCCGATGTTAAGTCCACAAACACGGTGGGGCTCAAGGTCAGTCCGAGGAGGGCTCCTGCTCCATCGATGGTAGGCCGCAGGGCGACTGGAGATGCGATCCGGAAAGTAATCGCTTCTCCGACAAGTCAGGAAACGGAAAAAAAAGTTTCCCCCGACCCCCACCCCCCACCCCCTCCCCCCACAGAAAACAAACCGGAAAACAGTTACACAAACTTTTAACACACACTAAAAATACAAAAAAAAGGACGAAGAAACAGACAGACTGTTGGCGGGGCTGCAATCGTGCAGCGCCCCTGGTGGTAGATGAGGAAAAGGGGGGGAGAGGGCAAGGGCCAAGGACTGGGGGAATACCTGTAGTAACTGAGCATCAGACACAATCCCCACAAACAAAAGCTAAAGGGTGGATTTACCCATTCTGTTTCAAAGAACATCAGAGAAATTTCCTTGGATCATTTTCCTGCAACCAAGGCTGTGCAAAATATTTCTGTCTGTTTATGCATGTCTTACCATTATGGAACGAATACAGATTATTTACAACTTCCTCAGACACTATCATGAAGTGTAACGTTTCCCCAGTCAGTGATGGAGAATGTGATTATGTTAGTTATGTCATGACTTCACTCATAAAACAGATAACATAGCGCCCCATGGTGAATTTCAGTTAAAGCACAACCATATTCAGATTTTTATAGATCTATTATAAGCAACCAGATTGTAAAAATGAATAAAAGCCAACTGAACTGACATTGTTTAGAGCAGTATCAGAAATATCTGTTGATCCATGTGGTACGTACACATACATACAGTAAGTCGTGATGTTCTTGAATGAATTTGTCTATAATTAAATCTGTACATGGGCATTGATGAGTGAAGTAGAAGGAAATACAAGGCAGGTTTCTGTGTGCTCTAAGGATTTAGTTTACTTTATTTTAGATATACAGCACAGAAACAGGCCCATCGATCCATCGATCCCACACCGACCAGCGATCCCTGCACATTAACACTATCCCACATTCACTGGGGACAATTTTACATTTATACCAAGCCAATTAACCTACAAACCTGTACATCTTTGGAGTGTGGGAAGAAACCAAAGATTTCGGAGAAAACCCACGGGGAGGTCATGGGGAGAACGTAGAAACTCCATACAGCCAAGCACAAGGGAAAGGTCAAGCTGAGAATATTTCCTCCGCCCTTCGATGCAGAGAGATTTCCACAATATATAATAGAAATGTAGCAATATAACACTTGATTTATTACTTTCCTCTTATTTAAAAGACGCCCTTCTCTCTCCTTAGTTTATGAGTTCAAAAAGCTGCACTTTGCCACGCCATGTAAGGTCAAATAGAAATGTGCATTAAAGTCTGGAACATGATCTTTGGGCCAACGCATACATGCCAGCCCATGCCTGGTCTGTGCCTGGTCTATGCCTGGCCTTTATTCCTCTAAACCTTCCCCATCCATGTACAGGTCCAAAGGCTGCTATTGTATCTGCTCCAACTACTTCATCTGCCAGCTCATTCCATACACCCATCACCCTCCAAGTGAAAAAATGTCACAAAATTATCTTATAGAGATGTACAAAATCAAGAGAGGAATAGATCAGGTGGACGTCCAGAGTCTCGTGCCCAGAGTAGGGGAATCGAGAAACAGAGGACATAGGTTTAAGGTGAGGGGGGAAAGTTTTGATAGGAAACTGAGGGTTGACTTTTTCACACAAAGGGGGTGGTGGGTGTATGGAACGAGCTGCCAGAGGAGTAAGTTGAGGCAGGTACTATCACAACTTTTAAGAAAGATTTAGTCAGATACATGGATAGGATAGGTTTAGGGGGATAATGGCTAAACATACGCAGGTGGGACTAGTGTGGTTGGGACATGTTGGTCGGTGTGGGTAAGATGGGCCAAAGAGCCTGTTTCCACGCTATATCACTCGATGACCATATGACTCTATTTGCAAATTTACTAATCATGCCTTATGCACTCTCATCCAAATTGTTGAGCGAGTACCTTATCTCTGCAGCCATAGAGACTCAGAGATGTATATTAACAGCACCACGTATTGTTAACTACTGGAGATGTAACACCTGTCCCTATACTTCTTCCCTCACCTCCATCCATGGCCCCAAGCAGAACTTCCAGGTGAAACAGTGCTTCACGTGCACCTCCTCCAACCTAATGCCCAATGTGGTCTTCCGTACATTGGCAAGATCAAGCATAGACTCTGTGACAGTTTTGCCAAACACCTGCACTCAGACCGCCAGGGCTTACTGGATCTCTCAGTTGCTAACTATTTTAACTCCTCTTCTCGTTCCCCTACTGACCTTGCTGTTGTGAGCCCCCTCCACTGTCAGAAGTGAGGCCACATGCAACTGGAGGAACAGCACCTCATATTCCAATGGGTAGCTTATAGCCCAATGGTATGAACACTGAATTTTCTGATTTTAAGTAAAACGTCTCCCCCTTTCTTCCCACATGCCCCCCCACTCTCCCCTCCCCCATCTGCCCTGTGCCCCACTCAGACATACACCTCTTTCTCCCCTCCCCATCCCCTTCCACCTATATTTCTTCTTCTAGCTTCCACATTTGCAACTCTTCAATCCTTTTGTCTCACACTGTCTATTTTGTCTTTTCACCTCTGGCCTTTGTCCAACCACCTTCCATCAAAAAAAACCCTCGCTTGTATCCACCTATTACCAGCCAAGCTTTGTGTGGTCTCTCCTTTCTGCCAGCTTTCTTCCCCCCTTTGCAATCAATTTGAAGAAGGGTCCTGATCCGAAACGTCACCTATCCATGTCCTCCAGAGATGCTGCCTGATCCTCTGAGTTATTCCAGCATTTTGTGTCATTTATTTGAAAACCAGTTTCTGCAGTTCTTTGTTTCTACCTGATTAGCATTATGCTGCTCATTGGACCTGCAGTATGTATGATTTTGCCCATTTCAACGCCCGTCACTTCATAAGTCCCATTAGGTTTCTGGTATAGAACATAGAACATAAAGCAGTATAATACAGGAACATGCCCTTCAACACATAATATTTGCGCCAAAGATGATGCCAAATTAAACTAATCTCCTCTGCAAGCATGTGATCCATATCTGTCATTCCTTGCATATCAATATGCCTAGTGGTAGAGTAACCTCGCGGGTCAGTCACTTTTCTGGAGAACATTGATAGGTGACATTTCAGTTCGGGACCCATCTGAAGAAGGGCCCCAACCAAAAAACGTCACCGATCTATGTTCTCCAGAAATGTGACTGACCCACTGGGTTACTCTACCACTAGGCGTCTTTTCTTGGCTAAAAGGTTATTTTGTATGGTTTGCCAGGAGGATAATTTGTGGGACTTTTTCCATTCAAAAATAAACAAAAACAGTTACATTTAGTGGCACGACCTGGTGGGTATGTCCTCAGTGGTAAAATGCTCCACCTAGTGGAGCTGTTGGGAGAGATGAACTTTTAAGATAGACTTTGTTTGATGGGTGCTCTGACCTGAAGAAATCTTGGCCTTTAGGGATGAGTGAGGTGGGAGCAGATGAGGAGAACCTCCAACATGGTTACTTCAGGCTTTAACAGAAATTTTAATCCCATATCGACCCAGAAATATTCAATGCCAGAACAAAACCAGGGTAAAACTATGTAAGCATTAATAAAATGATTGTGATGGTTACTTGCAAGCTCCATTCAACTCCTCAGGTCACACTGATGTTTTAAGTTAGCTGCAAGTTAAATTTGTTTGTTTTGTCAAAATGTCTGGGGAAATGGAAGTAACTTTAAGTTTTTTTCAGCTAGGTCCCGTTCTATTGCCCAGCTCTGCATGGAAATCCTGACTCTCGGTTTCAAGAAGGGTCTCGACCCGAAACTTTACCTATTCCTTTTTCTCCAGAGAAGCTGTTTGACCCACTGAGTCACTCCAGCATTTTGTGCCTATCTTCGGTTTAAACTAACATCAGTAGTTCCTTCTTACGCTCCCGATGGCAATTGTTTGGCAGTTTATGTGCTAACTCCTAAGAACTTGCATTGGGCAAGATCAGCGTGTGAGGCATCACATCAGAGAAAATGCTGCTTCCTATGGGAATATATTTGCTTTGGGGTTGACATCCACACAGGAGGAAGATGGGCATGAGGAGGGGAACCGTCCACTCACAATAAGGCAGGAACTGAGTCTTTTTAATACTTCAGCAGAGCAATACTCCACAGTCAGCTGATCTCACATCAGGACTGGTTGTATGTTCTGAAGATAGACACAAAAAGCTGGAGTAACTTAGTGGGACAGGCAACATCTCTGGAGAGAAGGAATGGGTGATGTTTCGGGTCGAGACCCTTCTTCAGATTGGTTCACTAGTAAGCTGGAAGCCATGCTTAGCTAGAAACTACAAACAATACACCAATTCCTTCAACTATTTTGGCCTCTATAAATTCTAAAAATCTAAATGTTTACAACGTCTTAAAAATCGTATCTCTAAAACTAAAACTAAAACGGGTGAACCAAGGTCGACATGGACTCGGTGGGCCAAAGGGCCTGTTTCTATGCCATGTCTCTAAACTAAACCATTTTCTTCTAAACTTGTCTCTGGACCTCTGTAAAAGATTCCTGTTGCAGGACCAGCAAAGTGAGAGTCTAAGGATTGTCATGGGAATCATGAAAACATATTAAACATTGAAAGGAGGGCTTCAGGTGGCGACGCTCCACTTCAGTGCGTATGTACGTGATTGCACTCTGCACAGCTCCACGTGCAAACAACATCATTGCTGGGAATGACAAAAAGTTTCATTGTTTATTGTGGAGGAGGCAGATCAGGAAGAAGATGAAGTTGGACCACCTATCAATAGACTGACTGCGTAGGTTGTTTCCCAACAATGCCAGGATCTCCTGACATCATTGTGTCTTGCTTGACAATACCAAATAACAAAAAGAATTCACACCCCTCACTCACTTTAGACTGTAGACTTTAGAGATACAGCACAGAAACAGGCCCTTCGGCCACCGAGTCCACGCCGATCAGCGATCACTTGTACACTAGCATTATCGTACACACTGGGGACAATTTTACAAATTTATCAAAGCTAATTGACCGACAAACCTGTATGTCTTTGGAACGTGGAAGGAAAACGGAGCACCTGGAGAAAACCCACGCAGATCACGGGGAGAACATACAAACTCGGTACAGGCAGCACCTGAGCTCTGGTTCGAACCCGGGTCTCTGGCGCTGTGGGGCAGTAACTCTACCACTGCGTCACTGTGCCACATTTCACACCATGTGGCCTGAAAACTCTGCATACACCTACTGTACATTTGCCTAATAGGCCTTGTCTTAAATCTGCACTCAAGAAGGAGGTAGCTATAGGAAGAAAGGTCATAGATGAAGCAGCTAAAAATGTTGAAGCCTAACATATTGCCTCTAGGTACACAAGCAGTGACACGCTGGGACTGAGGGGCTTGAAAGCTACCATTCTCCTTTGTGCAAGATGTGAAATGGAATGTGTAGGAAGGAACAGCAAATGCTGGTTTAAACCAAAGATAGACACAAAAATGCTAGATCAACAGTGGGTCAGGCAACACCTCCGGAGAAAAGGAATAGGTGACGTTTTGGGTCGAAACCCTTCTTCAGACTGAGAGTCAGGGGAGAGCGATGAAAAATGAGATGACAGGGGAACATAATAGATTGGATGCGGCTCTAAATGGACTCATATTTCTTAACATGGTTTAGCCACATGTGGAGACGCTTCCTGCTTGCCAACGTGGCACAGTGCTTCTGTTGCTCATCTCTTCAGGCACCACTGGTTACATCCCCTTGCTGGCAGCAGTAGATTTATTTCTCCCATATGCAGCGAAAAGCATACCCTCCTCCTGAAAAAATAATATCAGTGAGGTGTCATTAAACCTGATTGTTGCCTTTGCTTAAGTCTCCTGTACAACACTTGCACTCCCTCACTTGCCATTTTAGTTTAGTTGAGATTAGAGATACAGCGCGGAAACCAAGCCAATTAGCCTACAAACCTGTACGTTTTTGGAGTGTGGGAGGAGACCAGAGATCCCGGAGGAAACCAACGCAGGTCACGGTGAGAATATATAAACTCCGTACAGACAGCATCTGAGGTCAGGATCAAACCCAGGTCTCTGGCGCTGTAAGGCAGTGATTCCCAACCTGGGGCCATGGCAAATTTCAGGGGGGCCACAGAAACATTTGGGATTTAGGGGGCCACAGGTTCAATGAAGGGGGCCACAGAGCTACAACCCTGTTGCATCCTAAATTTCAGTTCTAATACATTTAAATCTATGTAGTTGAAATATATTTTTGAATTTTATTTATGAAATTATTTTCATTTTCTTATAAAATTATTATAGTAATTCGAAAATTATCTAATTTTCGGCCTCTTTGACAATATGGCATATTTGACTATACGTAGCGCTCCACTAGCAACTATATACGAGTTACTAATCACAAAACATTGAGTTTCTTTCCCTTCGATGTACAACAACGTTGTAATGATTTATTAGTTATATGCTTGGCAATGTCGTATCCATGTTCCATGGAGCCAATGACCATTACAGTTGCAACGCCAGATGAATGATGCTAAATCAGTCAGCCAGTATCCATGTTCCAACTTGCACCACCATTTCTGCTCCGAGCAATCTTGTTTGTGTGCAGCATTGTTTTTGATTTTGGTGAGTATCTTCTCATTCATTATAAAAAAACTAATATTATACGGAAACCCGAAGCATGATATTTATAAAATACTAGACCAAGTGCAGACCCGTTGGGTCTGTTCCCGCAATGCGCCGTTGCAAGTGGAGGGGGCGGCCTGACATCATTGCGCAACGCCACGCGCTAGGCATATGCCGTCGAGACGCTGCGTACGACGTCAAGACACTGTGTACAACGTCAAGACACTGCATACGTCCGTCGAGACACTGCGTATGCCATCATTGCGCCTGCGGACCGACAGGCCGTTGCCGTCAAGACGCTGCGTACGTTGTGACAATGGTTGTTTTATTGAACCCACAAAATATTTTTGATGCTTGTGGAATAGAATAAAAGAGAACATATGTGCAATTAATAGACAATGATATTTATATGGAAGGTATTATAATATTGAAGTACTTTTTTTCCGCTAATAATGTCAGGGGGGGCCACAGGAAAATTAAAGATCCCAAGGGGGCCATGAGCTAAAAAAGGTTGGGAGCCACTGCTGGAAGGCAGCAAGTCTACCTCTGCGGTTGTGGACTGCCCCTTTAAATATAGCACATTACTCATGAGTTTGCATCAGTCTTTTTGCGCTGCTCGGAGATGCAAAATAGATAGCCACAATGGATTGGGTGAATTAAGTCACAATCAGAAATTGCAATTCGTACAGTTAATTTCTGGGTTTATCTGTGCAGTTCCACCATCCTGCTTTGAAAGAGGCAATGCAGTGTGCTGTATTCAGACCTAATCCCTGATCTGCAGATAGATCGTACTGAAATGACATTTACTAAACAGCAGTAGCTGAAACGTTCTGACCTTTGCATTAAAGCCACTATTTTTAGGTGGAAATACCAACTAAACTACAAGATGTAAACTGAATACATTTAGAATACATACACTGAGTATCAAATGTGGCATAATTCATACCATCATAGTTTTGCAATTTGCAAACATAATTTGGAAAACAGTAATGTGCTGTGGCTGATATTCAGCTCTGAATTCTATTTTCTTCGAACCAGGGTAAATCCAATCTCTCTTGTCAATGCTGCCAGGCCAGCTGATAGCGTTGTGCATATTTACGTGACATCTTTATAAACTGAGGATTATATTATCTCTCTCCACCAGTTCTACCAACAGTAGAATTCTAGGATAATTTACTGAAAGTTACTACCCATCCAAGCTGGCAAATGTTCCCACTCGTGGAGGGAATCAAACACGAGGTTATGGCCCCCTGTCCGCAAGCACTGGATAAAATGGTACTACTGCAATGTATTTCTTATTAAACTTACACCACAATCAAACCACATTGATGGAGATCCCTGAAAGTGACGTCGCGATGCATCGGGCAACAATTCAGTCAACATGTTGGGAAGACGACAGGAGCCAACAGCGAGCTACGCCATGTGACACACGAGCGAACGAATGCGAACAAACGATCCCCATTGACTGAGAGTAGAAAAAAGGGAAAGAAAATTGGAACTTTCTCTGTCCAATCTTGTTTTATATTGTAACTGATTACAACAATAATATTTGGAGAAAAATTAAATTAACTAACAGGGTTGTCGATTGCTTCGCATCACCATTTTTTTAAACAGACACAATAGTCCACCCATAGCGTGTTTATCTCATTTGGCGGGTTCATTGTGCTTTGGCCAAAGATACAGCCCTGAAGAAACAGTAGGGGTATGTGTGGTTTAGCTTAGGTCAGAGATACAGTGTGGAAACAGGCCCTTCCTGACACTGTGTAGGAAGGAACTACAAATGTTGCTTTCCAGATACAGCAAATGCTGGATACAGGCCCTTTGGCAAACGGAGTCACACTGGACCACGATCGCTCTGGTTCTATGTTATGCCACTTCCTCATCCACTCTCTACACATTATAGAGAGGCCAATTAACCTGCAAACTCACACATGTTTGGGATGTGGGATGAAACCGGAGCACCAGGCAGAAAGCCATGAGGTCACAGGGAGAACGTGCAAACTCCACACAGACAGCACCCAAGGTCCAGCTCTACCTGTTATGCCACCAACCATGAAACATATGGTGCAGGTACACAAAGGACTGTTCTAAAATCTCAGGAGACTTTGGCCAGGGGGAAATAGATGGAAGTGGGCAAATAAATCAAAAACATGTTTTACATTTGTGGATTAACTATAAATTGTTGATCTAAAAAAATAATGGAATTAAAGCTGTAATGATCAAATTTGCTTGATTTTCTGATGTAATTTCCTCCATTGTGAAGGAGATCATTTTTTGCTATATAAATGTGGCCTAAATTGTAACAAAATTGATTGCACTCTCATCTAAGGAAGATAAAGAAGTTGGAGCAAGGCAAATGGTTAAATATTAATGAAAGTTCACAGCCGTCTGAATAGGAGTCCAACTGAATACAATAATTCCCCATGCAAGTCTGTGTAGATAGTAAGCTTTCCATTGAATCCCAATACGGCATCTACACATCTATGGGTCGTAATCATTACATTCACCATTATTATGCCATTAAAATGACCCAGTCTGGCCCGTGTATGCTTCCAGACACCTCAATATTAATTGATTGATTGATTATTACACGTGACATGTCACAGTGAAATTCTTTGTTTTGCATATGATACGCAAAGAGTCGCCACATATAGGGTGCCGTCAAACTTACAAAGTATTCATTATAGACCCCAATGGTCCCTCTGTTCTCGGTGGTCCCCCCATGCTGGGCCCGTCTTTATTCTCGGCGCCTCGCCTCCCCTCCCCTCCCCACCCTTCCCCACGCTGGGTCCCTCTTTGTTTTCGACAATATGTTGGCCTTTATTCTCTCCTCAATTCAAGGGGCTGTCCCACTACAGTGACCTAATTCGCGAGTTCAGACGAGTTTGCCCTCGACTCAGACTCGTAGCATGGTCGACATGAGGTCGTAGGAGGTCTTTGTAACTCTCCTTCATGCTCGAGAGTAGTCCCCGCGTACTCGAAGCCTCAGCTAGTCGCGCCGTATTTTTCAACATGCTGTCATAATATTATTTGTAGGTAGTCGAAGTCAATCGAAGTTAATCGAAGGTTGTCGAAGGTAAAGCTTGTTGAGAAAAAAAAGCTAAAGGGGCTGTCCCACTGCGGCGACCTAATTGGCGAGTTTAGAAGAGTTTAGGAGAGTTTGAAAAAGTGTCATGTTGAAGAGCTCCTTCGACTATGTTGAAGAATAGCTTCGACTAGCTTCTGGAAAATTGGACACCAAATAGTGGAGAGTGAAGATGACCTCCTTCAATCTCCTTCGACCTCCTTTCGACTATGTTGAAGACTATCTACGACTACCTTCGACTACCTTCAACTACCCTCGATTACCTATGAATAACATGCTGCCTACTACAACCTACTTCCACTAAACCTTTGAGTAAAAAAAATATAGATTTTTACGATGGCGACCTTTTTTTACTGGCGGGCATTTTTTAGCATGTTGAAAAATACGCCGCAACCTAGCAGATGCCTCGAGTACGTGGGGACTACTCTCGAGCATGAAGGAGAGTTACAAAGACCTCCTAGGACCTCGTGTCGACCATGCTGCGAGTATGAGTCGAGGGTAAACTCTTCTAAACTCGCCAATTAGGTCACGGCAGTGGGACAGCCCCTTCAGGAGCCATTAAGGATGAACACTTAAAGCTGCCATTGCCAAGGCAGTCTGCACCCAGTTAATTAATATAAAACAATTTATCTTGTAAATTGTTATTGAAGAGGTTATAATGCAATATTCACAAAATGAATGCACTTAAATGCAACGGATAATTTATCTAGTATTTATCAATATCTATCATAGAAATAATTTATGAATAACTCCATTTCAAAAAGAAAATTATCTAAAAAGCCAAAAGCAGCACATGATATTGATCTATATATGAAGATGTTTATAACAGTGGCATGTTTTTATAGCTATTTTGCTATATGCTTTATATTATGTATAAAGTATCCATCCATTCACAGCTGTATTCCACCAGTTTATCACCTTTTTCGATGTCAAGTGGTATGGTCCTTGGTTCCAGTTACCATAGCAACCTTGCCAGACAAATAACAGATCATCAGAAATTGTGAATAATTTCCAAAGCTGTCACAAGGTATGGAAGAAGTTAACTTAACAGATTATTACTTTGCATAATGACAGTGAATACTTAATCGGGCAGTAATGCTCAGAGTATCAATCTTTTTCCTTCAATTTGCGGGATATGGGGATCACAGGCAAGGCTAACTTTTATCGACCTAACCCTAACCCTAACCCCAACCCTGATTATTCTTGGGAAAATGGCATCAAGCGACTTTCTTACAGTGTACAGTGAACTTCTATGGGTGCACAGTAGAGAAGATATTGACTGGTTGCATCACGGCCTGGTTCGGAAAATCAAAGGCCAGGAACAAAGATGATTGCAAAAAGTGGTGGACACTGCCCAGTCCATCATGTGTACTGACCTCCCCAAAATTGGAGGGATCTATGAGAGTCGCTGCTTCAAAAAGGCAGCCAGTATCATCAGAAACCCACACCACCCTGGCCACACTCTCATATCACTCCAGTGGAAAGAAGGTATGGGAGTCTGAAAACTGTGACGTCCAGGTTCAGGAGCAACTTCTTCCCTACTCCTGCACCTATTGTTGTAAATAGCTTGTTCTTAGCTCCCCCAGTCTAGTTTCAGTCAACAAAATACTGAGTCAAGCACTTGCACAACTAAACTTTATTTTGGAAAACACAATAACAGTTCCCCACTACTATACCTAACCACCGCAGGTTCGATCCTTGTATCTGCTTGGCCAAGCCCTTCTAGCCTCGTGCAAGCAGAGACACTCCAAAAGGTCACGCAGTCCCAAGCATTCTTCTAGAAGATCGACATCAGACCACGTGGGACCTACCTTTTATAGGTCCCTGAACCTTGAGGGGCCGAACCATATGGGGGTGGTCTCTATACAGTCCAATAACAAATATCAATTAACACAGTACATGATAGACAGTTCCCTAACCCAATAACACAGTAACTAATACAATGTATCTGACAAAGTTTCTAAATTGAGTTAACACAGATGAATTATGCAACATGTGCCTAGATATTCAAGAAACATAGACAAGGCTCAACACTTAACTCAAAGTAAAGCTTTGCAACATTATTTACAATGTGTATGTCTGGTTTACATTCACCCAATCCGTTTCATGCAATTTACACCTAATTGTAAGAATCTGCAGATGTCCCATTCTTTCCCTGCAACTCTTATCTGGGCCAAAAGACAAACTGGCACAATTCAACAGATTGTCCCATTTCTGCAAAAGGCACATTTAAATTTACCAAAATAGCCTAGCAGCACAGAAGCCATTATGCAATTTTAATGTCCTGGCAGCTCCAATTTAGCCAGAATGAACATAGTCTGTTGTCTATTGTCTATTGTCTATAAATTGGAGGAAAACTTCCGAGTGTTGATGTTCCCATTTGGGTTGCCAACTGTCCCATATTAGCCGGAACATCCCGTATTTTTGGGCTAAATTGGTTTGTCCTGTACGGGACACCCTGGTCCCATAACTGACTGCTACCACTTGGGTCGAGGGGATTGTCGGGTCGGAGCGCTGGGTCCTGCCCCGCCTCACCCGTCCCATGTAGTGCAGCACCAGCACCTCGCCCATGGCCCCGTCGGTCAGCAGCCCAGCCAGCGGTCCAACCTTCGCTTACTGCCGACACCCCTCCTTCTCATGGCCGATCATCAGTTCAGGAGTTGGATGGAGTGCCCGACATTGCACGCAATGTTGCTTGGGCCAAAACTCCTCAGCTGGCCCGCCAGCTAGGCTTTGTGTGCAGTCCAGCTCATCATTCACCCAGCCATGGCCAAGTCAGTCAATGAATTGCCGTCGGGAATTTGTCCCATATTTTGACCTTTTGTCCCTTAGTTGGGAGTGAAAAGTTGGTAACCATAGTTCCCATCCACCTTGTTTTTCTTGGCAGTAAAGGTAGTGTTTGGGATATGCTGCCAGAGTAGCCTAAATGAGTGATTAAGGTGCATTTTGTAGGTGGTACCTTCTGCAGTGCTAACAGGCCAGTGGTGGAAGGTGGGAATATTGTAGGTTGTGGATAGGGTGCCAAACAAGTGGACTGTACAGTCCTGGATTGCGTCAAGCTGTAATGTTGGAGCTGCATCTATTGAGGCACATGGAAAGCATTCCATTTGACACGTGGTCTGTCTTACATATGATGGATGGGCAGTGAAATTCAGATGAGTAATTTGCTGCAGCATAGACATCCCATGACATGCCCTTGTGATCACAGTATTTATGTAGCTGGCTGAGTAGCCTTTCAAGTCAATGGATGTTGATGGTGAGGTACTAGGCAATGGGAATGCTATTGAATATTAAGAGGTAATGGAGATAGTCATTGCCTGATATTCTTATGACATGAATTTAACTTGTCACGTTGAATCCCTGTCTGAATGTCACCATCATCAATGTAAAATGGCTAATAGTTCAATAGCTAATTGAGATCACTTTCTGAACCTCAGTAACAATTAACTCAAAATGTATTAGAGTTACAGATGCGTTGTACAAATGATAATGGAAAAGTGAAGCTACATAAGACTTGGAGTCAGAGATGGAATGTGAAAAATGTTACTGTGCATGTCATTTAGAGATAACGGAATATTGTCGACATGACAGACAAGTGCGCAAAAAACAAGACTGGCTATCTTCTTAGCTTGATCTACAATACCAAATGACAATTTCTTTATGAATTCAAACATTGCAGTCAAAGGATTTGTAGCTCTATATTTTTAATATTCCAATATGCCATTCTTAACATATCTGAATTGTGTATTTATCTCCAGGAAGCAGAAGAAACTCAAATTTTATACAGAGAACCAAAAATGTTACAATGCAATTTACACTATGGCTAAAACATTCCAAAACATCTATGGAAAATGGATATACTCGGGGCACTTTGAATTATTAACCCAGCAGTCTCCAGAAGAGATGTCCATATTTCACCTAATGTAATATCAAGTGACTTTCAAAGTATGAAGTCAATAAAAAGTTGTGTAGTCACTTAAATTAGCAGTTCAAATACAAAGCTAATTTAAGTTCAATGAGGCAGCAGGTGTACCGCAGGAATAAGAAACCTTCTCATTTAATAGTCTGATGTAAATCTATAGTGCACGGTTGACTATGTGAGTTTGTCCAGCAAAAGAATATCACGTAACTGCCTTGGATCTTTTTTATTTTACTAGACCTATATGACAACTGAAATGATATAACCTTTATCATCAACTTGTTCAACACGTCGTATGAGAAATGTTGCTGAGGTTGGTTTAGTAATTGCAATTCAGAATGGTGCACAGATCATATTTCTCTGCTTTAAAAAAAAGGCCAGTTCGAACAGGATGTGTTCAAACAGAATACCACCTAAACATCTTATACAGATGAATTGTAAAACTAGTCCTTATGTGTAGGGCTTACAATAAAGACACAGGAGAAAAATACAGTAAGGTTACAAGAGTAACTGGAAACAGTGCAGCTTCAAATAATCAGCATTTAATGATGTCTCATTTTACCAACCCAGATTTAAGTGTCAAAAAGGGATCATACTAGTAATTGGAAATAACAACAAAAATGTTTTGAAAATACTCAACTGCCAAATCATCACAAGCACAAACATGGATTGATTTGAGAACATACTTTAAAACTTAATTTAGTTTTGTTTAGTTTGGAGATACAGCGCAGAAACAAGCCCTTTGGCCCACTGAGTCCATGCCAACATGAGAACCCCACACACCAACACTATCCTGCACACACAAGGGACAATTTACAATATTACCAATTAAATTAGCCTACAAACCAGTACGTCTTTGGACTGTTTTTAAAGGCACAAATTGATATTACTCAAATATTATATAATATCTCATGAGATCATAATAGACCACATCAAGAAGTATATACAGCCATCATAATATTAATCATTCACAATGGGATTTTTTTGTTGTATTTAAAATAGCAAAATAAATTCAGGTGTGATGATTTATTACTGATGTAAAAAGATTTTGTGTTGAGAATTTTGTTGTTGAGGTCCTTTTTTTCTGTAACCAGGAATTACAGGACATCAATTGAGATCTCAGCTGGCAGATAATGCAATGCTGGAGTGCTGACATGCGTTGTAGTTGCAGCGACTTAAAAAAAACACATTCAAATATAACAGTGATTGCAATACAACGTGGAGAGGGCAACATATCTAATTGCTAAAATGTGACAGTGATTAGATAGATTATGTGCCTTTAAAATACTTCTTTGTCACTCAGGAGGCATTACACTGGTGACTGTTGACTGAGAAACGATGAATCTCATTGTAACACAGACTGTGCCATTGACTGTACTGGGGCCATAATTAAATAGCTAGAATGATATAAAGAAGGGTCTCGACCCGAAAGGTCGCATATTCCTTCTCTCCATAGATGCTGCCTCACCCGCTGAGTTACTCCAGCATTTATGTCTACTTTTAAAGTAGAAGATGATAACTTGGATTAATTTTCTATGTTACCCGGAATCAAATGTATGTGCAGGCTTAATCTTGGAACATAGAAAAGAACCAGACCAGGCCTAAGGCCCACAATACCTGTGCTGAACTGGATGCCAAGATACACTAATCTCATCTGCTTGTACATAATTCATATCCCTCTTTTCTCTACATGTCCATGTGCCTATCTGAAAGCCTCTTAAACACCACTCTCGCATCTACCACCACCACCACCTCTGGCAGTATATGCCAGGCCCCCACCACCCTCTGTGCAAAACGTTTGCCCCGCACATCTCCTTTAAACTTTGCCTGTCTCACCAATGTCCTCGAGTTTTTGACATTTTCACCCGGGGGGGGAAAAGATCAATTGCCTTTCAATTGACTTAACTCAAAAGCTGTGATCTGGAAAAGTTAAAAGCCCATAACTTTCTTAAAAATTAAGAGAACTCAATTAAATTTTCAGTTATTATAGATTGAAGCATTCTGAAACAAATATGAAACAATCTTACTTGGATTACCTGAAATTAAAGCATATAATTAGTTAGTTATCTAATTGTAGCTAATTACAAAATTCAATGAGTAGATCTAAACATCTATCCATTTCTTAAGAATAGATAAACTTTTTTTAAATTGCCTAAGTGTCCAAATAACATTCACACAATAAGCCACAATATAACATAATTTTTAAATCTCATTTTCATGAATTTCTGGGCCAAATGGAAGGAATTTAGTGTTTGATTCCTGTAAATTAATGGCCATTTAAATCATCTAGCGAGTGGGTTTTAGTGGAATGCGGTGGATTGGAACGTTGCGGTTAGCGGTGAAGTCGGGAGGAAAAATACTGTTTGTTCATACATTTTTGGGACCCCATTTCGCAACATAAAAATATTATTAAAGCCTCCCGAAAAACCAACTTTTAATATAAAAATAAACTATTTACCTTTTTTTCTCCCCTACGGAAAATCCTTCCGGTTGTCAGCGCTCATGGCTTTTGAAGGTGATTTTTAAATTACTCTAGTTAATAAATAATTTAGAGTAATTTAAAAATACCTTCATTGATGAAATGTCGGAGTGATTTTTCTTCCGCAACGAAATCGCCCGACATTCATCGATTATCCCAGTCTGTCGAAAAATGGCACTTTAAGCCCGCCCCCCTCTGAAAGGCGCCAAAGTCGCGCACACGGAGAGCGGCAGAACTGCAGCGCCGCTAAAGGTAAGTTTTGCAACATACCTACAGTATATCATCCACGATGATGGCACATGGCAGGCCTGAGAATATCTGCTCCATCGTTCGCTGGAACACCTCGCTAGCGGAATTGATGCCGAATGGCATACGCAGAAACTTGAATCTGCCAAACGGTGGTGAAAAGGTCATCAGGTCAGAAGACGCCTTGCACCATGACGGACACCGAGCAGCGGTATGCTCAGATTGAAAAGGAGCTGCTCGCGGTAGTGTTCGCTTGCTCCAAGTTCAGAGACTTCCTGTTTGGCAGCAAATTCACGGTCGAAACTGACCACCAGCCACTGGTGATTATTCTAAACAAACCGATTCATGCTGCCCCTGCCAGGCTGCAGTGCATGATGCTGCAGCTCCAGCGTTTCAAAATCATCTATAAGAAGGCACTGAGATGCACATTGAGAAGACACCCTATCCCACTTCTGACACCATGTAAATAAGCAATTCACATAGTCTTGAGGTGTGAAACATCCTTTAATGATAGCATAGGGTATAACACACGTCAGCAAGCACTGGTTACATTCTTCTACTGAACTGTGCCCAGGGAGGGGAAGCGTTATGATTGATGTTAACTAAGGCGGGGTTAATGGTACTGAGGTATCTATATTATTGGTTGCATGCATAAACCATCTACAACAAGCAAATAACTGAAGCCTGCATCTTTGTCCAATTGCATCGTAATGTTGTGCTAATTTAAAAAATCCTGCAACAATGTGGAATAGACTTGATGGGCCGAATGACCTAATTCTGCTCCTATCAATTATGATTGACAGTTAACACCTATCGGAATTGTGTTGAATTAAGTACCCTGCTCATGATGATGAACAACCAGACAAGTCCACACAAGTGGGGAGCTGGAATGTTTCACAGCAAGCACCTGCTATTTCCTTCTCTCCAGATCCAGCAATGTTTACCAGCTAAACGCTCTACCCTGGCATCAATGCAATTAATACAAATAAACACTCTTTGATATTATCTCCACATATAGTTTGATTCTTTTCATTTTGCAGTCAAGGTCAAGTGAAAATAATCTACTCGTAAGACTATATCACTATTAGTTTGCATTTAGCTTCACTGATATGAATCGGCATATTAAATTAAATGCTACTGTCACTTTTAAAGTCTTGCATGCATACTTGGAAAATGTTTATTTGTAAGGATAAAATTAGAAGTATATTAAAGAATTTAGTTTTAATCAAATTGGCTTTTATTCACAAGATCTGCTAAATAATGCATGCCACTAGCTAAATTAACAACACCAAAGATTGGATGATATAGCTGATGGATATGCGATGATACATACTGCACAAATCAAAATCCTGATTAATAAATAGATAAAATAAATGAAACAGAGGATATCTGTGACTGATGAAGGGTCAATATTGGAACAAGAAAAGGTGACAAAAACTTGATGAAGCTGTACAAGTGAGATAGCGTAAATACATGGGTTATTATTATTAATATTTGAGACCTGAATAAAAATTTGGGGCCAAAATGCAACCAACCAGAGGAAATTCTCTTCCATTCAGAGAACATTTATAATCTGGAATTATCATCTTAAGGGTGTTGGAAACAGAATCAACCAGACCTTTCTGGAATGAATTGGAAAGACAGTTCCACAAAGAAAGTGCAAGAGTCTGCATGAACTCAGTGGCCAAAACTGCTTGCTTCCGTACCATCTAAGTTAGAATATAGAACATAGAAGAATACAACACTGGAATTTGTCTTTTAGTGTCCATGCTAAATATGATGCCAGGTTAAATTAATCTTCCTTGCCTGCACTTGACCTCTATCCCTCCATTCTTTGCATGTCCATGCGCCTACCTAAAAGTCTCTTAAAAGCCCCTATCTTATCTGCCTCAGCCGCTACCCATGGCAGAGTGTTCGAGATACCCACCTCTCTGTGTATGATAGTTAATGTTGGAAAGAAGAAAGCCGCGGTGAGACTTGATGGAGCTGTACAGGTTAGGTAGCATAAATAAATGGAAGCTATTCCTAGTAGTATTCAGGGACCAGAGTATGCAGAATTACTCCACTCTCTGTGTGTTATGATCTGTTTCCATTATCCATGTGATGCCCAAACCACACAAACTGTCCAGATGCTCAACAGTTAAATCAACTCAGGAAATCAGAGAAAAGATTTCCAATAATGTAGCCAAGATCTTACAGGGAATAGGCGGCTTGAATGAATCGTAACAAATTAAGTTCAATTTAGATAAATATTTCCAGTGACAGGGTAAAAGTAAAGCAAATGGATCGTACCAATTGGAGGAATGAATGAGACTGAGCACGTATTGATTGACTTGTTACCATGTCAAGGCAATTTGCAACGACGATAAACAAAGTGGACAAGCATGCAGCTAAATCAGGTAAATTATAATCTACAGGAGTAAAAACCTGCAGCCAGAGGAATTATCTGGCTCTGTTTGCTGCCTTGCAGGATGACCATCCATGCTTCACAGTTAATATAGAGAAATAATTAAACTGATTCTTGAAGTGAATTCCTTTATCACACAGGTGGTATGTGTATGGAGCAAGCAGCCAAAGAATGTAGTTAGAGCAGGTAGTTTAACAACATTTAAAATACATTAGGACAGGTAAATGGATAGGAATGCTTCAGATGGATAAGGGCCAAACATAGGCAGATAGGACTAGTTTAATGGGGCATCTTGGTCAGCATGGGCTTGTGGGGCTGAAGGGCCTGTTTTCATGCTGTGTAACTCTAGAATTCTTAGGGAAATTCGATATGTATCATGACTGGTAAGTTGTCCTGGAAGGTTGGATCGCATGGCTCCCAGGGATAGCTAGCTACCCGGATAGGGAATTGGTTTTATGGAAGGAAGCAGAGGATGATGGTGGAAGGTTGGTTTTCAGACTGGAAGACTGTGAGTAGTGGTGTGCCACAGGGATCCGTGCTGGACCCATTGCAGTTTGTGGTTTCTCTTGACAACTTAGATGAGAATGTGCAAGGCATGCTTTGTAAGTTTGCAGATGATGTGAAAATCGATGGTATCGGAGACAGTGAAGAGGTTTATTAAAAAATTACAGCAGGATCTTGATCACCTGGGCAAATGGTCTGAAGAATGGCTGATGGTGTTCAATGCAGGTTGGGAAGTCACACCAGGGCAGGACCTTCACAGTAAATGGTAGTGTCCTAGGGAGTGTTGCAGAGCAGAGGCATCCAGGAGTACAGGTGCACAGTTCACTGACAGTGGCACCACAGGTAGAGAGGGTGGTAAAGAAGGTTTTTGGGGCATTGGCCTTCATCAGTCAGGGAACGGAGCATAGAAGTTTAGACATTATGTTACTGTTGTATAATTGTCTATAATTCGTTGATAAGTATTGAACGGCTATAAGAAGGATGTCAATAAGCTGGAAAGAATGTAATGAAGATTCATCAGGATGTTGCAGGACACGAGGGCCTGAGGTATAGGGAGAGATTGGGCAAGCTAAGCTTCATTTCTTGGATTGCATGAGTTTTAGTGGTGATGTTAGAGGTATATAAAATCACGAGGGGGATTAATAAGGTCAATGCACAGTCTTTTACGCAGAATAGGGGAATCAAGAACCAGAAAACATAAGGTGATAGGGGAAAGATTTGACAGTAGCCTGAGAGGCAATTTTTTAACCTAAAGAGTGGTGGATATATGGAATGAGCTGTTGATGGAGGTAGTTGAGGCAAGTACAGTAACAACATTTAAAATATACTTGGATGGTACAAGGATAGGAAACATTCGGAGGGATATGGACCGAGTGAGGGTAACTGGAACTAGCTTAGATGGGGCATCTTGATCAGCATGGACAAATTGAAGCAATGGGCTTGTTTCCAATGTGCATTATGCGATTACTTTGATTTTGACTCTTTGGTTTTGAAAAGAGGCACTGGATCAATACCTTTACCGATACCTTCACAATTACCTTTGCCTGGAACAAAACCTGCTGACATAGCAGAGCAAAGGGCCGGAGAACACTGTTCAAGGGTGGAAAGAGTAAGATTCAGTCAGGTGCAGGCAGGGCCGGCCTTAAGCTGATTGGACCAATTGCTCCCAATTTGGGCCCCGCACCTAAGGGAGCCCCGTGCCAGAGTAATCTACTCTCAGCTCGGGTAGATCTAACCCGGGTGGAGGGGGGAGAGAGGGGTGGAGAGAGAGTAGAGGGGTGGAGGGGGAAGAAAGGGATAGACAGGGAGGAGGTGTGAGGGGGAATGGAGAAGGGGAAGGTGGGTCATTCACTCACAGTCCTGGGGAAGCGCTCCGCCCCTCCAGTCGCCGTGCTTCACGCACACAGCTCCGGCTCCACCCCTCTATCTCCCCGGGAAGACACGGTGAACAGTACTGGGAGGGCCGGGCCGGGGTTTGGAGCAACGATTACAAACCTCGGCCTCAGCTCACACCCGTCCGCCCGGACCCCAGCATCCGCTCTCGCCACCGGCCCTCTCCCTCCCTTCTCTCCTCCCCTTCTATCCCTCCCTTCCCTTCCTCCTTCACTCCCTCCCTTCTCTCTTCCTCTCTCTCTTTTCCTTTCTCTCCTTCCCTCCCTCCTTTTTTTCTCTCCTTCCTCTCTCTCTTTTCCTTTCTCGCCTTCCCTCCCTCCTTTCTCTACTTCCCACACTCCCTTCTCTCCTTCCTCCCTCCCTCCCTTCTCTCGTTCCCACCCACACACACAATCACACATAACGCACAGACAACTAACACACACACATCACGCACAGACAACTAACACACACACAACTAGGTTAGGATGGTGTAGAATACCAAAGGGTAGGATGGGGCTGAAGCCCAAATTTAATGCCTGGACTGATTTTTCGCCAATGGTTATTGGTTTTCCAGGATCTAGTTAATATATATATATTTCATTTCACAGTCACTAAAACAAGTGATATTGTAACTATGTACTTTTCAGGGGTGATCTACACATTTTGTTACTTGTAGGCTTACATGTATGCGATTTTATATTAAAATGTAGCTTAGATCTTTGGTCCATTAACTCGCAGGCACTTTTTAAGCGCACATTTTGATTACTTTCCATTCTACCATAGAGATATAAAGTCTATAATAGACTTTATTTGTATTTCTATGATTCTACAGACCTTGGCTGGGAACCTGGGTCTCACCAAAATTGTGCCCAATTGGGACCCGCACCTCCTAAGGCCGGCCCTGGGTGCGGGACACATTGCTTTACACAGCAAATTGCTGACAGCTGGAAGTTGTTGAAGGAAAGATGATGGAAAGAAAAGCACATTTCAAACTTAAAGTTCTGTACTGTTGAGCTGGAGTATGAAATCTGCTGCAGTCATTTTAATGGCTGTCAGAAGGTTAGATTTTCCAGTGAAAGAAGTGTAAATATCCATCCAGCAAGGTGGCTGTTCACATTGCAGAGCTGACAACCTTTGAGATTGTTACATGATGTTCAAGGCATAAAACAAGTAAAAATCTGGCTCCATGGAGCTTTTGCTCAAATTGTTGTGCAATTCGGTTCAGCCTGGGCTTGGATTTCTGTTCGTCATGATAAGTGTACACAATCATGACGAATAGATCGGGTAGACGCACAGAGCCGCTTGCCCAGAGTAGGGGAAACAATAACCAGAGCAGATAGGTTTAAGGTGACGGGGGGAAGATTTGATAGGGATTGAATAGGGCGGCACGGTGGTGCAGTGGTAGAGTTGCTGCCTTACAGTGCTTGCAGCACTGGGTTCGATCCCGACTGCGGGTGCAGTCTGTACGGAGTTTGTACGTTCTCCCCATAACCACGTGGGTTTTCTCAGAGATCTTCGGTTTCTTCCCACAATCCAAAGACCTACAGGTTTGCTGGTAAATTGGTTAGGTATACGTTTAAATTGTCCCTAGTGTGTGTAGGATAGTGTTAATGTGAGGGGATCGCTGGTCGGCGCGGACTCGGTGGGTTAAAGGGCTAATTTCCACTCTGTATCTCTAAAAATGAAGTAAAAGGAATCTGAGGGGTAACATTTTCAGGCAAAGGGTGGCAGGTGTATGGAACGAGCTGCCGAAGGAGGTAGTTGAGGCAGGTACTATAGGAACTATCGCAACTTTTAAGAAGCATTTAGATAAGTACATGGATAGGACAAGATTTGTGGGATATGGGCTAAATGCAGGCAGGTGGTACTAGTTGGCCATTGTAGGCAAGTTGGGCCAAAGGGCAAGTTTCCACGTTGTCTGACTCTCTGATGCTAAGTGCTGCACGTGGAATTATTTAATTTGGTATCTGTTTCATCAGAACTGTGTTAATTGTGATGTTCTCCCCATCAGGACTCTCTGATAGAGATATAGTGCAACCTTGTTCTGTTACTACAGTTGCTGCCCTTATATTGATGAATAATTGATTCAAACCACTACCAAATGCATTACTAGGACATGTTAAACTGATACATCAACAAATTAACTGGCCTGCTGTAAACCTGGCCAGTGTTTCAATGGTTAAGAAACTTAAAAACTCTTAAAAATCTGGTTCGGATTCCTTCAAATGGTACTTCCAATAAATTTCAACCTGTCTCTATTTTGCATTGTTACATAATTCAAAGTATAAAAATATGTACCTGACATGTTTAGGATATTCTGTTTAAAATACAGGTAAGATTCCACAGCATACAATGGGTACCTGATTTACAAGCTTTATAGAAGATGCTACAAATGTCAACATTTCTAATGCAAATTGTAATAGCCAGCTCATGAAGATTGAGATGACTATTAATAAGAAGAAAATTCTGCAATAACTTGAGTGTAGAACTGCTGATGTGGATTCGGATCAAAGATGCCCAAACCAAGTTTGATGTCTTCCCCATGCAAAATTAATGCAGGGTTGAGAGCTAGTCAAAATGAGATGTCTTTAAACACTCCCTCCAAGTTATTCAAAGCAACAGAATCAAAGCTTGCTTTTGAGATTCAGAAATAGAAGATTTAGATGAAACATGGCTAAGTTCTCTTTTTTATAATGCAAAAACATTGCAGTAAAATTAAAACTGACAAAGAAACAGTCAAATCTGCATGCTTGATGTAAATAAAATTCCGTCTGAAATGGGAAGCTAATTCGCACATACCGTCTCAGCTTTAGAACAATCAGTTGCTTGTAATTTACATAATTACAATCAGTCTGAAAGATATAAACTAAGGCTGAAAATGAAATTATACACCAAAGAACATAAGTGGCTCTCTACTGAAATGAGCAAATTACAACTAATAAGCTTGAAGATCACGGGTTCATTATAGACACTCCCAGCTGGAGTTCAAAGCTGTGTACTTGAAGCTTTTGTCTGCGCTGACATCTGTGTTGGTTCAGTGACTGAAAGCTACGCCTTGCGTGACACCAAAGTAAAGGTCAAGGAATATCAAAAGGTATACACCCCACCTTTTCCCGCCAATCTCGATTATAACAGAATTGAGAACTATAGTGTGTAAAAAATAATAGCCTCCATCTAGCAGGTACACTGGAGTACATTAAAATATATATTTTTTTAATTCTTGAAGGAATCCTAAATTAAACAGAAAATATTAGATACATGTCAACAGGTCAGTCTTCTTCTGAGGAAAGATAAACTATTTAGTTTGGTTTCGCTTAGTTTAGTTTAGTTTAGTTTAGTTTAGTTTAGTTTATTGTCAGGTGTACTGAGGTACAGTGAAAAGCTTTTGTTGCGTGCTAACCAGTCAGTGGAAAGACAATACATGATTACAAACAAACCATCAACAGGCTACAGATACATGTTAAAGGGAATAACGTTGAGTGCAAGATAAAGTCAAATAAAGTCCTATTAAAGATGCTCCAAGGGCCTTCAATGAGGTAGACAGAAGTAGATTGTAGATAGTAATTAATGCTTAAGGTCCAGAAATATTTAATTGAATCTGATTTTGATAAGTTGCTGCCTGACCTACTGAGTTATTCTGACATTTTTGGTTTTAATGGTAGAATATTCATAATAGCGGGCCGATCAATTAAAAGTTATTTATTTCCTGCCTTGATTTGATGGCCTAAGTGACATGTTAATGGTCCACAACAGTTGTGTGATTCCTGCAGAATGCCATACCGTACCTGTTCATAATAAGATTACGCTGGATGTAATCATTGATCTCAGCACTACTTCCCTGTCTGATCCCCATAGCGCTTGGCTCGCTTGTCATCCAAAGTGCTTTCGACCTCAGCTCTTAATATATATATACGTGGCCTGCGTATGTCTCTTAGGTAGATAATTCTAAACATTCACTGCATCCTGAGAGATGACTTGCCTTATTAATTGTTTCAAACAGGCATCCTTTCATACTGAGATGGCTCGTCCTAGTTCTATGATCCTCAATGGGGAAATGTGCTCATGGGCTCTGGAATACCAGTTTCCTTCAGAATCTATGCAGCTCAATAAGATCACTTCCGATTCTTCTGATCTCCAGACATCATTTATTCCTTATAGGTCAACTCCTTCATTCCAGCATTCAATCTGGCAAATTTGTTCTGTACTGCCTACAGGGCAAAGATATCTTGCCGTAAATAAGAAGATCATAACTGTGAACTGGAAAGGAAGAGCATGACAATATTAAGAAACATTTCTCAAACCTAATTGCTATTCTCATTGACACAGACTAGATTTGATTTCTCTATAATTCTTCCCGCTCCCTCTGATCTTTATGCACACCCACACATGTTGGGCAAGATCATCACTCAGCCAGGCATCGTGTTCGGACTCATTCATTAAGAGCGTTGTTTATGAATAAAAATATGGATTTATCAATCTCTGCTTATTTCAAAGTCTTGCCAAGGGTTCTCCTCCACTGTCAGAGTGAGGCCACATGCAAATTGGAGGAACAGTACCTCATATTTCACTTAGGCAGCTTACAACCTTCAGTGGATGTGGAGAAGATATTTCCACTAGTGGGAGAGCCAGGGACTAAGGTCATGGCCTTAGAATTAAAGGATGTTCTCTCAGGAAGATGAGGAGGAATATATTTAGTCAGAGGTGGTGAATTTGTGGAATTATTTACCACAGAAGGCTGTGGAGGCAGTCAGTGGATATTTTTAAGGCAGAGATAGATAGATTCTTGATTAGTACAGTTGTCAGAGGTTATTTGGAGAAGGGAGAGGACAGGAGAATGGGGTTAGGAGGGAGAGATAGGCCAGCCATGATTGAATGTGAAGTAGACTTGATGAGCCAAATAGCCTAATTCTACTTCTATTACTTATGATCAAATGAACCAAGCAGTATGAATATTGATTTCAGTCATTTCAAGTAACCCTCGTCTTCCCTCTCTCTTCGTCCATCCCCCACCCTAGTCGTACTGATAGTTTCACTGATGTCCTACTAGTTTCATTGTTCGTATCATTTCATTATCACCTCTTCCACAGTCAACAGTGGACCATCCTGGGCTCCACATTTCCTTGGTCTCTGATTTGTTCTGTATCTTTTCATACCTCCAGTTATCCTCTCCCCTGACTCTCAGTCTGAAGAAGGGTCTTGAACCAAAACACTACCTATTCCTTTTCTCCAGATGCTGCCTGACCTGCTGAATTACTCCAGCATTTTGTGTCTAGTAGCTTTCCAGAGGTCTGTACACTCAAGCAGACTTATTGATGAGATAATCAATTAACTGTGAGCCTGAGTTTTTGCACTCACATTCATCCCTGTAAAGGTGAACAATGATATTACCTGCATGGGAAGAGTGGCTTGATTTTGTTTACCAAGACAAGGAATACTAAAGACATGTGTAGCTATCCATAAATGTTCCAGGTAGGAGATTTCACACTATCCCAATAGAAATGGGAGCACAATGATATTCTGGTTGATATAGAATATTTTTGGTGTCATTTTGCTAGGGTTCTATGATTATTGTCTGAAATTATGAAACTTTGGGTTGAATCCACATTGCTAGGATTTGAGTGCATTGTTTGTCTATAGAATTAAACTGATAAAGAATGCATTGCTGGTTGTTCACCTTTTGGAAAACATGTTAACACAGAATCTATCCAGTTCAATAATATCACCTCTGCTTTTTCTGCTCCAGACATCAATTATTCCTCATAGATCAACTCCTTTCTTCCAGGAAAGAAGCTGGAACCACCTCTGCACTGCCCACATTGGGACAGAGGCAGAAGTGGTTGATGACATGGTGACAAAATAATGGCACAAATGCAACATCTCAGATGAGATTGTTTAAGTTCCCAGTGTCTGGAAAAGGTGCAAAGTCAGTGTCTGGGGAAAGAGTTCATGTTGTGAACCTAAAGCCACTAATATAGTCTCCTCAATATGTAATTTGGGTAAATTATTGATTATCCATTTATGGTGTATGAGCCTTGATACTTTATTGTCACATATACCAAGGTGCAGTGAAATTCTTTGTTTTTGCATGCAATCCAGTAAAATTAAACAGCAGACTTCACTAGGGCAGGACACAAGGAGTCACCACGTTTCTGGCGCCAACAAAGTTTCAAAAGTTCTTAGTACACTTTTATCCAGTGTACTGGTCTGGTTTGCCGCTGCAAACCAGACCATCATTGTACGTGGCACATGGCCTCAGGAACCCGCCGGGTCTTTCTCAATTTTCGGCGCCCCCCCGCCCCCCCTGCTGGGTCCTTCTTCGTTCTCGGCGGCTCATCCACAAGGTTGCATTGCTGATTGCCTGAATTGTTTTGGGCGAGAAGTGATGGTGAGCAGCCTTTTTGAAGAGATGATTTACTCCCACAGCACTAATGGGTAGGCAATTCCAGGATTAGAATCTGTCAATAACAAGATAGTGAAGAAGTTCTACATCTTGCAGGGGAAACTGTAGATGGCAGTATCCCATACACTTGTGCCCTTGTTGTAGATTGATGGGAAGGTACAGTACATCATGGAATCAGGCCCTTCGACCCAATGGAACATTATTTGTTCATACTAGTTCAATGTTATCTCACTTTCGCATTCGCTTCCTACCCACTGTGGGTAATTTACAGAGGTCAGGGTCAAACCTGGGCCTCTAGCACTTTGAGGCAGCAGGTCTACCAGCTGTGCCACCGTGCCACCCAATGGTAGAGTTAATTTGTAAGTGGCATGCCAGTGCTCGTAAATGATTTATTTCCATATTATTTATATTATTATATTATTATAGCCACTTATGTGTTTTCATCAAATAACATTCCCTTTATAAATATTTCATTTACATAACTATTATATGCTATTTTAGCAAGTTCCCTTCTCTGACCTGTTTGGTGCATGGTGAAATCTCCTAAAGATTTCATATTTAGAAATCAGGCAATGTTATTTTTACGGTTCGGATACGAGTAAAATTTACTTAAGTGCACAAGAAAGAAAAAATAACAAAGCCTCACATGACATTGTAAGCATTTTAAAATAGTCATATCAAGATTAAGGCTCCGGTCCTTAATTGTTTACTTCATTACAAATCTTTCTCAGGGCATTTTGATGTAAAAATTCAAAATCTGAAACTTTAACTTTATGTAATGCTTTACATTATCTAGAAATGTCCAAAACATCCTTAAACCCTGTCAGATATATCTGTAGGGCAGTCTCTCCAGTGTTTGGAAATGGAGACCTGAAATCCAAACTTCCTGATAGTTTGGCAGGTTCGTTTGATCAAGATGAGCGTAGAGAGGGAGAGAAATTAATATTTCGCTATTAGATCAAGATGTGTGCAAGAGTATTAACTCCTGGGTAAATTCAGTTATACAATTCAGTGGTGTCAATGGAACAAAATTGCAGTTGAGCGTAAAGTCTGTGGCTGAGACTTACAAATGGATTTAGTACTCGAAACATAGAAAATAGGTGCTGTAGTAGGCCATTCGGCACTTCGAGTCAGCACCACCATTCAAAATGATCACGGCTGATCATCCAAAATCAATTTTGAGTCTGAAAAAGGGTTTCGGCCCGAAACGTTGCCTATCTCCTTCGCTCCATAGATGCTGCTGCACCCGCTGAGTTTCTCCAGCATTTTGTGTACCATCCAAAATCAATATCCCATTTCTGCTTTTTCCCCCATATCCCTTGAGTCATAAGAGCTATATCTAACTCTTTCTTGAAAACATACAGTGGATTGGCCTCCTCTGCCTTCTGTGGCAGAGAATTCCACAGATTAACAACTCCGGGTGAAAAAGGTTTTCCTCATCTCAGTCCGAAATGGCCGACCCCTTATTCTTATACTGTGACCCCCGGTTCTGGTCTCCCCAAACATCGGAAAAATTCCTTAAGAATTTAATGTTTCTATAAGATTCCTTTTCATCTAAATTCCAGTGAATACAAGCCCAGTCAATCCATTATTTCATCATTTGTCAGTCCCGCCATCCCGGGAATTAACCTGGTGAACCTACGCTGCACTCCCTCAATAGCAAGAATGTTATTCCTCAAATTAGGAGAACAAAACGGTGCATGATACCCCAGGTGTGGTCTCACCAGGGCCGTGTACAAATGCAGTTGGACCTCCTTGCTCCTATACTCAAATCCTCTCGCTATGAAATTGCTGACGAGAATCAGTCTTCTCCCTTGGAATATTTTTCAGGCAAAGATTTATTTATATTATTTAAATGTCACTTACTTTCTCTTGCGACTTAGTGGATAGCCATATCATGGAAGTAGTTTTTTTTTTACACACTGCAACACCTGCACATAGCATTCTTTATAAATGCACTTGTGTGCTCAGTTCTGAATTGCTGCTATCCTCCAAGGGTTTGGACATCATTAACTATAGAGTTTCCTGCAACAATACAGACTCCAACAGATTATATCTCATCAGTGACTGTGAGTCATTTGTTATCTCATACATTTACCATACTGTGCCATTGTTTAAACTTAAATGGGATGCTGCAGAAATAATTATGTTTTGTTCATTCTCTGCACAGCTCTGAGAGGGGATCTTAATACAAGTGAATCCAATTATACAGATACACTGTGATGAAATGGAACACGTCATAATTTTTGTAAGACTCCGAATGAATGCATGTCCAAAATGTTACAATACAACTATAATGTAAAGCTGATTACTTTGGCATATATCCTACACCACCAAGAGTTAAACAGCGGTCAGTTGAAACAATGACAGACAGTACCAAACTAAAACATGATTAACCTGGATTTCAATACATATACATAAACCCTTAAAATAAAAATCCTCCAAAGGTAATTCATGGGGATGCAAAGATCTCCCATGCAATTTTCTTCAAACTGTAATTCTATTAAATCCTCGAAGAAAAATAATCCTGTTCCAATATTCTCTCATATTCCTTGAGCTCTCCAACCTAACATTTTCATGAATATATACAATGATTTATCTCCAGTTGTTTTTTCTCAAATTCTTAAGGTTTGTCTTTCTGGGGAAAAAAAATGCTCCTCATCCCAGACTTAAATAGCGTACCATATGTTGTTAGTCAGTGGCCTTGGTCCTAGAACTTAGGAAAATCAGGAACATCGTTCCTGCATCTAATCTAACCAGTCCTGTGAGAAATGTGTTTAAGAAGGAACTGCAGATGCTGGAAAATCGAAGGTGGACAAAAGTGCTTGTGAAACGCAGCGGGTGCGGCAGCATCAATGGAGCGAAGGAAATAGGCAACGTTTCAGGCCGAAACCCTTCTACAATGTTAGAAATATTGTAGGTTTTTAGGAGATCTTCCTGAATTCTATTAAACATAAATCTACCCTTTTCATACGTCAGCCCTGCGAACCTAGGAAGCAGTCTGATTAATCTTTACTAAACTCTTCCACAGCAAAGATATTCTCCCTCAGATTTAAAAAAAAAGAATGGTGAGAAGAAATGCAAAGTTAATGGAGGGGGGACATGGTCCCTCGTCATTTGTGAGCAAGTGAGGAGGCAGGAGCAGTCACAGGTTTGCCCTAGCGGCTCAGTCGTAAGGTCATGAGTGATAGGAGTAGAATTAGGCCATTTGGCCCATCAAGTCTACTCCGCTATTTAATCATGGTTGATTGATCTCTCCCTTCTAACCCCATTCTCCTGCATTCTCCCCATAATCTCTGACACCCGTACTAATCGAGAATCTATCCCTGCCTTCAAAATATCCACTGCCGGCCTCCACAGCCTTCTGTGGCAGAGAATTCCATAGATTCAACACCCTTCGACTAAAGACATTTCTTCTCATCTACTTCCTAAAAGAACATCCTTTAATTCTGAGGCTATGACCTCTAGTCCTAGACTCTCCCACTAGTAGAAACAACCTTTACACATCCACTCTATCCAAGCCTTTCACTATTCTGTATGTTTCAATGAGGTCCCCCCTGATTCGTTTAATCACCAGCAAGTACAGGCTCAGTGCCGACAAACGCTCATCATTGGTTAACCTACTAATTCCTAGGATCATTCTTGTAAACCTCCTCTGGACCTCCTCCACATCTTTCCTCAGATACGGATATACAGTCTTGCCCCAGGAGGAGGCCTTGGTGATTTCAGGTTTGTCAGTCTGTCTCTCCGTATGGGAGCACAGTCCCTAATCATCTGTGAACAGGTGGTCCCAGGCATGACCCGGCAGCTCAGTCTTGCCTCAAGTCCACAAAGGGAAGCATAGCTAGTAGGAGGCTCAGACCACTGCGCTATTCAAGGTGCTGCTGTTTTTCCAGCAGGAAGGCGCTGTCCATGGTGCTGGTCTTCAGCTCCTCCTGGCCAGTCTGCCGTCAACGGGGATCAGAGCAGCATTGAGCGAGGATGCGTCATCGCAGAGTAGGCGATCTGAGTCTCCATTACATTTTAAAATGTATCTGCATGTGCAGCAGCTTTGCAGTAGGCTACTAACAAGTGAATGGAAATGGAATAGACTGAATATCTCCATTTCACCCAGTATTGACAGAATGAGCCAAGTACCTCTTTCTGTACTATAATTTACTATGATTCTGTTTCATCCAATGCCTCTTTATTTAGACAGAAACCAGGCTTGGCCAACCCAATAAAACTGTTCCATTCATGAGTTAGTGAAAAGTTTGAAGCTAATCACCAATCCCAAGTTTAGGGAAAGGGAAGTGGAAAAACATTCTCTCTAAAACAGAATTTGAAACTCAAAAGTACAAACTTAATACATGTTAAAGGCAAGGGTATTCTTCACCAACCATACAGAAGACAGTTCACAAAATAATTAACAAATTGTAAACTTAAAAGATTCTCCACCTCTCTTTTTCCCATAATCTTCTTGGGCAAAACTTCCATTCAGTGTTAATTTTCACATTATCTCAATTTCATTGTTACGTGTCGCTCTTTATTTTTATTTTTATTTCATACAAAATCTAATGTGTTTAGTTCTACCTTGATCAATTTAAAGTCAGTTTCTTGAAAGAATAAGTTCCAATGCTCTGGTGATCTAAAATGGTGCCTCTTTTAAAAAAATCTTTTGAGCCACATTAAGCATTTCAATTTGCCCTGTTATTGAGTAACTTACGATGTCTGACCTCACTCTTTGATCCAAATTCATTGCACATTGCCTCCCTTCAAATGCTTTGATCGTTGCCTATATATCATTGGCTGCACATGCCATCTGATAAAAGCCGATAATACAGCCGTCATTATTGGGTCCCGGGTTCGATCCTGACCCTAGGTGCTGTCTGTATGCAGTTTGCACATTCTCCCCATGTCCAAGTGGGTTTTTTCTGAGATCTTCAATTTCCTCCCACATTCTAAAGTCATACAGGTTTGTCGGTTAATTGGCTTGGTATAAGTGTAAATTGTCCCTGGTGTGTGTAGGAAAGTGTTGATGTCTGGGGTCGCAGACTTGGTGGGCCAAAATACCTGTTTCTGTGCTGTATCTCTAAAAAAAACATGGTGGCTCTTTGTGTATTGCCTCGGTGAAGTCTGCTGTATGATTTTACTGGATTTTATCCACAAACAAAGAACTTTACTGTACTTAGGTACATGTAACAATAAAATATCAATGGATCATTGATTTTCTTGTAATCTTGTCAACAGATTGCTAGGTGGGTGAAGGGTCTGGAGGAAGTTGTTTACTCATCTTTCCTTGTTTAATGTGCAACATAGCTTTTCCTAATAATCTCACATATAAAAAAAGACATGAACATCTCCAAGTTAAGATAATCAATCCTTATTATTATTGTCATATTATTGACTTTTCCTAATTTACTTTATGCCAGATTTGTATAACACTGTGAATAGGAAAGAACTGCACATGTTGGTTTAAATCGAAGATAGACACAAAATGCTGGATAAACTCAGTGGGGCAGGCAGCATCTCTGGAGAGAAGGAATGGGTGACATTTCAGGTTTAGACCCTTTTTCAGACTCTGTGAATTGTTCTCAGGGGATTTGTTCAAAGTCAACAATAGGAATATAATTTTTGGAAAAGTCTAATTTGCCATTGTAATTTTCCTATTGTCATATTATATCCTCGACGACTTGGTTTCATTCAATCCTACACATCGGGGAACCCTGGGTGTTTCTTAAGCTCTGAAAGTAGGAACTGAACACTGAATACTCACAAAGGAAACACAGAGTAAATCAGTGGGTCAAACAGCATCTCTGAAGAACATGGATTGGTGATATTTCATGTCGGGACTCTCTGGAGACTGAAGAAATCTGAAATGTCGCCTATCCATGTCATATAGAGATGCTGCCTGACACACTGAGTTACTCCAGCACTTTATGTTCTCTGCAAGATTCCAGCACCAGAAATTCCTTATGTCTGCAGAGACGTTGCCTGACCTGCCGAGTTTCTCTTGCACTCTAAACCAGCATCTGCAATCCCTTGTCTCTCTATGAAATACCTGTACTTTATCCCATATGATTAACATTTTTTAAATTGGGCAAATTACATAGGTGGGCAGAAAAACGTCAAAGCAAATTCTGTCGTAAATCAATCCAATACACCATAAACAGTAAAATGCTAAGAATTTTAAAGGATCGTAGGGAGCACGGAATATATGAGCAAATCCCTTAAGGCAACATGACAGGTAGGAAAATGCTTAAGAATCCATATGGGTTGCATTCCTCTATGAACGAGCATAAAATATATAAGGAGGTTATTCTAAAATTGTATTAAAAAAACAGCTAGAACAAGGCTATATACCACATACAGTTCTAGTCAACACAACAATGAAATACTATGCTGGAAATGGTACTGTGATGTTAACTTTACTGTGATATCAATGTTCTAACATGGAGTATATCCCCACTTTGAATATAATGTTATCACACGAGCAAACTTAAAATGTGGAGGAACCATATTGTTCCTGCCATTTCCTTTGGAAAACACCAACAAATAATTAATTAAACCCTAAACTTACTTCAAAGATGTTTTTAGTGTTTAATATTTGACAGGAATTGAAGCAGATCCACTTTTCATCAAATTTACATTTAGTCTGCAGTACTTTTATCAGACAGCTGTTCACTTCATATCTCAAAATTATGTTCGTTATTAATAAGCATGCAACTGCTGAGATCACATAGTAAGGTGACAAGTTTAGTACTTGCTCTGACTTACATTAACAACAGGGTTCTCATTATCTTTGCATTGGGATCATAAGTCATGAGTGCCTGGCATGATTATGAGGAAATGGTTCTTTTGAATTGAATGGAATTAGAGACATTTTGGTATTATCTGAAACAGCTCTCCACAGGAAGAGCAAAGGTTCTCAAACTTTTTATGAAAGTAAAAAGAAATATTTATTACAAATGTGACCCCATGACTATTGAAACTTGATCTAATCAAACACTTCTAGGGAATACAATGCCCTGTTCTTGTGAACATATTTCCATACCAAATGACATGGAAGGAGGCCATGTCAGCTCATCAAATCCAAGCCAGATACAAAAGCATTCTCATTCTTCCACCAGAGTCATAGAATCATATCTATGTGTCAAGGATTATAGGGAGAAGGCAGGAGAATGGGGTTAGGAGGGAGAGATAGATCAGCCATGATTGAATGGCAGAGCAGACATGATGGGCCAAATGGCATAATTTTGCTCCTATCACTTATGACCGTATGACCATATTTATAAAACATGAAAGCAGATTCTTCAGCCCAACTTTGACCTCCAAAGTGCAACACCTCACACTTGCTTGATTATAATCCATTTGACATTTGTTTTGCCCGTATCTGCAACTCATCTGTATCCTTCTGAATCCTTTGACTACCTTCTTCACTGTCTGCAATTCCATCATTCTGGTGCCATCTGCAAACGTACTCACCGATCTATGTACATTTTCATCCAAGCCATTTATATATAACACAAATAACAGAGGTTCCAGCACTGATCCCTAAGGAACACCACTGGTTGCAGACTTCCAGCCAGAATGATACCCTTCCATTATTACCCTCTATCTTCTATGGGTCACCTAGTTACCATGAATCCTATGTATCTTAATTATTTGGAGCAGACTATCATGAGAGGCATTATCAACTGCTTTAGTGGCCCATTGGACAGAAGAAGGGTCCTGACCCAAAATTTCACTTATCCATGTTTTTAGAGATGTTATCTTGCCCACTATTACTCCAGCACTTTGTGCTTTTGTAAAAACCAACATCTACAGTTCCTAGTTTATCCATTTTGACAACATCCATTGTATGATCCAGATAAATTAATTTGTCATCTCTTCAAAAAACGGAATCAAATTTGTAACACATTACCTTCCCCGGACAAAGCCATGCCGATTGTTCCAAATTAGCCAATTTTCCTCAAAATATGAGTAAACCTTATCCCTAAGAATCCTCTACCACTGACGTGTAATTACAGGCTCACTGGCCTGTAATTTCCTGGATAAAATTATTTCCGTTCTTAAAGAAAGGAACAACATTGACTACTTTCCAATCCTTCGGAATCCCATCTGTGGCTAGAGATGGTACAAAGATCTTCGTCAAGGCCCCTGCAGTCTTGGCTCGAGCCTCTCTCAATAACTGGGATAGATCCTCCCACAATCCAAAGACGTACAGGTTTGTAGGTTAATTGGCTTGGTAAATGTAAAAATTGTCCCTATTGGGTGTAGGATAGTGTTAATGTGCGGGGATCGCCGGTGGGCCAAAGGGCCTGTTTCCGCGCTGTATCTCTAAACTAAACTAAACTAAAGTAAGCTTATTAAGGCCTCAGATATTGCTTGACCTGTAATCATAAGGGGAATAAATACAGCGAGAGTATGTTTCTTTACCCAGCATAGAGCAATCAAAAAGTAGAGGACATAGGTTTAAGGTGAGAGGAGAAAGATTTATTAGTGATGTAGGAAATTCTGTAAATTATGAGAATTCGGCAAGTTACATGTTCGGCAAGGATCCAGGGAACAGAACATTAACGATCACTCTGCAAGGGGGGGGGGGGGGGGGGGGTGGTCAAAGATGATAGACTACAGAGACATTGATCAATAAGTAAAATCCACGTGTGACCATTGCGTCATGTAAATCTAAACATGCTGTGGGTGCTGCAAATCATTGAAACACTTTGTGTTCTCTCAGTGTGTTTTGCAGTGCGGACGGGTAAGGCCTTGAATAAACTGACTAGTTTGAGACACTCACCATTCCTTTACAAGGTGTTCTTTGCATCTGTTCCTATCCGAGTTGGAATTAAGAGATCTGTTGCGACCCACGTTAAAGCCAGATTAAGGGTACAGGTTAAACACAAACTTCTCCCCAACAATAGCATCCTGACGGGCATATCTTTTCACACAGATGTGGTGGGTATATCGAGCAACCTGCCAGAGGAGGTAGATGAGGCATTTACTACAATTATGTTTAAAAGACATTTGGACAGGTACATGGATATGAAAGGTTTAGAGGGATACGTGGGCAGGTGGGACTAACTAGCATAGATGGGGTGTCTTGGTCAGTACTGGGCAAGTTGGGCTGCAAGACCTGCTTCCATGCTGTATGATTCCATGACTGTAATAAATGTGGCTCCCATGGAATATATCATCTGGGAGGAGCCCGTTTTGAATGCAGCATTCAGTGTATACTCATTGGGTGCTATGTCCCACTATCAAGCCACCATTACTTTCCAGCCCATTTCTCGGCTACTTTCTTATGGCCCTTTTGACAGTGCATAAACTTCTCCCCATCTACTGCAACCAAAGAAACAGTACTCAGCATGAACTGAGGACTTTGTGCTCTCTGATCCACCTTATTTACTTACAAACATTGATGGCAAGAAAACCATCAATCTGTGAAAATAAGGTGATCTTGCCCTTTATTCAGAGTGAAGGTCGCAAACTAATAGAGGCCACTGTATCATATAGTGGCCTCTATAGGACTTTCAGATCCTCTCAATCCATGCTGACCACCAAGCACATTTGAACTAATCCCATTTCTTTAACTCCCTATATTCCCATCAACTCCACCCAGATTTCACCTCTGACCTACTCACAAAGGCCAATTAACCTACCAGCCTACAATTCATTCAGATGCAGGAAGATACCAGACCATTAAGGGCCAGACTCACCAGCATGTGATTGCATGCGTCTAGCGTGACCAAACGTGGTCGCTTGAGGCGTACGGCCGCGCGGGGCCGGTCCCAAATCGAACCGCGGAGACGTATAGAGTTGTGCAGGGCTGGTTGCGACATCATACTCACCACTCAGCTGGGCAGGAGGTGGGTCGAATGAATTTGGATGTTGCAAGGCGTCAGGCAGTGATGTCATTACGCCGTCAAGACACTGCGTACGCCCATCGAGACGCTGCGTACGCCCTCAATGCGCCTGCGGGCCGACAGGCCGTTGGCGCGCGGGATTTTCGGACAGTGCAAGATTTTTGGAGCCCCGCGCAATGTCGGGACCAGCCCCGCACAACTCCATACGCCTCTGCCGATTGAAGTGGGACCAGCCCCGTGAGGCCGTACGCCTCAAGCGACCACGTTTGGTCGCGCTAGACGCATGCAATCGCATGCCGGTGGGACAGGCCCTTAAGAGGAAGCTCATGCAGTCCTGAGGAAATGTGCAAACACCACACAGATTGCACTGGAAGTCGGGATTGAACCTGGATCACTGCTACACTGAAGCAGTGGTTCTACCAGCTTTGCCATGGTGCTGCCTGAATGAAATTAGAATCTCTGCAACCAGAACCAAAGAAACACCACTGTAAAAGTGCTGGAGAGAAATGGGCAGTAGCTATTTTAGAAGCAGTTATTTAATTAACAATAAGTGCAGGACTGATTATTTCACAGCAGCTGCTGAATTGTAACAGCTCCAACCATACTTATCTCCTCCTGGTTTTCTGCTACTCTAATCAAACCAAGATTGTATTACTGTAGGTTGATTCCAATTGGCAACAGCGGTGAGGCAGACGCTGTGCCTTTGACAACATTTCAACTTCAATCTAAGGCCAGTCATAAATATGGCCACCTTTATAAAATACTGAAATACAAAAGCCACAATAACACAGGATAGTTTATTTCAAGTGCTTGCATATGATTATAGTCTCAAGTTGTCTAACCACAGTAGCATACTACTGGTGGGAGGTCAAAGCCTCAGAATGAAAGGACGTTCTTCTAGGAAGGAGTTGAGAAGACATTTCTTTAGTCAGACGGTAGTGAACCTGTGGAATCCTTTGCCACAGAAGACTGCAAGGGCCAAGTCAGTAAATATTTTTTTGGCAGAGATAGATAGATTTTACTTCGGAGTCACGCGAGTGATTTCGTGAAGAACTCCGTTCAGGCCGCATGCGCATCAGTACGTCAGCTACACTGGCGCAAGCACCAGACTGGCAGGACAGCGCTCCTGCCAGTGGTAAGTTAAACCTAGAAGGTAAGTTCTTTTTTACTTACCAGGGTTTTTCCAGGCAGGAGCCTCTCTTCACAGAGGTTTTCCTGCCAGTTTCACAGCCCAACGAGTGAACCGGTTATGGACTGTGGGGAAACCCAGTCCAACCGCCGAAGCGGATAACCGGCAAAAAAATTTGGTTGCGAGATAAGGAACCACTAACAGTGCAGACAGCGGCTCACAGCCTGCGGGGATGTCGTGGAACGGCAAGGAAATAACGCCAGAGTGGCTAACAATGCGGTCAGCGGCTCACGGATGTCGGTCCCCAGGCAAGGAATAAAAATTGGTGAGAAAGGACTCGTTCAGCACTATTTGGACTCGGGTGAGTCGGGCTACAAGGATTTTCTCTTAATAATAAAGTTTAATGTATGTTATAGTGTTTTTCTTAAAGTTAAAAGCTAAAGGCAAAGTTAAAGTCATGAAAGGTTATTGTCATATGTCTGTGACAATGAAATCCTTGTTGCTGTGAAGGGTTAAACATTGTTTTAATCCTTCACAGGTAAAGCTGTACACTAAAATTTTGATTTAGTGAGCCTACACTGTAATAGCACGGGCCTATGGGACAGGCCGCGCCAGCAGAACCTGGGATAGTGCTGCTTCATGTGTAATAGTGTGGGCCTATGGGACAGGCCACGCCAGCAGCGCGTGGCAGGGCTGCTTCAAGTATGAATGCGACGGCCTACGGGAGAGCCACGCCAGCAGCGCCTGATACAGGGCTGTTTCATGTGTGATATTGCCGGCCTACGGGAGAGCCATGCTAGCAGCGCCTGGTACAGAGCTATTTCATGTCAAAAAGTGCTGGCCTCAATGACAGGTGGTGCCAGCAACGCTTGCACAGGGTTGCTCAAGTTCACACATAAGTCTGCTACATCCACGGAGTCGGGAGATGATTCTCCACCGGGGTTGGTTAGCAAGGTCCACGGAGTTGGGGGAAGATTCCTCACTGGGGCTGGATAGCGCGTTTGAAACGACTATTCCAAATGCAGCAACTGTTACATACAGTGCTACAGCAGGGCACACGCCAACAGGAGGAGTGTTAGCGCCATCCTGAACAAAAAGGCACCAGCAGTATCTAGTAGAGAACTGTTTGATACTACCTTCATAGATGAGGATTAGTTCTGATACCGACTCTGATGGTAGGTTGAGACAGAAGTTCCACCTCTGCAGCCCACACCAGCAGCTCCAGTTACAGAGCTGCTACAGGTCTCCCTCTTGGAGGCAGAGACCAAGATGGGTCAGTATCCTGCTGACACTGAGTCTCAGGGTATGGCCATGGGGCATACCCCAAGGGATGAAGGGCACGTGTCAGAGGTACCTTTTTTCCTGACAACAAAGTTGCCATCACAGCAGAATATTCTATTCAGGTATAGGTCCAATGGGCTCTTAACAGTATAGGTATCCTGCGGCCTGCGCCCTGTCTGAGGAGGGAAGAGCAAAAGGTCAAGATATAACTGACTCCAGGCTCTAAAGAAGTCAATAGAACATACTAAAGCACATATGTGCCGGCAGAGAACAGCGCCAACTGGGGGATGTGAGAGCCAGCCGCTGAATCTGTTATTCTGGTAGGCCTATTCAACAGGGGAAGAAAACCTGGCTGACGAATCAATTAAGGCCAACCGCGGGCAATGGTCATCATTTCAGAACGCACCCCAGGTGCTCGTCGGCAGTAGGCGGTTCACTGGAGCTGGGGGTAGCATGATAGCTCAGAAATTCCATGCACCTTACCAACCCTACTCAACAAAATGGGTCCAGTGCTTCCAAAACATGGGTAAGTGCACCGTTCACAAGTTGTAATATTTACATTTGTTTGTACAACACTCAAAAGATAAAAACATCTGGTTGAGGCACAGTAGTAGCATTCCAAGCAAGTTTGGATTATGGTCATGGTTATTTTTTAAAGTTAAGGTTTGGAAATCGGGCCAAAGTTCTCATGCAAACCACCCATGGAATAAGGCAGGAGTGGCATGTTATTATGGAGAATGTCGGGCATATGAACTTTCCGAATATGAAAACTTATTTTCCTGACTAACAGCAGATTCATAAGGGCCTCAAAGTTCCATGCTATGCAATTCCCATAACAGAGGTTATAAAAGAGAATATAACTGTACTAATAACAGTAAAACATTGTGGAATGGGATAAACTGTTCGTTGCTCATTGGGATTTACCTTTAATTATTAATTAGCCTTGACTCCGCCCTGTGACAAGAGATTGGAGTTAATAGCAACCTGTTATAAATCTGACATTTATTTTCATGAAGAGTAATTGGCAATATAGTAGCTGTGTTTCAGCTGAGCAAATCAAGGAACTGATATTGTGTAAGTAGCAACCTCTCAAAAGGACAATTAAACCATTGTTAACAACCTTATGCTATTGTCAGCTGAAGCTACCTCAGTCATAATGATGTCAAACAGTATTCAGCATTGCTGAACATGACAATAAACTAATTTGAACTTGAACTTGAAACTCGTTCCAGTAGTTTGGTCAGTCAAATTCAGTTATTACAAACTGATGCTAAGGACTCTAAGGTGAGAAGTTCCGAATACCATCTCTAGTTGGAGGTATTGGAGATTTGCATGAGTTACCAATTCTTCAATTGTTGGTATCAACTAAATATATACACTAGATGCACCCCATGGGTAAGGGGCTATTGAGAGAATATACATATTATACATGCTCGATTTCAAGTTGCTGCTCCATGATGGTGACATATGTTTGTCACATGGCAATCAAATAAAAGTATCCTGTAATAATTACCTAAATCTCCTTTGCCACTGGTGTATCATCCAGTTCAGTTCGATGACAACACAGAATAGGTATTGGATCTCAAAGTATTATGAAAGTATGGTTCAATGCTACATCGAATATCGACATGTTGGTGCATGTTTATTCACTGATTGCAAAATATGTGGTACAACAGTGCGGAGAAATACATTCTCGCTACAAAAGGAGGAATGTTCTTTTATGTCTTCCTCCATTTTTTGCCTCATTAGCCAGGTCTTAAAACAGTCAGCAAGACCTTGCTTGGGTTCGTACTGTCAGACTGGCTAAGCATCCATGTCGTCTGCTGCGTCAGGCATAATAATACAATGGTATACGGTTATTCCAAAAAACAAAAAACTTGCTGGTTCAAACTGTGGTTCAGGAGACCGGCCTTTGCATAATAAAACAATTATTGATTTACACATTTTGAATGGATTGGCTTATGGTTCAGGTTGTCACATCAAGCCATGAATGCGCTCACTGCTGAGTGCAGGGATAGCACCCAAAATAGCAGTACATTCCTATTGAGGGGATCAGAAGTGATTTTCTTTAAATGTTAATGTTACATTTAGTACGGTACAGATTAGTGACATTTTCCAGTTCATTCTTAAATGATATTTAACAATAATTCAGTTATATGGACACTACAGCTGCAACAAATGGGAACTACTCGGGTTCAACCCAGATATCGAGTTGTTAAAAAATCTTGACACAAGTTCTCCCATTGCAAGATTATGCAGTTGGTTATTGAAAATGTGTGAACATTACTTCACCAAGGGGTTCCAGCTACAACCTTAGTAATGACATTAATATCAGCACAACGACAGCAAACATTGCAAATGCTGTGGCTTGACAGGATGGAATTGGCTGCAGGTGCCATTACATTTTACATTCTGATCTACACAAGCAGAGCAGACCAGAGATGGCATGATTTAAGATAATTTTTCGGATACCCCACGGTCTCACATCTATGTTATCAAGGCCACCAGAATCCTAAGTGTGGAATCAGCATTGCTTATTAATCAACAAACAACTGCACAAAGGAAGGTCGGTTCAGACTATTTTCAAGCAGGCTGCAGCAGGTGCTGGGTTATGCAGGTATTAACACTGGCGATTGTATATCTCCTTCCACTAGGTCAGCATCAACGTCAGCGGCCAGGGTAATGGACATGCCCATCAACCATATCCTCGCGACCGCAGGATGGTCAACTAAATTGATTTTAGATTTTTTTTCCATAGGCTGGTTACTGACCCGGGGTTGTGCCCATTCTGTTTGCGTCCACTTTAGCCTCCCCTGAATTACATGGGTTGCTATTGATTTCTTTATTAACGTAAACCATTAATACATTTGAATCAATATCATGCGAACGCATTTTGATTATTCACTCATCCCAAGTCAATCGATGCAGTGAGACACCGAAATTGTGATCTGCGTCATGAAATCAAAAAGTTTCGAACTCTTCACGGAATCACTCACGTGACTCCGAAGTAAAATAGTAAGATTAAAAGAGAACTTACCAGTTTGAAGTTTGATCTTGATTTCATGAGGAGTTACGTTGGTGATTACGTATCCGCCACGCCCAACCCTCTCTCATAAAGATCATCTGGTAGTTCTCGAATTACGCATCTTACTATGTCACTTCGGTGATTGTTATTTGTGATTTCATACCGCTGCTTTGAAGATTGAGGCACATGCGGCCTGAACGGGATGCTCACGTCATCAGCAACATAACTCCACATAAAATCAAGATCAAACTGGTAAGTTCTCGTTTAATCTTACCATTTTTGATTAGTACAGGTGTCTGAGGTTATGGGGAGAAGGCAGGAGAATGGGGTTAGGATAGATTAGCCATGATTGAATGGCGGAGTAGAGTTGATGGACCGAATGGCCTAATCATACTCATATCACATGATCTTATGACCTCATCACCATATAGTTGCATTGTTTACACATTAGCATTAGAGGCAGCACGGTGGCGCAGCAATAGAGTTGCTGCCTTACAGCACCAGAGACCTGGGTTTGATCCCGACTATGGGTGCTGTCTGTACGGTGTTTGCATATTCTCCCCTTGACCGTGTTATATTTCCCCGGGTGCTCAAGTTTCCTCCCACACTCCAAAGATGTACAGGTTTATAGGTTAATTGACTTCAGTAAAGATTATAAATTGCCCCTAATGTAAAGGATAGTGCTTGTTTATGGGGATCGCTAGTCGGTGTGGACCTGATGTATGAAAAGGGCCGAATGCTCCTTTTCCTCGCTGTTTCTCTAAACAAAAAGAAGACAACCTCCACTTCAGCTGACACCTTTAAAGTCACTCTAAAATATTGTGTCAATGGACTGACAATCCTTCCAACAATTACCAAATTTTACTGGCATCAGTAGTTGTAACATGATATACGAATACCATAATATGTAAACACCATTTAAAATATGCATTGGATTACAGGTCTTTTGATAAAACATATTTTTAACAACAAGCACAGTGACGTAGTGGCAGCACTGCCACCTTTTAGCACCAGAGAGCCGAGTTCAATCCCGACCACGGGTGTTGTCTGCATGAAGTTTGTACGTTCTCCCTGTGACCTTTTCTCCGTGACCTTTTCTCCGTGTGACAATATACAATAGACAATAGGTGCAGGAGTAGGCCATTTGGCCCTTCGAGCCAGCACCTCCATTCAATGTGATCATGGCTGATCATCGCCAATCAGTACCCCGTTCCTGCATTCTCCCCATATCCCCTGACTCCGCTATTTTTAAGAGCCCCAACTAGTTCTCTCTAGAAAGCTCCAGTTTCCTTCCACACTCCAAAGATGTGGAGTGTGCAAGTTTGTACGTTTTGGTAAAATTGTACATTGTTCCTAGAGTGAAGTATGGAGCTTGTGTACAGGGTGATCGTTGGTCGGCCCAGACTCAGTGGGTCAAAGGGCTTGTTACCGTGCTGCATCTCTGAAGTCGAAAGTCTAAAATCCCATCACATTCATAAAAATGTTCATAAACCTTGGTTTTCCACATAGCTTCAGCTAATCTCACTATTTGATTACCATGCTCTAACTCTCTGCCCATTGAAAGACATTTGGCATGTTCTCAATGAACTAACTCTTATACTTTTCTCCATCTACCATTTAGTGTTTCAATTCTGTAGACGTAGTTTTTTATCAAAACTACGAGTTGAAGCAAGTCTTCAAGCCAATAATTTCTAAACTGGGATCCTGAACCTTCTGTTTGTTTGCAGGCATCAACGCATGGTATATAATTTACATTTCCAGTTAAATCGGATTAATGTTCTTGGCTATTATCAGTAGTTTTATTTGAATTTGATTAGTCGCTTAATTATGCTTATTATGATATGCCCATTAAAATGCAATTACCGGTGATTTATTCACTAGGTTGTTAAATGTTGCACACCCACCAGAAGGTAACATTTATCAGATTCTGATCTCCCCCTCTCTCCCTGCACACAGAAAGCAGTAAATTACCTTGCATTCATCTCCATTGAACTGCTGGATAAATCAGTTCACTTGAAGGCATAAATTCTGAGACAAAACGCCAAACGCATGAACAACATACACAGACAACAGAGTCCATTTTTTTTCATCAGTAACATTTGGCTAAAGGCAAAAAGTAATTAGCACCTATTCCTCGACAACATAAATTACTGATCTACTTAAGCAGCACGTTGACATGAAACCACTTGATATTTATATTATTTGCTCAGAGCTTGGAGTAGAACTGAACGATGAACAGTTAACCGATATGATTTATCCCATCACTGGTACAAGCTTATCGCAAACTTCATATTAATTTGAGTATTGATAGTATCTAATTTTGTATGATAATGTATGTTGGAAAGATTTTGGTATATTCTGCTGCATTAAAAACGCAATATATAATGAAGGTTATTGTTGTTAAAGACAACATTGCAGTAATCCAGTCTGTTCCAGAATAGTCAATTCAATTATTTTGCTTTACTTCCATTCTGTATCAAGCTCATACACATCATTTTATATCATTCTGCCATACATGAATAAAACACAGAGATTTGCAGTTTCGGAAAAACAGATTAACATGGGAATTAATGATTGATGTTTAAAGCTTTTCAAAAGCCAATTTATATCATCCAGGTAAATCACTGTGGAATTATGCCTTAATCATTCTTCATTAATTTTCTCTTTAATTGGATAACTACAGTTATACATGCCATGGTCCAATGGACATCCAAGGTGACTATTGGAAACAGCAATACGTTCCAACCTATCAATTTGCAGAGTGATTCAGACTGTCTAATCAGTTGACGGAGCAATAGGATAGATGAGCTCCTGAACTGACAAAAAGCTGCACTGGAATTAACCACCCCATTCAAACGCACACCGTTTCAATAAGAAAAAACATTATCTTAAAGCAACTATGCATTTTTGCCTTTTCTATGAGTATCACTCTGAGTTATAGTCAGAGAGCCATATAGCACAGAAATAGACCCTTCAGCCCAACTTGCTTATGCCGGCCCAATTTGCATTTCTTGTGCAACCAAACAGTCCTTCAACACAGTCTTGGCCCAAAACGTCACCCATTTCTTCTCTCCAGAGATTCTCCAGAGTTCTTAAACACTATATTATTTGAGCTCCATTTTATCTTTTGGAATTACACCAAATTCCTCTCTGCGACGCGCTGCAATTATTGTCCTAGTTGAACTGAAACATTCCCTCTTGAAAAGTAATTGACTCTTTAAATTTAAAACTGTGTAGGTCCTTCGTAATTGGATCATTTATCATGGGTCAAACTTTCATGTGATTGCTTGCACTGGAAGTGTTTCCAATTAAGTTGCTAATCAAGAACAACAACTTAGCAACTTCCACCAATGCAATATATGGGGGTATTATTCCTTAAACATTCGGATTTAAAATTCAGATGGCAGTTGCACTATTGAAACAAAGGTTCACCATCACCACTTACATATATACACAAGCCCAGAACCTGCCATTAATCAGGTGACCACAACACTACCTAATGAAGAACATTGCAGTGCCCTCCAATGCAGCTCACAATATTCCCTTTTGTCTCTGAAATTAGCTAGACCATTTTCATCAGGCGTGAAGTAATCATTTGTAGGGAAGAAGGAACAAGAGAGGAGACAAACATTTTTTGTTCTGTGGTCTACTCATTGACTTGAACTTCCAGCAAGCACTACCCCATTTCCACCTCCAGCAACTGTACATGTCTCACCGTCTCCCTGCAACACTTCACCACAGTGCCCACTTGACCTCATTGCCAAAATAACTACAAAAGATAAGCAATCCACAATTTGCAATCAAGCCAAAAAGAATACAAATATCAAATCCCCAAAAGATTACATAATGATAGAGTAACACCACATCTCTAGAGAACATGGATGGGTGACGGTTGGGATCGAGACCCTTCTCGAGAATATGGATGGAGACCCTTCATGAGCATTCCCCCTTTGGCAAGGCACAATATAACTGGGAGCAGGCAGCTAAAGTTCACTGGAGGATAGACACCAAAAGCTGGAATAACTCAGCGGGACAGGCAGCATTTCTGGAGAGAAGGAATGGGTGACGTTTCGGGTCAAGATCCTTTCTTCAGACCACGGCAGGTAACTTTGGAGTATGACCTCAAGAAGATCTCAGCAAAATCCACCTCATCAACAGGGGCAACAGACTGTGAAAAAGACATGTATCTAGATATGTATTACTGATTGAATGTCCAATCGTACATCATTAAATGATCAGACGCATAAAATGGGCTGGCTTTTTTTATGGACTTCTTTTACAGTTGCAACTGCGAAAAAAACTATTAAAATTTTTAGTATTTTAGACAGCAATTTAAAACTTACATTATGTTCCTCTTTAAAGTCAGTAGAACTGTCACATTCCATGTTTTAACCTAATTAAACATGCACAGCGCAGACATAAATTCACAATCCTGTCAAAATCATTTTAGGCATCAGATTGCTTTCATTCTATTTTCTTTTCCCCACTGAGTGACAGTCACTTCAGAGCAGAGCTTCAGCTTTTCCAAAGTCCATTTCTCAATGAGCATTCAAACTTTGCTCATTGCCATCCCATCTCAAGACAATCAACGGCTGGAAGAGAAAGTTAGCAGAACTTTTTTATGCCCACATTCCCTTGCATGTCTTTGGAGTGTGGGGGGAAACCGGAGCTCCCAGAGAAAACCCACACAGTCACAGGGAGAACGTACCATCTCCGTAAAGACAGCACCTGTAGTCAGCATCAGACCCTGGTCTCTGGCGCTGTAAGACAGCAGGTTTACCACTGTGCCCCTGTGCCGCCCCACATGATGAAGATACCTTATTTATAAAACACTGAGTCTATAGTGTCAGAAGGAACTGCAGATGCTGGTTTGCGCCGTTGATAGACACAAAATGCTGGAGTAACTCTGCGGGTTCAGCAGCATTTCTGGAGAGAAGGAATAGGTGACATTTCAGGTTTAAACCCTTCTTCAGATTGTACTGTGTCTATAATGTTGGGCTGAAGATTTGGGAGAGGGAGTCTGTTCTGTTAATAAAGAATGCTGAGGAATTACAGTGGCTCACAAGTAGTGTATAAGGTGCAGAATCATTTTGTGTAGAGATGAGAGTAAGGAGTTACCGGGATGAGCATTACTTGGTCTCCTGCAGGATATAAGTAAGCAGATACTGGAATGGTGACATACGAGAGAAGTACACCAAGAATTATGTGATTTTTCAGCATCGGGCAGATTAAATAATGACAATGGTAAGAATAGTCAAGATGAATTCAATAAGGGTATTCTGGATAGTTTTGTGTTGCATTGAGAAAGCAAGCAGGAAACAGTTGCAGTTTTAGATCAGGTATTATGCAATGAGACGGGACTAATTAATGACCAAAGAGTAAAGGAACACTGAGGAAAACATCATCATAACACTGTGTGAAACCAGTGCCCTAAATTTAAATAAGGCCAATTACAATAGTACAAGGACAAAGTGGACCGGGAACACAGATTAATGGGTACAATGGCAAATCAACAGTGGCAGACTTTTGATGAGATATTTGGTACATCTCCACAAGGATATGCTCCAGTGAGAACAGAAAGGACCCACGTGAAGTAAGCAGCATCTGTGTCAACCAGGCAGGTTAGGAATTAGATCAAAATTGACCGCGAGGCATGCAATGCTGCATAGTTAAATTCTTAGGAGGCAGCTTAAAGATTTATAAAGGAAGAAAATTAAAGAAGAGTTGCAGAAGCTGGATATCTGAAACAAAAGTAGAAACTGCTGAAAGGGCACAGCAGGTCAGGCAGCATCTATGGGACGAGAAATAAGGTCAACATTTCAAGTCAAGGATCCTTTGTTGGACCTTTTCATCATTTTCATTTTTTTGGAGAGGAGGAAGCATTAGAATAAGTTCATAAATGCATAAGTCTTAGGAGCAGAACTAGGCCATTTGGCCCATTGAGTCTAAGCCGCCATTCAATCATGGCTGATCTATCTTTCCCTCTCAACATTCTCCTGCATTCGCCCCATAGCCATTGACACCCTTACTGATCAAGAATCTGTTGAATTCCATCTTAAAAATACTCAATGACAGACTCCACAGCAGTCTATAACAATGAATTCCACAGATTCAGCACCCTCTGACTAAAGAAAGTCTTCCACATCTCCTATCTAAAGGTACATCCTTCTATTCGGAGTATGCCCTCTGGTCCTAGACTCTCCCACTAGAGGAAACATCCTCTCCGCATCCACTCTATCCAGGCCTTCCATTCTTTGAATAAACTATAAATGCAGATATAAAATGCTTCTATAGGTATAGAACAAAGATGAGAACCGTTAAAGTCGACTTTAGTTCTTCATGGATGAAACTGGAAAATTGATAATGGAGTATAAAGAAATGGATAATGTATATCTCTGGAGAACAAAAGCACAAATGGAGCTAAAAGTCATCACATTCCCTGGACCTAATGACCTACGTTCTCTTGTCTTGAAGGAAGAGACTGCAGAATTCATAAGATATAGGAGCAGAGTTATGCCATTACGGCCATCAAGTCTGCTCCACAAAGGCAGTGAATTTGTTGGTTGTAATCTACAAAAGCTGGAAATATGGAAAAGCACAGTCAGGGTGATGCAGCAGTAGAGTTTCTGCCTTACAGCGAATGCAGTGCCAGAGACTTGGGTTCGATCCCGATTACGGGCGCTGTCTGTACGGAGTTTGTACGTTCTCCCTGTGAGCTGTGTGGGTTTTCTCCAAAATATTCGGTTTCCTCCCACAATCCAAAGACATAGAGGTTTGAGGTTAATTGGCTTGGTAAATGTAAAGATTGTCCCTAGTGGGTGTGTGCAGGATAGTATTAATTTGCGGGGCTCGCTGGTCAGCATGGACTCAGTGGGCCGAAGGGCCTGCTTCTGTGCTGTATCTCTAAAACTAAAAAAATGAAAAACTAAATGTAACATCCCTCCCAAAATGTTAGTTGCCTAAATCCCTGGTCTTTCTACTATGTATTGCCTTGGTGTTCCTATGCCAAATATCTGTAACAGCTAGGGAATTACTGTAATTCCACCTCGGAAATCCATATCGTCAGTGGTCAGTAAAACCCAGTGAAGAGTGGGTAACAATTTGTGGGTTTCAATTTTTGAGGAGACCTCAAACTTTCCTGACACTTACTGTGAAATACTATTAGTATGGCCCAAAAACACTGGCTGCTTGCAGTAGGTTCCGAGCCAACATCACACAAAGACCTTGAAAAACAGATGAATCGTGCTGATTGCTCTGGTCTGCGTACCTTCTTAAGTCGATAACTGTCTGTTTCAACTGAATCGTTTCTTTTGCATGAACATTTAAACAACGATCAGGATGAGATTATCAATATGATTAGCGGTTAATGAAGCCTATTTATTAAAATAAAGAACCAAATTTTTTTTTTTCATTTGTTTGAGTGCACATGACACGATGAAACATATTGAAGCAAATTCCATCGACTCATTCTATTCAAACCAATATCATAGTGCAAAATAAATGTTGTTCTTTTTTCAACATTCTCCCATAAGTCTGGTAATTCATATCATATCATAGCATATCATATCATAATCAAAAGCGTTTGTTATATATACCAGCAATGGACAATTAAATTATTTCTTGCTGCAGCTTTATGGGCCCACTAACACACTAATACACAAATAAATATACAATAATCAATAATGCCATAACATAATAACCAGTAATATGCTTTGGTGAATTTACAGATGGAATTGGAGCTGTGCCTGGCTAAACATTCATGGTTATAGAGAGAATAGAGCAGATTGAACACACAGCCTTATGGTTCCCCTGTGTTGATGGTCATCATGAAGGAATTGTTGTTGCCAATTTGCACTGATTGTGGTTTGCTGGTGAGGTGGTCAAGGACCCAATTCCACAGGGATGAGCGTAGAACCAGCTCTCTGAGTCTGATAATAGGTTTGGAGGAGATGGTGAATGTCGAGCTGCAGTCAACGAACAACCAAATGACGTACATGTTCTTATTGTCCAAGTGGTTCAGTACAAAGTGAAGACTCAGCGAGATCGCATCTCCTGTTGACCTGTTCTGGTAGTAGGCAAATTGTAATGGGTTCATGTCCCTACTAGGTCAGGAGTTGAAATGCATCGTAACCAAACTCTGAAAGCACTTCATCACCATGAACGTCAGTGCCATCGGTCAGTAGTCATTGGGGCAGATCACCTTGTTCTTCTTGGGTAGGAAGGAATTGCAGATGCTGGTTTAAACTGAAGATAGACACAAAAAGCTGGAGTAACTCAGCGGGATAGGTAGCTTCTCTGGAGAGAAGGAATGGGTGACATTTTGGGTCACGTCTGAAGAAGGATCTCGACCTGGAACGTCACCCATTCCTTCTCTCCAGAGATGTTCCCACTAAGTTGTTATTCTTGGGCACTAGTATTATGGATATCCTTTTACAGGATACCTTGGACCTTAGTAGTGAGAGGTTGAAGACATCCACAAATACTCGAGCCAGTCGGTCTGCACGGGATTAAAGAAAAGAGCAATTTGTCGGCAATAGCTGCAGGCACTAGAACAAAGGGCCGTTAAGAAGAACCGGGATGCTTACGGTCCACGCTCGCAATGTCGGCTGCGGGAGGCGCCCCCGCGGCACAAGGTTGAAGATGGCCGGGCGACGGTTCGCTGATGATCTGGAATGGAAGCGACGGCTACAACGGGCAGCTGGGACATTGAAAACAGCGGGTTGCATTCTACACTTAATCAAGGATGGTACTTACGCATGGCAACAATCTTACTGGACTGAATGCAAAAATGAATTTCACTGTATCTTGGTACATGTGATAATAAAAAAACATTGAACCATTATGGTTGGATAGAGGCCCAGGAACCGCTGGTGAGGGAGGAGCGACTGAAATCCATAACATTCTAAATCCGTAACGTTCTATTCAATTAACTGGGCTTGAGGAAGCCGCTGATTGGCGGACTTGAGTACGCAGCTGATTGGCAGTCAGATTCCAGCAGTTTGTAGTGTACTGTACTTTGTTTTTTGTATTGTATTTTGTATTTTGTGTTGTATCTAAGGTAAAGGAAGTATGAGTTCCAGGGCAGCTTACTGACATGAGAATTAAGGGACAGAAGTTTAGGGGTAACATGAGGGGGAATTTCTTTACTCAGAGAGTGGTGGCTGTGTGGAATGAGCTTCCAGCAGAAGTGGTGGAGGCAGGATCGATTTTAATATTTAAAAGTAAAGTGGATAGGTAAATGGACGGGAAGGCAATGGAGGGGTATGGTCTGAGTGCAGGTAGATGGGACTAGGGGAAAATAAATGGTCGGCACGGACTGGAAGGGCCGAGAGGTCCTGTTTCCGTGCTGTAATTGTTATATGGTTACTGTTCTGGATGTCAGATGTGGGAGGTCATGGAGTCGGGTAGCCCTCCAGACGTCCACATCTGCGCCAGGTGTGTCGAGATGGGGCTCCTAAAGGAGTGTGTTAGGAACCTGGAGCAGCAGCTCGTTGACCTCCGTCTGGTCAGGGAGAGTGAGGAGGTCATAGAGAGGAGTTACAGGGAGGTAGTCTCTCCAAAACCACAGGAGGCAGACACGTGGGTCACAGTTAGGAGAGGCAAGGGGCAGAGGCGGGCGCTAGAGAGTACACCAGTGGCTGTACACCTTGAAAATAAGTACTCCTGTTTGAGTGCTGTTGGGGGGGACAGCCTACCTGGGGGTAGCAACAGCGACCTGGCCTGCGGTACAGACACCGGCCCTGTTGCTCAGAAGGGTAAGGAAAAGAAGAGGAGGGCATTAGTAATAAGGGACTCTATAGTTAGGGGGTCAGATTGGCGATTCTGTGGACGCAGTCCGGAGACCCGGATGGAAGTTTACCTCCCTGGTGCCAGGGTCCGAACGTGTCCAAGATATCCTGAAAAGGGAGGGAGAGGAGCCTGAGGTCATCGTACATATTGGTACCAATGACATAGGTAAAAAAAGAGAAGAGATCCTGAAAGGAGAATTTAGGGAGTTAGGAAGAGAGTTAAGGAAAAGAACCGCAAACATAACAATCTCAGGATTACTTCCTGTGCCACGCGACAGTGAGAGTAGGAATGGAGCAATGTGGAGGATAAATGCCTGGCTGAAGGACTGGTGCAGAGGGCAGGGATTCAAGTTTCTGGAACAATGGAACCTCTTTTGGGGAAGAATGACCTGTATAAAAAGGACGGGTTGAACCCGAGGGGGACCAGTATCCTGGCAGGGAAATTTGCAAAGGTTACAGGGGGGACTTTAAACTAGAACGGTTGGGGGGAGGGACTCAAATAGAGAAAGCCAGTAGACAGTGTCTGAGGCAGGAGGCAGAGAAGGGAAGCACTCAGACCCAACATGTAGGGGTGAAAGAAGAAAAAAATAATAAACAGAGAATAAGAGGTGGTGGGTTTTCCAGGGCAAAAACCAAAAGGGACCACTTGTCAACATAATTGTATAAGGAGTAAGAGTGTTGTAAAAACAAGCCTGAAGGCTTTGTGTCTCAATGCAAGGAGCATTCGTAATAAGGTGGACGAGTTGAATGTGCAGATAGCTATTAATGACTATGCTATAGTTGGGATAACGGAGACATGGCTCCAGGGGGACCAAGGCTGGGAACTGAACATCCAGGGATATTCAATATTCAGGAGGGATAGACAGAATGGAAAGGGAGGTGGGGTAAAGTTGCTGGTGAGAGAGGAGATTAATGCAATAGAAAGGAAGGACATTAGCTTGGAGGATGTGGAATCGATATGGGTAGAGATGCGAACCTCTAAGAGGCAGAAAATGCTAATGGGAGTTGTGTACAGGCCACCTAACAGTAGTAGTGGAGTTGGGGATGGCATCAAACAGAAAATTAGAAATGTGTGCAACAATGGTAAAACGGTTATAATGGGCGACTTCAATCTTCATAGAGATTGGGTGAATCAAATGGGTAGGGGTGCTGAGGAAGAGGATTTCTTGGAATGTATGCAGGATAGTTTTCTAAACCAACATGTAGAGGAACCAACGAGAGAGCAGGCTATTCTAGACTGGGTATTGAGTAATGAAGAAGGGTTAGTTAGCAGTCTTGTTGTGCGGGGCCCCTTGGGCAAGAGTGACCATAATATGGTTGAGTTCTTCATTAGGATGGAGAGTGACATAATTAAGTCAGAAACAAAGGTTCTGAACTTAAACAAAGGTAACTTTGAAGGTAAGAGAAGTGAATTGGCCAAAATAGACTGGCAAGTGATTCTTAAAGGGTTGACAGTGGATGTGCAATGGAAGGTATTTAAAGACTGCATGGATGAACTACAACAAATGTTCATCCCAGTTTGGCAAAAGAATAAATCCATGAATAACAAGGGAAATCAGGGATAGTATAAAAACAAAAGATGAAGCATACAAATTAGCCAGATAGAGCAGCCTACCAGAAGACGGGAGAAATACAGAGTTCAGCAGAGGAGGACAAAGGGCTTAATTAGGAAAGGGAAAATAGATTATGAAAAAAACCTGGCAGGGAACATAAAAACTGACTGCAAAAGTGTTTATAGAAATGTGAAGAGAAAGAGATTAGTTAAAACAAATGTAGGTCCCTTGCAGTCAGAAACAGGTGAATTGATCATGGGGAACAAGGACATGGCAGACCAATTGAATAACTACTTTGGTTCTGTCTTCACTAAGGAAGACATAAATAATCTGCCGGAAATAGCAGGGGACCGGCGGTCAAATAAGGTGGAAGAACTGAGTGAAATCCAGGTTAGCCGAGAAGTGGTGTTGGGTAAATTGAATGGATTAAAGGCCGATAAATCCCCAGGGCCAGATAGTCTGCATCCCAGAGTACTCAAGGAAGTAGCCACAGAAATAGTGGATGCATTAGTGATAATTTTCAAATCTCCTTAGATTCTGGAGTAGTTCCTGAGGATTGGAGGGTAGCTAATGTAACCCCACTTTTTAAAAAAGGAGGGAGAGAGAAAGCAGGGAATTACAGACCAGTTAGTCTAACATCGGTAGTGGGAAAACTGCTAGAGTCAGTTATTAAAGAGGAGATAGCAGTACATTTGGAAAGTGGTGAAATCATTAGACAAAGTCAGCATGGATTTACGAAAGGTAAATCATGTCTGACGAATCTTATAGAATTTTTCTTTTTTTTTGTTAATATTTTTTATTAGAAGTAAATACATATTAAGACAATTTAAAATGTGAGAAAAAAAACAAAAGAATATATTATTCATCACATACATTCTTAATATTTTTAAAGTTTACAGTCATTCTTGTTTGTACTTCTATATTTTTTATTATTTTTAATACAGAAAGAAATTAATAGAAAGAAATAATAAAGAAAATTAAAATAAGAGTAAAAATAGAAAATCAATAATGTGAGTGGAGTTTTAAACAATCTATACTTCATTGGAGATATATCAGTGATCTATTATATATGACTCTTCATCCATTCCTCGTCCAGGTTTCAGTCAGGCCCTCGAACCGAGCCAATTTGTCCCTTTAGATAATCAATAAATGGAGACCATGTTCCTCTTAAACTGATCTAGCCTGTCCGAGAGGACAAGTCTTAATCTTTCCAAATGAAGTGTCTCCGACATTTCTGTAATCCACATTTTGATAGTGGGGGAGGTAGGACCTTTCCAAAATCTTAATATTAGTTTTTTACCAATTATTAAACTATAATCAATAAAAATTTGTTGTTTTATTGTTAGTGATTGATCAGTTTCTAATATACCTAATATGATTAATTTTGGATCTGGAGACAAATTTGTATTAACTACCTTCGAAATTATCTTTAAAATTTCTGACCAAAAATTAGTAATTTTTATACATTTGGTAAATGAGTGCGTTAGGTTGGCTTCTAGGTGTTGACATTTATCACATACAGCAGAAACATTTGAGAAAATTCTGTTTAATTTGGACTTTGAAAAATGTAATCTATGTAAAATTTTAAATTGTATCAGAGAGTGTCTGGCATTTAATGAACAGTAGTGTATATGTTGTAAACTTTCCTCCCATACTTCTAAAATGATTGTTTGTCCTAATTCGCTTTCCCATGCTTGCCTATATATTTCCGACGCTGGTGCATCATTTTCCAATAAAATATTATAAATAGAATTTTTCAAGAATGTAACTAGCAGAGTTGATAAGGGAGAACCAGTGGATGTGTTATATCTCGACTTTCAGAAGGCTTTCGACAAGGTCCCACATAAGAGATTAGTATACAAACATAAAGCACACGGTATTGGGGGTTCAGTATTGATGTGGATAAAGAACTGGCTGGCAGACAGGAAGCAAAGGGTAGGAGTAAACGGGTCCTTTTTAGAATGGCAGGCAGTGACGAGTGGGATCCGCAAGGCTCAGTGCTGGGACCCCAGCTATTTACAATATATATTAATGATTTGGACGAGGGAATTGAATGCAACATCTCCAAGTTTGCGGATGACACTAAGCTCGGTGGTAGTGTTAGGTGTGAGGAGGATGCTAGGGAGGCTGCAAGGTGTCTTGGATAGGCTGGGTGTGGGCAAATACATGGCAGATGCAGTATAATGTGGATAAATGTGATGTTATCCACTTTGTTGGCAAAAACAGGAGGGTAGACTATTATCTTAATGGTGGCAAATTCTGAAAAGGGGAGATGCAACGAGACCTGGGTGTCATGGCACACCAATCATTGAAAGTAGGCATGCAGGTGCAGCAGGCAGTGAAGAAAGCAAATGGTATGTTAGCATTCATGGCGAAAGGATTTGAGTATAGGAGCAGGGAGGTTCTACTGCAGTTGTACAGGATTTTGGTGAGACCACACCTGGAGTATTTGGTCTCCAAATCTGAGAAAAGACATTCTTGCCATAGAGGGGGTACAGAGAAGGTTCGCCAGACTGATTCCTGGGATGTCAGGACTTTCATATGAGGAAAGACTGGATAGACTTGGCTTGTACTCGCTAGAATTTAGAAGACTGAGGGGGGATCTTATAGAAACTTACAAAATTCTTAAGGGGTTGGATAGGCTAGATGCAGGAAGATTGTTCCCGATGTTGGGGAGGTCCAGAACAAGGGGTCACAGTCTAAGGATAAGGGGGAATTCCTTTAGGACTGAGATGAGGAAAACATTTTTCACACAGAGAGTGGTGAGTCTCTGGAATTCTCTGCCACAGAAGGTAGTTGAGGCCAGTTCATTGGCTATATTTAAGAGGGAGTTAGATGAGGCCCTTGTGGCTAAAGGGATCAGGGGGTATGGAGAGAAGGCAGGTACAGGATACTGAGTTGGATGATCAGCCATGATCATATTGAATGGCGGTGCAGGCTCGAAGGGCCGAATGGCCTACTCCTGCACCTATTTTCTATGTTTCTATGTTTCTATGACAGTCTCTGAAGTTTCGCCCTTAGGAAGAATCTCCTGACATCAGCCTTGGTGACTGTCATTACAGCATCATCTTGTCCTGAGGAGTCCCAGCATTGTGCATCGATGTTCTTTCTTTCAAAGCGAGCATAGAAAGCATTGTACAGGTTTAGGTTCATTATTGTATCGTGTACTGAGGGACAGTGAAAGGCTTTGTTTTGCCTGGTATCCAATGAGATCAGATAACACTTTACATAACTGCAGTCAAGTCAAAATTCAAGTACAGGGGGGAAATTCGAGCAAGCAGGAAGATGCAGAGTGCAGAATTTAATTCTCAGCATTGTAGCACAACAGTTCATGTATACGCCCGACTGAATAAAATTTCAGTCATGAACAGTCATCTTATTATTGCTGCGACTTTTATGTATAAAGTCTGACTTTCAAGTGGAATCCTGTAAAAGTACAGCGGACAGCAGTTAAAAAGAGAGAAAAGCTGATGCGGGCATAGGGCAGCTTAGAATCAGAGCTTCAATCAGCTCACACAAGCACAACCATTAGCCACTAGAGCCTATATTTTGTCTAGTGAGTATACAAAGAAGGGTGCATCAGCCAAACTAGAAATTGCAGTTTTGCTTGAGAGAAGGTTACAGGCATTAAACTTTAATATGCAATTTCTTTAAGATCAATGTGGGAGATGAAGTTTAAATCCCCTGATTGAGACTCTATTCTGAGTATGGCAAATTAGTTTGCACAGGATCACACATGGTCATAGTGTCTCACAGCACAGAAACAGGCCCTTCAGCCCATCATATCTGTGTCGACCATCAAGCATTAATTTACGCTAATTCAATTTTCTCATCGCATCCACATCTCCGATTCTCCACAACCATTTAACCTACCCACCACTATGTCTCTGGGATGTGATGGTAAACTGGAGCACTCAAGGGAAACCCATGGTATTGCAGCAGGACGTGCAAACTTCACAAAGGCAGCAGATGAGGTCAGGATCGCAGCCGGGTCTCTGGAACTGTGAGTCAGCAGCACCAACAGTATAGCTCCTGTTCCAGGATGAATAGATAGCACCCCTTAAAATGGAGGCTCAACCATGGCATCACACTAGGATCCTAGATGTGGCGTTGAACACCAGAGCTGGAAGCTTAAACTCCCACTAGAAAACTTTGGTCTGATTTCATCTGGAGTATTGAGTGTCATTCTGGTGCCCATGGTGTAGGAAGGATGTGATAGCACTAGAGAGTGTGTGTTAAAGATTCACCAAGATGCTGCTCAGGATGGAGTGGGTCAATTATGAGGAAAGACTGGAGAAGCTAGGTCTGTTTCCCTGGAATGGAGGAGGATAAGAGGAGACAAAGTTGAGGTATGCCAAATTATGAGGAGTTAACGATGGGGTTGACTGAAGAAAACCTTTCCCCATGTCAGAGGTAGTCGACATAGATTTAGGGCGAGGGTAAAAGGACTCAGAGCAGATAATTGTGGGGCATTACCAGCTGTATTTGGAAAGAAGATAATGTTTCAGATCAAAGATTCTTTCTCAGGAGGATTATGTATGGAAACATTTCCATTGCTTTTATTTTAATGAAAGTTGGTAATCCCCATTCAAGGAATGGATTTCATGCGATGTGCTCTACATCAGCCAAGGCTATGCATGGAAACATAATCATAGTAATACAGCACAGAAACAAGCCCTTTGGCCCAACTTGCCTATACTGGTCAAGATGCTTATGTTTGTCCCACCTGCCCACATGTAGTAGCAATGTTACAAAATTTTGAGATTTTTAAAATCAAGTCTGCAATTTATCCCATCAGATAAAGCATAAAAAGAAGTTTAATTTGACACCTAATTTACTTTCATATCTTCAGTATTAAGAAAGTTATGGCCATTTTCATACTCGGAAATGAGCATCTTGCTTCCCATTGCCTTTCAATTGACTTAACTCAAAAGCTGTGATCTGGAAAAGTTAAATGTCCATAACATTCTTAAAAATTAAGAGAACTCAATGAAATTTTCAGTTATTATAGATTGAAGCATTCTGAAACAAATATTAAACAATCTTACTTGGATGACCTGAAATTAAAGCATATAATTAGTTAGTTATCTAATTGTAGCTAATTACAAAATTCAATGAGTAGATCTAAACATCTATCCATTTCTTAAGAAAAGATAAACTTTTTTTAAATTGCCTAAGTGTCCAAATAACATTCACACAATAATCCACAATATAACATAATTTTTAAATCTAATTTTCATGAATTTCTGGGCCAAATGGAAGGATTTTAGTGTTTTATGCCTGTAAATTAATGGCCATTTAAATCAACTAGCGAGTGGGTTTTAGCGGAATGCGGTGGATTGGAACGTTGCGGTTAGCAGTGAAGTCGGGGGGAAAAATACTGGGGGTTCATACATTTTTTGGGGAACCCATTTCGCAACATAAAAATATTATTAATGCCTCCCGAAAAAACAATTTTTAATATAAAAATAAACTATTTACCTTTTTTTCTTCCCTACGCAAAATGCTTCCGGTTGTCTGCGGTCACGGCTTTTGAAGGTGATTTTTAAATTACTCTAGTTAATAAATAATCTAGAGTAATTTAAAAATACCTTCATTCATGAAATGTCGGAGCGATTTTTCTTCAGCAACCAAATCGCCCGACATTCATCGATTTGTCCTGCCTGTGGAAAAACGGCACTTTAAGCCCGCCCCCCTCTGCAAGGCGCGAAAGTCGCGCACACGGGGAGCGGCAGAAGTGCAGCGCCGGTAAAGGTAAGTTTTGTAACATACCTACATGTAGCTGATATCCATCTAAACCATTCTTATCCATGTACCTGTCCAATTGTCTTTTCAGTGTTCTTATAGTACCTGGCTCAACTATCTCCTCCAGCAGCTCGTTGTATATACTCAACTCCCTCTGTGTGTGAAAAAGTTGCCCCTCAGGTTCCTATTAAATATTTTCCCTCTCACCTTAAACTTATGTCCTCTGGTTCTTGATTCCCCTACTCTGGATAAAAAAAACTCTGTACATTCACCCAATCTATCTCCCTCATTGTGCTATACACAAATCACCAATAATGTCTTGTAAAAGTATCATCACTCCCACAGGATGTGAGAAAGAAAGAACAAAAAAAAAAGAAAGTTAACTTCAATAAAACTGACTTCAGCTTGTCAGCTATTGTGGTGTTTACCCGACTAGAATTATTTTATGTTATTTTACAAATGAATCTGTTCCCATGGTGTTTGTAGTACGAGTTAATGCATGTTACAAAAAATAGAAACATTTCAGTTGCATTTTGGTGGATTTATTAAGGTTCTGGAAAGTCTTGCAAAGTTGAACGTAGGATTATGAGAGATTAGGGCCCTGTGTAAAAAAAACCTGCCAGCAACTATTGCCTGAAATGTCCTTGTACAAAGCCTTATTGAAGGGAAAAGCTTTAGTATCCTAGGCAGCAAATAATTGAATCAACAGCAGACAATTTAAAGGAAATTTAAAAGTATACTCCTGCATTTAGTTCAATCATATCAGTTTCAAAGTTCAGAAAGAAAGCTCAGTGCAACACTCCAAGGAATATAAAGGGAAAGATAATGTGAAGAGATGAAGGAGGTTGCAAAAAAGGGATGATAACTGCAGAGAAACAGAGACGGCACTCACACCAGGAGAGAAAATATTATAAATTTGGTACTGCTGGGGTGAAAGATTTAATTAAATTGATGCTATAAGCTGAAGCAATGGGCCATGACTGCCATCTTGAATATGGTCCTTGGACCTACACTGCCCTGCAAAGGGAGGCATGAGAAAATGCACCATTAAATGGTCTAACCAATGTGGACACAACTTCCAACACCGAACATGATAGCAAATCAAACATAGAAACATAGACAATAGATGCAGGCAATAGATCCAAAATCAGTACCCCACGTTCCTGCTTTTTCCCCATATCCCTTGATTCCATTAGCCCTAAGAGCTCAATCTAACTCTCTCTTGAAAACCTCCAGTGAATTCACAACTCTCTGGGTAAAAAGGCTTTTCCTCATCGCAGCCCTAAATGGCCTACCCCTTATTCTTAAACTGTGATCCCTGGTTCTGGTCAAAATTCAAGTCAACTTCTCATCGGTCTCTCTGACTGCTGCTTCCCTGGACACCAGTTGAAATGTGCTACTGGGTCCAATGTAGATATTAGTAAAATTGCTGAGACGATCAATGCGTCGAACCACAAGAGACAAAATCTATATATTTGCCGTAGATTTTCACTAGTTACTGCATCGCCAGAGTCTACCTGCCTTTAGTTTCTCAGAAACAATCTCAGGTCCTATTATTATCCTTAATTTACTTCAAACAATGGACTTCTGCATGCAACTCCATTGCTCCTGGCATGCCTGTATATCATAATGAACCCAAGCAGTCACCGTGAGCTGGAACATCAGTCAAATGTTGTCAACACATCTCATGTGATGCATGTTTGATAGCGATAGCATCAATCTCTTTGTCTGATAACTCATCACATGAATCATTGACCTTATTTTCAAAATGAAATATGATATGCTCTGTCCTGCTCTCGTGTGGCATTAGAAAAAAAAAAGGTTAACTGTTAGCACTCCAGCCATGGAGAAGCCCTGAAAGTACATTCATTAATGCATTTCTTATATATGACGTAACACTCCACAAGCCATGACATTAATTCCCAACCCTCTCTCCACGTCCCCAATTAGCTGACTGCATCGTTCACTGTCCTGTCGAAGGTATCTGCACAGAACTGTGATAATCTGGAATTCATAAACTCCACAATCAAAACACACATAGCCGTATTAATATTTCAGGCGGGATTCTAGAACTCAAATTCAATTTTCTGTTGTTGTCTGAAAAACCCAGGCTCATTTACATTTATTTTGTTTTATGGAACTGAAGTATATATTTTATTCTATCCAGCTACTTCCAAACAAGTTACACAAAACCTTCCCACTTTGTGGGATTAATGTGCTGTGTGATGAGCATCCTTTAACATGCAAATTATTGTTAATGAAAAGGAATCCTGCAGTTTATTTGAATAATTCAACCTCTGTCAGTGCTGTTTTCAGCTGCAGAAGTGACAATTTTCCAATTAGTTTGTCGATGTTTTCAGCTTCGAAAGCCATTAGATTTCCCCACAGAAAGATTTGCTGGTATATATTAATAATAAATGCATTGTCAAAAAAATTTGAGGTTTCTTCGTGTCATTCAGTTGTCAAAGTACAACTTTCATGGAGCATGAAGGATTACGAAATTATGTCATTAAAAACACACTCCCAAATATCATTCCGAAATATCATTGCAAATATCATTTCTTCAGCTTAGGAAGTATCTCTATACTTATAAAACTCTGATCTTGGATGTGTATGTATTTGTGTGATGTTCCTGTGCGTTTTACATCTCCTCAAAAACACGATGCGCTAACGGTGACATTTTTACAAATTCTGATAGAGATTTATGCTGTGAAGTCAAAAATCACCTTAGCTTAACATTTCAAATAACTTAGAAAATAAACAAGCTGATGATGTCACAATGGGTCTGCTCGCACAGCCCGTACGCACTGATTTCCACACGCTGCGAGTTATGGCAACCCCCCCCCCCCCAACTCGCAGTAGTTTGGCCGCTACCCGCCCGCCCACCGCCCACTCACCATGGGCCCAGCAGCTCACTCACCATGGGCACCACAGCCGCTCGCTGTGGGCCCCGCAGCCCACTCGCTTGCAGCCTGCTCGCAGCCCGCTCACCCGCCCGGCTCCCCACCAACTCTCCCCCCCTCCTTCCCCCCCCTCTTCCCCTCTCTCCCCCCTCCTCTCCCCCCTCCTCTCTCCCCTCTCCTCTCTCTCCCTCCCCCTCCCCCCTCTAACCCCCTCCTCTCCCCCCCTCCCCTCCCCTCTCTCTCCCCCATTCCCCCCCTCTCTCCCCCTTCCCCCTCTCTCTCCCCATCCTCTCTCTCCCCCCTCCCCCCTCTCCACCATCCCCCTCTCCCCTCCACTTCCCCCTCCCCTTCCCCTCCCTTTCCCCCCCTCCCATCATACAAATATTTTCCTATGAATCCTTTTAGCTAATAGCATTAAACAGCAATAGATAAAATCAAAGCATCCTCATTGTAAAATGTAGTAGATTAATCTCATGGATCTCTACATAATATCAAAAAATATGAAGATTATTCTAAAATGATGTATTTTATTAATTCTACTTTAATATAATTGACTGTAATAAAGTCCGTGAGCAATACAGATTAGCATAAACCTTACCATAATTTCCCTTCTACATAGTATTCTCTGAACAATAGCAGAATTCATATTTAAACTGCAGAATTTTCAATATTATGTCTCTTGGACTCAAAGGACACAAAAGATAAAAATAAAATAAAATGAAGTGTAGCCTTTTGCTAAGCAATTCAATAACCACTCTTATGGAAACAAAATAATAACCAATAATCATCTTGCCTTTGGGCCCGGTGGAGAAACACTGTAAGCCAGTCAGAAAAGGAAATATTGCCGTGAACCTCTCCATGTCCAGGGGAGAGACAACTAGCAGCCTCGGTCAATCATCATAATGATTCACAGAGCATAAAGGTTTATGACATAATGCCATTAAATCACGTTGATAAATAAATACTAATTGCATTTCTACAGGTCAGCAAATGTGCCTCATAATAATAGATACCGCAGGTAGAGAAGACATATTTGAGATAGACGATCATAAAAAGCACCAACACAGCACCCAGCTACTTAGCTTTCTGTTTATTTCTGTATAAACTGGTATAGCTCACCACCTCCAGGACACACTGGTCAACCTGAGGAGTGCCTTCAGCAACAGACTGGTTCCACCAAGGTACAGTACAATGCCACAAGAGATCCTTTTCCCCTGTGGCTATCAAACTGTACAACTCCTTCCCCTTCTGTCGTGGGGTAGACTGACTTCCCCCCCCCCCCCCCCCCCCCTTGTCAGCTAATTCCCAATTCTTTCCACTCGTCACTTTAATTTCATGTTTCATGTATCTTGTGTTTTATGACTGTTGTCAGGCCAATTTCCCTCTTGGGATAAATAAAGTTTTATCGTATCATGTCGTACATACAATCAAATTGATTGAGCAAGCAAATTTATCCTTCTTTATTTGAAAGCCTTGAGCCATTGCAACATCTGGCCCTAATATTCAGGTAAAATGATTGGAAACATGGAACGTTTCTGAGCTATGTATTTGCATTGCCGCGGTGACAGCAGTATTCTGCAACATGTTTCTGTGGCCTTAGATTGTAGGTTTAAGGATTCTTTAAATTGTCCACAAATGGATTGAACACCAATTACCAAGTCCACAATCATTTTCAATAACTATTTTTCTATCAAAAACCTACAACAAAGATTGGATCAGTGAAGGAAGAGGCCAGTGTTTGCAGAACTGGAGAAAGGTAGCATTGTGGTGGTGGGAAGAAGCCAATATCTTAGTGCTTGGAAAAAAACGGTGTTTTGTTGGATAGAAGAAGCCAACCTTTTGGAATTGGAGACCGCAGCTATATCTCGAAATTGACATAATGATCATATTGCAAATCTCCAGATTGAGTATGTATTGTCTAAATAAATGGGCACTGCAAAATAAACAGGTGTGCACAGGCCAACTTTAGTGCATCGTCTTCAGTTAAAATGATACATTTGCTTCATAGTTGCCGGGAACTGAAGTTGAAGCTATCAATAGGATAAAATAAGTGGGTCCACTTCTTTAATCCGAATATCATCAGCAGTCTCTGAGCATAAAGCATCTGTTAAATGTCCTTCACTGAATCTATAAATCTAATGGCTAATGGAATTGGCAGAAGTGTTAGAGTTTGTCCCTGGTGAGGCTTCCTGAGCACACCATGTAATATTGGATAAAATGGATTATCAATAAGAATGCGATGTTTCTTCATTTGGATTGATAGTGCTCTGTGTACTAATCCTTGCCATTATGTCCTCCAAATGTGTGAATGCAAGTTAAAAATAAATGTTCGAAGAGATGATGTGGAGAGAATGCATTTTTCAAAGAACGGAATGGTGTTCTTGCACTCATAGGTCGTTATTGTCCAAATGGTCAACTATGGTTATACAGTTATGCCACCCGTCACAACAACAGGGCATTATTGAACAGTGGGGAAAAGAACCATTTTGGTGCCTAACCACATTCTTTCCCATGCCTATTTTTAACATGCATTCACACTTAAGGAGTTGGACAGGCTAGATGCAGGAAGATTGTTCCCGATGTTGGGGAGGTCCAGGACAAGGGGTCACAGCTTAAGGATAAGGGGGAAATCCTTTAGGACCGAGATGAGAAGGACTTTTTTCACACAGACAGTGGCGGGTCTCTGGAACTCTCTGCCACAGAGGGTAGTTGAGGCCAGTTCATTGGCTATATTTAAGAGGGAGTTAGATGTGGCCCTTGTGGCTAAGGGGATCAAAGGGTATGGAGAGAAGGCAGGTACAAGATACTGAGTTGGATGATCAGCCATGATCATATTGAATGGTGGTGCAGGCTCGAAGGGCCGAATGGCCTACTCCTGCACCTAATTTCTATGTTTCTATGTTTATATTTGGGGAACATAATAATGAGAATTAGCACCTTAAGCCCCACATTTCCATATGTAAGAACGTGGACTCCTAGTGATTACATGTCCAAGCCTAACTATTTCAGCACTGCTAGATATCATGCAAAAGCAGGCTGCCTGAATTTTCAAACTACACTGCGGTAGTTCATCGGGTATAACAAGCAGATGGAGCAGGCAGGAAGCTGGTTAGAGATCGACCTCTATTTAAGCTGGGGCCCAAAAATAGCTACACATTTTAAGAATACAATCTTGGAATAATTTTGGTTCACATTGTATAAAATGAGGTGATTATTTTAAGCCACAAAAATGGGTGTGTTTGTGCCGAAGAGAACTTTATAGCTTTCAAATCTGAACCTCGATAACATCTTCATCCTGCCTACTGTGGCCTTTCGCGAAGATAGTGGGTAAGGTTTGCCCATTGATTTGTCAGCAGGGATAGTTTTCTAAAATGTTTTAAGAAGACCGCATTTCGATATTAACAAACATAAATCGTTATTACATGTGAAGTAAGTTCCGTTGTGTACCCACAGGCGAGCAGGCTACTTGCCTTTTTGAAGACCTTCTTTGTACCTCGTCATATCTCTACTTTCCCTCTCCCCAGACTCTTCTTCTGACGAAGGGTCTCGACCCGAAACATCACCTATTCCTTTTCTCCTGACCCGGTTGAGTAATTCCAGCAGTTTGTGTCTGTTTTTGGTGTAAACCAGCATCTGCAGTTCCCTCTTACACATAAATAATCACCTTGGTATCTTTGCAACCTTCCTTGAGGGATTGATCAAGAGGAACGTTTCCAATGGACCAAATAAGCTCCTCAATGAGCATCAATCTATCACCACTTGTGATTACTTACCCTCTGACATCATGATTAATGTTTATTCATGTATTCAAGAGAGACTTATGGGCCTGTCCCACTTAGGCGATATTTTAGGTGACTGCAGGAGACTATGCGGTCACCACATGGTTGCGGGTGGTTGCCAGGGAGTCGCCTTCATGGTCGTGAGGAGTTTCCCGCATTCCAGTCTCATTATGGTTGCCGTGATGAAAAAGTAGTGGCGACTGCCTGACGCCATGGAGAGTAGCGAGAATTTCCAAGCCGTAGGTGGGTCGCCAGGAGGCCTAATGGGTTGCCAGGAGGTTCTCGGAGGTTCTCGTAGGTTCTAGCCGGTGCTGACCGGTAAGCAGTACTTTTCAGAACCAAGGATAACCGACTGGTAATGTTAAATGTCCGCCGAGCTTCACAGCCGTGTATCTCTGGCTTTTTAAAGGTTGTCTCCACTCCTTCTCCCCCCTCTCCCCCCCTCTGCCCCCCCCCCCTCTTTTAAAGGACTTACCATACACTGTGCTTTAGCTACCTTTTTACAGCGCCAACCTTCTTCTTCATCGAACGCTCTCCCCGCTTGCCCTGTCCCATGCCTGCATAATGGGCTGGTGAAGAAAACAATGTGTTTGTGTGTGTGTGTGTGTGTTCCGCTCTGTTCCAGTTGCTGGTTTTTCAAGCGACTGCCGGCAGCTTGACAGTCGCCGGCAGTCCGCTGAAAAAACACCTAAGTGGGACAGGCCCAATAGATATAGCTCTTAGGGCTAACAGAATCAAGGGATATGGGGAGAAAGCAGGAATGGGGTACTGATTCTGGATGATCAGCCATGATCATATTGAATGGTGGTGCTGGCTCGATGGGGCGAATGGCCTACTCCTGCACCTATTTTCTGTGTTTCTATGTTTCTATGTTTCTATGTTTATTGAGGCACCCCAGGCACACCCAGGCACCCCTACAAAATCACAGATGCTACCCTTAGCTCAACCCCTCCAAACCCTCAACCATGATCCAAAGTTAATTACCAAAGAATCTGTCGTCTTCCACAACCAAACCCTCAGTCCTCAACTCCCCCATTGACCACGTCCGCCCACCCTCTGTAATCTCCCAACCTCCTCCTCCATCCTCCACCACTGCTGAAGCTCACTGCAGTCCCGTGCAGCAGCTTCTTCAGCTTTCAATCCGGCCATCCATGAAGTGAGCAAAAGGAATTGCTTCAAACAGCCCTCAGAGTTAAATGTTCTAATTCCATTCCAACAAGCATTGAATGGAAGTGGCTAAAATGCTGCTGCTTGGACTATTATTTTGTTTTAAGGTTTCAATACATGTTAAAATGACAGAAAAGAGTCAAACATATATTCAGAATTTATCTGCCTGATGTTGACAAAGATGTTTCCTGGGCTTTCAAATAAAATGCTTAAATTAAAGACTCTAGCAATAATTTAATATAATTGTAACTCGGCCGGCTGTCTTCAGTCACAGAGAATGTAAATATACACCTTCATTACCTCGTCGCCAGAGGTACAGCATGCCTTTTAAAATACAATCTCACCAAAATGCTGAAAACATTTAAAACATCTATTTCTATTTTTGAACCAGCTATCTGTTCAATTTCATCATTCAAGAGTTGTAGTTTCCTCGCACAAACAAAGACAAAGCTTTCTTGATAAGGCAATGACCAAAAAATTCTAAAGATACCGCATGGACAATAGCTGCATTGCAGCTGATGGTCATCTTCAAAGAAGACAGAGAATCCCAGTGCACCTCATCAGGCCAGGCCAGGCCAGGCCATGTCAGGGAAGTAAATGTTTCAAGTTGATCTTTAATTAGCACTGTCGGAGAATGGCTCATTGATTAGGGCGGCACAGTGGCACAGCAGTGGAGCCGCTGCCAGAGACCCAGGTTCCATCCTGACTCTGGGTGCTGTCTGTATGGAGTTTGTACGTCCTCCTTGTGACCACATGGGTTTTTCCCTCACTTCAAAGACTGAAGGTTAATTGGCTGGTTCAAAATGTTTTTAATTGGCCATGGTGTGTAGGATAAAGCTAGTGTATGGTGTGATCACTGGTTGGCACAGATTCAGTGGGTCGATGCGCCTGTTACCACGCTGCATCTCTGAAGTGTAAAGGTTGAAGAAGTATTCATTCTGTTTTTCACTCCACAGGCTCTACCTACTTACATTTTGGCTTTTGGTCCTATTCTACCACACAATAGTTTGTGGCCGGTCTGTGACTTAACTCAAATTTGCTATTTTTCCCTTGTTTAACAAAAATCAATCTCAGGATTAAAATGAACAATTGACCTGGCATTAAATGCCATTTGTAGAAGAGTATTCCAAACCGCTTACCTTTATTTAGAGTAAAATGCTTTCCTATCTTCACCATAACTATGATCTTAGATTCCCAAAACAGTGGGAAGAGATTCAATAGCAACAAAATCTGCTCAACCTTAAACATTCGAGGTGATACAGTCCTGCTCTGTATGAGTTCTCATCATACTGTAACCACTGAAATTCTGGTATCAGTCTAATATTTATTTTAAGGCCAATAAGTATTTCTCAAAATGTGGTGCCAAGAAAATGCATAGTACACATGACTTGGTACTACCAGGCCTTGTATGGCTTTCTACATCTGCAGCATCATTTCTATTGCCTTTTGCTCCTATCTTCTATTTGTGATCCATTGGCCCTTTAGATTATTTTAACTTCTGGGCCTGTCCCACTTATGCGATTTTTAAGGCGACTACAGGCGACTAGGCTGTCGCCACATGGTCGCCGGTGGTTGCCGGGGTGTTGTCTGTATGGTCGTGAGTAGTCTCCTCTGTTGCCCAAAGAGTTGTAGCGCCTTTCTGGTCGCCGCTGGATTTTCAAAATGTTGAACATTTTTCGGCGACAGTGGCGACTATGGGATTGACACCAATGAGCGTAGCTTGACATAGGTGCTGTCGTAGGTTGTCGCCAGGCTAACGCAGGTTGTCACCAGGTGATGTAGATTCGGTGCTGACTTTGGTGAATTTTATTGTCATATTCGTCGGCAGTCGCCTAAAAAAATCGCCTAGCGTTGCTGGATTTTGGACGACCTGCTACAACTATGACAGTCACCAGCAGCCGCCTAAAACTGGGACAGGTCCTATGTGGGACAGGCCCATTAACATGCAATCATGCTACATTCATGGATTCCTATATCTCCTTGGATTTTTCACTCCTCAGAATGTATTTTGTCAATCCTTCTTAATACCAAAATTCATACAAAAAGATAGTGCCACCTCTGTGGAATAATAGGGAGGTTATTAACAAGCACAAGTGAATATAAATTGATTCGGAATAAGAAATGCCAGTGAAAGGGATGTTATGTACCGCAGTGACAACGTTAAATAATCGAGTCTATACTGTATACAGGCTTTAACAATCCAGTTTCTTTCCATTTTGAATTATATTTCTTTTTTCCTCAAGTTCCTTGAAAAATAATTAAAGATAGTTTTCCTGGTGACAGATGAAAAGGCAGTGATATAACTGAGTGATGGCAAAAGTTTCAGTAGCGTGTCCGAAAGGAATTCATCTTTACAAGGCCAGCACAACAAGCCTAGCAAACAAACATGAATGTCATGGAAATATTTATGATAAGCAACTTCAGAATCAAGGCTCTGTAATGGTGATGCAGCAGTAGAGTTGCTGCCTTACAGGGCCAGAAACCTGGGTTCGATCTTAACTATCACTGTTTGGCTGTACGTAGTTTCTACGTTCTCCCAGTGACCTGTGTGGGTTTTCACCAAGATATAACCATATCACCATATAACAATTACAGCACAGATACAGGCCCTCTCGACCCTTCCAGTCCGTGCCGACCATTTATTTTCCCCTAGTCCCATCTACCTGCGCTCAGATGATACCCCTCCATTCCCTTCCCATTCATATACCTATCCACTTTACTTTTAAATGTTAAAATCGATCCTGCCTCCACCACTTCTGCTGGAAGCTCATTCCACACAGCCACCACTCTCTGAGTAAAGATGTTCCCCCTCATGTTACCCCTAAACTTCTGTTCCTTAATTCTCATGTCATGCCCTCTTGTTTGAATCTTCCCTACCCTCAATGGGAAAAGCTTATCCACGTCAATTCTGTCTATCCCTTTCATCATTTTAAAGACCTCAATCACCCCCCTTATTTAAAGACCCCCCTTAACCTTCTGCGCTCCAAAGAATAAAGACCTAACTTGTTCCAACTAAGATCTTCAGTTTCCTCCCACAATACAAAGACGTATAGGTTTGTAGGTTAATTGGCTTGGTATAAATGAGAGTTGTCCCTAGCGTGTGAGGGATAGCATTGGTGTGCAAGGGCCTGTTTCCACACTCTATCTCTAAACTAAACTAAAATTAAACTAACTTAATCAAAGGGCCTTCATCTCAAAACAAATCTCCAATTTGACTGTAGGAATAGTAGGAAGGTCTTCAGAGTGGGAGGTGATGTACAGTAGCCGGGAGAAGCCCCTGTCCCACTGTACGAGGTAATTCACGAGTTCTCCCGAGATTTCCCCCGATTCGAATCGGAGAATGTTCGTAGCGGGTCCGTAGGAGTTTGTGGATGTCTCGTAGCGGCTCGTAATGCTAGCGGTAGGTACTCGGGACATCCGGTAAACTCGTGACATTTTTCATCCCTGTAAAAAAATACTCGTGATGAAAAAATGTTTTACTTTTTACTCGTACGAGCCGCTACAAGACATCCACGAACTCCTACGGACCCTCTCGACATTCTCCGAGTTCGAATCAGGAGAAAACTCAGGGGAACTCGTGAATTACCTCGTACAGTGGGACAGGGGCTTTATTACCTTTTAATCTTACATCACAATCTCTTCTTCCCTAATGCACATTTTCTTTAACATAATTGTAATATCGTTGCAATTTGTAAATTGCCAAAAAAAAAACCTTTAACATCTGTAATATACGAGAATTAATTTATTTAGTTGCCCGTATCAACCTCCTTGGATAAGAACGGCATAGTGGCGCTGCGGTAGAGTTCCTGCTTTGCGGTGCTATTGACCCAGATTCTATCCTGACTAGAGGTGTCTGCATGGAGTTTGTACGTTCTCCCTCTGACTGCGTGGGTTTTCCCCAGGTGCATCAGTTTCCTCCAACACACCAAAGGCAAAGAGGTATGTAGGTTAATTGGCTTTGGTAAAACAAGTATACTGGCCCCAATGTGTAGGATAGTGCTAGTGTATGGGGTGATCGCTTGACGGCACAGACTCAATGGACCGAAGGGCCTGTATCTCTAAAGCAAAGTCTAAAGAGTTCCTCAAATTGGGGTCTCTGGTCAACTAAAATAATTCAAGAACAGATGTGCCCTTAATAGGGTCTGATTACAGTCCTCATTTGTCCCATCTGATGATTTATTATTTCAGCTTCATGCATTTATCATAACCATGTGACAAAGCATGAAGGAGCTTTTTCCCCAGTGAGAGGCAACCCAACAAGCCCTAACTGACACATCCAGTCAGAAAAGGGGATACCATGAATATCTTCTACCTGTTACTCATGAGAGCCTGTCCAAGGGCACATTTACAAAGGTTTTGCATGAGCAATCGGGAAATCACAAGTACCAAATGATGATATTCTAACACAGGGGTCCATCTGCATCTGAATAGATTGCTCTCTGTCGTATTATTATATCAATTATATAAATAATATATAATATTATTATTATATTATTATTATTATGTAAATCTGCTGTGTTTTGCAGGGAGAGAGTGGCGTTTCACTTCATATTTGTGCTGGAGGTGATCCAAATTAGATACGTAGCTTCAATCTTGAGGAAATTGGAGCTGAGATTTGGAAGCAGAACAAGGTGTGTAACTGCCATTACATTGTACTTGTGATCCAGAGCAGATTTCTTACCCAGTTTCACATGGCAGAGATGTCAATCAGCTGTGGACTTAAATCGCTATACTGCGATCAGTCTGAAGAAGGGTTTCGGCCCGAAACGTTGCCTATCTCCTTCGCTCCTTAGATGCTGCTGCACCCGCTGAGTTTCTCCAGCCTTTTGTGTACCCTCGACTTAAATCGCTATATCAAGCGATTGATATATAAAAACGCCAGGGAATTTAAGGTTTATGTTACTGAATAAATCTAGAATTAAAATGCAAGTGTCACCTATGGTAATCATAAACCCATTTGGTTTAGTCACCAAAGCCACCAGACTGGTTGGCTCTTGCATGCCTTCTGAGAATGATCGGGCAACATGGAGTTACAACGTGGCAATAAATGCTGGCTCTGTCAATAGTATGATTTTATAAGTAGAAACATTAAGATTCACACTGAGTACATGATTAACGTACCTGAGAATATCTACACAATTGCTAAAATGTATTGAATAGCCCAAATAAGAGGTCTACATTGTAGTTTTAATTACAAGATTTTCATTAAAACGTGATACCATTGTTAAAATGTAATACCATTGTTAACTCATTGCCAATTGCCACATATCAGTCCACATTGCAAATTTCATGAAATTAATGCTTGTTTTCTCACAATATTACAGCCAAATCATTGTCAAGAACTACTGTATGACATGTATTTAATCATTCATTTGATCTGTTTTTCAGACAATGCTTAATTGGTTAATCTAAATAAAATGTGCTAGGATATGCACAGCAAGCTACAGGCTTTTTATTCAATAAAATCTCTAACTATTCAATCTTAGATTTTAATACCAATCGTTCAAAGTACAAATGTAGATATATGAACACTTGGAGATTACAATAACTTGTATTGAGGGAAATGAAGACTTATGGGCTGTAGCAACAGGGTAGTCAAGTTGCAATATTAGAGTCCAAAGACTTAGAATAATGAGCATAAGACACAAGTTCAAATCCCACCTTGGCATCTGGAGGTTTAAAACGGAGGTAAATAAGTATATCTGGAATAAAAGACTGGTATCAGTAATAATAACAGTTAAGTTACTGGCCTATTCTAAAAATCCATGTGGTTTGAATGATATACTTCAGGGAAGGAAATCTACATAAAAGTAAAAGTTTGAAATGAAACAGAGAATTTAAAAGTTCAGAGGACTGTTTAAAAAATGTTATCCACTTGAAAAATGAGATGATGTGTTTCTTTTTCCTTTTGAAGAAGGGTCTTGAGCCTAAGGTTAAAAGTCTTTAGGACTCTTTCCCTTAAAGGCTGGTGGAAGCAGAATCTTTGATTATTTTTAAGGCAGAGATGAATACGTTCTTGATAAGCAAGGGTTTGAAAGTTTACCATGAGTGTATAGGCAGGCAGAGCTAAAATTACAGTCAATTCATTACAATCTTATTAGACATGGAGCTGGCTCCATGTCCCATTCTAGCTCCTAGTTTATATGTTTGTATCTTTGTGAAATGTTGAAAATATGCAACAGACCAGGCAGCATATGTGGAGAGTAAAACGGAGTTAATGACTTGAGACTATGACCTTTTACTACAATTACTTGGTCTGGACAATATGCAATTTCAAAAGACATAGATTCATAGAGTTATAGAGTGATATAGTGCGGAAATAGGCCTTTTGGCCCAACTTGCCAACACTGGCCAACATGTCCCAGCTGCACTCGTCCCACCTGCCTGCGCTTGGTCCATATCCCTCCAAACCTGTCCTATCCATCTACCTGTCTAAATGTTTCCTTAAACGTTGGGATAGTCCCAGCCTCAACTACCTCTTCTGGCAGCTTGTTTCATGCACCCACCACCCTTTGTGTGAAAAAAATGACTCCTGAGATTCCTATTAAATCTTTTACCCTTCACCTTGAACCCATGTCCACTGGTCTTCGATTCCCCTACTCTGGGCAAGAGACTCTGTGCATCTATCCGATCTATTCCTCTCATGATTTTATACATTTCTATAAGATCACCCCCTCATCCTCCTGCACACTGAAAAGAATAGAGACCCAGCCTACTCAACCTCTCCCTATAGCTCACACCCTCTAGTCCTGGCAACATCCTCATAAATCTTCTCTGAACCCTTTCAAACTTGGAAATATATTTCCTATAACATAGTGCCCAGAACTGAACACAACATTCTAAATGTGGTCTCACCAACATCTTATGCAACTGCAACATGATCTCCCAACTTCTATACTTTATACTCTGACTGATGAACGTCAATGTGCCAAAAGCCATTTGACCACCTTATCTACAGTACCTGCGACTCAACCTTCAAGGAACAATGCACCAGCACTTCTAGATCCCTCTGCTCTACAACACCTCCCAGAGGTCTACCATTCACTGTGTAGGCCTTGCTCTTGTTAGATGTCCCAAAATGCAACACCTCACACTTCTCTGTATTAAATTCCATCAACCATTCCTCAGCCCACCTAGTCAATCGATCCAGATCCTGCTGCAATCTTTCACAACCATCTTCACTCTCTGCAAAACCACCCACTTCTGTATCATCAGCAAACTTGCTAATCTAGCCGTATGTTCTCATCCAAATCATTGCTGTAGATGACAAGCAGTAACGGGCTCAGCACCGAACCCTGAGGCACACCACTAGTCACAGGCCTCCAGTCCGAGAAGCAACCTTCCACCATTACCTTCTGCTTCTTTCCACGGAGCCAATTTGCTATCCATTCAGCTACCTCGCCTTGGATTCCATGCGATCTACCCTTCCATCACATGCGATCTAACCTTCCACATAGGAGCAAAATTAGGCCTTTCAGCCCATCGAGTAATCTCTGCCATTCAATCACCACTGATCTATATATCTCTTTCAACCCCATTCCTTTGCCTTCTCCCTGTAAGCTTTGACACCCTGACTGATCAAGAACCGTTAATCTCCGCTTTTAAAGTACCCAAAGACTTGGCCTCCACAACCATCTGTGGCAATTAATTCCACAAATTCAAGGTGATTAATTCTTAACCGCCTTCTAATAAGGTCTAGCAATCCATGGAAATCAAGATACCTGGAATTAGCAATAGCGAGCCTTGCCACAATCTGTGTACAAATGGATGAGGAAAAGTGACAAATACTATCCTTTTTTCAATATACTCATAAAATCTTTTGGAGTGATATCAATTAAGACAATTACATTTTTTAATAAAATAAGTTCGTGAGTTTATTGTCATGTGTCCCTGTGATCGGACAACAAAATTCTTGCTTTGCTTCAGCACAACAGAACATAGTAGGCATTGACTACAAAACAGATCAGTGTGTCCATATACCATTATATAAATATATACACACATGAATAAATAAAATGATAAAGTGCAAATAACAGATAATGGGTTATTAATGTTCAGAGTTTTGTCCGAGCCAGGTTTAATAGCCTGATGGCTGTGGGAAGTAGCTATTCCTGAACCTGGTCGTTGCAGGTTTGATGTTTTACATTTGTATTATTTGTGTGATGTGCAGTGTGCGCAGGGCTTGATCTTAGCTAGGAAGCTGCCACCCTGAAGAAGGGTCTCAACCCAAAACATCACCCATTCCTTCTCTCCAGAGATGCTGCCTGCCCACTGAGTTACCCCAGCTTTTTGTGTCTATCTTCGATATTTAGCATTGTATTAGTTGTGCGATGTGCACTGTGCCCATAGCTGGATCACAGCTAGGAAGTTGTCACCTTCTATTACTAATCTTTCTTGAGTTTTCCAACGACAATCAAAGCAGAATGGCAATGGTACTTGTGATAGTAAATAGTGTTTTACAAATGTGTAGGAAGGAACTGCAGATTGTGCTTTCCACCGAAGATAGACACAAAATGTTGGAGTAACTCAGTGGGACAGGAAGCATTTTTAGAGAGAAGGGATGGGTGAAGTTTTGGCTCAAGACCCTTCTTCAGACTGAGAGACAGGGGAGAGGCCAACTAGAGATATGGGAAATGTGTGAAAACGATGGATCAAAGCAGACGATGATCAAGGAAAATGTAGAATGGGTCATTGTTGTCTGAGAGGCAGTGACAATGAGACATACAAACAGTAGTATTAATCAGGAGGACAGAGAAACTGGTCAGAGAACTAGGGTGGGGGAAGAACGGAGTGAGTGGGAAAGCAAGGGAAATAGGGATTGGTTAGGGAAATCAATCATCATATCGCTGGATTGTAAGGTGCCCAAGAAAAATATGAGGTGCTGTTCCTCCAATTTGAACTTAGCCTCACTCTGACAGTGGAGGAGACCCAGGACAGAAAGGTCAATATGGGAGTGGGAGGTGGAGTTAAAATGTTTCTTCTCTCCAGTGTTTTATGAATGTTAGCTTGCTCTTTATTTATTATAAACAAGGATAGTTACTTTGGAACTAGTTGTCCCTAATCTTGCTTTGCTCTTTGCTATTTTATCTGAGCATATCTGGAGGATTGATTCCCAAGCTCCCAGTTAAAATGAATGTACTGAATGGAAGGACCTATGCTTCCCCTATGCTTAACATATCCATGCCGTCAATACGTCACATTCAATCCAGCCCACTGCCGAGCATACTGAGTGCAAATCAGTCTAAAACGCTGGTGAGAATGTTTCACTCATTCTTTTAAAAGAAAACCACTTAACCTTTGTTTATTTTGTCTCCTTCATCTTGGTCAAAGTGCATGTCACTGCTCTCCATTTGATATATGGCCAATTAATTGCCTCTTTGCTTCACCTCCTTCAGACCGAAAGGGACAAAGACTTTACAACATGTCAGGAGTAAGATATTTGTCAACTGTTGAGGCCAGACACAAGAGTGTTTTATTATTTAAGGACAATGGATAAACAACATCAGGAATAATATATTATATATGAACCATTTTCTCATTCAGACCATGGACATTGCATGAATACACTTCATTTTAAAGGCAACTTATTTAATTATGTTTTATTATCGCAGGTATTTACTGGACACCCTTGAATGCTCTTTTTCCACCTCGGAGTCAACCACAATGGTAGACGTGTGGCCACATAAAAGCTAGACCAAGTAAAGGCAAGTTGCTTCCTCTTCTGAAAGGCATTAGTGAATCTGACGGGCTCTTACATGGTTGTTGGGCTCATCGTTTACTCATGATGAAAGATCATAAACCTGAAACATTAACTCATGAGGAAAAGCAGATGCTGGTTTACAAAACAAAAAGACACAAAGTCAGGCAGCATTCTGGAGAACATGGATAGGTAATATTTTGGGTTAGGGCCACAAACATTGCCTATCCATGGTCTCCAGATATGCTGCCTGGCCCGATGAGTTTCTCCAGCATTTTGTGTTTTCATACATTGACACTATTTCTCTTTCCACATAAACTTCTTGACCTACTGAGTCTTTCCAGCATTTCTGTTTTTTTTTAATTTCCTATAATTAATCTTTTTTTTTACATTTCCAGGTAACTTATTTTTAATTGCCCAGATGGGATTTGAACTTAGGTCTGTAGATCGACATTCATGGCATCTTGATTATTAATCATTTACCCATTATAATTTAATCATCATGCCCTGAACAAAAGTGGCATTATCCATTTTTTTAAATCCTTTCTATGAAAAAATAGCCTAAGGAATCCTAAAATGTGAAATGTGAAATCTCTTTAACTTCATAAAACTAAGGTCCCAAATATTATAGACAAAATGCAAATATTAGAATAATATCCTATATGTTGCAAAAGACATATTTAATTTGAATAATTTGTTTTAAAAATGATAATTATAATGGGACTGGAATCGTTTAAGGAATTAGTCATTATTCAAAGTAAAACTTGAAAAATACCAACACTGTGTAATTTAGATAGAATTATCACAGAGATAATTCAAAAATGCTAATGTTGAATGAGATAATTATGAAGTAGAATTTATGGGAATGCTTTCATACTATGATCATATCAGTGAGATTTTAATTTCTGTTTCCGCAGTCACTGGGTGAAAATTTCAGTTCTAAAAGGAAAGTAATGAAATATTATCTGTCAAAGATGTTAATGAAATAGCTTTATCCTAATGGAAACGATAGATGTTAATCAGTTTTGAAAGACTGCCACATTCCTGGCAGATTTGATAAGAGCTGATCCACAGTGAACCGTTTATTAAACAGAGAGCTGAAAGAAGACGTTACTGGTGATTACGACTATGCATCACTTGCAGTGGAATATGGAACATCATACATTTGATGTGCAATAAAAGTGTCACTGGAATAATGATTTCACATCAGTGAAATGAATCACATTTCTCTCTCGGTTGATTTATGCATTTGAGTCACTAAAACTGTCACGGTTATTTTTGCAATTGCATTTGATTTCTTCACCGTTGGTCATGTGGAACCTGGATGTAATCTTTTTTTTTTCTAATCCAGAAATTTGAGAACTAGAGTACAGTCAAAATCCCCATTTCAATTGCAAGGACCAAGGGATTTGACATGAAGCCATTAAGCTTTTAGATAATAATGCCAAACGAGATCATTTGCCGACTTATGTGCTTTCACGTTGGAATGAATGTGGTGCACAGCAATACTGCAACTCTCTAAAGCAGGATGTGTCTTTTTTCATGTCACAACAACCATTCATAAACTGACATACTAGATCCAACCAGTGCCTAAAGGTCCTGTCCCGCTTGGCGATTTTTTCTACGACTGCCGGCGTCATTGACTGACGTATAAGGGTCGCTGAAAGATTTTGAACATTTCAAAATCCAGCGGCGACAAAAAAATGTGGTGACACTTGAAGTATCACCGCTCGTCAATATGTCATCATGCCGCGTCACCACCGTGTCATAACGCATCACACCACGCCTTTTTCGGTGACCTGATATGTCAGTCAATGATGGGACAGCCCCTTAAGGCCCAAACTATCCAAAGTTCATTCCACTCTCTGCATCAAACCTCATGGTGAAACTAGATGAAGGTAAATGAAGGTAGAGGAATTTTAAAAGATAATTGAAGATAGACACAAAAAACTGGAGTACCTCAGTGGGTCAGACAGCATCTCTGGAGAAAAGGAATAGATGATGTTTCGGGTCGAGACCCTTTGTTAGACTGTGGGTTAAAACGTGGCCATAGATTCGGAGAGCAGGTGGAATCACAGAGGGGGAGCAGCGAAAGAGGGTGTTGCAGAACTTTAATCAGAGAATGGAGGATAACTTCCTCAAAATAGACATACCTTGAGGAGAATTTGCAGTGGAGCAGACACAATGTGTAGGAAGGAACTGCAAATGCTTAGATATTTGGACGGAAAGGTTTAGAGGGGTATGGGTCAAACGCGGGCAGGTGGAACTAGTGTAGATGGGGCATCTTGGTCGGCATGGACAAGTTGGGCCAAAGCTGTATGACGCTATGAATCTATTGGTCATCCTTGTTGTTTAAGATGGAGAAGGAAAAATCAACCAAATCTCCTTTCTATTCTGCTGTCAACAATGCAGGTATGAAATTAAAAATAAAATTGCATTTGCTACAAATATAAATTCCTGGAAAATCTCAGCAGGTCAGGCAGCAGCTGTGGTAAGAGAGAAATGACTAACATTTTAGTCTGAGAACTTTCATCAGAAATGACTGTTGAAGAGTCTTGCACCTGAAGCAGTAACTATTTTTCTTTATGCAGATACCACCTGACCTGCTGAGTTTTTCCTGCATTTTCTGCTTTTATCTCTGTGGGTACGTGCGTGAGCATGATCTTCTCTATCCTGAATGAGCTATAAGTTCAACAATTTGAAAGTATTTGCAAAAACGGGGGGCATGAATGAATAATAAAAGTTTAAGAAAATGCTGCCATGCAACTAGTAACAGCAGGACGAGATATTGCAGAGGCAGCAGCTCAAGCAGAAGTAAGCAGAGTAAATTAGGTGACCTATGCCGATCTACACCTCAGGCTAGAGGTCATAAAAGACATGTCTTCCTGTTAATAAACGAGTCAAATGCCAAAAAACATTTTGCCATTACTCCAGCATTATGTGTCTATCTTCAGTGTAAACCAATATCTGCAGTTCTTTCCTACACATTGAGCTCATTTTACTATTCTGGCTCTTTGAAAGAGTTATTCTGATTAGTCCTGACCCATTGATCTGGCCTTTGTGTGATTGCACGCCATCAAAATGGTTGACCCTGAGATGCCCAGTATCTTAGAAATATTCTCTTTGCAAACATTCATCCCATTGAAACTGTTACTTAATTGTTAACTACAGCAGGTATTATATCTTTCTTCAATGCACTTTGTGTTTGTCAATCTCACCACCATGGAACTCCTCACCCAACATTACTTTCCAAGGACTACAACAGTTTAAGAAACAGACTTTATAAGTTCATACCTTCTCGGAGCAGAATATGGCCATTCGGCACATCAATTCAATCATGGCTGATCTATCTTTCCCTCTCAACCCCATTCTCCTGCCTTCGCAGATGCTGGTTTACATCGAAGATAGACACAAAATGCTGGAGTAACTCCCTTTTCATCAAATATGCTGCCTAACCAGCTGAGTTACTCCAGCATTAGTCCAGTAATGGTCTCCTTTGACACCTTTACATCCCATGAAAACATTTTGCACAACTTTTCAAGATTAACCCCTGACATCTCTAATAATCACCAAACTGTCAATCTCCGCCTTAAAAATATACATTGATATGGCCTCCACAGCCATCTGTACCAATGAATTCCACAGATTCACTACCCTCTGCCTAAAGCTTCTCACTTTCTCATGGGCAACTTTGAATGGGTTGTTAATGTTAAATTTGTTAGCAACACTGAAGTTCCATAAATAAGTTTAAATAAATACGTTAGCTTTAACTGTAATGCTGCAACCAAACGTTTAGCATCTACGGCAGTTACTTCCTCTTCAAATACCTCATAAACCCCTCTATCAATGAGCATAGGACATTTCACCTATCGGTTGGGTGGTGTGCTATATTTTCTCAATTAAATTTGATAAAAATTCAAAGAATTCACAAATGTCATCCTTACCTGATAATACATTACCATATTTTGAACATAACAACGTAAAATGAACAAGGAATCAGAAAATTAAACTGGAACAATGTTCAAATTGTACTTGGTATGAAAATGGAAAGACGTTCAGTGAATATCAAGTTGATAATGGTTCTCTATATTAGAATATCCTTGTACTTCTGAAATATGTATGAGATATAATGATCAAATTAAAAAAATATATGTATCTTGCATTAATATTTGAAGGTGGCTTTTTTTTTACAACATTTTGCTAAACATTTACATGGGTAATCGTTAGGGGTGAAGCGTAATTGCAGTCAGCTCTGTGGCACTGAGCAGAGCTCTAAGGCACAGCGAAGAAAGATAATGTCAGGCAGAGCCATAGTGGTTGGAGACTTGTTAGTTAGGGGGGGTAGACAAGAGATTCTGTGTTTGAGACACCAGTGCCTAACCAGCCACTGCTGTTCTATTATTTTTAAAATAGTCATGGATAAAGACAGGGTGGGCCCACAGTTAAAATTCTGAATTGGGGCAAGGCTAACTTTGAGGGTATTGGACAGAAACTTCCAAAGGTTGATTGGAGTGGGTTGTATGTGGGTAAATTCCAAGATGGCGGCGCTGGCTTAACAGCTGCGGCCCGCCTGCAGTCCGTCTGTTATTTATTATTATTTTTTAGTCCTGTTTTTAGTTGGTTTCGTTTTATTAGATTGTGTGTGTATGTGGGTGGAGGGGGGGTAACATGTATGGGTCTCTTCCTTCGGGGGGGGGGGGTTTCTGTCGTATTCCCCGTCTTTTCTGTCGTATTCCCCGGAGCAGTTCCGGCGGCGGCGGCGGCAGCAGCAGTGGCAGCGATCCGACCCGGTCCCGGAATGGTTCCAGCAGCAGCGACGGCCCGACTCGGTCCCGGAGCGGTTCCAGCAGCGTCGGCGGCAGTGGCGGCGGCCCGACTCAGACCCAGAGCGGTTCCAGCAGCAGCAGCAGCGGCGGCCTGACTCGGTCCTGGAGCGGTTCCAGCAGCAGCAGCGGCGGCAGCAGCAGCAGCGGCGACCTGGCTCGGTCCCGGAGCAGTGGCGGCGGCAGTTACAGGTTGGTGACCTGTTTTTATGAGCTCCCGCAACAACAGCTTCATCCGCTGGTCTGGAGGGCGGCAGCTTCAACCACCCCGGGCCGCGGAGTTGAAATGGCCTGTTCGCGGAGCACGGTTGAACCGCGGGACTGACTTACTTACCATCACCCGGTGGGGTCACAACATCTGAAGGCTGGATCGCCTTTTCGCAGAGGGAAACAAGAGACAGAGACTTTAAGACTTTGCCTTCCATCACAGTGGGGAGGTGTTTGGTGAAGTCACTGTGGTGGATGTTGGATTTGTGTTTATTGTGTGTTCTGTCATTTTTAAAAAGGATTGTATGTATGACTGCAGGGGAACGGTGTTTCGTTCAGACCGAAACATCTGAATGACAAATAATGAATCTAATCTAATCTAATCTAAAAAGGAATGTCCGGAAACTAGGATGTTTTCAAAATTGCGATGGTGAGGTTTCAAGGCATGCATGTTCCTGTTAGAGTGAAGGGTAAAGGCAGGTGGGAGTAAGGACCCTGAATGATGAGAGAGGTTGAGGCTCTGATCAAAAGATTCACACGGAAAATAGATAGGGTGAATGCACAGAGCTTTTTACCCAGAGTAGGGGAATCTTCAAACAGAGGTTTAAAGGGAGAGGAGAAAGATTTAGTAGGAACCCGAGGTACAACTTTTTCAAATTGTTGGTGATGGGTACATGGGATGAGCTGCCAGAGGGAGTAATTGAGGCAGATATTACAACTGCATTTAAAAGACATTTGGGCATGTACATAGATAGGAAAGGTTATGGACAAAAGGGATATGGACGAATGCGAGCAGGTGGGACCAGTGTAGATGGGGCTTCTTGGTCAACAAGGACAAGTTGGGTCGAAGGGCTAGTTACCATGCTGAATGCCTTTATAACTCTGTGACTCTATGAATGCACATGCAGATTTGCAGTTCAAATCCTCAAGAATATGTAACCTGGCAACCATTTTAATGTTCCAAATCAAGAAGTTACACAGATATAATAAATGTAAGTGTGACATGCCCAAAAGAGAATGTGCCTCCATTTAAAATGACCTTTATGTCACACAAATGTCCCTCAGTAACCTTTTACAACACATTAAACTTGAACAGAGTATGTGTTTTGTAAATGTGTTCTACCTGCATATCAAATTGAGAGTCTAAATCATAATGGTGGGTAATTATAATTAACAGAGATTCGATTAGATAAATCCATTAGCATCCTGCTGATTGCGATGCAATGACTAGCAATTCAGTTTACAAAGCTGCTCTTCAAATAAAGGCATGCAGTGAACCAAGCATAAACCAAATGAACTAATGAGCATCTTCCCAGTTCAAACTTTGCTTTGAATTGGTCAAATGTTCAGAGAAGGTGCAAACTTTGGTTTCAAATGTTACACTTGAACAAAAGTACACCTGAATTCATCTCAGGCCCTTTTTGAAGCCGTGAAACCAAATGCCTTCGCGCCACTCCAAACCAAATGAGACCAAACCTCCGAAATGCTAGTCAGCCAGCATATTGATCTGGCATTTTCTGCCGCTTTGACACTCCCCTTACCTACTCTAAACTCACTCATTCTAAACGCACCCCCTCCAAAATGCAGCTCTCCACTCACTCAGTAACTGCCCCAATGTCATCATCAAGTCACCATGAGGGAGGTTACATTGTGGTCTACAGGCTGACTCTAGCATGATGAGGCCTGGCATCAGCTCTCAGACTCCTCCTCATACCTACCCTTGCCCATGGCTCCCCTTACGATCCCCAGGCCACCATCTCCCAGACCATCACCAACACCTTGGGCAATCTCGCCTCTACCTGCTTCTAAGCGTTTAGGTCAACAACCCCTGCCCATTTCTACCTCCTTCCCCAAATCCATGAGCAGGACTGCCCTGGCAGACCCATTGCTTCTGCCTGCTCTTGCCCCGCCAAACTCATCTCCAACTACCTCAGCCCGATTTTGTTCCCTGCCCTGCACCCTTCGCTTGTCCAGTTCCTTCCGACATACATCCAAGACATCTCACACACTTTTCACCACTTCAATAATTTTCCATTTCAAGGACTTCAGTGTCTTCCCTTTACCATGGACGTCCAATTCCTCTCCATCTCTAGTCCCACTCAGGAAGGTCTCAGGACCTTCCAGTTCTCCATTGAACAGAGACCTAATCAGTTCCACAACACTCTCAATTCAACTAATACTCAACTCTTCCTGGTGGAACTTGTTCTCACCCTCTCTTTTGTACGCCTCTCATTTTCTTTAAGTCAAGGGTGGACCCATGGACACTTGCATGAGCCCCAAATATGCCAGACTTTTTGTTGGTTACATTGAACAATCCTTGTTGTAAATGTAACCTAGCCGTATTCGCCAACTCTCTCCACTACATCAATGACTACATCGGGACTGCCTCTTGCACGTGTAGAACTTGTTGATTTCATCAACTTTACTACTAACCTCCATCTTGCCCTCAAATTCACTTGGGCAATCTCTGCTACCTCTTTTTCCTTTCTCAGTCTGCCTGACGCATTGAAATACTCCAGCACTTAGTGTTTTGCTCAGGATTGCAGCAGTTCCTTCAGTCCCCACCTTCCTTTTCCAGCTCCCCCCCCCCCCCCCCCACTCCAAATTGTCTGAAGAAGGGTCCCGATCCAAAGGATTGTCCGTCCATCCCCTCCACGGATTCTGCCTGACCCGCTTCAGGGTCGGCATCATCTAAGTTATTCCAGCGCTTTGCTTTTTGATCAAGATTCCAGCATCTGTAGTTTCTTGTGCAGCACATGTAGTTTAGTGTAGTTTAGAGATACAGTGCAGAAACAGGCCCTTCGGCCCACCGAGTCCGCACCGACCAGCGATTCCCGCACACTAACATTATTCTTCACACATTAGAGACAGTTTTCTATTCATACCAAGCCAATTAACCTACAAACCTGTACGTCTTTGGAGTGTGGAAAGAAATGGAAGATCTCGGAGAAAACTCACACAGGTCATAGGAAGAATGTACAAACACCGTACAGACAGCACCCACAGTCATGAACGAACCCGGGTCTCCGGCGCTGTCAGTCAGCAAATCTACCGCTGCACCACTGTGCCGCCCACCTGTAAATCAATCAGATTAGTATTAGTCACATGTTCGCTTTCTTGAAACACCTCGATGAGGCTTGTAGGCTTGTTTCAATGGCATTGGCAGACTTCATCAGCATTTTCTGATTCAGTTCCATAAATATTCACGGTAAGACTTGACCCTGGCTAATGCAGCACGGCGATCAGTCAGTTACTGAACAATTGTTACTTTTTCATCATATTAGTCACTTTCTTGCCGTTTAAAAAAAAATAGCCTAATAGGTTTAATTCACTATATTACCTCAGTACATTGATTGATAGGACTGTTCACACTTCACTGAGGCAAATGAGTTAACTTTGAAGAAACATCACAGGAAATTAGATTAGTAGATGCCCCAAAGCATCAAATGCAGACTAATCAACTAAAAAGTTATCATTTAAAAATTACTGGTGAAGTAAGGAAGAAAGGTTTAAACCTGGACAGGAACACTTAAACAGATAAAGTGAGTGAGAAACAAGAAAGCACAAATAAATAATTCTGAAAAATTCTGAAAAAAATATTTTTATTGCGTTGAATTTAATTTCATGGAGTTCGACATGTTCTGTCTAGATAAATGAACATTCTTTGTTTGGTAAATCCCATGATGTTGTTAACTATTTCTCCAGAGTTCGTTTTCATGGTCAATATAATAAGAGATGCTGTACAGAGACTATGGCAGGTTAAATGTATTATGCTTGTCAGCAATTTAACAAGAGATTTCCATGTCATCCTCCATGCAACAACATGTCCTCTTGGTATTTTACTTTACAGATATTTCCACACCATCCAATTTATTCAACTTCCTCACCTTCCTCAACTTCCAGGGAGGCACGGCGGCGCAGCGGTAGAGTTACAGCGCCAGGGACCCAGGTTAGATCCTGACTACGGGGGTTTGCCTGTACAGAGTTTGTACGTTCCTTCCATGACCTGTGTGGGTTTTCTCCGGGAGCTCGGGTTTCCTACCACACTCCAAAGACGCGCCGGTTCGTAGGCTGATTGGCTTGGTCTAATTGTAAATTGTCACTAGTGTGTGGGATAATGTTAGTGTGTGGGGATCGTTGGTCGGTGTGGACTCAGCGGGCCGAAGGGCCTGTTTCCATGCTGTATCTCTAAACTAAGCTAAACTTCACCACTTCACCACTCACTTGCCGAAACAAATGACTGAACCCTATAGCCATTTTGCCTGAATGAACGTAGACAATTGCAACCTCCCGCTATTGTGGTGAAGTGGTGTACTGGGAGGATTTCTACTGCAATTCCCTTAACTATGTCAACATAATCATCCCATAGCTTTCCTCCTATGCACCATCCTGTCAGGCTGCATGATCATCAGGAGAAAAACTTGAGCAGATTTTCTGATCTTTATCTGAGGAAACTCAAGGACAGATTTAGTACACCCATTGGAAAGTCCAAATTGTATTCGTAATTACAATAAGAGCAGCAATCAATCCCATTACCTTCCTAGTTGGTGTCAAGCCATAACATATTCATAAGTTCATAAGTGATAGGAGCAGAATTAGGCCACTTGGCCCATCAAGTCTACTCCACCATTCAATCATGGCTGGTCTATCTCTCCCTCCTAACCCCATTCTCCTGCCTTCTCCCCATAATCCCTGACACCCACAATGATTCACAAGGCATCTTCCAGCCCATCGCCTTTGGAGTTCGCCAAGTTATAATGTCTAGATATATTAATTTGGCAACAGTTCAGTCAGGTGGAATGGGCTGCAGTAGGAAGGTGCTTTTCAAATCCTTTGATAATATTATTCTCTTGTTTATTTATTTTAGCTTAAATATGGGAATGGTGTATCTCTGCTGCAGCTACAAGCTTTGAAACGCAATAGTCTGGGCCAATAAACCTGTTCGCCTCATGCCATAGTAATTGAGCCATAATTGAGCCATAGTTCGACAAATCAAAATGTGCATTCAAAGACTACGCTGGTCTTGGTAACAGAAGCCATGAAACTATTGGACAGTTATTAGTAACTCAAGCATATACGGTAGGACAGACAACATCCATGACTGGAGAAACATTCGACATTTCAGGTCAATGACATGTCAGTGGGACCTGCTGAGTCTTTCCGACATCTTCCGCTCATGTGTCAGACTTCCAGCATCTGAAGGTTTTAGCTTGGATTATAAAAGCCCAACTGGTTCAAAAATGTCCTTGGGGCAGAAACCTGCCAAGCTAAGTTAGTCTGACCTCAGCGTGATTCCAGACCCAGAGGCCTATGAAATGGTCTGGAAAACCACTTGAGGGAAATGAGGGATGAGCATTAAATGTTGGATGTCATAAATACACTCTCTCTTCGTAAACCTCCATTACAATTCGGCTGCTAGTTTGTTGTTTGATTATTCATTCATAGAATGCTGGCAGCATCAAAAATGAGGGCATTTATCACCCATCCCTAATTTCCCATGACTTGAAGAGGCAGTTCAAAGTAATTGATCAACCCTAGTCTCAGATAGGTTACTCTATCTCCCCACCCGAGTCATCTTGCTAGTTTCACTGTTCGTATCCCTTCATGATCACCTCATCCACAACCAACAATGGACCATTGTGGGCTCCACCTTTCCTTAGCCATCGGTGCTGGCTCTGATATGTTCTGTACATTTTCATACCTCTATTTTCCCGCTCTCCTGATTCTCAGTCTGTAGAAGGGGCTCGAACCAAAATGTCGCATAATCCTTTTCTCCAGAGATGTTGCCTGGCCCACTGAGTTACTCCAGCTGGTTGCGTCTATGTAAGGTTACACTTAGTTAGGATCCCACGACCTGAAGAGGATTGATGAACCGGCTGGGTTTTTAAATGGCAATTCAGTCGGCCCATGCTGCATATTACTTATAATATTGTTATGTTCGGGCAGATGGGGCTCGTCAGCCTGGGAAGGCAGTCTATCTAGGAGTGGGAAAACTCAATTTTAAAACCTTTTAAGCCTTTTAAACCGGTGGAGATTTAAAACCTCCACTGCCTTGTGGCCATAACCAGTCATGGAAAAGGCTCCAGGAGTAAAGGCCCTGTCCCACTTACGTGTCCTTGGCTCGCAAATTACGCAGCCTCGTCATCGCGTTGAGGTGCACGGGCATCTTGTGGCCACGCATGGCCGTTCCCACTGAGAAGTGCGGAGGGGTATGGAGTTGTGCGCGGTATCGCGCGGCGTTCTGGGATTTTTTTTTTTGAATATATTTTTATTAGAGGCCATACATATAACAAATAATATAGCATTTTTTTCCAAATATAGTTGATACATCTTTGCAAAATTATATAAATGTTAACAAAATATATATATTGGACTCACTTTTTTTTATAGAGTGAAAAAAGTATAAAGAAAGAATAGTGAATAATTATAAGAGTATGATAATAGTTGATTAATATAAAGAAGAGAGAGAAGAAAAAAAAATAAAGTGAAATAAACAAAAACAAAAAACAAACAAAAAAAAACAAAAAAAAAATACTTGTGGAAAAGAAAACGGTATACAACTTATCAATGAGTGGAACAATTTCTAATTATAATATATAGAGACAAGTATATAAATCTGATCTTAAACATTTTTGTTTGATCTTTCCACCGGGTACTCATTGAGTTTCGATGCTGAGCCCAGCTACCCCTTCATATAATCAGTGAATGGAGACCATATTTGTTCAAAAATCTCAGGTTTATCCATTAGGATAAATCTAATTCTCTCCAATTGTAATGTCTCCAACATTTCCACTGTCCACATTTTAATTGGCCCTTTTAAATACTGATCAAAAAATATTAACTAAAGTACTGTCTCGGAGGCTAAGTTTAGTGATTTCCAAAATAATACATTATGATCAAACAGGTTTTATTCCAAAACGTTATTCATCACATAATCTTAGACGCTTGTTTAACATTATATACTCGAGAAGAAGGAGAGATATTGAATTAGCAGTTATATCGTTGGATGCTGAAAAAGCATTCGACCAGGTGGAATCGTCATATTTATTTAATATAATGGAAAAGTATCAACTGGGGGATGGATTTTGTAAATGGGTAAGAATATTATATTCTAACCCTACAGCAAGAATTTTAACTAATCAAATACTATCACCTAAATTTAGACTTTTTAGGGGATGCAGACAGGGATGTCCGTTATCCCCTTTATTATTTGCTTTGGTGATAGAACCTCTGGCCGAAAGAATCAGATCAGAACCCGAAATATATGGGTATAATACTGACACAACAAATAATAAGATATCTTTATATGCAGATGATATTCTGATTTATATTACTAAGCCGGAATGTAGTATTCCCAAGTTATTCAATGTTATAAATGAATTTAGCGTATTTTCAGGATATAGGATTAATTGGAATAAAAGTGACATTATGCCTATAACTGGAATAAATGTAAATATACTACAAAAATACCCACTAAAAATAGCTACAGATAAATTTAAATATTTAGGAATCAATGTGTCTAAATCCTATAAATTATTAATTAAAGCTAATTATTATCAATTATTAGAGAAACTTAAAAAAAACATTTCATATTGGAAAACACTCCCTATATCTATGATCGGTAGGATTAATGCTATAAAGATGATTTTTTTACCACAATTGTTATATTTATTTCAGGCAATTCCTTTTTTTCTCCCAAAAAGTTTTTTAAAAAAAATTGATACTATAGTTAATAATTTTGTCTGGGATTACAAAAGTCATAGAATAAGTAAAAAACACTTATGTAAGTCTAAGATAAATGGAGGGCTGGCACTTCCAAATTTTCTATATTACTTTTGGGCAGTCCAGATTAAGAATATGAATTTTTGGTGGGTAAATATGGATGTTGAACCAATGTGGTTAAAAATGGAAAAGGAAGACTGTTTACCTTTCAATATAGAGTCGATTATTTTCGCACCAAAGGAAGTACAAAAAAAGACTTATAGGGACAACCCTATAATTCATAATAATAGGCGTATTTGGAAACAGATAGTTAAGACCCTATATCTGGATAATCTTTCTTTTAGGTTACCAATTAGGAATAACCCACTGTTTAAACGCTCAATCTTCGATGCGGGGTTTAGACTGTGGGAGGATTCAGGAATTAAAAGGATAGGACACCTTTATAGAAATGGAAATTTTTTATTATTTGAAGAGTTACAAGATATTTTTGGATTACCTTCACAACACCATTTTAGGTATTTACAAATTAGAGATTTTATTAAATGTAACACACAAGACTATAAAAAAAAAGAACCAGGCTTATTAGATGAGCTGTTTAATTTACATCCAAATACGGATAAGCTTATAGCTTATATATACAATATTATTTTAGATAAAGAGAACCCAACAACTGAAACATATCGTCAAGCATGGGAAAATGAAATTGGATTACCTATAACAAAAGAAACTTGGGAAGAATGCTTACAAAGAATACATTGGTGTTCTTTGAATGCCAGACATACACTGATACAATTTAAAGTTATATATAGATTACACTACTCGAAAACCAAATTAAAAAGTATTTTTCCTAGTCTCTCCTCTATTTGTGATAAATGTAAGAATCTTGAAGCAAATTTAATACATAGTTTGGTAACGTGTCCACGGTTGAATTATTATTGGATTGAAATTTTTAAAGTTATTTCGGAAGTTCTTAAGGTTGAACTCGACCCAGACCCAAAATTAATAATATTCGGAATCCCGGAGCCAAATTTGGTACTCACGGTTAATCAAAGAAATTTTTTTGATTACTGTTTAATAATAGGGAAAAAAATGATACTTAAATTTTGGAAGGGAACATTATCCCCAACAATTAAAATGTGGAAAGCAGAGATGTTGGAGACGTTGAATTTGGAAAGAATTAGATTTGTCCTTTTGGACAGGTATAATTCTTTTGAATCGATATGGTCTCCATATATAGAGAAGTAGCTGTTCTTGGAATCACGGCTCGACGGACACCCTACGGATCCGATGCGAATAACTCACTCATATTTGATATTATTGTGCATTTATTAGAGATATTTCTGAATGAAATAGTATTTCGTATAATGATTTTAGTTTTTGTTTATATATATGTAATATTTTTGTTTTTCAAATTTTCCCTTTTTATTTTCTTTTTATTTACGATTGAAGTATGTGGGAAGAATTTTTTATTCCTTTTTATTTACTCTTTTTTCTTTTCTCTTTTATATATCCTTTTCTTTATTTCCAAAAAATAGAAGATATTAAGTATTGATATGTTATTTGTAGTAATATTGAATTAAGGTGTTAGTTTATAAAGTAAGCTTTACATTGTAAACGGTTTACTTCAAATAAAAAAATATTACACACATTTTAATTGTCGGGGATAATGGTCCCTTCCAAAATTGTAATGTTAATTTTTTTCCAATTATTAATCAGTAATCCAGAAAATTTCTTTGATTTACTGTTAAAATTTGATTTGAATCTAAAACCCCAAATATAATTAATTTTGAGTCAGGGCTTAATATGATCTTTAAAACTGTGGAAATAATTTTTAAAATCTCAGTCCAATAACTTTTAAGTTTTGTACATATTACAAAACTATGATTTAAATCGGCTTCTATGTGCTGACATTTATCACAAAATGGTGATATAGTAGGAAAAATTCTATTTAATTTCTTTTTTGAGTAGTGTAATCTATGTATTACTTTGAATTGTATCAAAGTATGTCTGGCATTTAACGAACAGCGATAAATTTGTTGTAAGCTTTCTTCCCATAAATCTTCTGTTATAGGTAAACCAATTTCATTTTCCCATTTTTGTCAGAATAGTTCCGTTTTTGGCATTTCCCTGTCCAAAAAAATATTATATATATATGCTATTAATTTTTCTGTTGTTGGATGCTTGTTAAGTACTTCATCCAGCATACCTGGCTCTCTATTTCTGTAATTTAGCGTATTTAATTTGACATAATCTCTAATTTGTAAATATCTAAATAGATTATTTGCTTGCAGTCCATAAATCTCTTTCAACTCCTGGAATGAGAGGAATTTCCCATTCCTGTAAAGATGTTCTATCCTTATTATTCCTAAGTTTTTCCAATGTCTAAACCCCACATCCAATGTCGAAGGTTTAAACATAGGATTATTCATAATTGGTAAACAAAGTGGTATAGTTTCTAAATGTAAAGTCTTAATGATTTGTTTCCAGGTACGTATATTATTTAAAATTATAGGGTTTTCCTTATATAATTTTTTTTGTACCACCCCAGGGGCAAGGAGTATTGTGCTTATGTCGAAAGGGAAACAATCTTCCTTTTCAATTTCAATTTCGGAGTCACGTGAGTGACTTCGTGAAGAGCCCGCCGGCGCGCATGCTCGACATATTGTCGTAACGCGTTGCTGCGACGGCTGGCGGTGGAGCGGCTCCTCGCCAGCCCTTCATAAGGGGCCACGGAGGTGAGTATTCCACCTTTAGTTGGTGGTCCTTGTTGTTGGTTATGTCTTGCAGCAAGGACATGGATGGGAGTTCGAAGGGCCGGAGGACGTCAGGACGAGTTCGCCGGTCAACAGTTCCGGGGCCGTTACCATCGGCAGTACCTGCACTGCAGGCCGGGACTCAGGCGGAGATGTGGGTAAGCCCTGTGATTACAGGTCCAGATCCGCCAGCACACCACAGCTCGGAGGAGTTCGACGAGGAGGAGTGTGGTGTGCCGCCAGAGCAGGAGGACCCTGCCATGGCAGTCAGGTCGTCAGCGGACTCGCTGGCGACCACGAGCAGGGGGCGTGCGGCTGCACGGCCCGTTCCACTCAGCCCCCCGAGAAGGGGCAGGGCAGGAGCCCAGAAGCCTAACCCTGCCAGGGCTAAGGCATTGCCTGACACGGAGGAGTGGTCAGGTTCCAGGGCGAGACCCGGGGCGGCTGTGAGGTCCAGCCGGCACACCCCGACTCTCGACGCCGGGACGGGTCGGTTGAGTCGGGTGTCGTCACGGTCGCCGAGCCCCCCATGGATGGGTGGGCGAGACCATGCGTCGGCAAGGTCCACGATGTGGGCAGCCGGCAAGCCTGCGCGGGCTTCAGGTAGCCATGCTTCGGCTGGTGCCGACACCACGCCGCAAGTGCCCTTAGTGGCAGCGGCGTCAGCTCCCGCTAAACGGAGGCGGTTGAACACGCCCGCGCGGGAATCGCGCAGTTTCGCCTCGGCGGCTGTTAGCGACAACTACCGGCACCGGCAGGGCCTCGATGAGGTGCGAGCCGATGATAGGAGCCCGGTTTTCTTTTCAGAGCCGGAGGACTCCGACCGCCTGAGTGTTCAGGGTGAAGGGCGTATTGACCGTATGGTGCGGCTGCTGGAGCTCCTGCTTCAAAGCCAACAACAGCAGGGCAGCCACAGGCACAGGGCGTCGTCACCAGCCTCTACCATCAGCCTGGAGCAGCAGGAGGAGGAGGTTTTGGTGGATTCCATACCACCTCCGGTGGAGGTACCAACGGAGGATCTTCTGGATGTGGCGACCAAATTTGCGGCCCCACATTCATCTGGACTTCCTTTAAACACGAAGCTGGCAGCCACTGTGGACTTTCTTAACAACCAGCAACTACAGGAAGAAGTCCTCATTCAGGCAATAAGCCGTCACAAGGCTCCATCCAATTGCAACTCCCTCAACGTGCCTGTGGTCAATACGCCAATATGGGGCAACATCAGTGCGGCTATCCGTCAACAGGAGGTAAAATTGCAGCGGATCCTGAAGCTCCTCACGGCCGGTATTACCGCCTTTGTGCGGTCGGTGGACGGGGACGAATTGAATTTGGACCAGGAAGATGCCCTGGCCCTCCTGTGCGCGACCCAGCACGAAATTAACGGGTTTCGCAAAACCAGCATCCGCCCAGCGCTCAATCCAAAGTTTGCAGGATTGTGCAACCACCGCCGCCGCCCCCGCCCCGTCAGCTCTTTGGGGAGGACCTCTCGAAGAGAGTCAAAGAGCTTGACGAGCAAGCCAAAACGGTGGGGATCATGCGCCCTCAGAGTGCCCCCACACCGTCAGGCTCAAAGTCTCCATACATTCGATCACGAGGGTCTGCTAGTACCTCGACGAGGACCCACCCTCAAGCTCCACAACGACAGCAACATCAGACCCAGCACCAGGGGTCTTTTTTAGGACAGGGTCGGCAGAGACCCTGGTGGAAAACGAAGACGCCGCGCCCTCAAGCCAACCCAGCACCTCCACGTCCGCACACGCATGTCAAGGACCGCCGGTAACCACGGAGGTGAGGGGGTCTGGTTCTCTCTTTTCTCTCTGTTTAACTTCACATGTTGGTGGTCGCCTTCGGTGGTTTTTGGGTGCATCGGGTAATTTTGCTGGTGACGAGTATGTGTTGCAGAATATTCAGGGGCATAAAATTGAGTTTATTAATGGCGACATTCCTCCATCCCAGCACATGCCCGCTCGAACGTTTAAATTATCTGCTGCAGAACAGGCAGCCGGCTATAAGGAACTGTTATGTCTTGAGCACAAAGGAGTGATTGAGAGAGTGGTGCATGAGCCAGTTGAATTTGTTTCGAACATATTCACCAGACCTAAGAAGGATGGAGGTTGTCGTGTCATTATTGATCTAACCCGTTTGAATACTTTTGTAACATATACTCATTTTAAAATGGATACGTTTGAAACAGCCAAATCATTGATTTCTCATGGTTGCTTTATGGCATGCATCGATTTAAAAGACGCATATTATTCCGTATCCGTCCAGAAATGTGACAGAAGGTTTTTGAAATTCATCTGGATGGGGCAACTCTGGCAGTACAAGGCTTTGCCTAATGGGCTCACCACAGCCCCTAGATTGTTCACTAAATCAGTGAAGCCAATTATGGCTTATTTGAGACAACGACACCATATAGTTATGGCCTATTTAGATGATATCTTAATTGTGGGCCACACCCTGGAATTGGCTGAACAGGGTGTTGCAGCTGCTGTCAATATATTTCAACAATTGGGGTTTATTGTCCATCCAGAGAAATCAAAGTTCTACCCTGCCCAGGTGATTAATTACCTAGGGTTCACGGTGAACTCTATAAGCATGAGGGTTACCATTCCAATTAACAAGATTGAGGAGGTTACCCAGGTGTGTCAAGATTTAATCCACACCAATATACCATCGATTCGGCACTTAGCTACAATAATTGGGAAGCTGGTAGCTTTGTTTCCGGCAGCGCGATATGGACCTTTGCATTATCAGAATTTGCAAAGAGCTAAAATTGCTGCGTTAAAACAGAACGCTGGTCATTATGATCGGTCCATGCAGCTGCCGCCCGAAGCGATAAATGAGTTGCAATGGTGGGTGTGTCACATTAGCAGCTCATTCAAGCCTATTAGGGAGGCTAATCCGGTGGTATATTTGCAAACTGATGCAAGCTCCAATGGTTGGGGAGCCACGAATAATTGCTGTAGTTGTGGTGGCAGATGGGACACCCTTGAATCAACGATGTTGTTAACTCAAGGGATTAACTATTTGGAGTTGCTGGCAGCATTCCACGGACTTCGTGCGTATTGTTCCAAGCTTGTTGGAGCACATGTCCGTCTCCAAATAGACAACACCACAGCAGTGGCATACTTAAACCATATGGGTGGTACCAGGTCAGTTTCGTGTGACAAATTGGCTAACTCAATTTGGCTCTGGTGTGTTCAAAGAGACATTTGGATTTCAGCTACCTATTTGCCAGGTGAGCTTAATACTGTGGCGGACACCAGGTCACGCAAATTTAATGACAATATTGAATGGATGTTGCATCCTGAGATTTTTTCTAAAGTTACAGCCAAATTTGGTAAACCGGACATTGACCTCTTTGCGTCACGGTTGAACCATCAGGTACCAACCTACGTTTCATGGGAACCAGATCCTGGGGCAATAGCGCTAGATGCATTCTCGCTGGACTGGGGGAAGTGGTTTTTCTATGCCTTCCCCCCGTTTTGCCTCATCAGTCGGGTATTGGGAAAGATTCAGGCAGATGCTGCCAAGGGCATCCTTATTATACCCGACTGGCCCACACAGCCTTGGTATCCGGTGGTCTTTGACATGCTCAACGAACCTTGGGTCCTTTTGAAGGGTTGCCCACAATTGGTTAATCACCCTGTCTCAGGGGAGCCACATCCCTGCCATGGCTATTTAAATTTGTTGGCTTGCAGGTTAGTCCAATACGGCCTCTCGGCTCGGACCATGGATACCATCGGGGCGTCGTGTCGAGAGTCCACAAGGCGAAGATACCGCTCGCATATTAAGAAGTGGGAAGCCTACTGCAGCCGCTCTCGCATCACGTACGATGACGTGACAATAACCGACGTCCTGGAATTCCTGGCGGGGTTGCAGCATGATGAACACTTAAGTTACAGTGCCATCAATAGCGCCAGAAGTGCGCTATCACTCTACCTCAGTTTGGAGGTAGGATCCAACAGGCTAGTGTCCAGACTCATGCGGGGTATATTCAATATGAATCCGCCTACACCACGCTATAATATCACCTGGGATGTCAGGGACGTATTAACCCTGCTCAGGACGTGGTCACCCATGGAAGGGCTCCAACTGGACCAACTCACCATGAAGCTGGTGATGTTACTAGCGCTGACTTCAGCTCAGAGGGTACAGACACTACACAAACTTTGTGTCTTCCTTTTAACGTAGGTTCGATAATTTTCGCACCAATAGAAGTACAAAAAAAAATCTATAAGGACAACATAATAATATATAATAATAGACGTATTTGGAAACAAATTGTTAAGACTTTACATTTAGATAATCTCTCATTTAGATTACCAATTAGGAATAACCCATCGTTTAGGCCTCCCATGTTGGATGGGGGGTTTAGACAATGGGATGATTCAGGAATTACAAGAATAGAACACCTTTATAGAAAAGGAAAATTTCTTTTATTCCAAGAGGTACAAGACATTTATGGACTATCTCAACAACATTTGTTTAGATATCTACAAATTAGAGATTATATTAAATCAAATACACAAGATTATAAAAATAAAGAAGCAGGATTGTTAGACGATTTATTTAATTTACACCCAAATACAGAAAAATTAATAGCTTATATATATAACATCATTTTGGATAAGGAGAATCCAACAACGGAAACATAACGTCAAGCGTGGGAAAATGACATAGGATTAGCTATAACAAAAGAAAACTGGGAAGAAAGTTTACAACGTATACACCGATGTTCATTAAACGCCAGACATATATTGATTCAATTTAAAGTATTATATAGGTTACATTATTCAAAAGTTAAATTAAATAGTATCTTTCCGAAGCTTTCTGCTATCTGTGACAAATGTAAGAAAACAGAGGCAAATTTAATACATAGTTTTGTCACATGTCCTAAATTGAATCATTATTGGACAGAAATTTTTAAAGTTATTTCTGAAGTTATAAAAGTTAAATTGGACCCCAACCCAAAGTCAATAATATTTGGAATTCCGGACTTACAGTTATCACTTACAGTAAATCAAAGAAATTTCTTTGATTATTGTTTGATAATTGGGAAAAAAATTATATTGAAATTTTGGAAGGGAACACTATCCCCCACAACTAAAATGTGGGCAGCAGAGATGATGGAGACGCTACATCTGGAAAGAATTAGATTTGTCCTATTGGACAGGTATAATTCTTTTGAACAGATATGGTCTCCATATATATTGTATCTAGATAAGTAGCTGTTCTTGGCAACATGGCTCGACGTGCCCCCCCGCGGGATCTGATGAGAATAATGTATTTTTAAAATGGAAGTAACATGTCTTTACTGATACCATCATTTGTAGTAGAGTTATTAATAATACATATTGTGATCTTTTATTTATATATATAATATAGGCAGAGGTTAAAAATTTTTATTTTTATTTTTTTATTTGTTTTTATTTTTTTTTAGTTCTTTTCTCTTCTTTTCTTTTTTACAATTATCAAATTATTAGTTAACTATACCCTCATTGATTTATAAGCTACTTTTTCTTTATCTTTATTTCTAAAAAAATAATAGATAAGTATTATTAATGTTTTACATGTATGATAAAATGAATTATCTGATATCTGTAAACTTGTTTAAGGTATCGTAATTGATTATCTTTAATAAAAAAATATTATAAATAAACAAACTTTGTGTCGACAGAATGACGTCTACCCCCACAGAAGTAGTCTTTTTCATTGACGAGCTACTAAAGCAGCATAGACCTGGGTGCACAGGGCTGCAGCTGAAGTTCCCGGCATACCCCGCAGATGTTAGGCTATGTTTAGCCTCACATATCCGCCACTATGTCAAGGTGACGGCACGCATCAGAGGAATGGAGAGATACCTGCTGGTCACTCATAAGAGACCTCATCATCGAGTGACAGTCCAGACGATATCCAGGTGGCTTCGAGTCGTCTTGGGTAAGTCAGGTATCGACACTAATGTGTTCAAGTCTCATTCCACCAGGGCTGCATCGACGTCAGCGGCGAGGGTCATGGAGGTGCCCATGGACCAAATTCTCGCCACCGCAGGATGGGCTAATGAAGCTGTGTTCCAGCGTTTTTATAACAAGCCTGTTGCTGCTCCTCTACAGTTCGCAGAAGCCGTGCTGAATGCAGGTCAAGAACGTGGAGATGTCCCCGTATGAGGGGTTTTGATTTGTTATTAATAAATATGCTCTTGTTTTGCAGTATGGACTATTGAGCAAGTTTGTTCCTCCCATCCATCCCTGGTAGTGGTGTGTCAGCATGGACGTGGTCCAGGGCGTGTAATCACAGAAGCTTTTAAGTCTTCACGAAGTCACTCACGTGACTCCGAAATGAAATAGTAAGATTGAACGAGAACTTACCAGTTCGAAGATTGATCTTTATTTTATGAGGAGTCGAAGTGAGGGATTTCGTGCCCTCCTCGCCCAACCCTCAATCATCTTCATCTGGTAATCTTAGTCACTTCAATCATACTATGCGAAGTCATTTCTATTGTTCGTTCTGTGATTCCACGCTGCTACTTTGAAGTATGTCGAGCATGCACGCCGGCGGGCTCTTCACGAAATCCCTCACTTCGACTCCTCATAAAAGAAAGATCAACCTTCGAACTGGTAAGTTCTCGTTCAATCTTACTATTCTTAACCAAACTGGGTCTTGTTCCATCTGTATCAACCAATAATTAAAGTTCTTAATCTGAACCGCCCAAAAATAATATAAAAAATTATGTAAAGCTAATCCACCATTTATCTTAGATTTACATAAGTGTGTTTTACTTATTCTATGATTTTTATAATCCCAAATGAAGCTATTAACTATAGAATCAATTTTTAAAAAAAAATTTTTAGGAAGATATAACGGAATGGCTTGAAATAAATATAGTAATTGAGGCAGAAAAATCATTTTAATGGCATTTATTCTACCGATCATTGATATCGGTAATGTTTTCCAATATAAAATATATGTTTTTAATTTATTTAATAATTGAGGAAAATTTGATTTAAATAATGAGTTATAAGAATTTGATACATTAATTCCAAGATATTTAATTTGATTATTAGCTATTTTAAATGGAAATTTTTGTAATTTATTCAATTTAATTCCTGTTATAGGCATAATTTCACTTTTGTTCCAGTTAATTCTATATCCTGAGAACTCACTAAATTCATTTATCACTTCAAGTACTTTAGGGATGCTAACTTCTGGTTTTGTTATATACAATAAAACATCATCTGCATATAAAGATATTTTATTAATTGTAGTTTTAGTATTATATCCATAAATTTCTGGTTCTACTCTAATCCTTTCGGCTAATAATTCTATAGCGAGTGCAAATAGTAACGGTGATAACGGGCAACCTTGTCTACAACCCCTAGAAAGATTGAATTTTGCTGATAACATTTGGTTTGTTAGGATTCTTGCTGTTGGGCCTGAATATAAAATTCTAACCCATTTGCAAAATCCTTCTCCCAGTTGAAATTTCTGCATTATCCTAAATAAATAAGGCCATTCAACCTGGTCAAACGCCTTCTCCGCATCCAGGGATATAACTGCTAGTTCAACATCAGTCATTCTTTTCGAGTAGATAATATTAAACAGACGTCTTAAGTTATAAGTAGAATAACGTTTAGGAATAAAACCTGTTTGATCATGATGTATTAATCTATTGATCACTAAACTTAACCGTTGAGATAAAATTTTTGTTAATTTTTTTTATCTGTATTTAAAAGAGCTATTGCTCTGTATGATCCTGGGTCTTCTGGATCTTTGTCTGCTTTAGGAATAAGTGTAATTGTGGATTCTTTTAAGGTTTCTGGAAGTTGTTCTTGTTCATAGGCAACTTTATACATAATTTGTAACTGTGGGACGATCAAATCATGAAACTTCTTATAAAATTCAACCCCCAAACCATTGGGTCCTGCAGCTTTACCATTCTTCAATGATCTAATTGATTCCTCAATATCTTTTGCTGATATTTCGGCATCTAATAATTCTCTACCTTCCCGATCTAATCCATTAATGTTACATTTCTGGAGAAACGTTTCTATTGTCTCGGGTTGATCCGTCACTTTTGATGTATATAGTTTTTGGTAGTATTGTTGAAATCTATCATTAATATCTTTTGGCAAAGTTAATATATCTCCTTGTTCAGATTTGACCTTATATATCATTTTTTCTTCTTCTGTTTTTCTTAGTTGCCGAGCTAACAATTTATGCGGTTTATCCCCAAATTCAAAATGTATTTGTTTGGTCTTTTGAAAAAGTTTAATAACGTACTTTGAATGTATCTCATTTAATTTGTATTTTAATGTTACAATTTTATTATGTATAACCCTAGATGGAGACATAGCATTTTCCATGTCCAACTGCCTTATTTCATTTTCCAATTTCTGTTGAATCTTTCTATTTTCCTTATTCAAATATGCCTGCGCTGAGATTGTAGCACCCCGTATAAAAGCTTTAAATGTGTCCCATAAGAGAGATGATGAAATTCCAGGTTTGTCATTGGTTTCAAAAAATAATTCAATCTGTTTAACCAGATAATCTGAGCACCTTTTATCGTTTAATATATGAGGATTAAGTCTCCATTGCGAATATCCTTTAGTTATACCCTTTAAGTTAATCTTAAATGTTAATGGAGCATGATCCGAAATAATAATATTATGGTATTTTGAGTCATACGTAAATGGGACAAGTTTTGAATCTATTAGAAAATAATCTATCCTGGAGTATGTTCCAAATACCGGCGAGTAAAATGAGTATTCTCGGCCATTAGGATTTGCATTTCTCCAAATATCTTTGACGTTAGCTGATCTAATAAAAGAATTTATGAATTCGCTCGATCTAGAAATAACCTTCCATTTGATTGAAGATCTGTCTAAATAATTATCCGAAGTGCAATTTAAGTCGCCCCCAATTATTAGATTGTTCTGTGTTACTGTAGGGATAGTATTAAATATTTTCTTAAAGAATAGTGGATTATCAAAATTTGGGCCATATATATTCATAAGTACAACCTTCTTCGAGTATAATTCACCCGTGACTATTATATATCTACCTTCTGGGTCCTCTATTATTGAACTATGTTTAAATTGAATACCTTTACGAATAAGAATGGCAACTCCTCGAGATTTATGAGTGAATGATGAATGATACACCCTAGAAATCCAATTTGCCGTTAACCTATATTGTGCCTCCTTTTTTAGATGAGTCTCTTGAAGATAGATTATGTCAGCTTGTATTCTATTTAATTGCGCCAAAACCTTACCTCTTTTGATTGGTTCATTAATACCTTTTACATTCCAACTACAGAAGGTGATCCCATCACCCCCCTTTTTCTTGTTAGTGTCTTGCATTAGGATGTTATGGTGGATTATAATGAGGTAGATGTCTCAGCACATATATCCCAATTTCACACCCTAGTTTATGATCAACTAATACTAATAACATTATTTGACATACATATCCTATCCAGACTACGGTATAATTCCATTCAAAAGTAAAATAATATAATTCCACATATAATATATTTAAAAAAATAATATAAAAAAGAGAAAAGAAAAAGTTAGTAATATTATTCGAAAGGTGCAGGAAAGAAAGAGTGTCTAAAGCTACATAAAGTGGTGTTAGTGTAAGCCACACTAGCGTGGCTGTTAAACTACGGACTTCCGTTGGGAAAAAAAAGATGTTTGTATTTCCAGTACCGTAAGTGCCTTAAGGGCAATATATTTAGGGGCGGGGTATTACATTTCCATTCTTATTAATACTTTATTGATTTAATTTGCTGTTATCATTTTAGGTTATTTAAGGAGGTATCGCATATATTTATTAATAATGGTTAGTACTGAACTAATACTATTATATATTAGTTTATTATTAATAATCATTGTGCTCTTCAAGTCCAATAATTTTACAAGATCATCATTCTTCCTCCTTAATGCTGGTTGTGGATCGGCATCAGGTAAGTGTTGAGTATAATTCAAGTTTGTTATTCTTCCTCCTCTTCTTCATCATCGTCTTCTCTCTGTGTTCCCTCTGCTTCTTCTGCTTCTTCCTCATCCAACTCCTTCTCGATTTTACGTGCGAAATCCAGAGCTTCGGTATGTTTAGTGAAGTGGTGCTCTTTGTTGTCGTAGCTCACGCGTAGTGTGGCAGGATACATCAGGCCATATCTCACGCCCTTTATATTCCTGAGGATGTGCCTTGATTCAGTAAAAAGGGCTCTTCTCCTGGCAACTTCCGCAGGATAATCTCTGAATATGCTGATCTTATCACCATCATAAAACAGATTCTGTTTGCGAATTATTATCTTCATCATATCTTCCAAAACATGATCGTAAACCACTTTCACAATCAGTTGTCTTGGTGGCGAACCCGTCTTTGGGCGTCGTCTCAGTGCTCTGTGCGCTCGGCCAAGTAGGGGTGCTTGATCCAGATTCAAGAAATTCTTCAGAAGATTTGCAGCAAACTCTCTGGTGTCTTGAGCTCCCTCCTTGCCTTCACGCACACCCACGATACGCAAGTTCTTACGTCGTTGCCTTCCCTCCAAGTCAATACATTTCTCAGTTATTTTATTCAATAAATCTGTTAAACGCTTGTTCTCGGAGAGAAGTTTCTCATTCGCCTTAGCACTTGAATCCGCAATATTGGTCAGTTCCTTTATTGCTTCGTGTTGTTGATCAAGTGTTCTCATAATAGGTTCCAACTTGCGATCAACTGAGAGTTCCAAACCACCAACTTTCTGATTAACTTCATGTATCTGTAGTTTTAGATCAGCATCTGCTTTTATCTTCCATTCATCCATCATAATTTTTACTGTGGTTACAACTTCATTTTTCAACTCCTCTTTAAATTGTTCTTTAAATATTTCGATGTCAGCTCTGAGCAGCTTAAATTCTTCCTTATATTCTTTCTTCATATTTTTAAACTCACCCTTCATGGTGGCTTTCAGATCCTCCATTTCAGATTTCTTCCTTGGGATATCCTCCAGAGAGCCAGTCAAACTCGAGGTCGAGGCTTCAACTGGGCCTACCTCTTTTTTCAGCACAGATTTTTTCTCTTTGGGAGGGGGAGTTCTTTTCATCGACATTACTGCTTTAAAATTCGCTCGCCTGATAACGTCAGAGGCCTTATCTGCTGCCGGTGCCGTTCACAAACACTCCACTCTGATAAGTAGCTATAAATAACCCTGTTTTATCCTGTTTTTTAATACAATTTTTACGGAGCTGGACGGTGCTGGTTCCTCCTACTCCATAGCACCACCGGGATTTTGTACCAAACAAAATCTTCGTGCGCCACCGGCCTGTCGCGTAACTGACGGCCAAAGTGGGACAAGCCCAAGACGCTAGCACGACGCAATGTCTCACCTCCAACAGCAGCAGAAGCAGGCAAGCGATCACCGAGCTCAGCCTGGGGCTCACGGCCGTTGCAGATCTTGATCCGCCCCCACTTCTACTCCCAGAGCGGGGCCAAGAAAATTGAAGATAGACACAAGATGCAGGAGTAACTCAGCGGGACCGGCAGCATCTCTGGAGAGAAGGAATGGATGACGTTTCGGGTCAAGACCCTTTTTTCAGACTGAAGAAGGGTCTTGACCTGAAACATCACCCATTGCTTCTCTCCAGAGATGCTACCGGTCCCGCTGAGTTAATTCTGCATTTTGTGTCCATCTTCAAATTACGTCATGTGCTCCAGACGGCTGTGCGGGCGCAACTCTCGCGGGTCCGCTGTGCCTCAACACGATGACGACGTCGAGTAATTAGCGTGCCAAGGACACGTAAGTGGGACAGGGGATTAAACCGCAAGAAAATCCGGAGTTGGAGCCTCGTTGTCTACAATCTCGCTCTGGCAGCTCCTGCGACAGCGCTGGTGCCAAACTGTAACGACTCTGCTGTTCATTTGGATTGATCAGCGACATGGAGAGGGGGGACGTGCTGCATGGGCAACAGCCTGCCCTCCATATGACATCGCTCAGGCTTGCATCTGATCAGGATGCACCACCCATGGTCAGTCATGACCGAGAGGGGCCCATTGTTATGTTCATTCAAGGTACTTACTTATTTGAACTTACTTAAATTCCCCTGTTTCTCTGGCTGTGTTTCAACTCATGACCCAGGATCGATAGTCCAGGCTGCCTGATGTTGGTCCAGTGAATTAACACTATTCTACTCTATCATAAAAATGATGCATTGCAGCAACTTGCCAAAGCTTCATTCACAATACTTCACAAACCCAAGCAAAATCCATCAGCGAGCGGAAAGAAGCAGCAAACATATGTTTCATAAGCTTCTTGTGTATCCCTCCCAGTTCTGATGGAGGATCTTCAACCAGAAACATTATCACTGTTTCTTTACCCACAGATGTGACCTGACCTGCTGAGTATCTCCAGCATTTTCAGTTTTAATTTTACATTTCTAGTATCTGCATCTTCTTTTGATTCTCACTATTTGCAACTGTTCTGTACTAACCTACTATTTGATTAATCTCGACATGCATTTAGCTTCCATTGAGCACTGAAATTATGATGAATATGAGATTCAGTGAAAGAAATTAAAAATCGAACCCGGGTCTGTGCAGCTTCTCTTGAGGCGGCACAATGGCGTAGCGGTAGAGTTGATCTGTTACAGCGTCAGAGATCCGGATTCAATCCTGCTGTCTGCACAGAGTTTGTATATTCTCCCCATGACATGTGTAGATTTTCCACATGTTTCCTCCCACACTCCAAAGACGTACAGTTATGTAGGTTAACTGACTTTGGTAAAGATTGTAAATTGACCTAGTGTGTAGGATATTGTTAGTGTACTGGGAGCGCTGGGAATTGGATTATGGCAGCATCGCCAAGGACCTCTCTCACCCCAACCATGGACTGTTTACCCTCCTACCATCCGGGAGGCGCTACAGGTCTCTCCGTTGCCGAACCAGCAGGTCCAGGAACAGCTTCTTTCCGGCGGCTGTCACGCTACTCAACACCGTACCTCGGTGACTGCCAATCACCCCCCCCCCCCGAACACTTATTGTTATTTATTCAAATCATTTGCTGTGTCGCTCTTCCAGGGAGATGCTAAATGCATTTCGTTGTCTCTGTACTGTACACTGACAATGACAATTAAAATTGAATCTGAATCTGAATCTATGGGTATAAGGTGATAGGGGAGAGGGAAAATAAGAGGGAGGGATAAGTGGGAAATATGGGACTCGGGGATGGAGAGATAAGTGTACAGAGTTTAACCGTCCCGACGCGGGAGTTTTGATCACCACGACACGAGGGCTTTGGATCACCGGCTGCCGGAGCTTTGATGGCCCTGACTGCGGAGAGTTCGACAGCCCCGACTGCGGGAGAATAAAGAGGGAGAAGATTGGACTTTATTGCCTTCCATCACTGTGAGGAATGTGAGGAGCCACTGTGGTGGATGTTTATGTTAACTTTTATTTTATGTGGCTGTGTGTCTTGTTACTTTTTACTTAGTATGGCTGTATGGTAACTCAAATTGCACTGTACCTTAATTGGAACATGTGGCAATAAACTGACCTTGAAACCTTGAGGGGAAAGGATCAGGGTGACTAGGGTGGTGGGACATGGTGGAGGAAATGTGTGTGCACCAGGATGGCGGGGGTGGGAAGGGGAATTCAGTGAAAAGAGGGGAGATGGACGGGGTATCACTGTTGGGATATCACAAGAGGGCATGGACGACAAATATCTGGCAAAAAAACTCAGTCTATATTTATCACTGGGAATGTTTCAGTATTACATTTTTTTCTGACATCGATTAATTATCCAGAAAATACAAAAGCAGAATTTTTTGCCAATACAACAAGAACTTCAACAGCCATTTCCTTTCAGCCCATGGTAGCGTAAGTGTGTGAACTTTCTATGCCATCATGAAAAATCTATTGGTTTGCAGTTCATCCCAACCTGAATTCGCAAAGCATGCAATATAGTCAAGTCTTCATCTTATTGAGTCCACATCAAGATTATAAATTGTTCAGTCAGAGCTGAACACACTTCTCGACATCAGCATACAATGGTGTCGGTCTTGCGCTACATGTGCCTCTTGAGCATGGTGGTGGAAAGATTGGTGGAAACAGGGTCGCCACGTGAACACTCTTTCCTTGATCCCAATATAGTCAAAGCAGTGTGCTTCACTCCAGCTCCGAAAGTCATTTGTTGATTTCTAAAGAATGCATGTCAGAGGCAGGCTGCAACATTTTATATAGAGCCTTGGTTCTACAAAGGATTGTCTTCTGGGCACATATCACACTGAGGTGTATGTGGTATTTATTGGGAGATGTGCAGCAAAGTCTGTCGTGACAAGGGTCCTTCATACAGCCGCTCAAATTACTTTTGCAAAAACCTTGGGCTCTTGTTTTCGAGAGCCTCAGATCATCACCTTGAACCAGCTTGAGCATTAAATGGAGAGCACAATACCACAAAGAAATCTCTGCTCTCTGCGTTGCCTGGAGATCTGGTCACAAGGGCGCAACCAATCCATAAAGCGAAGTTGAGAGTGTATATCCAGAATCAGGGAGGAAGGACTAAAAGAAGCAACGCACACCATTCCTTCATCAGTTTTAAATTTTCACAGAGATAACATGCTGACCCAAAATTTGAACATGAATAATAGATTACAGGCTTTCTTGAACGAGAGCATGGCATTTGGTAAAAAAAAAGGAGCTAAAATGAGATGGCTTTTCTTCACAAGCTGCATTTCACATGTAGTTGTACTCACCCTTAAAATGCTCACAGCAGAAAAGTTTAGGAAATTAAACACTAACACCTGTTCATGCTCAATTGCACTATGCACTACATAGATATTTTTTAAAAGGATAGGACTGTCAAGCTGAGCTTTTCATGCTAGAGGCAGCTGACAAAATGTCAGTAAACTAAACCAACACCACAACCTTTGGGGAACAAGAAAGTGCACAGGAAAAATACATGCCCATTAATTTTTCATGCAATACTCGTGCATTTGGTTGGTTGAATTTTCTATCAACATTTCCAGTCTGCTGGTCTCGATATACAGTAGAGAGCGCAGATATCTACTTTAATCTCCATGAGCAGGAAAGCACAAATGATCCGCGATGTTCATACTTAATGTTTAAGATGGCAGGTCTGCAGGAGATTGAAATGCTTTTGATGAAAGCATTCCCTAAGTATAAAAGCCAGTGCAGCAATTGTTTGTCTCGGTTTATTGGTATTTAGAATAATGACAATTTCCAATATAATGTTCTGTAATGGCAATCAAAGTTCAGAAATTACGCTGTAAAAGGCCTAACATTATTTTCTTGTTAGATAATAGCTTATTTTTGCTATAATGTTCCAGATTTGCACAAAGTTTAATCTCACCGAGGACTTGGTTAATCTGTTTTATGTTTAACTCGAATTCTTTGTCCTGCATTTTGCTCGGTCCAAATATATAACAAGGCATCGTGAGTGGTGGGATAGAAACATAGACGTAGAAAGATAGAAAAATAGGTGCAGGGGTAGGCAATTCGGCCTTTTGAGCCAGCACCGCCATTCAATATGATCATTGCTGATGATCATCTAAAATCAGTACCCCGTTCCTACTTTTTCCCCGTATCCCTTGATTCCTTTAGCCCCAAGAGCTAAATCTAACTCCCTCTTGAAAACATCCAATGAATTGGCTTCCACTGCCTTCTATGGCAGAGAATTCCATAGGGTCACAACTCACTGGATGAAAACGTTTTCCCTCATCTCAGTTCTAAATGGCCTACCCCTTATTCTTAAACTGTGACCCCAGGTTCTGGACTCCCCAAACATCGGGATTTTTTTTCCTGCATCTAGCTTGTCCAATCCTTTAAGAATGTAATATGTTTTTATAAGATCTCCTCTCATCCTTCTAAATTCCAGTGAATCCAGTCGACCCATTCTTTCATCATATGTCAGTCCCACCATCCTGGGAATTAACCTGGTGAACCTACGCTGCACTCCCTCAATAGCAATAATGTCCTTCCTCAAATTAGGAGACCAAAATTGCACACAATATTCCAGGTGTGGTCTCACTAGGGCCCTGTACATCTGCAGTAGGACCTCCTTGCTCCTAAACTTAAATCCTGTCGCAATGCAGGACAACATGCCATTAGCTTTCTTTAGTGCCTGCTGTACCTGCATGCTTACTTTCCGTGACTGTTGTACAAGCACACCCAGGTCTCGTTGCACCTCACCTTTATCTAAACTGACACTATTCAGATAATAATCTGCCTTCCTGTTCTTGCCATCGAAGTGGATAAACTCACATTTATCCACATTATACGGCATCTGCCATGCATCTGCACACTCATCCAACCTTGCAGACTCATAGCATCCTCCACGCAGCTCACACTGCCACGCAGTTTGGTGTCATCTGCAAACTTGGAGAACACATTTAATTCCCTCGTCTAAATCATTACTATATATTGTAAATAACTGCGGTCCCAGCACCGAGCCTTGTGGCATCCCAGTAGTCACTGCCTGCCATTCTGAAAAGGACCCATTAATTCCTACTCTTTGCTTCCTGTCTGCCAAGTTCTCTATCCATGTCAATATCCTACCCCCAATACTATGCGCTCTAATTTTGCACATGTGGGACCATGTCAAAGTCTTTTTAATAGTCCAGATACACCACATCCACTGACTCTCCCTTATCCATTCTACTTGTTACATCCTCAAAAAATTCCAGCAGATTAGTCATGCATGATTTCCCCTTCATAAATCCATTGGCTTTGACCGATCCTGTCACTGCTTTCCAATTGCACTGCTATAACATCTTTAACAATCGACTCAAGCATCTTCCCCACTACTGATGGAAGGCTAACAGGTCTATAATTCCTCATTTTCTCTCTCCCTCCTTTCTTAAAAAGTGTTGTTACATTGGCTACACTAAAGTCCACAGGAATTGATCCAGAGTTGAGAGAACATTGGAAAATGATCACAATGCATCCACGATTTCATGGGCCACCTCCTTGAGTACTCAACAGGATATGTTGCAACTTGCAATTATCACATCATGTGTGCTCTGTCTTGCCACAAAATAGCATTATAATTTGCACACATCACCATGGAGCCCATAACAGATTCTGAGCATTATTTACAACACTGTAAAGCACACGACATCCCTTTACTTATACTCTCTCATGTTACGAAGATATCCAACATGTCAGGAGAATTGGGTTGGAGCTCATGTCAAAAATATAATTATGGAGAGATGGAAAAAACGGGTGTAAAATAATTCTTCAGTGAACAGAACCACAGTGTTAATTTTGTTCCTGCTTCACCTGTGTCTCTTCAGGTCCTGCAACATTTTTGATTAACTAGGTTGTTATACTTAGCTGATATTTTTCCTACAGTTTAGTTTACCTTAGATTAGAGATTCAGTGTGGAAACAAGCCCTTTGGTCCACCGAGTCCACTGCGATCCCCATACACTAGCACTAATCTACATACTAGGGACAATTTACCAAATCCAATTAACCTACAAACTCCATACAAACAGCATCCGTAGTCAGGATTGAACCCGGGTCACTGGCGCTCTAAGGCAGCAACACTACCGCTGCGCCATCATGCAATAAAGTGTTACATGTCAGCATTACAGCATTGTTTCTTGCTGCCTAAGATAATGAAATCTGATGCCTGGTCAATCAGTGCATTCTAAAACTCTCAATATGCCGACACCTGGAGGGAGCCACACTACCATAAGTTTCTGTCCTCTTCTCTGTGTCCGCATGGTCCCCCATTCTTAGCATGTTACTTTATCTTCTGCATATTAACCTCCAATAGTCTGAAGATGTGTCCCGACCTGAAACATCATCTGTCTATTAACCTCCACAGATGTTACACAGCCATTTGAGTTCCCCAAGCAGTTTGTTTCTCACCTCCACCACAGTTGAGAGACTGTATAGCAAAGGAGCATGTTCAAAGAGAAGGAAGGTGCAACTGAGGAAAAGGAATTATATTCCTGATAAGAACAGAAGGAAACAGGATCAGCAGAAGGTGAATTGGCCTCTCAAGCTTGCTCTGTCATTCAAAATAGTCTTGAGAATCGCAAAGTTTCACTACCATTCCATCTCACTTCATCCCTAAATAGCTGTCGTTACACTGAGACTGTGGCCCAACCACCACTTATTTCTGCCAACCCCCATCACCCCCTCCCCCACCCCTGCCTCCCACCCTCTGGCATTCTCCCCAGACAGGGAAACATGCACCCCTTTATGATACAATACAATATGATACCATCAAATTTATTTATCCCAGGAGGGAAATTGATCTACCAACAGTCATAAAACGCAAAATGCATGAAATTAAATTAAAGTGCCGAGTGGGAAGGATTGTGGGTGTGCAAAGATTGGGGGGGTGGTGGGGGGTGGGGGGGGAAACAGTCTACCTCACGACAAAAGGTAGGCGAGTTGAACCGTTTGGTCTGTCCTGCATCAAGGTGGAACCAGTCTGTTGCTGAAGGTGCTCCTCAGGTTGACCAGTGTGTCATGGAATGGGGTGAGCTGTATTGTCCAAGATGCTCCGCAGTTTTAGGAGCATCCTCCCCTCCAAAACCACCTCCCATTAATCCAACTCTGCCCCGGGATGGAGCCAGCCTTCTTTTTAACCTATTTTTTAACTTTTATTTTTTTACTTGTTTGTGCTCATGACCAAGTATTTAGTTTTCATATCTACAATACATCTTTGAGACAGCATCAATTTGAAGTATAACTCCCAGAGATATTATCTTGTTTAAGTGGCAATAAAAACGCATGCTATTTATTCTGTTGTGTTTGTCCTTTATGTTTTCTGCTAATTGCACAATGCTAGCACAGTTTGTGATCACAATAATATCTGACAACCTCAAAACCACCAGTGTGAGGGTTTTTTTCTGCTTTGAGTCAATTCATGCACCCTGCGTGAATTTGTCATTGCAGTGTAGAGCTAAAGAATTAACTGTGGAGCCAAGGAAATTTGGAATTTGGTCAAGCTAACCAAACTATTCCTTACCGCATCAGTATAGTACATTGACATTTGGACAGGTACATGGACAGGAAACGTTTAGAAGGATACAAGCCAAACACAGGTAGGTGGAACAAGTGGAGATGGGGCATCTTGTTCAGCATGGGCAAGTTGGGCCAAAGGGCCTGTTTCGATGCTGTGTGACTGTGGCTCCATAAAGTTAAATCCCATTTGTACACGATGGATTTGAATTTAGGTTTTGCAACAAAACCTCAGCATCTCCCAATCTGCTAAACACCTAGCAGGAAATTGATTCATCATCATAGTTTTGCTGCTTACAGACTTACTGGGCACAAAATAGCTGGGCATCTGAGCCCACAGAACGTTACTTTGAAGTCTCTAAAAGTATGCACTCTTTGTAATATGTGTAAGCCACCATGACTGCATCAGCGATTGAACAGAACCAAGATCAAAGCTTACCGCTGTGAAAGATGCAAGGAAAACTGTTAAAGTTGTCACACTGAGATTTTCACAAGGATGCATTGCACCTGGTGATGGAGTCTCAGGAGTGAACTGTAAATGTTGCTCCAATCATGTTCTTGAGAAAGAATCATGTTCTTGAGAAATATCCAAACAGGCAGACAGAGCTTCAATCTAACGTCCAGCTTGAAAGACAACCCCTCCCAGAACCCTTTTCCAGGGTAGAAATGTCAAAGGCTAGAGGGAATAATAGAGGTGGAATGGGGAAGGATTAAAGGAAATGCGTGAGGCAATTTATTTACAGAAGGGGATGAGTGCTTTGTACACCCATTTCTTCTTTCCAGAGATGCTGGCTGTCCTGCTGAGTTACCCCAGAATTTTGTGTCCATCTTCGAGTTCATTGGATATATGTCCCATATGCAGTGTAACTAATTCAGTGTCAGGCCCATAGTACTCCATACTCCAGACTACATGCGCAACCAATCTTGGTTTGGTTCTTGAAATGGGATTAATGTAGGATTAGGGTAAATGGACAGTTCGTGGTCATGGTAGACTCTGGGGGCAATAAGCCTCTTTCCGTGTTGTACGAGTCTATGACTCTGTTAAGCGTGCTCTGTGAGGAGTATTTCCACACCAATCCACAGCCCCACCATGTTCCCACCTTCCCCCGCAGAGAAGATGAAATCCAGTAAAACAAATACCTCCAGATTTATTTTCATTTTTTGCAGTTTAAAATTACCCGATGATCCTAATGCGATTCGTCAAAATTGCTTTTCAGTCCGTGTCCCTCCTCTTCCCAAGGACAAACATGGATTTAAAGACACCATTCATTTCGAGTGCTGTGTCCAACAAATATCCTTAACATTTGCCGTTCAAACAAAATCGCACATCCAAAGAAGGTTGTGAATGAGAAAGGATTCAAATCAATTGAAATTTCAGAGGCTAACACAAATTATTATCCAGCAAGGGAGAGAAATTCTTCCAATTGTTAATTTAAAAAGAAAAAAAATTCCTCAGCTCAATTGTAAATAAATAAATATTTTGTCTTTTTTTCTCTGAAAAGATTCACTTATTTCTCGTGACTCTGCATTTCTTTGCTTTGTATGGATGGAGGTGAAGGTGTTTCAGTTCTGCTCAAAGTTCCTTCCTCATTGTCCTCATTGTCCATTGTCCATTGTTGCTTTGGCAACCTTGGTTATTCAGAAATTCTAATTCTCACCTCGACTCTTTTTATCATAGCAAAGCTCAGGCAACCAATTATAAAATCTCCTTCGTGCAATGCTTGTGTACCGCACTTCTCCGCACCCTCTTGCGAGCGGATAAATCTATATTCGGACATGAAGCAAACTCTTTGCTTTAATGCACATTTCAAATAGCTGCTACTTTACTATGCCCTATGCAATCCACTGTGACATTTCACTCTGCTCTCAATTTCCAATGATCTCACAGGAAGATCTGTTACCTTAGGAATGATAATAGCCTTTTTCCTATTGTCTTTCAGAAGGTTTTAAGTCCTGTTTGCAATATATTAGTCGGTGAGTGGGCTGGGGTTTTTTTGCCCACTCTGGGTCGGCTGTCAGAGGTGCCGCAGGGAATGGTTGCTGATCGGTGGCTGTCGGAGCCGAAGGATGGAGCGTTCACGGGCCAATTTCAAGGAGTCGTTGGAGTGTTCAAGTTGGCGGAGTTGGCCGCTGGAGGCCATGAGGCAGCCTGGGGCTCAATTGGATCGGACGCGGCTCCAAGTGGCCGAACACATGGAACGGACGTAGCCTGCAGCTGCACGGAGCAGTAGAGCCACGACAGAGGACAGAGGACAGAGGACATCGATCGCCAAGCAGGGCCAAACCCTGCAACTCCAACCCAGTGCCGCCACCAGGATAATGGGCCTTTATGTTAAGTTATGGACCAAGTTAAGACTCTTAACATTTTTATTTAATTTCGGATTTGTAGGATACAGGATGCCGTCTAAATCATGGCAACTCTTATTTACTGATTCAGTGTGGTCTACTGTCTTACACACTTGTACTTCATATGATTGTGCCCAATGTATAGTAGGGTATGTGTTGTAAATGATGGTATATGTATGGAACCATTTATTTTCCATCTCATGGTATCTAACACTTGAATATGATTTAATTTGCTAAATTTGTATTCTAACGTCCTTAGAAAATCATCCCATTATATTATGACTCATCGTGCTTATCGGTACGGAGTTTGTACGTTCTCCCCGTGATCCGCGTGGGTTTTCTCCTGGATCTCCAGTTTCCTCCCACACTTCAAAGATGTATAGGTTTGTGGGTTAATTGATTTGATATGATTGTAAATTGTTCCTAGTGTATGTAGGATAGTATAAGTATGCAGGGATCGCTGGGTGGTGCGGACTCGGTGGGCTGAAGGGCCTGTTCCCGTGTTGTATCTCTAAACTAAACTAATTATGCAAAATGCAACAGAATGTGCCTGTATGGATGAGTTCAAACAAAGTAAAATACACATTAATGAGAAACATTAAATGCTGGAAATGATAAGCAGTTCAGGTAACATGTAACTATCAAAGTGGAGTTAATGGTTCAGTCAAGAATGGTCCTAGGATTGAAACTTTTGCTCTTAACACCGTGCAGATTCATATTAATATGAAAACAATTTGAAATTATGAGTGTAATTGCGGTGATTGAACATAGAACATTGAAAAGCACAGCACAGGAATAGGCGCTTCAACCCCCAATGCCTGTGCCGAGCATGATGCTCTCTCTCCTGTTTCTCTCCCCACCAATGCAATCTGGAGTATTTCTTGGACTTTGTTTCTATTTCAGACTTACAGCGTCTGCAGTATGTCATTTCTACATAGCAAACATCTACTTGAAAAAAATATTTAGTTGGATGGTAATCCAATCTATTGAGCAATGTACATCAAAAAATACATTTGCCCTAATTGAATTCAACAATCTGAATATTAACTTCTTTAAATAGCAGTTAATGCCTTAACCTGCATCATAAAATCAACAATTCACTTCAATGATGTACTCAGTGAAGTGTGTAATAATGTAACGAGTCCATTGTGTCTTGAAAGTAATAAACATTCGATTTACTGACCAGAATTAAGCCGGTAAGGCAGAGCTCCAGAATAATAATAAGGGAATAGGGAAACTCGGGGACCATGTTGCAGTTTTCATTGGTGGGTCAGCAATGGAAAGTTATTAGCTTCAAATTCCTGGGCACTTCAGATGACCTGTCCTGGGCCCAGCACATGAAGAGTAGATAGACACAAACTGCTGGAGTAACTCAGCGGGACAGGCAGCATCTCTGGAGAGAAGGAATGGGTGACGTTTTGGGTAGAGACCCTTCTTCACACTCTGCTTCGGGTCGAGACCCTTCTTCAGGCTACAGAGATGCTGGCTGGCCTACTGAGTTATTCCAGCATTTTGTGTATATCTTTGGTGTAATCAGCATCTGCAGTTCTTTCCTACACGTAAAGGTTGGGCCTGTCTCAGGGTAGTTTCTCGGTCATTGACATGTTAACCCTGTTCCTCATTTCCCAGCTGTTGTCCGCCTAGCATTTTCTGTTTTTTTCCCTGTCCACAGTCTGGTGTAGTGATGTGATCGTATTTGTAATGATTGCTTATCCTTTGCAATGGTCCTGCATCAGGCTCCAAAAACAACTTCTCCAAACCATAAGAGCAGGATTAGGACATTCAGCCCATCGAGTCTGCTTCACCATTCCATCATGTCGGATCTATTTTTTCCTCAAGCCTATTCTCCTGCCTTCTCCTGGTTACCTCTGATGCCCTTACTAATCAAGAATCTATCAAGCACCATTTTATAAATACCCAATGACCCACTCTTTTCCCAACTTATCCTCTTTCTTCAAACACTGATCCATTGGTCATCCAATCACTCCTACATTATCCTTTCACCACCCCACCTCTCTCCATTACCACTCTAATGGCCACCCCTCCATCTTAATTCTTCTGCTTGCAATAATTCTTCTTCTTAACCCCCTCCTTTAACATAAATTCCCAATCCACAACCAATTGACCATTGGTAGAAAACAATAGATGCAGCTGCAACTGTAAATCATAGTTTTTCAGATCATAGGACAGTACAACCGGGATAATAGACAAACCAGGTAAATACCCTGCAACCTCAGAATTTCAATTGCGCTAAAGAAAGAAGCAGCATTTTTTTATATCAGCTTTAAAAACGGTTTGTTTTTCTAAAAAAGAAAAATTCAACATTCTCAATTAATAACACCTCTCAATCAAAATATTAAGTGGCAAACAAAGCATAATATTAATTTGACTGTTCACATATGAAAGTTAATAAAATATATTAATAATTTCAATAGTACATTAAATTGTATATTAAAATTTGCTGGTGACCATTTTATTCCAGTTTTAATGATTCCAAGAAATGATTCCAAGAATTCTGAATTATTTTAAGATGGAGGTGATGAATTGATTTTGCTTTATTACTTTATGTATTTTAACCTGATAGTGAAGACAAAAACACTACGCTGCCTGAAGGGTTTATATTCCTGCTTGTGCTAAGCTTAAATTGATTTCATTTTGTTGCTTTTTGCTTGGGAACTACTGCTGGGAAGAAAGGAACAAAAGAGTAATGGTTAACTTCATCCTCTGGGGGAATTTGTTTGCAAGAAGTTATAAGCAGGCACGGTGTTGTGGAATCAATTCAATTTCATGATTATTCAGCAATCTAATATGAAGATTTTTAGATTAGTTTAGTTTAGAGATACAGCGTGGAAACAGGCCCTTTGGCCCACTGAGTCCACAGCAACCAACAATCACCCATACACCAGTTCTGTCCTACACACTAGGGACAATTTACAGCAGCTAATTAACCGCATATCTTTGGCATGTGGGACGAAACCAGAGCACTCAGAGGAAACCCACCTGGTCACAGGGAGAATGTGCAAACTCCGTATGAACAGCACACACAATCAAGATCAAACCTAGGTCTGGCGCTGTAAGCAGAAACTCTACTGATGTGTCACTGTGCCACCCTATATCTTTCAAGATCAGTGAGTGAATGGAAAATCTGAACTTAATTAAAATCTAAATCTGTAAATAGTGATAACCTTCTGGCCTAGCAGAAGGGGGATGTTTTGGGAGTGTCAATGAAGCTCAGTGCCTGCACTGCTACAAGTAACCAAAACTATTATTATTTATTGCACATTATTTATATATAGCTATCCTTCCCTTGTTTTCCTGAGTAATTACTCTCCTATTGTTGGGAAACACTGGTGTGCTTTCAGTTTCCTCCACTCTTTAGAGCTTGTCACCTGAGTAAGTTTGGCTTGTTTGCTACGCAACAGACTGTTTGATGTGAGCCAGGTGCCTCGGCCACCTCCAACACATTTATTGACAAAATCACCTGAGCCAAAGCTCAGGAAAAGGGTTTCAAGGGGTTTCAAGGGGTCTCAGTCATGCCAAAAGCTCTGAAAGCTTTCAAAGGATGAACAAAGCCGTTGGCAACTCTGGGTAAAGCTAATAGATGGAGAATTAAGTGACAGGAAAATGAGAAAAAAAAGAACCACAAGCAGGCTTCAGGCTGCTGCTGACTCACAATCATTGCCTCATCAACCTTATGCTTCACATCCATTCAGCAACTAAACATTATTCCCTGCTGACATACACATTGGGACCACTTTTCTACAGTTGCCAATAAGTAGAAAAGATCTTGATTTAAATGTAATTGATACCTAGGTGTATGTAGCCAAAGATGAATCTGGCAGGTATTCTGGGCAGAAGCAAAGAGTCTACCTGGACAGCCCTGCACGTGGTTCATGGGCAGAAGGTAGAAGTGGGCAAGACTTACAATAGACTTTAGACTTCAGAGATACAGCAGCAAGAAAACAGGCCCTTCGGCTCTCTGGGTCCATGCTCACCAGTGATCACCCCATATATTAGCACTATCCTACACACTAGAGTCAATTCATAATTATACCAAAGCCAAACCTGCGCGTTTTTGGAGTGTGGGAGGAAACCGGAGCACCCGGTACCCACACGGCACAGGGAGAACATTCAAACTCCATAAGGGCAGCACCCGTATTCAGCATCAAACTCATGTCTCTGACACTGTAAGGCAGCAACTGTATTCTGCTGCGCCATTTTGCCGCCCATATGGTTCTGACAATTCCTACAATATGGTTCCGATAAATAATTCGGAAGCCCGTCCCCCCAATGCAATATTGCACCACTCATGCATACCCCCCAATAGCGCAGGTACGGCTCATTTCCCTTTGTCCCACAGAACTACTTCCCCTCCTTTTCACCCTCCATCTTCTTTCCCCTCTCCTCTTCCCCATCCCCAATCCCTCCCTCACCTCCCCCTCCCTCTCCTTTCCCCTACCCTCAGCCACTCCCTCCCTCCCTCCATAATTCTTCTCCCCTCCCTACTCCCCCCATCCCTCTATCCCCACTCCTCACCTCCCCCTATCCTCCCCATTATCCCTCCTGACCTCCCCACTCCCCCTCTATTCCTCCTCCTTCCCAACTCTCCTCACATCCCCACTTTCCCCTTCTCCCTCTCTACCCCCTCCTCACTCAATCCCCCCACTCTCCCTCCTCACCTCCCCAGGATCTTTCCCCTCTCCTCCTACCCTCCCCCAATCCCACAGTCACCCCCTCACCTCTCCCTCCCTCTCCTTTCCCCTACCCTCAGTCTCTCCCTCCCTCCATCCATAAAAAAAAAACAGCATCTGCAATTCCTTCCTCCACAGGTCATTCATTGTTAGTGTGTAGTTGTGGTTTAGATCCCTTTGATTTGACAATTGGACCAGTTTGCATTGTGTGTGTGTGTGTGTGTGTGTGTGTGTGTGTGTGTGTGTGTGTGTGTGTGTGTGTGTGTGTGTGTGTGTGTGTGTGTGTGTGTGTGTGTGTGTGTGTGTGTGTGTGTGTGTGTGTGTGTTATTCAAACTCCGCGCAAATTGCTCGGACACCGTGCAACCTGACTCTCCCTCCCTCCCTCCGCCAATTGTGGCTCAGCCGCCACTCGGCCGTCGGGTCCTGTCCAATCACACGCTGCTGCCGCTCAGCCCGTAACCCACCCTGCCCACCCGAGTCGGTGTACGATGATGCGTTTCGATGAGCTGGTGGAGAAGAAGGCCGTGAGGGTGAGTTACCGCAACGGTGGCGGCGGAGGAGACGGACCCGAGGGGATGGGTAGACGGGACCGCCAGTGCCACAGAGGGCGAGCACGGGAGAGGGGTGAGCAATGAGGGAGAGAGAGACTGGACCACAGCCTCCACTGTACCTCCACTGGGCCTCCACTGGTCTGCCACCGGTGGTGGGGGAGATGATAGACAAGTTACTGTTAGGAGGGGAGAGAGGAGTTTCTCAGTGAGGTGGGACAGGCCACCACCGGTGAGACAGGAAGGGACATAGCCATCCCGGCCGTGCCATTGACTGACAGGAGAAGAGACCAATCTGCGTGGCACTGATTGAAGGAATCAGCGCATGCGTGGTTTTTAAGATTGTTAAACCTCAATAAATTTTACAATATACCACCGATGGTGACAAAACCTGTTGCACTCACAGCATAGGAGAGCAGTGAGTAACCTGGTGAAAAATCGTAATGCTATTGCATACCGTTATTGCACAAATAGAAAAACCCTGCAAACCGGAAGAGCAGAAGATCAGAGTTTTAGTTATGTATAGACGTATAGATAGTTAGATAGAAGATAGATTGGTCAACCACATTTGGAGGGCCATTGCGCATTTGGAGGACCATTGTGAGGAGTTTTGGAATATCTGAGGAGGGATGTGCTGGTGTTGGAGGGGAACCAGAGTACGTTTATGAGAATGATCCGGAAGATGATTGGGTTAACGTATGATGAGCATTTGACTGCTTTGGGCCTGATCTCTCTGGAGTTTAGAAGGATCTGGGGGGACCTCCTTGAAACTTACCACATAATGAAAGGATTGGATAGAGTAGATGTGGAGAGGATGTTTCTACTAGTGGGAGAGTCTAGGACTAGAAGACACAGAGAATAAAAGGATATATCTTTAGAAGGGAGATAAGAAGGAATTCCTTTAGCCAGAGGGTGGTGAAGCTGTGGAATCCATTGTCGCAGATGACTATGAAGACCAAGTCTGGGTATTTTTAAATTGACAGGCTCTCGATTAGTAAAGGTGTCAAAGGTTATGGGGGAGAAGGCAAAAGAATGGGGTTGAGAGGGAAAGGTAGATCAGCCATGATTGAATGGTGGAGTAAACTTGATGGGTCGAATGGCCTAATTCTGCTCCCATGCCTTATGAACGTATCACAAATTACCTTCAGGGTTGGGACATAGACTCTGTGGACTGCGGGTGGCATGTAGGGGATACAAGTAAGTGAGCACACAGCAGTTTTATGTATCTTGTTCACCCCCTCTTCCTCCCTTCGACTTTCCCAGCCCTTCGTAAATGGGAATTGTATTGGGAAACTAAATGATGCCATTTATAAAGTCAAGAGTAAACATATACCTGTAAGAGGGATACAGAATAAAGAAAATGGAGTTTGCACGTTCTACCCATAGGTTTTACCCGGGTGCTCCGGTTTCCTCCCACATTCCAAAATGTTCAGGTTTCTAGGTTTCTAGGTTATTTGGCTTTGATAACTGTCACTGTATGTCATGTTGTTACTTATCGGTGGAGCACCAAGGCAAATTCCTTGTATGTGAATACTTGGCCAATAAATGTACTTACTTACTTACTTATGAAATTGTTAAATTGTCCCGAGTGTGTAGGATAGTGTTAGTGTATGGGGATCGCTGGTCAATGCAGACTTGGCGGGCCGAGGGCCTGTTTCCATGCTGTATCTCTAAACTAAAACTAAACTAAACTAAAAATGGAACAGAGTAGGGTCAAACCTACTGATGTTTTAAGGTTGAGATTGAAAGTTTGCAAAGTGTTATTGAATATATCAGTCTATTTTCAGTGTAAACCACCATCTGCAGTTCCTTCCTACACATTATTAACAATGGCATAGTGGCATAGTGGTGGAGCCACTGCATTACAGCACCAGAGACCCGGGATCAATTGTGTCTACAGGTGCTTGACTGTACAGAGTTTGTACATTCTCCCTGTGACCTGCGAGGGCTTTGTCCAAGATCTTCGGATTACACCCACACTCCAAAGACCAACAGGTTTGTAGATTAATTGGCTTAATATAAAATGTAAATTGACCCTAGTGTGTGTAGGACAGTGTTAGTGTGATCACTGGTCGGTGCGGATTCGGTGGGCCGAAGGGCCCAGTTCCGCGCTACATCTCAATACTAAAAAAAAAATTATTCTATTGATATCATGCAAAGAAGCCAACATTATGAATACTTGGTGATGTCTGGAATGCATTCATGTGCTTTGCTAAAGAAACTCCTACCTTTTTTAACTTACTTGCCTCATCCATTTGACTGGCAGAAATATGGGGGATGGATAGACGATGGAAGGTGAAACCTGTGGTCGTTGCCAAATAAAGTAGACCATTTATTGTATAACGAGCTGTCAAAGGTGTCACATTTAATCCTTTTCTTTTTGGTTTGCCCATGAAAAGATGCTGCGTTGCAGCGAAAAGACCATAGTACCGCCAGAACGAACAAATAATGGGAATGAGAAGGCATTAGTTTACCCTCTATCTCCCCTGAAGGAATAATTGATCAGAACAGGTTTGCCTGCTTGTCAAGGAAAGGTCAGAATTTTTCAAAATAAACCAGTTTTTTAAGGAAGTGATACGTTTGCTGAATGAAGCAGCTAGGATGAGTTGTGTCTGAATAGCAGCCCTAGGATTTTCAATTTACTCTTTCTAACTATATTCCCATGTAGTGTGTCTCAGTGAAGCACAAGTATTTGCTTTTGTTTTAAAAAAATCTTCAGTAAAAGATTCTGAAAAAGAACAAGATAGAATTCCAATATATTTTACTATTTTTGGCACAAAAAGAAGTTTAGGTGACAGAGTGCATTAGTTATTTGGCAATCTAATTTATTTTATCTTGCTTTTCAACACATTTTATTTACCTGATAAGTCTCCTGCTGAGCTTGGAGAAGAGATGAGAGTGACTAAAAATAAGGTAATACTAGACTAAGTGGGACCCCAGGTTCACACGGGTGGGCTGGTCCCCCAACGCAATATTCCACCTCTCTACCAATTCAAATATTGGTGGCCAGTGGGGGGAGGGGGGGTTCTGGAGTGCTAGCATGGGTGTTGTGGGTCAAGTCAAGTCAAGCATAGTGAGTGCAGGGCCAACAATCCATTTCATGTCAAGTCAATCAATTTCCAGTCAAGTCAAGCACAGGGCAGACGGGGCCAGCCAACACTACAATCCATTTGCTTTCATTTCAGGTGAGGTCAAGCAAAGCAAAGGTAAAGCAAAAGCAAAAGCAAAAGCACAGGGCAGGCCAAACAACTCATTTCATTTCATTTCCATTTCCATTTCAATTTCAAACACAGGGCAGGCCAAACAACTCATTTCATTTCATTAAGGGCTAACAAATCATTTATTGCAAGCACATTAAGGGTTAACAAATCAAAATTCATTGCAAACACATTGCTGGCTAACTAATCAATTATTGCAAGCACATAAAGGACTAACCACATAAAGCACATAACCACATAAAGCACATAAAGGGTAGACTTACAGTTCAGTAGACTCACAGTTAGTAGACTCATAGCAGAATCACAGTTGTGGTCTCTCCATCGCGATCTTTCAGAGTGACTGACTAATGTCCAGGCATCCAGGGTTTTATAGCCCTGCCCCCCCCCCCCCCCCCCCCCCCCACGGAAGCGGTGTCATGGAGATTGACAGGCGAGATGACCAATCAGCTGATCTCAAGATTTGTTAACATTCATAACTTTTTTATTTATCATCAATTGGAAAAATCCTCGGGGCTACCTCAGCGGAGGAGGACTGTGAATAAGATGGCCAAAAATCATAGCAATATATGGTAGTGTTTTTTCTAAAATCAATATAAAGCGCAGACAGGAAGCGGTCAAGATGAGACTTTTAGTTATATAGATTTCACTGAATGTAGGTGTCTAGGTAATTCTGATGTCAAAGGAAAAAGTGGTCAGCGTTGGAGGTCAGTTAAACCAGCCCCAAGACATTGTTATCAGGTGTTTCTCCGGAGAGTATTTTTCGAGTCCACCCATCTTCATCTTCTTCATCATTGAACTTTATTCTGTTGCAAAGTTATGAATAGGGATGTTGGTTGATACCTTAATTCCATTCATAACTCAGCATATGTTTCTCAGCAAATCGTTTCGAGGACTAGAGGGTCTAAACTATAGGGAGAGGTTGAGCAGGCTGGGACTCTATTCCTTGGAGCACAGGATGATGAGGGGTGATTTTATAGAGGTGTATAAAATCATGAGAGGAATAGATCAGGTAGATGCACAGTGTCTCTTGCCCAGAGTAGATGAATCGTGGACAAGAGGACATAGGTTTAAGGTGAAGGGAAAAGATTTAATAGGAATCAGAGGGGTAACCTTTCCACACAAAGAATGGTAGGTGTATGGAACAAGCAGCCAGAGGAGGTAGTTGTGGCAGGGACTTTCCCAACGTTTAAGAAATAGTTAGGTACATGGATAGGACAGATTTGGAGGGATATGGGCCAAACGCTGACAAGTGGGACTAGTGTAGCTGGGACATGTTGGCAAGTTGGCAAGCTGGGGCAAGTTGGGCCAAAGGGCCTGTTTCCATGCTGTATGATTCTATGACTATAAATGAACCAGTCCCTACCTGCACTGTAGTTCATTGCCTAGGGCATTGCAACAGTATCTCCAAAACCCACAACTGCTGCTGCTAAGTAGAGCAATAAGCACATAGTCAGTTCCACTTGGTCCATATTCCCCACCATCCTATCTTGGAAATATATTGCCATCTCTTCATCATCACCATCATACTACACTTGGCAGTACCGTCATCAGTAAATGGTTCAAGAAGGTGGCTCACCACCATTTTCTCAAAGGCATTGGAGATGGGCAATCAAGGCCCTGTCCCTGAAAATGATGAATAAATAAAGAAAATCATGAAGAAAAAATGAAGAAAAATAACATTAGTGTTTCCTTTTCACCCATCAAAGAAATCAGAGATCCACATGTTTTTTGTATATATAACTCAAAAAGTAGGTTGTAAGCCCTGGCAACCATTGCATCCCACCCAATCCAGATAATCAGAATGCTTATGGAAGCCTTCTTTAGGGATTACAGGTAAAAACAAATTATGAGAGAACTGACTGAATTTTTAACACCAAGTGTGAAGTCATCCAAGACAATCATTTTATGATTAACTAGACCAAGTGCAGACCTCCCAACGCACCCGTTCCCTACCCATACCCCCCAGGGGAGGCTGACACCTTCAGTGAAGCTGATCATTGCTAGCCGAGCCATTGTGACATCATCAGTTGAAGCTGGTCATTTTTAATTCAATCTTTTGATTTTGTTAAACTTTAATCAGTAATAAGTCGGGAAATAAAGCATAAAATGTTCAGTGAAGGTGGTCTCTGCCTAGAGGTGAAAAATGTGCATCAGAATATGTAAAAATCATGTTAAAGTTGGCATTTTTAAAACCATAATTGCGAATAACATGTGAACTATAAGATGAAATCTTCAGTAAAGCTGATCACAGCTAGCTGAACCATTGTGACATCATCAGTTGAAACTGGTCATTTTAAATGCAAAGTCTTTTGATTTTTTTAAACTAATCAGTAATGTCGAGAATAAGACAACAAATAAAGCATTAAATTGTTCAGTGAAGGTGATCTCTGCCTAGAAGGGGAAAATGTCAATCAGAATATGTAAAAATGTAATCGTTACCACGTAGTATTTTTGCGAGGATGTAAAGACAATCACATATACTGTGTTGGATTGCTGAGACCGCCAACTCCAACATCGCACAGCTGTTGTCTGTGAAGCGTCCAGCTGCGGGACGGCACTGTACTTTAAACACCGCGGAGCCTGGGATCTCTCGCTGAGATCGCCAGTGTTGGAGCTCCGACCAGGGGAGGACTTCAGGAGCCGCAGTCTCCGGGGAGACAGCGGCCGTTCCAGACACTCCAAGCCGCTGAGAGGGTTCTGCCGACGCCAGAGTTCCATCATCTGGCGAGAGGGCCTGAAGCATCGGGCTGCCGTAGCGGCAACTGCGGAGGCCTCAATAGGTCCGACCATGGGTGAACAGGGGATAGGACTGGACTTTACTGCCTTCCCTCACAGTGGGAACAATTGTGGGGGGATGTTTTTACGTTTATTGTTAAATTCTTTAACGTTGTGTCTTATTTTTATTGGTGTGCTGCAAATGGCAAGTCAAATTTCACTACACCAATTGGTGTATGCGATAATAAATGTCCTTTGTATCCTTGTATCCCTTGTATATACACACTCATATACACACATATACACACTAACAAGATCAGAGTTTTAATAAGTATATGATGATATACTGTCATCTTACTTTTAAAAATTAATTAATTTACAAGAAACCACCACATTTTTTTGAGCAGATAAACCAACATTTAACTGGCCTTTTCTCATTTTCTTAAAGGAGTAGAGAGGTGTAAGGGTCTCATTTAAACTAGTCTAAATATCTATTGTTAGATGTAGTACCATATGAGTGAGTGCCAGGCCTCTAGTGATTGCCCTTGCACTGTGAAAAAAATAAATGACCTATTAGGGGCTGAAGGGCCTGTTTCCACACTGTATCTCTAAACTTAACTGAACGAAACTAAACTATTGCATTATCATTGGACCGAGTAGCCTATTTGTAAATGAGGCCAAAATATATCCTATCATTGATCCAAAGAACTATAGCTTGAAACTTAATTAATAAAATGTCAGGTAAAATGAGTTAACAAAATAGCATTCATATAAAATATGCTCATCAAAATCTTAATCTTAATTATTAAAATTGGCTTCATATTTAAATACACCTTCACTGTCAGTGCTGCTCCTTGAGTCCTCTTATTTTGAAATATTTCCTTCATGTTCTGAAACAAAAGATAGATTGTGCTTCAGAGAGGCAGAATAGTACAACAGTGAGGAGTTGAGAAAGATATGATAGATGTTCGTATTTTATCAAATTAACATTGTCAAAATCTCCCCTTAGTTACTTAACACACTAATAGACAAAAAGAGTTACACTAAAGGCCTTTACAAAGATTGTCTCAAACAACTAGACTGAAAACGAAGAGTTGGCTGACGAGGTCGGGCCATGAGGAATGAGGACGCTGCTGCCGAGGGAAGGAACAAAGGAGGACCCAGCATGGGGGGACCTCCATGAGGGAAGGGGAAGAACAATGGAGGAGCTGGCGTGGAGGGGTCGCCATGAGGGAAGGGGAGGGGGGGAAGTGCAAAGGTAGACCTGGCACGGGATATTAGCAACTTTGTAAGCACTCTTAATGTGGCAACTATTTGCATACCTTGGGCATGCAAGCAAAGTGACAACATATAAAGTATTCATTCATTCAATTTCTCCCTCAGTCACAACATGTCCCAAGTGTATGCACTGTAGAAGGTTAATGAAATAATGTCAGCGGATTTTGCTGAGATTTCCAAACCCGATGTGGTCATCAAGTGGTGTCTGAAGAAGGTTCTGAACTGTCTTCCCTCTGTTTGCCGAAGATTAACTTTGGCACCCCTCCCCTTATCACAAGAGCAGCTGCAGTTCCCTTTTGCCGTCTTCCAGATTCAAAACAATACCTCCCAGTGAAACACTAATTTGCCCCTGAGCCAAGGAACACTGCAACGCTGTTCCTCTGATGCTTGGTATCATTCAGTTACTGAGGGCTTGAATTATTTAGCACAATTTGACCTACATAGAATCATTGCTTTGCCGAGACATTATTTGCAATCCTCAGGCTGTGCTGCTGAGTAGTTTAATTTCAACTTGATGAATCAAATATTTATTTCACGGATTGGCCCAGGAATTATATATTAAACCCATTAATTTACATTTACATTTACATTTGAAATATGCATTTGTTATCTCGATACCTGGAAATCTAAGTTAAAATATCACCATGGCAACTGGGGAAATTATACTGTTAATTAAACAAATCAGGGATGAATAGCTAATATTAATAATATTGACCATGATACGGTCAGAATTACATGTGTTTTACTAATGGCCGTTATGTAAGGAATTCTACTAGCCATATCTTTTCTGGCCTATGTATAACTCCAGAAAACCAAAATGATGAAAATCAAAAAGAACTACAGAGACGTCATGGTGATGCAACGGTAGAGGTGCTGCGTGGGTTTTCTCTGGGATATCCGGTTTTATCCCACACTCCAAAGAAGTACAGGTTTGCAGGTTAATTGTCTTTGGTAAAATTATAAATTGTCCCTAGGTTGTGTAGGATAGTGTTAGTATGCAGGGATTGCTTGTCATTGCGGACTCGGTGGTCCGAAGGGCCTGTTTCCGTGCTGTATCTCTAAACTAAACGACATACCTTTTGCTTGCACAAAAACTAATTCTACATTAATTTGCCCATTTAACAGGCTTATTAATATTGCCTCTTAATTCATTGTTGTCCTTCTTGATATTGAGAGGACTACTGAACCTCACACAAAGTTTAAAGTTATGTTTAAGGTTCAAAAGTTGCTTCAGATTAAGGAAATCAGTGAAAAGCTGACTCCGTTGGTTTCAATTTTGAAGATAGTTGACTGGATATATTTGTGAAATGAAAAATCCATCTTAATAATCACTTGCACTGAAGGAGAAAAGGATGCAAACGGATTGTGAAGCGTTGTGAACTGTAAGAGTTCATAGCTGAAAATCTATTTGGGGGGTTTTCAGTAAATAGGCAATCTCCTGCTTCAGGTCTTCCAGTGACTGGCAGTTAGATTAAGGAAAGGAAGTGAAAGACATTGACCTTGAATATAAGCTTTCTTTTTGTTCATACTGCAGCTCCCTAACTTGCCTTTACTGGATTGTACTGGATTTCTAGACAGAATTACAATTTCCAGATCCATTTTTATTGTTTACTATTGAAACACTGAAGGTAAAAAAACTGGCATAATTGTTGACGTTATTATTACCTCCCTATCTCAAATTGACTTAATTATTTATGTCACTGAATTCAACTGTGACTGTAGACATTCTATAAGTTAACCATTGTAAAGAGTTTTGTCTCATGCTGTTAAAACATATTCACTGATAATATATATTTGAGAAGTCTATTGCTTATTTTGCAATTATTTTAACGTGATACAGGGCAAGAAGAATCAAATATCTAAGCTATTTTCCTTCTTCGGCATTCCCTTGGGATTGCAGAAGATTTTGTTTGTTTATTTATTTGCACCATGTTTTATAAGAAGACAAACGATCAATTTATAATACCATAGTGCTGGGAGGGAAGGGAAGCCCAGAGGGCTTATACAAAGTCCGCTCCCATCTGAAAATGAGCGTTAATGGCAAATCAGGGGGTAGGAGAAATAAAAAAGACAATAAGAAACAATAATACAGTTTAAGAATGAAAATTAAAAATATGAAATTAAAAATATAAAAATAAATAAAATTAGAAGCTATAGTATCAGATAAGAGTCAACAGAAGTAGTTTGAGCTCATAAATAGCATTACAAAAAGCTGGAGGTCAGAACTCAGGACATGATGAGAAACTTCTTATGCTCAATCTTAAAGGTGGCTAAGGAGGTGTGAGACTTCAATGACAGAGACAGGGTATTCCAAAATTTAGGACCTTTAAAAGTAATGTGGGAGTGGCGGCGCTGCCCTGGCAGCAGAGGCTCGCTGCAGTCCGCCTGTTCATCTTTTCTTTTTGTTGTTTTCTTGTCTTGTTTTCACGTCAATTTCAGTTATTATGTAGTGTATGTGTGTGGGAGGGGTGGGAGAAACGTTTTTAGTCTCTTCCTTTTGGGAGGGACGCAACTTTTCTTGTCGTATCCCCCGTCTCCGTCTCCGTCTGCGCTGAGGCCTAATGGCGGAGCTGACAGCCTCCAACTGCGACCGACCTAGAGTCTCCGGAGGCAGAGCCAGCCAGGACTTACCAGCGCGGGGCTGGCCGACTTCGGGGCTGCGGCGGGTTCCGGCGTTCCGGCGTTCCAGCAGCCAGACTCGGAACTGTGGCGGCTTTCCGGAGTCGGTGGCGGTGGCGGCGGCAGCGACTTCGGAGGTTCGGCCGCGGGCCCAGGGGACGACATCGTTGGGAGCTCGCTGGTCACAGGTTGGTGACCTGTTTTTCCGGAGCTCCCGCGGCAACAGCTGCGTCCGCTGGACTGGAGGGCGGCAGCTTCGGCAGCTTCGACCACCCCAGGCCGCGGAGTTGAACCGGCCCGCTCACGGAGCGCGGTTCAGCCGCGGGACTTATTTCCATCACCCGGTGCGGTCACAACATCGGAGGCCTCAGCGCAGAGGAAGAGGAAGAGCAAGAAGGGAAGAGACAAAGACTTAAGACTTTGCCTTCCATCACAGTGAGGAGGTGTCTGGTGAACTCACTGTGGTGGATGTTAAATATGTGTTTATTGTGTGTTTTGTTATTTACTATATGTATGACTGCAGGCAACGAAATTTTGTTCAGACCGGAAGGTCTGAATGACAATAAAGTTTTCCATGAATGCAATGTTGGTGTTTGGATGTTCGACAAAACGGAAGATGAAGATCATTTCTTCTTCTGGTTGGGTAATGGTGAATATTAGAAGAAAGGGTGAAACGATCATGAAGAGAAACAGGCAAATCATGTTTACATTTAAGATATTTGAAAATAAAAATACATATTTGGAATGCATTCAGTTTATCTACAGACAAAATTGAGTACTTCTTGAAAAGAGGGGCAGAAGGTTCTTGTGAATTTGAGTGAGAAATTAATCTCATAAATTTCTTCTGTATGATGAGTAGCTTAGAAAGATAGGAAGGATAGGTAGAACCCCAAACCATATTACAATAATTGAAATAAGGAAAAATCAAACTGTAATATATTGTTAGATGGGAAGACGGGTGAATAAATGCACAAACCTTTCTCAGAATACCAAGCATTTTCATTGATCTTCTGCAGACAATATTGATATGTTCTTTCCAAGTTAAATTTTGATCAATGGTTACTCCTAAAAAATTTGTATATGTTACTTCAGGAATTTCATGTCCATTGATAAAAAGTTTAGATTTGGCTTTGGGAAAAATTTTGTTTTTATTGCAGGAGATCATGTAATTGCATTTTTTGATATTGAGAGAGAGCCTGTTCACTTCAAACCACTTAGAGACATGAGACATTTCTTCATTAACTAATTCAACCAATGATTTTAGATCACTATGTGAAGCTATAAGATTGGTGTCATCGGCAAACAGGATAGGAAGAAGTACTCTAAAGGTATAGAATACATCATTTATATAGATCAAGAATAGTAAAGGACCAAGGATGGAGCCTTGTGGTACCCCACAGATGTCTTTCTCTTCCGGTTTAATGGGTTCTGCAGTGGCTAATGTGGGAACCACAGTTTCCTCCAAGGATGGGCAGGAGGTGTGAAGGGTAGGGAGTTTGTGAGGTGAGGCACTCCCTCTGCCACTTATGCAGGGTGCATGTGCTCCAGGTGCATGGAACCAAGGTTCTCAATCCCATCACAGAAGCCATTTCTCCACTTCGAGGGTTACACAAAAAGCTGGAAAAACTCAGCGGGTGCAGCAGCATCTAAGGAGCGAAGGAGATAGGCGACGTTTCGTGTCGTTTCAGTCTGAAGAAGGGTCTCGACCCGAAACGTCGCCTATCTCCTTCACTCCTTAGATGCTGCTGCACCCGCTGAGTTTCTCCAGCTTTTTGTGTAACCCTCGATTCTCCAGCATCTGCAGTTCCTTCTCCACTTCGAGTGTTTGTAAGCCAGAGGCTCCCAGGAGACAATGGACATGTTGTTTGAGCACATCCTTAAACTTCGAGCATATCCTTAAATTATTTCCTCTGTCGGCCTGATAATCTTCTCCTATGACAGACTTCATATTAAATTGTCTGTATCAGAAAGCTGCAGTCACTTAAGATGCCTTGGCCAACTGGGAGTAACTCAGCAGGGCAGGGGGCAGGGGGTGAATGCTGACATTGATTTATCCCACCCTTTAAACCTACCCTTGGAACCTAGCATGGAAATTATTATCTTTGGAGTATTAGGAGATGGAAACAAATTAAATATATCCCAAATCTCATTTATTAAGTATGGTTTAATAATAGCGAAAAAACTCATACTCAAATTCTGGAAAAAGGCTACTATACCAACACTCAAAATGTGGATTGGTAATATGTTGGAAACGGCCCATTTGGAAGAAATGAGACTCCTCCTAATAGAAAAAAAAGACCAATTCGTAATGAGTTGGTCTCTATTTATTGATCTTGTGGATTCATGGGGTGTAATAACATCGTAAAATTTAAAATTCTCGGTTTGAGTGAAAAATGATTAAGAACAAAAAAATATATATATCAACTTGTGGCGTGTGAGAATCTCCTTTCTGCTTCACTTTCTCACTTATTTCTTTCTTTACACTACACTCACTAGACTATTCTTTACTCTTCGATACTTTCTTTCTCATTTCTTTCTAAAAAAAAAATGAAGTTGTACGAAGAATGTTTTAATAATTCTGGGATCCTGTAAAAATGTACCATTAAAATGTAATGTACTTACTTCTAATAAATAAATTTAATTAAACAAATAATAATAAACCTACCCTTGTAGTGGCACCTAGTGGTGGTTTGGGGAAGTTGGAACCCTCATCATTGGTTGGCTCGATCACGTGACCACGGGGTTCGTTTATGGGTTTTTCTATTCAGTCGTCAGCGCTTCTCCCAGCAGCAGGAGATGTTCTTGAGTTAGCTGATCAGGCACGCGTGTACAATTATGTCCAATTACGTTTTTTTGTCTGTTAATAAAAAATCATTCAGCTCAACCTACCTGTCTCACTAAACCCTATCCATATACCTGTCTAAATGTTTCTTAAATATTGCAATAGTAGCAAAGATCTCAAAAAGATATGGGAGAGCAAGGATCCCAGCTGCCTGAGTTTTGAACCAGGTCTTACGTCTTGATCTATAAATAAATCTGCCATCAACCGTAAATTAGTGTGAATCAATTCCCTTTTGTATTCAAAGGAAGATACAGCGTGGAAACAGGCCTTTTGGCCCATCGAGTCTGTGCCGACCAGCCATCATCCCGTACACTAGCTCTATCCTACAAACTAGGGAGAATTTACAGAAGCCAATCACCCTACAAACCTTCACATCTTTGGAATGTGCAAGGAAATCGAGCACCCAGAGAAAACCCGTGTTGTCATCGGGAGAACGTACAAACTCCATTTTGACAGCACCCAAAGTCAGGATTGAACCCGCCAACTCTGGCGCTGTAAAGCAGCAACTGTACAGCTGCGCCACCGTGCTGCCATCATCCACCCTCCCAACATACTCAAGTACATACATCATCACTTTCTCACCCACCATCCTCGTCTTTGGACACCCTGTGCGTAGGGGAGAGGGTAGGGCCAAAGATGTACTGGTCGGGTTGCTCCTGGGCCTGTCCAAGCTAGCCATCCGCGAGTCTCACGGCGCCAGGCGAAAGAGAGGTCTGCCCGAGCCCAGCTGCCTGCCCCTTGCATCCGTGCCTGGGTGGTACTAGAGAGGGACTACGCCTTGTCCGTGGGCAGCCTGGAGGAATTTCCAGGACCGCTTGGCACCGAGGGGGGTTGAATGTATCCTGGACAAGGATTGTCATATAGATGTTTAATAGTTTACTTGGTATGTTTTTTTGTCATGTATTATGGTGGTGCGTTCTGGTGTTTTGTTTAATTGTATTGTAAATATTATTTTAATATTTCAATAAATATTTTTGATTAAAAAAAATAGATGTTCCACTATTCACACACATTACAAGGGGCAATTTACAATGACCAATTAATCTATCGGTCTGCGCATCTTTGGGATCTGGAAGGAAACCAGAACACCAAAAGGAAACCTGTGGGGTTACTGGGAGAATGTGCTCACTCCACACAGACAGACAATAGACAATAGGTGCAGGAGTAGGTCATTCGGCCCTTTGAGCCAGCACCGGCATTGAACGTGATCATGGCTGATCATCCACAATCAGTACCCCGTACCTGCCTTCTCTACATATCCCTTAACTCCACTATCCCTAAGTGCTCTATCTAACTCTCTCTTGAAAGCATCCAGTGAACCAGCCTCCAGCGCCCTCTGAGGCAGAGAATTCCACACACTCACAACTCTCTGTATGAAAAGGTTTTCCTCATCTCTATTCTAAATGGCTTACCACTTATTTTTAAACTGTGGCCCCTGGTTCTGGACTCCCCCAACATTGAGAACATATTTCCTGCCTCTAGCGTGTCCAAACCCTTAATAATCTTATATGTTTCAATAAGATCCCCTCTCATCCTTCTAAATTGCAGAGTGTATAAGCCCAGCCGCTCCAATCTATCAACATATGACAGCCCCGCCATCCCAGGAATTAACCTTGTGAACCAACGCTGTACTCCCTCAATAGCAAGAATGTCCTTCCTCAAGTTTGGACAGCATCTGAATCTAAGACTGAATCTGGTTCTCTTGCACTGTGGAGCAGCTTCTCTATTAGATGTGGTGTACTAAATGTAACAATCAGGAATAATTGTCATTATATTTTCCTACAAATAATACGGATCTTGGTTGACTGGTCTAATGCGCGTAAGGAGGAGAGTTTTTTATTGGGTATTTTATGCAATGGGAAGGGAAAGTATCACACTCTATACCTCTGCTCCACAGTTGTACTGGTTCAATGGTCCCATGGTTCTTTATTGTCACGTATGCACAGCACAGTCAAATTATTTTGCACAACCCACAGTTGCCATATTTTGGCACCACTTACAAAGAAAAAGAAAAAGTCCAAACTCCAGTCCACATACTGGAAATACTGGAGTACTGTTATTTTCCTGACAATATATAACAATATCCAGAATCAGGAAGTGTCATCATATTATTTGATCCTTGATATTGTTTAATTCTGGAGCAGATTTAAAGCTTATTAAGACACGCAGTTGCAACTTACTTAATTTGGTGCAGGTTTTAAATTGAATACGTGACAATAAAGAGCCATTGGACCAAAGTTCACTGGACAGTAATTGGCACATGTGACAATAAACTGAGCTTGAGATTTGAAACCTTTTCATAGAATCTATTGTCACATGTGCCAATTGCTGTACAGTGAAATTTGGTCAGATTTGTGAGGCACAACCTCCCAAGTACAAAACCATGCTGACTATCCCTAATCAACCCTTGCCCATCCAAATGCCTGTATATCCTATCCCTCAGAATACTCTCCAGTAAGTTACCAACTACAGATGTTAAGCTCATTGGCCTATAGTTCCCAGAATTTCACCTGCAGCCCTTTCATTACACAGATTTACAGCAACAGCAGTAATGATATTGCTTTGCCTTCACAGTTAAAGCTTGTCCCTTGGTATTTCACAGATGTGTAAAGTGAATGGATGCCAAGAGAAAAGGTAAATATAAAGATAACGAAAAACTTATCAAAAGAACTTTTCCAAGAAATGCCTGAAAAAGTGACATTGACAGATAGTGGCTGAAGGCATGCCCATTAATGGTTGAAGGGACAGAGGATACATTGAAGCAAGTCAGATGAGTCTCAAAGCCATAAAATGAACTGGTCCAAGTCAAAGGTTGCAGAGTATTCAAAGGGAAAATTGAGTTGTCACCAATTCAGATGGGAAAATAACTGCATGTGTGCAGTTGAGCAATTGTGCTTCTGCAAATTGCACTCTGAAACTACAATTCTGAAACTTGTCGAGCAATTTAAAGTCTTTATAAATGCTTACGCATGTTCTGTTTCTGGTGAAATAATTGTAAGAATATTTGGAATAGTTACCTGGTACTTTTTTTAAAAATGCATAAACACTTTGGAATCTGAAAACCAGACAGAAGTCTGACGAGTTCAAATAGCCCGAATAGCCACACATTGGTAGTCAATAGCAGAAAAATCTGGCCATTGTATTTGATACTGTCATGAGAGGCAACATTGGAAGAGATCCTTAACGTGCAATGAAGCTGGATGCTGCAGTGTTAAAAGGAGTTAAAATGCAATTTATTGCAACGTTTGCCTTATCCTACAATGGAGAGAACATAAAATCACGCTGAGCAACCATGCAGATGATTAGTAGATGGAACATGTTCAGTGGCTCTGGTTGAACTTTGGGTTCAGCTGAGGATATTTGACAAACGGATGTAGTGAGCAATAAAGATTCTTATATATCATCCGCAAGACCAGACCTATGAACTGCCCATCGCTCAATTTCTTCTATTCCAGCGATCATCTCTCCATGGAATCCCTTACGCATCAAAAGCCTGGCTGTGAGTGACAAGGTTGAGTGCCTCACAGAATGATGAGTGACTCATGAGGTTGACCACAAGATCAGGTCCAGCCTGAGATTAGTTGTGATGATCTCTGGTGGAAAGATTAGCTTCTGGTCTAGATCAGCCTGCATTTTCCAGTCCCGGGCAGTGTCCAGGAGGGTCGGTTCCTTTCTTGCAAATGGCTTCTCTGGAAATTATCCTGCCTTTACAAAAGGGGTGGTGTTTGAGAAACCAGGCGTTGGGGGAGAGAGCGCATTCGTGGTAGTCCTCCTTCCTTCCAAGGTAATCGCCAGTTGTCGCACAAAAAGAGTGTAAATTGAAAATAAATCAAAGACGAGGGACTCCAGCTGGTTGGCCATCATCTCAAAAGGAGCAAACATCAGAAAAAGTATGAAGATAGACGCAAAATGCTGGAGTAACTCAGCAGGACAGGCAGCATCTCTGGAGAGAAGGAATGGGTGACGTTTCAGGTTTAGATCCTTCTTCTGATCCGTTCTTTCTCTCGAGAGATGCTGCCTGTCCCGTTGAGATATTCCAGCATTTTGTGTCCATCTTCAGTTTAAACCAGCATCTGCAGTTCCATTCCTTCTCTCCAGAGATGCTGCCTGTCCTGTTGAGTTGTTCCAGCCTTTTGTGTCTATCTTTGGTTTAAACCAGCATCTGCAGTTCCCTCCTACACATTTTATCAGGAAAAGTGTGGTGGTCTGAGCATGTTCACTGTGCAATTAGATCATTATTTGAAAATCATTTATACCTCTTCCCATACCACAAACTATCAATCTCAGGATTGAACTTGTCAATTACTGTAACTTCCCCCTGTCGATTATTGGGAGAGTGTTTGACCATATTTCCAGGACCTTTGTGGGAATTGCTCATTAACATTACCTTTTAACGATTTGCCCCCTCCTCATTCCCCTGGCAACAGCTCCCATGAAAGGAAATAGCTTTTCTCTGTTTAATCTCCTGAATCATTTAATAATGATAAATGATGCAATGGCATCATCCCTAACATTTCTGTACCTAATGAAATTAAAGGCTAAACTACACTGTGTTCTTTCTGTCTAATCCTTGTAACCTTTAGTGTCAAAATGATAATTCTACCATTAGAATACAAAGTCTTCTTTCTTCTAATAATCCATATACAAAACCCTTTTCATTTTCTTTGCTGGTGCTGGTGATCCTCTGCCTTAGCAGCCATTTGATTTAATCCATGACATGAGTTGAAATATATGGCATTGATTTTAGAATGCTTATTCATCATGGCTGTAATTGTCTTACAGTAGATGGGAGAGTGAAAGATTTAATAGGAACTTGAGGGACAACCTTTTCCCATATAGTGTGGTGGGTGTATGGAACAAACTGCCAGATGGGTTAACAAAAGTGCTGGAGAAACTCAGCGGGTGCAGCAGCATCTATGGAGCGAAGGAAATAGGCAAAGTTTCGGGCCGATACCCTTCTTCAGACTGATGGAGAATGGGGGGGTAGGGGGGGGGGAAGAAGAAAGGAAAAAGGAGGAGCCCGAGGGCTGAGGGAGTGCTAGGAAGGGGAGGAGACAGCAAGGGCTAACGAAATTGGGAGAATTCAATGTTCAGGTCACCGGGATGCAGACTGCCCAAGCGGAAAATGAGGTTCCTCCAATTTCTGGTGTTGCTCACTCTGGCCATGAAGGAGGCCCAGGACAGAGAGGTCGGATACGGAATGGGAGGGGGAGTTGAACTGCTGAGCCACCGGGACGTCAGGTTGGTTAATGCGGACCGAGCGGAGGTGCCAGATGGGTTAGTTGACTAAAGTAATATAACAACATTTAAAAAAAGATTTGGATAGGTGCATTAGATAGGAAAGGTTTAGAGGGATATAGGCCAAACAAGTGAAGGTGGGACTAGTGTAGATGGGGCATCTTGGTCGGCATGGGCAAGTTGGGCCAAAGGACCCTTTTTCATGCTGTATGATTCTAGATCCAATAGACTAAAAATGTTGATTGCCCTGATTCAATTGTCTGGTGATGGCTTAATGCTGGTGCAACTTCTTTAGCTTCCATCAGTAGATTTAAACCCACACGCCGATGGCTAACTCTAGTTCAGTCCAGCAACATGGTAGGAAAATACTGCAGATGGTGGTTTAAACTAGAGATAGGCACAAAATGCTGGAGTAAATCAGTGGCACAGGCAGCATCTCTGGAGAGAAGGAATCGGTGACGTTTCGGGTAGAGACCAGACTGATGTCAGGGCACAGGGAGATACATAGATTAGGAAATGTAAGGTGTGAAAATAGGACAACGGGTATAGAAATCAAGGAAAATAGTAAGATTAAAAGAGAACTTACCAGTTTGAAGTTTGATCTTGATTTTATGAGGAGTTACGTTGCTGATTACGTGAAGAAGACCCGTCAATCTTCAAAGCAGCGGTATGGAATCATAAATAACAAACACTGAAGTGACATAGTAAGATGCGTGACTCGAGAACTACCAGATGATCTTTTATGAGAGAGGATTCGGCGTGGCGGGCATGTAATCACCAACGTAACTCCTCATAAAATCAAGATCAAACTTCAACCTGATAAGTTCTCGTTTAATCTTACTATTTTACTTCGGAGTCACTTGAGAGATTCCGTGAAGACTTCAAAGCTTTGTGATTTCATGCCGCAGATCGAAATCTCGGAGTCTCACTGCATCGATTAACTAAGGATGAGTGAATAATCAAAATGCATTAGCATGGTATTGATTCACATGTATTAATGGTTTATGTTAATAAAGAAATCAATAGCAACCCCTGTAACTCAGGGGAGGCCAAAGTGGACGCAAACAGATTGGGCAAAATCCTGGGTTAGTAACCGGCCTATGGAATTTTAAAAAAAAACAATTTAGTTGACCATCTTGCGGTCGCTAGGATATGGTCGCTGGGCATGTCCATTGCCCAGGCCGCTGATGTTGATGCTGACCTGGTGGAATGAGATATACAATCGTCAGTGTTAGTATCTGCATAACCCAGAACCTGCTGCAACCACCTTGAAATAGTCTGAACCAACCTTACTTTGTGTAGTTGTTTGTTGACTAATAAACAATGCTGATTCCATACTTCTTATGATTCTGGTGGCCTTGATAACATAGACGTGAGACCGTGGGGTATCCGAAAAATGATCTTAAATCATGCCACCCCTGGTCTGCTCTGCTTGTGTAGACCAGAATGTAAAATGTAATGGCACCTGCAGCCAATTCCATCCTATCTAGCCACAACGTTTGTAATGTTTGCCTTCGTTATGCTGATATTAATGTCATGACTAAGGATGTAGCTGGAACCCCTTGCTGAAGTAACATTCACACATTTTCAATAACCAACTGCATAATCTTGTAATGGGAGAACTTGTGTCAAGATCTTTTTAACAACACAATATCCGGGTTGAACCCGATAGAGTAGTTCCCTTTTGTTGCAGTTGTAGTGTCTCTATAACTGAATTATTGTCAAATACCATTTAAGAATGAACTGGAAAATGTCAGTAATCTGTACCGTATAAAAATGTAACATTAACATTTAAACAAAATGCTGACTGTTTTAAGACCCAGCTAATGAGGCAAAAATGGACGAAAACATAAAAGAACATTCCTCCTTTTGTAGCGAGAATGTATTTCTCCGCACTGTTGTGCCACATATTTTTGCAATCAGTGAATAAAAATGCACCAACATGTCGATATTCGATGGAGTATTGAACCATACTTTCATAATACTTTGAGATCCAATACCTATTCTGTGTTGTCATCGAACTAAACTGGATGATAAACCAGTGGCAAAGGAGATTAGGTAATTATTACAGGATGCTTTTACTTGATTACCATGTGACTAACATATGTCACCATCGTAGAGCAGCAACTGGAATTTGAGCATGTAGAATATGTATATTCGCTCAATAGCTCCTTACCCATGGGGTGCATCTAGTGTATATATTTAGTTGATACCAACAATTGAAGAATTGGTAACTCATGTGGTAACTCATTATCACCAATACCTCCAAGTAGAGATGGTATTTGGACCTTCTCATCTTGGAGTCCTTAGCATCAGTTTGTAATAACTGAATTCGACCGACCACACTACTGGAGCGAGTTTCAAGTTCAAGTTCAAATGAGTTATTGTCATGTTCAGCAATGCTGAATACTGTTTTTTCATCATTGAGACTGAGGTAGCTTCAGCTGACAATAGCATAAGGCTGTTAACAATGGTCTAATTGTCCTTTCAGAGGTTGCTACTTACACAATATCAGTTCCTTGATTTGCTCGGCTGAAACACAGCTGCTATATTGCCAATTATTCTTGATGAAAATAAACTCAGTTTTATAACAGATTGTTATTAACTCTTGCCACAGGATGGAGTCAAGGCTACTAATAATTAAAGGTAAATCCCAATGACCAACAAACAGTTTATCCCATTCCACAAAGCTTTACTGTTATAGTACAGTTAATTGTCTTTGGTAACCTCTGTAATGGGACTTGCATAGCATGAAACTTTGACCCTTATGAATCTGTTGTTAGTCAGGAAATAAGTTTTCATATTCAGAAGTTCATATGCCCAACACTCTCCATTCTTCATAATAACATGCCACTCCTGCCTTATTCCATGGGTTGTTTGTATGAGAACTTTTGCCCAATTTCCGAACATTAACTTTTAAAAAATAACCCTGGCCATAATCCAAACTTGCTTGGAATGCTACGACTGTGCCTCAACCAGATGTGTTTACCCTTTGTGGTTGTACAAAACAAATGTAAATATTACAACTTGTGAACGGTGCACTACCCATATTTTGGAAGTGCTAGACCCATTTTGTTGAGTAGGATTGGTAAGGTGCATGGAATTTCTGAGCTATCATGCTGCCCCCAGCTCCAGTGAACCGCTACTGCCAATGAGCGCCTGGGGTGCGTTCTGAAACGATGACCTTTGCCCGCGGTTGGCCTTAATTGATTTGTCTGCCGGGTTTTCTTCCCCTGTTGAACAGGCCTACCTGAATGACAGATTCAGCGCTGGCTCTCACATCCCCCTGTTGGCGCTGTTAACTGCCGGCACATATGTGCTTTAGTATGTTCTATTGACTTCTTTAGAGCCTGGAGTCAGTTATATCTTGACCTTTTGCTCTTCCCTCCTCAGAGATGGTGATTCGTAGGCAGTCCTAAACAGGCGCTGCCGCAGGTCGCAGCATACCAATACTGATAAGAACCCCTTGGACTTAACCCAAATAGAATATTCTGCTCGGATGGCAACTTTGTTGTCAGGAAAAAGGTACCTCTGACACGTGCCCTTCATCCATTGGGGTATGCCCCACGGCCATACCCTGAGACTCAGTGTCAGCAGGATACTGACCTGTCTTGGTCTCTGCCGCCAAGAGGGAGACCTGTAGCAGCTCTGTAACTGGAGCTGTTGGTGCAGCCTGCGGAGGTGGAACTACTGTCTCACCCTACCATCAGAGTCGGTGTCCAAACTAATCCTCATCTATGAAGATACTATCAAACAGTTCTCCACTACATACTGCTGACGCCTTTTTTGTGCATGATGACGCTGACACTCCTCCTGTTGGTGTGTACCCTGCTGCAGCACTGAATGCAATGGTTGCTGTATTTGGGATAGTTGTTTCAAATGCACTATCCAGCCCCGGTGAGGAATCATCGCCCGACTCCGTGGGCCTTGCTATCCAGCCCCAGTGCACAATCATCTCCCAAATCCGTGGGCGTAGCAGATTATGTGTAAACTTGAGCATCCCTGTCTCAGGCGTTGCTGGCACCGCCTTTCACCAAGGCCGGCGCTTTTTGACATGAAACAGCCCTGCACCAGGTGCTGCTAGCACGGCTCTCTCGTAGGCCAGTAATGTCACACATGAAGCAGCCCTGTCAGGCGCCACTGGCGCGGCCTGTCCCATAGGCCCGCTCTATTACACATGAAGCAGCCCTATCCCAGGCACTGCTGGTGTGTCCTGTCCTTTAGGCCCGCACTATTACAGTGTAAGCTCACAAAATCAACATTTTTAATGTATAACTTTACCTGTGAAGGGTTAAAACAATTCACAGCAACTTGTGCTAAACAACAAGGATTGTCGGAGACATATAACAATGACCTTTTATGACTATAACTTTACCTTTAGCTTTTAACTTAAGATAAACACTATAACATACATAAATTTGTATTATTAAGAGAAACCCTTTGTAGCCCGACTCACATGAGTCCAAATAGGGCTGAATGAGTCCCATTTAATTCCTTGCCTGGGGACCAACGTCTCTGAGCCACTGACCCCACTGTCAGTGACTCTAGCGTTACTTCCTTGCCGTTCCAACAGCATCCCCACAGGCTGGGAGCCGCTAACTGCACTGTCAGCGACTCTGGCTTCAATTTCCTGCCGTTTCACGGCATCCCTGCAGGCTGGGAGCCACTGACTGCCTTGTTAGCGGCTCCTTATCACGCAACCTGATCTATTTGCCGGTTATCCGCTTCCGCGGTCGGACTGGGTTTCCCCTCAGTCCATAACCGGCACACTCGTCGGGCTGCGAAACTGGCAGGAAAACCTCTGTGAAAAGAGGCTCCTGCCTGAAAAAACCTGGTAAGTAAAAACGAACTTACCTCTAGGTTTAACTTACCGCTGGCAGGAGCTCTGTCCTGCCAGACTGGTGCTTGTGCCAGTGCGGCTGAGGTACTGACGCGCATGCGGCTTGACGGGTCTTCTTAACGGAATCACTCACGTGACTCCGAAGTAAAATGTCAAATAGATCATTGTTAGTTGTGAGAAGGTAACAACAAAGAAAAATGTGGTCGGAGACAGTAAGTGATCGGAGAACTGAGAAGGGGGAGGGCTGGAGAGAGAGGGACAGCAAGGGTTAGTATGGTCTCAAGTCACCAAATGCACTTTCACCTCCTGCATCTCACCAATCATCTAAACCTCTTCCTTTTGCCTTTCAACCATTAAACATTACCTATCTCTGTTTTTATTGGCAAAACCCACAACTTCCTTGACTTAATGTTAGACCTCTCTTTGATTTCTGATTTGTCTTCCCTGCCTCAACAGTTCACTAGCTACATTTCTTCAAGAAATGTGAAGACATGTTTCAATTCCCATGCTCCCTCCAGCCTGATAATTTCTAATTCTCATTGATATATAATCCCTCCCTATAACCTTCATTGGGTGTGCTTTTAATTTTCCATTAAATGCCTCTCCCCTTTCCTTCTTTTCCTTTTCTCCTTATCCAGTGTCCTCTTTCTTTTGTTGTTCTAGACACCATACTGTGAATTATAAGCATTATTTCCTGTTAAAATAATTGATAGATGATTTTTTTTTTTTGAAAGCTGGTAGGTGTTTTGCTATAATTATTTGCTGGGAATATTCCAAGTGAATTATTAAAAATTCATTAATATGAATTCAAAATATTTCTCATGGACCTCTACAGCTGTGACTAGGCTTTGGGGCAGAATGGTGAATGTTTAGTGCAGTGATATTTCTACTGACATCAGTAGGAGTTTTTTTTTTTGCCTGGTGCAGCAGTAGAGTTGCTACCTTACTGTGCTAGAGACCCAGGTTGGATTCTAACTACGGGTACTGTCTGTACGGAGTTTGCACATTCTCCCTCTGGCCTGCGTGGGTTTTCTCCAGGTGTTCTGGTTTCCTTCCACAATCCAATGCTGTGCAGGTTTGTAAGTTAATTGGCTTTGGTAAAATTGTAAATTGTCCCTAGAGTGTAGGATAGTGCTAGTGTATGGATTGAGTGCTGGTCAGCATGGACTTGGTGGGCCGAAAAGCCTGTTTCCGACCTGTAAGTCTGAAAGTAAGCACAGCGAGAACTTAATTTTCCTTCAAGATAAAGAACATCCATTGCAAGGAGGGAAAAAAATGTAATCATTAAAAATGTAATCAAACTCAGAAAACAGAGTATGAATTAAAAGTGTAATGGCACAAAACTAAGATGAGAAGGTGGCCAGTACAGTGGAGCAAACATCCTCCTGGCCAGCTTGTGGTCAACTGGTGGCCATAACACTAACAGGAAAACTGTACTATCGGCTCTATTATTGGAATTCACAAAATGTCAATGTAACATTTACATTGAATTGAACATAATGAGGGGTGGCTGAGTTGATGGGAACATGAGGAGAATAAAGAGGCGTGAGCGGAAAAGTTTGATTGTCAACATGGCCTTGATTTGGGCTTAAATGGCGCTGAAAATGTGGCGACTCTTGTGAATGTATCTCAACATAACCTACATTTTTGTGACTAGAGAGTGATCCTAAGCTACAATCTACCTCATTGGAGACCATCAGAATATCTTTGATTGGACTATCGCTGCTGCTTTCTGTGGTAAAGACTCTGAGTGAAGAAATGTCTTCTTATATACTTTATGTCTTATAGTTAGACTTAACTTAACTTAACTAGAGAGTCCTCCTGAGCTACTAACTACCTGTGTATGAAGGAACCTGGTGCTGGTTTAAACCAAAGATAGACACTAAAAACTGGAGTAACTCAGCGGGACAGGCAGCATCTCTGGAGAGAAGGAATGGGTGACGTTGCAGGTCGAGACCCTACTTCAGACTTTGTCACCCATTTCACTGCACCTCGATACACATGCCAATAAACTAAACTATTTAAGCATAATTGTGCCTCTGCATTTTTACTGAACTATATGCAAAAAAGGAATTGAATGGTACTTAGGTACCTGTGACAATAAAGTATCAATGAACCATTGATGGTCTTTTGTCCCTAGTTCTCTGCTGCATGACTCTATGGGTTTATTTTCAATACTGCAAGCTACTTGCAAAGGCATCAACAACGACAGGTGTGCAATACATCGCTTTCAATAACCGTTTATCCATATGGCTTTATTAGGTCATTACTGATTTCAAATTCTTATTTATTTACAAGTTCCAGATGTCAATATGATTAAACATGATATTCAAGAAATATCAAACAAAACAAATGTGTTGTACTTTAAAATTAATTGTTAAGGTAATTTGGAATTTAATTTGTGCAGTGTAGCACCTTGATACAATTCTTCAAATACAATTTGCCAGGTGACCATGAAGTCAAAACTAATTTACGCCTGCCTCTTTAATTTCCCATTACATGTTATAGTTTGGGCAGAAGTGGCTCCACATGCTGGTGTTAGTGGCCAGATGACACGAGCTTGGGGTTTCCAGGGGGTCAAGGGGTGGAAGCTTTACAACTGTCAAAAGAAGTTAATCTCACAGCCGCATCTTCCTGCAGGCGGCTCCCCTGAGTCTGAACTGAGCAGTCTGCAGCATTTTCACAGTAATTTAATCGGCAGTAATTTTGACCACTGCTTCAGAGAGGTTCAGTGTCCCATTAGTTCCGTGCTCAGGAGGAAGTCACCGATTCAACGACTCAGTTGGAAGCCATCAATTGCTTGGCACTGTTCAGGCAGCGCGAGCCATTTGTGAACCTTTCCGATGGAGACTGTTTCTCTTTATCATCAGTAGGGACAGCTGTCTTGTTGTGAACGCCACAGGCGAAAGCCAAGAGGTAAAGCTATGATCATCACATTAGCTTCCAATATGTGTTCACTGATTATGCTATCCTTGCTTGGCAATAACTTTAGAAATATTACCTTCTCACGACGTTAATAAACTGGAGAGATGATTCCACAACCTGCTCCGTGTAATTAAGTTATAATCTGTTCACACAAAACAGATTGCTAGGCACAGCGGAAATTCTACCCTACACGTACCCAACTTCCCCCATTGTGATCAGCAGGTAATACTTGAAAAGTGGTGAGTCTGAGTTACTAAAACATATTTTTTCTTTCCTAATTTATTTTCACAGCTTTCTTTGCAGTTTACTGACCAGCTTGTTTGCAACGTGCTCTGGGGTCACATTTGCTCTTTAATATCAAACAGAACTATAAAATATGTTAAACACACAACGTTGGAGTAAAGGGTCTGTCCCACTTTCACGACCTATTTCACGACCTCCGCCGAGTTTGCCCTTGACTCATACTCGCAGCTTGGTCGTCACGAGGTCATAGGAGGTCGTAGGTAGGTCGTGATGCTAGTCGTAGGTACTCGTGGCATCAAGTAGGTCGGGGCGTTTTTCTAGCATGATGAAAAATGTCCAGGAGTAAAAAAAGGTCGTGTATTAGGTTGTGAAAGTGGGACAGGCCCTTAACTCAGAGGGTCAGACAGCATCTCTGGAGAAAAGGAACAAGGCTGTTTCGGGGCGAGACCCTTCTTCAGACCCAAAACGTCGCATATTCCATTTCTCCTTAAACGCTATCTGACTCGCTGAGTTACTCCAGCTTTTTGTGTCCAAATTCGTTTCAAACCAGATTCTGCAGTTCCTTTTTCCAATAATAAAACAGGCATCTACTTTGTAAAATACCAGAGAAATTCAGTTAATAAATGATCTAACGATGTACTCATGCAAACTATTCCATTATTGAAATGTCAGTGATATATTATTAAATACATTATTCTTTAAATAGCAGCTGCCTTCATTACTTCTGTACTGAGCTTTTAATATTTTAATACCTCTAAAATATCTTTCAGATCTTGCATGCAGGAAGGAACCCCCTACTAGCTTTTAGTTTAGTTTTGAGATACATCGTGGAAACAGACCCTTCAGCCCACCAAGTTTGCGCCGAGCAGCGATCTCTGTATAATAGTTCTGTCCTACATAGTAGGTACAATTTACATAAGCCAATGAACCGACAAACCTGCGTGTCTTTGGGATGTGGTAAGAAACTGGGGCAGCCGGAGAAAACTCATGCGGTCACAGGGAGAGCGTACAAACTCCATACAGACAGCACCTGCAGTCAGGATTGAACCTGGGTCTCTGGCACTGTAAGGCAGCGAATCGAACACTGCACCGCCCTCATCACTCCTTAATACTGAAGGAAAGGTTTAATGGAGATCTCTCATCTGCTCATGATCTAATGTAATTAGAATGGCCTATTCTTGAATTATTTAATGTGCATACATTAATACATGGCTACTGTTTTGCAGTCACTGACTATGTCACATGCTGCTTTTATAATGTGAAGTTGTGGTTAAAATTGGGGAATCTTATCCACTTTTTCACAAAATTAATAGATCAAGCAGAATTTGCAAAACCGGGATAACATTAGAGGACCAAAATCCAGAAAAAGATGGAATAAGGATTCCATTGCCATAAGAAAGGAGAAACATTAATTTTATACGTGACTCATCCAATACTGAAAGCAGAATTATAGTAAACCTTTGTACTTTGCACCTGATTTCAGGCAACTGAATCATCCTACCACAACCAGAGAGCAGTGCTGAACCACTCTCTGCTAATGTCCCTCGGACTATCCTTGACCGTGACCGGTACACGTGACAATAAACTAAACTGCAACCGAAACTGATTTGTAATAGCCATATATATTTTTCTTTTTTAAAGAAAATCCCAAAACTTAATTGTCTGACTTGTTTTTCCTCCCTATTTCTACAACTTCCTCTCCCATCAGCCCAGCGTCAGTTCATCAAATGGTGGGCTATTGTAGGTGACAGACTAATGTGTTAAAGGATTGAACATAACTGCCAGAAATCTGATTATTATTCATACAATTGGGCGCAGAGAGTATCCTTTAAATTGAGCAAGGAAACAAAGATATACTTCTAAAAACAAGAACTTTGGCATTTTACAAATAGATAGTCATAAGTGAACTGAAGCATAAATTGAACGAGCATTTGGATTGTTGTCATTTGTGTCTACTTGCTTCTCTCTGTGACATTGTGTGACTAATGGGACAAGCTCTGCATTTTAAAGGCAGTTCCTGTTGGTCTCATAAGTGAATTCATTGTATTGTAAACACATTAGCATATAAACTCAACATCACACACTGGATCAGTGGAACTTAATCGATTCCATCCCTTTAATATAGTCTGAGTCCCCTTGCTCACAAACTCTATCAAGGCACTGTTTATGAGCTGTTGTGAAGACAAATACCAAGGAAATTTTCTAAAGTCACGTGTCATAGAAACATAGAAAATAGGTGCAGGAGTAGGCCATTCGGCCCTTCGAGCCGGCACCGCCATTCAATGTGATCATGGCTGATCATCCACAATCAGTACCCTATTCCTGCCTTCAGATTCAGATTCAGATTCAGATTCAATTTTAATTGTCATTGTCAGTGTACAGTACAGAGACAACGAAATGCATTTAGCATCTCCCTGGAAGAGCGACACAGCAAATGGTTTGAATAAATAACAATAAGTGTCCGGCTGGGGTGATTGGCAGTCACCGAGGTACGTTGTTGAGAAATGTGACAGCCGCCGGAAAGAAGCTGTTCCTGGACCTGCTCCCCATTCTCCCCATATCCATTGATTCCGCTAGTCCTAAGAGCTCTATCTAACTCTCTTTTGAATGCATCCAGTGAGTTGGCCTTCTGAGGCAGAGAATTCCACAAATTCGCATCTCTCTGTGTGAAAAAGTTTTTCCTCATCTCAGTTCTAAATGGCCTATCCCTTATTCTTAAACTGTGGCCCCTGGTTCTGGACTCCCCCAACATCGGGAGCATGTTTCCTGCATCTAGCTTGTCCAATCCCTTAATCATTTTATATGTCATAGAGTCATAGAGCATAGAAAGAGGCCTTTCTGCCCACCATGTCCAGCAGCAATCCATACTAATAACGCATTTCCTGTCTCCATCAACTAACTCCATCCCGCATCCTAGTTCTCCTGCTACTACCGAAAGTATGGACAATTTACAATGGCCAATTAACCTCCCATCATCACTTTGACACATCATAGAGGATCAGCTGTGTTTAAATGAGACGGAAATATACAAGCACTTCAGACCCTAGGTCCAGCTCTGGCACGTATGCTGCTTGCACTCTTGGTCCTCTGGGTCACACTCTGGATTAATGAGTGAGTCAGATGCCAAAAACCAGAATGTCCAAGGAGTTAGTTACTGGATTCATGGATTCGGATCACTGGATTTTACTGTGTTTGGTTACATGTACAATGCTTGACTTTCGTATTTTCTTCAATAATCGCTTCATCCTTTCTTCGCAAGCTAATCACATAGAAACATAGAAAATAGGTGCAGGAGGAGGCCATTAGGCCCTTAAAGGCAGCACTGACATTCATTGTGATCATGGCTGATCGTCCGCTATCAATAACCCATGCCTGCCTTCTCACCATATCCCTTGACTCCACTAGCCCCTAGAGCTCTATCCAACTCTCTCTTAAATCCATCCAGTGATTTGGCCTCCACTGCCCTCTGTGGCAGGGAATTCCATAAATTCACAACTCTCTGGGTAAAAAAAAAAATTCTCAGTGGTGCAGTAGTGGAGCTGCTGGCTTACAGTGCCTGAGACCCAGGTTTGATCCTGACCACAGGTGCTGTATGTACTGAGTTTGTACATTCTCCCTTTGACTACATGGATTTTCTCCAGGTGCTCTGGTTTCCTCCCATACTCCACAGACATACAGGTTTGTAGGTTAATTGGCTTAGATAAAATTGTAAATTGTCCCTGGTGTGCAGGATGGTTTTAGTGTATAGGGTGATCACTGATCAGTGCCGGCTCAGTAGGCCTGTTTACACGCTCTATCTCTAAAGTCTAAAGATTTGCGGTTACCATGAAATTAATGCATTATTCATGTTGCATGCACAAAAGATAAGAAATTGATTGATATTAAATATCACTGAGTTACAGTTGTTAACAGTCATTGAACACGAGAAATTTGGTCAGAGAAAATTGGTGTTGACTTGAATTCAGCAGCTTATTCTTAAACAGGAGTGAATCTAGTCCAAGCTTTCTGTCAGAGGGATCTATTACAGATTTATGAGATTTATTCCGTTCTCCGCAATTATTGAAAGATATAAAATGCTTAACATATAACTAGTCCATAGCCATATGTGAAGAATTGGATTAAACCCACTGACACTTTCTGCTCAGGGACAATATTAAGCACAAGCACATGATGCCATTTAACGGCCAAATTATAGTGATTTATTTTCAATCGTGTGACAATATTTTTTTGGTGGATTTCTTTACACAGTCCACCTTAAAAACAACACACGTCTCTACTGAAAATTATTTAACAATTTTCCTTTGTATTCCTTTGGTTTCTACTGCCTCAACTCATCACTCAGTAAGAATACAACGAGGGGCTTGGTCCTTCACCCTGCCAAGAGTATATAGCTCACCCAGCTTTCTCTTGGTGATATGCCAATCAATTAGTTTAGATTAGTTTAGTTTAGTTTAGTTTAGTTTAGTTTAGTTTAGTTTAGTTTAGTTTAGTGACACAACACAGAAACAAGCCTTAGCCCTTACACTGGGGACAATTTTACATTTGTACCAAGCCAATTAACCTACAGACCTGTACATCTTTGGAGTGTGGGAGGAAACTGAAGATATCGGAGAAAGCCCACTCAGTCACGGGGCGAAAGTGCAAACTCCGTACAGACAAGCACCCTTAGTCAGGATCGAACCCAGGTCTCTGGCACTGTAAGGAAGTAAGTCTACCGCTGCGCCTCCATGCCGCCCTTCTTTCAACCTTTCCGTGAAAGAGAATTTATTAATAATTTGGGCCTTTACGCCTTTGGCATTTCCAAGCTAAGGAACCCATGTTGTGGGCAACAGTACCTTATCTCAAGGAATGGCAGTAACATTTGCCTCATCCCCTCACTTAGAATACTTCCCTATTGTTTCCCTATTGTTTACACCAAAAGTAAAGTAATTATTTACCTTGCTAAAAATTAGAGTTCAAGCCTTTTGCCTTGCAAAGTTCCTTTGTGCAAAGTCTGGCAACAACTCCAATTAATTGAATGGCGGAATGGCCTACTCCTGCACCTATTTTCTATGTTTCTATGTTTCTATACCAGAGCTCCACATTGCCCCATTTAGTCAAGTGTTACTAAGGGTATTCGAGGTTTCCTAAGGAAATTAGGAAATACATAAATTAAACATCAATGAGCAGAGCATTGGTGAATAAAAGCTCACAAACTCATTCTCAACAACATTTTTTATCACACTGCAGATCATCGAGAGTGGACTGACTGGGACAAGATTAACCAGCTTTCAATTGTCCCATTCTTTCCTGAACAAACTGTACCTGAGCAATTCTCCGCATTGTTAGGTAGCTGTCAGCATTGTACCTGTGCTAGAACAGATTGACTAAAGCAAAGCTGGTTCTGAAGCTAGAAGTAAATCAGAACTTGAGTACAACACACAGAAGATGGCCCACTGCTTTTGGTGTAACTGGTGCCTTTAACAATGGCATTCTATCACATGGATAAATCAAATTGGCTTCAGGAGGGGGTGAGGGCACTTCTGTCTCAGGAGGTTGTAAATACTTCACCTTCATCTCTAGCATTCATACGCTAGCCCTTCTATCATTGAGGATAGAGATATTCTTGACGTGTTATTCACCATTTATTTGTCCACTTTTCATTACTCTGTGGCATTACTCCATGCTAAAACATTGATCTGATCTCACAGTTGTGTGAACTCTTGCCCGCATGTATCGCATGGCGCTTTTCCAAATTAGTTTGCACATGCCCCTTTGTTAACACCTCATTTTAGCTCTACTTTGTGCTACCTCCAGCATGCCCTTCTGAGCTTTGCCTTGAAGCAGGGACAATCCCCTGCTCACATATTGAGGGAAATGCAAGCGATGATCAACGTGGTTATGGCAAAATATAATTCTGCTGCTATCGGTGAGCCACAGTTCATCATGTGTGCCTGGCTTTGAACTACCAGGCTTGTTCTATTTCATTTAATGTAAAAGTCGTACCGCCCTACATAATCCCTGGTTAAAACATAGGACATTGTCTCAACAAGCACTACGTGCAATATGTAACCCATTCGGTCTACGACCACTTGTGACAGAGAGAATGGTGAAAATGAGGTTGGTGGATTTATCCTATGTGTTAGTCCACTTTTCAATAGGTTGCAGTCCCACTGTGGTGCCATGAAGCCATTCTTTGTAAAGGACATTGAAGTCCCCCACCAGGAGTACATTCAGTGCTCGGTACTCTCACGGCCTCTTCCAAGCGTTGTTTAAAAAGTATTCATCCGCTGAAAGTGGACAAAAGGTGATAGTTATACAGCTGTTCAGCTGTGTAGGAAGGAACTGCAGATGCTGGTTTACACCAAAGAGAGACACAAAATGTTGGAGTTACACAGCGGGACAGGCATCATCTCCGGAGAACAGGAATGGGTGACGTTTTGGGTCGAGACACCTTCTTCAGAGCTGTCCAGCTGTAGGTATTAAATAAAAACTGGAGTGCCAACTAGATTTGCCTTCAGTTTGCATACATTGTACCTATGAAAGCACTTTAAATGGTCAGTTGATACTCTGGCTAGATCGCCACATGCAGCTTTTGTTCTGTATATGCGGCTCAACACAGTACCCCGTCATGAAAGCTGAGTGAGAGTATAATGCTGCCATCATCTCCTGTCTGAGCAAAGGTTAGCAATAAATGGAGAGGTATTACTAGCAAATGATTTTGAGAACTGGTGGCTTGGTTTGACATAAGTTGAGTTTGTTCAATGGTGGTGTGCCAGTATTCCTTTTATGAAAAAGATTTTGTCACCTTTGGCAAATGTTAGTGTGCAGTAAGCAAGATAAAAATGCGTCATTTTTTTGTTCTTTGATTGCACTGTGTAGATTGCATAGTATGTCCATGCCAACGCAGTACATTCATTCCAACAGTGTAATGGGAAAGGTTTGTCCCTTGAAGTCCTGTTCTAAAGGTTATTTATTATCCTTGGAACAAAATTACATTAAATCAGCAGGAGTTCTCATTCTGACTGAGCACTGACCTTAACTTCCAGGCACGTTCAGATGGGGTTTCAACCACTTGTGTGATTACTTTTAGGAAACTGTGCTAGAAAACCCAGAGGCAAAATAGTTGTTGATTTTCACAAAATAATGTCAAGTGCATCATTCCTATGATCTTAGTGTGCTGGATTCTATTTACTGGACAGAGGCGCAAGAGACTGCGGATGCAGGAACTTGGAGCAAAAACAAACGCACTGGAGAAGCTCAGCAGTTTGACCAGTAGCTGTGGAGGGAAGAGGGCCACGTCAACATTTCGGGTTGACATCCTGCATCAGATTTGGTGGGGGGGCAGAGCGGTGGGTGGTGTGGAGAGGAAAGAGGTCATAGTCATTGAATCATGGAGCGATACCACAAGGAAACAGGTTCGCCCAGGTTCGGACCACCTTGTCCATGCCAACCCAGTTGACATACTGGAAAGTCCCATTTGCCTGCGTTTATCCCATAGCCCTCTAAATCCTTCCTATCCATATATCTGACCAAATGCCTTTTTTATAAGTTGTAATGGTTTCGACCTGCAGAGCTTCCTCTGGCAGTTCATTACAGATACGGTCAACCCTCGGAGTGAAAAAAGTGTCCCAGAAGTCTCTCTTAAATCTCTCCCCTCTCACCCAAAGCCTCTGCCCTCTAATTTCGAGTCTACAACCCTGGGAAAAACACTGTGAGTGTTGACAGTAGTTCAATCCATCACCGACATACCTTAAATATCAAAAGACAATATAAAAATTCTTCCCAGTAAGAAACAGACGAACAGTGAACTTTAAGTCTAACCTAGATCCAGTGCAGGTCACTGCTGAAGGCAGTAAATAGGAGAATGATGTTCAAATGGCCCTTTTTATTGGATCAAGATTTTTGTGGTTTGGTTTTGGACATGCTGTAATTTGTTGAGGTGGAAAATGAGTGACTAATAAGAAGTCAAAGAGGTTGTGGGAAGAGAGGTTTAGGTGTGAACTTAAGGAAAATACAATACAGTCAATATCACAAAATTAAAGATAAATACCTCGAAGCTGAAAATCACTCGTTGTGGAGTTGTGGATGGAGTAATGGGGTAATAGTTTGTGTGTGTGTGTGTGTATGTATGCCTGTGTGTGTATGTGGCTGTGTGTGTATAAGTGTTTCTGTGTATGAGTGTGCATGTTTATGTGTGTGTGTGTGTGTGTGTGTATATGTGTGTGCGGCTGTGTATATATGCGTGTGTATGTATGTGTGTGTGCATGTGTGTGTGAGTGCGTGTGTATGTTTGTGTGTGTGCATGTGTGTGTGTGTTGCCCCTCACTATGGCATAACCTGAAACATCATGAAGTGTTTTTTACTCTGCCCCATGTCATGGGGATTCTCATTCGTCAAGGAATGAGGTTCCCAATGACACAGGTTCAATCCTGACTTTGGGTGATGTCTGTATGGAGTTTGCACATTCTCCTGACGTCTGCTTGTGTTTCCCATGGGAACCTTGGCTTCCTCCCACATCCCAAAGACTGGTAGGTTAATTGGCCACAGTAAATTACCTCAGGTACACGTGGACAGTAAGAAAAATGAGGGCAGAGGCATTTGAAAGAGAATGGCTGCAACAAAATAATTGTCAGAGTGGGAATTAATGAGTTTGCTCTAAGAGCCTTCACAGATTCAATAAGCTGAATAGCCTCCTTATATGTTGAAAATAAAATAAATAAAATGACTTGGAGAAGACCCAATATTGCAATAAATGTTGAAGCTTTCAATGAGAAAACCAATCATTCAACTGATATTCATGTTCATGTGCCTTAGAATTTCAGGTTGAGCAAGAAAACTATACAAGTGTTTAAATATCCTCAATCAGATAAGAATTTGCATTTGCAACTTTACTTTAATTTTAAGTCCATTTCTGTAATGATATTTAGCTGTGGTGACCTTGAATACACTTACACCAATGGGTCTATGAAAGCCTCCAAGGACTGCATGGCAGCAATTATACTGCTTTCCACTGGGGGTTCGTCTGTTTGATTTAGTTTAGTTTAGTTTAGAGATACAGCTCGGAAACAGGCCCTTCGGCCCACCAAGTCCACACCGACCAGCTATCCCCACACATTAACACTATCCTATACACACTGGGGACAATGTACACTTATACCAAGCCAATTAACCTACATACCTGTATGTCTTTGGAGTGTGGGAGGAAACCAAAGATCTCGGAGAAAGACCACACAGTTACGGGAAGAACTTACAAACTCCGTACAGATAGCATCCATAGTCGGGATTGTAAAGCTGTCCTTTTAATTCCAAAGATAGACACAAAATACTGGAGTAACTCAGCGGAACGAGGAAACACCTCGGGAGAGAAGCAATGGGTGACGTTTCGGGCCAAAACCCTTCTTCAGATGGCCGAAACGTCAGCCATTCCTTCTCTCCAGAGATGCTGCCCGCCCCACTGAATTACTCCAGCATATTCTGAAGATTGGTTCTTCTTTGGAATTCATGGCTGCTGCTTCCACGTAATGTTATAACCCCTGAATAATCCCTAACGTAGCATCATCAATCAACTCGGAAACAACAGAATCTCTGAAATCAAAGCTTCCTAAACCTTGTGGGACTGCCTGAGAAGAAGAATAAAATAATCAATGCCTGCAGAATTACACAGGAATTGAATAATGTTATATTCTTAGGCAATTTTCAGTTTTCTTGGAGACAGTTTCTTGTGCAATATTTTAGTTACTGTCAAAAATTGACCAGCTAAGATCTTAAAACTTGACACCATGTATTGGTCAAAATTCTTACTGAAATTGTACCAGGGAGAGAAATTTATATCCATGTAGTCGTTTATTACATCTTTCTCTGGGCCTGAGGCACGATCTAATTCAAAGCTGTAATATTATCATTTGCAGCATGAAAAGAAACAGTGGCAGTAGCCTGCAGGTGCACAAAGTTGACATTACCATTGGTGTGTCCAGGCCGCCTTGTTGACAGAATGTGTAGGAAGGAACTGCAGATGCTGATTTAAATCGAAGATGACTTCCAAATAACCCTTGCTTACCCTCTCTCTCCATCCCTCCCCCTTCCCAGTTCTCTGGCGAGTCTTTCTAACTTTGACTACATTTTATCTCTGTTTGCTTTGTTGTTACCTTCTCCAAACTAATAATGATCTATTTTACATTTATCTTGATCCTTGATCTCCATTCCCTTTGTCCTGTTTTCACACCTAACAGTTCCTTATCTATATGCTTCCTTATCTATGTACCTCCCACTCCCCTGACATCAGTCTGAAGAAGGGTCTTGACCCAAAATGTTGCCTATTCCTTCTCTACAGAGATGCTGCCTGTCCCACTGAGTTACTACAACATTTTGTGTCTTTCTTCACCCTGCTGACTGCACAGGCTTTGATGGTGAATAGTTAGTGTGTGCAGCTTCCACTGTTGCACCCTAAGATGGCAGCACTGCCCATAAAAATCAGACAGTTTCTTGACACCTCGGCACGGTGGTGCAGGAGTAGAATTGCTGCCTTACAGCACCAGAGACCCAGGTTCGAATCTGACTATGGGTACTGTTTGTATGGAGTTTGTCTGTTCTCCCTGTGACCTGTGTGGGCTTTCTCCAGGAGCTCTGGTTTCCTACCACACTATAAGATGTACAGGTTTGTAGGTTAATTGGCTTGGTAAATTATAAATTGTCCCTAGTCAAGTCAAGTCAAGTCACATTTATTTATATAGCACATTTAAAAAACAACTCTCATTGACCAAAGTGCTTTACATTATATATTATATAGTATACACAAGCAGGCTACATGCACATATACAAATAGCCCTCCCTCAGAGGATGTTAGGAAAGGCTTGGGAGAACAGATACATTTTTAGACTAGACTTAAAGGAGTCGATGGAGGGGGCAGTTCTAATGGGGAGGGGGATGCTGTTCTACAGTCTAGGAGCTGCGACCACAAAGGCGCGGTCGCCCCTGAGCTTATGCCTAGACTGTGGGACATCAGCAACTCCAAGTCGGCCGATCCATCACACGGAATGGATTTCCCACCATTAACTCCATTTACCTCGGAAAAGCAGCCAACATAATCAAAGATTGTCCCACCCCAGTCATTCCTTCTTCTCCTTGCTCCCGTCCAGAGGGAGATACAAAAGATTGAAAGTGCGTACCGCCAGATTCAGGAATAGCTTCTTCACCTCTGATATCAGGCTTCTGAATGGTCTTTCCATACAGATCCCTGTTCCATTCACCTCTATCCCACTGTGGACATTGACTATTGTCCATGGAACTGATGTGCTACAATGCTGAAAACTATATTCTGCACTCTGTATCTTTCCCTGTCTGTTGTACTCGCATTTGACTTCATTGTATTTATATGCAGCATTATCTAATCTGTTTGGATAGCATGCAAAACAAAGATTTTCACTGTCCTTCGATACACAGATTTGGTTTGCAACTTCCATCCGATGTCATAACTTAAATGACCAATAAAATTTAGGTTTAGATACCCCGAGAACAAGGTTTTTAGATTAGATTAGATTCCTTTATTGTCATTCGGACCGTTCGGTCTGAACAAAGTTGTTACCATACAGTCATACATATAATTTTTTTTTTTTAAACACACACAATAAACACATATCCAACATCCACCACAATGTGTTCACCAGGCACCTCCTCACTGTGGTGGAAGGCAAAAGTCTTAAGTCATTGTCTTCATCCCTCCTAGTTCTCCCTCTGCGCTGAGGCGATCCAGGCCTCCAACGCCGCTGGAGCACCGCAGCTCTAATTTGGACCGCCGCCACCGCTGGAGCACCGCAGCTCCAAACCAGGCCGCCGCCGCCGCCGCTGGAGCACCGCAGCTCCAAACCAGGCTGCCGCCGCCGCTGGAGCACCGCAGCTCCAAACCAGGCCGCCGCCGCCGCCGCTGGAGCACCGCAGCTCCAAACCAGGCCGCCGCCGCCGCCGCTGGAGCACCGCAGCTCCAAACCAGGCCACCGCCGCCGCTGGAGCACCGCAGCTCCAAACCAAGCTGCCGTCGCTGCCACTGGAACACCGCAGCTCTAGGCTGGACCGCCTCCACAGCTCCACCATTAGGCCTCAACAAAGATGGTGACAGGGGACACGCATCCCCCAGAAGGGTGAGACTAAGACTCTGTTTCTCCCACCCCCCAACACCCCACACCCCACATACACAACCTAGTAAAAAAAAATTCTACTAAAGAAACACTAGACAACAAAAGAAAGAAAAAAACAGACGGACTGCAGGTAAGCCGCAGCTGCCAGCCAGCGCAGCCACTTCCGGCTAATTTGTGAAAAGAACATTAGAACAGTAAAAGTCAAAACAGACTAGAGTGCAGATGTATCTGTGCAACGTGACCATCCAATGGAGACAGTCCATGGGGGTGGGGGTACTCAGCAGGGCCAGTTCAGAGCCGCTATAGCTCTGGGTATGAAGCTGTTCCTGAGTCTGGAGGTGCGAGCGTAGAAGGCCTTGTAGCGTCTGCCGGAAGGGAGTAGTTCAAACAGTCCATTACAAGGGTGAGAGGAGTCTTTATGGATGCTGACGGCCTTCCTAAGGCACCGTGTGTGGTAGATGCCTTCCAAGGCTGGTAGCAGTGTCCCAATAATCTTTTGCGCTCTGTGGACGACGCGCTGAAGAGCTCTCCTCTCCGCCTCCGTGCAGCTGAGATACCACACAGAGATGCCATACGTTAGTATGCTCTCTGTCGTGCAGCGGTAGAAGGTCGTCAGCAGCTGTTGGGGCAGACCAGTCCGTTTCAATGTTCTTAGGAAGAACAGTCGTTGCTGTGCCTTTTTGACCAGCGCAGCAGTATTGGTGGACCATGTGAGGTTCTCTGAGATGTGAATGCCCAGAAACTTAAAGCTGGACACTCTCTCCACACTGTCCCCGTAGATGGAGATTGGGGCATATTCCCCATTCTGCGATCTCTTGTAGTCAATAATCAGCTCCTTGGTCTTAGAGGTGTTTAGTGACAAGTTGTTCTGTGAGCACCAGTCCGCCAGGTTCTGCACCTCCGCTCTGTAGTTTGTTTCATCACCGTTGGTGATCAGCCCGATCACCGTTGTGTCGTCTACAAACTTGACAATGGTGTTGGTGTCGAATGCAGGAACACAGTCGTGAGTGAAGAGGGAGTAGAACATGGGGCTCAGTACACAGCCCTGTGGTGTGCCGGTGCTCAGGGTGATAGTGGAGGACAGGTGCGGCCCCAGTCTCACTGCCTGCGGTCGCTCCCTCAGAAAATTCAGGATCCAATCGCATATCAGTGAGCTGAGGCCTTGCTGGTGGAGTTTGGTGGTGAGCTTTGTGGGGATGACCATATTGAAGGCAGAGCTATAGTCAATGAAGAGCATCCTCACGTAGGTGCCCTGTCTTTCCAGGTGGGTCAGGACGGTGTGAAGAGCCACAGAGATGGCATCATCTGTGGATCTATTTGCCCTGTATGCAAATTGATGAGAGTCCAATGAGGCAGGGATGCTGGATTTGATGTGGGAGAGGACCAGCCTTTCAAAGCGCTTCATTGGTATTGGAGTTAGGGCAACCGGGCGGTAGTCATTCAGGTTGGTGACTTTAGACTTTAGACTTTTTCGGCAGTGAACATTATGAACATTGTGAACATTAAATGGCGAAACAGTAACAGTTTTGGGATTGGATAATTATGTCAGCCTAAATTCTATCACATTTATCTTTTATATACATCAAACATTTTGTTTTTACTAGGAATGCATGATATCAGTTGTTATCATTTATTAAAGGATGTCTCAGTGATTAATATCACAGAAAACTTAATTTTATTGCAATGTCAACTCAGCTCAAATGCAGGGCTATGCGGCTTCTAACAGAAGTATGGTGAAGTTTTCCATTTCATTTTCAAGTTTGGTTTGATGTCCATCATGAAGTTTCCATTGGAATTGACACTGTTATTGTTAGATTGGTAGAAGACAATGTTTAGACTTGTCAAACATGCCAGATGAATGAAATGGTACTGGGGAAGAGGTAAGCACTCAGAATGATCCTGTCAGTACTCTGGGCTGACCTACAGTACATGATCTTTGTGAGCATCTGTTCAGAGTTATACTTACAGAAGATATACTTCACAACCAGAGCCATGAAAACCCTTTGCAGTTCTGGGAGGGCAAACTCCAGAATACAGATTAGTACCAAAATGAATCTGTGGAATAACCTGTAATATTTTGTTTGGTATTATTCTGTATTCAGGAGGTAGATCTCTTTGTCGTTAAAGTAAAGGAGCAGCATAAGTTTATAAGTTGATAGGGGAAGAATTGGGCCATTTGGCCCATCGAGTCTACTCCGTTATTCAATCATGGCTGATCTATCTCTCTCATTCTCCTGCCTTCATCCCGTAACTTTTGACACCCGTACTAATCAAGAATCTCTCAATCTCCACTTTAAAATTACCCAATGACCTGGCCTCCACAGCTGTCTGCGGTAATAAATGCCACAGATTCACCACATTCTGACTGAAGAAATTCCTCCTCACCTCCTTTCACGAGATACGCCCTTTCATTCTGAGGTTGTGCCCTCTGATCCTCGACTCTCCCACTACTGGAAACATCTTCTCCACATCCACTCTATCCAGGCCTTTCACGATTATGCTTGTGCAAAAACAGATGGTCAGTGCTCTTTATCTGCCAGTCCAACTCAATTCAGATCCTTTGATAAGAGTCTGAAGGGACTGTAAATAAGATATTATGGAACTGCAAGTTTGCAGGAGTCCTTGGACGTATTGACTAAACTTCATCAATATAAGCCCTAGACTGTCAATCAGCACCGTTTAATCAACTTGAGGACATGACATTCTTTGAATGTTCAACTGCTTTGTGGTTTCTGGCACAGTGCCCTTCACAATATACCCAGTCTGCTGGGAATCTCAATGAGATACTCTGTGGCTGTATGGAGTTCCTGTTCTGTCAAAATCGACTCACAATTCACAGTAGCTAAATCTATTGTTAGCAATTGAATGCATTTGTTCGCATCTCTAACTTGTTGGAAAACAGGTCTGGACTTTTTGTGGGTTACACAAAAAGCTGGAGAAACTCAGCGGGTGCAGCAGCATCTAAAGAGCGAAGGAGATAGGCGACGTTTCGGGTCGAGACCCTTTCCTTCTTTAACAATCTGGACTTTTTGTTTTGGGTAGTATTAGACCAAGTACTAGGCAGCACAGAGATACAATGGTTGAGTTCAGGCATGTGCTGTAAGTAATTACTCCGGGTCGGCACTCAGTCGGATAAAAATAAAAACTGCGCCTGCGCAGATTGTTCTCCCCGTAAAAATAAAAAATAAAAATAAAAACAGTAACAAGTCAATTTGCCCAAGGCTTCCTAGTCTCCTTTATTCTGAATTACTGAAGGTGGAGGGGGGTGGGGTGAAGGGTGATGGCAAGTGGAGAAATGGTGGGAAAAACGGGAGTACACAGGGAAAAGTTGAATCAGTTGTCATCTTATTGAATGACAACACTTGTTCAAGGGACCAATTGGTGGAACAGTTCCTTTCACAGTGTATGGGGAGTCTGTGCCAGGGGTAAAGTTTCGGGGAGAGCAGGACTGTTGAGAATGAGGGGGTCGGGGATAATGCCAGTAACTCACTCACTTACCGCTGCCGTGGCGCTCCAGGCGTGGAGCCACCACATTGTAGCCGGGGATAGAAGCAGTTTGGGTAGCTGCGAGCGGTCGCCGGGAGCCGACAGTCAAACTGTCCGCCACTTCAGCGCCTTCTGCCGGCCCGCTCACTTCTGGCAGTGCTCTACATCTGAACAACTCTCACCTTCCGCTAGCTCATGTCAGCGGCTTCCTGCAAATCCTTAAATTCCCACAGCTGAGTAACCTCAATCGCGTTGTTGGAATTTAAGGATTTGCGGGACATGAGTGAGGCCAGCGAGCGCAGGAGAGAGGTTTTGCACGCCTCCTTGCAAGGACCGTCGCAAGTGGTATTTAAAAACATAAACACAAAATTTACTTACCACATTATCGGTACACGAGCAGCATTCTTCTCTCCCTGTTTCCTAAGATACACTTAAAATATTGCCAATCCATATTTGAAAACCTCGCCAAGAAACTAGCACTGCGCACGCGCAGTAGGCTGCTGCGCCTGCGCAGTGCTGCAAAGGCAGAATTTCTGCTGCCTTCAGCCCCGCTTGAAATTGATGCTTGAAGCAGCGCTGACGGCACGTGGGCTGCACAGAGCTTCACATGTTACAAGCGCTGCGGATGAAAGGCATGGAGAATTCTGCCTACCTAAGAGATCGGTCTCTTACGTAGGCATAATTCTCCCATGCCTTTATTATTTATATTTAGTAATTACTATGTTATAATTTTAGTCAGGGTAGGCAGTGCCTACCTTGCCTACCCTGACGGCATGTGCCTGGTTGAGTTACTGCCTTATGACGCTAGAAACCCAAGTTCGATCCTGGCCACAAGTGCTGTCTGTCTAGAGTTTGTACGTTCTCCAGATGACCTGTGTGGGTTTTCTCCAGGTGCTCTGTTTCCCTCCCACATTCCAAAGTGGTGCAGGTTTGTAGGTTAATTGTCTTCTGTAAATTGCCCCTGGTGTGTAGAACAGAACTTGTATATGGATGATCACTGGTCGGCGTGGACTCGGTGGGTCAAAAGCCTTATTTCCATGCTGTATCTCTAAACTAAACTCGTGGAAATACCCAGCAGCACAATCATTAACTGAATATTTACTTCTAACATTTATCAGAAGCAATGCTGATAAGTAGCCCTGTTATTTTTAGTAAAAAATCATAGAGCGGAGCAAGATAGACCACTCATGCAAAATCCAATGGACTGACGTGTTGTACGCTACGGAGCGTAACTTCCGCCATTTCAGTAAACCCGACCCAACTTCAGTTATGCCTCTCGCAGTGTAATCAGTGTTGCGGGGGAACAGTTTGTGTGTTTGTAAATGTTGTAAATGTTTTTTTAAATGTTCTTTTTAAATGGCTCATGTCCTGTGTTTGAATTGATTTTTTTATTAAACTTGGTGTAATCAGCGTTGTGGGGGAACAGTTTTGTGTGTTTTAAATGTTTTTTATATAATATATATAAACACATATATATTCATTTTATATATATATATATATATGATACTTTGGTCTGAAGTGAAGAACGTTGACAGCAGTCGGTTAGCTTTCTGGCTGAAGCAAAGGCCAAGACGATCCAGCAATCCCGAATATATCTAATATATCTTCGCTAAACTATGCCACTCGCTTTGACGAATGCTATGGATGTATCCATCCAGCACAATCTCTCAGTTCATTTGTTTACGCATTTAATTTAGGTATTGGCTCCAATACGATAGTGATGATTAAAAAAATCTAGAAAATATAACACATAATAAAAGAGTCGCTCAGAATTGTTACAAATTATCCACATCACCTAGCCTGATGAGCATAATAGTAGCAGTTCCAAGGAAGATTACGTAAAATCATATTGTTTGCCATTACATTAACAAGAATTAAAATTATTGATAACTTTATTATGTTTGCTCAGCATTGGGCCCCCTCTTTCCGCAGGCATACATTATCAGAAGTATAAAGTGGTTCAATAAATACAACAAGCGTTGTGTTTTACAAGATGCAAGATGCTTAACATTCTTGTGTGATTAAATAATGTATTTTCAATTGCATTTAGCATTTATCTTGTCAACGTTGCCTTAAAACAATATATTTTTTTAATTTATTATAAGCAGTGTACAAAAATATAATCAGCGGCATATGACATAATACAGTTATTGTACAGCTTCAATTTTAATTTTTAGCTAAAGATGAGAGAAAGTGAGAAAAAGCAAGAGAAAGAGAAAGTGGCTGTGCAAGAATAGAACCCCTAGACTACCAAATTGGTGTAGCCAAAGAGTGAGTAAGTAAAAGAAATAAGAAAGACATAGATAAATAAAAAGACAAAAACAGAAAGAAAAGCAAAAAGTGATGATATACCTGCTTCGTATCCCTCCCCACCCATCACCCAGACCGTAATTAGATTTAATTCCAAAATTGTGTTGCACCATACTATCCTTGTAATGAATCAATGAATGGTGTCCATGTCTTCGAAAAATGCTCTGGTTTTTCTGCTAAGACAAGTCTCATGTTTTCAAGATGTAGCGTCTCAGACATGTTTGTAATCCACATTTTAATAGTAGGGGCAGATGTATTTTTCGAGAATTTGAGTATTAGTTTTTTTGCAGTTATCAGACCATAATTGAGGAGACATCCTTGAAATATTGATAGCTCAGAGCAGGCTTCTGACATTCCTAGAATAATCAGTTCCGTGTCAGGGACCAGTTTTGTTCTTAATGTTTTTGAGAACATTTCAAAAATTCCTCTCCAAAGGTTATGTAATTTTATGCAAGAGGCGAAGGAATGTATTATAGTTGCTTCTTGAAGGAGACATTTGTCACAAATAGGAGATACCTTAAAACAATCATACATTAACATTTCTCTTGTGGCTAATCCCAATTCCTGAAATTAACATATTTTTAATTTTAAGAAGATTCAACAAGCGTGCACATTATTTACAATCTTCACTTCTATTTAAAACAGTGCTTTATATTTGGATACATTATAATCACTTGGGATGATTTGCACAAGACTTGATTCCATTTTATATTTCATAGCTTTTTTTGTTCAAATTCAGTAGCCCACAATTTGAACACATTTTAAAGTAATTTTGCAGCCGCGATTCACATAAGGTTACATTTCTGAGGTGACGATTGGTGGACATTGGGAAGAGAATAAATTAAATCATGATAAATTAGATATGGCAACCCAACACCCGTTCTTGATTGGAAATATAATATTGATATCTTTCTGGGTGTTAGGTACCTTCCCCCCCCCCCCCCCCCCCCCCCCCCCCCCCCGGTGAATGCTGTGTACTTACCTTCCTGTTTCTCTGCAGGCCGTGGCTGGGAACCAGGATTCAAGGGGTTAAGAACTTCTGTACCCGATTGGCCAAGCTATGTCAGATAAGTCTTCGGGAGCTTAAAAGGCAGAAGCTCCCAGAATCCTCTCTCTCTCCGTGATAGATCCCTGGAGGAAGAGGTGCCGATCTGATCTGCAGGAGGCCTGGCCGCATGGCACAGCACTTTGTATATTTGTCACATACTTTTGTAAATTAATGTTGTATTGGGACGGAAGGGATAACCTGAGTGTTTTTGGGTATTTTGGTTGCAGGGTTAGGGCTATATAGGCAGGATTAGAGTCTTCAGTCCAATGGCCCATTGAGAGGCTGGCTGGAGCACACTTATATATTATTTGATAGCCGATTCTGGTCCCTCACCGTGTTCTTAAAAATCAGGTTCGGTTTTTGTTTTAGTGTTACATAATTAAAGACTGTTTTTTTAATCTAAACTTGACCCTGGCTTTGATTTGGAACGCGACTCTGAGGAACCAGTCTTCGGGAGTCGTAACACTGGGAAACTCGGAGTTAACCTGCCACAGCTTGAATGATTGTATAAATTTGTTTCTTGGTCAAGACTGAAATATGTACCCTCCAGTCCTTTTGCGGATTGTAATAATGGTACTGATTTGTCATAAAATTAGTTGCATAAATAATACTCATGGATGTGGCATTTGGATTGAATTAATAATTCGATAAGTGTATGATGGATATTACGAACTTTCACCCACATGAACAACTCTAATGGATGATTTCACTTGCGCCACAAAATCCGAGGAATTAATCTATTTTATCTTGTACATCGCAGGTGAATTATGGAATAATTCCCATTTTCTAAGGGATTATGCCAGGTTATCACCACTTCACTGACATATTAACAAGTGTGCACATTACCTGGGAGGTCACAATCAAATATGCCTGCAATTCAAAGTAAAGAACCTGAAGAAAGACTGGTCGGGTTGCCTACATTGGTGATTCGAGCAGTACGCTCCGCTTGTAGATGTGGACGCCACCATGACAGAAGCTGGTTACGGAAATGGCGCTGAAGATTACCCATCAGCCACTACAGCTTTTTTTTAGGAGTGGGCCATCTTAGAGTAACCTCTATGATCTTTGATTTTTATTTTTCCAGGCATTGAAATTCCCAGCACTGTCCCCATTAGATTTTCGGTATTTCCAGTTTTCCACTTTGTTTTTAATCTGAATTCTACATACTGTAACTAATGTCAGTCTCAGACTTCAAAACCATGTGGGCATGAAGAAAGAAAATCTTAGTTATACTCACTAAGTATCAACCAGCTGTGGATATCCGAGTCATATAAGTCACAGAGTCATATAGCAGGAAACAGGTCAGTTTACTGTATTGTCACGTGTACTGAGATACAGTGAAAAGTGTTTGTTGCGTGCTAACCAGTCAGCAGAAAGACAATACATGATTACAATTGTGCCATTCAGAGTAGGATAGACACTAAAGGCTGGAGTAACTCAGCAGGACAGGGAGCATCTCTGGAGAGAAGGTATGGATGAGACCCTTCTTCATTTACAGTGTATATATACATGATAAGGGAATAACGTTTCAGGCAAGGTAAAGCCAGTAAAGTTAGATCAAAGTTAGTCCGAGGGTCACCAATGAGATAGACAGTAGTTCAGGACTGCTCTCTAGGTGTGGTAGGATGAATCAGTTGCCTGATAACAGCTGGGAAGAAATTGTCCCTGAATCTGGAGGTGTGCATTTTCACACCTATAACTTTTGGCCGATGGGAGAGGGGAGAAGTGGGAGTGGCTATGGTGTGACATCCTTGATTATGCTGCTGGCCTTGCCGAGGTGTAAATGGAGATGTAAATGGAGGTGTAAATGGAGGGAGGTTGGTTGGAAACAGGCCCTTCGGGATGTGGGAAAAAATTGGAGTACACGGGAAAACACATGTTGACACAGAGAGAACATGCAAAATCCATAGAACACCAGCATTCAGGATTGAACCCAGGACTCTAGCGTTCAGTAGAATCTGTGCTAACCTTTGCACCACTCTGCCACCCCACATTAGCAATACAATGATATAAAGCTGGTTTCAAGTCACCAGGTTATCATCACTTTTAACAAATGTCACGAAGGAGTCTAACCTGCCCTTATCTAAACAAACATGAAGGAGAAGACCATAAGTGATTCAGGTATAGAACTTCATGATCATTTTTTAATTTGTTCATTTTTAAGAAATTAACGATTACAATATTTTCCATGATGTTTTGGCAGTTTTATAACGATAAACACCATTCACCCCATCTGTTCTCAAGTTTTATAATCCGTTTGTTGTCAGACAAGAGTAGGTTATAAAATGTCTCAATGTGTTGAATTCTAATTAAAATAATTTAAAAAATCACGATCATGACTTTGTTGAAGGGTGGCATCTTCTGAATTTGACGAGGGTTTGAAAATGTACCTATGACCAATCGGCTGCTCCTAGCGAACATCAACAAATGTTCAAATTACCAGGTTAAATCAAATTCTGACAGCACTGTATCAGACATCATTAAAATGCTTTCATTTACAAAATTGGTTATTTCAACACAGATGGGTTTATAGTCCTAATTAATTTCAGCTACACAGCATGTTTTTATTGGCCTAAATATAGCTTGAGATATATCAAAAATGTTACATGATCTATTTAACTGCATACTTCAGCTTATGTTATGCTAATTTTCCAGCTTGAAAAAGCAGCTTGCTCCTGAGGCAACGAGTCGCAACATATTTTCCCCAAAATAATATTCTCTGCCGCTAGCCCCTGATAGATACATCTCCTCATCCTTCAGGTTTGTCTCTTCTCTCATCCTGATGTGAATGCCCCTGCCTTATCCCTCTCTTCTGAGTACTGGATGCTTCCTTGTCTCACAAAGGAAAGTTGTACAGTGCCTGGTGCTGGGCATAGGGTGATGAGCTGACTACCGATGTAATCAACTTCAACTCTTTAACCAAGAGCAAGATGATCTGGTTCTTTCAGAGCTGCTGGAAAACATTTAATTTTCTTGGATTTTCTTTTGAAGAAACAGATTCTAAAACTCATGCAGATTTACTTCTGTTTTTTATGTTTGTATATTCCTCTGATCAAAGCAACACATGAGTAATAGTGTCTTGTTTTGGTCCATGATGAGACTGTTTCAGATGCAGTTACCTGATTACTTTGGAGCTGAGAATTACTGGAGAAGTGTTTGAGTAACGTTGAGTGACAGTTTATATCATTTCTCAGGCTGGCAATGTCGACTTCACCTACTTGATGTTAATGTGAAACATTGACACAGTTGATCCTCTTTGCAAAAGGGTTCGCCTGTGTTTATTTGCAGTTAAACTCTTGCTTGCTGCAGTTTTATAGTTACATTAAAAGCAACAATAAAAAAAAATATATACAATAAATTATCCCTTTTGCTAAGTAAACTGGATCATCATAGTGCAAAAACCAATGAACTTTTACAATGGAAGTGCAACATCCATAGTGGTGTGTAGAAAAGAACTGCAGATGCTGGTTTACACCAAAGATAGACACAAAATGCTGGAGTAACTCAGCAGGCCAGGCAGCATCTCTGGAGAGAAGGAATAGGTGATGTTTCGGGTCGAGACCCTTCTTCAGACTGAGAGTCAGGGGCGAGGGAGTCTAGGGATATGGATGGGTAAGGTGTGAATAAAACAGATCAAAGCAGACGATAGTAAGGAAACGTAGAATGGTTCATTGTTAGCTGAGGGGAAGGTGACAAGGCGGCATACAATCAGTAAAATTAATCAGAACAGTGAAACTAGTCAGAGAACTAGTGTGGGGGAGGAACGGAGAGAGAGGGAGAGCAAGAGTTATTTGTAGTTAGGGTAGTCAATATTCATACTGCTGGATTGTAAACTGCCCAAGCGAAATATAAGGTGCTGTTCCTCCAATTTGCGTTGGGCCTCACTCTGGCAGTGGGGGAGGCCCATGACAGAAACATGGCCGTCTGAAGGGGGGGTGTGATGGGTGTCGCACCCCCCCCCCCCCTTTTTTTCCAGATTAAAACAAAATCCAGTGTAAAAACAAATTTGGGGCACAATATTTTTTTATTTGGTACCCCCAACAAGTAACTACTAGGTATCCGGGATGTGTGAGCAAGGGGAGGTAAATGTCAAGAAAATATGTCTTAACACAAGTCAACTATCTCAGAATGCCTGTTGCTGACGGGGAATGTGTATAAACTTCCAGTAAACTATCAGTGGAGATGGAATTAATCAAGGAGCGAGGTTTACCCGTTAATCTTGTGTAAAGGTGGCATAGCTTATAGATTTGGCTATTGTTCTTGAGGGGGGAGGAGGGGAGTGTGCAGTATGTATTTTGCATTTTACTGAATAAGTTGTTGGTTATATCAGCCCGTGAAATGGACGGTGATGATCACGGAATCGGTTTTGTACACCTTGCAAGATGCTAAACGAATGCTAATGGATTTGCGGTCTGGTTTGTTGGGCTGTTTGTTCCCCGATTCACTGCCATTCCACCTCCCCACTTAGCTGTTTATTTTCAAGTGTAAGTGGTGCTGTCTGAAGAAGGGTCTCCACCCGAAATGTCACCTATTCCTTCTCTCCAGAGTTACTCCAGCACTTTGTGTCTATCTTCTGCACAATACCGTCCTCTCCAAACGGCGATACAATTCTGACCTCAGAAGTTATCCCAGAACTTCTGTGACCCGAGGACGAGATCAAATTATATTAAACTCAGTGTGTAGAAAAGAACCGCAGATGCTAGTTTACATATCGAAGATAGACGCAGAGTAATTCGGCGGGTCAGGCAGCATCTCTGGAGAAAAAGGATGGATGGCGTTTCGGGTCGGGGCTGAAAAAGGGTACCGACCAGATAACACCCTGGAAGAAACTGTTCCTGAATTCATTCATTCTACCCCTGCACTATGAGCGTTAGTGAATGCCAAAGTATAAATATAAGCAAGGTTTTCTTAGCAAAATGAATCAAAACTGACTGCAACAGCAGTGCCTGGTGCTCTTTGTGGATTACAGCTCAGCTTTCAACACTATCATTCCGGACATTCTCATTGACAAACTGGTCACTCTCGGCCTCCCCACTCTCACATGTGCCTGGATAAAGGACTTCCTCACCAACCGGCCCCAGACTGTGAGACTCGGCCCCCACCTCTCCTCCACTTGCATGTTGAGTACCGGCTCCCCGCAGGTCTGTGTGCTAAGCCCCCTCCTATACTGTCTCTACACCCACGACTGTAGTCCAGCCCACAACAACAACCGAATCGTCAAGTTTGCTGACGACACTACAGTAGTCGGACTCATGTCAAGGGGAGATGAGGCAGCCTACAGAGAGGAAGTCCTGAAGTCCTGAAGTCCTGAAGCCTGGTGCTCAGAAAACAACCTGGCTCTGAACACCAAGAAAACCAAAGATCTCATTGTCGACTTCAGGAAGCACAGCACCGACTTAGCCCCCTTATACATCAACGGCGAGTGTGTGGAGAGGGTCCACACCTTCCGGTTTCTCGGCGTCCTCATCTCCGCTGACATCTCCTGGACAGACAACATCACAGCGGTCATCAAGAAGGCTCAGCAGCGGCTGCACTTCCTGAGGGTCCTCAGGAAGCACAACCTGGACTCCAACCTGCTGCTGACCTTCTACCGCTCGTCCATTGAGAGCCTGTTGACATACTGCATTACAGCATGGTACGGCAGCTGCACCATGGCAGACAGGGAGAGGCTTCAGAGGGTAGTCAGGGCAGCACAGAAGATCATCGGCTGCCCTCTCCCCTCTCTGATGGACATTTACACCTCCCGCTGCCTCAGCAGGGCGAAGAACATTATCAAGGACAGCTCCCATCCTGCATTTGGCCTGTTCAACCTGCTACCCTCAGGGAGGCGCTATAGGTGCATCAGCACAAGGACAAATAGACTCAAGAACAGTTTCTTCCCAAAATCCATCATCTCCCTGAACTCACACATGCACTGACTTCACAGCCTAACCCCCGGACTTTCATCTATCCACCTACTGTAATTTGTACTGTAACATTATCCATTCTATTATCCATTGTCTTTTTATAGATTTGTATATAGCGCCGCAGAAACTGTGCACCTTATCCCCCCCCCCACCCTTTTTGTCTTGTTTTTGCACTGAGTAGGAGCAGTTTTTAATCTCACTGTACATGTGTATAGTGACAATAAAAGGTATTCTGATTCTGATTCTGAGTGCAATGTATGCTGACAGAGAAGATCTTTGTTACATCAGATATTTCCCCTTTAAACTCTGTACACAGCACATAAACAGAGTGTATTTTGGTAGATATCGAATCACTTCGCACATGGCAGCTCTTATCCGAAAGGAAAAGGCCTCGTTCAGCTTAAATGTTCAACCTCACATCGCTCGCTGTCTGCTTCTGACTCATACTGATTAGCCACAAAAATCTTGATGGAATTCTAATAGGATGCATTATTTTTCTCCTAGTAGCTTCGTTACTTCCACTTGCACTTTCAAGTTCCACCTGAAATTTGGTATAATATCAGAGAGAAATGTGCTGGCAAGTTTGAAAGAAGCAAGTTCTTCCAATCTGAAAAATGTCTCAACCCGAAACATTGCCTGTCCATGTCCTCCAGAGTTTCTGCCTGATCTATTGAGATACTCTGATACTTTGTGTTCTATGCAAGATTCCAGTATCTGCAGTTCCTTGTGCCTCCATGTTCCACCCTACACCTTGGGAATGGGAGTAAAAACTTTGGTTCCATTAGGAAACATAGACAGAGACAACAGAGAATATAGGTGCAGGAGGCCATTCGGCCATTTGAGCCAGCATCGCCATTATTGTGATCATGGCTGATCGTTCCCAATCATTAAAATCGTGCCTGCCTTCTCCCCATATCCCTTTATTCCACTAGCCCCTACTAAACTTAAGTTTAGTTTTGAGATATTGCGCAGAAACAGGCCATTTGGCCCACTGAGTTTGTGCCGATCAGTGATCCCTGCACACTTACACTATCCTACATACACTAGTAACAATGTTACAATTATACCAAGCCAATTAATTTACAAACCTGTACGTCTTTGGAGTGTGGTAGGAAACCAGAGCACCCGGAGAAAACCCACATAGGTTATGGGGAAAATGTACAAACTCCGTACAGACAAGCACACATAGTCAGGATCGAACCTGGATCTCTGGCACTATAAGGCAGCAACTCCACTGCTGCGCCACCGTGCCGCCATAAAGTTGTCATTCGGGGTGGAGGAATGTGTGTATTGATTTTCCACAAGAATCAGTCCTGGCCATTGTGCCTCCCGTTTTGTTTTATTGTCCTTCTTCAAAGCAGTTCAATCGATGACAATTCTCATATTTCGCTATCGATGAGATTCGTTTTACCATAATTTTCTTACGACAATTAATAGATGGTCAGTGCGGACATAGTGGGACGAAAGGCCTGTTTCCATGCTCCATGTCTCCATGGCTCTCTCGAAGGAGGCCACTCACCTCAGAACAAACCCATCTGTTGCATTCCACCACCTATTTCTGATGAGTTTAATCTACACTCATCATAAGTAGAGCAGAGTTCTCATCAACATTGCTAATACAGCAGAAGTGAATATAATGTACTGCATCAGAAACCAAACTGCAAGGTTTCAGACAAGAGTCAAGAGCCAAGAGTGTTTTATTGTCATGTCCCAGATAGAACAATGAAATTCTTACTTGCTGCAGCACAACAGAATATGTAAACACAGTACACTGTAAACAATATGATAAACAATACGAAAAAAAAGTTCAGTGTGTATATATATATATACACATATACCCACAAGTACACACACACACACACACACACACACACACACATATATATATAATATATATACACATAGAATAGCTCCATTAATTTTTCAGTCATGAAATGTTTGGAACAGAATGAATCAATTTTTGATGCTACATTAGATGGTGTACAGTGAAAAATTACAGAAGGAAGCAAACCTTGCCGTAATGATTATTCTGAAGATTTCTGTTGCAAACAGATCAGACGTGATACTTATCTGAACAAAGTAGTTACAGCCCATTGCACATAATGTAAAATTTTAATTAATTGTAGTTCTAAAGGCCATGACAGACAATGTAAAGGAAAATTATTTTTCAAAGTTGTGTACATTGAGTCACGTTGACACTGTAAAGTAGCCGCGCTGTTTCACAGTTTGAGTCACCTGGTGTTCGGTTTGTGTGGAGTAGGCATGTTCTTTCTGTGAATACATGTGTTTCCACCAAATACTTTGGATTCCTGCCATATCTCAAAGATGTGTTGGTAGATAAATTAATTACTGTAACTCCTAAGTCTTTAGTGTAGGCGGTGGAGGGGAATTGAGGGAAGTCGATGGGGAAATAAGGGACTGCAGCTGCTGGTTTATAAAAGAGGACACAAAGTGCTCAAGTAACTCAGCAGTCTAGGCATCAGCATCTCTGGAGAACATGGATAGCTGCCGATTTTTCCAGTCCAAGGACATGTGAACAGACACATCAGAGTGCAGTGCTGCTGCATTCTTCATCCCTGAGGAGGTCTGAGCATGGTGGAGTACATGCCCCAAACAGCGTCAATAGACAATAGGCCATAGACAATAGGTGCAGGAGTAGGCCATTTGGCCCTTCGAGCCAGCACAGCCATTCACTATGATCATGGCTAATCATCCACACTCAGTACCCCGTTCCTGCCTTTTCCCCATATCCCATGACTCCGCTATCTTTAAGAGCTCTATCTAACTCTCTCTTGAAAGCATCCAGAGAATTATCCTCCACTGCCTTCTGAGGCAGAGAATTCCACAGATTCACAACCCTCTGTGTGAAAATGTTTTTTCTCATCTCCATTCTAAATGTCTTACCCGTCATTTAATCATGTGGAAGTGGAAATGGTTGAAAGCTTTCATTCCCGGGCGTTAATATTACCAACGATCTGCTGTGGACTAACCAAATTGATGTGAGAACTAAGAAGACCCACCAATGCCTCTATTTCCTGAGGAGACTGAAGAAATTTAATATGTCCCTAATGACTCTTACAAACTTCTACAGATGCACCATAGTAAGCACACCATTGGGTTGCGTTGCAGCTTGGTTTTGGACCAGCTCTATCTAATACCACAAGTAATTGCAGAGAGTTGTAGATGTAGCCCAGTCATTACACAGATCAGACTTCCCTCCTTTAACTCTATCTATGCTTCATGCTGCCTCCGAGAAGCCGCCAACATAATCAAAGATGTGTCCCACCATGGTTATTCCTTCTTCTTCCTGCTCCCTTCGGCAGAAGGTACAGACACGTCAATGTGCCACCTGACTCAGGAACAGCTTATTTCACTCTGCCATCAAGCTTCTCAACGGTCTTTCCATAAGCAAGGGGACTGTCCGATTCACCCCTGCCCCGCTGTGGACATTGGACTTTGTCTATAGAACTGATACGCTACAAATCTGAGAATGATATTGTGCACTCTGTATCTTCCCCTTTCCACTACCTATAGTACATGAATCTGACTTGATTGGATTTATGTACTACATTACCAGATCTGACTGGTAGCATGCAAAATAAAGCTTTTCCACTGTACGTATGACAATAATAAACCTAAACTTAAACCACTATTGAGATCTACTGTTCTTTTGTGAAAGCCTTGGAACCACAATACACGAGATGAGCAATAATCTTTCACTGTAATATTTTTTGATGCATCATGGTTTCCAAAAGGATTATTTAGTTTAAGGCACACTTTAGATTTGCAATGAATCACAAGTAAAATGCTCGCAACAAACCAATCCTTCAATGGAACGAAGGCACTGAATGTAATTGGCTGGGCTAGGATATTTTTTAGGTTTGGACTCGGACCATTAATAATGCTATGAAAATTGGGTTTTTTTTCCAGTCTGCCACAGGAAGAGCTGTTTATTTTTTACTCAATAAATTCAACACATGAAAAGCTAGCTTCTGTAGATGCTCTTGCAAATTGCAGTAATTAATTACCTCCTCCGGGAACAAATACTCTGTTCAGCTATTGATGTACCTAAGGATACATCAATAGCGGAGAACTATTGCCATTACTCTGATGATAACATACATTGGACTTCTATTATCAGAGATGTCCCCCCCCTAATTAGAGGGTGGATTCTGAGTTAATATGTAATCATCTTTGAACATGGTGACTTGGTTGCTGCCAGAATGGGTTCTAAAGGGAATTGGCGGGGGAGGGGGGGGGGGGGAAGAGGGGGGGGGGGGAAGAGGGGGGGGGGAAGGGGGGGGGGAAGGGGGGGGGGAAGGGGGGGGGGGGGGAGGGGGGCGACATTCCATCATTAGAATGAACGCAAGTCCTAGATTGTAATTAGTGGACGTACAAAGACATGGCACCAATAATACACGTTACAGTTGGAGTCCAGCACTGTGGACCATTGCTGCGTGCTATCCAGTCAGCCAAAAGGTTACACATGATTACAATCAGGCCGGCTACAGAGTACAGATACAGGTTAATGGGAATAACATTTAATGCAAAGTAAATTCCAGTAAAGTCTGATTAAAGATTGTCCGAGGATCTCCAATGAAGTAGATGGTATGTCAGGACCGTTCTCTAGTTGGTATAGGATGGTTCAGTTGCCTTATAATAGCTGGGACAAAACTGTCCCTGAAGCTGGAGGTGTGCATTTTCACATTTCTGTACCTTATGTCTGATGGGAGACGGGAGATGAGGAAGTGTCTGGCGTGAGACTGATCCTTGATTATGCCAGTGGCCTTGCCAAGGCAGCGTGAAGTTTAGATGTAGTCAATGAAAGGGAGGTTGGTTTGCGTGGTGGTCTGGGCTGCGTCCACAATTCTCTGCAACTTCTTGCGGCCTTGGATGGGCTTGTTCCCAAGCCATGCAGTGATTAATCCAAATAAAATGCTTTCTGTGGCGCATCTGTAGAGATCGGTGAGAGTTGTTGGGGACAAGCTGAAATTCCTAAGCCTTCTAAGGAAATAGAGGTGTTGATGTGCTTTCTTGGTTATTGTTTCGATATGGCTTGTCCAGGACAACTAATTGGTGATAGTTACTCCTAGAAGCTTTCAACCATCTCTACTTCAGCGCTGGGGGTGTGTGTACTGCTTCACTTCCAGAAGTCAATCAAAATCTCCTTTGTCTTGCTGACATTGAGGGAAAGGTTGTTGAGGAAATGCAAGTACCAATAACAGTCCTGTTGAATACACATTTCCTTTGGGGGATGTGACATTGATTGAGCGGTTGAATCAAATGGATATTTTGTTTTATCTACATACATAGCAGGGACACGGGTCTCGAATGAAAGTGGACAAGAATATGTTAATCTCCGATGTGTTCACTTAGAATTGGATGGTACAGGTCACAAGTAATGATGCTTGGAGTATAATGGCACTGTAGACAATAGTGATATTCAAGTAATATCACTACTCTGGATCTGGGTGATTTCTTATCACAAGAGTGAATAACTCATTGAACAGAGGAAATTGAGTCTTGACTGATTATTGTGGGATGCAGAAGATGACAGAACTCCAACAACACTGCAATGGAGTTGTGTCCAGGGTAATGGTTCAATAGCCACTAAGTGGGAATCCACTTCAGAGGGTTGCTGAAAGTCAGAAACTCCGAGGAGCAGAATGATATGCAATCTAGACCTGACAAGGATGGCAGGTTTTCTCTGTGTAGGATTCTGCCCCTACTTTCTGTGAGTGGTCACAACATTTGGACTGACGATTTCCGTAATTAAATCACTTATAATTGTGCAGAAAAGGATTTTGAAAAGAGAGCAATTGGAGGAAAACAATGGAAATGTCTTAAAAACATTTGACAAATAATAGGTTGGACTGCAAGAAGAAAGAAAAATGTGTGTCCTTGCAATGTGTCAAGGATTCTAAATGCAATAACACTTGTTTCATGGAAAAGTCACTGTTTGATCATGCAAAAGTGAATAACTGATGATATTTACTATAGATTTTCAAATCAGACATATTCAAAAGGTATGGATATGACGGGGGATGATAACACCTTGCAATTTAGATGATAGAAGAAGAATTAAATCTCTGGAGTATCAATCCAGAGCCCAGACCAACAATCCAGAAATGCCGTTTTTTAAATGTTGTCATTAAATAATCTGGAATTTAAAATAAAATACATTTTCATTAAAAGTGACTGTTAAAAAATAAGATTGCTGTAAACGTTAACATTTTCACTGATGGCTTTCAAGGAGAAAATGGGTAATCTTTACCTGGTTAGCCCTACAGCTCTTCTGAAATAACCTAGAAAGCCATTCAATTGTCTCAAGTAATTATATTAAAACAGGTAAAGGTTAAAACTAGACAACCCGGCTGGCTTCAATCCAATTGACCTTGCAAAATTCTCCTCATGATCATCAGGGGACTTGGAAAGTTATAGTCTAGTTTAATCCAGCAAACAGCCTAATATCGTCATGCTCATCGATTCACAAATTACAGACAATGTGTCAGAATCCTTCTTTATAATGCCTGAGCATGTTCTGTCTCACTAAAAACCCACCTGGGGTGATGGCACAGCGATATGGAGGAGGGAGGGAGTGGTCCTGGAAGTTCTCGACAGTCACTTCAAATCCTACGGGGCAGCATGGTGGCGCAGCGGTAGAGTTTCTGCCTTACAGCATCAGAGACCTGGGTTTGATCCTGACTACAGGTGCTTGCTCTACAGAGTTGGTACCTTCTCCCCGTCACCTGCGTGGGTTTTCTCTGGTTTCCTCCCACAATCCAACAGGTTTATACCAATTATTACAATTGGCTTGTTATAATTGTAAATTGTCCCCAGTGTGTGTTGGATAGTGTAAGGATTGCTGGTCGGTGTAGACCCTTCTCATGGGCAGTGGACATCTATGGACAATGGTGGTGAATCTGTGCAATTCATTGCCACAGACGCCTGTGGAGGCCAAGTCATTTGGTATCTTCAAGGCAGAGATTGAGTGATTCTTGATTAGTAAAGGTGTCAGGGGTTATGGGGAGAAGGTCGGAGAATGGGGTTGAGAGGGAAAGACAGATCAGCCATGATTGAATGAAGGAGTAGACTTGATGGGCTGAATGGCCTAATTCTGCTTCTATAACTTATGAATATATGAACTTATGGGCTGTAAATGCCGTGCCTGCCAATTATGTGCAAATATGAACAAAGTATAAAATATTTATATTTAAATGCAACATTTATAATAATTCTTGTATTTTATTCAGATGTGACAATTTTTTGGAAAATACATCACCCAATGCCTATGGCAAAAGTTATAAAATTCCAGCCAGGGACACAGCTCAGAGGCGAAGGAATCAGAAAAAGAAGGAGACTGCGATTGAGAACCAAAAATTATTTGTAACCCATCATTCTCTTCTAAAATATTTAAAAACACAGAATCATAGAACCTTTGATCGAGGAAGATAAATATTCGTCATAACTTCATCATTCCTTTGCAGGAACTCTCCATTTAGCCCAATTTCCAATTCTTTCCTTGTAACCTTTTACATTAGACTTATGAATTATTTACGCACCTCTCCTCTGAAAGCTATTATAGATTCTGTTTCAACACTGTTACTGGCCGAGCCTTCCACATCCTAACAACCATCTGAACAAAAATAAATTCTCTTAAACTCTCCCTTTGGTTTTGATAATAATTGTATGGCCTCCAGCAATCAACATGCGTGCTGGTGGAATTGAATTTTCTTATCAAAAGCCCTCATAGTTTTGAGCATCACAGTAAAGAACTTATCTTAATCTTCTTCAGTGAATGTGCCCAAATGACTCACTGGATTCCTCTCTCAGTAGGTTTGCAAATGGGACATTCAAGGTAGGTGAACTTGATCTTTACCTATCCACCCAGACTTGTCACCCACTTACCTTCGATGAATGCAAAGAATTGAATGAGCTGCCCACCCTATCTGCCCAATACTCTGCACTCCTCTCCCAGGTACCCAACACCCAACAGTCTGAAGAAGGGTCTCAACCTGAAATGTCACTCAGTTTGAAGAAGGGACACGACTCGAAACGTCAGTTTGAGTCTGAAGGAGGGTCTCAACGCGAAACGTCGCCTATTCCTTTTCTCCAGAGATGCTGCCTGACCCACTGAGTTACTCCAGCATTTTGTGTCTATCTTCCATGCAAACCAGCATCTGCAGTTCTTTTCTATACCTAACAGACTAGGCAGACTGGGTGCCAAACAGTGGCGCAGCAGTACATTTGCTGCCTTACAGCACCAGAGATCTATATTTGAACCTGACTACAAGCACTGTCTGTATGGAGTTTGCTTGTTCTCTCTGTTGAGTTTACTCTGGGTGCTCCGGTTTCTTTCCACATTCCAAAGACATGCAGGTTTGTAGGTTAATTGGCTTCTGCGAGTTGTTCCTAGCATGGAGGATAGAACTAGTGTACGTGTGATCATGGTCAACATGGACTCGGTGGATGGCAGTCACAGGGAGAACGTACAAACCTTTGTACAGACAGTCAGGTTTGAACCCAGGTCTCAGGGGCTGTAAGGCAGTAATTGTACCACAGCGCCACTGTACCACCCTGTGTTTGTGAATGTCAGAAACATACATCTGCCAAGCAGCTTTTCAAAGCAATTACAGAGGTAGGATCTCTCAGTGTCACCCGCAAAGGCCATACATTGTCCTGACCTCATTGTCTGGGTGAGACCCAGCTGTCCTACACAGTGAGTAGTTTTAGTTCAGTTATGAGATAGGTCAGAGATACAGCATGGAAACAGACCCTTCAGCCCACTGAGTTTGCTTTGACCCCGTACACGAGCACTATCATACAGATCAGGGACAATTTACAATTACCAAAGCCAAATTAACCAAGTTAACCTCCAAACCTATTTGGCTTTGGAGCATGGGAGGAAACTGGAGTGCCCGGGGAAAACCCATGAATTCACGGGGAGAATGTACAAACTCCATACAGACCACAGATCCTGTTGTCAGGATCGAACCCGGGCCTCAGGCACTGTAAGGCAGCAAGTCAACCACCGTGCTGCCCCAATGCCACAAGTAAAGTTGACCTTTGAGGATGAGCTCAGGTGATAGAAGATCCAGACAGTTACTTGCTATAAATCCAGACCAAAATGTCTTTGACACCAACAAAAAGATGAAAGGGTGAGAATTCAAATATGTGCGTTTCTCGCTTGAAAAATGACAGAGGTAAAATGTATTCTGTTAGCAATTTTACCACAACAAGGTGGTGAGATTTAGAAAACCTGAAGTTTAAAGGAAGGCCAATTATTGAACCCTTTGTTCATATTTACAAGTGTGGCACACTGTTTATGTGCTTTTCACTTGCCAACTTCTTTCCTTCCTCAGATCTGTCTTAATCTTCTGCGAGATTCTCAAAGCATAAATAATTGTTCCCATGCTGTCAAAAGTACTTCGAAAATATCTTGCAGCTGACACAGATTGTCCCGTTGGCTCGTTCTGTACAGTCAGGCTTTTAGAAGCTGCTGTGTAGAGATCAATGGGACTGTGCTGTGCCTCTGTATGGGTCTGCCTGCTATTTCACTGATAATGATCAGACAATAATAGATTCAATCACTATCAAATCCACCGTTGGTAGCTGGGCCTTCAACGTTCCCATTCAAATCTTGAGAAGATCTTTATATAAAGAGCCTGTCATTGATTCACTGTTGACAATCCACATTTCCTTACCAGAATAAAACGGGTTATTTTTCTTTCCGACAAGCTGTAGATTTGATTTTATTCCCTTAAGTAACACAAACAAAAATCACAGGCATTAATCAGCACCAGTAATTGTCAAGAGCTGTGACATTTTGCTCACCTCCAGCAACCATTAAACATTTACTTTCCATTCCATTGCTCTGATTTTGACACATATTATCTGCACTTATTGAACTGAATTTTTTAGCAAAAGAGATAAAGTGTCTTCAGCAGAAGACGGTCTTAGCGAAGTAATCCCAGGTGAATTATGCTTGCACGTTCGATGCTGTCAATTTTATTTAGTTTTCAGTTAAAAGTAACTTTAATTTAACAGATTATTTTTATGTATATATGTATGAGGAGCAAAGACAGGATAAATCATAATATTAGCTCTATTAGAATCCACAGTTCAATCATAATCATTATTTTTTTCTTGGCTGCAATAACAGTCAGAGGGTGGTGAATCTGTGGAATTGATTTCCACAGAAGGTTGTGGAGGCCAAGTCAATGGATATTTTTAAGGCGGAGATTGACAGATTCTTGATTAGTAAAGGGCCTGTCCTACAAGCATGCAACTCTATGCGATGAACGCGATCAAACTAGAAGCGGGCGCCGCGCGGAGGTCGGGTGATCCCCTGTACAGGGCCGTTCCCACCAGCATGCGCCTGCATGCGGCAAGCGCAACCAAACTGGCAGTAGGGGCCGTGCGGAGGTCGGGTGAGTGGCGCAACGTGGCCCAAAGTGAGGCGAACTTGGAGCGAAGTCTTAGGTAAGTTCGCCAGGACAGAGGGGCACACAGAGATGGTCACGGAGCCACACACACAGAGGGCCACGGAGCCACACACAAAGAGGGTCACGGAGGCACCTACAGATACGCTCACGGAGGCACGATGTCGAGGCGACTGCGAGCCGACAAGCCGTTGCCGCGCAGAATTTTTGGACATAGTCAGTTTTTCGGAGCCCCGCGCGGTGTCGGGACGAACTCGGGACGAACTGTGCACAATTCCGCACGGCTCCGGCGATCGAAGTGGGACCGGCCCCGCGACGCCGGACGGCTCAAGCGACCACGTAAGGTCGCGCTAATCGCATAGAGTTGCATGTTTGTAGGACAGGCCCTTAAGGGTGTCAGAGGTTATGGGGAGAAGGAGGGAGAATGGGGTTAAAAAGGGAAGATAGATCAGCCATGATTGAATTGAGGATGGGCCTAATGGCTTTATTCTGCTCCTAGAATGTTTAAACTTAAGGGCCTGTCCCACTTGGGCGTTATTTGCACGTCATTTGTGCGATATCATTTACACGTCACGACGTGCGCATAACATGCGCAAGGCATGCATTTACGGGCGCATGGTGCGTGGTGAGATGTGGTGGCATAGGCAGTGATGCGCAAATGATGCCCAAGTGGGACAGGCCCTTAATGAACTTACAAACATCAAATCTTCAATGTTAAGGAAAAAATAGCCATTTTGTTTGCTATTCATTATTTACTTGACACAAGTATGAAAGATTGCATTATCATATTCAGATTCTGTTGCAAGTGTAGCATCTTAATTATAACAACCGCCTTATGTTTATCAAGTTGTTCACTGAGAAAATTGGAGAAAACCCACGTGAAATTTGTGAAAGACAGGTCAACATCAGTCACTTTGCTACCACATAACAAATCAAAACAAAGGCAAGATTGTAGTTGCATCTCTGCCATAATGAAGGATCTGATCCGAAAGTATATTTTGAATGTATTCCATATTCTTTCTAAAAGGTATCATGAATTATTACTTACCAATGTGACTATAGATTTGCTCATTTTCTCCAGACAAATGAGGAGGTGAAACAAAGTATTCATATCAACTACTGCTAAATGAAAGGAAAATTAATCAGGCAAGACTTTTTATGTTCTTTCTCATAAAAATTCTTCAAGATTGCAGATAAAAGATTTATTCTCTCAGAGCTCTCACCCCACAAATATGACAAGTTTCTGCAGCTAACCATCTTAGGCTACTTCATCTTAGGCTACTTCAAAGTAACCTTTGTTCTGGTACATTGGCCTTTGTCAGTCAGGGCATTGAGTACAGAAGTCTGAAGAAGGGTCTCGACCAAAAACGTCACCCATTCCTTCTCCCCATAGATGCTACCTGTCCTGCTGAGTTATTCCAGCTTTTTGTGTCTATATTGAGTATAGAAATTGGATATTATGTTACAGATGTACAAGGTGATGGTGAGGCCGCATTAGGACTATGACAGTATGTTCCGTTTTGGTCACCCTTCTATTGGAAGAATGCTGTTATGCTGGAAAGTGTGCAGAGAAGATGTATGAGGATGTTGCCAGAACAAGGGCCTGAGCTGTAAGGAAAGGTTGAGTAGCAGGCCACGACTTTATTCCTTGGAGGGATGATCTTACAGAGGTGTATACAGTCATGAGGGGGATTGATAGAGTGAATGCAGAGTCCTCTATCCAGAGTAGGGGAATCAAGAAACAGAGGGCTAACATAGGTTCAAGGTGAAAGGGGAATGATTTAAATAGTGAATTCATGTCTCATGGCAAAGATTTGCATATGGAAACTTTGTTTGACATTTCAATCCAGTAAAGGAGGATTTCCATAATTAGTTGCTCCATACGTGGATTGAAGTTTATCATCACTTATGTTTCTAGATTTTCAGACATCTGCAGATTTTGAAATGGTGCCCTTCTGTACTCTTCCATATCATATGTCAAGAAAAACTGTGATTCTGATGTTGGTCTAGTATGAGGCTAGTATGCATCCCCCCTCCATCCTGAACACAACCTATTTCATTTCGGAGTCACGTGAGTGACTTCGTGAAGAGCCCGCCGGCGCGCATGCTCGACATATCGTCGTATCGCGTTGCTGCGACGGCTGGCAGTGGAGCGCGCTCCTCGCCAGCCCTTCATAGGGGCCACGGAGGTAAGTATCCTACCTTTAGTTGGTGGTCCTTGTTGTTGGTTATGTCTTGCAGCAAGGACATGGATGGGAGTTCCAAGGGCCGGAGGGCGTCAGGACGAGTTCGCCGGTCAACAGTTCCGGGGCCTTTACCATCGGCAGTACCTGCAACGCAGGCTGGGACTCAGGCGGAGATGTGGGTAAGCCCTGTGATTACGGGTCCAGATCCGCCAGCACACCACAGCTCGGAGGAGTTCGACGAGGAGGAGTGTGGTGTGCCGCCAGAGCAGGGGGACCCTGCCATGGCAGTCAGGTCGTCAGCGGGCTCGCTGGCGACCTCGAGCTGGGTGCGTGCGGCTGCACGGTCCGTTCCACTCAGCCCTCCGAGTAGGGGAAGGGCAGGAGCCCAGAAGCCTAACCCTGCCAGGGCTAAGGCATTGCCTGACACGGAGGAGCGGTCAGGTTCCAGGGCGAGACCCGGGGCGGCTGTGAGGTCCAGCCGGCACACCCCGACTCTCGACGCCGGGACGGGTCGGTTGAGTCGGGTCTCGTCACGGTCGCCGAGCCCCCCATGGATGGGTGGGCGAGACCATGCGTCAGCAAAGTCCACGATGTGGGCAGCCGGCAAGCCTGCGCGGGCTTCAGGCAGCCATGCTTCGGCTGGGGCCGACACCACGCCGCAAGTGCCCTTAGTGGCAGCGGCTTCAGCTCCCGCTAAACGGAGGCGGTTGAACACGTCCGCGCGGGAATCGCGCAGTTTCGCCTCGGCGGCTGTTAGCGACAACTACCGGCACCGGCTGGGCCTCGATGAGGTGCGGGCCGATGATAGGAGCCCGGTTTTCTTTTCAGAGCCGGAGGACTCCGACCACCTGAGTGTTCAGGGTGAAGGGCGTATTGACCGTATGGAGCGGCTGCTGGAGCTCCTGCTTCAACGTCAACTACAGCAGGGCAGCAACAGGCACAGGGCGTCATCACCAGCCTCTACCATCAGCCTGGAGCAGCAGGAGGAGGAGGTTTTGGTGGATTCCATACCACCTCCGTTGGAGGTGCCAGCGGAGGATCTTCTGGATGTGGCGACCAAATTTGTGGCCCCACATTCATCTGGACTTCCTTTAAACGCAAAGCTGGCAGCCACTGTGGACTTTCTTAACAACCAGCAACTACAGGAAGAAGTCCTCATTCAGGCAATGAGCCGTCACAAGGCTCCATCCAATTGCAACTCCCTCAACGTGCCTGTGGTCAATACGCCGATATGGGGTAACATCAGTGCGGCTATCCGTCAACAAGAGGTAAAATTGCAGCGGATCCTGAAGCTCCTCACGGCCGGTATTACCGCCTTTGCGCGGTCGGTGGACGGGGACGAACTGAATTTGGACCAGGAAGATGCTCTGGCCCTCCTGTGCGCGACCCAGCACGAAATCAACGGGTTTCGCAAAAACAGCATCCGCCCAGCGCTCAACCCGAAGTTTGCAGGATTGTGCAAACCACCGCCGCCGCCGCCGCCCCGTCAACTCTTTGGGGAGGACCTCTCGAAGAGAGTCAAAGAGCTTGACGAACAAGCCAAAACGGTGGGGATCATGCGCTCTCAGAGTGCCCCCACACCGTCAGGCTCAAAAGCTCCATACATTCGCTCACGAGGGTCTGCTAGTACCTCGACGAGGACCCACCCTCAAGCTCCACAACGACAGCAACATCAGACCCAGCACCAAGGGTCTTTTTTAGGACAGGGTCGGCAGAGACCCTGGTGGGAAACGAAGACGCCGCGCCCTCAAGCCAACCCAGCACCTCCACGTCCACCCACACGTGTCAAGGACCGCCGGTAACCACGGAGGTGAGGGGGTCTGGTTCTCTCTTTTCTCTTTGTTTAACTTCACATGTTGGTGGTCGCCTTCGGTTGTTTTTGGGTGCATGGAGTAATTTTACTGGTGACGAGTATGTGTTGCAGAATATTCAGGGGCATAAAATTGAGTTTATTAATGGCGACATTCCTCCATCCCAGCACATGCCCGGTCGAACGTTTAAATTATCTGCTGCAGAACAGGCAGTAGGCTACAAGGAAATTTTAAGGCTTGAACAGAAGGGAGTGATTGAGAAAGCGGTGCATGAGCCAGTTGAATTTGTTTCGAATATATTCACCAGACCTAAGAAGGATGGAGGTTGTCGTGTCATTATTGATCTAACCCGTTTGAATACGTTTGTAACATATACTCATTTTAAAATGGATACGTTTGAAACAGCCAAATCATTGATTTCTCATGGTTGCTTTATGGCATGCATCGATTTGAAAGACGCAAAATATTCAGTATCCATCCAGAAATACGACAGGAGGTTTTTGAAATTCATCTGGATGGGGCAACTCTGGCAGTACAAGGCTTTGCCTAATGGGCTCACGAAAGCCCCGAGATTGTTCACTAAATTAGTGAAACCAATTATGGCTTATTTGAGACAGCGACATCATATAGTTATGGCCTATTTAGATGATATCTTAATTGTGGGCCACACCCTGGAATTGGCTGAACAGGGAGTTGCAGCTGCTGTCAATATATTTCAACAATTAGGGTTTATTGTCCATCCAGAGAAATCAAAGTTCTGCCCTGCCCAGGTGATTAATTACCTAGGGTTCACGGTGAACTCTATGAGCATGAGGGTTACCATACCAATTAACAAGATTGAGGAGGTTACCCAGGTGTGTCAAGGTTTAATCCGCACCAATATACCATCGATTCGGCATACAGCTACAGTAATTGGTAAGCTTGTAGCTTTGTTTCCGGCAGCGCGATATGGACCTTTGCATTATCAGAGTTTGCAAAGAGCTAAAATTGCTGCGTTAAAACAGGACGCTGGTCATTATGATCGATCAATGCAGCTGCCGTCCGAAGCGATAAATGAGTTGCAATGGTGGGTGTGCCACATTAGCAGCTCATTCAAGCCTATCAGGGAGGCTAATCCGGTGGTATATTTGCGGACTGATGCAAGCTCCAATGGCTGGGGAGCTACGGATAATTGCTCTAGTTGTGGGGGCAGATGGGACACCCTTGAGTCAACGATGTTGACTCAAGGGATTAACTATTTGGAGTTGCTGGCAGCATTCCACGGACTTCGTGCGTATTGTTCCAAGCATGTTGGAGCACATGTCCGTCTCCAAATAGACAACACCACAGCAGTGGCATACTTAAACCATATGGGTGGTACCAGGTCAGTTTCGTGTGACAAATTGGCTAACTCAATTTGGCTCTGGTGTGTTCAAAGAGACATTTGGATTTCAGCTACCTATTTGCCAGGTGAGCTTAATACTGTGGTGGACACCAGGTCACGCAAATTTAATGACAATATTGAATGAATGTTGCATCCTGAGATTTTTGCTAAAGTCACAGCCAAATTTGGTAAACCGGACATTGACCTTTTTGCGTCACGGTTGAACCATCAGGTACCAACCTACGTTTCATGGGAACCAGATCCTGGGGCAATAGCGCTAGGTGCATTCTCGCTGGACTGGGGGAATTGGTTTTTCTATGCCTTCCCCCCGTTTTGCCTCATCAGTCGGGTATTGCGTAAGATTCAGGCAGATGCTGCCAAGGGCATCCTTATTATACCCGACTGGCCCACACAGCCTTGGTATCCGGTGGTCTTTGACATGCTCAACGAACCTTGGGTCCTTTTGAAGGGTTGCCCACAATTGGTTACTCACCCTGTCTCAGGGGAGCCACATCCCTGCCATGGCTATTTAAATTTGTTGGCTTGCAGGTTCTGAACAGGCCGTTAGTCCAATACGGCCTCTCAGCTCGGACCATGGATACCATCGAGGCGTCGTGTCGAGAGTCAACAAGGCGAAGATACCGCTCGCATATTAAGAAGTGGGAAGCCTACTGCAGCCGCTCTCGCATCACGTACGATGACGTGACAATAACCGACGTCTTGGAATTCCTCGCGGGGTTGCACCATGATGAACACTTAAGTTACAGTGCCATCAACAGCGCCAGAAGTGCGCTCTCATTCTACCTCAATATTGAGGTAGGATCCAACAGGCTAGTGTCCAGACTCATGCGGGGTATATTCAATATGAATCCGCCTACACCACGCTACAATATCACCTGGGATGTCAGGGACGTATTAAACCTGCTCAGGACGTGGTCTCCCATGGAAGGGCTCCAACTGGACAAACTCACCATGAAGCTGGTGATGTTACTAGTGCTGACTTCAGCTCAGAGGGTACAGACACTACACAAACTTCGTGTCGACAGAATGACTTCTACCCCTACAGAAGTAGTCTTTTTCATTGACGAGCTACTAAAGCAGCATAGACCTGGGTGCACAGGGCTGCAGCTGAAGTTCCCGGCATACCCCGCAGATGCTAGGCTATGTTTAGCCTCACATATCCGCCACTATGTCAAGGTGATGGCACGCATCAGAGGAATGGAGAGATACCTGCTGGTCACTCATAAGAGACCTCATCGTCGAGTAACAGTCCAGACGATATCCAGGTGGCTTCGAGTCGTCTTGGGTAAGTCAGGTATCGACACTAATGTGTTCAAGTCTCATTCCACCAGGGCTGCATCGACGTCAGCGGCGAGGATTATGGAGGTGCCTATGGACCAAATTCTCGCCACAGCAGGATGGGCTAGTGAAGCTGTGTTCCAGCGTTTTTATAACAAGCCTGTTGCTGCTCCTCTACAGTTCGCAGAAGCCGTGCTGAATGCAGGTCAAGAACGTGGAGATGTCCCCGCATGAGGGGTTTTTGATTTGATATTAATAACTCTGCTCTTGTTTTGCAGTATGAACTATTGAGCAAGTTTGTTCCTCCCATCCATCCCTGGTAGTGGTGTGTCAGCACGGACGTCGTCCAGGGCGTGTAATCACAGAAGCTTTGAAGTCTTCACGAAGTCACTCACGTGACTCCGAAATGAAATAGTAAGATTGAACGAGAACTTACCAGTTCGAAGGTTGATCTTTATTTTATGAGGAGTCGAAGTGAGGGATTTCGTGCCCTCCTCGCCCAACCCTCAATCACCTTCATCTGGTAATCTTAGTCACTTCAATCTTACTATGCGAAGTCATTTCTTTTGTTGGTTTCTGTGATTCCACGCCGCTACTTTGAAGTATGTCGAGCATGCGCGCCGGCGGGCTCTTCACGAAATCCCTCACTTCCACTCCTCATAAAATAAAGATCAACCTTCGAACTGGTAAGTTCTCGTTCAATCTTACTATTCCCTTTGACTTCTTATTTCCTGTCCTGAAGCTAGTTTTGTATCAAATGCTTCTACTGCCGTATGTGCTTCAATAATGCTGACAATCTATTTATCAAAGAGGTCTTGAAAGCTCATATGCATAACCTTACTTTCCTCGACCCTCTCCAATTCAAGAGGTAAATGTTTAGAGATGGGCGCCATTGACCCGGGTTCGATCCTGACTAAAGATGCTTGTCTGTGTGGAGTTTGTACGTTCTCCCCGTGGCCTGCATGAGTTTTCTCCGAGATCTTCAATTTCCTCCCACACTCCAAAGATGTACAGGTTTGTAGGTTAATTGGCTCGGTATTGATGCCAATTGTTCCTAGTGTGTGTAGGGTAGTGTTAATGTGCGGGGATCGCTGATCAGTGCGGACTCAGTGGGTCAAAGGGCCTGTTTCCGCACTCTATCTTAAAACTAAACTAAACTAAGATAATTTAGAGATACAGTGTGGAATCAGGCCCATCGGCTCACCGCGTCTGTGCCATCCATAGATTACTGTACACTGCCAGATCCTGCACACTCGGGCAATTTTACAGAAGGTAATTAACCTACAAATCGGTACATCTTTGGAATATGGGAAGAAGGAGCACCCATGCAAAACCCATGCGGTCACAGAGAGAATATGCAAACTCCACACAGGCAGCACCCATAGTCAGGCTTGAACTTAGACCTCTGGCGCTGTGAAGCAGCAACTCTAACACTAAACCACTATGTCATCCGGTCACACAGGAGGACTGTTACTCATTTGTTGCAAATATACAATCTGATTCTCCCATCTCTCCAATGATGTTGGTGGTGCTTTTGCCATTCCTCAGACATTCCATTTACTCGCATCTGCCTTATGGGAGAAGGTGCAGGAGCTTGAAATATAATAGGAATAACATGGGCCGGCGCGGTGGCGCAGTGGTAGAGTTGCAGCCTTACAGTATCCGAGACCCGGGTTCGATCCTGACTACAGGCGCTCTCCCCGTGACCTGCGTGTGTTTTCTTCAGGTGCTCCGGCTATCTTCTACACTCCAAAGATGTACAGGTTTGCAGGATAATTGGCTTTGGTAAAATTGTAAATTATCCTTAGTGTATAGGATAGTGCTAATTTCTCACATCACGTCTCATTTACATGTTCTGCCTTTGGTTGCATGATCTGGTGCCTATATGAGCTGCACTATGAAAGGGCAGGACGACAAATACATGGTGTGGTACATCACAAATCAAGGTTCACCTAAGTTAGAGTCTTGTGAGAATGGAAGAAAGCCCAGGAATGATGCAGAACATGGTTCCTGGGTCCACTTTTAGTGCCTTATCATTTGAAAAGCTATAATAAAAACAGTTTCAGGCCAGTCTTAAGAAGGATCCCAATCCGAAACATCGCATATCTATGTCCTCCAAAGATGCTGTTTGACCTGGAGTAACTCAGCAGGTCAAACAGTTATTTATTTCCATATGGTCACGTCAAATGTATCTTCAAAACGTACAGACAGTAAATAAATGACTATGATGTAACAATTAACAATGTACTTATTAACTCTGACTGTGTTGCACTGGGAGGTTGTTGTGGAACTTTCATGTCTGCACTGCGGCAGGTATTGGAGATCCCTCCAGTCAAACAGCTAAAATTCACCGGATGATGGAGAGCAGAACACTGGATGCAAACAACCATTTCTAGCTCACCGTGGACCCAATGTCACAAACCCCAACTGCACGCGTCCCATAAATAACACAACTACCACAACATCCCTGGAGTTTAGAAGGTTGAGGGGGGACCCCATTGAAACTTACAGAATAATGAAAGGCATAGATAGGGTGGATGTGGAAAGGATATTTCCACTGGTGGGATAGTCGAGGACCAGAATTCAAGGGCGTTCTTTTAGAAAGGAGGTGAGGAGGAACTTCTTTAGTCAGAGGGAAGTTAAATTGTGGAACTCATTGCCATAGAGGCAGAGTCAGTGGATATTTTTAAGGCAGAGAGAAACAAATTCTTGATTATTACGGGTGTCATGGGTTATGGGGAGAAGGCAGGAAAATGGAATTAGGAGGCAGAGATCAGCCATGATTGAATGGCGGAGTAGACTCCTATAACTTGTGAACCTGTCAAAAAAGGTAAGGTAGCATGCCTTAAGGAACACTGTTCTGTGGTTCTGACAGCCACCACCATGAAATGTGGGGCGGCACACTGGTACAGTGGTAGAGTTGCCTCCCTCCAGTGGCTGAGACGTGGGTCAATCCTGATTGCGGGTGCTGTCTGTACGGAGTTTGTACGTTCCCCTTGTGAACAAATGGGTTTTCTCCGGGTGTTGCGGTTTCCGCCCACATTCCAAAGGTTTGTAGGTTAATTTGCTTCGGTAAAATTGTAAATTGTCCCTGGTGTGCAGGCAAGTGCTAATGTATGAGGTGACCGCTGGTCGGGCCGAAGGACCTGTTTCCGCCCTGTATCTCTAAAATCCCTGTAAGTCTAACAGCAAGGGAATAAAAGGACATCATTGATTTGATATATATATGTAAAAAAGCAGATCATTCTGCTTAATTCCTATGCATGTGGTTCCTGAGACAAATTGAATACATATATATATATTCAATTTGTCTCAGGAACCACACGCATAGGAAATAAGCAGAATGATCACATGATGAAAACAATGGTTTAAGCTCCACAATTATCATTCTTTTCAGCTACATTAAAGAGATGAGGGGAAGAGCGACAATATTACTGTAAATGCAAATTTATTCAGCAGGTAAAATTATGACCCAAGTGTGCAATTGCTCTTCCAACCTAAAATGGTTTAACTGCTCCCCCGAGCTCCATTAGAGGGATTTTATTACAAAAACACTTTTCTTGACAAAGCTTCACAAAGACTCTGCAGAAGCTGTGCTTAGCAATAATTTAGTGGAACTGATTTTTTAAAAATAATTATGCTTAGTCATACCAGCTTGGAGCAGATACTTTCTGATGTCCCACAGGAAACACCTCTACTTGTGTCCTGCAGATTACGGTGCAGCTATAAGCCCAGTGAAATCACACAGAGAACAATCTATCACTTGAATTTCATTATGCAGATAAAACAATTGAGAAGTCTGCAAATTAAAACTATGAAACCAGACTATTATTGCATGTGTGAATAATGTGTGTCATCTTGAATGTAATAAAGATTACATATATAATTTCCAGCGCAGTTTTTTGTACCTATATATTCCGTAGGGGAAACACTGCACTCTTATACCCTGCTTTTGAAATATAAACCACAGTATTGTTGGGGGCAAAGCAAGGTTTACCATCCCAGATGATCCTGACTTTCCCAAAATCAGTCTTAATGTCTTCCCATCCAGCTGTTTCATACACAATTCTCCTTTGTCTTCCACTGACCTCAAAATTTAATTATAGTCTCCTATAATCATAATCATAGTGTCTTATAATTATTATAGAGGGCAAATATGAATTTTGGATTATGGAATGTGTTTGAAGGGCAGCTATATATTGAGACAGTTTAAATGGTAATAAATAATATAAATGCTTTGTGCTGTGCTTTGTAATTTACATGATGTCAGCTTTATTCTGACCATTTGCAGCAATTTCTGATCTCCCTTTCATATTAAAGATATTAATTTTGAGAGGATACTTGAACAGATGGGAAAGGACAACAGGACATCAGATATTGTTGAGGAGAATAACATGACGTGTAACTAATGTAGTGCTGACTCGCGGGAAGAGGTTAATGTATATAGTATGGGGCAGTGTGGTGCATCGCACATATTTGAGTTTATGCAGCTGAAGGTAAGGGTCATGCGTGGCATTTTTGCACTTGCATTGTTTCCGTTACTGTTCAGCAAGCGAATGCTGTTCACTGAAATTGTCAGGGAGTTAAACATTGCCATCTTGTGGTGAATGGTCCACGGTTATGTTTTGTGTTGAGATACAGCGTGGAAACAGATCCTTCAGCTCACTGAGCCCACACCAACCATCGATCACTCATACACTAGTTCCATTCTATCCCACCTTTGCATCCTACACATTAGGGGCAATTAAAAAAATTAACAATTAACCTACAAACCTGCGTGTCTTTGAGGTGTCGGAGAAAGCCAGAGCACCCGAATCCAACATGGAGAACGTACTAACTCCACCCAGACAGGATCGAACCCGGGTCTCTGGTGCTGAGGCATCAGCTCTTTCACTGTGATACTGTGTCGTTATATTACGAGAAAAATATCTGAGCAGTATTTCTGTTGTATTCTTGAATCTTGTGCAATGTAGAATTCTCCTTTTATGCTTTAATTGCAATTTATATTTTTGATTTTGCATTCAAATTATTTTAATTGTTTAATTTTGAATTTCACAACACAATGGCCCGGTGGCACAGCTGGTAAAGCTGCTACCTCACAGCACCAGAGACCCAGGTTTGATCCTGACGTTGAGTGCTGTCTGTGTGGAGTTTGCATATTCTCCTTGTGACCTCGAGGGCATCCTCCAAGTGCTCCGGTTTCCTCCACAACCCAAATACATGCGGGTTTGTAGGTTGATTGACACCTGTGAAATTGCCCCTAGTGTGTAGGGAGTACATGAGAAAGTGGGATAACATAGAACTGGTGTGGATGGCTGACTGATGGTTGGCGTGGCCTCAGTGGGCAGAAAAACCTGTTTCCATGCTGTATCTCTGAACTCAACTAAACTAAACTAAATTGAGAGATTGGGGATCCCTGAGACTCAGTGCTCCAATGCATGTTTTGCAAAAGGGTTGTTGCAAATAGAGCAAGTAATTAGGAAAGTTAACAGAATGCAAAGAATGCAAACAGACAGGAAGCAAAGAGTAGGAGTGAACGGGTCCTTTTCAGAATGGCAGCCAGTGGTGAGTGGAGTGCCCCAAGGCTCGGTGTTGGGGCCGCAACTGTTTACCATATATATTAATGATTGGGAAGAGAGAATTAGGAGCAACACTGGCAATGGTTGCGGTTGACACAAAGCAGGGTGGCAGTGTGAACTGTGACGAGGATGTTAGGAGGTTGCAGGGTGAACTGGACAGGTTGAGTGAGTGGGCAGGTGCATGGCAGATGCAGTATAATATAGATAAATGTGAGGTTATCCACTTTGGTGGCAAAAACAAGGGGGCAGATTATCTCAATGGGGTTAGGTTAGGTTAGGCAAGAGGGAGGTGCAGCAAGACCTGGGTGTCCTTGTACACCAGTGTCTGAAAGTTGGCATGCAGGTACAGCAAGCAGTGATGAAAGCTAATGGAATGTTGGCCATAACAAGAAGATTTCAGTATAGGAGTAAAGAGGTTCTTCTGCAGTTGTATAGGGCTCTGGTGAGACCACATCTGGAGTATTGCATCCAGTTTTGGTCTCCTAATGTGAGGAAGGACATCCTTGTGATTGAGGCAGTGCATCGTAGATTCACGAGATTGATCCCTGGGATGGCGGGACTGTCAAATGAGGAAAGATTGAAAAGACTAGGCTTGTATTCACTGGAGTTTAGAAGGATGAGGGGGAATCTTATATAAACATAAAATTATAAAAGGACAGGACAAGTTAGATGCAGGCAAAATGCTCCCAATGTTGGGCGAGTCCAGAACCAGCGGCCACAGTCTTAGAATAAAGGGGAGGTAATTTAAGACTGCAGTGAGAAATAACTTTTTCACCCAGAGAGTTGTGAATTTGTAGAATTCCCTGCCACAGAGGGCAGTGGAGGCCAAGTCACTGGATGGATTTAAGATAGAGTTAGAGAGAGCTCTAGGGGCTAGTGGAATCAAGGGATATGGGGAAAAGGCAGGCACGGGTTATTGATTTGGGACGATCAGCCATGATCACAATGAATGGCGGTGCTGGCTCGAAGGGCTGAATGGCCTCCTCCTGCACCTATTTTCTATGTCTCTACGTTTCTAATGTTATCATTCATTACAATGGGAATTCAATACACAATTTGGGATTTTGTGCCTCAGTTCTGAAGCACTGGCAAAATGAATTTGGGTATATTGTGCATAGGTTTTCTTATTTAAGAAAGAGTGCTAAATTATTGAAAGTAGTTCTGAGAAATGTTAGTAGATTAATACATGGCATGGGGTGTGGAAATGTTTTCTTATAAGGAAAGATTAGTCAGGTATGGTATGTTTCCACTGGAGGACACACACGCAGTCACATGGAGAATGTGCAAACTCCCCTCAGACAGTGTCAGAGGTCAGGATCGGACCTGGGTCCCTGGCGCAATGAGGCAGCAGTTCTACCAGCTGCGCCACTGTGCCGCCCTGAATTAGTATGTGCATGTTATTCCAACGTGTTATCAGAACTCGCATGTGGGTCAAGATAGATTAAATGACTTTCAGCTGTCGGAGAGAGTTTGTTTCCCTAGATTGGCAGCACAGTTTATATAGATAGCAACAGAAGCAGCTTGTGTGATGTACCTCCTGGCTCTTCCAAAAAATGAGATGAGGTCAAAGTGAAATAATTTCCATTGATTCACAAAGCTGGGTAACAATGACATAGATACGTCAAACTAGTCTGTGAATTGAGTTCTATCTCTCTCTTTCTCTCTTCTGATTTATAAATCATAAAAATGTAAGCCTCCAGTTTAATTTTAGAAGCGTACAGCATCGTTGACCTTTACAGGCATCAATAAAATATTCCCGTGGTTATCCGTACATTTCATAATCCGACAGCTATTTTCAATTGAACTCAAATTTATTGGAGTAAACATCTACTGAATAATTTTAAACTCATTCACTAATACATGGATTCTTGCCGAGAAGGATTTACATATATATTCAGATGGAACGTTTTATTTGAAGGTTGCACAAATATGAAGCCAAATATCAATTGCTTTTTTTTTAACAGAAAGCAGAAGTGAGTTGTGTTAATGGGGAGGACATGGTGAGAATATGGAGTTGGGGTTGGGTCTCAATGCTTATGGGAAGGTGAGAGGTCCATCGTTCAGAATTTGGAAATTCAATACTCTCCTACTCGAGACATTGTCTATCCATGTTCTCCAAAGATTCTACCTGACCCACTGAGTTACACTAGCACTTTGTGTTTCTTGCTCAATATTCCACAATCTGCAGTTCATTGTGTCTCTATATCTCTTAAGGAGTTGAATGCCCTCAATTTTATCTCTAAGTATATAGTTAACTCCTGAGGATTTGGATTCCTTCCCCTCAAGAATCCAAGAACTTTGAGGGTGGGAGATGAACAAAACAAACCAGGATTGCTTCTCCAGTGTTGTATATGAATGAGCGAAGTATAAGAAGTAAAGTAGATGAGCTTGAGGCTCAGTTAGCGGTTGGTAGATATGACATTGTGGGGATTACTGAGACGTGGCTGCAGGAGGATCGGGCCTGGGAACTTAATATTCAGGGTTATACATCCTATAGAAAGGACAGGCAGGTGGGCAGAGGAGGGGGGGGGGGTAGCTCTGCTGGTGAGGGATGGAATTCAGTCCCTTGCAAGGGAAGACGTACGGACTGACGAGGTAGAGTCACTGTGGATTGAATTGAGGAATTGTAAAGGCAAGAAGACACTAATTGGTGTTATTTACAGACCCCCAAATAGTAGCCTGGATGTAGGATGAGAAATAAGTCATAAAACTGTTCTGAGAAGGCTGCTAACATTTAAGTAACTCAATGTTTGCTTTGGGTATCTAGAGACAGGTCCTCTTGGCCTTCAGTGGGTGAACAAATTCAAGCCTGAAAAAGTGGGTGAGAAGGGCCACCTTTATCAACTATTTTGTTCAGGAAGAGGAAGCTTTGCTTCCCTCAGCCCCAGCAAGTATATATCCATAAAATCGGAAGCCAACGATCAGGCACCAATTGTCCTTACACCAGACCCCAATGCTCACATAACTGACATGTGTTTCCAAGTTCCCACAATTGCCTATCTTCTCTAATCTTCTCTTGCCCCTACTACCAATCATGGTGGCGCAGCGGTAGAGCAGCAGCAGCGAATGTAGTGATAGAAGCCCGGGTTCGATCCCGATTACGGGTGCTGTCTTAATGCAGTTTGTACATTCTCATCGTGACCTGCGTGGGTTTTCTCCGAGATCTTCGGTTTCCTCCCACATTCCAAAGATGTACAGGTTTGTAGGTTAATTGGCTTGGTAAATGTAAAAATTGTCCCTAGTGGGTGTAGGAGAATGTTAATGTGTGGGGATCGCTGGTCGGCGCGGACCCTGTGGGACGAAGGGCCTGTTTCCCGTGCTGTATCTCTAAACTACCAAGGTTTCTCCAGTTCTGACCACATATGCATTTCCTAAATCCTTGACTTCATCATTGGCACTAAAGGTGAATTCCATGAGCAATGGCAAGGAAGGTGGACGACGCAGGCTTACGTTAGTCTTCATTCTCGCTTAATGTTCTATTCATGTCCACTAACTGCAGCTGCAACCTTTTGCCCCAACCTCTTTGAGTGATCACTGGCAGCAGTCCATCGTGTATTTCTTCCACTGGCGGCAATCGTTTTTACGAGCTGAAAGCAATACTTTGTCTCCACATAAAGGCGTCGCTTAGTGCATCCTCTTCCCCACAACACTACTAACGCTTTGTGAGGAGCAGGGAAATAAAACGAGAGATTATTGCAGTTCAGGCCATGCAGCACAAAAGCATTTCAGTTTTGAGTCACATGTCTCAATTGCTTCAGCATGCCATCCGTCATTCTGTGCCACCTCACTTGGCAGCAAAGGAAAAGCTGCTGAAAATAGAACAAAACTGGTACCCTGAGCTCCTGCCATGTGTAATTCACACCAAGCAGGCTCACATGTAGATAAATCATTTCAGATTTGGTGATATCATTTGTTCAAGATATACCCTGAATCTCTTAAAATGGACGTCAAAGCCCAAGATTTAAATTATAATTTAATATAATTTATCAGCTTAAGCTTCATTGCCGAGCAATTTCACACATTGAAATGTTGACTGTAAACTGGTGGTCTAAAAGGCAAATGAAATTGGTCTTCTGACATCTGACTGCATTAAGCCAAGTAATGTAAGTGAACCGAAGATAGACACAAAAAGCTGGAGTAACTCAGCAGGTCAGGCAGCATCTCAGGAGAAAAGGAATAGGTTACGTTTCAGGTAGAAACCTTTCTTCACACCTCTGATATGTAATCAGATTTCTTGCCAGACGTAGAAAAAATAATATAATTATTGTAGCACAGTGGTGCAGATGCAAAATTGCTGCCTGACAGTGCCAGGGACCTGGGTTTGATCCTGACCACAGGTGCTTGTCTGTGTGGAGTTTGTACACTCATCCTGTGACCGCGTGGTTTTCTCTAGGTGCTCCAGTTTCCTGCCACACCCAAAGACAAGCAGCTTTGTAGGTTAATAGGCTTCTGTAAATTGTCCTTAGTGTGGAGGATAAAACTAGTGTTCAGGGATCGCTGGTCGGCACGGACTCGGTGGGCCGAAGGGTCTTTCTCCACACTGTGTCTCTGAAACTAAAACCAAAACCAAAATCTGATGGACACCTATATGGTGCTGGTGCTCAGGGCTTTAGCATTTAGTCTGCTGGCTCCCTCTGGTGGATACTTTAGAAAGTACACCCCCTCAACAACAATAGCATAAAAAATAAATACAGTATTGTAATACCAAGCTTCTCAATAATTAGAAAATAGATTTATCATAACAAATGTAGCAATAAGTGCTGTTTTCAAAAGTGACATACCCAGGTAATCAAAGTTTCATTTGGAGAAGTGTAAATCCGAAAAGTAAGGAGATATTTCATTTCTCACAGTCTTCAGAGGGGAATAAATGTTTGGAGCGGTTGTAGAATGGAACAGGGTTCATAAGTTCATGGTCTAGTAGCAGAATTAGACCATGTGGCCCATAAATTTAATCATGGCTGATCTATCATTCCCTCTCAACACCATAGTCCTGCCTTCATCTGATAACCCCTGACACCCTTAAGGGCCCGTCACACCTTCACGACCTAATTCACGACCTAATTCACGACCTCTGCCGAGTTTGCCCTTGACTCATACTTGCAGCATGGTTATCTCAAGGTCATAGGAGGTTGTAGGTAGGTCGTAGCAGGCCGTGATGCTAGTCGTAGGTACTTGTGGCATCAAGTAGGTCGGGGCGTTTTTCTAGCCTGATGTAAAATGTCCATGAGTAAAAAAGGCCGTGAATTAGGTCGTGAAAGTGGGATAGGCCCTTCACTCATCAAGAATCTGTCAATCTCTGCCTTAAAAATATTCATGGACTTGGCTTCCACAGCCATCTGTGGTAATGAATTCCACAGATTCACCACCCTTTGAAAAAATAAATTGCTGCTCGTCTCTTTTATAAAGGTACATCCTTTTATTCTGAAGCTGTGGCCTCTGGTCCTAGACTCTCCCACTAGTGGAAACATCCTCTCCACATTCACTCTATCCAGGCATTTCACTATTCGGTAAGTTTCAATGAGTCCCCCCTCTTCCTTCTAAACTCCAGTGAGTACAGGCCAAGTGCCATCAAACGCCCATCATTTATAAACCTAATCATTCCTGGGATCATTCTAGTAAATCTCCATGGGACCCTTCTCCAACGGCAGCACATCCTTCCTCAGATATGGGGCTCAAAACTGCTCTATATATTCCAAATACAGTCTGACCATGCCTTACAAGGCCTCAGCATTACATCCCTGTTTATGTATTCTAACCCTCTTGAAGTATATGCTAGCATTGAATTTGCCTTCCTTCCTACCGATCCAACTTGCAAATTAACTTTTTGTGAATTCTGCGCCAGCACTCCCTTTGCATCTCCAATTTCTGAATTCTCTCCCAATTTAGAAAATAGTCCATGCCTTTATTCCTATTACTAAAATGCATGACTGTGAATTGCCCTGAGTGTGTAGGGATTAGATGAAAAAGTAGGAAAGCATAGAACGAGTGTGAACTGGTGATCGATGGTCAGCGTAGATTTAGTAGGATGAAGGTCCATGCCATATCTTTCAGTTTAAATCAATATGCCCATTAATACTGCCAAATCCCCTAAAATATTCCCATTCTTGTTTACACTTGTCTTTCCCAACATTAGAAGCTTATTTTAATCAAATGGTACGTTTTAATTTCCCCTGTTATCTACATTTAGAACTTGGGTTTGTATTTGTTTTTAGAAAGCACATTTATTGTGAAGTATGAAAAAAGATGATGGAAAAATAACCAGGGTCCAGGGAAATAACCATTTCCCAGAAGTAATTTTGATTGATAACATTGGTTAGGAGCTTAATAGACTGGCGACTTTGGCTGGAAACGATGTCGTTGTCTTTCTTCCATTTTCTCATTAACAGGATGAAGACTGTCCCTTGAGAATGAAAGTGTCCTGTCGAAAAACACCAGAGAGATGATATTTTTTATACTAATACTCCCAATTTTGGACATGTTGACATTGAGATACTTATATTGTCACACTGACAGCTCGCAGTGAGTGCTTTGTTTTGCATCCCCAGGCATATATAGAGTCGCCACGTAGAGGGCTTTGTTACAAAAGTCACTAAGTTACAAAGTTACAAAGAATCTTTCTTTGCCCCAATGGTCACCCTCTCCCCCCATTAGTTCTCGATGCCCTCTCCACCCCCGCTACCGGTCAGGATCCCCCTAAGTTCTCAATGGCCCCCCATGCCGGGTCTCCCCCCTTAGTTCTTGCCGGCCATCCACTTTGGGTCCCTCTTAGGACGGGAGCACGAGTTCTGAGGTTCAAAGGATCGAGTCCAGAGGCCTGAGTCATTGACACTGTTTTAATCACATTTGATGCATAATCAGTGGAGCATTAAAAGTTTGATTGTTTAAACTCCACAATGTTCTTGCCTCACAATGATCTAGATGCCAGGCTTTCAGATTGTTTTACTGCTTTTACAATAAATGTTATCTAGTTTGGGGATTTATTTTAAGATGCTTTCATTCAAATATTAATTAATTCATTAATTAAAGTAATGCTTAAATTATTTGGGTCACATTTAAGGGCACATATCTGGCACATTTATAATGAATTCCAGATAGGCTGCTGAAATCAATATTCTATGGAGACAGGATGGCATTCCAGTGATCACCACTCATTTCTGTTCCTTCCCTCCTCCTCAGTTGAACTCAGAAAGGGACTCATGTTGATGAGAATGAAACTCAGAAGTTGCAGCTACTAGAAATCTTAAATAAAAATAGTAAATGCTGAAAACACCAGCAGGTGGCGCAGCTGTTAGAGCCACTGCCTCAAAGCGCTAGAGGCTTGGGTTCAATGCTGACCCTGGGTGCTGTCTGTGTGGAGTTTGCACGTTCTCAGTGTGAGATTCCTCCAGGTGTTCCGGTTTCCTGTCGCATCCCAAAAAGAAATGTGGGATTGTAGGTTAATTGGCCTCTGTAAAATTGCCCCTAATATGAAGGGAATGGATGAACTCATGGGACAACATAGAATTAGTATGAATGGGTGAGCGATGGCCAGTGTGGACTCGCAGTGTCAGAGGGCCTGTTTCCATGCTGGAGGACACAAAGTGCTGGAGTACTGCATATCTGTGTGATTCCTGCTGTCTCCTTTTGCTCCACTGCGAAATCTCCTCAAGGCATGCCCACTTTGAAGAAGTTCTCCTCGTCTTTCCAATGGGATTTTCATGAGACCCTTTCTCACTGCTCCCCCTCTGTGATTCCTGTTGCTCTCCGGCTCCAGAGATGCTGCCTGACCAGCTGTGTTACTCCAGCACTTTGTGACCTTTTGTATATTAACCAGCATGTGTGGTTCTTTGTTTCTCCTCCATCCATGCTGTATCTAAAACCAAACTATTTCCAAGCTAAATCACTAAACTAAACTAAGTCAGGGAGCATCTGTAGAAACAGAAACAGGAAAAATGAACTTGGGATTCACCTGGACGCTGACATAATCCCATCAACTGTGCTAGGAACAGCTTAATTCATTCACAGCAGTAAAGCGTGTTAAGATCATGTCCACAACATGGGGTGGAAGATTGCAACCTTCACGTGCCTCGCCCTGTTTCGACTAATGCAATCAACTCGACGTGCACAAACGGAAGATCAAATAGAACAAGTTGTCCAACAACTTTAGGCTGTGCACGCCACAGGAAGGAAGAAGTCCACAACATCACTTTCCTTGGATCATTCATGGAGTGATCCAAGGAAATGATCCATTCATGGGCATCCTATTGCTCTTGAAAGACTGATGTTCCTGATTATTTTTCAAAACAAAACAGAAAGGCTATTAACAGAGAAGATATAATCGTGTGTTCATTAAGTTGTCCATCTTAATTGTACTACTGTGGGAAAGCCCAAGCAATATGTTTGTACAACTCTTAACAGTGATAAATTTGTGTGGTGAAATATAAAATAATCAAAATAATCGCAATATTTTTAATCAAGTTGTAAGTTAAACGAGGAACAAGTCTAAAGCATGTAATTTATTGTGTATTGGGGATAATTTGTAAATAAGTGCTGCAGTCATGGACCCAGTTCTGATTTCAACTGAACATTGTATTATTTCCATTTTGTAAAAGAAAAGACCGCTGGATTAACTCCAATTCTGTACATGTGTTCCCGACTTGTTTAGTCTTGAATCAAAGCCTCTCAGTCAGCTCATTCCAATTCCCCTGACAGTTCACCCATCAAAATACCAGAAATTTACAGCTTCAATAACCACAATGAAAAGCAAACCATCCACCAGTAATTTTGTTTGGAATAAGCAATATACTTAATTGGCTCTGAATCAATCTGCAAGTTCACTGTTGAGCCACAGTTGGCATCAATTTGGCCCTGACCAGGGATCCATTTCTTTGAGATAAGGGAACTATTATTTAACAATGTGATTTCACCATGAATGCTGACCCATCTGCACAATTAATTGATTTTCTCCTCATTCAGTTGAGAAAGTGGTGATTTTAAGATTTAGAAATGATTGCAGATTAAACAAAATAAAAAGATTAATTTTTACAGCACTGAATATCCACTGTGTTGAATAGAATCACTGACAGAAGATACACTGAGTTATAAAAATAACTGGAAGGAGCAAATGCAGAATGAAAAACAATGTGTGACCAATGTCTAACTCAAAATGCCACTATAGCACATTCCTTTGTCTCCTGTACAAAACTTCATAAATTTTGGAATGAAATCTTTGGAACTGTTACAAAACTATTTAACATAAAATTGAACCCCAATACAGAACTGATTATCTTTGGATCAATGGAAGAGGGACATAAGCTAACTACGTTCCAAGAATCTCTCTTTAATTATGGTTTAATAACAGCAAAAAAACCTATACTTAAAGTTTGGAAAAACGCATCCACACCAAAGTTTAAAATGTGGATTTCAAATATGTCGGAAACGCTACATTTTGAAGAAATGAGATTCCTCCTATTAGGCAAAGTAGGATTCTTAAAGATTTGGCCTCCTTTTATGCTTCTTACAAGCATATGGTGCAACATAACCTTAGAAATTAAATGGTTTAGAACCGGGAGATAGGTGGGTAAAGATATTAAACAGGTATATCTCTCCTAATTTATTTTCCTTTTTTTCTCTTTTTTTTAAATCTCTTTAGATTCTTATTTCATCTTTCTGTCTCTCTCGCTATTCGTTTCTACTCTCTTGTCTATCTCAACACTCTCTATTTTCTTCTTTCTATCACTTGTGGTGTCAGCCTAAACACGGGCCACTTATGCACAAACCCTCGTCAGGAGATACGAGGGCGGGCATGTGACGTCATGGGCTAGAGGGAGTGTCCAGGTACTTAAGGTCTCTCACCTAGTGACCTTAAGCAGATAACAGGTATCTGAGCCCGAGAGTACAACCTCGCTCAGCTACAGCAACATTGTAATATGGTTAGCGCACCCACCTAACGTGTCACTACTGAATAAACAAACGTTTGAACCGACTTGACCTTTATTCACCACGTATGGTGCCGCTACATTGGTGACCCTCGACTGTCCGAATTGAAATTTGGACACCAGAAGGGCGCAGCCTCGGGAGACCTGATGTCTGCAGCCGGCTGCTCAGCCCTGCAGAAATACGCTGCCGCCAACCAGGCCCTGCAGTGAGGTATGCCGCCTCTTCCCCACCAGCTGCTGCTCACCGGAGCTGAGAAACCGCGGCTGCCGCCGCGCTCCCACTCCAGGCGATGGAGCAGGCCCCACTTCCAAACCCCACACCGCTCCAGGCCTTGTGTGACGGCCGCCGAGCTCCCCTGCATGACCTGCTAGGAACCGACCACCGGACCAGAGATGTTTTAGCAGCCGCCACTGCCCCACCAGCTGCAGCAGGAGCTGCAAGCGTAGCAGCGTCCTGCCCACAACGCCGACACATGCCCGACGTCCCTGCGAGCAGAGAGAGAGTACCTGCCGCTCTCCCGCTCCCAACAACGGACCCGGCCTCGCACAGCGAACACGGCTCCAGGCCCTGCACTGCACCAGGCCCCACCACTCCAGGCCCGGCACCGGCGTCACCTCACCCGCACTGCACCGGGCCCCACCACACCAGGCCCGGCACCAGCCTCACCTCACCCCCACCACTCAAGGCCTGGCACTGCTACAGACTCGCCACGGCTCCGCGCCAAGCCCGGCACCGCTCCAGACTCACCACGGCTCCGCGCCCTGCCCTGCACCGCGCCTGGCCCCGCCAGCCGCTGCCCAGTGCCTAGCCACCCGATAGGGCAGGCTTACCTGGGGCGCCTGCCGAAGACGCCCTTCTGCTCCTCAGCGGTCTTGAATCGCTGGTGAATGCCGCCTCAGCCGGCCGGCAAACTGATCGCCGAGGCTCCTATAACAAGCGGCCGACCCGACTACAAAAATGGCCGCCGCGGCCGGCCGGAAGAGAAGCTCGAACTTACCATTCACAGCGCCACCTTCCGGCCGGCTGCCGTCCCTACATCCTGATCACTGGCAACAGCGCCACCATCAGAGTGGCTGCCATCACTGCAGCCTCGCCTCCGTCCACAGCGCCACCTCCTGGCTGGATGCCATCACTGCAGCCTCACCACCTTCCACAGCGCCACCTTCCAGTTCCTGCAGCCTGACTACCGGCAACAGCGCCTCATTCAGGCTGGAGGCTGTGACTGCAACACAGTTTTCCTATCCTGCACTATGGACACTGGACAATTTGAACTTTGGACACTGATTGCACTGTAATTTGTCTTTTTACTGTTCATTTTTGTGTTCACTGCATTTCCACGCTCAGTTCAGAAATTAGTTTGTTTATTTTATTTCGTTTTTTTTCCCCTCATTGTTGCTGGGGCCTGTATTTCACAGGACTCTCTCCCTTAGCTGGTCAAGGAGATGCGACCGTGTCTCTTCCGTCCGGCGGCTTCTGCATCGGTCTCCTCGCACCCCTCGGTACCTCGGGATCGCCCACGCAGAGCGTCACTGCGCCTGTGGCGCCCTCCGTCCCGACCCACGTCCGGTGTGTCCCAGACCCACATGCAGGAGCCGCCCTCAACCATGTTATTCCTTCCTCCGGTTCTGGGGGGGGGTCCTGTGGTGTCAACCTAAACATGGGCCACTTATGCTTGAACCCTCTATTGACCACATATGGTGCTGCTACACACTGTTCTTTTATTATTAAATTAAAAATAAGAAGTTGTACAAGAATTATAATGTGTCTGTATGCATCAGGTACTTAGGTACCACATTACTGTACTTACTTCTAACAAAAATAAAAACATTTCTAAAAAAAAAAAAAAAAACAGTAAAACTTTTATTTAGACAGTATTCCATGTTGCCTTTTGTACGAGTTTCAATGCAGCTTAGAAAGGAAGTAGCTGGATAAGTCCAGCCAATTGCTCTACAAACACAGTGCAAATCTCCCGTCCTATATTTCAGTGTTTCAGTTAAGTTTGCAAGTGCTTGCTTGTAAACCCTGGCCCAATCCCAGTGGCAGTTCCACATGGATCTAAAGTAGGATAATAAAACCACATGGGTTTTCTCTGAGATCTTCGATTTCCTTCCACACTCAAAAGTCGTACAGGTCTTCTATGTTTATTGGATTAGTATATGTGCAAATTGTCCCATAGTGTGTGTAGGATAGTGTTAATGTGCAGGGGATTGCTGGTCGGTGAAGACTTGGTGGGCCGAAGGGACTGTTTCCGCGCTGTATCTCTAAACTAAACTAAACTAAAAGCATAGGAAGAGACCAACAATCATTCTTCATTTGTTCTCTGCAGACCGCTGTTCAGAGATCAAGTACACTTTTACCAATATAATAACCAACCTATTGAGGATTTTGCCACTGTGATGGCAAGCCTGGTTCGCCGCTGCAAGAAGATAAGTGTTTGATGAACTTTTGTAACTATGTCAACGTCAGAAACATGACGACTCTTTGTGCATGTCTAGGTGAGGTCGGCTGTATGATTTTACTAGATTGTATGCAATAGCAAATCATTTTATTGTACCTAGGTTCATGTGATAATAAAGTGTGTGAGGGGGACCTCATTCCACTAGTGAGCGAGTCTAGGACTAGAGGCCGTAGTCTCAGAAGTAAAGGATGTTCTTTTAGGAAGGAGATGAGGGGAAATTTCTTTAGTCAGAGGCTGGTGAATCTGTGGAATTCTTTGCCACATAACGCTGTAGAGGCCAAGTCAGTGGATATTTTTAAGGCAGAGATAAATACTGTAGATTATTGATTAGTACAGGTGTCAGAGGTTATGGGGAGCAGGCAGGAGAATGGGGTTAGGAGGGAGAGATAGATCAGCCATGATTGAATGGCAAAGACCTGATGGGCCAAATGGCCTAATTCTATTCATATTCCTTACGACTTAAGACCTTAGTATCATTGAATCATTCGCTTTAGTTGTTAAAGCTATTGTTAAATCATTAAGGTACAATGTCACTTTATTAACCAATAAAGATTGCATGAAGTTGTTGACTCACAGAAAGATATGTTCAGAGAATATCTTCTTGAGTTCTCCCAGTGCGTCCAGTACCTTTGGCAGAAAGACAGCAGAATCAATAATATATCATTGCTGCCTTGTAAAAGCAAGCATTCGGGAAACATGAAATGGGAAGGTTTCTTTGAGGTCAGAGGTGCTTGCTAATGCATCTACATTACACATTCTGGAACGGTATAACTTTACTATTGATACGAGTATAACTAATAAGCAGGCATTTGTAGGTTCCCTTGAGAAGGTAGGGAGAAGCTTTGCAAATCACTGTGGTCCAAGCGGTGAAATCACTTCCAAAATGCCATAGAGACGCAGTTCCAGTGATAATTAAGGAATGGAGATATCTAATTTGGAGGGGAAATTTAAACCATCAAAACTCTCTTGGTCTTTTAGGTTCTGAATGTCATCTATTTGCCCATTTGCAGATCAATCCAATTTCCCAGAAACCAGTAACAGACATATGTAAGAAGCTCAGTGGAGACACAAGGAACTGCAGATGCTGGAATCTTACGCAGATGCGTAAAATACAATGTGCTGGAGTACCTCAACAGGTTAGGCAGCACCTCTGGACTAGGAGAGACACTTTGGGACAGAACCCTTCTTCCCCATGAGACGCACTGCTACACTCACTGCTTCAGTTGCCATTTCCTTGCAAAATGAGTTAGAATCAGTTTAGTTTAATTTAGTTTAGTTTAGTTAAGAGATACAGTGCAGAAACAGGCCTTTTGGCCCACTGAGTCCGCATCAACCAGCGATCCCCGTACACTAGCACTACCCTACACGCTAGGGACAATTTACAAGTTTTACAAGTTGTACGTCTTTGTACGATTTTTTCGGCGACTGCCGGCATCATTGAATGACGTGTCAGGTCACCAAAAAAGTCGTGGCATGATGCAGAGTGATGCAGCGTGACGCGCTGGTGACGGGGCATGGTGCGGCGTGATGACGTATTGACGTGCGATGTTTCCTCAAGTGTCGCAACATTTTTTTAATGTCGCCGCTGGATTTTGAAATGTTCAAAATCTTTTGGAAGCCCTGATACATCAATCAATGATGTCGGTAGTCACCGAATAAACGGCAAGTGGGACAGGCTCTTTATACTTGCAAATCCATCCATTTTAAATGAAAATACGCCCCTGTAGCACCATCTTCTGTGCATGTGCAGTACTGCAATTCTCAAGGTCATTCTGAAGCTGACAAAACATATCACAGTGTCCAGCAGAGCTGACGGTTCTATGTAACAGTTCTGCCCGCTGCTGCTTTCCTGCACATTTGAAAACCATTATAAACCATCCATGCTGTATGATTCTATGAATCTATGACTCTATAAAAATAAAAGCAATCGTGTAATTTACCAGCCAGATATAGAATTTAACATTGATATGCTCATGTAGTTATTCATCTGCAGAGAATCTGTACTGATAAACAAAGTGTATATCAGCAGCTCCCGCATCTCCTAGGTTACAGCAGAGCACAAAAGGACGGTTGAACAACAGATGCTGTGATGAGAATCATTTCAGCCGCAGAAAAAGAGGAAGAAGGGAACAGGTTAAATTTGGTGAATGCTGCATGTTTGGAAAAAGCCATTAATGTCCTAAAGTAAACTACACCAAATAAAGCAACTCTTTGAAAGGCCCCAAGAGAGAATATTAAAATGAACAAATGGACAATTCTGATTTTATGGCTTCTCACTCGCAACGGTTATTTTAGCAGAAATATATGATTTGGTCGATTCAATTACCAATTTCAGATCAATCTGTTATCATTAATTGCTCTCTTTATTGTTCAGTCTGACATAATTCCATTTTTTAATGGAGGATGTGCAGTAGAAATGTCACTACCTGTTCCTAGTTATAGAGGAAGACAACTTATTGACCTTTTCACCGGCTGTGAATTTCTATTTTTTTTCCCTATTACCTCATTTACGGAACTTTGGATTACTAGCAAGGGCAGCATTTATTCCTCGTCCATGATTGCCTTCAGAAGGTGGAGGAATTAGCTACATTGCTGAACAGTGCCATCCATGTGGAAAAAGCGCGCACGATGAACTATTGGTGTCAGAGCTCTGACAGCGAAAGAACAGCAATTATTTCTAACGAGGAAAGTGCGTGATTCAGAAGGAAACTTGGATGTTAAAGTAGTTTGTATGTTATGCTGCCCCTGTACTTTAAGTGGTAAATACAACAAGTTTGTCAGGTGCTGCTGAAGAAGTTGTAATGAATTGCTGCTGCATAGCGTGTAAATTGTCCAGACTGCTGCCGATGATGGAGAGAGTGAATAATAAGGCATTAATTCCCTCTGATGCTGCTGCAAGCGATGTATCACACGATGTATCACACCGTACTTATGCCCGTGACAAGAAACTCAACTTGACAATAGGACGGCATGGTGGTGGAGCGGTAGAGCTACTGCCTTGGAGCCAGAGACCTGGGTTCGATCCTGACTACGGGTGCTTGTCTATACAGGGTTTGTACGTTCTCCCCGTGACCTGCATGGGTTTTCTCCGAGACGCTTGGTTTCCTCCAACATCCAAAGATGTACAGGTTTGTATGTTAATTGGCTTGGTATAAATGTAAAAAACAATGTCCCAAGTGTGCGTAGGGTAGTCTTAATGTGTGGGGATCGCTGGTCCGCGCGGAATTGGTGGGCCAAAGGGCCTGTTTCCGTGCTGTATCTCTAAACTAGACTGAACTAAAATAACTGAATCATGTCAAGTTTCCGTATGTTGCAGTGCTGAGCAAAAATCCAGGTGGGCAGAGAGTATTTTGTCATGTTCTTGACTTGCGCAATGGAAGAAAGGCTTTTGGGAGTCAGAGGCAGGGCTGATAACCACCAGCCTCTGATCTGCACTTACAATTCTGATACAGTTAAGGTTCGGTACACAAGGAAGAGTAGGACAGACAGCTCCTAGCAACTATTATAATAATAACAGCGAAGTGAGTGGATTGATCCCAAAACCAAGCTGGTTCGCAAAGGAAAAGGAACCTGCTGTCCTTATTGTGTCTAGTCTACACGTGACTCCACACAAACAACAATGTGCTTGACTTTCAACTACCTACTCAGCTCAAGGGAAATTACAATAAATTGTGTTATTCTAGCATTATCCCATGAATGAATAAATTATGAATGAATTCTGTGTATTTCAGTAATGGATCACTTTTTTCTTGGGTGAAATGGGAGTGGGTAGGAGCCAATGCAAGAAAGAATAAAAATTGACTGAAAGATGGTATGGGTTCTGCAAAGAATGGAATGGGAGAGGGCATAGTTCTAATGTATTATTGTTTCAACTATAGAATGAGCTTACATTCACCCAAATTAGCTGCACAGTAATGTCTTTAAAATTGCACTGATAGTCATTAAGAATTTTTTTTTCACATTCTGAGAGGAGGATCTGGTGAGATTTGACATCAGCCTAGGACTACAAGAACAAAAGAAAATGTGTAACAGTCTGCAACTCGGTTTCTCAAGCCGGCTCTATCATTTAACGTGTTCATGGCTAATCTGGTCCAATACTCATCTCCTCTTCTATGCCAGGTCCATATAGGTCTCAATTCCCTGATCTTTCAAAAATATATCTGCTTCATCTTTAAATATCCCCCATGATGAAACCTCTGTGACCATTTCGAATGGGGAGATTGAAGTTGCTCTCATGCAACCTTGGTGTTAAATGACACCCTCATTTTATAACCATGTGTCCTGTTAAAGTTCCTCCCATTAGTGGAATCATCTTGGCATCTACCCGATGATTACCCCTCAAGGTTTCCAAAGTATGTAGACTACTCTTTATAAATTTAAGTTCTGAAAAAACCCATGTCCATCATACTGTGACTGTAATTCTAGATCTCCAGCACATGATGAACCTTTGTCATAAACTATAATTATGGCTTTCTGTCTGAGGGGTGAGATTTCTATATAGTTGACAAAAGATTTCTATGTGGTTCCCATTTGCACATCCTTACTGATTGCGTTTAAATTAAATATCAAACTACAATGGAGTTGAGTAGGACTGCCTGCAGACGACACCTCACCTTCAGTTCCTAGATACCAAGTTGTGGTTTTTAATGCACATGACAAACTTGGTTCAGTTTAAGTTATAATGACTTCAAAAACTAGGATATATCAGTAAACATTCATAAGTAACATGAATGCATATCTGAAGAAGGGTCTCGACCTAAAACTTCACCCATTCCTCCCTTCTCTCCAGAGATGCTGCCTGTCCCGCTGAGTTACTCCAGCATTTGTGTTTATCTTCGATTTAAACCAGCATTTATAGTACCTTCCTACACATTAATGCATATCATCACACTGTTTCCAAATATACCATTAAACCTGAAAACTAAATTATTAATTTCACTCCAAAAAAGGAATAAGCCAAATTAAAAGTTATAAAGCCATAAACAGCTTTAAATTGATTGTCAAAATGTGAGGCATTTCTGCCTCTTCATTTACATGACAAAGACTAACTTAAAGTGTAGTGTATTTATTTCTTGTTTTATTGCTGCAAAATAAATCAATGTTTTCCCCACAACAGCTCAAATTTGTAAAGATTGCACTAAATTGTGATTATTGATACAAATTAAAATTGATTGTTGATACAAATTAAAATTCCTGTGCTCTGTTAAGCAAGAAGTGTATTTAAGAAGCTAAAGCTGGCAAGAATGAAGGTTTCATGACTAACAAAAATATGTTTCACCTCCACCTTTCCAATTTGAAACTTTTCCGCCGGACTAGCCTGGGGGGGGGGAAGCTTTCTCCTTCAGTTGAAGGATGTTTCATTACTTCAAACATTTTATAGCTGGAAGCAGTCATCTCTTTTCGGTAAACTGTGGTTCCATGCTATATCGCACCCGCTTTTACATACTATCAAGCAAAACCTCATGTTCTGATAACAAGAAGATCTTATTATTTTACAACCTAATTGTATTCCTCATTGATTTAGTTCCTGCCGCAGAGGACTATACCGAAAGGATTGATTGCCTTAATTTTGATAAATTGGATGAAGCCAAGGTAAAAGAGAAGCAATTTTGCTGAGGGCATCAATTCCAAATTTGTTGGCAGATGTGAGAGAAAAGCACGAGGAACAGACGGGTGATGTGAGCATTTGATTACAAAAGCTGCTGCAGCCAAAGACATCAATTTATCATTAATCAGATGACTGGTTGGGGTGAGGAGGAGATTTTGAAGATAATGTAAGATAAACCAGCATTTTTCAATGCATGTTAATTTTTGGTTGACATTTGCACCCCTTAGAAATTGCTGCAGTACTTACTTGTAATACTACTTCAGTATTTAGGCAGGTACATGGATGGGAAAGGTTTAGAGGGATATGGGCCAAACGCAGGCATGTGGGACTAGTATAGATAAGGTATCTTGGTTTACATTGGCAAGTTGGGCCGAAGGGCCTGTTTCCATACTGTGTGACTATGACTCTTTAGGTCTCTTATTCGCACTGATTTTTCACCAAACTTCATGTTGTGGGGTTGCAGTATCTATTACAACTGAATACCAGTGAATGCCAAGCAGTAAATTGATATTCTATTTTTCGAGCAACCCACTAAATAGAGAAAAAGTAAAAGGAAAGAAAAGAAAGTGTATTATTATATTTCAAATGCAATGCCATTAGGTTTTCTGATCTGACTAGTGTTCGGTTTCTGATGTAGTGTAATTTGCTGAAGTTTACATAGAACATAGAACAGTACAGTAAACAAAATCCCTAGTGTGACCATGGTCTGAAGGAGGGTCCTGACCCAAAATGTCACCTGTCCATGTTCTCCAGAGATGTTGCCAGCACTTTGGGTCCTTTTGTATAAACCAATATCTGTAGTTCCTTGCCTCACCTAGAAATGGCAGGCTGTACCATTTCTCCTCTGGTTTTCACCATGGCAATGGAGCTCATCATTCGAGCATCATGATGGGTGGTCGGGGGGGAACGCTTGAAGAGTGTGCTGCGTCTTCCTCCAATCTTGGCGTACATGGATGACATGACCACAATAACAACAACAAAAGCATGCACCAAACACCTGCTGGATAAACTCCAGGAAAACATCAAATGGACACGAATGGAGATAAAACCCTGCAAATCCTGCAGTATTTCCATCGTCAAACGGCGACTCACTGACGAAAGGTTCCGCATCAATAACGAGACAATATCAACTGTCCTGGAGAAGACCGTCAAAAGCCTCGGGCGATGGTACACCGCATACCTCAAGGATGCAGAGCAGGATACAATCAGTGGCCTCAAGCAAATTAACAACACTGCTCTCCCAGGGAAGCTGAAGCTTTGGTGCCTGCAATTCAGTCTACTGCCCCGACTCATGTGGCCAATTACCATCTACAAGGTCACTTTATCTCATGCCAACCAGCTGGAGAGACTGGTGAACACACAAGTGAGGAAGTGGCTTGGGCTACTGAGATGCCTCAGCAGCATAGGGCTCTATGGGAATGGAGACCTCTCTCTGCCAGTCTCAAGCCTGGTGGAGGAGTACAAATGTGCCAAAGTGAGGCTGTACATGACACTAACAGAATCCCGGGACCCAATAATAAGAGGTGTCGCTCCAACCCTGACAACAGGGAAGAAATGGACTCCAGCAGCAGTGGTACTGGACGCAAAATCCGCCCTCCAACACCAGGACATAGTGGGCCATGTCCAACAAGGCCGAGGGGACTTTGGCCTAGGAGCAATGAAACCTACCTGGCAAAAGGCTACTCCAGCTGAACGTCGGCACCTGGTGGTGGAGGAAGTGCGCTACCAGGAAGAAGCAGCCAGGTGTGCCAAAGCCATATCCCAAGCCAAACAAGGCCGCTGGATGATGTGGGATGGTGTTGAGAGGAGGAAGATAACATGTAGAGAGCTGTGAACCATGGAGTCAAATAAGTTGAGCTTCATCATCAGAGCCACATATGATGTCCTTCCCTCTCCCACAAACCTAAATCTTTGGCTGTGAGAGGATCCAGCCTGTGCCCTGTGTGCAGTTCCAGCAAACCTCAAGCACATCCTGGTCGGTTGTAAGACCAGCCTAACACAAGGCAGATACACCTGGTGACACAACCAGGTGCTGAGGTGTTTGGCAGCTGAACTCGAGTGCAAGAGAGTTACCACCAACGCCATGCCTATCAATGCCCAGATAACATTCCCGCAAATACCATCCTTCATCCAGGAAGGAGAGAAACGGAGGACTAACCCTTCGCCTCTCAACTCATGCCCACTGAACGCAGCCAGGGACTGGGAAATGCGTGTTGACCTAGGCCAGAGGCTTTTGTTCCCAGTTGAAATCACAGTTACTATTTGGAAACAAATAGTCAAGACTTTACAATTAGACAATCTTTCATTTAGATTACCAATTATGAATAACCCATTATTTAAGCCCTCCACATTGGATGGAGGGTTCAGACATTGGGATAATTTAGGAATTACAAGGGTAGAGCACCTCTATAGAAATGGAAAATTTCTTTCATTTCAGGAGTTACAAGATATCTACGGATTGTCTTCACAGCATTTGTTTAGGTATTTCCAAATTAGAGATTATATTAAATCTAATACACAGGATTTTAAAAATAAAGAACCAGGATTATTAGATGAATCGTTTAACTGGCATCCAACCACAGAAAAATTAATAGCTTATATATATAACATCATTATGGATAAGGAGAATCCAATAACTGAAACATATCGTCAAGCATGGGAAAATGAAATTGGATCACCTATAACCAAAGAAAATTGGGAAGAAAGTCTACAACGAATACACCGGTGCTCGTTAAATGCTAGACATATATTAATACAATTTAAAGTATTATACAGATTACATTATTCGAAAACCAAATTAAATAGTATATTTCCTAATCTCTCCTCTATTTGTGATAAATGTAAGAATTTAGAAGCAAATTTAACACACAGTTTTGTTACATGTCCTAAATTGAATTATTATTGGACAGAAATTTTTAAAGTTATTTCTGAAGTTCTTAAAGTTCAATTAGAACCTGACCCAAAGCTAATAATGCTGGGAATTCCAGAGGCTAATTTGATATTTACACTAGATCAAAGAAATTTCCTTGATTATTGTTTGATATTAGGGAAAAAAATAATATTGAAATTTTGGAAGGGAACATTATCCCCAACAATTAAAATGTGGGCATCAGAGATGTTGGAGACGTTGCAGTTGGAAAGAATCAGATTTGTCCTTTTGGACAAGTATAATTCTTTTGAACAGATATGGTCTCCATATATACAGTATTTAGAGAAGTAGCTGTTCTTGGCATCACGGCTCGACTGGCACCCTGCGGGATTTGATGAAAATAATGTATTGGTATACCAGGATATATGCATGTCTTTACTGATATTATTATTTGTAGTTGTTTCATTTACAATATATTGTGTGGCTTTTAATTGATATATATACATAATATGTCTTTTTTCTTTTTCTTCATTTTTTCTTTTTCTTTTATACCAAATAATTATTAAGGAATTATAATTTTATTGATTAATAATGGTATTTCTCTTTACCCACTTTTATTTTCAAAAAAAAAAAAGATAATAATCATTAGAGTACAAATATTGATTTAAGTTGATGTTTATAACTCAGTTTTAAACATTGAGAATTGTTTATTGCTAATAAAAAAATTATTCCAAAAAAAAAATGAAATCACAGTTACCAACCTGCGACCAGACCGCGTTCTCTGGTCCAACTCCTGACGGCGTGTTTTCATCATTGAGCTGACGGTCACATGGGAGGAGGCTATGGACGAGGCTTATGAAAGGAAAAAGCTTCGACATTCAAATCTTGCAGCAGAGGCAGAGGAGAGAGGTTGGAGGGTATGGGTGCGTCCAGTGGAGGTGGGGTGCAGGGGCTTTGTAGCCAGTTCCACTGCAAGGCTCCTGAGGGAGGGAGGAGTCAAAGGTCAGGCACAAAGGAGGGCAATAAAAGAACTTGCCATTGCCGCCGAACAGAGCAGTCACTGGCTGTGGCTGAAGAGGAAAGATGCTGTCTGGGCTGCCACATGACCATCTAGAGGCTAGCAATAAGACACACACCCAGGTCTGATCAACCTGTAGTGGGCCTGCCTCGACTGAGGGTGCCTTGTGATAAAAGGCTGAAACACCCAGTGACGTTGAGGTACACAACTGAAGATGTGTCTGATTGTTAGCAAAATTTACCTTGTGGTCATACCCAAGAATGTCAATTGTAGTGAAATCTTAAGGATTGTAACATCCAGTCCTAATAATCAAACAGTACAGAACAGAAACAGGGCCTTCTTCATCACAAGGGAGAGGCCCTCTTCAATATGCTCATCTCCCATCCCCAAGTCCCATATTTCCTTTTTATCCCCCTCTTTCCACTCCCCTCTGTTCCTTTCCACCCAAATTCCATTTATATCCCTTCCCTTACATTTCACACCTCCTCTTCTTTCCTTACCTGACATCCTTTTGGCTCCTTTTCGCCGTTGTCATTTGCCTCTACCCATCAGCCAATCAATATCCGCTTCCCACATCCACCTTTCACTTGTCAGAGTTTCTCCCACTCTGCCAACCATTTACTTTTGCTTTAGAGTTACTGTAGACTTATAGTGCAGAAACAGGCCCTTTGGACACCCAGTCCACGCTGACCACACTAGCACTATTCTACACACTAGGGTCAATTTACAATTTACAGAGCGACAATTAACCGGAGCACCCGAAAAAAACCCAATGGGTCACAGGGAGAAAGTACAAACTCCAAATCCCATAGTCAGGATTGAACCTGGATTTCTGGTGCTGTAAGGTAGGAACTCCACTGCTGCACGATTATGCCACCCCAAGCCTACATGCTATCTACCTACTATCCTTGCTAATCAGTCTCTGCCATTTACTACTGGTCACCCAGTGTGGTTTATGACAAGTAAAAGTAACATAATACATAGCCATTCACAGCATGACACGCATTTTTCCCACTGAATAAGTCTCACCTTGCTCTTTCTAAAAGTGGATGGCTAAACCGTACCTCATATGTATCCTTACCCAAAGTGGAACAGTTTGTGGCTGTGTTAAGCTGTGCCTCTAAAGCGTTCCATCATTTAGGACCTTGAAACCTTGTCTTCTCACACCACACTTGCCTGCAGTATAGATAATATACAAAATAAATTCTGTGTCGTCTACTTGTGGTTATTAAATTGCAGATATTCCCTATTTGGATTTTTCATGGGAAATTCATTCTCCATGTAATGATATTGCATTTGAGACACGCTACGATACGATACAATGCGATAGAACTTTATTTATACCAGGGGGGAGTTGATTGCCAACAGTCATAAAAACAAAAAATACATTAAACATGAAATTAAAGTGACAAGTGGAAAGGATTGGTGATGCGTAATGATTGGGGGGGGGGGGGGGGGGGGGTGAGGGTAGTCAGTCTACCCCATGACAAAAGGGGAGGTTGTACAGTTTGATAGCCACAGGGAAGAAGAATATCCTGTGGGGTTCTGCCTGCATCATGGTGGAAACAGTCTGTTGCTGAAGGGACTATATCTGTAGTTCAGTCATTCATTTGGCAAGCTATTTTTCTACCTTCAGTACTATGTGGACTCATTTAAAAAAAACCATTTGCATGAGGAATGATTGGTTTTGAATTCATAACAATGACCTACAGTAATGGAATGCACACAATGCCATTTTTTGGTATGGCTGGTGAAGGAATGTACAAACTCCATACAGACAAGCATCTGAATGCAGCATCGAGCCTGGATTTTCTGGCACTGTAAGGCAGCAACTCTACCGCTACACCACCATGCCACCCAAATTATGCACATTCATACATTCAGAGGCCCAAGCTCCAAGTCATTGTCAACCCATTACCTGAAGCATAGTAAACATTGCAAAGCAAAGGTCCTCGGCCACAGATTGCCTTCCCACAATGTTGGTCTACAATATCAGAAATGTAAAGTAAACCATACCTTGAAAGCCACATCTCAGCAAAGGTTGACATTAATGAAAAAATTCACCACGACTTGTGTGCATCAGCACAATCTTTGTCTGTCAGATAAAAAATGTGTCTGAAGATCAAGACCTCAGACTCAGCCCTGCCCTCCGCTATACTTTTTTTTGGAATAACGGCAAGAGCAATTTGCATTCAAAGTCATTGTCCCCTTACTGTCATCACTGATGAACATCTTTGCACAGCTCCAGAGGGGCTCTATTTCAAGATGTTCAGTAAACGTACACCAACATTCACATTGTGACCGTCAGTGATGGGCACTTAACTAAAATACAGTAGGTACCATTTTGTATCAGACTGATTTCATTTTCTGAACACTTTTGTATATTATAGTCACACAGTCACACAGAGTTCCATTGTCTAGGACTCATTACTATGTACAGTGTCATCTCTTTGATAAGGTTAGTTACTGACTGTATCCAGTAGCTTGTTTTTATTTCTGTTTTTTAATAAAAGTGTTATAAATTGTTTCTTCTTTCAAGACTTTATCAGTGCTACAAACATTTGTAAGTCATGGATACCCTTGAGTCCAAAAGACTTCCTTAGCTGAAGTTTTATAAGTAACAAATTATGTTCTGTTTGTTTCAAAATCATCAGAACATTTATTACACTTTACAATCTTTTCATGTAGCAAAGAAATCCCATTAATAAGCCAAACATGACGTAGTGAGACCATAACGTTAATCTCCCGACCTTCGATCTAATCTACGTGTTTGCAAATATTATTGCACATCTTTCAGCAGGGACAAAAGATTTAACATAAATGTCTTTTCTAAATGTAAGAAAAGATAGTGTTTTCAAATTAATGTCTCCTGAATTAGGCGATAAACTAGTTTGGGAGTATTGCATTGTGCAGGTTGACTATCTAGCCAATTATATTGAACAGGAGGCCTCCTGTAAGACAGTTTCTTATGATTAGCAAGAATGCATACATTTAAACAATATAAGAAAATATCAACTTAAATTGTGGGTTATGAAAAGCAAAAGGAAATGTGAAGAAAGGATATATTGTTTTCTCGAACATTTATAAAAAATAATAAGCAGAAGAATATCAATTTGTAGAGAATGTTCAATGAAGAGCAAATGTATTTATTCCTGATCTCTTCTCGGGTGAAGAGGGTACAAAAATGCATCCAGAAGAACAAGCCATTCAACATCCTTTCGCCTAGATCATGTCTGTTCCAAATAAATGGCTATCCAAGTGGTAGCACAGTGGCGCAGTGGTAAAGTTGCTGCCTTACAGCACCAGAGCCCAGGATCCTAGGTTCAATCCTGACCATGGGTGCTTGTCTGTACAGAGTTTGCACATTCTCCCTGTGACCTTCGTGGGTCTTCAAAATCTTCGGGTTCTTCCCACAGTCCAAAGACATACAAGATTGTAGGTTAATTGGCTTGGTAATGTAAATTGTCCTTAGTGTATGTAGATAGTGTTAATGTGTGGGGATCGCTGGTCACTGCAGATTCATTGTGATGAAGGGCCTGTTTCCATGCTGTATCTCTAAACAAAACTAAGTGTTTCAGTCAAAAATAGACAGAAAAAGCTGGAGTAATTCAGTGCCATTATCAGCCTCAAAATCCTGAACAGCCCTGAACTGGTCAGAAAGTTCTCCAGGTAGATCACCCCAAGATAAGAACATAATCAACAGGTTGGTGAACATGGCTATCTTGTCAATTCCAGGAAATTCAAAGACATTATGTTTCATATGTAGGTGTGCATTGGCATCATGAAATGCTAGAACTTTCAACGAGATAAACCGTTTAATTAAAGATGGATAGAACACGGAAAGAGGCTATTTGGCCCATTGTGTTAACTTAATGCAAATGAAAACATTAATGTAAATAAGCAATTTACAAACTCTAAGAGTGTTCAACACATTTTAATGATAGCACAAGGTATTACATACATCCTCAAGTACTGGCTACATTCTTCTAGTGAACCGTACCCAGGAAGGGGAGGGCGTTATGATTGATGTTAACTAGGCGGGGTTAATGGTACTGAGGTAACTATGTTATTGGTTGCATGCAAAACCATCTACATCCTTCCCCTTCGAAAATAAAAAAAAACAGACCGTTGTCACTACAACAGAATTAAACAGAATTAAACAGAATCGCCATAACGAACAGGTGGCTTGCTGATCCGGCCCGAGCGCGTACGGATGCCTCCCCCTTCCCCCGGAGGAGCAGAAAAAACAGGGGAACCCGAGACAGTAGGGGAACCAGGGAAGGGCGGTGGGGTTGGAGGAACAGCGGAGGGAGAACCGCGACCGGCAACAGGTGACCCGCGCAGAGGGGAACCAGGTGCTCGATATGGGGAACGAGGCATGCAGGGAACGCTGGCTGGGACAGAAGCCGGCTGCTGGTATGAGAGCGGCGGGGCATAGGGGCCCGGGGCCTGCGGCTTCGGCTCATTAACCGCAAGCAGGTGTTGTCGGCTCCTACGGTAGATGGTTCCCTCATAGTCGACCAGATACGAACGAGGTGAGTCGGCCACCCCAACCACGGTAGCCAGACGGGAGTGACCACTGGCGGTTTGCAATCGAACAACCTGTCCAGGCAACAGAGGATCGAGTGGTCTGCACGACCGATCGTGGGAACGCCGCTGGCTGTCATGTTTCTCTTGAATGCGCCTCTGCACGGAGGCAGGCTCCAGCACCCGAGGTTTCAGCTGGCGCTGGGCAATCGGGATGGTAGATCTGGTTGTTCTGGACATTAGACGCTGAGCAGGGGACCCCATGGCCGGATCCCTGGAAACATTCCTGAGGTTCAGGAGATCCAAATACAAATCAGAGTTAGACAGTCTCGCCTGTTCCATCAGAAGCTTGGCGCTGCGGACGGCCCGTTCAGCAAGGCCGTTGCTCTGTGGGTACTCCGGGCTGCTGGTGAAATGCACAAAATTCCATTTGTCGGCAAAACTCTTGAACTCTCGGCTGGTAAACTGCCTGCCATTGTCAGTCTGCAGCCTCACAGGGGACCCAAACGTGGAGAAGTGTTTCCGCAGCTTACGGATTACCATCTCCGACGTGAGGGATGTCAGCAAATCCACCTCGAACCAGTTTGAGTACGAGTCGACCAGGACAAGGTAGTGGTTACCACGCCACTCGAAGATGTCGGCAGCCAGCGAGGACCAGGCCAAGGCAGGAGCGGGCTGTTGCAGCAGGGGCTGTCGCTGCTGGTGTGGAGCAAGACTGTTGCACGTGGAGCAGGCAGAAACACGGTCTAGAATATATTTGGCCATTCCAGGCCAGTAGAATTGGCACTGAGCGTGGGCGAGTGTTGCATCGAACCCGGGGTGTCCGCTGTGGGCTGCGCAGTAGTAAGAATCGAACAGGGAAGACGGGACCACCACTTTATGTCCCTTAACGATAACGCCATTCTGGAGCACCAGTTCCTCACGGACCAGGAAGAAAGGCTGTGTTTCGGACGGCGCAGCGGAGCGCTTTGTTGGCCACCCTGATTTAATCACAGACGCAAGCCGCTGCAATACTGGATCAGCAGCGGTGTGCTCGGCCAAAAGCTGCAGCTGCTTGGTGGGAATAAAATTGACGCCCAGTACGAGCAAGTCCTCTGTTTCGTAGGGGTGGCGAGCACAGGAGGCCCGCGGGGCGCGCGATAAGGTGTCCGCAATGTGCATCTCGGTGCCTTTCTTGTAGACGACGTCGAAATCAAAGCGCTGGAGCTGCAGCATCATACGCTGCAGCCTGGCAGGGGCAGCGTGAATCAGCTTGTTCAGGATTGTCACCAGTGGCTGGTGGTCGGTTTCGACTGTAAATCTGCTGCCAAACAGGAAGTCTCTGAACTTGGAGCAGGCAAACACCACCGCGAGCAGCTCCTTCTCGATTTGAGCGTACCGCTGCTCGGTGTCCGTCATGGTGCGGGAGGCATAGGAGACAGGATGTAACGATCCATCGACAGATTGGAGGCAGGCCGCGCCCAGACCGAACCTAGAAGCGTCATGATGTGCCCCCAAAAAGGTGCCCAAACTGTAACTACATGCATCACAGACTGTCGACGTGCCCTGCCTATGGCAAGGCCTGTAATTTTTGTAAAAAACGGAATCATTTCACTGCCTCCTGCCGATCACTCCGTTCTCGTGGGAGACAGGTACAGATTTCCAGACCCAGTCTAAACATGCTTAAGCAATCTGATAGCTGTTACAACCCACAGCCCAATGTTGCTGAATCCTATGATGCAGATCCAATTAATTCTCCCGAGGATTCGAATGTGTTTACCCTCCTCCAGGCACCTGGCCAACGTCTCGATCCCTCCGTGTCTGTGACTGTCAACAATGTAACCTTCCTTGCTAAGTTAGATATGGGGGCAAAGGCCAACGTTTTGTCAATAAATCTGTTCAACAAGATAAGGAATGATGAGGCCTTGGTCGCTGACAATGCTACTCTGCATGCCTATGGTGGAGAAATTCTCAGGCCTGTGGGGAGGGCCACTTTAACTTGCATGCTGCAAAAGGCCACAAGAAACCTGGTTTTCTATGTTTTGAACTCTGACTGTGTTACCCTGCTGGGAAACCGTGCGTGCCAAGATCTTGGCCTGGTGTCCTTCGACCGCACGGTCCACAAAGTGCAACTGTCGTTTAACCCGATTGCAGAATACCAAGACCTGTTCAACGATGACCTGGGAAAGTTACCACTGACATACCATATTTCCATTGACCCAAATGTACAACCCGTGGTCCGCGCACCTCACAGGGTGTCCCACGCCATGAAAGACAGGGTCGAGGCGATGCTTAACAACATGGTCGACAAGGGGGTGCTAGAAGCGGTCAGCGAGCCCACCGATTGGGTCTCCACCATGGTTGCCACGATAAAGAAAGACAAGAATGAAATACGTGTGTGTATCAACCCCAAGGACTTAAACCTTGCCATCAGGCGACCACACTACCCCATGCGGTCTGTTGAGGATGTGGCGGCTCAGGTCGGGCAAGCCACCATCTTTTCGGTCCTAGACGCTAAGAACTCGTTCTGGCAGATCCCACTTCTGACACCATGTAAATAAGCAATTTACAAACTCTAAGAGTGTTCAACACATTTTAATGATAGCACAAGGTATTACATACATCCTCAAGTACTGGCTACATTCTTCTAGTGAACCGTACCCAGGAAGGGGAGGGCGTTATGATTGATGTTAACTAGGCGGGGTTAATGGTACTGAGGTAACTTTGTTATTGGTTGCATGCAAAACCATCTACAATTAAAAACATTATTTGGTAAGATTATCCAGCTAGAGCTACGCTTGCTTAAACCTTACATCCACTTGGTCAGCAAAACACAAAACATAGTTAAACCATTGATTAACATGAAGGGGCCATATATCTCAAACTGCAAGTTGTGCAGCAGTAGAGTTGCTGCCTAACAGCGCCAGACACCAGGTCTGATCCTGACTATGGCTGCTGTCTGTACAAAGTTTGTACGATCCCGCTGTAACCGCGTGGGTTTTCTCCGTGTGCTCCGGTTTCCTCCCACACTTTAAAGATGTACAGGTTTGTAGGTTAATTGGCTTCAGAAAAAAAAATGTGTAACTTGTCCCTAGAGTGTAGGGTAGTGCTAGTGTACAGGGTGATCGCTAGTCGGCGCAGACTCAGTGGGCCGAAGGGCCTGTTTCCTCTGCTGTATCTCTTACATCAATATAGACTTTAGACTTCAAAGTCTAAATTGATGTAATGTAACCTAGCAAATTAAAGCAGGAAGCCTTAAAGTTAATTAGAGAGCCAACAACAGCAATAAAGAGCAAGTTCACCACTATAAAGGTTGGGAATCTCAGCAGGCTCCTATTGTCACTCGACTCTATGGGGAGCCTTGCAGTGGGATTATTGGTAAAACTAGAAAATTCATGGCTTCAGATTCACATGGATGACCCAATGTCTATTAGAAGGTAGATCACAAAATGCTGGAGTAACTCAGCGGGGCAGGCAGCATCTCTGGAGTGAAGGAATTGGTGACGTTTCGGGTCGAGACCCTTCTTCAGTTCCGACCCGAAACATCACCCATTCCTTCTCTCCAGAAATGCTGCCTGTCCCGCTGAGTTACTCCAGCATTTTGTGATCTACCATCGATTTAAACCAACATCTGCACTTCTTTCCTACCAATGTTTATTGGTACATATGCTGGGAAAGGTTGGTTGTTTAATGTAGATTTTCCAGCAAAACCAGGCAATTGATCTAAAAAATTTGATCTATGTGTATGCAATTATTGTCACACATCTTTCACCAGGGAACAGAGATTTAGTATAAATGTTCTAAATGTTAAAAGAATAGTGTTCTGAAAATATGTCAAATTATAAGATTAGGAGTAACTAAAATGTGACCGCAGAAATGTTGAAAGGTTACTTGTTACATTCATTTTTCTTCTTTTTTTCCCCCAGTTATCCAGAAAACATTGTGCTCAAATTCTGTGTCTGAAATGCTATTTCTAAGTACATTCTCTGCTGAGAACGAATATCATTCAATTAGTTATTTATGAACAACTGATTAAAAATTGATCAATTAAAACATGGCAGAAGTACTTGCAAAAGAATTACTGTCAAATATTTCAACAAGAACGATAGCAACTAGGGAAATATTCTGGTGAGGCTGCAAACAGACCCCATAATAATCTGTGTAAGAAGGAACTGCAGATGCTGGTTTAAACCGAAGATAGGTACAAAAAGCTGGAGTAACTCAGCGGGACAGGCAGCTTCTCTGGAGACAAGGAATGGGTGGCGTTTTGGGTCGAGACCTTTCTTCAGACTGAAACGTCACCCATTCCTTCTCTCCAGAGATACTGCCTGTCCTGCTGAGTTACTCCAGCTTTTTGTGTCCACAGTATATCCCCATAATAATCTGATGGATTCCTTAACAAAATTATGGCTTTCATAGCATTTATGCCTGCTGACTTTTGACTTGTGAGCTTTTTTTAGCGTGGAACACCATTCCTTTTGCTGCATCTTCCAATTAGTTACAATTTAATTGCTGTTAACAACCTGCCGAGCCATTCTAGGGGGATTAATTTGCCTTGAAAATGAATCCTCAAATTACCCAATTATAAACAGCAAGCTTCCGAAGGCTGTATCAGTACGGATTTATATAAGAAACAGGGTAAGAGAGAGGACATAAAAGATTGTTGCATGAAACTCAGATGATGCCAAACATGAGGCAGTTAAAGTTATATCATTGAATTAAATATATTGGCTGATAAAATATTCTGCAATATCATAACTGTGTGTTGAATCACAAGAGAAAATAATATTGTTAATATCGTAAATCAAGGATAATGAAAGTTAATCCAGCTAGGGAGTGCTGATACTAAGACTTTGCCTAAGCAGCATTTGGAGTATTGCATACAGTTCCGGTTGGTACCTTACAGGAAAGATGTGGAGGTTATCGAGAGGGTGCAGAAGAGGTTTACCAGAATGCTGCCTGGATTAAGGGGTATGAGCTACAAGGAGAGGTTGGGCAAACTTGGATTGTTTATTCTGGAATGCCAGGGATGAGTGGAGACCTGATAGAACCATATAAAATTATGAGAGGCATAGATAAGAAAGACAGCCAGAGCCTTTTCCCAAGCATGAAGATGAAAAAAAAGATTGGAGTGCTTATTTTTAAGGTGGGAGGGGTAATGTTTACAGAAGATATGCAGGGCAGGTTTTTTTACACAGAGGATGCTGGGTTCCTGGAATGTGCTGCCAGTGCTGGCAATGGAGGCTGATAAAATATTAGTGTTCAAGAGACATGTCGATCTTCAGAGAAGGGAGGGATATGGATCATGTGCAGGCAGATGAGATTATTGTATCTTGGCATCATGTATGGCACAGACAATGTGGGCTGACGGGCCTGTTCCTGTGTGTAACTTTTCTCTATTCTACACTTCCAAAAATTTGTCCAATACTGACTGTTTTGCTGAGTTCAGTGAACTGAGCACCAATCAGGAATGGATCCGAGTACTAATCTGGCAGCTATGGAGAGAATGCTGGGGCATTCTCAGAGATTTTTTTAAATCTTTACAGGCCACAGGTGAGGTGGCAGATGGCTGGAGGAGAAAGAAAATGTATGTTCATTCAAGAATGGCAATAAGGATAATCCAAGTCATTGTAGAGCAGGGAGTGCAGTATCAGTAATAAATAAATTATCGGATAAATATTCTGAGGGCCATGAATGAATCAAAGAGGGAAATCCATTTGATAAATTTAATTGAACTTGTCATAAAAGATGCATTGATGAGAGCAGTGTAGTGGATGTAGTCCACATGGACTTCAATCAGGTATCTCACTAGATCCCACGTGGCAGATTAATCTAAAATATAAAACCTCGTGGGATCCGGAGCAAGTTGGCAAATTGGATCCAAGATTCACTATTGGGTAATTTTGTTTGGAAGTCAGTGGTAAATATGTTACCACAAGACCAATAGTCTACCAACTGGTCTATAGTTTATCACAAATATTAACTATTTAGATGTGAATGTAGAAGGTATGATTACTAGGTTTACAGATGACATGGAGATCAGTGTTGTTAGCATGTTGTTTTAGATTGTAGGACAATCTGACAATGGTAAATGGTATTTAATCCTGTTAAATACAAGGTGGAGCATTTTTAGATACTCAATAATGCTAGAGACGGTAAGCCCACAGAGAGACAGAGAGACATTGATGAACAAGTCTACAGTCTAAAGTTGGCAGCATAGACAGTTGTGGTAGTTAAGAAGACACAGAGGATATTTCCCTTCTTCAAACGAGGCATAGAATACGTGGTGTGAAATTGTGTTACAACTTCCAAAGACTTTGAAAAAGAGATACCCAGTGCTAGAATAACACAGCGGGCCAGGCAGTATGTCTGGAGAACATGGATTGGCAATGTTTTGGGTTGGGACCCTTCTTCAGACTTTTGGTTTTGTAACCCAGCCTCTGCAGTTCATTGTATTCATATTTTAAAAACATTAGTTAGGCCACAGCTGGACTTCTGTGAACAGGTTTTGTCCATACCTGACCCTGTAGGTAGAATGTGATTTCACTGGAGAGGATGCAGAAGAGATTCAAATTGTAAAGTGCTTCATCTCAAACATCTAGATAGTCCTAAAAAACATCTAATTATCAAACAGTTATTTTGTGATGATAGCCAACCCTTCCCCAACTCCCCTTCCTGAAGTATTGTTGAAGCAATTATAAATTGAGTGTGCAGAAAGTGAGTCTATGTGCATATGTGGTTTCTTTCTTTAATCTTGTTATCATGAAATGCAAATATAACATTAAACAGGATTGATCCACTTGGTTCAAAGTAGTTAGCTTTTTGAGAATATAATCACCAGGGGGCGCCGTACAATGGCTGCCTCGCCAGCGGTCTGTCTCGTCTTTTTCCTTCTTTGTGTTTTTAGTTTGTTGTAAGATGTATGTTTTAGTTTATCTTAGTTTGTATTATGTGGGGGGTGGTGGGGGGTGGAGGAAACTTTCTTTAACTCTTTCCGCGACAGAGATGCGATTTCTTCCATGTTGTATCTCCTTTCTAACATCGTGGATCGCGGCCTCTTTCAGGGACCTCGGGACCTCCAGCTGCGCTGAGCCTGCGGACTTTACATCGTGAGCTTGCGATCCCTTTGACAGGGATCGACCTCGGAGCTCCAACCGCGGGTGCCTGTGGACTTTAACAATGCAGCTCGCGGTCCCTGGTTAGAGACCGACTTTGGGAGCTCCAAGCCGCAGGAGCTTCGACCGCCCCGACGCAGGAGCTTCGATCACCTGCTGCGGGATCGTCAATCGCCCCGACTGCAGATGGTTCGACTCTCCTGACCGCGGGTGAAAAGGAGGAAATAAAATAAAATGTTATTGCCTTCCATACCTAACACTGGGGAATGTGGAGGAGCCGCTGTGGTGGAATTTTTTGTTAAATTTTTTATGTAATTGTGTGTCTCGTTGCCTTTTAAGTATGACTGTATGGCAAACCAAATTCCTCGTAAACATACTTGACTAATAAATTACGATTATGATTATTATGATATCAATTAATGTAAGCAAAAGTGCAAAATTAGATGATTTAATGCAAGCTGATATTATTTAGAACAAGATAATCATATTTTATGTATGATTGTTTTGATCTCAAATTGCCTGAGCATATTACTAGGCCCCACACTGATCTAACTATCCTTTACGTACGTCACAGATGCAAAGTATTTGTTCGTACCTCACCTACATCGTCTGATGCAAAGCATAAATTTCCATCTTTATCCTTGCGTGCTTCCATCTACTAAGTTACCCTTATTTTTGAATGAAGGTAGTGGACGAGTTATATTTTGAGGCAGAACATAGGAGTAATATAAATCAAGCAACTGTAAGAAATGGCAGGGAGTGGTTTGATTTTAATTTGACGTAGTATTTTGATGTAGCCCAATGGATTCAGAGTGGGTTTTATTGAAAGGACTTTTCTCTCCACAAATTTCACACTCAATAATTTTGATTTAGTAGCTCCACATTTCAGCCTGTTCTCAGATCTTCAATTACAGCAGCTGCATACCATGTTTCTAGTTTTATCCATGCATGACAAACAAATCACTATCTCTTAATTGGACAATACATTATCTGGAAATACAAATCATCTAGCCAGTTTCAGGATGGAGTTACAGATGGAGGTAATAAGTACATGCCTTGAAAATTGAATTGCAGAATATTGTTTTTGTTTCAGCTTTATATAATTTAATTATTTTTTCCATGAATGGAACACAATAACAACCGATCACTGGGTCATCTTGCGTCAAACTGAAAATTTGACCAGGTGCTTCCTGTTATCTGTCATCTTTACTACTGCTGCTACTCATTCTCAGAAACATGGCCCAGTGTAATCTTGGCTTGGATGTAGAAGACAGGTTACTTTTGAGCATTAAAACATGCAACTGCCAGAAATTTGCCCAGGAATTAAATGTTAATGCTCTGGGTCTGTAATTAGAACAAGCATTCAGGTTGGGTTAAGAATTGAAGTGGCATGCATATTGTGCAGGTGCTCCACAAAGCCATCGCCCAGTCTGTGAAAGGATCACTGACCTGAAACATTACTGATTTCTCTTTCCACAGATACTGGCTGAGTTCTTCTAGCATTCCTGTTTTTGTTCGATAGCACCATAAAACTCAAAATGAATTCCATGTGTATCACCATTAAATGCTTTAGGCTTTTAAGATGACATTATAACTGCAATTAAACTATTTTTTAGAAATAATTTACAGTACATTGAAACTGTAAAATTTGGGATTGTGCACGTTTTATTATATCATCTGCATATGCTTACATAAAACAATTGTGATTATATCAGTTTCATAGAAACATAGACATAGAAAATAGGTGCAGGAGGAGGCCATTTGGCCCTTCGAGCCAGCACCGCCATTCATTGTGATCATGGCTGAACGTCCGCTATCAATAACCCGTGCCTGCCTTCTCCCCATATCCCTTGACTCCACTAGCCCCTAGAGCTCTATCCAACTCTCTCTTAAATTCATTCAGTGATTTGGCCTCCACTGCCCTCTGTGGCAGGGAATTCCATAAATTCACAACTCTCTGGGTAAAAAAGTTTTTTCTCACCTCAGTCTTGAATGACCTCCCCTTTATTCTCAGACTGTGGCCCCTGGTTCTGGACTCACTCAACATTGGGAACATTTTTCCTGCATCTAGCTTGTCCTGTTCTTTTATAATTTTATATGTTTCTATAAGATTCCCCCTCATCCTTCTAAACTCCAGTGAATACAAGCCTAGTCTTTTCAATCTTTCCTCGTATGACAGTCCTGCCATCCCAGGGATCAATCTCGTGAACCTACGCTGCACTGCCTCAATCGTAAGGATATCCTTCCTCAAATTAGGAGACCAAAACTGTACATAATACTCCAGATGGGGTCTCACCAGAGCCCCATACAACTGAAGAAGAACCTCTTTACTCCTATACTGAAATTCTCTTGTTATGAAGGCCAACATTCCATTAGCTTTCTTCACTGCCTGCTGTAACTTCAAGCCAACCTTCAGTGACCGGTGCACAAGGACACCCAGGTCGCGCTGTACCTCCCCCTTACCTAACCTAACCCCAGGGGGAGGGGGTAGAGAAGGAGTGCAAGGGGGAGGGGGTAGAGAGGGAGGGGGAGGGGTAGAGAGGGATGGGGAGGGGTAGAGGCAGCACCTACCCAGGTTGTAGAGCAGCAGCCTCCCTACCAGGCGCCAAGCCGGAGCGACGCGGTGGGTGGGCATGGCCCCAAGCTGGGCCGCGGGCGGGCGTTTCATTTACTATCTGTAATATGAATAAAGCATGCTACATATCCATTGTTTGAATTGCAGTTAGTCCAAGGATATTGCCTGCAGAAACCATGGTCAGTCAAATTTTATGATACAATGGAGCTTGGTTGATGATTGTAACCACCAACATATTGAATGTGGAACGTATTCCATCTAGGTGAGAATACAGCAGAATCGTACTGCATTTTGATATTTCAAATGAACATAAGTGAACACTATCTAACTTGCTTTTCCTTTAAGCAAAACTCTGTCCAACTGTGAATGATTTGCAAGCAATTAGATTAAAATAAAAATTAGCAACAAGCAAAAATCTTCAATAACCTTGACCCAAACGAATCCTTCAAAAAAATTATATTCATGCACATTCTTTCACCAAACTGATTACAATAATTACTCCATCAAGTATTTGGAGTTCTATTTTCTGTTGTTTTCAGCTTGTTCCAATTATAGTATTCAGAAATATGATTTCTAAACTTGCCCTCATCTTGGACTCTTAAAGTAAGGGTTACATTATTGAAGAAATATATTTACAGATGCTAGATTCTTATATAAAATGTTAAGGTTCCTCAAGTCACATAGCAAAAGAAATGGATAATATGTATTGACTATATAATATTATATAAATATATATTATACTAGACCAAGTGGGACTCGTTGGCCCACCCACCCGCGTGACAGACGACCGGGTGGGGGAGACGGAGAGGAGGTCTTGCCCCTTGATGGCCAGAGATCACCAGATGGGATTGGGATCAAAAGGCGTCACGACTCCCCCTGTCCCTGCGATCGATGGAGGAATCGCCGGTCTCCATAGACAGCCTCTCCCAGAGGAAGTAATGGCCGCCAGGGCCACCTTCCGAGCGCACGGCCCCGCATCCTCACCCGCGCCCGCGCGGCGATAACGGCCGCCGTTATCATGTTCTAGAACTTCAAGGAGCCCATTGGAGCACGCAGCACTACCTGAGCAACAGTTTAAAAATGCTAAGTGACAAATTTAACGAAGTGTAAGTTAAGAAGACAAGAGGTACAGAAGACAGAACAGGGTGACGTCACTCACAGCGCGAGCACTGGCAGGCAGTCAGATCCATTGTGACGTCATCAGCGAGACCATCTCATTTATTTTCTAAGTTATTTGAGATTTGTGAACATTTTCATAAATCACTCGAGAAATAATGCATGAAATTTTCAGATAAGGCGATTTGTTATTTCACGGGATAAATCTCTACCAGAATATGTAAAAATGTTACCATTAGCGCGTCGTTTCTTCGAGTAGATGTGATCGCACACAAACAAATACACACACACACTCAGTTTTATCGTTATAAGGATAAGGATATATATATACCCACAATGAAAAACAGAAATTGGAGAACACAAATCATGTTCCATTGCACGGAAGCACTGATATCCACTCAACAATGTGGCAAATAGTGGTCCTGTTCAGAGGAAGGAAGAGAAATACAATGGAGCAAATTGCCACCCCTTTCAATTTGCTCATAATTGTTAGCAAAGCTATTTGTGAATAATGCCACAAAGCAGCAACAACCAAAATTATGTAGCCTCCATTTGTTCTGGTATTTTAGTTCATTCTTCACATGTTTAAATTATAATTCAGTTGAATTTATTCAGTTCAATTCAATTCAATTTTAGTTCACCAATATTCTGCTCAACATTGTCTAGTTTGATTTTTGCCTGGGTCATTTAGCTCTAGACTTCATCAAAGCTTGGTCCAAACAGGGAGCAAAGATTTAAATTGCAGAGGTGAGGCAACAGTGACTTCCCTTGATATCGTCAGGATTTGTATGAGCTGTGGTCGAAATGAAGTCAATGAATGTCAAGGCAAAAACATTCCAATGGCAGGAGCATTACCACAAAAAGAAAGATATTGTTGCCTGTTGGAGTTGAATTATCTCAGGCCCAGGATATCATTGTGGGAGTTCCATAAGGCATGTCCTAGGCAGAGCCTTCTCCATTTGCCACATGATTATTTTTCTTCCATCATAAGATCAGGAGTGGTAAGTTTGCTGATGAATGCAAAATGTTCAATCCTTGTCGCAACTCCTCAGCAAACAAAGGAGCACATGCATACACATGGACTGACCGATGGGGTTCGGTTTAGCTTGGTGAAAAGCTTTGTTTGCTATTCAATTAGATCAGATAAAACTTTATATCAATACAATTAATCTCAGGTACAATAGGTAGCGGGAAGGGATGGATACAGAATATTGATCTCAGCATTAGAGCACCTTAGTTCCAGAGACAAAGTCCAATCATCACGGGCATGTTAACTATCAGCACCAGGTATCTGTGTTTATAGTCCTAGAGTCATGAGGTGTGGAAACAGGCCATTCAGTCCAACTTGGTCACACCAAACAAGATGCTCCATCTGAACTAGTTCCATTTGCTTACATTTGGCCTACATCCCCCTAAACCTTTTCTATCCATGTACCTGTCCAAATGTCGTTCAAATTTTGTTATTGTTTTTAAATTTGTAGCATTCAATTTACATAGCCTCGCCTCAATCTTCCAAAAATGTATAAACACAAGATGTTGCAGGTTAATTAATGCAGTTTGATTGCCAAGATTACTCAGCGACTCCATTAATATTGAATTATGTGACTATTGGAAAGGAAGTTGCATTAGATATAACGTGATCTTTGTCCAGCAACTCAAGTATTACACTATATCTGATTTTATAAGTACATTATTATCCATTTAGCAATCCTTTGGGGTTTGCCAGCCAATTTCACGAGGGCAAAAATTATCTAAAACATAAATTTATAGGATAGTGCAGGGAAAAAATGGTTTTGCCAAATCATCTTGAAAAGCTTCAACATAACCCAGGGTCGACCTTAGGAGGTGCGGGGCCCAATTGGGAACAATTTTGGTGAGCACCAGGTTTCCAGCCAAGGTCTGTGGATTCATAGAAATATAATTAAAGTCTATTATAGGCTTTATATCTCTATGGTCAAATGGAAAGTAATTAAAATGTGCGCTTAAAAAGTGCATGTGACTTAATGGACCAAACAGATCTAAGCTACATTTTAATATAAAATGGAGGAAGGAAAGTAGAGAAAGGAGGGAGGGGAGGAGAGAAAGAAGGGATGGAGCAAATGAGAGAAGGGAAAAGAGAGAGGAAGGAGGGAGGGAAGGAGAGAAGGGAGGGGGAAAGAAGGGAAGGAGAGAAGGGAGGGAGAGGGTCGGCGGCGAGAGCGGATGCCGGGATCCGCGCGGACAGGTGTGAGCTGAGGCCGATGTTTGTAAACGTTGCTCCAGGTCCCGGCCCGGCCCTCCGTGTATTGTTCACCGCGTCTCCCCGGGGTGAACAATACACACGGAGAGAGGGGCGGAGCCGGGGCTGTGTGTGTGAAGCACAGTGACTGGAGGGGCGGGAGCGCTGCCGTGAGCGAATGACTCACCTCCCTCTCTCCCCCTTCTCCATTCCCCCTCCCCGTCTACCCCTTTCTTCCCCCTCCACCTCTCCACTCTCTCTCCGCCCCTCTCTCCCTCCTCCACCCGGGGTAGATCTACCCGAGCCCAGAGTAGATCACTCTGGCACACGGGGCCCCCTGACTCGCGGGGCCCAATTGGGAGCAATCGGACCAAATTGCTTAAGGCCGGCCCTGACATAACCTAAGAGCTGGCCTAAATGACTTGCTTCCTGTGATCATCTTGTGGTTGTACTTCATTGCCTAGAGATAGCCATACTTTCATGATTTGATCATTGTAGGGCTGAGGTAAAACTGCAAGACTACATGAGCTATCAGTAGGAATTAGGATATCGATGATACATTTTATGTGTGTTTCATTTTCTCCTGGGAAGATTATGCTATGAAAAAAACACAACATAATAATGACTAAATCAAGCCACTACTTCTTACTTCTTAAAAGGTAATCAAGTTAGAGGACAGATGAGAACATTTTGTTTTGCTTTGGAAGATCTGGAAATCACTGCCTTAAATATATAGGAAGATAGGAAGTGACTGCAGATGCTGGTTTAAAACTAAGATAGACACAAAAAACAAGAGTAACTCAGCGGGTCAAACAGCATCTCTGGAGAAAAGGAATGGGTGAGGTCTGAAGAAGGGTCTCACCCATTCGAAATATCACCTTTTAGCGAGGCAGGTTGAGTTAAATGATTTTTTATTAACAAACAAATAAACAAACGTTGGGAAAAGGGGAAGTACAACAGGATCTGGGGGTCCTTGTTCATCAGTCTATGAAAGTATGCATGCAGGTACTACACGCAGTGAAGAAAGCGAATGGCATGTTGGCCTTTATAACAAGAGGAAACAAAGATAGGAACAAAGAGGAAATAGAAACTTAGAAACATAGAAAAATAGGTGCAGGAGTAGGCCATTCGGCCCTTCGAGCCTGCACCGCCATTCAATATGATCATGTCTGATCATCCAACTCAGTATCCCGTACCTGCCTTCTCTCCATACCCCCTGATCCCTTTAGCCACAAGAGCCACATCCAACTCCCTCTTGAATATAGCCAATGAACTGGCCTCAACGACCTTCTGTGGCAGAGAATTCCAGAGACTCACCACTCTCTGTGTAAAGAATGTTTTCCTCATCTCGGTCCTAAAGGAATTCCCCCTTATCCTTAGACTGTGACCCCTTGTTCTGGACTACCCCAACATCAGGAACAATCTTCCTGCATCTAGCTTGTCCAACCCCTAAAGAATTTTGTAAGTTTCTATAAGATCCCCCCTTAATCCTCTATATTCCAGTGAGTACAAGCCGAGTCTGTCCAGTCTTTCTTCATATGAAAGTCCCGACATCCCAGGAATCAGTCTGGTGAACCTTCTCTGAACCCCCTCTATGGCAAGAATGTCTTTCCTCAGATTTGGAGACCACAACTGTATGCAATACTCCAGGTGTGGCCTCACCAAAACCCTGTACAACTGCAGTAGAACCTCCCTGCTCCTATACTCAAATCCTTTCGCTATGAATGCTAACATACCATTTGCTTTCTTCACTTCCTGCTGCACCTGCATGCCTACTTTCAATGACAGATGTACCATGACACCCAGGTCTCGTTGCATCTCCCCTTTTCCTAATCTGCCACCATTCAGATAATAGTCTACCCTCATGTTTTTGCCACCAAAGTGGATAACCTCACATTTATCCACATTATACTGCATCTGCCATGCATCTGCCCATTCACTCAGCCTATCCAAATCACCCTGCAGCCTCCTAGCATCCTCCTCACACCTAACTATACCCCCCAGCTTGGTGTCATCTGCAAATTTGGAGATGTTGCATTCAATTCCCTTGTCCAAATCATTAATGTATATTGTAAATAGCTGGGGTCCCAGCACTGAGCGTTGCGGTACCCCACTACTCACTGCCTGCCATTCTGAAAAGGACCCGTTTACTCCTACCCTTTGCTTCCTGTCTGCTAGCCATTTCTCTATCCACATCAATATTGAACCACCAATACCGTGTGCTTTAAATTTATATACTAATCTCTTATGTGGGACCTTGTCAAAAGCCTTCTGAAAGCCCAGATATAACACATCCACTGGTTCTCCCTTATCCACTCTACTAGTTACATCCTCAAAAAATATCTATAAGGTTCGTCAGACATGATTTACCTTTCGTAAATCCATGCTGACTTTGTCCAATGATTTCACCACTTTCCAAATGCGCTGCTATCCCATCTTTAATAACTGACTCTAGCAGTTTCCCCACTACCGATGTTAGACTAACTGGTCTGTAATTCCCCGCTTTCTCTCTCCCTCCTTTTTTAAAAAGTGGGGTTACAGTAGCTATCCTCCAATCCTCAGGAACTACTCCAGAATCTAAGGAGTTTTGAAAAATTATCACTAATGCATCCACTATTTCCGTGGCTACCTCCTTGAGCACTCTGGGATGCAGACCATCTGGCCCTGGGGTTTAACGGCCTTTAATCCATTCAATTTACCCAACACCACTTCCCGGCTAACCTGGACTTCACTCAGTTCCGCCATCCTATTTGACCTCCGGCAGATAATCCGGCAGATTATTTATATCTTCCTTAGTGAAGACAGAACCAAAGTAGTTATTCAATTGGTCTGCCATGTCCTTGGTCCCCGTGATCAATTCACCTGCTTCTGACTGCAAGGGACCAACATTTGTTCTAACTAGTCTCTTTCTCTTCACATATCTATAAAAACTTGTGCAGTCAGTTTTTATGTTCCCAGCCAGTTTCCTTTCGTAATCTATTTTCCCTTTCCTAATTACGCCCTTTGTCCTCCTCTGCTAGATTCTGAATTTCTCCCAGTCCTCTGGTAGGCTGTTTTTTTTGGCCAATTTGTATGACTCATCTTTAGTTTTTATACTATCCCTGATTTCCCTTGTTATTCATGGATGCACCACCTTCCCTAATTTATTCTTTTGCCAAACTGGTATGAACAATTTTTGCACTTCATCCATGCAGTCTTTAAATAACTTCCATTGCACATCCACTGTCGCCCCTTTAAGACTCACCTGCCAGTCTATCTTGGCCAATTCACAGCTCATACCTTCAAAGTTACCTTTGTTTAAGTTCAGAACCCTTGTTTCTGACTTAATTATGTCACTTCCATCCTAATGAAGAGCTCAATCATATTATGGTCACTCTTGCCCAAGGGGCCACACACAACAAGACTGCTAACTAACGCTCCCTCATTACTCAATACCCAGTCTAAAATAGCCTGCTCTCTCGTTGGTTCCTCCACATGTTGGTTTAGAAAACTATCCCGCATACATTCCAAGAAATCGTCTTCCTCGGCACCCCTGCCAATTTGATTCACCCAATCTATCCTTCTGCAGTTGTACAGAGCCCTAGTGAGACCACACCTGGAGTATTGTGTGCAGTTTTGGTCCCCTAATTTGAGGAAGGACATTCTTGCTATTGAGGGAGTACAGCGTAGGTTTACAAGGTTAATTCCCGGGATGGCGGGACTGTCATTTGCTGAGATAGTGGAGCAGCTGGGCTTGTACACTCTGGAGTTTAGAAAGATGAAAGGGGATCTCATTGAAACTTATAAGATTGTTGAGGGCTTGGATACGCTAAAGGCAGGAAACATGTTCCCAATGCTGGGAGAGTCCAGAACCAGGGGTCACAGTTTACGAATAAGGAGTAAGCCATTTAGAACGGAGACGAGGAAACACTTTTTCTCACAGAGAGTGGTGAGCCTGTGGAATTGTCTGCCTCAGAGTGCGGCGGAGGCAGGTTCTCTAGCGGAGTCAGGGGATATGAGGAGAAGGCAGGTACGGGGTACTGATTGGGGATGATCAGCCATGATCACATTGAATGGCGGTGCTGGCTCAAAGGGCCAAATGGTCTACTCCTGCACCTATTGTCTATTGATAATTGAACTCAGTACACGCGTGCCCCGTCAGCAAACTCTAGAACAGCTCCTGCTGCTGGGAGGAGCGCTGTTGAGTGAACAGAAAGCCCACAAACAAGTCCGCGCGATCATGTGATCGAGCCAACCAATGGCAAGGGTTCGAACTTCTCCAAACCACCACTAGGTGCCGCTACAGGACCCCCCCCCCCCCCCCCCCCCCAGAACCTGAGATAAGGAGCTATAAGACCGAGTGGAGACCAGAGGACCAGGCACGACCGGCGGTACAGGAGGAACTGGCGGCTGTGGTGTCGGAGAGTGGAACGGCCTCTGGCTACCTCGTGAAGCGATCCACCATTGTGAGCAGGTGACGTCTGCAAGACATCGGTAGTGAACCCACCAAATCGCCATGGATGTGCTCGAACCTACTAGGGGGAAACACAAAATCCTGAAGCGGCTCTCGCACATGCCGCTGGACCTTTGACGTCTGACAGGAAATGCAGGCCCTAGCCCAGTCCGCAACCTGTTTACGAAGCCCCTGCCAGACAAACCAGAATAGTCCATGACCTCCTCCATTGTCAGAGTGAGGTTCAGCGCAAATTGGAGGAAAAGCACCTCATATTTCACTTGGGTAGCTTACACCCCAGTGGTATGAACATTGACTTCTCTAACTTCAATTAGCCATTGCTTTCCCTCTCTATCCCTTCCCAGTTCTCCCACCAGTCTTACTGTCTCCATCTACATTCTATCTTTGTGGCGCCCACTCCCCTGACATCACTCTGAAGAAGGGACTCGACCCGAAATGTCACCCATTCCTTCTCTCTACCGATGCTGCCTGTCCCGCTGAGTTACTCCAGCATTTTGTGTCTACAAAGGGTTATTTTTCCAGGTCAATATCGTTTCTCACAACTTTCCAAATTACAGGCAACAATTGTAACTCGTCTAGATGAAAGCAATTTCAGCCTTGGTTCACTCTTTGCATGGTATGGACACGGTGCAACTATGGCCTTGATGTGGGCAGAGGCAATAGCTGCCTTGGTTCACTCTTTGCATGGTGTGGGCACAGAGCGATTGAAATCTTAATTGACTCTTTTCATGGTATGGGCATGGAGTGATTGCTGCCTTGGTTCACTCTTTGCCTGGCATGTACATGGGGCAACTGCAGCCTTGGTTCACACTTTGCATGGTGTGGACAGCGAGCGATTGGAACCTTGGTTCACTCTTAGCATGGTGTGGGGAAGGGCCAGAGCTGCCTTGGTCCATTCTTTTGCATGGCGTGTGCATGGTGCAACTACAGTCTTGGTTCACTTTTTGCATGGCGTGTGCAGGAGGCAACTGCAGCCTTGGTTCACTTTTTGCATGCTGGGGGCAGGGGCCAGAGCTGCCTTGGTCCATTATTTTGCATGGCGTGTGCAGGAGCAACTGCAGCCTTGGTTCACTTTTTGCATGGTGGGGGCAGGGTGAAACGACATCCCCTGCCACAACTGACAGGTCCCGCTTGTCTCTCCACGGTCCGCCGCTTCTCCTCCCCTGTGCGCATGTGCGGGCCGGCCGGCTGGGGGTGCGCACCCTGCCCACAATGCACGGCGATAAACAACTAAGATGGCGGAGGAAGAAGAGGGAGGAGGCGAGCAGCTGGATAACCGGCTGCTGCCGCCGGAACTAGGTAACGGGCGGCGCCGGGGAACCGCACACGTAACTGCTGCGGTGTGCAGGTGCGGCCGTTACGCAGCAGGTTGACCGAGTGCGGGGTGGTGGCGGGTCGGTGCCCCCGGGCCGGCGGCCGGTTGCAGCTCCCTCTCTGCTCGCTGCAGTTTGTGGTCTGCCGCGCCGCGCCGCGCTGATTCAAGTCGGGCTCCTCTTCACTGTGGACCCGATGCAAGTTAAACCCGCCACTCCCTCGTCCTATTGACCCTGTTTATGGTCGGGTTTTAACTGCGTTTCGTTTGGTGGGGAATCCATCGACTGCTATTGCAGAATAAGTCCATGGATTGTAAAATATTCAGACTACTCATCAACTTGGTAGATACTATCATAGCTCAGGGGAGAGAGTCGTGAATATGAGTAGATAGAGTCATGTTTCGGTTAGTATCCTGAAGAAGGATCCCGACCCAAAATGCCACCTATCCATGTTCTCCAGAGATGCTGCCCGACCTGCTGAGTTACTCCAGCGCTTTGTGGCTTTTTGTATAAACCACCATACTTCAGTTCCTTGTTTCTTACCCTCCCTCAGTCAGAAGGATGTAGATTTATTCCATGGATTTGAGAACACAGATCTGGGTAGATATAGTCTGGGTAAATATTTATTTGTACAATAATATAATGCCATACATACACATCTTTCTTAATCAAACATAAAAAAATGTCCCCTTAGTGGCAAGTAAAAGATCCAATAATGGGTTATCCTCTGTCTTGGCTAAAAAATATTATCTGGTTATTAAGACTTGACTTTTTGTGGGCCTAGTAAGACTTGACATTTCATGTGTCCAGATTATCAACAGTTCTTCCAATATAAAATATTCAAATGTCTTAACAATGTTGGTATTGTATGAATTTGCAAAGCACTCATAAATCACAGTCTATTAAAATGGAGGAAAAACAAACTTGAGATCACTTATCTAATTGGTGCTGCTGCACATCTTTCAGCTAAGATTAGTATAACATTGATCAGATCTGCCCCATAGCCAGTTTTGCCTCAAACAGTGGTCTGTGCATCAATGTTAGGAGATAATTTAGTATAAATTAACCCTGAACTGGAACACACTGTGGAATGAGTTCCTTGAATATTCATGGCCCTATTTTTCTTTTTCTTTCTTTGAAGAATTATGAAAAAATAATGTCATATTATCTTTGATAAAGCATTCTGTCTTCATATTATGCTTACCAATCATGATGCTGCAATTCTATGTATTGATAGAACAGGCCTTCCAGCACATGATGTCTATGCTGACCATGATGTGAAACGAAACTAACCGTATCTGTCTGCACATGAGCCATATCCTTCCATCACTTCCTGAATAAATGCCACTAATCTCACCATCATATGTGCTTCCATCACCCTTTGACAGTGTGTTCCAGGCACCTACCACTTTCAGTATTAAATGGCCTACCACTTTGTGTTTAAAATAAAAATAACATGCTTCATACGTCTCCTTTAAACCTTTCTCCTTTCACCTTAAAGATATATCCTCTGGTATTTGAGAATTCCAGAGAAAGTTTAAAGGAGACGGTTGAAACAAGTTATTTTTATTTTAAACACAAAGTGGTAGGCTATTCTACCTTCGGGTAGAAGACTATCTATCCTATCTATCCCTCTCATAATTCTATAAGCTTCTATCAAGGTTCCTTTCTGCCTCCAGCACTCCAAAGAAAACAATGCTAATTTGCCCAACCTCTCATTATAGATCTGATCCGGGCAACATTCCTGGTGATGTTCTTCTGCATCCTGTCCAAATCCGTCCTGTAATGGGGTGATTAGAACTACACACAATACTCCAAATGTTTTATGAAGCTGCAATATGATTTGCTGACCCTGATACCCAATACTGCTACTGATGAAGCCAAATATGCCCGACAGCTTCTTTCACACCCTATATACCTGTGATGCCACTTTCATGGAGCTATGGCCCCCCCAAGATTTCTCTGTACACCAATGTTTCTAATGATGCTGTCATTTACTGTATAGTTTTGCCTTGCATTGGATTCCCAAAGTGGAACACCTGTCACTTGTCTGGAATAAATTCCATCTGTCGTTTCTCTGCTCATACCTACAACCAATCTTTATTCTGCTGTATCCTTTGATAATCTTCATGATCCACAATTTTTGAGAACCTGTTTTGAATAGTATTTGGTTTCAATTGTTTGTCACTATATTTTCTGCAACCAGACTCCAAAGAGCTTTTAAAACCTACTATCCATTTATTATATTAGATTAGACTAGATTAGACATGCTGCTCTACAGTTTAAAAACATTGTACACAAGGGGAAATACAGTATTAGTTATAGTGATGAGAGAAGTATTTTGGAGAAACCTTTTGATCACAACTTGAGTATAATTATTGAAAATTAAAGTTTAATATTAGATGGATGCTTGTTGGTTTTGCATTCTTGCAATGTGATGCTAAAATTAAAATACTTTTTTAAAGTTAAAGTACAAGAGTTTTTTAAAGTTTAAAGCTGGCTATTTTAGGCTGTAAAGATACAGCATTGAAGCAGGCCCTTGGGCCCACCGAGTCCACGCCGACCAGTGATCACCCCTTACATTAACACTATCCTACACACTAGGGACAATTTACGGAAGCCAATTAACCTGAAAATCTGTACATCTTTGGAGTGTGTGAGGAAACTGGAGCACCCGGAAAAAACCCACGCAGCCACAGGGAGAACATACAAACTCTGTACAGACAGCACCCGTATTCGGGATCAAACCCGAGTCTCTGGTGCTGTAAGGCAGCCACTGTGACGCCCCAAGCAAAACATCCTCAAGCAAAAGATGTTGTTTTGTGCACTACCTACATTTAGAATCACTATCTTCTGAAGAATGAAAGGACATTATATGTTTTTTTACACAAGGCATGGTAATGGTTGGCAATTATGGTCAATATAGCTCATCGCTAATTTTCTTAGAAATGGTGATGAACTGCCACTTTTAAATGCATAAATCTACATTGGATCATTCCCTATTGCAATGTATATTCTGAATTTTACTCAATCTACTACAGTTCAAATAGTTATTCAAGGCTTGCAAGATGACATTACACTATTCCTGTAGAAGAGCAGGGGGCTTAAAGATGAGAAGAAAAGTGTTCTTTACCTTACTTTAAACTTCACAGATTAGGTAAGCCTTGCTTTGGTGTGTTAATATCTATACAGCAATCATGTATGGGCTGATAGGTGGCAGGTAATATTTGCATAATGCAAGTACCAGCTAAAGGCTATTTTGAACAAGAGAGAATAAAACTGCCTCTCCTCGATGTTCAGCAGCATTACCTTTTACTGAATCTCCAAAATCAACACCCTTGAAGTTTTATTAATTAGAAACATGACTGCACTAGCCATATTAGTACAATGATTGCAAGAGCAGGCCAGACACTGGGTAGCTCGCTTTCTATCTCCCCAAAGCCTTTCCACCATTTACATGAGGACTGCGATGGAATACTCTTCAATTACTCTAGGAAAAGTATTAAGTGAGTGGGCTAGCCAACAGTGGTATCAAATAACTGACGACTAAAATTAATATGAATATGATATGTTAATCCTGCCCATTGTATTACATTTTTCAGTAGTATACATATTTTATGAAGCCTTTTTCAATTTTGCTTATGGTGTGCATGAGAGCAGAATATCGTGGTTCATATATTTCATATCTGTAATTGTTTAAACAACCTGTTGCTGATCCCCAGTATTAGCTGATCGAGGATCAATCCTGCTTTCCACCACTGATTTTGTTTTGGTTTTGATTTAACATCTGTTGGTGTTGTACTTATGCTATCATGTTTCTTTAATGTGCTGATTCTGCTCTTGAAGGTTTTGGGAATTTTGTGTGCACTGTATGATGTAGTTTATTATTGAAGAGAGAGAATCAGAGTAGGTTCAGCAAGTTCACAATAAGAGAGAGAGAGAGAGACTGACCCCTCCACCACCACCCCCTCAATCTTTCCACATCCTCCAAGCCTTTCCACTCATCACTTTAATTTCATGTTTCATGTATTTTGTGTTTTTTTATGACTTGGCAGATCAATTTCCGTCCTGGGATAAATAAAGTTCTATTGTATCGTAGATACAGTGCCCTCCATAATGTTTGGGACAAAGATCCATTTTTTTAAATTTACCTCTGTACTCCACAATTTGAGATTTGTAATAGAAAAAAAATCACTTGTGGGTAAAGTGCACACTGTCAGATTTTATTAAAGGCAATTTTTATACATTTTGGTTTCACCATGCAGAAATTACAACTGTGTTTATACATAGTTCACCACATTTCAGGGTACCATAATGTTTGGGACACATGGCTTCACAGGCTTTTGTAATTTCTCAGGTGTGTTTAATTGCCTCGTTAATGCAGGTATAAGAGAGCTCTCAGCACCTAGTCTTTCCATCACCTTTGGAAACTTTGATTGCTGTTTATCAACATGAGGACCAAAGTTGTGCCAATGAAAGTCAAAGAAGCCATTATGAGACTGAGAAACAAGAATAAAACTGTTAGAAACATTAGCCAAATGATTAGCTTACCAAAATCAACTGTTTGGAACATCATTAAGAAGAAAGAAAGCACTGGTGAGCTTACTAATCGCAAAGGGACTGGCAGGCGAAGGAAGACTTCCACAGCTGATGACAGAAGAATTACCTCTATAATAAAGAAAAATCTCCAAACACCTGTCCGACAGATCAGAAACACTCTTCGGAAGTCAGGTGTGGATTTGTCAATGACCATTGTCCGCAGAATACTTCATGAACAGAAATACAGAGGCTACACTGCATATGCAAACCACTGGTTAACTGCAAAAATAGGATGGCCAGGTTACAGTTTGCTAAGATTACTTAAAAGAGCAACCACAGTTGTGGAAAAAGCTCCCGTGGACAGATGAGACGAATATTAACTTATATCAGAGTGGTGGCAAGAGCAAAGTATAGAGGAGAGGAGGAACTGCCCAAGATCCAAATCATACCACTTCATCTGTGAAACACGGTGGTGGGGGTGTTACGGCCTGGGCATGTATGGCTGCTGAAGGTACTGGCTTACTTATCTTCATTGATGATGCAACTGCTGATGGTAGTGATATAATGAATTCTGAAGTGTATACACACATCCTATCTGCTCAAGTTCAAACAAATGAACGGGGTACTGATTGGGGATGATCAGCCATGATCGCATTCAATGGCAGTGCTGGCTCGAAGGGCCGAATGGCCTACTCATGCACCTATTACCTATTGTTTATAGTCTCAAATCTCATTGGCCGGCAGTTTATTCTACAGCAAGACAATGTTCCTAAACATATTGCTGAAGCACCAAAGGAGTTTTTCAAAGCTAAAAAATTGTCAATTCTTGAGTGGCCAATTCAATCACCCATTCTCAATTGAGCATGCCTTCTATATGCTGAAGAGAAAACTGAAGGGTACTGGCCGCAAAAACAAGCATAAATCTCCGTCCCAAACATTGTGGAGGGCAATGTAAATGGACTACTAATAGGTTGTTGTGCTGATGTGACACCATGGAAGAATTATGACCCATAATTCACATAAATTCTACCATGAAACAGTGAGATAGCCCCAGTAATTCTACAGGATTATTTGTGCAATGTTCCTCTTTAACACTGTTATCTTAATACAAACCAAAACATATTTTGTATATTTCAATACGTTTTTGAGATTACTGCAAACTTTAAGTGTTCGAAAATAAATTGATGATTAATTTCTTGCAATCTACACGTGTTTTCATGCAGTAGAATGATATAAAATAACTAACCTGGCATAATGATCATGAGATTAATTATAAAATCATAATCCTGTTCACTTTAGGTGAGATCACTTGGAATAATAGTCCTGGTTATACCATATAAATGATCTAATCAAAATGTTTCATTTGATTCTGAATATTTGTTTTAAAGAACATAAACATGGCTTCATTTTTTCCCCTCGCTTTTATGGGAATAATGTCTGTACACAATTCACAGAAAACTGTCCTGACTTTACTTGTAGATCGATGTTGACATATTTTGCAATTACATTTGGTTATTTTGCCGTTTTACTGTTGCTTGTAGATAATGTCTATAAAAAGCTTTAATATTTTATCTGCAGAATAGAAACTGCAGGAAATGTTTTAATTCAGCAAGAAATTGGGAACAGATGTGCATTCTAAATTGAGAAGAGATTTGTAGAAAATTATCTTTATTCAGTTGTTAGAATATTAGTCTCACCTTATGAGATGGTGGAAATAACAGCACTAACTAACCTGAGGGCGAGTTTAATCCATTTACGGAGGAGAATGGTGTACTAGATTATGCTGATAGAATTACATAGAATCAACAACACATATATTAGCTGGACAGCCCATCTCGCTAGTATTTGTGCTCTACCAGTCCTCTTCATTAATCCTATGTAAAGTGACCTAAATTGGTCAATTTAGCAACATTAATCTATTTTATGCCTAGCCCTTAAAAAGATGTGCACAATCTGAAGGTTGTTTTTCTTTTCTTTATAAGATGATGATGATGAATTTGCCGAGATGGAAGTTGAAGATCATGACAGTGAAGAGGCTGAAAAACCAATCGTCATCAATTTTGATCCAAGTCTACCAACTACACACTCTGTATGTATAAAAGCGCAAAATTTTAGAACTGCAGACAAATGGCATGATTGATTTTAACATCAAACTCCACCAAAGAACCTTTCAGGCATTAAATTGAAATGTTTTGAGCGGGGGGAAAGGCTTGTCTTGAAATAGCAGTATCAGTCAGTCAATGGAAGTGGGTGGCTTTATAACAGTTTATACTTTATATTAATTCATACTAATGTTTTTTGTTAAAGGAAAATAAATCCAAACCACATTTCTTTGCGTAATCTTTTCAATCTAGTTTGCCAACTTCATTCAAATAAATGAGTTACGGATGCAAATTCTTTCTCCCTTCAGCTCAGCACAACTAGGCTCTGCCCCTGGAATCAGCAATGAATTCAGTGGCTGGGTGGAACTTTTGATATGTCTTGCTGTTCAGTACCTTTGAGCAATCATATTAGCTAGCTGTTCTTTCTAAAACACCAAATGGAGATCATGATCTGTGCCAACTTTATTTCAAATTGCATAGAGAATGAAAAAAAACATCGGCGACATGTTAATGATCATTTGGAAAACCAACGTCTGTGTGATAGGTTCACTATCTTCTGTGTGAAAAAATATAATGTGTCTATCCTGAATGGCTGACCCCTTGCTTTAAAACTATGATCCCTTATTTCAGACAACGTAGCTAGGAATAACATCAACTCTGTCAAGCCTGATCAGAATTTTTTTTCTATACTCAGCAAACTTCAGTGGCTGGTTGGCTTTTCCATTTGCGTAAGATACCTATCAATGTTAATCTGATTCTCTTTATTAATAATTAATTTGAACAATTTTTCTGGATTTGGTTTTGGCCTCATGTCACCTTTTTAAAATCTGAAAAACACTTAAAAACAGCCGTGTTCAAAAACTTCAAAAAAATCCTCCAACAATAAACAAAAAAATGAGCAACCTATTTTTATCATCAAACAGCAAATTAACCTTATTTTTCATAAATATTTGTTGGATGTAATGCTGGATGCCCTTTAGATTCAATTTTTTGATGCATTATTTTAAAAAAAAAGTAGTAGTAATGTATATGAAATTAAATTTAAAATCAACATCTCATTAATTTTATTTTTTCCTTTAGTACTTGGGAATGGACATGGAGGAGTTTCATGGTCGTACAGTGCATGATGAAGATAGCAATCCAACCATCCCTATTCTTCCTCATGTAGCAGTTATTCTTATTCCGGGACAAACATTACCATTGCAGCTTTTTCGTCCTCAGGAGGTATCCATGATGCGAAACCTGATTCAGAAGGACAGGACATTTGGCATCTTGGCATACAGGTTAATTTCTTCCATGTGCAGTAAGCCTTAACAACTGAACAGTTCGTAATTGTTTAAAGGACCTTATAAAAATGCACCATTTGCAAGAAAAAATAATCAATTTTTAATCTATATTTTACATATGTAATGTTCTTTCGGCAATTGGTCATTTTTTAATAAAAACAGACTCCGTTTTTATATTTATGTAATCTTTACATGGAAATTTATCAAATTAAGTTCCTCAAATGAAAATGAAATGAAGGTATGAATGTTCAAATGGATGTATTGGTATAAAATGTTATTATTTTGAGATTTTCCAAAGTGCTTCATGTCAGATTCATTAGTTAGAAATGCAGTGACAATTTTGTAGGCACTCAGCAAGATCCTGAAGCAATGCTGAGATGATCAACCTTTTTTTTAGTGGTGTTAATTAAAAGAGAAAACAAATGGAATTGTGAAATGTGAGTCCTGCCTGTTAGAAGTTCCAGAATCCATAACATTAGATCATAATATGTTCACCATAAACCAGTTCCTTGCTTGGCTGTTGCAAGTGTTGGACCGGCAGCAGAAAAATACCAGTTTGCAATTTGCAAATATTTTTGCTGTTTGTAACTTTTTTTATATGCCAGTGGATTCTGCCCAATATTTGTTAGGATTGCAAGTTTTACCTCAATTTTAATATGCAGCTTTCAGTTTCATGAAATCTTTCATGAAAACTGTCCAAAGTTTATTCACATTATGGTGACATTAGTTCTATGTCATCAAGAATATTTTAACTAGTATATAGGTATTTTAAAGATGTGTAACAACAAAAAAATCCTTTATTACCGTCCTGACTGAACCCACTATGATGCCTTTAAGGCTCCGATTAGAACTATCAACATTACTCAGCCAAGTCCCTAACTGCACTAACCTCAACATTCCTTTCCTCTGCATCCAAGGTATTTGATTCACCACCATTAGAGTCTGCTTCCACACCCATCAATATGTCTATAACTTTGCATACCTTTCAGTAATTGAAGGTAGATAAAAATGCTGGAGAAACTCAGGGGGTGAGGCAGCATTTATGGAGCGAAGGAAAAGGTGACGTTTCGGGTCATGACCCTTCTTCAGACTGATGTGCGGGTGGTGGGGACGGAAAGAAGAAGGGAAGAGGCTGTGAAAGAGCTGGGAAGGGGAGGGGAAAGAGGGAGAAAGCAAGGACTACCTGAAATTGGAGAAGTCAATGTTCATACCGCTAGGGTGTAAACTACCCAAGCAAAATATGAGGTGCTGCTCCTCCAATTTACGGTGGGACTCACTCTGGCCATGGAGGAGGCCCGGGACAGAAAGGTCGGATTCGGAATGGCAGGGGGGGGTTGAAGTGCTGAGCCACCAGTAGATCAGGTTGGTTATTGCGAACTGAGAAAAGGTCTTGGGCGAAGCGATCGCCAAGCCTACGCTTGGTCTCACCGACGTAGAGCACCTGACACCTAGAGCAGCGGATTGAATAGATGAGGTTGGAGGAGGTGCAGGTGAACCTCTGCCGCACCTGGAATTGATGTTTTAATTTTATTTTTCATGCACTTAACCAGAAAGGTTTTAGTGAAGAGAAATTAAGACTGTATGTTTTAGGAACCAAGTGTTGTCTCACTTTATTTAAGCCCTCAGTAACCAGAGCATTCCATTATTTTGGTCAGGCTTTAAGCATAGTTCTCAAAGATGAAAGGCCACTGTTAAACCAAATTTCTCCAAATTTAGTGAACAACAAATAGATAATTGAAATGCAGCCTACTCAAATTGCATGAAACCAAATATTCAGTAATACTGCAAACAAATGATAGCCTGAGAAATTGATGCATTTTGGGGGCATTTATAATTGAAATGATTTTTTATTGAGCTGAAGTAATTTTTAAATGTAGCTGTGTTGTTATATTGTAATAATGCACCCATTTCGATCTCTTTGTGCCATTTATTCTCTCCTAGTGATCGTTCTGACAGTGCTCCAGAATTTGGAACCACGGCAGAAATTTATGAATATAGGGAGGAGCAAGAATTTGGTATTGAAACTGTAAAAGTCAAAGCTGTTGGGCGTCAAAGGTTTAAAGTTCTTGAGACAAGAACTCAAACTGATGGGTAAGATAGCAACATGCACCCCTACTTGTCACTCTTGATCTTTTTCTTCAATATAAATGTATTTAAAAAGTGGACATAATTAGAATTTAAGCACGATTTATTTATTTAAAGACACATTGGTATTAAACTTCCATTATTGACTTTGTTTCAATACATTGTCCCATGCAAACATTAATATTAGTGAAAAAAATACTGTATAACATCTTAGGAGTTTTGCTTGGGATTAGATGAATGACATTCTTGTCCTGAAGCTTAATTGAGGTGAATGTCAGTAGCAGAGGTAACAGCAGTTGCATGTTGCCAACAAACCTGTTAACAAATAAATTGTAAGATTAAACGAGAACTTAGCAGTTTGTAGTTTGATGTTTATTCTATGACGAGTTGCGATGAGGGATTTCGTGAAGACCCCACCAGCACGCATGCGCGGCATTCTTCAAAGCAGCGGTGTGGAATCAGAGATAACAACAATGACTAAAGATAGTAAGATTGAAGAGACTCTATATACCAGTTGTCCTTATGATAGAGGGTTGGGAGCGGAGGGCACGAAATCCCTCATCGCAACTCTTCATAAAATAAAGATCAAACTACAAACTGGTAAGTTCTCATTTAATCTTACTATTTTACTTCGGAGCCACGTGAGTGACTTCGTGAAGATTTCAAAGCTCTGTGATTCCATCCCCTGGACCACGTCCATGCTCACACACTGCCGCAATTACTGATGGGGAAGTATGTTAACGTATTTCAGACTTGAACAAGCTGAAAAATAATAATGTATTTATTAAAATACAAACAATAAACCCCTAAATCGGGGATAAACGTTTTATGGAACAGTACTTAAAACTGATTCCGCAAACATTGCGGGAGCTGCCACAGGCTTGTTATAAAACCGCTGAAAGGTTGTCTCGCTGGCCTAGCCCGCGGTTGCGAGGACATGATCCATGGGAACCTCCATGGTCCTCGCCGCTGATGTGGATGCAGCCCTGGTAGAATGAGATTTTAAAACGTTAGTATCGATACCTGCTGCACCCAATACCACCCTGAGCCACCTGGAGATAGTCTGCACCGTCACCCGGTGATGTGGGTTCTTGTGGCTGATGAACAGACCCTGCTCCATCTTCCTGATGGTGTGTGTGACTTTGATATAATACCGAAGACGGGTGGCTATGCAGAGTGTAGCATCAACGGGGTACGCTCGGAATTCCAATTGCAGCCATGTAGATTCAGGTCTGTGCTGCTTAAGCAACTCCTCTATAAAGAAGGTTACTTTGTCAGGGGTCAAGACCATACTGTCCAATCTCAGTTTCTGCAGAGTCTGGACCCGTTGTGCAGATGCAGTGCCATCAACATCACCACTTTGTAGGTGAGTCTATCCAGCGGTAACCCCATCATGGGTGACCAGCTCCTGAGCAGGGTCAACACCACCTCTACATCCCAGGTAATGTTGTATCTTGGTCGAGGAGGGTTAGTATTGAAAATACCCCTCATAAGATTGACCCCAGCTGGTGCGATCCCACTCCTATATTGAGGTAGGACGATAGTGCACTCCTGGCACTATTTATGGCACAGTAGCTGAGTCCCTCATCAAAATGAAGGCCCGCGAGGAAGTCCAACATGTTAGGGATCGTGGCAGAGTTGTAGGTGGTCTTGGTCCGACTGCAGTAGGCTTCCCATTTCCTAATGTGGGTTAGGTACTGCTTCCTAGTGGACTCTCTGCACGACGCCATTATGATGTCCATGGTCCTGGATGACAGTCCGAACTCCAGCAGTGGCCTCTTCAGAACCTGCAAGCCAACAGGTTCAGATGACCATGGCACGGATGACACTCCCCAGTGATGGGGTTGGTGACCAAATTTGGGCATTTGGTAATTTGTGCCCATGGAACTTTTAGCATATTGAGGACCACCAGGTAACATGGCTGTGTAGGCCAGTCAGGTTTTATCAGAATGCCTGTTGCAGAATCCAGTTGAATTTTCTGCAATACCCGACTGATGAGGCAGAATGGGGAAAATGCATAGAAAAACCAGTTCCCCCAATGGAGCGAGAATGCATCCATCGCCACTGCCCCAGGACCTGGTTTCCAAGATACATATGTTGGTAACTGATGGTTCAACCTGGACGCAAAAAGGTCGATATCTGGTGTTCCAATTTTAGCAAATATTTGGGGGTTCAACATCCACTCGATATCCAAATATTTCTTTCAATACACCAGAGCCAAATTGTATTTGCCAATTTATCACAAGATATTGACTTGTTACCACCCATATGGTTTAAATATGCCACCACAGTGGTATTTATTTGAAGACGGACATGCATATGATGTAAATTCGTGCAGTAAGCCCGCAGCCCGTGAAATGCTCCCAGCATTTCCAAATAGTTTATACCTTATGACTGAAGAAGTGTAGACTCGTGCGAATCCCATCTGCCGCCACAACTAGAAGTGGTGTCGGTAGATCCCCAGCCTTGGGCGCTTGCGTCGGTTTGTAACACAACTGATGGGTTGGATATAATTATGGGATTAAAACAATCACTAATATTGCTTACCCACCATTGTAGCTAAATTTGTGCCTTGATCGGCAGCTGCATAGGCCTGTCAAAATGTCCAGCATTTGCTTTCAATGCTGAGATTTTTGCAAGTTTTGATAATGTAATGGGCCAGATTGTGCGGCTGGAAATGTTGCTACAAGCTTTCCAATTACCTTAGCAGCGTGTCTAATAGTCGGTTTCCTGGCGCAAGCAAGGCTGTTACATTTAGCAATATGTCTATTGCTTTGCTGGCTGGGATAGTGACAATCATATGATTGGTGTTAATCGTGAATAATTAATGGACCAGATAGTCCATAACCACAGATGGGTTGAACTTAAATTTGTCTGGATGGATAACAAACCCTAGTTTCTCGAATAATGTTTTGGTAGCTGTTACTGCTAATTCAGCTATTTCAAGAGTTTTCCCCACAATTAAGATATCATCTAAATATGACATGACTATGTGATTTTGTTGTCTAAGAGATGCCAATATTGGTTTTAACATTTTTGTAAATAACCTAGGGGCTGTGGTAAGCCCATTGGGTAGGGCTTTGTATTGCCACAGTTGCCCCATCCAGACAAATTTTAAGAATTTCCGGTGATATTCCTTTATAGGTACTGAATAGTATGCATCTTTTAAATCGATGCAGGCCATGAAGCACCCTCGGGAAATCAGCTGTTTTGCTGTTTCAAATGTCTCCATTTTTAAATGGATATATTGTACAAATTACAAAATATGTCTCCATTTTGAAATGGGTATATTGTATTCAAGTGGGTTAAATCAATGATAATTCGACATCCACCATCTTCTTTGGTTTTGGTAAAGATGTTAGACACAAACTCAAGAGGTTCATGTGTCGTTTTTTCTATTACCCCCTTTGCATATAGCCTTAATATTTCTTCATGTCCTTCCTCTTTCTCTTTTTGAGAAAGTGCAAATTTCCGGTCAGGTACATGTTGAGTTGGGGGAAGATGCCCATTTATGAATTCAATCTCATAACCCTGAATACTTTGTAAAATAAATGTATCCTAAGTTATAGTCCCCCATGCATCCCAGAATGCACGCAACCTCCCTCCTACTTGTGAGGTTATGCATGCAGCACTCTCAAGAGAACTAGACCCCCTTACCTTCATGGTTACCAGCGGGGCTTGATGTTCTGGGCTTTCGTGGGATGTTGTGTTGCTGGGGAGGGGGGCTGGCGCATCTTCCATGCTGGCCGCTGTTGGCCCTGCCCTAAAAAAGGCTTCTGCTGATAGGGTGTGACCGGTGGATATGCTCTTGGTGCCCTGTCGGGTTGTCCCCGAGGCCCGGTATTTACGTATGGATGGTGCCTCCGATACGCCTGTGGCCTGGCTGATGACGGTGGTTTCATTAAGCCTACTGCTTTTGCCTCCTCATCCAGGTCTTTGAGTTGTTTAGACAGGTCCTCCCCGAACAACTGTCTCGGCGGCGGAGTAGCAGAGGCTTTGCACAACCCGCAAATTTAGCGTTAAGTGTGGGCCGGATGGAGCTTTTCCGGAAACAGTTGGAAATAGAGCCAGAGCATCCTGTTGCTCCTCCGTCATCTCTGTCCCGTCCAGGGTTCTGGCAAATGCCGTGATGCCTGATGTCAACAGTTTGAGGATCTTTTGAATTTTTAGCTCCTGGGCCCTGATCCCGGGGCTAATGTTCCCCCAGATGGGCGTGTTCACCATTGGGACATTAAGCGATACACTATTACCTGGGGCTTTGTATTTGTCCATAGCCTCCGTCAACACCTGTTCCTGCAGCTGGTGAGTTGTGAGGTAATTTATGCTCGCCGCTAGTTTGGCCTGTAGCGGTTGCTCTGAATGCCCTGGCTGGGCAAATTTGGAAATTACCTCCAGTAGCTCTTTCTCGGGGATTTCTGGTTCTGCTGGTTCCTACGCCAACCCCTCTTCAAAGTCAGCTAACCGCTGACTCCTGGCACTGCCCACGGACGAAGGAGAAACACTCGGTGGACCCGCTGTATGGCTCCTAGATCACAGGGACGCCCGTTCTTCATGTTGCGGGTCCCGCTCGAGCAGCTGCTCCATCATGCGCTCCATCCGGGCCATGCGACCGCCGCCGCTATCTGTGGACGGCAAGTCGACTTCCCCAGGTTCTCTAGAACTACTGGGGCTTCTGCCAACAGACCGCACCTCGTCGAGGTGATGTCTAGGGTACGTTGGCAGGTGGTCACTGCCTGCCGCTCCTGCGGGGCTACACGACTCCCGCGCGGAGATGCCGCTTGTCCGCCGTCTTCAGGACTGCAGCGGTCCGCCTGTCTGGTATGACAGAAGCGGAGACGAGTTGGTGCCGGCCGCCGCAGCGGGGCTCCCCGACATCCGCGTGGGCTTACTGCCAGTCCCAGTTATACGGGACTGAGACGGCGTATAGTGGCTGCCAGCCTCCTCAGCGGGGCCACACGACCGAAATAGACTGCCACTGACCTGCGCTCTGGCAACCTGCCCCGGTGGTGAGCGGGTACCTCCCACTCCTGCGGGGCTCCTCGACTTCCCAGCAGGTCCATCACCGGTCTGCGATCTGGCGGACTTCTCCGGTGACATGTCGATGCCGGCTGCTGCAGCGGGGCTCGACCTGGGAGCGGCTTTCCCCTGGTCCGCCCTCTGGAGACCTGTAACACAGGGGAAACAGAACGTGCCGTTGACCATGGTACGGTTTTACACACCTGTTTGCCTCTAGCCTGTTGCTGTTTGGGCGATAGCGGCAGGGAGTCAGGGTCTTGCCTATCCTGCTCCCGCATGATGCTCCGACCAACATGCAGCTCCTTAGCCTGCTGTGGTGGAGAGTCGGGCCCTGTGAACTGCACAGGGCTCCCCAACTTCCGCTATTTTTTCCCGGCCCGCCGAGCGGGTGCTGCCGGTGTTGCGGGCAGTTCCGGGGATTGCGGCCGCTGACTCCCGTCCGAAGTCCCGTGGCCCTTGGAGGCATGTTTCGCCTTTCTTTGACTCCATCGTTCCTGTAAGTAAAGAATTTCCTCACAGGGGTTAACCTTAGTTTAAACTTACCTTGAGGCCTTTTTGAAGGTGCCGTTGGGGAAGTGCACTCCCCCCTCCAGCTGTCGACTGCGAATGCGAGCGACGATATATCACGTGACTCCGAAGTAAAATTAGCCTTGGACAGCATAGATGGCATTGATTAGCAGGAACCAACAGCTGCTGCTGGGATTGTGTATTTCTGTTAGGGATTGCCTTGAATTTGTAGTTCCCCTTAATTTGCTTGACTTGTTAATTCACTGGCTGGTCCTCACATTAAGATGAACATTAAGAATTTTCATTAGGCGAGAAATAGTATTGGGTAGGCTAATGGGACTGAGGAATGATAAATCCCCTGGGCCTGATGGTCTGCATCCCAGGGTTCTCTGGGAGGAGGCTCTCAAAATAGTGGACGCATTGGTGATCATTTTTCAATGTTCAATAGATTCAGTATCATTTCCTGTGGATTGGAGGATAGCTAATGTTATCCCACTTTTCAAGGAAGGATCGAGAGAGAAAACGGGGAATTACAGACCAGTTAGCCTGACTTCGGTGGTGGGAATGATGCTGGTCAATTATTAAAGAGGTAATAATTTGGATAAAGAGTAACATTTGGATAGCAGTAAAAGGAATAGTCCAAGTCATGGATTTATGAAAGGGAAATCATGCTTGACTAATCTTCTGGAATTTTGTGAGGATGTGACAAGTAAAATGGATAAAGGGGTGCCAGTGGATGTAGTGTATCTAGACTTTCAGAAAGCCTTTGATAAGGTCCCGCACGGGAGACTGGTGACTAAAATTAGAGCACATGGTATTGGGGGTAGGGTGTTGACATGGATAGAAAATCGTTTGGCAGACCGGAAGCAAAGAGTAGGAGTGAACGGGTCCTTTTCAGAATGGCAGGCAGCGGCCAGTGGAGTGCCGCAAGGCTCGGTTTTGGGCCCGCAACCGCTTACCATATATGTTAATTATTTGAAAGAGGGAATTAGGAGCAACACTAGCAAGTTTGCGGATGACACAAAGCTGGGTGGCAGTGTGAACTGTGAAGAGGATGTTAGAAGGTTGCAGGGGGACCTGGACAGGTTGAGTGAGTGGGCAGACGCGTGGCAGATGCAGTATAATATAGATAAATGTGAGGTTATCCACTTTGGCGGCAAAAACAAGGGGGCAGATTGTTATCTTAATGGGGTTAGGTTAGGTAAGCGGGAGCTACAGCGAGCCCTGGGCGTCCTTGTACACCGGTCACTGAAAGTTGGCTTACAGGTTCAGCAGGCAGTGAAGAAAGCGAATGGGATGTCGGCCTTCAGAACAAGAGGATTTCAGTATAGGAGTAAAGACATTCTTTTGCAGAGTATAGGGCTCTGATGAGACCACATCTGGAGTATTGTGTACAGTTTTGGTCTCCTAATTTGAGGAAGGACATCCTTGTGATTAAGGCAGTGCAGCTTCGGTTTACGAGATTGATCCCTGGGATGGCGGGACTGTCATATGAGGAAAGATTGAAAAGACTAGGCTTGTATTCACTGGAGTTTAGAAGGATGAGGAGGGATTTGATAGAAACATATAAAATCATAAAAGGACTGGACAAGCTAGATGCAGGAAAAATGTTCCCAATGCTGGGAGAGTCCAGAACCAGGGGCCACAGTCTTATAATGAAGGGGAGGTCATTTAGACTGAGGTGAGAAAAAACTTTTCACCCAGAGAGTTGTGAATTCACTGCCACAGAGGGCCGTGGAGGTCAAGTCACTGGATGGATTTAAGAGATAGTTAGATAGAGCTCTCGGGGCTAGTGGAGTCAAGGGATATGGGGAGAAGGCAGGCACGTGTTATTGATAGGGGACGATCAGCCATGATCACAATTAATGGCGGTGCTGGTTCGGAGGGCCTAATGGCCTCCTGCACCTATTTTCTATGTTAACATTTGTTTACATTCGCAGTGTGAAACCAATGCTTGTGGAGTCCCAATAACTAATTGATGCTTTCTTGGAAGGGAATGCCAGTAAAAAGGACGAAATTGGCAGCACGTGGAGAAAAATAATGCTAAGAATTGTTTTACAGTAAAATACTGCTTTGTCTTCAGTAAAAGATGTGTACCAATAACCTTTACTTTGCCGGCGCAACAATCTGTGGGTCGCAAATGATACTATAAACCAAGACGAAAGATTACTTGCAAGTGGGATGTGTGACCAGGGCCAGGGGCGCATCCAGGGGCAGGGTCCGTATCATATACAGTCAGAGCCAAAGTTCTGGTCCAGGACATTAGGTGTAAATAAGATGGGTAGGTTTATGGTCATCCATTATTCTTGCAAATTTCCCGCTCTCCTCCACAGTCATTGGATTAATTGGAAAACTTCTTATGTTACTGCCAGAATTATAAAAGTTCTATCTGCCCAAAAATAAAAGTTTGGGTAAAATATAAGTAACATGCAATAGTCTGGGGAAATTGCCACCAAGTCACAAGGATTGTCAGATATTTTCTGTATTAATGATAGCCCTTTTATTTCACTTTTATCTATATGCTGCCAGTATGATATGTTTAAAACAAAAACTTTAAATCGCCTCTGCCACGTTTTCTATAATATGTAAAATAAGTGTAATGTATTTATTACATGTTAACACGTTACTTTTACTTGTTCCTAGAATTCAGGCGGCAAAAGTTCAGATCCTACCAGAGTGGATCCTTCCTTCAAGTATTGCAGCAGTTCAGCTTAATTCACTGAACAGACTTCATATGTTTGTTTCAAATAAGCCCCCTGCCTGCCGATTAAAGCAAAATCAGAAGTGGTGGCAGAAATATCAAAAGGTTTGTTTTATTATTTTTATTAAAATAAATTAGGATAATAATAGTGTAATATTTATCTCCCTAATCTTTATACTGATACTTACCCTGTATTGTTTCAGAGCTGTATAATTCAGAAAGGACATACTTCCACAGATTTTATCACTTTGAAATAAGGGCCATACTGATTAAGCTGCATTCCCTTCATATGACCACATTCTAATTTCTATATTTTGTTTGTGCTCTCCTGCACCAACATTCATGTTATTTTTAAATATAATTGGAAGTCCTTATTATTAATATAAATTGTGCATAACAGTGATTTTGTTATCAACGTGAACCCATCTCTAAAGAACCTGCAAACAGGATGAAGCAAGACTGATACTTTGTTATTTAAGGAATTGATGATTAATTTATCAAACCTATTAGGATAGTCATATGCTAGGCATCAAAATCATTGCTTTCATGTATTTTCATCTACTATGATAAATTAGCCAATGTAAAATAATTTCAATTGATTTTCAAACAGTGTCTGATAAATTTGCAGATACGGTGAAATATTGCCTTACTCCCATGAACGCTTTCAGAGAAAGCAGAATAAGCACCTGAACTTCAGATACCGTAGACATGAACATTCTTAATATGAGGCAGGTCTTATGCATTTGCCCATATCAATGTGGCTGAAATCGGCAACTCGTAGTATGAGATCCTGTACAGTCAGTATTATCTGATTGATCGGATCAGTCATAAACAGGTTTATTCATATCCTTTTCACAATGTTATGAGTTTTTTTTTTATTCTTTGCACTTCAGAGAAATTTCCACTGTGCAAATCTGACGTGGTGGCCTCCGTGGGTATATTCGTTGTATGATTCGGTGAGTATAAATCTGCATTTTATTTGGAGTAATCAAAATGACAGCTATCAATATTGTAAAATAAATACTATTTCAGCTTAGGTTCATAGAGTTATATGGTGTGAAAACAAGGCCTACTCATCCACGTAGACCAAGAGCCCTAGTCCCATTTGGCCCATATCTCTCAAAATCTTTATCTATTTACCACATATTGTAATTATACCTGACTGCACCACCTCCTCTGGCAGCTGGTTCTGTACATACACCCACCATGGGAAAATTGCCCTTCAGATCCCCCTTAAATTGCCCTTCAGATCTTTATTAAGGAGCTGCAGATGCTGGTTTACACCGAATATAGACACAAAAAGCGGGAGTAACCCACTGGGTCAGGCAGCATCTCTGGAGAAAAGGATTAGGTGCCATTTTCGAACGAGAACGGTCTCGACCCGAAACATCACCTATTTCTTTTCTCCAGAGAGGCTGTCTAACCCACTGAGTTACTCCAGGTTTTTGTGTCTTATTTTGCCTTTAAATCTTTTCCCACGTCCCAGATTCCACCACCACTTACATAGATGGGGGGCAATTTCCAGTGGTCAATTAAACTGTCAGAACATTCCTGGGATGTGAGGGGAAGCCAGGGGAAACCCATGCATTCACAGTGACAGTATGAATACTCCACAGTAACAACATTCAGGCTTTTGAACCTGGCTTGCTAGAGTTAGGCAGCAGTTCCACTGTGCCTACCATTGCGAAGATTGATTTACTAAAACTACCTGATTCAAAATAATGTACATTTCTCAGTTTAATCAGAAATCAGTATATTTTTCTCCTTCATTTAAGCGATTCAAATAAAATTGCTTTACTTGTGCTTCCTTGTCCCACAAGTAAAACTTGTGGGACAAGGAAGCAGTTTAGCTCAGTTCAGTTGGTTAGTAGGATTGTTTAATGAGTAACTAAGCTACAGGCACGAAAGATCACCATTTGTTAATATTCATCTGGACCAGTGAGAGATATTACAATTTGTCCTAGTTGCCCTGAACTACAGGACTACAGGAACTACTGAACTACAGGAAAGTAAATTAGCCTTGTCCCTTTTATTAGCCTACACCTGTGAATACCTGCTTCCAGTCGGAATACAGCTAGGATGTGATGCTTTGTGATTATGTGGTTCTTTCACATTTATTGGCTTTTCTTACTTGATACCTGTTGGTTGAAATGAAGTACCACTGTCATCTAGGAAACGAATCCTTAGTAAGAAGCCAATTGTTTCAGGGCAAGGTAGGAGAAGAGAAAATTGCTGTGTGATGTTTATTTGGTGTTGCCACCTTAATTTTCCAATTTTAATTTAATGCTACAAAGTGGACATGGTAATTGAAAATACCTGAATACAGGAAATTAATAGATCTCTTGGGGATGGCAATAATAAGTGCAGTCAACATTTTAGAATGGTTTTCATTAAGATGCATGTTGTTTTAAAGTAGTTTATAAAGTATAACCAATTATCCCTTCACCCAAGTAGTGACTTTATTTTTGCTTTGATCCGTACTTAGGAAATACTGATGGAAAGAATGAAAGCACAACTCCGAGAGTGGGATGAAAATCTCAAAGACGACTCTCTTCCGACAAATCCTGTAGGTAAGTTATGTGATTATGTTACTCAGCTTGTATAAAACGTTCAAAACCATTTGTCTTGTTCACTTTTAAGAAATTGTTCATCTGTACTACAGGCTGAAATGCAGCTTTAAAAAAAATAGGATTGTAGGATTGCAGTATTGTTCATGCTGGAAACTTTAAATACAATGATTATCAATCTCACATTTAGCAAGAAAATAAGTTTAAAGAAAGCACCATCCGTATTCAGTTCCAGAAAAATATTTATTGATCATTTGTTAAGTATCCAGACTAGCTAGGGAACAAAAAAAATTGTGATTATCTTGTAAATAAATTATTAAGTAATTATTGTCTTCAGATTTTTCTTATAGAGTTGCTGCTTATTTGCCTATTGATGACAATTTAAGAATTGAGCTGCTTAAAATTGGTAGTGCTATTCAGCGGCTTCGTTGTGAATTGGATCTGATGGACAAAGTAAGTGCTGAAAAGGTTGCATTTTATTCTTCTGTGGTAATTGTGCACTTAAAACTGTGCCTTATAATTAAAACTTCAGAAATGCTTTATCCATTAAACTGATACTATTGTTGAGATACGTGGCCAGTTGATAAATTGTATCACATTTTATGAGGGGTTAGTGTTGACAGTTGTGAGTCACATGGAAGGTAGCTATGTCTATAACGTGCATGATGGCTGCTGGTGCTCTTTTTCAAAGCCCCAATTGAGTTCCAGTCGTTAGTATTTTATGTACAACAAAGCTGTAAAACCTCATAAACATAACTATAAATGTCATTGTACCTGAGTGAATATATTTCTGAGTACTGTCATGTTGTAAAATGTTTACAGTAGAATTACAAACAAATCTTTTTATTTACAACTATTTTTCTGATTTACAGTGCACATCTCTTTGTTGTAAAATATGTCGCCACACAGAAATAACCACAAAAAATGACATCTTCAGGTAAGTTTCCTTTTTGGAGCTAGTAGATTGGCTACAATCTCGATGGATGATTGAACAGGCCAGATGGCCTATTCGTTCTTCTAATTCACACATTCTTATATTGTAGGATTTTAATTTTATAACAAAGTTAGTAGTGTCAGTGGTATCTACTGGTTAAGAACAGGGAGAGGAAAATTCTTTGCTTGCACATGTAAATTGGTCCATTTGGTTATGCAAGTATTTAGTTTAAAATATTATTTCATTTACTGAGTTAATAAATCCAGATTATTGTCACACCACTACACCACCTGTCACTTCCCACTTCAATATTTTGACACAAATCTAATGACCTATCCATTTTTGATAGTGGTGATTTGTTTTACTTTTCATATGTCATCCAGTTGGGAAGAAGGGCCACAACCCTAAACGTCGCCTATTCATGGCCTACAGAGATGCTGCCTGAACCGCTGAGTTACTTCAGCACTCGTGTGCCTTTTTTTTGTAAACCAGAATCAGCAGTCCCTTGTGTCTACATATTGCTGCTAAACATGTGCAACCTTGCTATAATTCTGCCAAATTCAGGACCATCCCAACTGTTACCAAAGCCAAGAACCATTTCCATCTTTCACAGGACAATGAACAAAATAATATTTAATTTTTAAAACTAAAATCCATATATAAGCTTACAAAGCATGTAATCTTAGAAACATAGAAAAACATAGAAAATAGGTGCAGGAGGAGGCCATTCGGTCCTTCGAGCCAGCACTGCCATTCAATGTGATCATGGCTGATCGTCCTCTATCAATAACTCGTGCCTGCCTTCTCCCCATATCCCTTGACTCCACTAGCCCCTAGAACTCTTATCCAACACTCTCTTAAATCCATCCAGTGATTTGGCCTCCAGTGCCCTCTGTGGCAGGGAATTCCATAAATTCACAACTCTCTGGGTGAAAAAGTTTTTTCTCACCTCAGTCTTAAATGACCTCCCCTTTATTCTAAGCCTGTGGCCCCTGGGTCTGGACTCACCCAACATTGGGAACTACAAGCATCTAGCTTGTCCAGTCCTTTTATAATTTTATATGTTTCTATAAGATTCCCCCTCATCCTTCTAAACTCCAGTGAATACAAGCTTAGTCTTTTCAATCTTTCCTCATATGACAGTCCCACCATCCCAGGGATCAATCTCGTAACCCTACGCTGCACTGCCTTAATCACAAGGATGTCCTTCCTCAAATTAGGAGACCAAAACTGTACACAATACTCCAGATGTGGTCTCACTAGAGCCCTATACTACTGCAGAAGAACCTCTTTACTCCTGTACTGAAATCCTCTTGTTATGAAGGACAACATTGCATTAGCTTTCTTCACTGCCTGCTGTACCTGCACGCCAACTTTCAGTGACTGGTGTACAAGGACACCCAGGTCTCACTGTACCTCCCCCTTACCTAACCTAACAGATACAGATAGATTTTATTTGTCACATGTGCCAATTGGCACAGTGAAATGAAGTCGCCATACAGCCAAAAATAAAGAACACAACACAGAATAGACAGAAATTCAACATAAAACATCCCCTCACAGCAGGATCAAAATTTCCCATCGTGAGGGAAGGCACCAAAGTCAGTCTCTTCCCAATGTTCCCCAATGTTCACCCATGGTCAGGGCCTCCCCCAGCCCTCCGCTGTCGCCGCTCCGGGCGGCCCGATGTTCAGGCCTGCTCCCTGGGGTGATGTAAGTCCAACGTCGGGGCTGGGGGACGTCCTCAGCAGCCTGGACCCTGAGTCGGCCCCCTCCTACCGGAGTCCGCGGCTCCGAAAGTCTGCAGGTTGCGCCGGGTGGAGACACAACGCTGGAGGACCTTGGCAAAGGGCCCCAGGACTCCACGAAGTTGTTCAGCACCGCCCGCGCTGAGAGCTCTCCAAACCAGAGCTTCACGATGTTGGAGCAGCGGCCCAACGCTCCGGAGCTCCAATGGCGACCCAGGTAGGTATCGCCCGCTCCGCGGTGACTCCAGCGCCGCCGCCGCTGTTGCAGCTCTGGTCCGGATCCCGGTCCCCGGCAGGAAAGGTCGCTCCGATCCAAGAGGTGGGGGGGGGGCGAGGACGTGACTCGGAGAAATAGTCGCGTCCCCGCCAGGAAGCGACTGCAAAACAGTTTCCCCCTTACCCTGCCCCCCTCCCCCACAAAGATTCCCCAAAAAACACACTTTTAACTAACTAAAAATTTTTTAAAAAGAGGACAAACAAACGGGCTGCAGGCAGAGGCTGCTGTCAGTGCAGCGCCCTTATTGACCCCATTGAGATAATAATATGCCCCCTTGTTTTTGCAGCCAAAGTGGATAACCTCACATTTATCTATATTATACTGCATCTGCCACGCATCTGCCCACTCACTCAACCTGTCCAGGTCCCCCTGCAACCTCCTACCATCCTCTTCACAGTTCACACGGCCACCCAACTTTGTGTCATCCGCAAACTTGCTAGTGTTGCTCCCAATTCCTTCTTCCAAATCATTTATATATATGGTAAACAATTGCAGCCCCAACACCGAGCCTTGCGGCACGCCACTCGCCACTGCCTGCCATTCTGAAAAGGACCCGTTCACTCCTACCCTTTGCTTCCGGTCTGTCAACCAATTTTCTATCCATGTCAACACCCTACCCCCAATACCATGTGCTCTAATTTGAGTTACCAGACACTAATCTTATCCCAGGGTATGGGTGCCCACTGTTCCAAATTAAAAATTATTTAGCAACGTCCTAATAAAATTGATACTTTATTCCTGAAAAATTAATCGGGGTACTTTCAAGCCAAAAGGCTTGTGGCGAATGCATACATCATCTGCATTCGCCCACCTTTCTCCCTATTTCTTTCTGCATGAAGTTTTTAGACTTTCAGTTAATACATTTTCTTTCACTTTAAACAGAAGGTACCAAATTTACCAGATGTTATTTCCTGATTTTAATACTAAATGCCCCATTGTTCTGGATTTTTTCCATCAAAAGCAATAGTTCTGCCAGACTGCTCTATTTAATTCCCTTATTTTAAATATCTTAATGAGATCAACTGTCGAACTTAATACACATCAAGTGTATGCAGTTAGTCACTGAGTCATACAGCATGGAAGCAGGCTCTTCAGCCCAACCTGCCCCCGCTGACCAAAATGCCCCATCTACACTAGTCCCACTTGCCTGCTTTTAGGCAAGTGGGACTAGTGTGTCTCTGAAAACATGCCCTATCCATGTACCTGTCGAAATGTTTCTTAAATCTCACGATAGTACCTGCCTCAACTACCTCCTCTGGCAGCTTGTTCCATACACCCCACCATCCTTTGTTATTCCTCATTCCTCACTGGTATCCTTACTCTGGGCAAAAGGAGCATTTATTTGATCCATTCCCCTCATGATTTTGTACACTGCCATACGATCGCCCCTCATCTGTGCTCCAGGGAATAAAGCCCTAGCCTGCTCAACCTCTCCCTATAGCTCAGTCCTTGTGATTGCAGTCCTGCACGCTCCAAATCAGCAGTTCTGTGTTGCTGCCATTTGTGAGTCATCATTTCTTACTGAGATGCGTCATCCAAAACTCATGCAATATACCAAGAAAGACACTGGATAATTAAACCATTACTTCCTCTGCTCATTTACAAACCTCTTGTAATAAAGATCCATTTTCCTTTACTTTTTCTTGATTCCTTGGAAACCTTGTTATTGATTTAATGCAGCCATGAACCCAGGGTCCTCGCTGCCTAGCGACCATAAACCAAAGCGCAGGATTGGTCAATTTGCATCCGACCTCAATGTCAAACGTGCATTGATTGGACAATTACTACTCGTAAAATTGGAAGTTTTTCCCATATTTCAAAAAAATGTGCGGGTTTTGGTCTTGACGAGTTTCAGGCATGATTTATATAATATTTTTACACAATATGTTAAAATTCAGGTAGTTCCGCGAGTTGGGTCACGAACATGAACAAAAAAGCTCCTCGGCCCACAGCCTAGAACTACTCACGGATAGTATGTCTGAAACTTGCTGTGAAATGCAGACAGTCCTGCAACACAAGCCAGCATTGATTTACCTCCACCCCCCCCCCCCCCCCCCGAAGTCCCAACGGTTTCAGGACTCCTGCATGAATTCAGTAGCCCACACCCTGCCAGTGATTTCCAGCACATTCTGTTTTGGAATACAAATGGAGTACAATGGCAAAGGACATATTTGCTTGATTTCCTTACTTGGGTAAATTGTCCCAATGGAATCTGTAACAGGTTTGGTCAACCACAGGATCTGTGATTATGTGGATTAGTATTTTGTTGCTGCAGATTGTAGTTTTTAATCAGGTGTGTTTGCTTTAATATTATAATATATAAAGTGACAGGGTAATTACAGATCAAAGGTAGACACAAAATACTGGAGTAACTCAGTGGGACAGGCAGCATCTCTGGAGAGAAGGTGACGTTTTGGGTCAAGACCCTAATTACAAATGTTTGTACTAATAATTTTATTGTTCAAAGTACTTCAATGTCTAACTTGTGCTTATCTGTTTTCTTTAAGTTTATCATTATATGGACCCATGGCTGCCTATGTGAATCCTCATGGTTACGTACATGAAACCCTCACCGTATATAAAGCTAACAACCTGAACTTAATCAGTCGACCATCAACTCAGCATAGCTGGTTCCCTGGGTAATCTCTTATTTAACTCTGCCTTTTTAGAGTGTTATATTTGTCATTAGCTGCTGCACTGAAGGTAATGAAATATTGTGACCTTATTCCACTTAGTTTATTTCTGATCAAATTTAATTAACAAAGCTCAATGCTAGGATCCACTTAAGTGTTGTGTTCAGAATGTTTCAATTGAATGCATGGGTTTCTCTTTGATTACTAAAGCTGTGCATGCATAATTCATCTTGTAAACATTTGTGGAGTTTTGAGGTGACATTAGCTTTGTCCTTGATACAGTGCCCTCAAGGTGCTGAGAGCTCTCTTATACCTGCATTAAGGAGGCATTTAAACACACCTGAGCAATGCGTCCCAAACATGGTACCTTGAAATGGGGGGACTATGTATAAACACAGCTGTCATTTCTACATGGTGAAACCAAAATGTATAAACGAGTAGGCTACTCCCTGGTTCATCACCCTCGGCAGATGATGGACTGGTCTGGGGGAGGCTCCCAGCTACGAAGATAAGCGCAGGGATTTTTGGCGCGAGACCAGTCTTCAGTCTCTCACTGAAGCGGAGAGTAGTATGCTGTGCTCATTAAAGCCTTTTACACAAAAAAATGGAATTGATTTCTTGATAATAACATTTTATCTCACAATGGTGTGTAGCATAACTGTTTTGTTAATCCTAGACAAATGTAATGTTAATGATGCCACTGCCCCTTTAATTCTATATATCATAACCATACTTTATTAGCCAAGTATGTTTTGCAACATACAAGGAATTTGATCTGCCATACAGTCATCATACCAATAAAAAGCAACAAAACACACAAAATACATTTTAACGTAAACATCCACCACAGTGACTCCTCCACATTCCTCACTGTGATGGAAGGCGAAAAAAAAGTTCAATCTCTTCCCTTCTTTATTCTCCTGCTGTCGGGGGCCTCGAGCCTTCCGTTGACAGGACGATCTTGGCTCCTGTGGTCGGGGCAATCAAGCTCCTGGGGGATATCTCAGCTCACCCGCGCCGGGCGATCTGACTCCTGGTCGTGGCTGGTCAAAACCTTCTGCGTCGTTTGGAGCTTCCCGACATCGGTCTCTATCCGAGACTGCGAGCGCCTCGACAGTGAAATCTGCAGGCCGCAGTTGGAGCGTCGAACCCAGGCAAGGGATCGGCTCCAATGGTAAGTCCACGGCCCCACAGTGTGACTCAAAGTCAGTTCCGAGCAAGGCCACCAGCTCCATGATGTTAGGCCACAGAGCAAACTGGAGATATAATCCGGAAAACATTTGCATCTCTGGCAAGGTGAGAGATTGAAAAAAAGTTTTCCCCGACCCCCACCCCCACAAAACAAACCAGAGAACATAAACACACTAAAAATAGCAAAATAGACAGACAGACTATTGGCGAGGCTGTCATCATTGACAGCGCCACTCGCTGGAATACATTTCACAACATTGACACATACAATGCCACAGTGATAAATTTAACGTGGCATTGTATAAAATGTATTTTGAATACAAATATCCACAATATTTTCCACACCTGCCCTCACTGTTACCTTGTCAGAAAAATAGTCTCTTCAAAATGTGACTGAATGTTAATTTGTGTCAGATTGCCAGATGTGCCTGCAATTAGCTTAAATGTTCTCTGTTTTGGTTTTGAAATATTTGGCAGCTTTGCGTGGACCATAGCCCAGTGCCGTACTTGTGGAAGTCACATGGGATGGAAGTTTACAGCAACCAAGAAAGACATGTTGCCCCAGAAATTCTGGGGGTTAACACGAGCAGGTTTGCAACCCAGAATACCAGAACTGGATGATGAAGGTCAACATGAAGGATGCTGGCAACCATGTCGTTAATATGTGTGTATATGTATGTGTACATATATATATTTTATATAAATATCTAAAAGTGAATAGCACTGTAGTTGTGCCAAAGAACCTCTAGTTCTTATCACAAAGTTATTCAAGAAAATAATAGCAAACTGAGTGGCATGCATGGCATAGCTGTTAGATCTACGTTACAACAAGCTGATTCAATATCAAATGGAATACATAGCACCAGCATCGTAAAATAGTTGGAGATTGTGGCAATAAATTGCAGTGTTGATGTAACCAACTCGCCCCAGATCAGGTGCAGTGATTTAACAAAGGTAATCTTTTAGAGGAAAAAAACCTTTGTAGTTAACATGACCATAATTAAAATAAATGTAGAAACATGGAAAATAGGTGCAGGAGGAGCCCATTTGACCCTTCGAGCCTGCACCGCCATTCATTGTGATCATCCACAATCAGTAACCCGTGCCTGCCTTCTCCCCATATCCCTTGATTCCGCTAGCCAATAGAGCTTTATCTAACTCTTAAATTCATCCAGTGAATTGGCCTTTACTGCCTTCTGTGGCAGAGAATTCCACAAGTTCACAACTCTGGGTGAAAAAGTTATTTTCTCATCTCAGTTTTAAATGGCCTCCCCTTTATTCTTAGACTGTGGCCCTTGGTTCTTGACTTCCCCTGCATCTAACTTGTCCAGTCTTTTTATAATTGTATATGTTTCTATAAGATCCCCTCTCATCCTTCTAAATTCCAGTGAGTACAAACCAGTCTTTCCTCATATCGTCTCACCATCCTGGGGATTAACCTCGTGAACCTACGCCTCAATATCAAGGATGCCCTTCCTCAAATTAGGAGACCAAAACGGCACACAATACTCCAGATGTGGTCTCACCAGGGCCATGTACAATTGCAGATACTCAAATCCTCTCGTTATGAAGGCCAATATACCATTAGCCTCCTGTACATGCATATTTAATATTGTGTGGAATCTAGGGAAGCCATTTTTTAAGATATGCAATTGTCAGATATTTGATTAATGTACCAAGGAAGATTTACCATAACTGTTTCTACATTGCCATTACTTCTTCCTCTATTTTGATTGACGTATTATATTGTAATTTAGAATATATTTCACATTTCTTTTTGATAGGGAAATCTAGATACCTTAACATGGTGTTTGTGAAAGGCCCCTCCATTGAATGAATAATTTTCTTCCAATATCTTACTGTGTATTCAACTGGATTTTTGACTAACAATCCACTCAATTGAATTCTCAAAGATGAATGCCGTACGAGTTATGGTATTGGCTTATTTCTGCTGCTTTTAAGCAAATGAGTACAGGAATGGAAGATTGGGAACCTAAACCAAATTCACTTTACATATAGAACTTGGGTCGAGTTTGGATACATCCACCTTATTTCTCCCGTTCATATTAATAGATTGTGAGAAATGGCTCCCCGAGTTACGGTTATATATTCTGAGTGGGTGAGCTTCAGTGTAGTACTCAGTCCCCATTACTGCAAAGACGCTTAAAAGCAATATGCTGTTCGCAATCTAATTAAGCAGTTATCCTATTTGAATTTTGCATGTACGCTAATGAGATATCCATTGAGCATTATCTTTTTTTTAAGATGCTGGCTGACTCCTAACATTTTATAAGATGGAAACTTTCAATTAAGCCTTTTTGATCATCATTTTGTGCAAGTCTGGGAGTAGACTTGCAACAAGATTATGCTAACAACTTAATGAATGCTTCAATTGTAGTTTTATGATAAATCCAGTTATTCTGCTGAAAACGTACTGGCTGTAGCCATTTCAAAGTAGCTAGTATATTATTAATAGACCAGAATTCCTGATGTGGTCAACTTGTTAATAAGGCATTACAGTGCTGTTCAATGTTTTCATTCTGGCAAATTACTTAGTTCCTAGTAAATGGTGTTATAATGAGATCTATTTTTCTTGAGATAGTTGTAAATAATGGAATTTACTGTGTTTAATAATTGAGAATCATTGTGTTGAAAGCAGTTTTAATTGTAGCGGTTATAGGGAAACAGTGCTCTTTTCGTGAGATTCCGTTGAGAGAAATTTATACTGTTTTTTTGCAAGTATTTGGAAAGGAACCAAGATACAAATGAAATGATTAAAGAGATTTTGAAGACATTAACCAAGAGAATGTTGCTGTTTTTTAAAGTTAATTTACTTCCATAACTTTGAAACATTTGCCTTTTCAACAAGTTCTTAAATTATAGTGGTTTCAATTTAAATCTTGCTCTGTGTTCTGGGATGTAGTTGCATTTCACAACAATGCACATTGTGCAGCAGTCTTCAGTCTAACTTCCATCCAAAGCATCTAATATGGAACAGACCACAGGTTCATTTTTGAGTTGATTAGAAAAATGTGATGCACTGATTTAACCTGAGCAGTTGGAAGCATAAATGATTTAAGGCTTTCATTTAGTAGTAATTTAAAAAAAAAGTAAGTTTCAATGCCTCCACACTACAAATATGCAACATTGGTCAGATGCTTTTTGATAGTCTCAGAACCTTTCTTCTGATTTTGAACGATCCATAATAATTCCATCAGGTTTGTCAATTCCATCAAAGTATTTTGTTTGAATCGCAGCTTCTGTGACATTTTACGTTTTCACATCTTTAGCTACATGCATGAGATTTCTCTGCAGATCCTAAAATTCGGTTAAAAAGTCTAAATCCAGCCCGGACTTACCATCGTGGGAGCTCTGACTGCGTGGCCTGTGGATTTTAACACCATGAAGCAGCGGCCGACGTAGTAGCTCGATGCCGCGGAGTGTTCCGATCATCCCAACGAGAGGGCTAGAACAGCAGACCCAACTACGGGTGAACAAAGGAGGAAGATAACTGACCTTTATTGCCTTCCATCACAGTGAGGAATGTTGATTCCACTGCTGGTGGATGTTTATGTTAAATACTGTGGGTATTTGTACTATGTCGGGTAACTCAAATTTCACTGTACCTTAATTGGTACATGTGACTATTAAAAGGAATCTTGAATCTTTCCGCGAGACTGTGTTTGAGTCCGCAAATATCCGTCAAGTCGATTTTAGCGGAACGTGTGTACACCGGCCATTGGGGAGGGGAGTACAGTTATGCTCGCAATGTATTCAAGAGTCTATATGTCATACACTACTATGTTTTTTTTAACCTAATTCAATCAGGTAAAATGAAAAAATACCAGTATAAATTAAGGGTAGACAAGCAAAATGTGTTAAGGTACTAATTTCAAGGTACAATTATTATTTTTAAAAAATCTATAAAAGGGACCCTACCACAAAGCAACACCGCCATCTCTTTTCAGTTTTTTCCTGTCTCATGCCTGAGCTAACAGTGATATTTATCAACGAGAATAAGGGTAATTTTGAAGCTGCAGTGAATCTACATAGAATTGGAATTCAATTGCACTTCAGTGGTGGGAACAATAATGAAATGTGAATGCTCAAAACCTGTACTGCTAAATAATTATTTTCTCTGTTAAATCCAAGCATGGTTGTGGAATTTTCAGTTCCAGTTATTTTTTTAATATGTTTACAGTATTGCTCCGCTTTCTGGATGGAACCATCTCAAACCAAGCAATACATTTCCAAGTAATTATGTGATTGCATCTGGAGTTCCAATTCATCTTTCTCTGAACAGTAGATAATCACCACTGGTCATTTGTCCTGTAGGTTGAGAAGCAATTTACAAATTGTTAAGGAGTTCAAGGCATATTTATAGGAACCTTGAAACGCATACGTTATAACCTGATAGATATGGCCAGCCTTGTAGTCATTCTCTCACGTTAATCTATAATCACACCTATCTATTTCTGACGCCACTATTTCACGAAACAGATTAGCAGCACATGCACCTTGCCACAGGTGGGAAAAACAAAAGCCATCTCAGACAGCCTTCTGGTGCATCAAGCAGCTTCCCCAGTTACTAAATAATAATCAGAAACTGGAACAAATTAAATATAAATCCTTAAATTATAAAAGTAAAATAAAACTTGTTAATGACTGCATTCAAACAAATGGAAGCAAGTACAGCACAAGAAGAGGCACACGTACCCTAAAGCCCAGTTTGGTCACCAGATTAAATAATTAAGCACATTGTGTGTTAGAGCTATATTACAAGTAAGCCAGTTCCTTCAGGGACAATTCAAACCTTCAGATCTATACTTTCTATCTACTGTGAGTGTGACTGGTCAATTATTGTAGAGATATTTTTTTAAAGTAATTTTCATATTTCTAAAAAGGGATGTGAACCAAACACTGCATTTGGTACATTAATTAGAAAAGGAAAAGCTGTTTTATAAAAACGTCACTAGCTCACAACTCGGATATATTGAAGAATTATTTTTTAAGCGAGGTTGTTCTAAAGTTTTGAAAATCAAATAAAACTGCAGGTGCTGGAATCTGAAACAAGAGTAATTCAATTAATCTTTCTGGTCATGTAGGGGATACTAAGGCTGTTTATGCCTTGCATAGTTTTACTTAGCTGAGTGTACAAAGATTAGATCAATGCGGCTGTGGAGGTCATCAATGGGTATTTTTAAAGTGGAGATTGATTAATAAGGGTGTCAAAAGTTATGGGTAGGAGAATGGAGAAAAATAGGTCACCCATGATTGAATAGCAGAGCAGACACAATGAGCCAAACAACCTAATTTTGATCTTATAATCTCATGAATTCATGGTAAAGGAGTATGAAGACATTTTCTCCTTTACATTTCCTCTCACCTTAAAGGTATTTTTTTCATCCATCAAAAGTTTGACTGTCTCCCCTAAGCCTCTCATTTATATATTTCTATAATGTTTCCCTGCAACCTCTGGTGCTCCACATCTTGCATTAAACTGTACCATTTTTAAAGATGTAAAGGACTGCAGAATCTACCAAATTGAGTGCTTGGACTGCCCGAGTAAATCTGTGGAGATGGCCTCATTGGAATATAGACACGATCATTACTAACCTGCCATCTTTTCAAACTGCCAACTATTTTAGAAATAGCCTCCTGCTTTTCCACATTTCCAACAAACAAATCAAACTTTGGGATTCTTTCAAAAACACTATTTTAAAAGCAGCATTCCATGGGTATCATATTTTTCTTGCATTCATACCTTTTCTATTCAATGCATTGACACTGATCTTAAGAATAGCTTTGGATCGCAAAATTAAGATTCATCGCAAAAAAAGTTAAAAGATCAAGCGGATTAATAACACAACATACAGCCATAATCTAAAAGGCAAAACAGAAAAATGTTTTCATGATTTTTAATTTTTTAAGTGTCCTTTGATACTAAAAGTATTCAAACCAGACCATGATGTAGGTGAACATGAACTCAATTTATATAACCAAGTTAAGATCCAGTCCTTAACAGCGCATCTCACACAATGGCAATTATTTTTAGCAACTCACTGTTCAAACTTTGAACATGCAAATAGATTGGAACAACTATCATCTGCACTTAAATCCATCCAATTTTGAGTGGAATCAAAATGTTACTTAGAATGTACATGCGTGTAAATTAGTGATCATTGTGAAAGAAACGCAACTGAATTTACAATGAAATAAGCATATATGTACACATATATAAATTAAAGACTGGTTGATGGTAACCAATTGTCGACAAACTGAGTGAAAAAAGCTTTCAATGCCCGAGTGTCTAGGACAGCTGTTTAAGGACTTTTGACAATACTTAATAGTTCTTCCTTATCCATCAGGTAACCACTTTTTTTCCACGTATCCCTAAGTTCCTGCAGCATTGTTCCAATTTCCTTTCCAGAAATTATTCCTATTCTTCGCAGATCATGGCCACTAACAGGAAAGCGTGGTATGGACCACTGCTCCATTTCCTTCAGTAACTTCTCCTCTCCTTGGTACTTCAGTAATTCACACACTTTGCTTTGCATTTCCGGTTCTCTGGACTGAAAATTGAGCAGAAAGCAGTGAAATCAAACCCAGTTACATTTTAAATACACCCACAGTACAAAAAACAACAACTCTTCAGCAGCCCACTGTGTAACAGAAATGAATAATTGAACTAAGGTGTAGACTTGGGGAAATTTGGGCAGAGAATCATGTTATTCCATGGTTTTAACATTTTAGCTAAAAAATAAAATGTATTTACAGTAATACCAGGCCTCTCAACACCCAACAGGTGGCTATTGGATGAGTATTGACCAATCATCTGTTAATATGACATAATGCTCCATTGAAACCAAAATTTCACACTGCACATTATTAATCCAGCCTGAATATTGTGTTTATGATCCCATTGGTACCATTAATCTAGCCTGAATATTGTATTCATGATCCCATGGCACCTGCTTAAAGCAGTATAAACTGTAAATGCTGCATTTGAGAACTAATTTGCCATAAAAAAAAGCCTAAATACCACATTGTCATTTTCATCAACGTTTCATCATGACGGAATTGGTTTACAGATATACAAAGTTTCAGATTACAATTCTCCCATTTCTTTTTCATTAAACTAACTTATTACTTACATCTATAATGAAATCTCTGTAGGGTTTCAACGGATCTGGACCATCGGCCTTTATTAAGTCTCTTCGATACTTAACTAGGAATAAGCCAAGTTGCTTTTCCTCTTTTGAAATTTTTAGCCTTAAGTCAAGTCGTAGAACATCGTCTTGTATTCGAAAAAGTGCTGACAGAACAGTCATAGGTTTCGGAGAGTGATGTTCCACATTTTTGCACACCCTGTTTAGTTCTTCCAGATTGCCTTCAATGACTGGCAATCCTGCAAAAGATTGAGGTTTGAAAACATTAATAATTCATCAATACAAAAATTATGCATAGTGTATAACATGAATTGATAATTGAGTCAAATGAAAATATGCAGATTTATATGCCTACCTATGTACTGAGCTATATCCAGTTCATACATTAGACCGACAAGGTGAGAAACATGGTTTCCAACTAGAGTTTTTTTCAGCTCAAACCAGATTCTTTCACCAGAAATTCCAGCCATGCCTTTTGCATGCTGTTTAATCGACTTCAACGTCTTGGGATCGTGGTCTCCCAATTCTTTGGCAATCTTGCCATAAAACCTAAAAGATATTAAGTTATCAGGCCAATGAACCAATTTGTATTTCAGAAACGTAGCAATTATTTACCTCCCATTAAATGGTATCAGTAGTCTAGCCATTCTTGCAGAGGAAGTCCAGTGGGCCTGAATGCCTCAAGTTATTTGGCTTGACTGCAGAGAGAAGGGTAAGCTTAAACTGGTTCCTAGGGTAGGGCTCTATATTCTCGGGATCCCTCAGTTTACCAGAACCTGTTCACTGTCAAGAGAATTTAAATAGCTGAAACACATTGGAGAAGAGATTTGTGATCATAATGTAAACATAAAATGCTGGAGTAACTCATAATTAGTGGATAATAAATGGTCATGTGTCAGATTTATCATTTGTTAGAAAATTAACAATGATTTTTGGCACCTCGAAAGGTAACTGGTTAACAAAATTGTCCAGATAATCGCTAACTTAAATGAATATGCTAAGAAACGTTGGTCAATGATTTTCTTACCCTCGCTCTCTTAAGTTACCAAAGCAAAACAATGAAACTACTCAATTAGAATAATTACCCAAGTAGCTCAAAAAATTTAATTAACCCCCATCAAGGGAAAGATTTGTTAAATACGCTGGCACATGAAGGATCAGGTGAAATACTTGGACCAATATTTGTGTTCTGCATAGTTTTTTTTGGAGGGCGTGTGTGACGGGGTAATAAGCATGGGGGAAAACAGCCATGCACAGATCGACAAGAAGACCTGACTGTTAATTGTCATTGAAATTTTGTCAGAACTATAACATTTTTTTTTAAAAACTGATTTTATATATTGATTTGTTGGTGGTGGTCTCACTTACAATCATGCCAGCATCAAAAATGCAGGAAATCAGCACAAGGTCAGCATGGGAGTCAGATCTCCTGCACCAGTGGATGTGGATCTGGGTGAAAGCACATACACGTACACGAATTTAGTTCATGATATGGGTGAAAATAAAGTACAGGGATTAAAGGCAGCCGGGGTTAAAACCTGTTGCCAGCAGGTCTGGAAACGTGCAGGCCCTAAAACATGACCAGGAGGATGATAATTATTAAAATATAATTTATTTAAATATGTTTATGGTTTCAACCTGATGGCACAGAGGGAACCCACAAATGTAGAGTCCTTCGCCAACAGAAATAACATATTCTGGCCCTTCTCTCTGATTATATTGGACAACTGTATTCTAAAGGAGTGACTGAATTTAACAATGCAGATTATGTGGACATCAATATTTTGCTGTGGTACCATTAGCGTGCAATTATCTCAATACATCCTGAGTACACGGAAAAATAGGAACTTATAAAGTGCTTTGGCGATGAGTTTTAAAAATATACAATGGAAAAGCACTCTAGATCATATGTAATGAAACCATAATAGTTTATTAACTTTATGCTAAACATACTGTAAAATCAACATTTTAGTTACTATTGCGAACATTATGTAAAGTGTACTTTCTCAACCGTACAAAATTACCCAAGGCAGCTTTCTTCAGTCTGGCTATTCCATACTTCACCCACATGGAAAACAAATCAACTGAATGCAAAATCCACTTTGCATGACAAACATAGAGCATACTAATACTCTATTCCAGGCAATTTTATATTTCTCAAATAATGAAACCAAATCAAGAGCTCAGAAGCATGTAAATGGCCATGCATAATGCAAATCTATTTATAGTTAACCCCAAACTTCTGCAATAGATTTCAGGATTCAAAATAATTATCTGGAGGAATTCAGTGGGACAGATATCTTAACCTGACCTGACCCCAAGCACTGACTGTCCATTTCCTTCCACACAGGTACCATGACCACTGCGTTTCTCAAGAGCTTTGTTTTTGCTCAAGATTCCAGCATTTGCAGTCTCTTATGTCTTCACAATCTCTTTTTAATATCATTTTACCATGTAAGAATATTGGGATTGGATCTTCCCTGGAATGATTTTTAAACTTTACAAGTGATTATTATTTTGTTTCTATGTAGACATGCTATTCTCCTGTTCCCTGCTCATTATTTGTAGTTGAAGGAAAACAAGTTCCTTTAGGTCATCGGACAACTATGATTTCCTTCAAAATCCAAGACTTGTTCCAACCCAATGCAAGATATTTTTTAATTGATTCACTTTTAATTAGATGTTAATGCAAGAAAATTACACCAACCTAAAATATCGCATTATTCTCAAATAATCTTCTTGTATCCTGTGTGACGGATCACCTACAAATCGAACTTTCTTGTTTTTCAGATCCTCGTAGCCATTGAAATAGTCATACAAAGTACCATCAAGGCCTGAAAAATAAATGAAAACTTAAAATCTGTTTCAATACATCATAAATTACATTGAGGATTTTTTTTAAAGGCTCATTGGTAGAATGGAAACAATAATAACAGGTCCATGGAGGATGCAGCCAAAACTAGAATACCTAAAAACATTGAGTTGATTGTAAGGTCTCTGCGTTCAGCATCTGTCTGCCAATCTGTTGTGAATTGTACTTCAGCGTGCCTTCCATCTGTTGCAACATCAATTCGCAATGTAGTAATCTCAAAGTTCTGATTATGCACCTATGTCAGATATTTTAAAAAGGTACATTAAAATTAATCACAAACTCCGAATGACTTAATTTTGATTTATTCATGTTACAACTAATTGAAATGGCTGAAACTTCATATGACAGGACTACACAAATCTGTCACATCAGGCATACTTTAATACATTTCAGTTTTAAAATAATTATGATTTTATGTACGTTTGGACATAGTTTTCCTTATGGTTCAGACATTAATTTACTTTGAAAGCATAAATATACTAATTGTTTAAACGGGTTCACAGTGCTTTTCCAGCAAGTATATTCTAAAACGTATTTAATATTTTCACACCAAAGGCCAGAGCTGAGATTTGACAGCAATCCTTGCGATCTCAATACAAAAAGAACATTGGGTTCCACTTGAGAGAACCGAGTGGTAGTTGCTATAGGGAGGTTTCACGGCAGTCGTGTCACGACCCATGACCCGTACTGTTGCTACGCTACGCCAAGTGGAGTACACGCGATGAACTGCAGGTAAGCACTTACCATTGTTTCCAGCGCAGCGGGCCCGTTAAAACCTGACAAAATTGTCAATTTTTGCGGTGTAAATAATTATGGAAATCGCGATAAGCATGAGAGACATTTAGCCTACTTCAGAATTCCAAAAGTGATGAGAAATGACGGTAGATAGAAGTGAGAGCTGAAGGGACAACAACAGCAAGAGCGCTTGGCGAGCATTGGCCGTTTGCTCACTGCATTTCATGAAACTAAGACATTGTGTTATTTCTTGATTCCTTTGGCATGTAAACATTTTCAGAAGTGATAAATCTGGCTGTAAAAATTTAAAATTGCCCATGGTTCTCAAGTGGGTTTTTACATATAAAAAGAAAACGCCTCTGAAGCAAATTTTACAGCCAGATTTAGCACTTCTGAGACTTTTTAGATACCAAAGGAATCAAGAAAAACCACAAATAATGCCTTACTGTTGATGAAATGCAGTGAGCAAACGCGATAATTCCCAATATTTTCAATCCCGATATCTGCACGGCCAATGTTCGCCAAGCACTTTAGCTGTTGTTGTTCCTTCAGCTCTCGCTTTTCTTTACCTTCATTTCGCTTCATATTTGGAATTATTAAGTTGGATACATGTCTCTCACGCTTACCCCGACTTCCACAATTTTTTTACAACGCAAAAAATCAACATTTTGACGGTTTTTAACAGGTGGGAAAGGAAAGTACGCTTTTCTTGTAATAACATATACCGGAAGTTACCGATGTCCTCCAGATGGATTGAGCGGCTCCGTGCGTCAAGCCCTATGACCCAGAGACCTTACGTGCAACCCCCCTATTGAATCTTTGGTTTAGACCTACCCTTGCAGTAATGGTGCCATGCTTCTCCCCTTTGTTGTTGATCATCCGAATGCCCGCAGTCTGGAACAACTCTTTCATGTGGTCAGGGGTGGCGGTGGTGGCAAAGTCCACATCTTCTGGCTGCTTCCCGTTCAGCAAGTCCCTCACAGCACCGCCTGCTATCCTCAACTCGTGGTTGTCTTTAACGAACAATTCTGAGCAAGTGGGGAAAGTGCAATGCCGGTTATCCCGTGAAGTGTAACTGAAGGGTGCAAGGTGCAGGGGAAATCAAAATACAAAACACATGCCAGGAATAAGCAACAGTGAAGGGTGAGAGAGGCAGGGGGAATTGTTATAAAAACATGCTAGGAATAAACAGCAATAACAGCAAAGGGTGTGAGGACAGGGGAAACTATTGCAAAATAAATGCCAGGAACAAGTGACAGTGAATGGTGAGAGTGACAGGGGGAATCATTGCAAAAAAAGTAGCGGGAATAAGCAGCAAGGAGGGATTATTACAAACAACATGCATCATTTTAGGCCGCTTCTGCCGGGAGTGGAGCACAGAAGGGGCGGCTCGGAACTCATTGGGCATCGCTGCAAATGGAGGAGGGCGGGGAGAGAGGAAGGAAAAGGGCAAAGGGAAAGAGTGGAAGGACCATGGGCCCGAGATGGCGGCGCCCGTCCCAACCTCACCTGCAATACACTTGAGGCCGTCGGTGAAGAGGGTATGGAAGTGCAGCGTGTCGATCTGCTGCATGGTGGACAGGCCCCGGCGCCGAGCCCAGGCTGCAGTGGCGACACGCAACGTCCGCCTCCACATCACTCGGCGCTGCGCCTGCGCACCACCCCGGCCAGGGAGAGAACACGTGATCACGGCCCGGGAGCGGCGCCAGGCCGGGGCCAAGGGGGCGTGGCTAGTCCGGGAGGCCCGCCTGGACGGTGACGTCATCAACACGGGGCGTGGCGATTCCAGGAGGCCCGTCTCCAGAGTGACGTCATCAACACGGGCGTGGCGGGTCCGGGAGCCCCGCTTGCAGGGTGACGTCATCAACACGGGGCGTGGCTAGTGCTGGTGGCCCGCCTGCAGGGTGAGGTAACCAACAAGGGGCGTGGCCACATGTGGGGCGGCGCCAGGGTCACGTGGCTGGCAAAGGGGCGCGGCCTTTCCTGAAGGCGGGTCTGCCGTGGATCACGTGATCAACACGGAGGCGTGGCCACTCCTGGGGGCGGGCCAGCCCAGGCCATGTGATCTGTAAGGGCCCTGTTGGTCAACCTGCACATGCCCCAGGGGAACCATGTGTTCCGTAAGGGCCGGCTCCCCGTAATCACGCCTGCGCCTTGCTGTGCCACATGTCCCACGTTATCTGGTTAGCACGTGCGTCTGCGGTCATTTAGCAAAGAGAGTCAGGAGAATGATGCAAGGGTCCTTGCCATGGTTTATCGCAGACAGCTCCCTCAACGGAGGACTCCAGATTAGTACAGGTGTCAGACGTTATGGGGAGAAGGCAGGAGAATGAGGTTTGGAGAGAGAGATAGATCAGCCATGATTGAATGGCAGAGTAGACTTGATGGGCCGATGGCCTAATTCTACTCCTATCACATGACCATATGTTTCTGATTTACGGACTGTTCCTGGGCACACATTCGGAGACGGAGGTCAAGTGCTGCTAGAAGGTCACCAACTTGGTGAAAGATGCTCTTTGGTCTGCTCGAACCTTGTCGATCTCCCAGCAGAGCAAGATTTCTGTCAGAGAATATTGCCGACTGTTGGAGTATGTGCTGACGGACTCGCTGAAGCTCGTTGCAGCCAATGCCAGGGCTCTGTTGGGTCCTTCTAGCGCAAGGGTTCCCAACCTGGGGTAAATTCCCCCCCAGGGAGTAAATTTCGCCTATCCAGGGGGTAAATTTGTTGATTTTGGATGTGTACATATTTTTTCTCATTGACAGACTGTGTTTACTTCTGGTATACTGGCATCTGTTCATCATTAATTGTTCATAAATAAGTGAAATAACATTGCTCTATGCTATTAAAGTCGCGAGGGATAAACGGGAAGTAAAAGGCTGGGAACCCCTATTCTAGCATCTTGTCAAGGGTCCTTCTACTGCTGGACATTTGGGGGGGGGGGGGTGGAGGGGTGGACTGGCTGAAACACCCCGCAAAAGTGAAGGGATATCAACCCAGGGGACACAAAGGTCGCATGGGTGCCTGGTACAATGGTATTTTTGTGAGTATTACCAAATATAACACGAATAAACGTATGTGTATCCGCTGAGAACGTCAGAAGAGCTTTTGCACTGTTCTTGTTTTGTATATATTTTTAAATATTCTGAATTCACTTTATTTTTTGGGGGAAAAAAATTGCCTGCTAGAGATTGTGATAAAGTAGCCGGTGGTTGGATGAAGAGGTCAATAGCGGTAAGAAAAGGTAGAAGCAGCGACTGTTGTTCATGACTGCAGCCTCAATCTGAAAAAGGGTCTTGACTCTATCCATTCCCTCCACTGATGCCGCCTGAGCCGCTGGGTATTCCGGCACTTTGTATTTGACTCAATTGGTTGCTGTCGGGTTTAAGACTTTAGTACTGAGTCCCAGTTGATGCTCAGGAGAAGGTGCTGCAATTTTATCTGATGTCAAAAGGTGGATTATTATCCTAATGGAAAGAGACTGCCAGGAAGTGAGGTTCACTAGGATACAGATGTTGTGGTGCTTGCAGCAAGTTGAATTTATTGTATGCACAAGTAGGGCAAGGTTTTATTTTAGTTTCTTATTGTCATAGGTACTGGGATTGTCACTGTATGTCGTTGTCACTTGCGGGGGCGGAGCACCAAGGCAAATTCCTTGTATGTGAATACTTGGCCAATAAACTTATTCATTCATTCATTTATACTGTGAAAATTAATATTGGCCCAGGAATGTGAATCTCTCAACCATTTCCACTTTGGCTCCATTGATGCTGATTGAGGCATGTACTTCACCATGTCTCCTGAAGTCAATAACGAACGAAGCCCCTCAAGATTATCTGTTGAAAGTTGAAATCCAAGGTCTTCCTGCTCAAGGTTAACAATCTGCTGTCTGAGTGGTCTGATGGTAACTATGTATGTATTTTGGAATTCATCAAGTGAATTAATATCAGTGTTAATGCATTGCTTAAATAAAGGGAACATCCTGACTTGGCAGGTAAAAGATCCATTTTTAATGCTGATAATGTTTTTAATGTATCCGATCAACCTGTGGACAACACCTTGTTTACCTTATGTGTAGGAAGGAACTGCAGATACTGATTTAAACTGCAGATAGACACAAAATGCTGGAATAACTCAGCGGGACAGGCAGCATCACCGAACAGAAGGAATGGGTGACGATTTGCATCGAGACCCTTCTTCAGACCTGTCTACCTTGTTTACCTTATCTATATTCACCATGAATGATCTCATAATTTATTAATATTATGCAACAACCAGCAATTTTCAAACAATATTTAGAACTAAGGAGGTACATCAATTTTTGTACAAGAAAAAAAAAGTGATGACATTTCATAATCGTTACATTTCACTCAGCCTGACTCCAAATTCAACACTGGGCCTTACCGTTCAACCCACCAGCCTCTGCACCTACCAGTCTCTGCGTCCCACCGTTCTGCTATCGTTCCCCATCTCCCCCAGATAGAACGAGGATAGAGTTTACCTTTCACGACACCAGCCTCCAAATCCAACACATAATTCTCTGATATTTCCACCTATAAAACGTGGATAGCTTACAACCCAAAGGTATAGAAACATAGAAACATAGAAAATAGGTGCAGGAGTAGGCCATTCGGCCCTTCGAGCCTGCACCGCCATTCAATGTGATCATGGCTGATCATCCAACTCAGTATCCCGTACCTGCCTTCTCTCCATACCCCCTGATCCCTTTAGCCACAAGTGCCACATCTAACGCCCTCTTAAATATAGCCAATGAACTGGCCTCAACTACCTTCTGTGGCAGGGAATTCCAGAGACTCACGACTGTCTGTGTAAAGAATGTTTTCCTCATTTCGGTCCTAAAGGAATTCCCCCTTATCCTTAGACTGTGACCCCTTGTTCTGGACTCCCCCAACATCGGGAACAATCTTCCAGCATCTAGCTTGTCCAACCCCTTAAGAATTTTGTAAGTTTCTATAAGATTCCCCCTCAATCTTCTAAATTCCAGCGAGTACAAGCCGAGTCTATCCAATCTTTCCTCATATGAAAGTCCTGACATCCCAGGAATCAGTCTGGTGAATCTTCTCTGTACCCCCTCTATGGCAAGGATGTCTTTCCTCAGATTTGGAGACCAAAACTGTACGCAATACTCCAGGTGTGGCCTCACCAAAACCCTGTACAACTGCAGTAGAACCTCCCTGCTCCTATACTCAAATCCTTTCGCTATGAATGCTAACATACCATTTGCTTTCTTCACTGCCTGCTGCACCTGCATGCCTACTTTCAATGACTGGTGTACCATGACACCCAGGTCTCGTTGCATCTCCCCCTTTCCTTATCTGCCACCATTCAGATAATAGTCTACCCTCATGTTTTTGCCACCAAAGTGGATATCCTCACATTTATCCACATTATACTGCATCTGCCATGCATCTGCCCATTCACTCAGCCTATCCAAATCACCCTGCAGCCTCCAAGCATCCTCCTCACACCTAACTATACCCCCCAGCTTGGTATCATCTGCAAATTTGGAGATGTTGCATTGAATTCCCTCGTCCAAATCAGTAATATATATGGTAAATAGCTGGGGTCCCAGCACTGAGCCTTGCGGCACCCCACTAGTCACTGCCTGCCATTCTGAAAAGGACCCGTTTACTCCTACCCTTTGCCTCCTGTCTGCTAGCCAGTTCTCTATCCACATCAATACTGAACCCCCAATACCGTGTGCTTTAAGTTTGTATGCTAATCTCTTATGCGGGACCTTGTCGAAAGCCTTCTGAAAGTCTAGATATAACACATCCACTGGTTCTCCCTTATCCACTCTACTAGTTACATCCTCGAAAAATTCTATCAGATTTGTCAGACATGATTTACCTTTCGTAAATCCATGCTGACTTTGTCCAATGATTTCACCACTTTCCAAATGCACTGCTATCCCATCTTTAATAACTGACTCTAGCAGTTTCCCCACTACCGATGTTAGACTAACTGGTCTGTAATTCCCCGCTTTCTCTCTCCCTCCTTTTTTAAAAAGTGGGGTTACATTAGCTACCCTCCAATCCTCAGGAACTACTCCAGAATCTAAGGAATTTTGAAAAATTATCACTAATGCATCCACTATTTCTGTGGCTACCTCCTTGAGTACTCTGGGATGCAGACTATCTGGCCCTGGGGATTTATCGGCCTTCAATCCGTTCAATTTACCCAACACCACCTCTTGGATAACCTGGATTTCACTCAGTTCCTCCATCTTATTTGACCCCCGTTCCACTGCTATTTCCGGCAGATTATTTATGTCTTCCTTAGTGAAGACAGAACCAAAGTAGTTATTCAATTGGTCTGCCATGTCCTTGTTCCCCATGATCAATTCACCTGTTTCTGACTGCAAGGGACCAACATTTGTTTTAACTAGTCTCTTTCTCTTCACATATCTATAAAAACTTTTGCAGTCAGTTTTTATGTTCCCTGCCAGTTTCCTTTCATAATCTATTTTCCCTTTCCTAATTAAGCCCTTTGTCCTCCTCTGCTGGATTCTGAATTTCTCCCAGACCTCCGGTAGGCTGCTTTTTCTGGCAAATTTGTATGCCTCATCTTTTGTTTTTATACTATCCCTGATTTCCCTTGTTATCCATGGATGCACCACCTTCCCCGATTTATTCTTTTGCCAAACTGGTATGAACAACTTTTGTACTTCATCCATGCAGTCTTTAAATACCTTCCATTGCACGTCCACTGTCAACCCTTTAAGAATCACCTGCCAGTCTATCTTGGCCAATTCACATCTCATACCTTCAAAGTTACCTTTGTTCAAGTTCAGAACCCTTGTTTCTGACTTAATTTTGTCACTCTCCATCCTAATGAAGAACTCAACCATATTATGGTCACTCTTGCCCAAGGGGCCACGCACAACAAGACTGCTAACTAGTCTAGAATAGCCTGGGTATTGAGGCTATAAACATTGACTTCTCCAATTTTAGGTAGCTAACCAACAAAACCATTTTACCCGTTCCCCCATCCTCTTTCACCTATATTCCTTCCTCTGGGTTCACATTTTGCTCTTCCCTCTGTATCTCACAGCCTTTTGTCTTCTTCCCATTGCTGGCCTTTTTCTATCCATCTGCAAATCAAACCCCCTCACCTGTATCCACCTATCACTTGCCGGACTTTGTCCCATCCCCACCTCTCTTCCAGCTTTCTTCTCCCCAATGCAATCAGTATGAAAAAGGGTCACAACCTGAAACATCACCTATCCATGTTCTTCAACAATACTGACTGACCCGCTGAGTTACTCCAGCATTTGTGGGGCTTTTCTTTGGTAAACTAGCATCTGCTGCTCCTTGTGTCTTTACAATCTGTCTGTTGTCATTATCAGTATAGGGTTACCTTGGTATTCTTTTGTATAATCAGGTTTTATTTTGGATTTCCAAAATTTTCAGTTTCTCATAATTTATTCAATTTAAGTTCTATTTTAAATTTCTGATGCTCAATTCTATATGAAAGGATTTAATACCATTTAACATTTCAGTGGAGAAATCTTCAAATTGTGCCAAAAATATGTAGGTACCTTGAAAACTAAATTTGCATGTAACTAATGCATGTAATTAAATTAGCATGTAATTAATCCCAAACTATAACTTCTAGACTTGGTGGTTACAGTATTGTGGTTACACTACTGGTTGAATAATCCAGAAGGTGGTTTTGATAATCCCCTCAGACCCAGCATGGGATTTTGATTAAAAAGGAACTGTAGAAGCTGGTTTAATTCTACATTATTCTAGAACATTGTCCACTTTGATGTCTCGTTTTCACACCTTCCCTTCCCATATTTCTGTCTCCCTCTCCCCTGAATGTCAATCTGAAGAAGGATCTTGACCCAAAATGTTCCCTATTATTCCTATCAAAGATGCCGCAAGAACCCCTGAGTTACTCCAACATCTTGTGTCTATGGGATTTTGATTATCTCACTTAATAATTTTATAAAATTGGTATCACGAATGACGACTGGAAATCAAACTTATTTTTGGAAATCCATTTTTTCCTTTGAGAAGAAAACTTGTCATCCTCATTCTTAGGGGAGCACAGTGGCTATCTCAGAACAACAGTTACAGATTCAACCCAATTTCTGGATGAGTGGAGTTTGTTTGTTCATGCTGCGATTTCCAGGTGCTTGATTTCCTTCCATGTCCCAAAGATGTGCTGGTTGTTAGGTTAATTATCTACTATCTATTTGTCCTGGTGTTGGTATTTGGTGTCAGGAGATGTTAATCATACAGCACGGAAACAGGCCCTCTGGCCCAACCCATCTGTGCAGATCAAAGCTAGTCCCAATTGTCTGTTTGGCCCATATCCTTCTAGCCATTCCTATTCATGTACCTGTTCAGGTATCTTTTAAATGATGTTATAGTACCTGTCTCAACTACTTCCTCTGGCTGCTCGTTGCATATACCCACCACCCATTGAGGGGAAAAGTTTCCCCTCAGGTTTCCATTAAATCTTGCCCCTATAACCTTGAACCTATGTCCACTTGTTCTTTATTCCCCTACACTAGGTAAAGCACTCTGTGCATTCACTTTATTCCCCTCATGATTTTATACACATCTATGAGATCACCCCTCTGCCTCCTCTGGTCCATGGAATAAAGTCCAAACCTGCTGAACATCCCCCTAGAACTCAGCCCCTCGGGTCTTAGCAACATCTTCATAAATATCCTCTGCACGCTTTCCAGCTTAAACACATCCTATAGCAGGATAATCAAAACTGAACATAGTACTCCAAGTGTGGCCTCACCTAAGTCTTGTGCAACTGTGGCATAACGTCCCAACTTTTATACTCAGTACCCTAACTGATGAAGACTAAGGTATCAAATGTCTTCTTGACCACCTATCTACCTGTGATGCCACTTTCAAGGAACTATGTCCCTGTGCTCCTAGATCCCTCTGCTCTACAATACTCTCTACTGTGAATGTGCATGTGTAAGAAAATAAGTTGGCATATGGAATTGGTCAGAGATCTAATGTGCAGGATCACTGGGGTGACACAATGGCGCAGCAGTAGAGTTGTTGTCTTACAGCTCCAGCAACCCATCCTGAGTACGGGTGTTGTCTGTACGGAGTTTGTATGGAACGTGTGCTTCCGCTGGGTGTTTTGTTTCCTCCCACATTTCAAAGATGCACAGGTTTGTAAATTAATTGGCTTCTGAAAATTTTCTCGTGCGTAGGATAGTACTAGTGTATTGGTTGATCCCTGGACGATGTGGGCTAAAGGGCCTGTTTCCATGCTGGAAAGTCTAAATGATGGATCGAATGGCCTTGTATAATGATGTAAGAAATGTATCAGATTCAGATCAGATCAGATTCAATTTTAATTGTCATTGTCAGTGTACAGTACAGAGACAACGAAATGCATTGAGCTATAAGCAATTGTTTTCCAGTCACAATGACAAAGAATAAAACTTGATGTACCACTAGGCTGCATCCTTAGCATCAGATTTGGACAGCATTTGGATGTTCTGAAATCGAGAGAGCTGTCCTGTATGGTGCCTTTGATGTGATTTCAGTCTCACAGGAATTAACTGCCTCTGAAGTGAGCTATAAGCAATTGTTTTCCAGTCACAATGACAAAGAATAAAACTTGATGTACCACTAGGCTGCATCCTTAGCATCAGATTTGGACAGCATTTGGATGTTCTGAAATCGAGAGAGCTGTCCCATGGCCGTTTTTGCAACAGCCTGACATATTGGAGAACCATTGCTGGTTCGTCCCTGATTCTGATCAAGGGGTTTTGACCTGAAGCATTAACTCTGGTTCTCTTCCCACAGATGTGTTCTCATCTGATGAGTATTTCCAGCATCTGTACCTTTTTTTGATTTTTGATGCTGACTGTGGCCTGAAGAAGATGGCTGCCAAGTGCAATTTGTGATGAGAGAATTCATGTGTTGTGAAAAACTGGGTGTTTGAGGCGGCTTTGCCATTCAGTGTAGCCAAGCTGATCTCCTTTCTTATTCTGTATTGCCACTCACTTTCCATGCTCCCAATCTGTTTTGTGTTCAGAGATCCATGCACATCGAGTATGTTTCAATGATTTGGCGTTGAAATTAATGGGCATTGAGCATTTAAAAAGATCTAGAACAATACCTGGCATAAGGGAGGATTGTTGTTTGCCTGTCACCTTTGCCCTGGCACATTGAGGTTGAGGCCTCCGAGAGGTCCAACGGTGCTGGAACCGTCTGCCTAGGCCGCTGAGTGATGGAGATACCAACCTTGGACCTCGAAGTCGATTCTGGGAACGGATCTGCCGGCTCCGGCTACAGGGGGCAATTTTGTCCCTTAGATCGGCCGTAATTTTGTCTGGATTAAAGGAGGCGTCAGACCACCAGTTGTTGCAAAATCAGTGGTGGATCTGTAATTATATTGTGATATAGCCAGGTGGATTACTAATGTACGAATGTAATGTGCACGTTCTTATTTGTGATTCCATTCCTGATGAGCTTCTGCCTGAAAATGTGAAAGATAAAATGAACTGTCTTCAGAATCTTTAGTGGCTGGTATCGGGGCATCGCAGAAAAATAGGCTGGACAGCAAATCAAATCTGCATCTGAGTGAAAAAGAAAATTAAGAAAAGTTAGTCAGATTATTTACTTAATGTTTTTGTTAGTGAAGTGCCTTATGTCCTTTATTAACCGAGCAATAATGCAGTGGAAACTGCAAGATTAATCAGCCTGAATTTTGTTTGTGTCGATGGTACTAGTGGATGCAATTTGTATAACAACCACTTGAGGGCAATGTAAAAACAGGAAAATTTAACAGGAGCGATTAAAAAATCGAAAAACAAACTGCTGATGTTATTCGACAGGTCAAGCTGAATAGATGGAGGCAGAGATCAATGTTTCAGGTCAGGACCCTACATCAAGCTCAGCTTCCTGAGAGTGTGAGAGGGAGGGATGAGGGAGGGGCTGGTAGGTGATAGGTGGAACCAGGTGAGGTCAAAAAAGTCAAGTCAAAAGTCAAACAAACTTTATTGTCATTAAGAAATACATTGATATATGCAGTTCCAAATGAAGTTACGTTGCATTTGGCTCCCTGTGCAACACAATAAATTAACTGAAGGATAGGCATGGATGTGGAGGGTGATTAGCAAATGGATGCAGGTTGAGAGAGAGGAGATAGACACAGTGACAGACCACCAGTTGCTGGAAAATCAGTGGTGGATCTGTAATTATATTGTGATATAGCCAGGTGGATTACTAATGTACGAATGTAATGTGCACGTTCTTATTTGTGATTCCATTCCTGATGAGCGGGACAATCGTAGACAAACATTGTTCCCCTGACCTCGAGTACATGTCTGTAAGATGCCGGCCTTTTTTTCTACCGAGAGAACTAACAGTAGTGATTGTCACGGCTGTGTATATTCCACCCGACGCCAATGTAAACACGGCGCTCTCTCTCCTGCTGAACACCATCAACGAACAGCAGCGGGCCCACCCCGAAGGTGTTCACATAATTGCAGGGGACTTTAATAAGGCCAACTTGAAGACTGTATTGCCGAAATTTTATCAACATGTCAAGTGTCCTACTAGAGGGGAGAACACGCTGGATCATGTCTATTCCAATATCAAGCACGCGTATAGAGCCATTCCCCTCCCCCAACTCGGCCAGTCAGATCATCTCTCCCTCCTGCTCTCCCCAGCCTACACCCCCCTCAGACGTAGTGCTAGGCCCACCATAAAGACTGTTACAACCTGGCCTGAAAATGCACTCTCCAAACTCCAGGACTGCTTCACACAGACCAACGGACATATTCGAACACCAGGATCTGGAAACATTCACAGGAATGGTACTGGACTATATCAAGTTCTGCATCGGAAACGTGACTGTGGACAAAAACATTCGGGTTTTCCCAAACCAGAAACCCTGGATGTCCAGCCAGGTCCGCACACTCCTCAGAGCCCGCGATGATGTCTTCAGGTCAGGTGACAGAGCTCTGTACAGGGCTGCTCGAGCCGATCTGAAAAGGGGAATTAAAAAAGCCAAGGTGGACTATAAGAGGAGCATAGAGGCCCACCTGTCCAGCAATAACACACGGGAGGTATGGCGGGGCATACGAGACATCACAAAATACAGAGGCTGTGCCACAACGACAGAAGACCTGAGTGCGCCGCTGGCAGAGAAGCTAAATTGCTTCTTTTCCCGCTTTGAAACATCACAACAGCAGCACTCATGTGCTACAGCCCTGCTCCCACCCTTACGTGGCTCCTGCACTACTCCACTCACTGTAAGGGAGCACAATGTCAGACGGGTGCTCCTGGCAGTGAACCCCAAGAAGGCTGCCGGCCCAGATGGAGTACCTGGTAAGGTGCTCAAAGTGTGTGCCCACCAGCTCACCGTCATCTTCACCAGAATCTTCAATCTCTCCCTGGACCAGGCAGTTATCCCATCCTGCCTAAAATCAGCCACAATCGTCCCAGTGCCGAAGAAGTCTCCCATCACCAGCCTAAACGATTACCGTCCCGTGGCCCTCACTCCGGTAATCATGAAGTGCTTCGAGAGATTGGTCCTCCAGTACATCAAGGACTATCTCCCTCCAGACTTCGACCACCACCAGTTCGCCTATCGCCCAAACAGGTCCACAGAAGACGCCATCACTGTAGCTCTCCACTCTGTGCTGAGCCACCTGGAGCAGGGGCGGAGCTACATTCGGATGCTCTTTGTGGATTGCAGCTCAGCTTTCAACACTATCATTCCGGACATTCTCATTGACAAACTGGTCACTCTCGGCCTCCCCACTCTCACATGTGCCTGGATAAAGGACTTCCTCACCAACCGGCCCCAGACTGTGAGACTCGGCCCCCACCTCTCCTCCACTCGCATGTTGAGTACTGGCTCCCCGCAGGGCTGTGTGCTAAGCCCCCTCCTATACTGTCTCTACACCCACGACTATACTCCGGCCCACAACAACAACTGAATCGTCAAGTTTGCTGACGACACTACAGTAGTCGGACTCATCTCAAGGGGAGATGAGGCAGCCTACAGAGAGGAAGTCCTGAAGTTGACAGCCTGGTGCTCAGAAAACAACCTGGCTCTGAACACCAAGAAAACCAAAGAGCTCATTGTCGACTTCAGGAAGCACAGCACCGACTTAGCCCCCTTATACATCAACGGCGAGTGTGTGGAGAGGGTCCACACCTTCCGGTTTCTCGGCGTCCTCATCTCCGCTGACATCTCCTGGACAGACAACATCACAGCGGTCATCAAGATGGCTCAGCAGCGGCTGCACTTCCTGAGGGTCCTCAGGAAGCACAACCTGGACTCCAACCTGCTGCTGACCTTCTACCACTCGTCCATTGAGAGCCTGTTGACATACTGCATTACAGCATGGTACGGCAGCTGCACCATGGCAGACAGGGAGAGGCTTCAGAGAGTAGTCAGGGCAGCACAGAATATCATCGGCTGCCCTCTCCCCTCTCTGATGGACATTTACACCTCCCGCTGCCTCAGCAGGGCGAAGAACATTATCAAGGACAGCTCCCATCCTGCATTTGGCCTGTTCAACCTTCTACCCTCAGGGAGGCGCTATAGGTGCATCAGCACAAGGACAAATAGACTTAAGAACAGTTTCTTCCCAAAATCCATCATCTCCCTGAACTCACACATGCATTGACTTCACAGCCTAACCCCCGGGCTTTCATCTATCCACCTACTGTAATTTGTACTGTAACTGTAACCCATACTGGATATAGGAATCCTATTATCCATTCTATTTATCCATTGTCTTTTTATAGATATGTATATAGCGCTGCAGAAACTGTGCACCTTATCCCCCCCCCCCTTTTTGCCTTGTTTTTGCACTGAGTAGGAGCAGTTTTTAATCTCACTGTACATGTGTATAGGCATGCAATAAAAGGCATTCTGATTCTTCAGTGCTGGGGTAACTCAACAGGTCTGGCAGCATCTCTGGAGAAGAAGGATGGTTGACTTTTCGAGTCGCGACCCTTCTTCTGAGGAGAGAAGAGTTTAGAAACAGGCTGATGGGTGATATGCAGGAGTAAGTAATGAAAAAAGGGGGGAAAGCGTCAGATGGAGCCAAGTTGGGGGGAGGGGGAGGGGGAGGTGCTGAAAATGGAACCAGATAATGGCAGGATGGTGATCAGATGAGGTGGGGGTGAGAGATAGAAAGGATAGGCCATTGGAGAGGAAATCCAGGTGGACAGGTGTTTGAGTGATAGGCGGACAGAAAGATAAATAAAGATGGAGAGAGGGACTAGGTGATTTGATAGAAATGAGAAAGTACCACAGGGTGTGGATTACCTGGAATCAGAAAATTTGTTGTTCATGATTTAGAGGCGATGCAGGTGGAAAATGAGGTGTTGTTCTTCAAGTTTGTCTTTGTGCCCACTGTGGCAGCGGAGAAGGGAATTGAAGTGACATGCGATCAGAAGCACAAAATAACCATGGCGGAGAGAAATTGGGTACTCTGCACATGCTTTCCTCGTCCACTCTTGGTCTCATTGATGTACCTTGAGAGCACCAAATGTAACAGTTGAGTCTCTGTCCCTGCTGCGTTTGTTTGCAGGATGCATTTTTCCATTTCATGACTTCTGAAATGTTCTACTCTTGGGGAAAGAGGGCCATGTTTCTTTTTTGTGCATATTTCAACAAAAGAATCGCAGAGTACATTATAATTGACTTGTTGCTAAGTGATGTCGTCAGAGTAATGCCCTTTGTGTCAATCCCAGTATGTTGTCATGGAAAAACGAATGTATGTCTTACTGTTTTGCAAATACATTTAAATTTAATCCAGCACTTGACAGAATGTATGTAACAAAGATTGTAGCTTTTTGGTGATTCTGTGGCATATATCACTCACTCACTTGAGCTCCATTTCTGCCTTGGTAAATATCTGAAAATATTTTGACTACATGTGTTCAAAATCTCAGTTTTCCAACAAAAGTTCAAATTGTCTCTTTGTTTTCCATATTAAATAGTTTCTTGTAAAAAAAATAGATTCTTGAATTCATGCCCAGTGGGAACTTCAGGATGCTGGCCACACATTTCAAACAGTCTTTGCATACTAAATAGAGGACTTGCTTCACAAAATCCATGATAACCGTGAAGTGGGTACATTGGACATTTCATAAATGCTGTTGATTTCTTGATGCAGAAGAATTGCTCCTGAAGAATTGATTCATATTTTCTGGAACTTTTTAAAACGCTTCTAGCTGTTACACGCTTTTAGATTTTATAGGATGGTAATATGAATTTCTGCCATGAATATCAGAAATAATAAATAGGAAAGAATGATGAAAAACCTCAAAAATCCAGTTTGCTCTAAGCAATTTAGAAATAGCAAACTCGCTGGTTGACAGTGAGTCATAGAAATATCCAGCACGGAACAGGCCCTTTGGCCCAGCAAGTTAGCATGCTGAGCTAGTCCCATTTGGCCCATAGCCTACCAAACCCTTCCAACCCATACATCTGTCTTATGGTTTGAAGAAGGGTTTCGGCCCGAAACATTGCCCATTTCCATCACTCCATAGATGCTGTTGCACCCGCTGAGTTTCTCCAGCACTTTTGTGTACCATCTGTCTTATGGGCCTGTCTCACTTAGACAGTTTTTTCGGTGACTGCCAGCGACTGTGATAGTCGTAGCAGGTCGCCGAAAAAACGGTGACTAGACCCCCCCCTATGACAATGTCTGCAACAACCTACCACCTAGCCGACGTCAAGGTGCGGCAAGTGACCAACAACCGGCGACGCGTTAGGATGTCCACCTACGCTCACAACTATGACAACTTACAACAAGGTAAGACAATTCAGTCGCCGGTACCTGTCGCCGGTTGACGTAGGTTGACGTTGGTAGTCGCCAATGGAATTCACCGAAGTCAGGACCGGCGACAACCTACGTCATCCTGGCGACAGCACCTACGTCAGGAAAAGTCAAGCTACGCTCATTGGTGTCAAGCCAACTGTCGCAGAAAAGTTTTGAACATTTAAAAATCCAGTGGCGACCAGAAAAACACTACGATTCTTTGGCCGACTGAGGAGACTACTCACGACCATACTGACGACACCCCGGCGACCATTTGGCAACAGCCTAGTCACCTGTAGTCACCCAAAAAATCGCCTTAGTGGAACAGGGGCATATATGTCTTTTGAAAGTCGTAATTGTATTTACATCTATAGCTGCCACTGACAGCTTCTTCCAGATGCAGGTTACACTCTGAGTGAAAATGTTGCCCCTGAGGTTCCTCTTAAATCTCTCCCTTCTCACCTGAGGTTATGCCCTCCAATTTTAGAATCCTCGTCCCTGGGAAAATGGTAATGAGTGTTCACTTTCTCTCAGGATGCTAGACACCCCTCAGCCTTCTATTACTACAAAGTAAAATCTCCAGCCAATCTAACGTCTCCCGGAGAAAACCCATGGGATCACAAGGGGAACATACAAACTCCGTACAGCCAACCCCCATAGTCAGGATCGAACACAGGTCTCTGGCGCTGTAGGCAGCAGTTCTACCGCTGCACCACTGTGCTGCCCCTTACAAACTTTACGGAGTTCTTCAGATGCACTTTAGAAAGCATACTGTCGGGTTGCATCATAGCTTGGTTTTGGAACAGCTCTGCCCAAGACAACAAGAAATTGCAGAGAGTTGTACATTTAGTCCAGTCCATCACACTCATGAGACTCTCCCCCACCCCCACCCCATTTACTCCATCTGCGCAGCCTCAGAAAAGCAGCCAACATAATCAAAAACTTGTCCCACCATTGTCAGTCCTTCTTCTCCCTGCTCCTGTCCGTCAGAAGGTACAGAAGCATGAATGAGCGCACCTCCAAATTTGGGAACAGCTACTTCCCTTCTGTTCTCAAGCATCTGAACAGTCCTTCCATAGGCTGTGGTACTGTTCGATTCATCTCTATCCCTTTGAGGACATTGGATTTTGTCTAAGGAGTTGATGTGTTACAATGCTGAGAACTATATTCTGCACTCTGCATTTTCCCCATTGCTCGATCTATTGTATTTGAGTTTGAACTGATTGTATTTACAGTATATATGGTATATCTGAACTGTTTGGAGAGCATGCAAAACAAAGCTCATCACTGTACCCCGGTACATGTGACAATAACCAGTACTGCACAGAGCACTCCAAACGTGGTCTCACCAATAACATGTATAGCTAGGACATGCACGGACCCTTTCTCCATCAGAAACCTTTTTTTAAGACATCACAAAAGCACACTGTTGACAACTCCCTGGATGCAATGAACCAGATTTTGTGTACTTCAGGGAATCTAAAGTTACAGGTTTTCAATCTAGGCTTGAATGCACCCAGATTAATTACTTTTACAATTGCTTTTTCACAGTGAAAATTAGTATTATAGTTCCATTAATAAATTCATTGGTTCATGAAAAATATGTCAGAACCTTCCATTTCTTAATTCCTTCCTTCCATTCTGTTTATTTTTCTTGCCTGAAGTTTCAACAAAAAAATAAATGGAGAAACACAAGTGGCCATAGCAATGCAATTGCTTAAATGTCAAATAGAGGGTATATCTATCAGTGTAGATTGTCAATTCATACATGGCGCAATGAAATATAGTTCAATGTCACATTTATAAACTACCTTCATTCCCAGAAGCTTTAACCACTATTGGCTTTTTTGATTGAGAAACTTGTTTATATAATTTCCCTATGAAGCCATTTAGTTATGCAAATTGTTATTTGAAGGATTGTTATAACAACCAAAGTGGTTTTATTTTTAACAGGGGAAAATAAAATAGTTGCTCTGAATTTACTCGTATCTGTGGAGGAGATTTGGGAGCATCAAATAACATCAAAGTAATAGAAGAAGAGAGAAATTGCTGCAAATGTATTTCTTTGTTGTTGCGAAGATGTCAAGATTCTTTCTCTTACCCTCCCTGAGGAGATTGTAAGTTCGTGGGGGCAGGGGGAGTAGGATGGAGGAGTGCTGGACTAATTGTGTACGTGCTGGACTAAGTAGACTGGATTTGATACAACAGAAGGTCATTTATTACCTTACATACCAAAAATATCCAGTGGTAAATACAGTGAGCAATACTTCTAACTGAAATAAAACCATATTGCTGATCGAGTTTTCAAGGAAACCTGCAATGTAAACTTTAAAGAAAATGAGTGAGAGAGGTCTCTAGAATTTAAATAATCTGTACCATCACACATGAACAAAATGTGTCTTCGATATTTTTGTTTTTTGCAAATACCAGCAGCTGTCACAGTTATTTGGATGGGGGTGTTTGTTGGAAGTCTAAACACATCTGAAATCAAAAAGCTTCTGGCATCTTCTTTAGAATGAGCCTTGACATTTTGCATTAAAAATTCTGACCCACCATCTGACATTAGAATATCAACACTTGAATTCATTTTCTGAAATGGTTTTCCAAATTAAACCAAGGAAGTACTGACTTCTGTTATCCAGCAGATTGTTATTCCAAAATAAAAATCCCTGTTCTTTTTTTAAATGCCAACATAGATAATTTGATATGGTTCACGGTGGAACATGTTTGATTTTTATCATTTCCAGCGAAAGCAGATTGCCGCAATCTAGTTAGTTTTATAATACTCTATTACGCCTGATCTAAATTTATTTTGTATTCTGCATAATATGATGTTTTGTTGTTAAACACTGAAAAATACTAGCCTTTGCAGCAAGTATTGCACTGTTTTGCATTGAGCAAAGAATTTAGCATCTGTACCTAATGAGTGATAATGCTGAAATTATGGTGCAGATATAATTTCATTAATGTGGTGTCAGAAGAGCTATCAATAGCACTGTGACCTTTCAGAAACACAAATGTCACAGAAGAAATTTATTTTGCAGCTATGTTAAGGTGATGCATCATTATCTTGTTCCATTGCTTAAATGATGCACAGAGTATCACAAAAACATACGTTTTCTGTTGAGAGCCTCTGTTAGGAGATCATTCATTGCTTACACTGAGATATTGAAGTCAGAGAGTCAAACAGTACGGAATCAGGCCCTTCAGCCCAACTCGTCCGTGCTGACCAAGATGCCCCTTCTCAGTTGGTCCCATTTGCCTGGGTTTACCCCATATCCCTTCAAACATTTCCTATCCATGTATCTTTCCAAACATCTTTTAAATGCTGTTATCGCAGCTACCTCAGCTACTTCCTCTGGTAGCTTGTTCCATATATCCACCACCTTCTGTGCGAAAAAGGTATCTCTCAGTTTCCAATTAAATCTTTTCCCTCCCACCTTAAATCTATTCCCTCTATTCTCGATTCGCCTAATTTGGAGAAAAGAGTATATGCACTCACCATATCTATGCCACTCGTTAAATACCTGTATAAGATCACCCCTCTGTCTTCTGCGCTCCAATGAATAAAGCTAGAACCTGCCCAGTCCCTCGAGTCCTGGCAATATCCTTGTAAATCATTAATGTACTCTTTCCAGCTTAATGGCATATTTCCTATAACAGAATGGCTAAAGCTGAACACAATACACCAAGTGTGGCCTCACCTACATCTTTTACAACTGTAACATATATCATCCCAACTTTTATACTCAATTCCCTGACTAAAGAAGACCAGAGTGCCAAAAGCCATTTTTGCCACCCTTCCTACCTGCTAAGCCATTTTCAGGAAATTATGTACTTACTCCTGTTTCCCACAGCTATACAACTGCCCCAGATAGCTAGCACTCCCTGGATCCCATGCAATCCAACCTTCCAGACTTATCAAAGGCCCTTTTGAAATCCATGCAGACTACTTCTACAACCCTGCTCTCATCAACCTTGGTTACTTATTCAAAAAACTCAATTAAATTTGTGAGACACTTCTTCCCATATACAAATCTATGCTGACCATCCCAATCTTTCCAAATGCATGTACATTTATCTATCCGAATCTTCTCTGGTATCTTTTTTACCACAGATATTCAGCTTACTGTTTTTTTTCCCCCAGGTTTTTCCTTGCAGTCCTTCTTGAATAGAAGTACAAAATTAACCATTTTCGAAATCAGTTTAAGTTTCAGAGATACAGCTCGGAAACAGGCCCAGCGATCCCCACACATTAACACGACCCTACCCACAAGAGGGCCAATTTACATTTATACCAAGCCAATTACCCTACCTGTACGTCTTTGGAGTGTGGGAGGAAACCAAAGATATCAGAGCAAACCCACGCGGTCACAGGGAGAATGTACAAACTCCGTATAGATGACACCCGTAGTCGGGATTGGAGCCTGGTCTCTGGCGCTGTAAGGCAGCAGTTCTTCTGCTGCTCCACTGTGCCGTGGCACCTCTTCCGGCACATCACCCATATCTAATGATGATTCATATATCTCAGCCTGGATACCTGAAATGTCTTTGGATTCCCACAGTATCCTTGAATATGTTTAATTTGTCTACCTTCATAGATCTGAGGACATCCAGCACATCCCAACTGTAATATAGACTGTCCTCAAGACATTGCACGTTTCATTTTCAAGTTCCCTCAACTTTATGTCAGACTTATGTATAAGCGAGTTTGGTATTCCGAAAAATGCAAGGAATCATGGGATTTGTCAAAGGCCATTCACCATAAAGAAAAGGCGAACAAAACGCTGGCTGAAGAAACTGTGTATAAATTCTGATCTTTATTCAAATATATGTAAAAATATATTTAAACTGAGGAATGGGGGTGCCGTGTGGTCACATTACAGGACAATTAATGTATTCCAGACTGGAACACAACGATGATAGTTTCTGAGTCGTTTTCACTATTCTGCTAATTTCAAGGCAATGGAATTCTTCAGCCAACCCCAGCTCAACTACCGCTGGGTGAACCGACAGCCCCGGACTGATGACACCAGTAACCCCAGGCCCACAGCCAGCGCGGTGAAGAAGTGCCAACCCCAGCTCAACTAAGCCTGTCCTGCTGGGCCAACCGACAACCCTGGACCGACGATACCAGCGGCCCCAGGCCCACAGCCAGTGTGGAGAAGAAGCACCAACCCCAGCTCAACTCCCGCTCGGCCAACCGACAGCTCGGAACCGACCACTCCAGTGGTCCCAGGCCCACAGCCTGCGTGCAGAAGAAGCGCCAACTCCAGCCCAACCCTGCTCCCCGATGGGCTGGGACCCGCCAGCGGCCAACCACCCCGGCACCAGCGAAAGCCGAGCACCAGCCACATACACAAAACGCTGCAGCAACTCAGTCTTTAGTCCTTGCCGGCTGCAAGCCCGGCCTGACACCTCCGGCCACGTCCGGCCACCCCCGGACAGGGCCAGGGCACCCCGGAGGGGATGGGGACGGGGACAACCCAGCAGGAACTCAACAGACCCGGGCCCGACACCGACCACGGACGAGCATGATCTTGCTCACTCAACAAAGCATAAAGCAGTAAACAAAGGAACAATAAATACAACTATTTCATAGTTTGAAAGCAGTAATTTCTTACCTAGAAGAATCAAAACTAGAAGAATCAAAGCTGGAAAAAACGGAAGAAATGAAGGTCCACTGCTTCACTGCTTTCCATGGCTGTTTATGCATAGTGACCTTTGACCTGGGCATGCACAGTCGGAATACCGAACTCGCTTATTTATGCTGAGTTACTTCAACACTTTGGTTCTATCTTTGAACATTGACTTCTGGCGTCTCCCCCTTAGTGAAGTAAAACCTCCATTTTCTATTACTAACATTTCCCAATTTGGAGATAAGTTGGATTGTACAAAGCAATATTCTTCTTTGCACATATTGAATTGCTATTTCATGTTTCAAAACACATTACATTACTTTTAGCTGGTTTACAATCCATCTGCTAGTCCATCTGCTCAATTGGCTCGTGTCCTTTTGAATCTTGATCACCTCCCTTGCATTTGCCATTAACCATATTGCCCATTAAAAAAGCATGTTTTACAAGAATTTACTTTTGAACAATGTGCAGGAAGCAATTTCATACTTTTTATCTCCACTTATGATAACTGCCTGCCTATGACAAACAGCCTGGTGTCTGGACAGTTTTGATGTGAAGTGGGGAGTAACATACAGGGCATTGGCTTAGTGCCAGGCTCTAGTTGAATGATATCTTTCCATCATCTCCACCCTCACCTCCACTCACCACCTCACCATCACCGAAACCCATTTTCACCAGTTTTCCATCACCAAGCATACCAAATGGAATTGGTATATATCTTGGGCTTTCCCCAGTACAATTAGCTAGCATAGATATATCTTGCAGTCCATTGGCATTTTTCATTCCCAAAGTTGATTTGCCATTTTTATTGGACTGGAGGCTTGTGACTTGTGTTGTGCCTCGGGGATCGGTCCATTTCTATTTGTGGTTTCTATCAATGATTTGTGCAATGCATGATTTGTACAATGGCTCATGGAGTTTAATGGAGATAAATATGAGGTGTTGCATTTTGGGAATTTTGCATTTTGGGCTGGCCCTTCACAGTGGAGAGTGTTGTACAGGCCCTGGGGAGTGTTGTAGAACAGAGGGAACAGATACATATATGCAGGTTCTTAAAAGCGGCGTCACTGGTAGATAGGGTGGTAAAAAAGGCTTTACGTGCAGCGGCCTTCATTGGTCAGGGGTATTGAGTACGGAAGTTGTGACATTATGTCACAGTTGTGCAAGACTTGGTGAGGCAGTACATGGAGTAAAGTGTTCAGGTTTACACACCGTCCTCTAGGAAGAATGGCATTAAGCTGGAAAGAGTGCAGAATAAATATATATTGCCAGAACTCCAGGACCTGAGCCCAAGGCTGGCTAGGACTTCATTCCTTACAGTGCTGAAGGCTTATGCACTGTTTTATAGAAGTATATAAAATCATGAAGGGAATAGATAGGGTGAATGCAAGGAGTTGTATATCCAGGGTCTCGTACCCAGCACCTCAAGGGTGCATGCTAAGACCCCTGCTCTACTCATTCTATACTTGGGATTGTGCAGCCAGTAACAGTTCCAACTCCATCTTCAAATTGATGGCTTTCTTTATGATTCCATCAATGTGTTGGAAGGTAGAAGTTAGCAGTTTAAATGCTTAGAAGTTTAAATAGATTCAGCATGTCACCAAAGACACTTATAAACGTCTATAGATGCACAGTGGCAAGTACCCTGACTGGTTGCATCAGGGGGCTGGTACAGCACCTCCAACCCACAGGATTGCTGGAAGCTACAAAGAAAGATGGACTCAGCCCAGTCTATCACAAGCACAGCACTCCCCTCCATCGAAAGCATGGACAAGAGGTGCTGCCTCAAAAAGGCTGCATCTATCATGAAGGATCTGTACCATCCTTGCCATGCCTTTTTTTCACAACTACCATCGGGCAAGAGATACAGAAGCCTGAAGTCCCACATCACTGGGTTCAGCAACAGCAACTTTCCTACAACTACCAGCATCCACATAACTCTCATCCTGCAATGAAATGGAACACTACAGACTAAAGGGCCTGTCACACTAACGCGCGATTAGACGCGACAAGCGCGACCTACCGTGGTCGCTTTAGTCGTCCGGCCTTGCGTGACCCTGTCCCACTGCGATCGCCGGAGTCTCGTGGAGTTGCGCGGACTCGTGTGGAGCTGGTGTCGACATCGCGCGTAGTGTCCAAAAACCGACACTGCTTAAAAATTACGCGCGGCAAAATCCTGTCGCGCAGAACGTGATTAACGTGATGACGTTTTGACGTTGTGCGTCTTCAGCGTGGCGTTGCGTGATGACGTCACTGCCCGACGTCGTGCAACGCGCATGCTCATGCGCATCGTCACGTGATGAAAAATAACGTCCTTCCTTCGGACGTCGCGCGTGTAATCGCGCGCTAGTGGGACAGGCCCTTCACTCGCACCGGGATCGCCTGACCCCCACGCGACCCCCGCGTCCGAATTTGTCGCGCTTGTCGCGTCTAATCGCGCGCTAGTGGGACAGGCCCTTAACTCATGCCCTGCCATCCAATTGTTTCCCAATTGTATATTTTTTGCACTCATGCCTTGTAATTTTATCCAGTTCCTTTTCAGTCTTGTAGAATGTATGTATAATTTATGGTTTTCTAAGTCTACGTGCCTGAGATTTTCATTATGTCTTCTGCTCACCATAATTGTGCTCAACTGGACTTAAAAGCCGGCTCACATAAGTCCAATGTCTAGGCAATGGTCTCTCCTATTCCTATATTACAAAGGTTTGCATCTTTTTCTGCCATAGAACAAGCTTAAACAAAATGTGATTTTAATTCCATCACTACATGGCAATGATCATATAATTTATGCTAATTAAAATATCACACTACAATATTATTCTGCCCATCTGCTGTGAGTGATAGGAAGAAGTAGACTATGAATTGATGTCTTCCTTAATTAGGACAGCAATTCCCACAGTCAAAACAAAATCCACAATTGCCAACCTTCGACTTCATACACTACAATGGTAATTCTAACATTAGTAATAACAGATCTTCCCAATTACAAAGGAATTTGATAATCTAGACGAAGCTTTTTCTAATTTGGGGGAAATCAAAAACTAGACATCACGTATTACAAGCTTGTCATGAATCAATCCAACAGATCTTAAGGAGAAATGTATTTTTGCACAGGGTAATTAGACTGGTAGAGTTTGTATGATGTGGAGATGAGGTGAAAATCACTGTTATTAATAAGTAATTAAACAAGGAAGAATGAAACAGAAGCATACCTAGAATTCAATGATTTATTTTATACATTGGAGGCTAATGCATTGTCACCGATCAATTGGACACTGGACAGGGACAGCTGCAACTGCGGCTGTGTGACTCTAGGAGACTCCAGCTTAAACCTGGCAGCAGCTCACTTTCAAAAGAATGGAAGAATTCAGCTGCTCTGGAGCAGGTATGGGGTATTTGTTGAAATAAATTTAGAAACTTGCATTTGTTTTCCAGAGACACTTTATTTACTTGGGTACAAGGAGAGCAGCACAGTCCCAGTTACTGTAGTACTCTGAAATTCTACGTGGAACTGTCAGCTTTTATATAGAATTTGACCCTTGAAAGCATGCTCACTCTCTAATTTCTTGTCACCAATCACAAGACATTCTTGAAAACACTAATATTGTAGGGGTTTCTTTTGTTTCCCACTAAAGGGATTCCCCTAGGTTCTAGACCTCTGAATTATGGTGGGATACGATAAAAGGTTGAAATGACCAGAGTGTGCTGATGAGAGAAAACAGAAACCAAGATGGATTCAAAGCAAGTCTAAATTTACAGGCTTTATTAAACAATGAGAAATCGAATCTCACCAACATTACATAATACGTGGCTAAACTTTATGCTTTAAACTAAGACTATGGAAGGAAAACTATCGGGCACGTCGTAAAACTTACTTTAGCAATATTTTACTCCCCTTTCCCGTTATTTACTCAACATCCTATCCTATTTCTCCAGGTCACCAGGATACTCACAGCTAAGTCGATGCAGGCTCACGAGCTGTCCAGTAGAGCAGAAAGAGAGCAGGAAGAACAGGAAGAGCCGAAAAGAACAGAGAGCAAGTTCTGTCTGGACTCCTGTTTTATATCTGAGATTCCTTTGAACCCCCCAGGTGGTCCTCTGGATAAAAGGGTTCTTTTGATGATTCCCAGTTTTGATCTGGCATGAACAATAGGCTTCCGATGATAAGGGGGTTGCTGATGTCATGATCCCGCAGCCTGATCGTTATCCCATCGCCTGGATGGGCTCCTATTGTCGATGGATGGGTCATCGCCGATGGTGATTGTGTTTCTACTGGCCAGTTTACCACCGTCTGCTGAGGCTTGGTTCCTTCCTTTGTGTATCCAAGAAAATCTCGTTTTTTCCGTCTCAGTTTTCTTGTTCACACCGTTGTGTGATATCCAAGTCCACAGACCAGACGGGTTTGAAACTTGAAACTGAGTGTTTCTGTTGATTGGGGTTTTTTCCATTAGCGCAAGGAAATCTGTCTTTTTAAAATATCCATGTCCTTAACCGAGTTCTTCCATAATTTTGGAGGATTTGCCCCAATAACTTACAATATCTAATAATTAGAAATTAGGGCCTGGCTGGGCTGGGCTGGGCCACTTCCGGTCCCTCCGAAAATTGATTCCGGTTGGAGACCTCCGCCGGCCATCTACAGCGTCCCTCAGTTCCAGTAAAGACGCAATGGTGCAGGAAGGAGCAGACCGTCCTGGGAAGTGGCAGGAGAAGAGATTAATCCGCGCTGCGCTGACTGGCAGGAGAGGAGATTGAACTGCGCATGCATGGTTTTTAAGATTTTTAAACCTCGCTAACTTTTACAAAATGCCACTGATTGGAACGAAACATATTGGACTCACAGCACAGGAGAACGGTGAGTGAGCTGGCAAGAAATCGTAGCACTATCCCGTACCATTTTTGCGCAAATAGAAAACCGCGCAAACCTGAAGATAACAAGATCAGAGTTTTAGTTATGTATAGATAGATGAGTAGGTAGATAGATAGTTAGATAGATAGGTAGACACAAGAGCCTTGTGCTTTAGGTTATAGCTAGCTGCACTTCAAAGGATGCCTTCTAAGAAACTTGTGCTACACTTCAAAGAATGTCTGTAAAGAACCTTGTGCTGTACAGCTATCATAACCTTTGTCATACTACAGCTTCCATCCTCATCTCCACCCTCACCTCCACCCACCACCCCACCATCGCCCAAACACTTTTATGAGATCAAGGTCACACGCATATGTGGAAGGATCGATGTTTGCAAATCTTGAGGCAACATTCTCTCTTCTTCTGATATCCCACATATGCCACAGAATAAGCTTGAACAAAATATTTCTCCTGTTGGATTGATGTGTGATGAGCTTTTATACATTCTGGCCACTTACAACACTTCAAACAAGGTTATTCTCCTGGGGCAAAGTGGGCTGCCAGTTTCTGCACATAGCTAACATAACTCCCACAAAAGCTTCCAGCACACACTGAACCCTTCAGGTTCTCGACCTGAATCGTCGCCTATCTCCTTCGCTCCTTAGATGCTGCTGCACCCGCTGAGTTTCTCCAGCCTTTTGTGTACCCTGGATCCCATGAAGTTGGCTGGTGCTGTACGACATATAAGCAGCTAAAGGGGCAGGTTGCATCTATGTATAACATGCAATGAACATGTATAACATGGACACAATGTAATCAGTATTCCCATCTGTCTATTTGATCTTTCCTCACTGGTCCTCTGCCTTGAACATTTGGCTTGTTCAAGTCCCTTGATGTCCATGCATGCAAACTGTGGAAACACTGATGTGTTACCAAAAATGGTGTCCTTTTATGGTCTGACACACAAAATCATTAACAAAATGCTAATAGTAATTATAGACTTTAGCTTTTGATTCTCCAAAGACTGCATCAAGCGTTAAAATTTCAGCTTCATCTCATCTTTATGTCACAGTTCTGAAGGTTGATTTTATGGTGAATAATTAGTTTTCTGACTTTGAACTTGAGTTAGGACAATCAAATTACCCCATGCTGAATACATTTATTTTCTGATTCATGGCAGCTCTCGTCTCCGAGCATTGATTTTGATTAAAAATGATACAATTTATTCTAATTTCAGTGACTTAAGGTTCATATCTGGGTGCAGAAATGTGTAAATTGGAAACGCATTTGGGCTAAATTACTTCACGTAAACATCCAATGTAATCTGCAGAGTTTATATTGTTTTCTCTCTTAGATTTAGTATTTCCTGGTTGAGCTGAAAATAAAGTTATCGAAAACCCAGAACGCAGATGATTTTTGACACGTAAAATAAATCTGATTAAATGAGAACATTGGAAATTAAAGTAACTATTTGCTAATTTTAGGGTAAAAAAGAACACTGCTCTGATTTGTGCAGCAAGTCCATGACCTTTAAACAATAGATTGGGATTGTAATGTAGGTGATTCAAGCTCACAGCTGTCAAAGGTTATATAGGGGTTACACGCTGAATGAAATCATGTTAAATTGTACCTCAGGCCACCAGAAGGAGACAGAGACAAAGGAAAAGATTAGCAAACGTTGCTTCATTATCATTAAGTAGCATAGGTTGAAAGAGGAACAGGTGCTTTTATCTATTGTTTCTTTTGCTTTTATTCATTCGCTTTTGAGAATGAAATTGAAACCACAGAATACAGCAATTTAACAGCTAAAGAAGTCATTGAAATTAAGAAAATCTCATTCTGTTTTTGGATGTTATGACACAATTCTGTTGCTCCAATTCTGCAGATAAAATTCAATCTTTGATGGGAAGCCCTTTGTAGTAGAATGCATGGTGCTATTAGACTATTTGGATGTAAGAAAAAATAACTCATAATAAAGTGCACTTGTAGCACGATTATATCCAACTTTAATCTTTGTCTTTTATTAAAAGTGCAGAAAGTACCGTGAGATTGTTTGAGGATACTCGGAGAATATTCTAAATTTACCATTGCCTCACAAGTAACCTTGATCTAAACAGTGATTATTCACTATATTGTACTTGCAGATACAATGAACAGAATTAAAAGGAATTAATGTCATTTGGATAACTTAGTTATGCAGATTTTTAAACTGTTGAGAAACAAAGAAAGACCCCCTCATCCCTTGTTTTGTTTTCCGGCTTTCTCTTCCCCCACTATAATCAATTGAAAGAAGGGTCATAGCCCTCACCTATCCATGTTCTCCAGAAATGCTGCCTGTCCCTCTAAGTTGCTCCAACACTTTGCATCTTTTTTGTAACCAGCATCTACAGTTCATTGTGCCTACATATTACTGCTCCACTGTGAAATCTCATCAAAGTGTGCCTATTTTGAAGAGGTTCTCCTCCTCTCTCCGACAGGAATTCTCTGAGACCCTCTCTCGCTGCTCCCCCTCTGTGATTCAAGCTGATCCATCTATCACTCATCAGACGTTGGCCTGCCCCTCCTCTCTTCCAGCTTTATCCAGAAGAATGATTGTGACCCAAAACATCTCCTGTTTTCCAGAGATGTTGCTTGGCCCACTGTTACTCCAGCACTATGTGCCTTTTTTCCTCATCCCTTGCCTTTGACATAAAAAGGGAAAACTGAGTTAATGCTAGAGTTTTGTCTCTAACCCTGCAGAAGATGAAAGAATAGGGCTTGGCTGGTATGCATCTGACAGGTCAGATGATGATATTTTGAGCTTTCAATAGTGGAGGAAACATGAAAGAAAGACATATAAGGTGAAAGACATACAACTTGAAAGAAACACCTACAAGGTTAGCCAGTGGTCATTTAAAAATGAGGTATGTAGGAACATGCTGAAGCTGGTGAAACTTTGAAATTCTCTGCTTTGGATCATTGTGGAGGTTATTGTGGATGATTGTAGGTATTTATAAAGAAAGTAGAGAATTTTTGGAAAGATCGTGAAATTGAGAGCTATGGGAAACAGCAGAGAAGAGGAATTGGGGCCTGGAGCTGATCAATGATAATGACACTGACATTGATGACAGAAGCTTGCGTGGCCTACTCCTGATCTTATTTTCTATGCTCTCCTGATGTTGTCTGGTCTCCTGACATGCACTGTTCAGGATTCACTGAGCACAATGGGGTCAAGGAAAGAGCGTTCATGTCATGACCTGGTTTCTATCAATCTTTCCACCACCACGCACAAGAAGCGACAAGACAGACACCATTGCATGCAGATGCCGAGAAGTACGTTCAGCTCTGACTGAACAACTTCTAATCTTGTGCGTGGACTCGATAAGAAGACTGAGCACAATACTCGAAGGTGGTTAAAGCCCATGGAATTGCAAGCTAAGAAAGGAGAAGGATAGGAGAAAGAGAGAAAAAAAACTGTTGAAAGGAAAGGAGAAACTTAATAACAAAAAATAAAAATACTTCAAAAGAATTGTGCTTACAACTTTTGTCATGCCTCTTCAATGTTTATTAGGGAGCATTGACAAGGGTCTGGAGTTTCAGCAATCATATATGGAGTTGCCGATAGTTTGTTGTAATACTATAAGTCAGTTTGCTGCACTATTATAATATTAGCTATTATTTGGCGCAGTGGAATACTTACCTTGCCAACGACAAGTGCGACAGATCTTTCTAGTGAAGTCCCAATCTAGTGTTGTCACATGGTTAACCTTTCCCTTGTAAAGTACATGTAGTACATTGATTCGTGTCAATCTCAACCACAATTTTGTATCCCAAAGAAGCAATCGAAACAACACCTACCTCATTCCACTCTTTAATGTATCTAAACACTGGATTGTCATCAGTCTTTTTTCTTCAGCTCTTTTTTAGGATATTAGACCAAAGCAGAAATACGTAGCAGTCCTGTTCATATACATAAATGTTATGCCTGTATCCTCCATTGATTTAGTCATCATTGACCCCTGAGCACTTGTTTTGTGTTCAAGACCAAAGTTAAATTTCCGCTTCATTGAACTGCATGTGAACAGTTTTGAACAGTAACACATTAGATGTTATGCCTGTTTAGCACCTGCGACAAGATGAATTTTTACTTCCTTTATGTAATTTTTGTGAACCCCCAAAGAGATTAGAATTTTACGGGGGAAACTTGCAGGATTTTTCACTTTTACTTTAGATTTTCTGTTTTGATTAACGTCAAGTGGACCCAAGCTATCTATTGTCGAGGCTTAAACAGAATCTCTCTACTATCACTGAACTACAGGAGGAAAATAATATTTAACACTTAAATATTCATTTTTGTCATTCAAAACTCTTTTTATACAGTAAAGTATTGAGTCATCTGACAATCCAGTTTCTGCAACTTAGTTTTAATGATGCTTGTCCATAATTGTTGTCCTGGTTCTTGTTATGTGTCCTGGTTCGTGTCACATTTTTTGACAGGACATAACCTATCACCGTTATTTTTAGTTGCCCAGTTCACAGAACAACAAATTCATGAGTTACATCCTTGTTCCACCTTAACAGGTAATATTTGTAAAAATGCCATTATCATTGTTACAGAGAAAAGAGGACTCACAGAAGTGATTAAACAGTTAAATGCATGGATGAGTCACTGGACATTTGAGCAGTGATGTAATGACAGAATCCCTGCCATCATAGGTTGTCTGGCGAGATTTCTTTACACATCAATTTGAGACTAATTTGTATGTTGACGCATTGGTATCCTGCTTATTGCTAACCGGACAGAGTGCTGATGTATTTTACAACTCTGGCCCCTCGAGCACTAACACTCGCAAGTACCTGGCCCTGCAGTTCAAAATGAGATATTCACTTGAGTTGTGTGTTGTAGTGCTGTGAACCTGGCGTGAACTCTGTGCCCTCCCCATCGCAGTGGGTCGATGAGCCAGAAATCACTCATCCCTCAGCAATAAATCACCCATGTGTTCTGTAGTTGTAAATAAGATGAATATAGTGCCCAGAATGTGTAATGCTGTGTCAGGGTTGTAGAAAGTCAAAGAGAACTGTGGGCGCCTTTCCATCTGTCCAATAATCATTGCAGTGATGTACTTGTAGGCAAGATGCAGTACCATGTTTGTTTTCAAAATGAAAACAATATCAGAAATTTAATTTTAGAAATCAATATTGCATTCTTCATTTGATGTAAGAATTTTCCTGACAAAATTGTAATCTTTTTAATGCATTTGTTACTGATTTGTTTTGCAAGATATCAATTCTGTGTGAAAAGATTGATAAAAATTATTATCTTGCCACTCCTAACAAGAAACAATTTAGGTTTTACTAGAATCATGCACTTGGTTATAGCACAGAAAGAGGTTATTTGGCCCTTCATGACTTTGCTGACATTATCAGAATCTGGAGTACACACAGGAAACCCAGCTGATTACAAGAGTGTGCAATTTCCCCGCAGTGGCAATCGAGACAGAATCAGGGTTGCTTAGGCCAACACAGTCGTGCAACAGTAGAGTTGTTGCCTTACAGCGCCAGAGACCTGTTGTCTGTAGCGATCCCTTGCTGCCTGAATGGAGTTTGTACATTCTCCCTGTGACCGCGTGGGTTTTCTACGGGTGCTCAGGTTTCTTCCCACACTCCAAAGACGTACAGGTTTGTAGGTAAATTTGCTTTGGCAACATTGTAAATTGTCCCTAGTGTGTAGGATAGTGTTAGTGTACGGGGTAATTGCTGTTTGGCGCAGACTCAGCTGGCCTATTTCCGCTCTGTATCTCTAAAGTGTAAAGTGTCAGATAGCGGGTCCATTTGCTGCTCCACTGTGCCAGCAAAGTTGTTGAATGTTGCGCAGTTAACTGCAGATATTCCCTCACAAAATCTGGTTCAATTTCTCAACTGTACATCCTTTGTCTTTAGTTTTGGTTGGTTTGGCAACTGTATTGAACAATGAACAGACAGGAAGATTTATCTTGAAGAACTAATCTACCCGTTTAATTTTATCGCTTTGCCCATTTTCACTGCATAATTGAAACATTGACTTGTTTATTTTGCTGACTCTGTGACTGAGGACTGAGTTTACATGATATATTAATTTATTTGATTGTCTATTTTATATTGACCATTTGCCTAGTCTACAGCAAATATGATTCAAATCAGAGTCTCCATTTCACAGTGGAGTGTCAATAGATCTAAGCGTATCAATTTCAAGTTAAAAAAGTTTGTTTTATTGCATCCAATTGCAGCACCTGCCTCCTTTTGCCAACAATTTGGGCAAATGTAGAGCCTTTTTTTTGTCTTTTTATGGAAATATGGGGTCAATCTAGAGTTTATCTTTTATTCTCAAATCCTCACATTTTCGCAAGGCAGAAAATAAAGCTTCCAGCGCTGTTTATTTATTACTTCAGTAGCCTTTTCAGGCAGATGATAATTGGAAACCAATAGTTTTCACAATCTATCTCATTAATCTGTAAGCGCATGATCGTATTGTGACCAGTCCTGCTAATTCCAAAAGCATATTGGCTCTGCCAACTAAGTGTTTATGTGAGGCTTTTCCCAATGTCATGTTATGGACTATAAGAGTGTATTTCAGCATAAACTTTTTGGAACTGCCAGTTTATCCCATTTAATAAAATGAATTGCAAAATTATTATTATTTTTTTTATTATTGTTGAACCATCTAAACTAATGTAGCCCCATCATTCAGGTTTATATTTCATGATGCAATTGATGGTTAACACAATCTGAGCACGGAAAAAAATTGCAATCTTTGAGTGTGCATGACTTGAATGCTGAGAGAGGAACATAACAACAAAAGGATAGGAAGAAATGCATTATCCATGAAATAAATTCAGTATGACTAGTCTGATAAATCAAAGAATCTGGTATAATTAATTGTGCACATTGATATTTCATACAATTTTGAGCAGACTAGCTGCAGAAATGCAAGCATGGAAAAAAAAATCTGCTTTAAATATAGCTCATTTGAGAAAGACCAATAATAGTTTTCAGTTGTTTTAATTTTAAAATGAAATTAATATTTGTGACATAATCATTTATAATTAAAATCATCGCTACATTAAAATAACGTTTTTTCCTTTTGGTTCTTTTTGAATCTCTAATATTGTATTTGCTGATTAATATTTTCCAAGACTGTGACAGTCTCTCTCTCAACTGCTGAAATAGAGCATGTTCTGGACTCTGTGCCTATTACGAAACACAGTAAATATCTACTTGGAGTGGCACGGTGATGCGGCGGTAGAGTTGCTGCCTTACTGCGCCAGAGACCCAGGTTCGATCCTGACTACAGGTGCCGTCCGTACGAAGTTTATACGTTCTCCCCGTGATCGCGTGGGTTTTCTCCGGATGCTCCGGTTTCCTCCTACGTTCCAAGGGCGTACATGTTTGTAGGTTAATTGGCATAAGTAAAGTTTGTAAATTGTCCCTGGTGTGTAGGATAGTGCTAGTGTACGGGTTGATCGGCGCATACTCGGTGGGCCGAAGGGCCAGTTTCCGCGCTGTATCTCTAAACTAAACTAAACAAATTGTTTTGACCAATGCTAATCAAGATACAATGTATTTACATAGTGGAGGCTGTGTTTTGTTCAGATGAAGTAGCTATTTTGCTTGACTTCAGAGTCCTGTTTAGGAATGCACAAATAACATAACATACAATGAGACAATTACTTAGTATTTGGTTGAATACAATTTAGAAACTTGCTTGTAGTGGTTGCAGTTATAACACTGCTACTTAGAAACAGATTTAGTATGAATATGTTCTCCAGATGTGGTCTCATATCGTTGATTTCTTCTTTTATTGTACATTGTCAGTAAATCAACATTATGTAATACCAAAAGTACTTTGCATCTCGAGAGAAGCATCTCAAAGCACGTACTGATTCTTGAGAAGAAACTTTATTTCTGATACCTAGTTTCAATGTAATAAGAGTCACGTTTGTTTTAAAATGCGGAGGACTTTGCGTTCAGAGGGGGGGAGATTGAAAGGGGGTAAAGGGAGTGGAGATGTCAAGAAGCCAAGCCTGTCCCACTTGGGCGTCATTTGCGCGTTATTTATGCGACAGGCCGGTAATGACTGACGCGCAAAAATCGTCTAGCAGTACAACAGTCGCGCGCCAAGTGCTCTTGAGGGCCCTGCTTCTTTTGGGAGCCATTTGCAATGTTGTTCATACTTAGTGTGATCTCCGTGGCAAGGATTTTCCCAATTAAAAATTTTCAAAACTACACACGCTTTATACCCGCATGGTCACGTGGTGTGTCATTTAAATGAAACACAAATGGCGCACCAAAGGGGTACGGCGGCGCATGGTTACGGACGTTGACGCACAGTGACGCATAATAAATTAGCATAGGCAATGTTCGTGCGTCACCGTGCGTAACCATGCGTCACCACGCGCTACACTTTCGCCGTCAGTACGTCAGTGTACGCCATCAGTACGTTAGCGTGCGCAAGGGATAAGTCACGCAGGTGGCGCGCGAGGATTGTGAGCATTACAAAATCCTGGGGTGCCGCGCGTTACCGGGCGTCACTGCATACACCACTACGCATCACTATGCGCCATGCGCGCATCACGACACGCCAACCAATTTTTAGGATGTCGCGTAAATGACGCCCAAGTGGGACAAGCCCTTGATTCCAGCACTTTTTCAGTGTGATGATCCTGCTGATTCGTTATGCTCTCTTTATTTTACATGTCTACGGGTATAACATCGAAGGTGATTGGAATTAATGTAAATGCTAATCGGGAGTCAATGGTAGAAAATGTGAAAGTAATGAAGGCAACAACGAAAGCATCGTCACTCAAAACCTGTGAACATTATCTCAGAGGTAGACTAGAAACTGCAGATTTGCCATATATTGTAGTGGGTTTGAGCAATCTCACATGGATGCCAGCTAATTCTTCACGCTATATTTACTTTTGCAATTGGGGGCATTTTTAAAAGTGATATTTTACGCTCATTTTTGAAAACAATCCTTCCAATGGGATTGCATCCTGATTATATGTAGTGGAAACTTTGATTGACAGCAACAAATTCCAGTCCTCTTTTGTAATCTTCTCTTTATATTGGATTCTTTTAAGTGCTTTGTATGTATTTGTGATTCTACGGGCAATATTTGTATTAACATCAATATTTCATATTTTGATATTGATGCTCATTTTTATCCAAGTTAGATATTCTAAAGCAACATTTTATATGCCCTTTTTTTAAAATACTGAATTCATTTTAATAGTTGTAGGATTGCTAAAGCTCAGTTAATTTTATTACTGGCTATAATCACTTGCCACTCCTCTTCCTCCAGGCAGCTTGTTATTACATTGGTGATAATGGGTTACGTCTGTGGTTGTGCCTGTCTGTTTGAGTTTGTAGCTGACTACATAAAGTGAGCTGCGTTTGGTGAATTACAACATACACGCTAACTCAGCTACACATGGTGCAATGGGGCTCCATGTGAGTAATCAAAATATCAATAAACTTTACCATTGCAGGTTTACAGCTGTAAACCTGAATACATACTGTATTAATGTGACATTTGAGAGGAAGTTAATTTGGCAGTTAAAGGACAATGAGAGTCTTAAACATTTTACGCTAGGATCATGCAGTGAAATGCAGCACCACAAAGAAATAGACATATTTCTGTTCTCCACCATCTCTTACCTTTCAGTGTATCTCATTTCCCATAATATTTTAGCAGTCGTTGAGTTGTAAGGGCCATCCCAATACAATCGCACTCTTTGAGGATGTGTTCAAAGCTTCCTTGAAGAATTGTATCAGCTTAATTAAGCTATTTAAATTAAGCTATTTTCACAAATCATTCTGTAAGGAATGTTTTAACCATTGAGGACTGGTCCTGGTTTTGTTTCTGAATAATATGGTGTCCTGATTTCTATTTGCTACAAGTACATTTTAGTTTATTCTTCCACCTAAGAGAAGAATATATAGTTCAGTGTTAAATAGTGTAACTACGGATAATTGGTCATAATTTCACTACAATTGTGTTGTTCTTATGTGCATTTTTCACAGGATCTAGGATGACTTCTGTGGCCTTGGAGGTGACTTGTGGGACCAATGCGGAAACCACAAACTCTTCCAAAGATGGAGCAGGACGTGACTGAAGAGATGGGCTGATGAGTAGGTTGTGAGGTGGTGAGCTGTTTCCACCCTTTATGCAGGACTTCTGTGTGCTTCTGATGCATGTCTTTGGGGTTCTCGATGCTATTCCAAATAGCCCTCCCACAGTGAGAGATGATGGGTCAGAGCTTCTCCTGGGTCAGTGGGAATGCTGATTTTTTTTCATGAAATCTCTTCAGATGCACAAATTAGGAGAAAGCTGAGCTTCATATTACTGGACCCTCAATTTGATTGTCAACATTGTTATTTATTTCCTCACAGACAAAAGAGCTGATACAATGCCTGAGGTCTAACAGAGTAGGACTTTGATATATTTGTATATGAAAAGATAGAAAAAATCAAATAAATGTTTTAAGATGGCACAAGGGTGAGGTTGTGCAAGGGGAGATATAAGTGTTGAAATGTTGAACTTTATTTTTCATGATGCTTTATTTTTGCAGATGTGGTGCAGAATTTTATTCAACTACTGGCAGAAATGAACAGTCACTGAGCGCACAATTCAATGTAATGCTTTGGATCATCTCATTCTGACTTGGGCCATGAGTTTTACCATTGCTCACCAATTACTGCACCTTCCTGATGTGAATCCATGCATTTGGACGGTTGCACAATAGGCACTATTAAGTATTGGGTGAGGCACATAGTCACGCAGGAGCCAAGGACAATCACCAATTCCCTCTATAATGGCCAGACTAAATTGCGGAAATATTATTACAAATAAGGTTAAGATAAAGTATTTAATGCAAAGTCCAGATTTTTGCATTAAGCTGTAAAGGTGCAATGGGACCAATCATGCTGAACGTGTTAATTCTGGCCAAATTGGAGAGGCCAGGACACTATAATTGAGTAAAGGCTTCTGGGCTGCTAGGCCATTTGGTCAATTTAAATGTGCCTTTTGTAGAAATAGGACCAGCTGCAGAATGGTGCTAGTTTGTCTGGAGCCCAGAAAAGAGCAGCAGGAAGAGAATGAAACATCTGCAGATCCTGACAATTAGGTGCAAATTGCATGGAATAGATTGGATGAATGCAAGTCAGACATACACATTGCATATAATGTTGCAAAGCTTTACTTTTCTAGATGTTGATTGGATTAAGTATTGAGCCTTGTCTGGTCTTCTTGAATATCAACTCACATGTTGCGATGTTTGCTTCTTTTCAGGAGCACCGTTTGAATACATTGTATTAGTCACTGTATTATTGGGTTAGGGAAATGTCTATCGTATACTGTGTTAATCGATATCTGTTATTGAACAGTAAAGAGACCACCCCATGTGGTTCGGGGACATATAAAAGACCGCTCCCTCGAGCTCCTGTGCCGATCTTCTGGGAGAACGCTTAGGACTGCGTGACCTTCAGGAGTGTCTCTGCTTGAGCGAGGCTAAAGAGGGCTTGATCAGGCTGATACAAGGATTGAATCCGCGGTGGTTAGGTATAGTAGTGGAACTGTAATTGTGTTTTGTCAAAATAAAGTTTAGATGCGCAAGTGCTTGACTCAATGTTTTTTTTACTGAAACTAGACCGGGGGGGGAAGCTTATAACGAGCTATTTACAAACTGAACATGTGCCTCATTTTCCCCCATCAGGGGCAAGCAAGGTGATCATCATTGAAGGTCCAATTGACCTGGAGATGGCGCTGCCTGGACCATTCTCTGAAGCAGAATGATCCTTGGTCAGTAGAAATTGAGAACTTAAGGGCGGCACGGTGGTGCAGCAGTAGAGTTGCTGCCTTGCAGCGAATGGAGCGCCGGAGATCCGGGTTCGATCCTGACTACAGGTGCTGTCTGTATGGACTTTGTACGTTCTCCCCATGACCTGTGTGGGTTTTCTCCGAGATGTTCAGATTCCTCCCACACTCCAAAGACGTACAGGTATGTAGGTTAATTGGCTTGGTAAATATTTAAAAAAATTGTCCCTAGAGGGCAATAGGATAGTGTTCATGTGCGGGGATCGCTGGTCTGTGCGGACCCGGTGGGCTGAAAGGGCCTGTTTCCGCGTTGTTTCTCTAAACTCATTCTCCCAATCTGCCCTGATGATCTTTGGACATTTCAAGTTTCACGGTTGTTTCTAAATGTCTGATAATCAAAGATATTTTAAAATACTTGAAGTTAAAAATTAGGGGTAACTTCTTCACACAAAGGGTGATGGTTGTGTGGAATGGACTGCCAGAGGAGGTAGTTGAGACAGGGTCTATTGCAACACTTAAGAAACATTTAGACAGGTAAGTGGATAGGACAAGTTTGGAGGGATATGGACCAAACTCAGTCAAGTGGGACTAGTGGAAGGACATGTTGGCCGGTGTGGGTGAGTTGGGCAGAAGGGCCTGTTTCAACACTGCATGACTCAATGACTATGATTACAAAACCAAAAGTAATTCAAACAGATTTGAAAACAAAACAAATGTAAACTTATTAAAAACATTAATATGAAATTCAAGAAAATGCACCCTAACTTACCTTTCCCGCTCAGGTCAGCCACAACTTCTTCCACTCAGGATGCTTGTGCTCTGCCTTGGATGCAGTGCCGAGTCCAATGGTAGAGTGGAAGACAAATTCCCAGCATTTAACCTCCACCATTTTCTGTACCTCCTGTTATGATGAGATGCGGAAGTCACGAATCTGCTTAACTTTCAACAGAAGGGATGCATTTTTCAGCACAATATATATTGGCTTTCTAAAACTTCAGAAAGGATTGCAGTAAATTGCTAAAATGTTTGCCAATTGCTTTTCTGGAAGAAAATGTATCTGTTCCAGTTTGCAGTTATCTTCTTTCTGTCTGGAGCCAAAATCTGGAATTTATTGGAATCAATCTTTCCTCTATTATATCACTGCTATGATCCCCTACAGTATTTTTGATGGACGACAGAGGAAGCAAATAAAATTAAGGCTTGGGTACTAATGCCTATGCAAAGCACCCTGCAGTCGTATATTGAACTGTTGATGGTCTCGTATAGTCTGTGAACTTAATAAAGTCGAATTGATGGCATGCATGAGGGAGTTAGATAAAGAGGTTCTAGTGAAAAGCTGAGTTGAAAGTTGGATATGAAACCCTGGCAAAAATTGTACATTTTGTACAATAAGCAGTTGCCTTATAGTTATTGACTGTCAACCCAGGGCTCATTAGGTTTTTAATGTCACCAAATATGGAGCTACACTTTCTGTAAAAATGGAATGAAAATCAAAGTATTCATATTTATAAAGGAGAGACTAAATCTGCCTTCATTGCATTGTTTTCCATATGTCAAGTGTCAAGAAGAGTGTTTTATTGTCATAAGAATAGGTGTTGATAGGCTTTTTTTAAGATTGTGCTGGGTCCTGGACAGTTCTTCAGAGATATATGTGCCCCAGGAATTTGAAGTTTTTGACTCTCTCCACCACCGTCATGTCTTTGAAGACAGGTTTGTGGATCCTCGGCCTTCCTCTTCCAAAGTCAACAATCAGTTCCTTGGTTTTACTGATGTTGAGAGCATGGTTGTTGTTATGGCACCATTTGGTCAGTCGATTGCTATCCCTCCTATAATCTGAATCATCATCATCTGTAGTCTGTCCAACAACAGTGGTGTCATTGGCGAATTTGAAGATGGAGTTGGAACTGCGTGTGGCTCCACAGTCATGAGTATAGAGTGAGTAGAGCGGGGGGGCTGAGTATGCAGCTTAGAGGTCCTCCCATGCTGATCATTATCGAGGCGGACGTGATGCTGCCAATTCGTATGGATTATGATCTGTTGATGAGGAAGTTGAAAATTCAGTTGCAGAGGGATGCGCAGAGACCAGGTCCCTTGAGCTTGGTAACCAGTTTGGAAAGGATGATGGGTGTTGAACACTGAGCTGTAGCCTTATGGATGTGTAGCACAACACTCGTGTTTTATTTGTGCAGAATAAAGGCAGAAAATTAGTATTCATACATGTATTATTCTGACAATATAACTTTCTTGGCCTAAGCTTACACAATTTGAGATCTGACAGGTTTACACAAAGTGTAAAACAATTTTGCTCTTGCAATCTGTCAATTTTTCACTCTGAATCAGTAACAATCATACTTTCTTTTTTACTTTCTTATGCTGACAAGATTCTGAATGAATTACATTTAAGATGTTCAATCCCAACTGCAAGGCAAGACTTTTATCTCCTTAATCCAAAGGGAGTTGCTAGGCAAGACACACAATACAACTGTAGGTATCACTTTGCAGATCTTCAGATGTTGGTAATGTTGATAACATTATTAAGTGATATTTGTTTCTGTTTAGGTTGTAACGATTTAATCTCCGCATTTCTTGTGTATTTTTAGTATGTGGCATAAATTTTAAATTAAATTTGGGCATTATTGCATCTGTTGAGGGAGGTTATATATTACTGGATAAATTCATTTTTGGTTATTAAATCAAAATATCACTCTTCATGGCTTTCTACACAGTGGAGCGCGTAACTCATCTGTTTGGATTAGTATGTCATACTTCCAATACATCCATTACCTTTTCATGCTATCTTGTTTGTGTGGGGTTTATCTTTAATCATCAAGTTCTGCAATTCTCCCCCACAATCAAGGGAATCCCATCAATTCAATTTAAGTCTAGTCTATAATTAAAGACTAAAAATATCTTACTCTTAACCTGAATAGTTAGTTGATTCCTCAAAATCTAATTCTTAACCTCTCTGTCTTTGCAAGATACTGCCTTCTGTGTGTGGGTGCATCCCAAATCTATGCACATTTTCCTCATTATCCAACAGTGCAACTTTCCTCTCTCGGATATATTCTTAACCACAGATGCAGTTATAATCACTTATTTTCTCATTCCCACAATATTGCTTTTGGAATCCTCTAATGATCTTCATTTTTCCCTAACCTATTTATAAACGGGTGTCGGAGGTTATGGGGAGAATGCAGGAGAATGACGTTAGGTGGGAGAGATAGATCACCCATGATTGAATGGCGGAGTAGACTTGATGGGCCGAATGGCCTAATTCTGCTCCTATCACTTATGATCTTATGAAAGTAGTACACATTGGTAACTTTATTAGAAAGCATTTAGTGTACATGCAGAATGTGGCATTACCCAGCCCTATCTTCCTCAACTAGATCCTAATGCTTTCACAAATGAAGCAAAGCAGTTTGCCTGAAGTGCAAGATGAGCAGACCATTCCTCCAAATAAATTTTATGTTGGATTGATGCCATTGTATTCCACTGTCTCTTTCTCTTATTTGTTCACTTAACTCTCTTGCTTTCAACAGTCTCGAGGCTACATGAAACAGCGGCTGACGTTCTTTCGATGCTCCTCAAATACTCATCACTCAAATAACCATTTGTCCTTATTTTGTTGAGGGTCGAGTTTCATTTAAACTCTTCAGAGATGCTCCATGAGTTATTTTATAAAATTAAAATTGCTATTTAAATGCAAATTGCTGCTCCAAACTTGCAATACATATGCTGTGGTTTAGAATGTGCTTTGATGTGCTTTTGTTGATAAGATTCAGCAAAATGAATAATAAATTAAGCTTAATTTTCAGTTGAAGATTTGTTATGATCAATATTTAGCTTCGAACAAAATCATACACTAAGGAAGCATTATATTGCTTGGGATATTGTGCTGTCAAACACAAATTGGGTAGAGCCAATTGTGGTAAAATGAGGTGGCAAACCAATTTAAAAATGGAAGGCAAAATAATGATGAGTGTTGCATCAGTCCTCTTGTAAAATTGAAGCTGGTGAGCATTGATAGAAAAGGGATTGGTATTCCTTCTAGCATCAGTGTCATGAGTTCTTCAGGGAAGAGTCAACTTCCACTCTTTCATAGAAACATAGAAATTAGGTGCAGGAGTAGGCCATTCGGCCCTTCGAGCCTACACCGCCATTCAATATGATCATGGCTGATCATCCAAATCAGTATCCCATACCTGCCTTCTCTCCATACCCTCTGATCCCCTTAGCCACAAGGGCCACATCTAACTCCCTCTTAAATATAGCCAATGAACTGGCCTCAACTACCCTCTGTGGCAGAGAGTTCCAGAGACCCACCACTCTCTGTGTGAAAAAATTTCTTCTCATCTCCGTCCTAAAGGATTTCCCCCTTATCCTTAAGCTGTGACCCCTTGTCCTGGACCTCCCCAACATCGGGAACATCATTCATCAATGATCTTTCCATTATAAGGTCAGATTTGGGGATGTTCGCTGATGATTGCACAATGTTCAAATTCCATTTGCAATTCCTCAGAATATGAAGCAGTTCCATGGCTGTGCGGAACATGATCTAATCAATGTACTGATCGAGAGTGATACATGGCAAGTATCATTAAGTGAAAAATTCTCCAGTGAACATCTCCAGCAAAAGAGTTACCTTTACATTCAATGATATTACCAGTGTCTAGGCCCAGGGATCACCATTGATCAGAGAAACTCAACTGGACCAGCTACATGTAAAGCATGCCTGCAAGAACAAGTGAGAGTTTAGACATACTGCGATGAGTGACACGTTTTCCATCATTTACAAAGAAAGTAGGACTGTTAAGAAGTATTTTCCTCTCACCTGTGTGAGTGCAGCTTCAACAGATCAAGACATTCAGCCCCTTCCAGGGAAAAGTACTCTACATGACTGGTGTTTCTTGGCTCTAATGTGTGTCCTCTACAAAATACACTGTACTTTCTTGCACTACTGATAGACAAGCCTAGTTCATTGTCATTGTCATAAAGACAAGTACAGTGAGGAGACACAGGTATAGTGAAAATCTTGCAGCATTACAGGCACATAGACTCAGACAACATGCAAAACATTAATTATACATAATGCATACTTTTCTCAAAAATTGTGCAAGAGTGAAAAAAAAAGATTGTGTACAAAAAGAAGGCATTAGCACAGACACAATTAGAAAAACAAAGTTCATGGTAGTGTAAGAGCTGTTGTGTTTCCAAAGTCAGATTAGGATTGAGCATGACTGTTCAACTACCATACAGTTGTAGGGAAGTAGCTCTCTGGCTTCTGCACCTCCTGGTTGGCAATAACAGCAAGGAGAGGCCTTACCGAGATTTTGGTGATCCTTGACTTCTTGATGTTGGCTACTTGAGGCAGTGCCTCATGGATGCTTTCGATAGTGGGGAGGGCTGTGCCAATGATGTACAGGCCTAAATCCACATTTCTCTGTAGATCTTGCATTCCGGCTTCAAGGAAGGAACCTTGAAACTTGTGACCTTAGACGCTAAAGACGTCAAATGCTTCAGATATATGGGAACATCACCATCGTGTACTAGAAATGAATTGCTTTTCATTCATTGTTGCTGGGACTCAATTAAAAACTCAAGAAAAGGCAGGAGGAGCCAATTTCCCTGCTCACGCTGTTCTGCCATTCAATATGATGATTGATCCTTTATCTCTATTGTCACTTTCCTGTATTAACTGCATACCTCTTGATTCCCTTAATATCTAAAAATATGTCCATCTGTGCACACTGAGTAACTGAGTTTCCACAGTCCTCTTGGGAAGGGAATTCTAAAGACTCTCTACCCTCTGGGTAAAGGCATTTATTCGAGTCTCAGTCCGTGAATCCCCTTTGAGAATGTAACCCCTGGTTTTAGATAACTTTGCCAGCAAAAAACATCAACTGAGCATTTACTGTGCTAGGTATTTTTGGCATTTTCGTGAGGTAACCTCTCATTCTTCTGAAACATTCTTCAATATCATGGGATTTCCCACCCCATCTCCCAACAACATCGTGGAGTAACTTCACCGGAGTGAATACAACACTTCCAGAAGACAAAAAAAGTCACAGGACTACTGGAGTAACTCAGTGGGTCAGGCAGCATCATGGAGAACACGGATAGGTGATGTTTCAGATTGGGTCTCCTTAGTGAATTTTTTTTTGTAAACTAGTTTCGGGTCGGGAGCCCTTTGTGTCTTTTTTTTCGTAAACCAGCATCTTCTTCAGGAAGTTCCTACACTTCCAGGAGACAATTTGCCATCATCTTCACAAGGGGAATAATAGATGGGCAAAAAATGCTACCCCTGCCAATTACAATAGATTCTGAATAAATTTCACGTTCACTATTTTAAAATCCTTACAATTGGCCCAAGCACTTTGCAAGAGGGAGGGTAAAAATGATTCCAAGTTTTTTGTTGCCATAGTGGGTGGCAATATTTATGAAACATTATAAATTCTTAAGCACATTATAAATGGGCATTTCCCATGTAAATGTCAAAACTGTATTGCATTCTCCTAAAAGAAATTGTTATGGCGTTTAAGTTTTTCATCCATTAACAATTTCTGCCTGGACTGTGTTGTACTGTGTTGTCCCAAATTGACAAGTTAGAAAATATCTACATGTTATTGCGCTCATGAGATCCTTTTCATAGTTAGAATGTTTTTTTTTTAAATCCTTCCAGTCGTACATTACTATTTGTAGAAGATTTTTCTACTACTATTTATTTAGTTTTCTCAGCTTTGTACTGATGTCTTTACATTTCTTTATTGATGTTTCCTTTATTTATTTCCTGTGAACTATCATTTTAAAGGGTTGCTATTTGACCACTAGGCAGCATCTTTTTAACGTGCTTGTGTGTGATATTTTTTTCTCGCTCTCTTACGTTGTAAGAATTGTTGTTAATGCACAGTGGCATGAAGGAGTATGATCTAAATCCCTGTCGTCAGTGGAGGATTGCTGTGGGAACAAAGTTAAAAAAGCTGCCATCTTCAGAGTGAAGCAAAAGTCTGAGTGGTTAGGCTGGTGCATATAAATTCATGATCTGGAGGTAAACCTGCAGCAACTGCACCATGGCCTTCCTCCCACTATCCTTCTGTTACTCCTGTGACGCCTTCTAGAATTGGGGAAATAAAAGCCCCACCATAGTCTTATGGTGAGAGGGGAAAGAGAGGAACATGAGAGACAACGCTTTAACTGAGGGACTGGTGGATATATGGAACGAGCTGCTGGAAGAGGTAGTGAAGCAAGTACTATAACAGGATTTAAAAGGCACTTGAACAGGTACATGGATAAGAAAGATATAGAGTGATTATGGGCTAAATGTGGGCAAATGGGACTAGCTTAGATGGAGCGTCTTGGTCATTATGGATGAGTTGGACCGAAGGACCCGTTTCCTTGCTTTAAAGTATTCTGTTGAAAGTTTGTATATTCATTCTCCTGCCATCCTCTTCCCATTTTTCTCGGCCACCTGCCCATAAGCACCCTCTCATCCACACTACCACCATATTCCGATTCCAATCTAACCCTAACACCTCCTCTCTTTGCCATTAATACCTTCCCTAGGAGTCTGACTACAACAATTCAAGACAAATGGGTCATGTCTATCCATTTGAAGTCAGGTAGGGTCAACTTAAAGAGAAAAATGTCTCCGGTCTCAGGTCAGATTGGGACAACTTAGTTGTTTGTGTAAATGCATTACTTGGTGCATTGAGATTGCTGGCTGGCAGTGTACATGCCATATCAAGGGGAGGAACTGTGGCTGGGAGATGCCTGTGACCTGAGTAAACAAGTTTTGGGAACAGTCTGGGAGAGAAGTGTCAGTGGGAACATTACCAATGAGACTCCTGGAAAGCCGCTGACCCAGTGAGGCTCCATAGTGGACCAACAATCTAGTGGAAAGCTAGATCATCAACTTTGACCTCATCCCCTCACTGAGATTGCAATCTGCTGATTGAAAGTGCCCAAGTAAAAGATGCCGATCCCAGCTCCATGCATTAAACCCAAAAAGAATCCCGAGCTGGTGTCCGTATCTAGAACGTATCTAATAACCATATAACCATATAACAATTACAGCACGGAAACAGGCCATCTCGGCCCTTCCAGTCCGTGCCGAACATTTATTTTCTCCTAGTCCCATCTACCTGCACTCAGACCATACCACTCCATCCCCTTCCCGTCCATATACCTATCCACTTTACTTTTAAATGTTAAAATCAATCCTGCCTCCACCACTTCTGCTGGAAGCTCATTCCACACAGCCACCACTCTCTGAGTAAAGAAGTTCCCCCTCATGTTACCCCTAAACTTCTGTCCCTTAATTCTCATGTCATGCCCTCTTGTTTGAATCTTCCCTACCCTCAATGGGAAAAGCTTATCCACATCAACTCTGTCTATCCCTTTCATCATTTTAAAGACCTCAATCAAGTCCCCCCCTTAACCTTCTGCGCTTCAACGAATAAAAACCTAACTAGTTCAACCTTTCTCTGTAACTTAGTTGCTGGAACCCAGGCAACATTCTAGTAAATCTCCTCTGTACTCTCTCTATTTTGTTGACATCCTTCCTATAATTAGGGACCAAAATTGTACACCATATTCCAGAATTGGTCTTACCAATGCTTTGTACAATTTTAACATTACTTCCCTACTCCTATATTCAATGCTCTGATTTATAAAGGCCAGCACACCAAAAGCTTTCTTTACCACCCTATCTACATGCGATTCCACCTTCAGGGAACTATGCACAGTTATTCCGAGATCCCTCTGTTCCACAGCATTCCTCAATTCCCTACCATTTACCATGTACGTCCTATTTTGATTTGTCCTGCCAAGATGTAGCACTTCACACTTATCAGCATTAAACTCTATCTGCCATCTTTCAGCCCACTTTTCCAAATGGCCCAAACCTCTCTGTAGACTTTGAAAATCTACTTCATTATCCACAATAAAGGCCCCAGGCAGCGACGGTTTCCCTATAGAATGGTATAAAATATTTCGGAACCCACTTCTTCTGAGAACCTTTAACTGGATTATCAAAGAAGGCAAGACACCCCCATCATGGAAAGAGGCAATTATAACATTAATCCCCAAAGAGTACAGAGACAAGGAAAATTGTACCAACTGCAGACCGATATCAATTCTAAATGTGGACTATAAATTATATTCTTCAATTATCTCCAAACGATTTGAAAAGTTCATGCCAGATTTAATTGATGAAGACCAGACTGGTTTTATAATAGGCAGACCAACACAGGACAGTATTAGAAGAACCCTACATATAATACACAAGATTCAAGAGGAAAGTACACCCACTGTCCTGATGAGCCTAGATGCGGAAAAGGCTTAATTGCGAATTCTTATATCAAACACTAGAAAGATTTGGCTTTACCGAAGATTCAATTCAAGTTATTAAAGCAATTTACCAGCAACCTACTGCAAGGGTAAAGGTGAATGGATCCTTGGTTTGTGAGATTTGTGTTAGGAAGAGGAACGAGACAGGGATGTTGTCTTAGCCCTACCCTGTTTGCTGTATGTATTGAACCATTGGCTCAAGCGATTCGTCAAGATAGGGAATTGAGGGGAGTACCTATAAGAGACAGAGAACATAAAATTGGCCTTTTTGCAGATGATGATGTATCTCACGGACGTAAACATCTCATTTCCAAGGATGATGGGGATCATAGAGAAATTTAATTTTTATGCAGGATATAATGTGAATATTTCAAAAACTCAAACCCTTCTATTTAATTGTCCTCCACCAGAAGAAATCAAACGAAAGTATAATATTAAATGGAATTCAAAATCAATCAAATACCTACGGGTACATATAACAAAAAATATATCAATGTGGTATGGGGCCAATTATAATCACATCAACCAAAACATAAGAAAGGATATAGAAAGATGCTCCACCTACCCAATAGATTTTTGTAGTAAGATAAATGTGGTGAAAATGAATATTTTGCCAAGGCTATTGTACTTGTTTCAATCTCTGCCAATTGAGGTACCATTAAAACAATTCACGGAATGGGATCAATTAATATCTGGATTTATTTGGGGAGGAAAGAAGGCCAGAATTCGATACACTACACTCCAGTTGCCAAAGGACAAAGGTGGAATGGAACTTCCAAATTTTAGGATATATTTCTATGCAGCTCAACTTAGACCACTAATTAATTGGTGTGAGGACAGCTATATAGCTGGGTGGAAAGAGATTGAGACATATATCTCTGACATCCACATCCAAACACTCTAGGGAGAAAAATTACTTCCTGGACATATCAGGAGTATAATCGATTCAATAACGATATTTACTTTAGAAACCTGGTTCACTCTTACCAGACAACGTAAACTGAATAAACGACAAAAAGTACTAAGATGGATAGCTTTGGATAATGAATTTAAACCAGGGAAGTATGACTCAACATTTAAAGAGTGGATGAAGAAAGGAATGACTGCATTTTGTACAGTTATTGAAAATGGAGACCTAAGAAGTTTTCAAGATTTGAAGGATAGATTTGCACTCCTGAGCCAAGACTTGTTTAGATACCTCCAACTGAGAGTTTATTACAATAAAAAAGTAAAAAGGGAGGCACTAGAAGAAAATAATCCAGTGATAGAAGTGATAGTTATTGCGTATCATCAAAAAACATTAAGGATTATTTCTAAACTTTATCATAGTTTAATGGAATGTCCAGCTAAAACTACATTTTATGTAAAATTGAAGTGGGAAAAGGAATTGAACATCACAATCTCAGAAGAAGAATGGCATCATATGTGTGTAACACTACAGACATCCACTAATTCACAAAAATGGAGGGAATTTAATTGGAAATTTTTGATTCTTTCTTTATTACGCCTAACATTAAAAGCAAGAAAATTCTAAGGCAGCAAACATGCTGGAGGCAATGTGGCCAAACAGGCGCAAATCATGCACCTGGAGTCCACACATATTTCTGGAGTTGCCCAAAAATAGAACCATTTTGGGACATAGTGAATTAGGAATTAAAGGAGTTATTTGGATATATAGACTCCAAGAAGAGTTCCATTTTATACCTGGGTAATATAACTACAGTGGTGCTGAAGGAAGATCATTACTTGGTTAAAATCCTACTCACAGCTGTCAGAAAGGCCATTACAAGAAAATGGCTTGTAGCAGACACACCCGGATTTAGACAATGGTTAGACATAGTACAGGAAATATTTGTCATGTACTATTTTTAGTATAGTACAGGAAATATTTGTCAAATATTTCACATATTCTCTAAGAGTGAAAGAAGACGAGTTTAACACAACATTGGAAAAAAGGATTAGATATAAAAGTAAAGACATTAACACTATAACTTTATTGACAATAATGTAAGTTATTGGAAAATGTTTTAATAAGAAAATAGTTCTGTATACTGCATCATTAATTGTAAACTGAACCCCCCGCTGCACTGTTGTACGTTTCGCTGTAATGTTGTATGTTTCGTTGTTATATTTGCGTTTTATTTGTGTATACATAAAAGCAATAAAGACTCAAGTGAAAAAAAAACAGAAGGGTTTCGACCCAAAATGTCACCCATTTGTTCTATCCAGAGATGCTGCTTGTCCTGCTGAGTAACTCCACATTTTGTGTCTATCTTCGGTGTAAACCAGCAACTGCAGTTCCTTCCTACACTTACTTTCATGAAGTGTGACTATCTGGGTGCCCAAGAAAGAGATGTTATTGGGATAGTGAAGCTGCAAGCAGTCTATGTGGTTGATGAGATACAAACAATGAAGGGAGGAGAATGATGCAGGCGGGGCTACAGTTTTCCCACTGAAATGCTTAACTTTACAAACTTAGGAAATCCATTCCTTTTTTGTCACTAATTACTATCCACGTGAAATGAAGGTATAGACTTAATAACAGATGAAGGAGTGAAAGAAGACGGGATGAAAATAAGAAGTGGGGCAAAAGAGCAGAACAAGAAAAGGACATATTTGGAGGCTGAAGCGGCAAAACCAAGACAACAGAGAAAGGCTTCTGTGTTCAGTGTCGCGGAAGATTGATTTGTGCGTGCGTGTGCACATCTTGAATTTTTTTTACTACTCTACTATGTGAGAGCTTAGTGCATGATAATTATAATGACATTTTATGTTCGACATAATATCTGAAGATCATTTTAGAAAGATTCTTCTGTTCTTAAAGGGAAACTGGAGATGTTGAAAATGTTCACCTCATTTTTGAAATGGAAGCACACACCAGTTAGCGTGTTTTAAACAAGAATGGAGGTTACTTTTTCCCACAGAAGACATTCTTATTTAGCACCAATTAGTTCCAAATAATTGAATGTTTGTTTTACAGCTGAATGCACATTAAGAACTGTTTTGAGACTGCACAAATTAATTACATTTGATGTGCTTTCAGTCAGCAGGGAGAGGAACTTACATCACATTATTCCAGGCTGGATCCAAGCCAAGTACCAGCAATCAAAAGGCAGTACTTTGACCTGACTTGCCGTGTAGCCCATTTTCCTCTCTATGGTTCCAGGTCTTTCTGTGAAAGTGGAGAATATATCCTTTTGGTGATTAATGCGTTCATGGTGCATTATTCAGCAAAAAAACATATCTGTACTGCTGTTAAGGTTGAACAGGTTGTGTACAGTTTTGGTCTCCTAATTTGAGGAAGGACTTCCTTGTGATTGAGGCAGTGCAGTGTAGGTTCATGAGATTGATCCCTGGGACGGCAAGACTGTCATATGAGGAAAGATTGAAAAAACTAGGCTTGTATTCACTGGAGTTTAGTAGGATGAGGGGATATCTTATAGAAAAATATAAAATTATAAAAGGACTGGACAAGCTAGATACAGGAAAAATGTTCCCAATGTTGGGCGAGTCCAGAACCAGGTGCCACAGTCTTAGAATAAAGGGGAGCTCATTTAAGACTGAGGTGAGAAAAAACTTTTTTACCCAGGAAGTTGTGAATTTATGGAATTCCCTGCCACAGAGGGCAGTGGAGGCCAAATCACTGGATGGATTTAAGAGAGAGTTGGATAGAGCTCTATGGGATAGTGGAGTCAAAGGATATGGGGAGAAGGCAGGCACGGGTTATTGATAGCGGACAATCAGCCATGATCACAATGAATGGCGGTGCTGGCTCGAAGGGCCGAATGGCCTCCTCCTGCACCGATTTTCTATGTTTCTATGTAACACTAACTGTAAAACAAACTGATTTTCCATCGGGGAAGTTATAGAGTCATAGAGTGACACAGCATGGAAACAGGCCCTTCAGCCCAATTTGCCCACACCGGCCAACATGTCTTGGCTGCACTAGTCCCACCAGCCCACGCTTGGTCTATATCCCTCAGAACCTGTCCTATTCATGTACCAGTCTAACTGTTTCATGAACGTTGGGATAGTCCTTGCCTCAACTGCCTCCTCTGGCAGCTTGTTCCATTCCCCTACCACCCTCTGTGTGAAAAAGTTACCCCTCAAGGTCCTATTAAATCTTTTCTCTTTCACAGAAGTCACAGATAAATCTAATTGTATCCTTTCCCAATATCTGCATTGAATCAGATGATCAGCATTATGAGATCAAAAGCAAGATGCTCATTCTATGATTAGCAACATGTGATTGTCATACCACAAAGTACATTATGCAGCTGGGTACTGATCGTAAAACACATTTTGGACAACTAAAGGTAAACTTTAGTACTTTTTGCATTACTTTAATCTTTATTAATTACATTATGCCATCTAAGGGCATTCGCAGTTTATATATAATGTAATAGAAACAGAAAATAGGTGCAGGAGGAGGCCAGTTGGCCCTTCAAGCCAACCCATTCATTGTGATCATGGCTGATCGTCCCCAATCAATAACCTGTGCCTGCCTTCTCCCCATATCCCTTGATTCCACCAGCCCCTAGAGCTCTATCTAACTCATATAATCTATCATATAGCTATTAAAACTCTGATCTTGGATGTATGTGTGTGTGTATGATCACATCTTCCCAAAAAAAAATGACGCACTAACTGTAAAAGGGTAGCAATAATCTATGATCGCTGCCCGAAATGCATGCTGGTACATAGATACATAGACAACAGGTGCAGGAGTAGGTGATTTGGCCCGTCGAGCCAGCACCGCCATTCAATGTGATCATGGCTGATTATCCACTATCAGTTCCCCGTTCCTGCCTTCTCCCCATACCCCTTGATTCAGCTAACTCTAAGAGCTCTATCTAACTCTCTTTTTAATGCATCTAATGAATCGGCCTCCTCCACCTTCGGTGGCAGAGAATTCCACAAATACACAACTCTTGGTGTGAAACAGTTTTTCCTCATCTCAGTTCTAAATGGCCTACCCCTTATTCTTAAACTGTGGTCCCTGGTTCTGGACTCCCCCAACATTGGGAACATGTTTCCTGCATCTATCGTGTCCAATCCCTTAATAATTTTATATATTTCCATAAGATCCCCTCTCATCCTTCTAATGATGAAGTGATGCTGTTAATTGTGCAGAGTGAAAACTTCAGTTTACTTTGCTTTGTACCAACAGAAGAAACGGATTTTAATTGAAATTCTAATCTTGCTTTGCAAAGAGTTAGAAAGTCAAGTTACCTGTACTTGTATAACCATTATATTGCAATCTGGCTGATGATCACTTGTTGGATTTTGTTTTGCAAACCTGTGCCAAAAAGTATAATAGGTCACCATCAATACTTCAATGTTGATGTAATTGAGATGTTTCCAAAAGATGATTCTAATAGCTTTTGCTTTTCACCTGTGCCAAAACAAGGAAACCTTTTATTTCAATAGAAAATTAGGCCAGTTGCATAAAAACCGGGCTCATTGGTTTTTTAAAGTTCCATTTGTTTCCCACCTAAAATACTGATTTTAGTAGGTGTCACAAATTATCTGCCTTGTTTCCAAAATTCAAATGTTTTCCTGATTAGACTGAGAAATGCAGTACCTGATAATCATCAGTTTTTTATTGATTTATTTTGTTCATTTAGGGGATGTGAACGTCATTGGCAATGCTAGCAATTATTGTCTGAAGAAGGGTTTTGACCTGAAACATTGCCTATTTCCTTCGCTCCATAGATGCTGCCTCACCCGCCGAGTTTCTCCAGCATTTTTGTCCGCCTTCGATTTTCCAGCATCAGCAGTTCCTTCTTAAATACTAGCAATCATTGTCTTTTCCTAATTGCCGCTGATCTGAGGAGACAGTTAAGATCAGCCACTTTTGTGGGTTGGATTTGCAGATAGATCAAACCGGAGAGTGAATCAGATTGGTTTGTGCACTGGTCTGGTAGTTTACTCGTAACCTCTCATGCCACAATTATGTGGTGCCTTGAACATGACTTTGTGCAATTCAAACATGTGTCTCTGGGTTAAAGGTCCAGAACTTCAGCTGCTAATTTGCTAATCCAGTAATTTATCCACCTTGCTAACATTTACTCCGTTTGTAGAGAAAACTCTAATGTCAGAGTAAAGCCTTTATCTTTCAGCTGACACAGAAACATAGAAACATAGAAAATAGGTGCAGGAGGAGGCCATTCGGCCCTTCGAGCCAGCACCGCCATTCAATATGATCATGGCTGATCGTCCGCTATCAATAACCCGTGCCTGCCTTCTCCCCATATTCCTTGACTCCACTAGCCCCGAGACCTCTATCCAACTCTCTCTTAGATCCATCCAGTGATTTGGCCTCCACTGCCTTCTGTGGCAGGGAATTCCATAAATTCACAACTCTCTGGGTAAAAAAGTTTTTTCTCAGCTCAGTCTTAAATGACCTCCCCTTTATTCTAAAGATGAAAGGGTCTGGCCCAAAAGGTCACCTATTCCTTTTCTGCAGAGGTGCTGCCTGACCCACTGAGTTACATTTTGTTTCTATCTTTACTCGAATGTTGCAAATAGCTTGATCTTTCTCTTGGAATGTTACATTCCTTGCAATTTTTTATATCTTATATGGTTAAGATGATCTCACATTCCATTTCAACAATATTCTCCCTCCTACTTAGAATAGTTTTGCAAATGAGTGGGCCTTTCGGCCCACAATGTTTGTGCCAAACATGATGCAAAGTTAAACTATCTTATCTGTCTGTACATATCCATATCCCTCTATTCACTGCACTTCATGTGCCCACCTAAAAGCCTCTTCAACATCTTCCTCCGCCACCACCCCAGGCACCCACTTGGCTCTGTGCAAAAACAACCTGTCCTGTACATCTCCACGAAAATTTTCCCACTCATCTTATAACTATGCTTTCTGGAACATTCCACCCTGGGAAAATGGTTCTGACTCATAATGTTATACACTTATATTAAGCCTCCCATCAACCTCCAAAATTTGAGATAACACAATCCAACCTCTAGCTGTAGCTCTAGGCAGCATTCTGGTAAACCTCCTCTGCATCCTCTGCAAAGCCACACCTTTCTTGTAATAGGGTGCCCGTATCTGCATGCAATACCTCACATGCAACCTAACCAAAGTCATGTAGAGCTATACCTACGTTTTCCTCCAATGATATCTGTTCCCTATTTTGTCACCCACCTCCTTTTCCACCCTTTCCCCTCTGCTAGCCATGTCCAACCTTCTTTTTCATCTTCCATCATATTTTGACTGAAATATTATTGACTGTGAAAGGGAAGATATATGCATTTCATTTAGAATTATAATTGTTGAAAACAAGATTAAACAACTTCTTTAAATGGAATTAACTATTAGCAAGAGTAGAAATTGCAGCGGAATTCAATGCAATTTTATCAACTGCAAGACAGAGGAAGATAATGTTTCCACTGATAACCTTCAGTCACAACTGGAGAAAGGACGAGGTGAAGGCCACCTTTTTAAAATATACTAGACTAAGTGGGACCTGTTGGGTCCCATGTTCACACGGGAGGGCTGGTTCCCCAACGCAACATTCCACCTCTCCACCAATTCCAACATTAGTGGCCAGTGGGGGGGGGGGGGGGGGGGCTTTCTGAAGTGCTAGTGGGCTGAAGGGACTGGTTTCCACAGGGCTAGTATGGACATTGTGGGCCGCATGGATTCTTGGGCTGGCAGCTCTGTCACTCAGGCCTGGTGGGCTGGCAGCTCAGTCTCTCAGGCCTGCTGGGCTGGCAACTCAGAAACCACCAGATATTCTGCCCAAAACAATTGAGAGACTCTGTGAGCGAGAAGGGGGAGAGGGTGGAGAATCAATTTTAGATATATTTCATCTTTTTCTGGATCACAACAATGAAGGAGGAAAGTCTATCCTGGTCTGGAACTCACAGAGAGCCAATGAAGGTTGGGAGGAAAATACTGGGGTGAGGTTACATACTTGCAGGGGGAATACTTACTGATGGGTCAAAGGGACCCCTGGGCTAGTACCGGCCTGATGGGCCGAATTGGCTCTTTAAAAAAAAGTCTGAGTGAAATCACAGTGAGAGGCACTTTTTCTGGACTTTTCCCGGTCTGGCAAAGGCCTTTTGGACCAAAATTCTCCTCCTTGGTAATTATGGGCATTTCACGGCTAATAGGAGCCTTGTGGGCTGAAATTAGTGGTTCCCGGTAGGCCAAACAACTCTTTTCATTTCATTTCCATTTATATTGCAGTTTCAAGCACAGGGCAGGCCAAACAGCTCATTGCATCTTCATTTCATTTCCATTTCCATTGCAGTTTCAAACACAGGGCAGGCCAAACAGCTCATTGCATTTTCATTTGATTTCCATTTCCACTGCAGTTTTAAGCACAGGGCAGGCCAAGCAGCTCTTTGCTTTTTCATTTCCATTTCCACTACAGTTTCAAGCACAGGGCAGGCCAAACAGCTCATTGCATTTTCATTTCATATTTATTTCCATTGCAGTTTCAAGCACAGGGTAGGCCAAACAACTAATTGCATTTTAATTTCATTTCCACTGCAGTTTCAAGCACAGGGCAGGCCAAACAGCTCATTAAATTTTCATTAAGGGCTAACAAATCATTTATTGCAAGTACATTGCAGACTCACAGTTCAGTTGATTCACAGCTTAGAATCATGGTTGTGGCATCTCCCTCACGATCTTCCAGAGTCACCGACTCACATCCAGGCATCCAGGGTTTTATAGTCCTGCTCCCACCCCCCATCCTCCCAGAAGGGGTATTACCTTCATCATGGTGATTGACAGGCAAGAGGACCAATCAGCTGATCTCAAGATTTTTAAAACTCTCATAACTTTTTTTTTCATTGATCGGAAAAATCCTCGGGTCTGCCTCAGCGGAGTCGGACGGTGAGTAAGATAGCCAAAATTCATAGCGATATAGGGTAGCATTTATTCTAAAATCAAAATAAAGCACAGACAGGAAGTGGTCAAGATGCGACATTTAGTGAGATAAGATTAAAGAAAATGTATAATGGCTCAGCCTCTGTAGCAAAAGACTGTTACCACAAAGAAACAGTCAAAAATTTTAATTCTCCACAGCAACTAATATTTTTATTTGAAAACTTTCCCTGAAAAGCATTAAAGAATTAAAGTAAGTAAAAGAACTCCAAAATTCATGTGAACATGAGACGGGAGCAAGAATAGACATTTTTCACAGAACGGGGATTCCCCTCCCCAACTATAGATGAGGCTATCACCAGGGTCTCCTCCATACCCCTCAAAACTGCCCTCTCTCCCCATTCCCCCACTCGCAACAAGGGCAGAATCCCCCTGGTCCTCACCTTTCACCCCACCAGCCGGCACATACAACACATAGTCCTCCGCCAGTTTCGCCACCTCCAACGTGACCCCACCACTCGCCTCATCTTCCCATCCCTCCCCCCCCCCCCCCCCCCCGTCTGCCTTCTGCAAAGACCACTCCCTCCACAACTCCCTTGTGAATTCTTCCCTTCCATCCTGCTCCACCCCTTCCCCGGGAACTTTCCCTTGCAACCGCAAGAGATGCTACATTTGTCCCTTTACCTCCCCCCCCCCCCCACTCCTTTCAGGGACCCAAGCAGCCCTTCCAGGTCTGACAGAGGTTCACCTGCACCTTCTCCAACCTCATCTACTGCATCCGCTGCTCTCAATATCGGTGAGACCAAGCGGAGGCTTGGCGATCATTTCGCCGAACACCTCCGCTCGGTGCGCAATAACCAACCCAACCACCCGGTGGCTCAGCACTTCAACTCCCACTCCCATTCCGTATCCGACCTCTCTGTCCTGGGCCTCCTCCATGGCCAGATTGAGCAACACAGCAAATTGGACGAACAGCATCTCATATTCCGCTTGGGGAGTCTGCTTCCAAGATGGCGTCGCGTGCACAACGCGAGGCTCTGCGTCTCCGTAGTTTTAGCGAGATAGTTTTTTTTTTCCTATTTATACTTACCTTAGTTTTCGCCCGGAGCACTCGAGCGAAGACTCTGTACGGCCGTCAGGAGCTACTGGAGCTCGGACGTCTCTACGAACCGAGCACCAGAAGCCACAACTTTAAACTGCCGCCGGAGATCATCAGGTCACCGTGGTCTAGCGGACCCGCTCTCCCAACAGGTAGTGGCCGGAGGCGGCGCAGGGACCGCAAACAGCGACGGGGGAAACGCGGAGGCCACCGGGTTAGGCTGAGATCAGACCCGCACCAGCCAGCTCTGCCCAGCATCTTCCTCGCGAACGTCCGGTCCCTGGTGAGTAAAACCGACGAACTTCGGCTGCGCATCACCACACACAGACGGATCGCCGACTGCAACGCCATGGTCTTCACCGAGACACGGCTCACCGACAACATTCCCGACAACGCCGTCGAGCTGGAGGGGCGCACTGTCTTCAGGGCCGACAGATCTGCGGAGGAATCCGGTAAGACCAAGGGCGGCGGACTGTGCATCTATGTGAACAACTCATGGTGCACAGACGCTGTCAGGATTGGTAGCCACTGCTCTGCTGACCTAGAATACCTGATGTTAAAGTGCAGGCCCTTCTATCTGCCCAGGGAATTCACATCGACTGTCATCACTGCAGTCTATGTACCCCCGGACGCTAATGCCAGGCTTGCAATGGAAGAGCTGCAAGCTGCTATCAGCAAACAACTAACTGCCCACCCAGAGGGGGCTTTTATTGTTGCTGGCGATTTTAACCACTCCAACCTAAAAACTGTGCTCCCCAGATTCCACCAACATGTCTCCTGCCCAACCAGAGGTAACAATATTTTGGACCTAGTTTATACTAATATTACTGAAGCATACAAAGCCCTTCCCCTCCCCCACCTGGGACAGTCTGATCACCTCTCTTTGTTCCTGCTCCCCAAATACACACCTCTGATCAGACGTGTGAAACCTACCGCGAGGACAGTGAAGGTCTGGCCTGAGGGGGCTGTCTCTGTCTTACAGGAACAGTTTCAGCAAACAGACTGGAGTGTGTTTGCCACCCAGGCCACCTTTAACTCCCAAGTGGACATAAATTCATACACCTCAACTGTTCTGGACTACATAAGATTCTGCACTGATAACGTCACCACCCATAAAGTGATAAAGACCTTCCCTAATCAGAAGCCGTGGATGAGCAGGGAGGTCAGACTCCTGCTGAAGGCTCGAGACACCGCTTTTAAATCTGGCGACGCTGAGGGATACAGCTCATCCAGGGCCAATCTGAAAAAGGGAATTAGGAATGCTAAACTCAATCACAAACAGCGGATTGAGGAGTATTTCCGAAACAACTCCGACCCCAGGCGCATGTGGCAAGGAATTAAGTCCATTGCCGACTACCATAAAATCAACACCCCCCCCCCCGGACAACGCCTCCCTTCCTAATGAGCTAAACCACTTCTATGCTCGCTTTGACCGGGACAACAAAACTCCCGCCATCAAAGTTGCTCCACCCCCGAATGAACAACCCCTCAGTCTCTCCACCTCTGCTGTACAAGACGCACTGAGCAAGGTGAATGAGCACAAAGCTGCCGGCCCCGATGGCATCCCCGGGCGGGTGCTCAGGGCATGTGCCGGACAACTATCCCTGGTCCTCACTGACATTTTCAATCTGTCACTGGCCCAGGGTGTCGTCCCCACTTGCCTCAAGACATCTACCATTGTGCCAGTGCCCAAACAATCAGCGACAGGGAGTCTCAACGACTACCGGCCAGTGGCACTCACCCCTGTCATCGCTAAGTGCTTTGAGCGGCTGATCCTGGCTCACCTCAAAGCCAGCCTCCCCCCCACACTGGACTCCCACCAATTTGCCTACCGGTCAAACAGGTCTACAGAGGACGCCATATCGACGGCCCTACACTCTGCCCTGACCCACCTGGACAGCAACAACACCTACATCAGGCTGCTGTTTATTTTCTTCAGCTCTGCCTTTAACACTGTCATACCCGCTAGCTTGATCACCAAACTCAGCGGTCTTGGCATCTCCACCTCCCTCTGCAATTGGACACTGGATTTCCTCACTAACAGACCACAGTCTGTTAGGGTCAACAACCTCACCTCCTCCACTATAACACTGAACACCGGCGTGCCACAGGGCTGTGTGCTCAGCCCTCTCCTCTACTCCCTCTTCACGCATGACTGCATCCCCAAGTATGGCTCCAATGCCATCATAAAATTTGCCGATGACACCACGGTGATAGGACTGATCAGTGATAATGACGAATCAGCCTACAGGGAGGAGGTCCAGCACCTGACTACCTGGTGTGCCAACAATAACCTCGTCCTCAACTCCCAGAAGACGAAGGAAATAATTGTTGACTTTCGGAAGAACAGAGGGGGCAGACACACCCCCATCCATATAAACGGGACGGAGGTGGAGCGGGTCTCCAACTACAAATTCCTCGGGGTACACATCTCGGAGGATCTGTCCTGGTCCCTCAACACCTCAAAGCTAATCAAAAAGGCACAGCAGCGCCTTTACTTTCTGAGGAGGCTCAAAAAAGCCCACCTGTCCCCCCAGATCCTGACGAACTTCTACCGCTGCACCATCGAAAGCATCCTGACCACCTGCTTTACGGTATGGTACAGCAGTTGCACCGTGGCAGACAGGAAGGCACTACAACGGGTGGTGAAAACCGCCCAGTACATCATCGGTGCCCCGCTCCCTGCCTTGGATGCCCTCCACCGAAAACGGTGCCTGAAGCGGGCCGGGAAGATCATCAAGGACCCCTCACACCCTAATCATGGACTGTTTGCCCTCCTCCCATCAGGGAGGCGGTACAGGAGCCTCAAGTCCCGCACCAGTAGGACGAAGAACAGCTTCTTCAACTACACCATCCGACTGCTGAACTCGGAGCCCAGCTGATAGACTTGTCTGTACCCTGTATTTATTTATTTTCCATATTGCTACCACTGCACTCTGTATTTATTTTTCTATATCGCTATCACTAAGAACGACGCTAAACTGCATTTCGTTGTACCTATACTTGTATTTGTGCAATGACATTAAACTTGAATTGAATCCTCTTGGCTTGAACATTGAATTTTCTCAATTCTGTTAAGCCTTGCTGTCTCCTCCCCTTCCCACCTCTCCCTCAGCCCTCGGGCTCCTCCTCCTCCTTTTTCCTTTCTTCTCCCTGCCTCCCCCACCTCCCATCAGTCTGAAGAAGGGTTTTGGCCCGAAACATTACCTATCTCCTTCGCTCCTTAGATGCTGCTGCACCCGCTGAGTTTCTCCAGCTTTTTGTGTACCCAGCAAGAATTCACCCTTTTAAACTGCGTAGCACTCAATAAACTTACTGCTGATGCTTGTCCTCCACCCTATCTCTGTTGAACATTTATGTGCAATTAAATGTTGCAGCTGTAGTGTCAAACATGTGCCACATGCTGATATGCTCTAATCCTTTTGTAATAACGCGTAACGTAATAGTCCTCTTCCCGATCACCTGTCTTACCTGCACGTTAACTTTCTGCATTTTTTGTTCGGGGATGCCACTATCTCCGTCTCCCACCATTTAAAATGTGATCTCCCTCTTTGTTTCCCACCAGAGCGAATAACTTAACATTTATCCACTTTATGCTCTGCTGCATTCTTGTTCACTTGTTGTCTTTAGTTTATGAACCAATATGAAGTAGATGAATGCCAATTCCTTAGGTAAGTGCATCTTTGTTGGGGATTCTTACAAATGCACTTATAAATACGGCAGTCCCAAAATTGTTTGGTAACAGGTGTTAAAGAAGGAACTGCAGATGCTGGAGAATCGAGGGTTACACAAAAAGCTGGAGAAACTCAGCGGGTGCAGCAGCATCTAAGGAGTGAAGGAGATAAGGGTCTGAAGAAGGGTCTCGACCCGAAACGTCGCCTATCTCCTTCACTCCTTAGATGCTGCTGCACCCGCTGAGTTTCTCCAGCTTTTTGTGTAACCCTTGTTTGGTAACAGTTTCCCTTATAGTATTGTGTGCTGGAGAGTGGAGACATAGCATTTCTTCAGCACTTAACTTGAGTATCTTCCTTTCAAATCTTGCAATAATATCTTTATGATTTGACTTGAAAGTGACTGCTACAAGAGGAAATATATGAGGTGTTATACATACATTTCTCTAACTGGCTGTGCTCTTAAATGCTTTAAATTCTTCTAGTTTATTTGCAGGTATTTGATTGCTAATTGCTTTTGATTCTGAATATCTTTCTTTGCAGTTAATTGATTGCTAATAGTTTTTGGTTCTGAATATGAGACATTCAAATATATTTAGAAGTTTGAACAGATTTGACATCTGACTAAGCCATAGGAAATGGCTTGGCTAAGTGTCAGTTTTTCTTCAGCTATTCAGCATCACAGTGCCAGAGACCCGGGTTTGTACCTGACCTCGGGTGCTGTCAGTGTGGAGTTTGTACATTCTTGATGTTACCATGTGGTTGGCTCTTGGGTGCTCCGGTTTCTTTCCACATCCCAAAGACTCGTGGGCTTTTCATTGGCCTCTGTAAATCGCCCCAATGTTGTCCGGAGTGGATGCGAAAGTGGAATAACATGGAACAAATATGAGCAGGTAATCTTTAGTCGGAGAGGGCTCAGTGGGCTGAAGGGCCTGTTCCATGCTATAACTTTCAAACAATCACTTGATCAATTAATCGATCATTCAATCAATTGATTGATGTTATGGTCAGAGCATAGACTAAGCACTTCGCATAATGATCTAGTTTGCTGTGGATGACTGACAATGATCTGTTCCTATTTGTTGCTCAGCACTTCACCACTAAAGATCTGAACACCTTTGACCCAGGTTTTAAGCTGCTGGATGCAGTGTTGCGTGCAGCTGGATTGCCACTCACTGGGAAATCTAGACCACTGCACTTTTATCATGTGTTCATACACTTATTTAACACTCATTTTTTGGATTTCTAGTTCTTGGCTATGGAGGCATAATACTTCAAAAGAATAGAAATGAAAATAATTTCTGAAAAAAATTCTGATCTTGGAGAGAACCCAAAGTTTTATAACCCCTGAAAACTGATCTACAAAGAACCATTACGCTCTGAATAATTTGAACATTAAAATCATATCGACATTGCAGCAGAATAACACATTGCACCTTATTTTGTATGGGGCCCCTTGTTTAATAATTAGGTCCATTCACTGGCTTACCATAGGCAAAGCAAAGGGAAGTAAGTTCATTTATCGGAAAGAACTGCAAAGGGTCTAGGTCACAACCCGAAACATCACCCATTTCTTCTGTCCAGATATGCTGCCTATCCCCGCTGAGTTACTCCAGCATTTTGTGTCTATCTAAGAAGCAAGTTAATTTGAGTGAAGCAAAGCATGCCAATTCCCTTAAATTATTAAAGCAAATCCGCCAGATTAGACAAACCAGCACTTTGGTTAATGCACAAAATTTAACTTGGAGACTTGCTCACCAGTCTTGATTGTGAAACTTATAAGCAGCGCAAAAATAAACCTGAAAATGCAATAGGATTTAACTCCACTTTTACCCAAATAGGTAAGGCTTGAGCCTTATTCTTATAGTTTATCGTGTTATTTATTTAAGCTAGTTCTCATTCCATGTTCATCAGTAACGGCATGTTCTACAGATCAGATGTGCCCGAATTGCAACAACTTTGGCTGATTTATGACCACTAGAATTGTTCAACTTATGTATTACAGTATTACTGACAGCATGTACTGATCGGCATGGTGACACAACGGTAGAGTTGCTGCCTTACAGCACCAGAGACTTGGGTTTGATTCTGACTACGGGTGCTGTCTGTACGGAGTTTGTACGTTCTCCCCGTGACCTGCGTGGGATTGCTCCAAGATCTTCGGTTTCCTCCTACACTTCAAAGACATACAGGTTTGTAGGTTACACAAAAAGCTGGAGAAACTCAGCGGGTGCAGCAGCATCTAAGGAGCGAAGGAGATAGGCGACGTTTCGGGTCGAGACCCTTCTTCAGACCCTTCGCTCCTTCGCTCCTTAGATGCTGCTGCACCCGCTGAGTTTCTCCAGCTTTTTGTGTAACCCTCGATTCTCCAGCATCTGCAGTTCCTTCTTTAACAACAGGTTTGTAGGTTAATTGGCTTGGCATAATTATAAATTGTCCATAGAGAGTGTAGGATTGTGTTAGTGTGCGGGGATCGCTGGTCGGTATGGAATCGGATCGCCGAAGGGCCTGTTTCCCTGCTGTATCTCTGAACTAAACTAAACTAAACTACTGAAAAATAATAAAAAGAATGGATAGTTTCATAACTTGCATGGATCAACATGATCGTACATCACCTCTTGCACACATTTGCTTACAAAAGCATAACATGTTTTCAGTGAAGTGCAGCAACTCTCTGACATGAGTTTTCCCTTACCCTGTGAGATGATTTCCTTGTTAGTTGTGCAGAGAAACTCAAGCAATCAACCTTGTGGAACTGCTGCATCACATGTTAGATTCAGAAGAGTTACACAAAGATTTAATTAATCTGTAAATCCAGTAGTTCCACAGACTGAGTGGAAGCCAATGTATTTTATCAGTTGGATGGAATGTTTGAGAGAGTACGTGTTGGAAGAAGGTACAAAGTATTTGTGAGTTTCATTTTATTTTCCAATTCATTGGTGCCGTCTTATTTGAGAAAGTACTCTCTGTGTGGGGTGGTGCAAAATCTGGAAGTTCTTGCAATACGTTTGCCAGTAACTTTTAACCCAAACACAGCAAATAAAGTTATTTCCAGCTCCCCGATTAATTGCACTGAACAGCCATGATGATGAAGAGCGTGACTCAATTTTGGACTCATTAAGTAAAATCACATTTGACAGGTTTGTCTTCAGCTGCACGGTAAACTGGGTTCAGAAAGGAGAATACAAATGAGCTAAGGCTGTTCTAAGATACGGTGATTGCTCAGCTGAAATCTCATGAGGGTTCGTAAAGATTAACAAAGACAATATCTTTACTGCTAATAAGTCAAAAAAGCCTCACAGCAAGTCCAAGAAGATATGGTTGGAGCTAGCTATAGAAATGGGACAATTGTTCCATACCTTTAAATTAAATGATTCAATCAGTTTAATGACCTCATTAGGGTAACAAATGTGTACGCAGTAGTGCATTTGATAAATCCTGCTGTGTCTCATGCTCAGAGCACCCCTCTTACATTTACTGCAACACCTTATTGAAATAAACTCATCTTGCAGTTACACCCGTACTTCTCTATTCAAGCATTTCATTAAATCATGATCTCTGCAGCCACACTCATGATCATCCACTGCTTTTTAAATCATCATGTCCTCCAAATCACCGTGAAATCAAGCTCTTCATTCATCTGCAAAAGGGAACATTTCATTGCTCCCAATTATGCTTACCCTCTTTTGAGATGGGAGCACAGAACCCTTACATGAGACCGAAGACAGCAATCCGACAGTTACAACCACGGGAAGTTGGAAGGGGTGGCCTTTGACGAACGGTGGTCTGGACCGCACAACAATCTATCAATGATGTGGCAAATATGATGCCAATGATAACCTTCACTATTCTCACTTTGACGGCCTCAATTTGTGGTTTTAATCTCCAAAGCAATCCCCATAATGACACACAGCAGGGCATTGACAATGACTTCATTCGGCTTGCAATGACTTGCAGTCAGAAACAGGTGAATTGATCATGGGGAACAAGGACATGGCAGACCAATTGAATAACTACTTTGGTTCTGTCTTCACGAAGGAAGACATAAATAATCTGCCGGAAATAGCAGTGGAACGGGGGTCAAATAAGATGGAGGAACTGAGTGAAATCCAGGTTAACCGGGAGGTGGTGTTGGGTAAATTGAACGGATTGAAGGCTGACAAATCCCCAGGGCCAGATAGTCTGCATCCCAGAGTACTCAAGGAGGTATCCACAGAAATAGTGGATACGTTAGTGATAATTTTTTTTAATTCCTTAGATTCTGGAGTAGTTCCTGAGGATTGGAGGGTAGCTAATGTAATCCCACTTTTTAAAAAAGGAGGGAGAGAGAAAGTGGGGAATTACAGACCAGTTAGTCTAACATCGGTTGTGGGGAAACTGCTAGAGTCAGTTATTAAAGATGGGATAGCAGAGCATTTGGAAAGTGGTGAAATCATTGGACAAAGTCAGCATGGATTTACGAAAGGTAAATCATGTCTCACAAATCTGATAGACTTTTTCGAGGATGTAACTAGCAGAGTTGATAAGGGAGAACCAGTGGATGTGTTATATCTAGACTTTCAGAAGGCTTTCGACAAGGTCCCGCATAAGAGATTAGCATACAAATTTAAAGCACATGGTATTGGTGGTTCAGTATTGATGTGGACAGAGAACTGGCTAGCAGACAGGAAGCAAAGGGTAGGAGTAAACGGATCCTCCAAATTTGCAGATGACACCAAGCTGGGGGGTATAGTTAGGTGTGAGGAGGATGCTTGGAGGCTGCAGGGTGATTTGGATAGGCTGAGTGAATGGGCAGATGCATGGCAGATGCAGTATAATGTGGATAAATGTGAGGTTATCCACTTTGGTGTCAAAAACATGAGGGTAGACTATTATCTGAATGGTGGCAGATTAGGAAAAGGGGAGATGCAACGAGACCTGGGTGTCATGGTACACCAGTCATTGAAAGTAGGCATGCAGGTGCCGCAGGCAGTGAAGAAAGCAAATGGTATGTTAGCATTCATAGCGAAAGGATTTGAGTATAGGAGTAGGGAGGTTCTACTGCAGTTGTACAGGGTTTTGGTGAGGTCACACCTGGAGTATTGCGTACAGTTTTGGCCTCCAAATCTGAGGAAAGACATTCTTGCCATTGAGGGGGTACAGAAAAGATTCACCAGACTGATTCCTGGGATGTCGGGACTTTCATATGAGGAAAGACTGGATAGACTCGGCTTGTACTCGCTGGAATTTAGAAGATTGAGGGGGGATCTTATAAAAACGTACAAAATTCTTAAGGGGTTGAACAAGCTAGATGCAGGAAGATTGTTCCCGATGTTGGGGGAGTCCAGAACAAGGGGTCACAGTCTAAGGATAAAGGGGAATTCCTTTAGGACCAAGATGAGGAAAACATTCTTTACACAGAGAGTGGTGAGTCTCTGGAATTCTCTGCCACAGAAGGTAGATGAGGCCAGATCATTGGCTATATTTAAGAGGGCATTAGATGTGGCACTTGTGGCTAAAGGGATCAGGGGGTATGGAGAAAAGGCAGGTACGGGATACTGAGTTGGATGATCAGCCATGATTACATTGAATGGCGGTGCAGGCTTGAAGGGCCGAATGCCCTACTCCTGCACCTATTTTTCTATGTTTCTATGTTTCATGAAGAAACTTTGTACCCTGAAGATGCACTTTCACAGGACTGGTAACTACCTCTTGCACCAGTTCAAATGCTTGTGTCCCAGTAGGCCAAGAATGAAAGATTTAATGCATTACAAATAAGAGCAGATGTTAAAGCCAAGAATAGCAGTGAGAAGTTCAAGAGTTGTGCAGTCACATTCATCATCTGTAACTTAGTTCAGAAACAAGTATTTTGCGAGCTACTGTTCCTAAAGGGCCTGTCCCACTGCGGCGACCTAATTCGCGAGTTTACAAGAGTTTGCCCTCGACTCATGCTTGCAGCATGGTTGACACGATGTCCTAGGAGGTCTTTGTAACTCTCCTTCATGCTCGAGAGTAGTCCCCGTGTACTCGAGGCCTCAGTTATGTCACGGCGTTTTTTTCAACCTACTGAAAAATGCCCGCGAGTGAAAAAAGGTTACCATGGAAAATATCTATTTTTTTTACTCGAAGGTTTAGTTGAGGTAGGTCATAGTAGGTCGTAATGCTATTGTACGTAATCGAAGGCAATCAAAGATAATCAAAAGTAGTCAAAGGTAAAGCTCATTGAGAATAAAAAGGTAAGTAAACCGACCGGTAATGTTAAATGCCCGCTAAACTTTATTCAAAGTTGCCTGGTCTCTTAAAAGTGTCTCCACTCCTTCTCCCCCCCCTTCTCCCCTACTTCTCCACCCTTCTCTCCACTTCTCTCCCCTTATCTCTCCCCCACCCCCCCCCACCCCCCCCTCTCCGTGCTCTCTAAAGGACTTACCGTAACTGTGCCAGCCGTCTTTTACCTTCCTGTTCATCGTGGGTGTGAAACCCCACTTTCCCTGGCCCCCGCCTTTGCGATGTGTTTGTGTGTGCAGATGGTTGATCTGGCTTGCGGTTTCACCGCTGACGGTCGATCCAGCTCGACATTTTTCGGGCGAGTGCCCTCGAGCTTGAAGGCCGAAGACAGTCGCTGAAACGTCGTGTTAGTGGGACAGATCCTTCTTAAAGACTTAATGCACTAGCCAAAAAAAATGGTCACAATTCTAATAAAGAAATTCATAAGACTTAGGAGCAGAATTAGGCCTTTTGGCCCATCAAGTCTATTGTGCAATTCGATCATGGCTGATCCATTTAGAATGCATTGAGTAATGTATTCAGAATGCACTGAGAAAAAATAAATATACATTGACAAGAGAAAAAAGTATAGTTACACGATAGCACATTATTCAAACAGCTAGCTTTATGTTTCAGACTCTTGGAAAACTGTTACAATGTTTGAATAGCAAGCTTTCCACCTGACTGCTGTTAAATCAAATTGTAACACAACACAAAAATACAGATACAGAGTAAAACAGTACATTACAGATACAGAGTAAAACAGTACATAATGGGCCTGATCCACTTAGGCGATTTTTCAGTCAACCATACTGAGGCCAGAATGTGGGAACTACTCACGACCATGAAGGCGACTCCCCGGTAACCACCCGCGAACATGTGGCGACTGCATAGTCTCCTGCAGTCGCCTAAAAAGTCGCCTAAGTGGGACAGGCCCATTAGACTCTGTGTAAGAAGGAATTGCTGATACTGGTTTACACCAAAGACAGACACAAAGTACGGGAGTAACTCAACGGGACAGGCAGCATCTCTGGAGAGAAGGAATGGGTAAGACTCTGTTCTCTACAAAATCTTAGGTGAATGTACTTGACATCTTTTATCCAGAATAGGGAAGTCAAGAACAAAAAGACATATGTTTATGTAGGTATGTTACAAAACTTCAGCGGCGCTGCAGTTCTGTCACTGGCCGTGTGTGCGACTTTGACGCCTTTGAGGGGGGTTGGGGCGGGGGGAGGCGGGGCTAAAATGCGGTTTTCCCCTGCCTTCTGGAGTTATATTTTCTCGGGGTGCGAGCTTTTGCTAAAGATTCGTTCCGACTGCCGGTATGTGAATTTTTTTTTTTAATCGCCCGACAATTTCAGCGCTGCAGTAACATAAAAATTAGCTTCTAATGCCGTGAACGCCGACAACAGGAACAGATTTCATGTAGGGGACGGGTAAAGAAAAGCCGTTTATTTTTACATATAAACTTGCTTGTTAAGATGACCTTAATCAACATTTCATGTTGCGAAACAGTGATTTATTCCCAATACAAACCGGCAGTATTTTTCCTGCCAATATGGGGTTTAAATTCACTGCAACCGCAACGTTCCAATCCATCGCGTTCCATAAAATCCCACTCGCAAGCTGATTAATGACCATAAATTTACGGGCATTAAACACTAAATTCCTTCAATTTAGCCTATAAATTCATGACAATGAGATTTAAAAATCATGTTATATTGTGAATTCTTGTGAGAATGTTATTTTGACACTTAGGCTTTTTAAAAAATATTAATATTTTCTTAAGAAATGGATAGATGTTTAGAGATAGTAATTGAATTTTGTAATTAGCTATAATTGGGTAACTAACTAATTATATGCTTTAATTTCAGGTCATCCAAGTAAGATTGTTTCATATTTGTTTCAGAATGCTTCAATCTATAATAACTGAAAATATCTTTCAGTTCTCTTAGTTTTTAAGAAAGTTATTGGCTTTTGACTGTCCTCGATCACAACTTTTGTGTTAAGTCAATGGAAAAGCAATAGGGAACAAGATGCTAATTCACGAGTATGTAAATGGCCATAACTTTTTTAATACTGAAGATATGAAAGTGAATTAGGTGTCAAGTTAAACTTTTTATGCTTTATCTGATGGGATAAATTGCAGACTTGATTTTTAAAATCTCAAAATGTTGTAACATTGCTAGTTTAGGTGAGATGGAAAAGATTTAATAGGAAGCTGAGGAGCACCATTTTCACATAGAGAGTGGTGGGTGTATGGAACAAATTGCAGCAGAGACATTTGAGGCAGGTATTATAATAACATTTAAAAGACATTAAGACAGGAACATGTATAGGAAAGAGGGATTTAGGCCAAATGCAGGTAGGTGGGCATCTTGGTCGTCATGGGCAATTTTGGCCAAAAGGCCTGTTTCTGTGTTTGTTGGTGGTCAGGTATCACAAGCATACAACATATTTTGTAGCCGAAAAAAAAAAGACACAAAGTGCTGGAGTAACTCAACAAGTCAGGAACCACAGATACTGGTTTACAACAAAGATCTAAAGTTCTGGAGTAACTCAACGGGTCAGGCATCATCCAGAGATGCTGACTGACCCATTGAGTTACTCCAGAACCTTGTGTCTTTTTTTGTTAACCAGCAGCTGCAGATCCTGGTTTCCACTCTTATTTTGGATTCCTTCCCAACTTTACACTGTAAAGCATTTGGAATTGGTTTGAGCTTGCTGCAGATTGGTTTTGTTTCTCATCTGATGTGAACAGGCGTGTTGTACCTGGGAGAATACCTTTGAACATATCTTCATATCTTGCCAACAATGTATCAATGTGCAACTTTGAAGAGTCACCGCTGAAAACATTTTTCCAATCTAACTTATCCAAGATGGTCCTTCTGTTTTTATAATTTGCAATAATGATGGGTTGCTGCACTTGTTGTCTGTTGTGTTGCACTCTGCATTCAATTTGTATTATTATCAATAAAACCTGACTAGAATGAGTTTGTAGTTTGATCATTCCTCCTGACAATGGGGTCAGGCTGTACTCGCCAGAGTAGGTGTGCTGACTCATTACTGAAGAGTCTGCAACTGTGCTGACTCACATGTTAATGCATTGATTAATCAACAGTTCTTCCTGTAAGTCTGTTTGCTGAGATTATTGCTTGTGGCTTGTGGCTTGTGGCTTGTGGCTTGTGGCTTGTGGCTTGACACAGTACAATCCCAGTTAGTCACGGTCTGAGTGATCTCCCAAACTATGAAACCCTCCTTTCTATTATTGTTCAGTATTGTGAATGGAACTGTGTGTTTTATTCTTCTCAGCCTTGGATCTACAGCACGATGCCAGAATATGACCTCTAGTTTGCCCAGCTGAAACACTAGGCTGATCTAAATTGACAATAATATGATGAGTGATGGCCATTGAAATGATTACAACTGACTGTACTTGTCTCACCGGGCTGCTTTGGAATTTGTTTCGTACCCTTATACTTTGTTACTGCTTTCTGACGAGAGTATAGTTACATCAGTGGTGGATAACAGCTTGGGGTGGATAACGTTTTTAGCATTCATGAAATTATACATCATGGAACCTAGTCGTTTGGCTCAACTCGTCCATGCCATGGATTATATGCGAGTCCCATTTCACCACATTTGACCCATATCCATCAAAACCTTCCATATCCATGTACCTATCCAAATGTCTTTTAAAAATGTTATTGTACCTGTAAAACTACTTCCTCTGGCAACTCGTTCCGTATACGTACCACCCATTGTGTGAAAATGTTGCCCCTTGCGGTCCTATTAAATCTCTCATTTTAAACCTATTCCCTCTAGTTCTTGAGTGTCCAATCGTTGGGGAAAAAAGAATGTGTATTCAGCCTATCTTGGTGCCCATGATTTAATATACCGCTGTAAGATCACTCCACCATCTCCTGTGGAATAGAGTCCTGGCCTGTCCAACCTCCCCCTATAATTCAGTTCCTTGAGCAGGGTATATCCTAATAAATCTTTTCTACACTCTTTACTACTTACAGGCTTTCCTTTAGTTGGGTGACCAAAACTGAACCCAATTACACAATACCAAGTACATGAATACAATTTCACTAATGCAATGTTTTAAGTGTAATACAAACTATAAGATCTTGTAAGCTGAACAGCTTTGACTTTGTCAACTATTGGTGGTCATAAAATAACTGATGTGTAAGGCATGGGCCAAAATAGCAATGCAAGTTCTTTAACAAAACAATTAATTCACTTCTGCAGCTTTATAGGACTTTGGTAAGGCTGTGTTTGGAGTATTGTATGCATTCCTGATCACCGCATTACAGGAAGTATGTGGAGGTTTTGGAAAGAGTGCAGAGGAGTTTTACCAGAATATAGCCTGGATTAGAGGGTATTACCCGTAAGGGGAGGTTGAACAAATTTGGATTTTTTCCTCTGAAGCTTCGGAGGCTGAGGGGAGATCTGAAAGAAGTATATACACTTATGAGAGGTATAGATAGGGGAGACAGTTATGGGCCTGTCCCACAGGCGATTTTTCAGCAGACTGCCTGCGACTGTCAAGTTGCCGGCAGTGGCCTGAAAAACCAGCAACTGGAATGGCGACTGTAAGAGTGGAACATACACACACACACAAACTCGTCGCTTCCTTCACCAGACCGTGTGAATTTTTTAGACATCGCGCCCCCCGCTTGCCCTGTCTAAAAAATTCACACGGTGCAAAGCCAAGGCGATACAGCCACACACACGGGATGGTTGGTGCTGTAATTAAGATGGCTAAAGCACAGTGTACACTATGTCCTTAAAAAGAGGGGGGGGGGGGGGGTGGGGGAGCGAAGGAAGGGAGCCAACTTTCAAGAAGCCAGAGAAACATGGCTGTGAAGCTCGGCAGACATTTAACGTATCCTTGGTTCTGAAAACGACTGCTTACTTTTTTTTCCCCAATGAACCAATGAAATTCACCGGTCAGCACTGGCTACAACCTCCGACCTTCTGGCAAACCATTAGGACCTCCTGGCGACCCACCAATGGCACGAGAAGTCTCGCTACTCTCCATGGCGGCTTCATTCTAGTCGCCGCTAATTGTTCAACATGTTGTAAAATACGCGGCGACCATAATGAGGCAGCGACTAGTTCCCAGAATGCGGGAACTGCTCGCGACCATGAAGGTGACTCCTCAGCAACTACTGGGGTCGGTGGGAGCGCTGCAAGCCAGCAGCCCTGCCAGCAGCGTGTTACTTTTTTAAACTTTTTTTGTTTTTTTAGTGTGTCCCAATGTATGTTTTTAATGTTTCTTTGTGTGTCTTGTGTGGGGGGTTAAGGGGGAAACTGCTTAGGTCGCATCCTCCACGGAGTGGCAACTTTGTTCATGTCGCCTCCCCCGTGGCCTAAAATCGAGGATCGGTGCGTCCTTTCCCGGAGACGTGCCCGGGGCTTCAGCAGCTGGCGCAATGTGGACTCTTTCGTCGTGGAGCGGGCAAGCCCTCGCCGGGGGTTGCCAGAGGGGAGCGCTCCATTCGCTGGCCCGTGGCAACCTGAGGCCGCAGTCTGCGGAGCTCCAGCTGGTGCTGCGTCCGGAGCCTGGGATCCCTCATTGGGGACCACGGAGGAGAAGAGCTCTGACTGTCGGCCCGTGGCCTACTTCTAACCGCGGGCGTGGCGGGGACTTACCATCGGGAGCGGGGTCCCTCACCGAAGATCCCTGGAGAGGAGCTCCGACCGCCGGCCCTGCAGTGCTTCTGGCTGCAGCGTAGCGGGGACTTTAGATCTTTGACTGCCGGCCTGCAGCCCACAGCAACTTGAAGCCGCGGTCTCCAGTGGGGAGGCACCGATTCAGGACTTACCTGGACTTACCTTGTCCGTACATCTGGACGCCCGCAGTGTTCCCGACCACAGGGGAAAATGGAGGAGGACTGACCAAACTTTGTGCCTTCCACCACAGTGATGAATGCTGTGGTGGATGTTTGTGTTTATTTTTATTGTGCATTGTGTGTTCTTTTTTATTGTACCGCTGCTGGCAAATTCATTTCACTTGCACTTTACTTGACTTGACTTGATCCACGAACACAGTCTCCTGCAGTCGCCTAAAAAGTCACCAAAGTGGGGCAGGCCCATAAGAACCTTTTTCCCAGGGTGGAAGTATCGAAGACTAGAGAGGAGAGCTTTAAAGTGAGACAGGGAAAGTTTAAAGAGACAAGCTGGGCAAGGTACATGTTGCCATGGGAGGTGATGGAGGCAGATATCCTGGTGGATTTGAAGAAACTTTTAGACAGGCACATGGATTTGCATGGAATGGAGAGAAATGCACCATGTGTAGGCAAAGAAGATCAGTGTAACTTGACATCATGTTTGATACCAACATTGTGCACTGATGAGCCTGTCCAATGCTGAACTGTTCCATGTTCTATGTACTAATCGGCTCACGTAGCTTTAGGGTTTATTGTCCTAAGCGTCTATCTCTCCGCTTCTTCCAATTGCTCTTGAATAAAGTAATCTACTGGTTTCTACACTTTAATCAAGGCATTTAGTACCTGGCATGTAATGAGGATACTTGTCAGGGTGATTTATGCTTCTAGCCCAGTCTTGGTTTCACTGACACAAATGTTTTTAATTTTAATCAGCCCTAGATGTAGATTCTCTCCCAACGTGAAATGTATTCTTTATATTTGTCCAATGTTAATTGTTCAGGATCTCACATGTTTCAAACAACTCACCTCTCACTCTTCAGCTAGATATATATATTGTATGTTTTTCCTTGTGCCAGCCTTTCACCTCTTTATACTGCTTAATTTCCTTCCACCTCTTCAGTCGAGAGGAAGGATCTCGACCCGAAGCAATTTGTTTTTTTGCTTTCTTTTTTTCTTTTGTCTTTTTTCCTAGCAATAACTAAAAACTTCTCATGAGCTTTCCTGCTTGCTTCACTTACATACTCTCATATTTGTGAATCATACACCCATATGTTTTTACATTCTCTCATCACTTAGTAGACAGCTTCATATTTTCTCATGTTTTGCTCTATTTGTCATATCTCTACTTATTCTATATATTTTTTTGTAGTCTCCTAATGCCCTCTCCTCGCCATACCTTGTTGTCATCAACAAATTAAACAGTCATAGCTTTAGTGCCTTCATTCAATTCGTTTATGTAAATTGTAAAACTAAACGGCATATACTAGTCTAAATATACAGACTAATTGAATCAAAAGTCCCCATTTCAGATAATTGCTTTCAATTCAAAAACGCAATTTTAACGCAAAAGCACATGTAATTTTCAAAAGAACAGGTGCATCCATGTTTTGAGCATAAACAGTACATTCTGAGAATCGAAGAGGCAGATTCTTTACTAAATCTGATAACCTGAGGTTGGAGAATTGTTTTAATTGCCAGCAAAAAATGAAGTGCTGGAGGAACTAAGCTTGACTCGCCAAGTTCCTCCAGCACTTTGGATTTTTTTGCTCATGATTCCAGCATCTGCACATTCCTGTGTCTGCTTGCATTGCAACTTGACTTAGCTCTTTGAATCTTCAATGAGGCAGGAAAATTGTGTTATTCAGCTCTTAAACTGGAATTTATGTCCTCGATGCATTATGGCATCTTGTTTCTATATTGTATTACTAAATTGTTGGAAAAAGAAGGACTCCTTTCTGCAGATGAGTTTCCATTAAATTTCTGATGAAAGATTGTTGATTGAATGCATTAACTCTGTTTGTTTCTCCACAGCTGCCATCTGACCTATTCTCTCTTTGCTTTTGGGAAGGGCTAACTAATTTTCAGCCATAATAGTTTTTTCTTTGACGTTTGGTTGACTCAAGAAAATCTAATTTTCCAGATAAATTCGATTCTGTATCCTGATAGTCAGCAGAATATGAATGCAAGACACACTGTTTTGGAGTATAAATAGGTTTGTACCAACTGGCTGGCTGATGGTTGTTTGTCATCTTTTTTCTCAAAGATGAACATGAAATAAACATGAGATAATATTACCTCAAAATACCAGTACTAAATGAGAGTATGATTTTTCTTTTGCTCCCGAGTATTTCATACAGAAGGATCCTATTGCCCATTTATTTTCTTTCTTGTGGAGCTGCACATAAAACATATGACTTCTTGGCCAGTTTCCTGCAGCTCACTGCTTTCTGTTGATTGCAACAGACAACACAACACACTTGGTGGCCTTAGGGTTTTAATGTTGTTATTCATGAGCATTCCTTTGCTTGTATCGCGGCAAACTTTTCCATTGACGTTTTTTGCCTGATTCTATATCAGAGCATTTGTGTGTGGCATTTTTTGATATGAAATATAGATTGATAACTGTATTGGGTTAGTGAATAAAAAAGCAGTATCACTTGACTCCAAATTGAAACCATCAATTTTAATCTTATGCATGTCCAGCATTCCAAATATCTTGGCTTGTTCAGATGAACTTGGTCATTTTTCAAACAGATCACATTTGTGCTTTCAATTGGTGATATGGGGTAAAAAAAGTTACTTATTTCACTATGAATATAAATGCTCTGGATATTTCATTCAATTACATTGCTTCATCTGCAGAAGGAAATGCCATGGCAAATATCAGTTTAAATATGTTTATAGTTTAGGAAGCATATCAATTCTTGTCGCACTTATCAAATCTATCTAATGGGTTGGTGATGGAGCATTTATCAATGTATGTAATATGTTTGCCCCTGAAAGATCCCTAGAAGGAAAAGGAATGTTGATAACTAGTGGAAATTGAAGATTTGATGTATGATCACTAGAGCCAGGATATTTAGGCACTAAAAAACTCTGAAATAGGCAGGCAAAAAGGCATAATAACATTACAAAAAAGGCACGTAAAAGGCATTTATTGACAATAAAAGGCATAAATAGGCATTTATTTCCACCACCAAAATTTGGTTAAAAATGATAATATAAAGGTATACTACATTTAAAGAACAAAGTTGCCTGGTTGCACATAATTACTTGCATTTTTTGTCAAATTATCTGGTGATAAACTACGTCCTCTGTCAGACAGAATTTGCTTCAGTTGTGAAAAACTTATTTCTACGTCTTCTTCTTGCGAATGGCATGCACAGCCTTAAATTGTAGGACAACTTGTTCTATTTGATCTTATTTGATTGTGCACGCCGGTTTGATTGCATTTGTCGATACAAGTGAAGGTTGCAATCTTTCACCCCGGGTTTCTGGTGCATACCCGAAACAAGCTACAGACTCTATATTCATGTCGCTATCTTGTGCATTACAACTACTTTTGAGAACTTTAGCTATGTTTTCTATTTCTTCAAGATCTTTGTTAGCTAAAATCACTCTCTCACAGTTTCCTTGTATGTCTTTACCTACATTGCCAGGAACTTTACGAGTATTGCCAGTTACTTTGTTGAAAACCTGCAAGTTATTCACTAATGTTTCGCCACGTTTCTCAAGGGAAGTGATAGCTTGTGGGAAGTTTGAAAAATTGGGAACAATAACCATATAACCATACAGCACAATTACAGCACGGAAACAGGCCTTCTCGGCCCTTCCAGTCCGTGCCGACCATTTATTTTCCCCAGTCCCATCTACCTGCACTCAGACCATACCCCTCCATTTCCTTCCCGTCCATATACCTATCCACTTTACTTTTAAATGTTAAAATCGATCCTGCCTCCACCACTTCTGCTGGAAGCTCATTCCACACAGCCACCACTCTCTGAGTAAAGAAGTTCCCCCTCATGTTACCACTAAACTTATGTCCCTTAATTCTCATGTCATGCCCTCTTGTTTGAATCTTCCCTACCCTCAATGGGAAAAGCTCATCCACGTCAACTCTGTCTATCCCTTTCATCATTTTAAAAACCTCAATCAAGTCCCCCCTTAACCTTCTGCGCCCCAAAGAATAAAGACCTAACTTGTTCAACCTTTCTCTGTAACTTAGTTGCTGGAACCCAAGGCAACATTCTAGTAAATCTCCTCTGTACTCTCTCTATTTTGTTGACATCCTTCCTATAATTAGGCGACTAAAATTGTACACCATACTCCAGAATTGGTCTCACCAATGCCTTGTATAATTTTAACATTACTTCCCTACTCCTATATTCAATGCTCTGATTTATAAAGGCCAGCACACCAAAAGCTTTCTTTACCACCCTATCTACATGCGATTCCACCTTCAGGGAACTATGCACAGTTATTCCTAGATCCCTCTGTTCCACAGCATTCCTCAATTCCCTACCATTTACCATGTACGTCCTATTTTGATTTGTCCTGCCAAGATGTAGCACCTCACACTTATCAGCATTAAACTCCATCTGCCATCTTTCAGCCCACTCTTCCAAATGGCCTAAATCTCTCTGTAGATTTTGAAAATCTACTTCATTATCCACAACACCACCTATCTTAGTATCATCTGCACACTTACTTATCCAATTTTCCACCCCATCATCCAGATCATTGATGTACATGACAAAAAACAGTGGACCATCACAGATCCCTGAGGCACCGCACTGGTCACCGGCTTCCAACCTGACAAACAGCCATCCACCATTACTGTCTGGCATCTCCCATTCAGCCACTGTTGAATCCATCTTGCTACTCCACCATTAACACCCAAAGATTGAACCTTCTTAACCAACCTTCCATGGGGAACCTTGTCAAAGGCCTTACTGAAATCCATATAGACAACGTCCACTGCTTTACCCTCATCAATTTCCCTAGTAACCTCTTCAAAAAATTCAAGAACGTTTGTCAAACATGACCTTCCAGGCACAAATCCATGTTGACTGTTCCTGATCAGACTCTGTTTATCCAGATGCTTATATATATTATCTCTAAGTATCCTTTCCATTAATTTGCCCACCACTGACGTCAAACTAACAGGTCTATAATTGCTAGGTTTATTCTTTGAACCCTTTTTAAACAATGGAACAACATGCGCAGTACGCCAATCCTCCGGCACTATTCACGTTTCTAATGACATTTGAAATATTTCTGTCATAGCCCCTGCTATTTCTATACTAACTTCCCTCAATGTCCTAGGGAATATCCTGTCAGGACCTGGAGACTTATCCACTTTTATATTTTTCAAAAGTGTCAGTACTTCCTCCTCTTTGAATCTCATAGTTTCCATAGCTACTCTACTTTTCCCCCTTACCTCACAGAGTTCAATATCCTTCTCCTTGGTGAATACCGAAGAGAAGAAATTGTTCAATAAGAACAATTAAGAAATAAACACAAGATCACGATGGGAGGATTTTTTTCTGCATGATTTCACTGACGATCCTGACTGCAGCAGATTCTTCTTCTTCAAAACAGTTGACGATTTATTTTAGCTTTTCAAAATTTGAAAAGCTAAATGACCACATTGGCAACATATCTCCCCATAGCATCGGTTGTCTCATCTATTGAAATCCATATTTTGTTGCATGCAACTTCATCTCTAATTTTCTGCACAACAATGTTGAAGTTGCTGTCAACATATTTTTCCAGAATAACGACTCGCTTGGTCTATGTTCCTCTGTGTATCTCTCTAAAAAAATCTCTGAGAGGTTTTTTTTTCATTTTCCACAGTTTCTTTTTTATGCCCCCCCCACATCAGTCTGAAGAAGGGTCTCGACCCGAAACGTCACCTATTCCTTCTCTCCATAGATGCTGACTCACCCGCTGAGTTTCTCCATCATTTTTTGTTTACCTTCGATTTTTCCAACATCTACAGCTCTTTCTAAAATAAATCTTGGAGAAGATTGAACCAGTGGCCCGCAGCATGAACAAATGAATGACCGACGGTTGCGTCCCCGGTTTCGCCCCAGTGGTGGATGTTTTCTTGCAAGTTATTATACTATGTAAAAATGTTAATAATAACATTCATATTAACATAGAAAACGTCATTATAATCACGGTACAACTAGAGAAAATAGCGCAACCTTTCAGCAAAATGGCAAAAAAAAGCTGATTTAGACACTCGATCATGAAAAGGGCATTATCCTGCTGAAATTATCAAAAAAGGCATGAAAAGGCACATGGCATTTGTGGAAAAATCCTGGCTCTCCTGATCACTGTTTATAGAATAGTCCAGTCATATATTTGATAAAAAGTGGACTAATTGCATTGTGTCAAATAAAGTTAAATATCAGAACAATTATGAGGTGCCTGTAATGCCAATAGATGAATTGACTCTTGTTTACATAATACATTAGCACAGTTTATTGAACTAGGGATAACAAGGGAAAAAATTGGTCCATTGGAGAGACCGAGTGGACAGCTATCTGCAGAGCCAAAAGAGGTGGGGGAGATATTGAACAATTTCTTTTCTTCGGTATTCACCAAGGAGAAGGATATTGAATTATGTGAGGTAAGGGAAACTAGTAGAGTAGCTATGGATACTATGAGTTTCAAAGTAAAAGAAGTGCTGACACTTTTGAAAAATATAAAAGTGGACAAGTCTCCAGGTCCTGACAGGATATTCCCTAGGACATTGAGGGAAGTTAGTGTAGAAATAGCTGAGGCTATGACAGAAATATTTCAAATGTCATTAGAAACGGGAATAGTCCCCGAGGATTGGCGTACTGCGCATGTTGTTCCATTGTTTAAAAAGGGTTCTAAGAGTAAACCTAGCAATTATAGACCAGTTAGTTTGACTTCAGTGGTGGGCAAATTAATGGAAAAGATACTTAGAGATAATATATATATAAGCATCTGGATAAACAGGGTCTAATTAGGAACAGTCAACATGTATTTATGCCTGGAAGGTCATGTTTGACTAATCATCTTGAATTTTTTGAAGAGGTTACTAGGGAAATTGACGAGGGTAAAGCAGTGGATGTTGTCTATATGGACTTCAGTAAGGCCTTTGACAAGGTTCCTCATGGAAGGTTGGTTAAGAAGGTTCAACTGTTGGGTATAAATGCAGGAATAGCAAGATGGATTCAACAGTGGCTGAATGGGAGAAGCCAGAGGGTAATGGTGGATGGCTGTTTGTCGGGTTGGAGGCAGGTGACTAGTGGGGTGCCTCAGGGATCTGTGTTGGGTCCTTTGTTGTTTGTCATGTACATCAATGATCTGGATGAAGGGGTAGTAAATTGGATTCGTAAGTATGCAGATGATACCAAGATAGGGGGTGTTGTGGATAATGAAGAGGATTTCCAAAGTCTACAGAGTGTTTTAGGCCAGTTGGAAAAATGGGCTGAAAGATGGCAGATGGTTTAATGCTGATAAATGTGAGGTGCTACACCTTGGCAGGACAAATCAAAATAGTACGTACATGGTAAGTGGTAGGGAATTGAAGAATACAGTTGAACAGAGGGATCTGGGAATAACCGTGCATAGTTCCTTGAAGGTGGAATCTCATATATATAGGGTGGTAAAGAAAGCTTTTGGTATGCTAGCCTTTATAAATTAGAGCATTGAGTATAGAAGCTGGGATGTAATGTTAAAATTGTACAAGGCATTGGTGAGACCAAATCTGGAGTATGGTGTACAATTTTGGTCGCCCAATTATAGGAAGGATGTCAACAAAATAGAGAGGGTACAGAGGAGATTTACTAGAATGTTGCCTGGGTTCCAGCAACTAAGTTACAGAGATAGGTTGAATAAGTTAGGTCTTTATTCTCTGGAGCGCAGAAGGTTAAGGGGGGACTTGATAGAGGTCTTTAAAATGATGAGAGGGATAGACAGAGTTGATGTGGACAAGCTTTTCCCTTTGAGAATAGGGAAGATTCAAACAAGAGGACATGACTTTAGAATTAAGGGACAGAAGTTTAGGGGTAACATGAGGGGGAACTTCTTTACTCAGAGAGTGGTAGCGGTGTGGAATGAGCTTCCAGTGGAAGTGGTGGCGGCAGGTTCGTTGGTATCATTTAAAAATAAATTGGATAGGCATATGGATGAGAAGGGTATGGAGGGTTATGGTATGAATGCAGGCAGGTGGGACTAAGGGAAAAAAGTTGTTCGGCATGGACTTGAAGGGCCGAGATGGCCTGTTTCCGTGCTGTAATTGTTATATGGTTATATGGTTAACTAGCTTATCAAATATGAAAATCTATTGAAGGCTTATTGCCCTTTAATTTCCCTTTTCTTTAATCATAGAATGGCCCCATAGCAGAAGCGTCCACGTCGTGGGGCTGGAAACTGGAAGTATCCTGAGCTAATCTGCGACCAACATCATCTATTGCAACAAGTGATGGCTCCCACCGATTGTTGCCAGAAGCTTGCGTCCTTTTCAGGACAGACGATGACAGCGATGTCAACATTTGTAACATGGAAGATAGACATGAAAGAAGAATCATAGAATGGTATTTAGAACCATTTACAGCTTGCTGGATAGAAATGGCTGAGAAATACCACTTAAAACATTTGCCGACACATTAGTAATGATGGCAGTTCATGAATAACTCAGTTTAGTTTTCCCTCTCACTCAGCGATTGATTCTATCCAAACTAATTTACTTTCTTTTAAGGATGGGTAGTGTGCAATGTGGTGGTTGCCCCCCTCAGAATTGCCTTCACATTGCGCAAACTTATAAAATGTTATTTATTAGAAATGATTATTCTACTCTGGCATTTTGAGAATACCATCACAAACCTGCAACTTTAATTAATTTTTGAAGCCTAAAGCACAGGAATTCCATTAGCAAACCTTCAATGAGAAAAGGGCAGCATTTCAGAATAAGGGAAGAAATAAAGAAAGCAATAATCGAAAAAAACAGACACATCTGTTTAGAACAACATAGGGAAGTAAACACAAAAAGCTGGAGTCACTCAGCGGGACAGGCAGCATCTCTGGAGAGAAGGAATGTGTGACATTTCGGGTCGAGACCCTTCTTCAGACTCGTTAGGGATAAAGGAAATTAGAGATATAGATGGTGATGTGGAGAGATAAAAAACAATGAATGAAAGATATACAAAAAAGTAACAATGATGAAGGGAACAGGCCATTGTAAGCTTTTAGTGAAAATGAGAAGCTAGTGGACTTTGGTGGGGGAGGGATAGAGAGAGAGGGAATGCTGGGACGATCTGAAGTGAGAGAAATCAATATTAAGTAAATGTCTCTGCTTAGACATCTTCCATGTAAAATAGACGAAGGGATACTTGTTGCATTAACAAAGCATTGCATTAAAAATGGAATGCAGTTCTGGATGGAATAATTCAATTTTCTTCATTTTTAATATTGCAGCAGCAATATGCCCATGGAATTAATGTTTCAGGGCATATCATAGACTTGTGTCCATTTCTGCCAAATGGCCATTGAAGCCCCGCAGAAAGTAGAGGTGAGATAAGTGATTTGTTATTTAATGGTAGGGAATAATGGATAGCAAGAGATCAGCTAACTATTAATTATGTTACTATTAAATGAGAAGCAGTATAAAAGGAAGACAACCTTTAATTTGTGATTCTATGAGAATCATTGAAGAAAAAAATAAGAACAATGGATATGTATGGACCATTATATGAGCAGGTACAAAGAATAAGCTGAGAAACATAATGTGAAAAGTTAAAAAAAAAGACTTTCAAAAAGATAAATAGTTTGCAAAGGATAGGAAATATCAAGAGGAAGAGAAATAATGTGGGGGATGAGAAAGGAATTATATTTATATTTAATTAAGAGGATAAATACTGGCAAAGACGCACAGGATGAAGGAAGCACAAAAAAGGGTAACAGGATTTGGGTTGTTTAATGGGAACTTGAAAGATTTTATAAACATATTTGAGAAACCAGGCAACTGAGGAAAATACAAAGACACCAAATGATTCTGAAGAATAGAGTAACAAATGCCCAGAATGTGGCAGATGTCTTGAATGATTTATTGGTGCTTGCACTAACAAATGCAGTCGAACGCTATCTTCCTATTTCAACTTTTGAAGTTTAAGGCAAGGAAATGAAACATTGATTAATTGTCAACAAAGAGGCAAACAGCTGGCCTTTGTTCCAGCCATCTGCCTAACAAAACCCTACCTCACCTGTGTCCATCCATTACCTGCCACAGTATGTCCTGCCTCTCCTCTTTCCTAGTTTTCTTCCCCCTCCTCCCCTTCCCCCCAACCCACCACAATGAGTTGGAAGAAGGGTTTCGACCCAAAACGTCATCTATCCATGTTCTCCAATGATGCTGCCTGAGTTACCCCTGCACTTTATGTCCGTCTTCATGTAAAGGAGGTGATGCAGAGAAAGTTTACTAGATTTATTCCTGAGAAGAAGAGGCTGACATATGAAGTGAGCTGACACAGGTTGGGCTCACGTGGGCAAAGTGCTGGAAACGCATGCTGGCTTAGCAGGTCAGGTAGCATTTGTGGAAAGAAAACAGTTAATATTTCCGGTCCTCAGAAGAATTTGGAACTGAAACATGAATTCTGTTTTTCTTTCCACAGACGCTGAGTGACCCGCTAAAGGGCCTGTCACACTAGCGCGCGATTAGACGCGACAAGCGCGACAAATTCGGACGCGGGGATCGCGTGGGTTCGCGTGTGGGTCGGGCGATCCCGGTGCGAGTTTCGTGCGAAGTCCGCGTGAAGGTTGCGCGTGACGTCATTTGCATCATATACACGTGGGCTGCAGGCTGCTTGTCTGTGATCACCATGGAACACACACAGAAACAGCTGCAGCTGGCATTGCTGCAACAGCAAGAGAGACTTCTGTTAGCAGCAGCAGTCATGGTGACAGGTCAGCTGGGCAGGAGTGCAACAAGGAGACCAGCAAGGAGTCCAGCAAAGAGTTCAAGAAGGAAGGCCATGGAGAAACCCAGGAAGAGGTCTGTGTGGGTGAGGTCTTTGTTTCTGATGAGACCCACTTTGGGCCAGTATGAGAGCATGATGGTGGATCTTCAGCAGAAAGATGAGGCTGCCTTTAGAAATTTCACCAGGATTCCCCCTGACCTGTTTCAGGAGCTGAGGGCACGAGTTGGACCTCTTCTGCAGAAAAGAGACACCCACATGCGGAAAGCACTGGAACCAGACCTGCGTCTAGCCATCACCCTCCGCTACCTCGCGTCAGGGGATTCATACAAGAGCCTCTCGTACAATTTCCGTGTGGCTCACAACACAATCGGCAAGTTGGTCCAAGAAACCTGTGATGCCATCATTACTGCATATAAAGAAATGATTAACTGCCCTAGTACACCTGATGAGTGGAGGATAGTGGCACATGGCTTTCAAACCAGATGGAACTTCCTGCACACATGTGGGGCAGTTGACGGGAAGCATGTGGCCATCCGGTGTCCACCCAGGGGAGGCTCTACGTACTTCAACTACAAGAAGTTCCCCTCCATCGTGCTGTTGGCTGTGGTTGATGCAAATAACAACTTCCTGTTTGTGAATGTGGGCACACCTGGTAGTGCCGCAGATGGAGGGATCTGGAGAGAGACCTCCCTTGGGCAATCCCTGGAAGAAGGGAGAGCAGGTCTTCCCGATCCAGAACCTCTACCGGGGGAAGACAATCCTGACATTCCCTACGCATTGGTTGGTGATGATGCTTTCGCACTCAGACCATGGATGATGAAGCCATACCCTCACAGGCTGATGTCTAGGGAGCAAAGGATCTTTAATTACAGGCTGTCCAGGGCAAGAAGGGTTGTGGAGAATGCTTTTGGTATTCTTGCTAGCAGATTCAGAATCCTGCTGACTACAATGGAGCAGGAGCCCGAGAATGTGCAGACCATTGTCTATGCGGCATGTGTCCTCCACAACCTGATCCGCTCCAGAGGTGCAGCAGCAGCCATGGTGGAGGGTGACACGATGGACAAACAGACAGGAGAAGTCACACCAGGTTCTTGGAGAGCTGCAGGACAGGCTGCACCGATGGTGCCACTAGGCGCACTGCACAAAAACACCAGCAACAAAAGAGCAAAGGAGCAGCGGGACCATCTCTGCGCTTACTACAACTCCGAGCGAGGCAGTGTACCCTGGCAGAACAATATGTGGTGATGATCAACAGTTGATGTACAGTTCCACAAATGGAAGGTTTTTGTTTGTGTTATGAGTTATGAGTTATTATGAGTTATGTACTGTGATAATAATACCTTGCACATTGCATAATTTACTTTCTTTGGATTGTCATGATTAAAGCATTAAATGCATTCTTCTGCTTCACCTGACGTCTTAAATCACACTTTGCAATTCAATGCCTGTGTTTCATTTATCTAAAAGAGCGCTGATTTTATAATCCTGAGATGCATTCCAGTATTAGGTGTGGTTTCCATATGAGAGATCAACTCCATGAATGAGAACCACTTCACGAAAAGGTTACTGACGTTCCACAATCAAGTTGTGGGTGAGGTAATCTCCAATAACGACCCGTGACTTTATAACAATAATTAAAATCATTTATTGCAAACAAACAAACAAACAATCAAACAGTGAAATTAAGTTAAATTTGCAACACTGAAGCAAACAGAACAGTGAATGTTGCAGAGAGCATCACTCATTTTGGCCCATTTGCACTGGGCAATCATCCATTAGATAGTCGGACAGATTGATGGTGGAGGTGGAACTTTTGGCGGGATCCTCCAATCGTGCCTGGAATTCCGTTGCTCCAGGCCTAAACATGCCAGGTGATGCGTGGCGCGGTGTTGAACTGATATAGGGGGTTGGACCTGCCATCCACGTGTGTGCCACAGGTCCGGATCCCATCAGTGCCTGTGGGCGAAACACATCAGCGTGTCAGTATGTATGTATGTGGAGTCAAAAAATCATACAAAGCAAATCACAACCTTTCACAAGCTGTGTGTCAGAGACAATCTTGAGTCAGACAGAAGACCCATAAATGTTTCGCAGTGTACCTGGGGAGCATGTTGTGGTGCCGTCATCCCCGTTTGTGGTTGCGGCGTGTATGTCATGGGCCTCATCGGACTCTGCAACACCAAGAAATTCGTAGTCAGTAATTCATTGAAAGCATTAAAGTAAATCGAATGAACTTAGATTGAAAGATTTACCGGTAGAAGAAGTCTGTGCGCCCTTGCCAAGACCAAGTTCTCCAAGCAGAAGTTGTGCCATCGTGAGTCAGGGATTAGCACCATCTCCTCCCTCAGTAGGGCTGAGAAGGCATCAGCTCGTCTTTCCTCCAACGTCCTTGGCTGCGACAATCCGCTTATTGTCTCGGAGGAGGTCTTAGCCTGTTGCATGATCTGCAACAAAGAGAGTGCAATCCTGGTGAGTATTTTCTGGGAGGCGATGGCGAAACATGCACGTAGGGCAGAGTTAAGAGATTTGCTGACCCGAAAGCACTTACATCCGCGTACATCTTCCGCTGAAGTTGTTCAATAGGCGTTTCGCTATCTGGCGCAGTTGTGCAGGCCAGTCTCCGCCTTGCATGCTGCTGCTTGCTCGCAGTGCCTGACCCAGTGGGCTCCTCTGGAGGTTCCTCTGGCGCATCTGTCTCACCCTCCTTTGGGTTGGCGGACGATGAGACCCCCGCAGGGAGCTGGAAGAAAGTAAAGTGTGTATCATGAATGTGCAAGGCCATCAGGACGTACCAAGGAACGTGACCACGAAGTAATCATTTGACTATCTCAATCTCACACAAATTTCAATTGCCCCATAATTTCCTTACCTTCCTGCCGCTCTCTCTGGCCTGCACTCGGACTATGTGGTTCCGCACGAACCCCCATTTCTCCACTATCCACTGCTCTCTGTCGGTCAGTGGCTTACTGGCAGAGCCAAACTTGGCAAGACCGCTGGACAGTTTCCCAAACCGTGTCCTCTGGCTTTTTAACCACTGGCACAGTTGGTCATCTGTGTAAACGTACAATAAATGAGCGAATTGTAATCTTAATTGGAACTACAGATACAACCACAGAAATGTAGATAAACTACAAAGTATGTACTTACAAGAGCAGTCAGGGAACTCCTTCGCCTTGTCTTCGTGTTTCTAGCATTATCTTTTTTTAGATGCCGGTGCCTCTTCCCGCCCACGGACAATGAGGGACTGCGCCCATACACAGAGGCAAAGACTGAGCCACCAGGGTAACCCACAGACCGCAATTGATGCCTCTTCAAGCCCAAAGCTGAGCTGCCAGGATAAACCTTAGACTCCCAGCGCCTCGCCTCCCCTCTCGAGGCAAGGGTGAACTGCAGGGGGTAGCCTGAGATCACCACGACGACTCCTTTGGAGTCTAAGACTGTGTCGCTAGGACAACCCCAAGTTCGGGAATTCTAATGCACATGCGCACTGATGACGAGGGACAGCGCCCCCATGGGGTCCTGGACTTTCTTACCACTGTAAATAAAATATATCAGCTGAGTCCACCCAACTGCGAGTGTCGGTGTGGTCACTGCTGAACCCGGCATGATCCACAACGCCACACTAAGTATGAGTCAAGTGCTATGGGGGAGCAGGAAAGTGGTCTTAAAGCCAAGTTTAGTACGGTCATCACAATCTAAGAGCTAGTACAGTTTCTTCCACTTGATCTATAGATTAAATTGAGTTTAAGGACACCTGTTGGTTCTATTGGAAACTACCAGTGGTCAGCTATTCATGGTTCAGGCTATGAGAATGGTCACTCTCAGATGATTTCCACATACTAATCTATGCGATGCCCAAACTACCTAACAATGGCACAACAATGCGTGGATGCATTGCTGTGCCTCGCACCTATTCTCCCACTTTGCTGTGAAAACGAATGCTGGGTCCAGCAATGGAACACTGTCCTGTTGAAAAGAGGAAAAGGATGCAATTTCCATCTGTCCTCTCATCTTTATCATAAGGGTTTTCTTCTTTAAAATGAAAAATACAGTTTTGATGGAAAGAATGGCTGAACAGATGTTATCAAAAAAAGCTTAATCCATGAGTTTTTTTTCAACTTTAATTATTTCTTTGTGTATTAAGGTATTTTTTATTCTTTTTGTATTTTAAAATATTTAAATTATTTTTGTTATTTTTCTCATTGTATCCGATTATCAAAAACATTTGAACAATTTAAAAACCATTCAGCACAAGGATGTGGAGGGTCAACTTGATCTGCCCTTCACATCCAGAAAGGGAAGTATGAATGGGCTGGTAGTACATCGAATGTGTCCAGGCATTGAGCCAGATCCAGCATGATCAAGCTCACAGCTTTACCAACAGAATTAAAATCTAATTTATTTTACTCTTGATCCATCAGACCTCTTACACTTTGGACTCTTCATTGAACAGAACCTTAATCTATTCAGATGGTTCTTTGTGTCAACCTGTATTCATTGGAAATCCTTTCCTTTGACATTCTTTATATTCTACAATGTTAGATTTTAATTCTGTGTGCAATTTACTCGAGTAACATGCAGGTTTTAAAGGTTTAACCTTAATTGATGGAAAAATCAGGTTGTGAGCATGTTCTCCCTTCCATGGTTCCCCAATGTGACCCAAATCTGCTATCTTGACTGACAATGGTAGAGTTTCTTTCTCTTTGTAGTTACATTTTCTATTTATAATAAACCAGAACATTTTGATAATGCTCATTTTGAAATGTCTCGTGGCCTCTGTGCAGGGACAAGGTTGTTTTTATAAAAAAACGTATTGGTTATGCATACAAAACAGGAGAAATGATTTAATAATAACACAGAATGGAGACTTGAAAGTGTTATAGTATTAAAGAATTAAATAGCAATTTCCCTGACTCTTATCTGAGATTCACCACAGGTTCCTCTGTCGTCTCCAGAACTTAGTGTTACTTGTGACATATTAGCCAGAGGCAAAGCTACACAATCTAAGAGAGAGACATGGAACATAGAACATTATAGCACAGGAATGGGCCTTTCGGCCCACAATAACTGTGCTGAACCAAGACCAACTCTTATTTCTCTGCACAATGGATCATGTGCAGACAGAATCAAATACACAGGACAAGATGTTAAGAAGTCTCTTGTGCCAGTAGGTGGGGAGCATTTCACAACATTCGTTGATTGTTGAGAGTGGTAGACGCTCCACATCAGGGGGGCGGGGGGGACACGCATACCTATATCTTGGCGCCTTCTATTCGCATAAATGCCATCATGTCATCGTGACCTTCTATTATCTTAAATGTCACCATCATACCTGCCTCCATCACCACCCTGGCAGGGCGTTCCAGGTGCTCACCACCCTCTGTGTATTAAAAATTGTCTTGCACATCTCCTTTAAACTTTGCCACACTCACTTTAAATCTATGTCCTTCCTGCAACAATCGCGCTCTCAATGTCAGTCAGACCAAGAAGCTGATGGTTGACTTTAGAAGAGGAAGGGCAGTCTTCAGTGACGTGGAGAGAGTCGACAACTTCAAGTTGCTGGCGTGCATATCTCTGAGGATCAGTGGGTCTTGCATATTGATGCAATCATGTAGAAAACCCATCAGCACCTCCACTTCCTTCGAAGATTGAGTAGATTTGGTATGCCAATGAATACTGCCATGAACCTCTACAGGTGCACAGTTGAGAGCATACTGATTGGTTGCCTCACGGCCCTGTTCGGCAACTCAAACACTCATTGGAGATCACAAAAAGCGGTGAACATTGCCCAGTCCATCATGAGTATTGACCTCCCCGCCATTGTAGAGGTCTCAGGAGGCCATGCCTCAAAAAGGCAGCCAGCATCATCTTCTTCTTCTTCTTCTTCTTGCGTATGGCGTGCAGAGCCTAAAGTTGTAGGACAACTTGTTCTATTTGATCCTATTTGATTGTGCACGCCAGGTTGATTGCATTCGTCAAAACAGGGCGGACCACATGGAGGTTGCAATCTCCCACCCCAGCCAGCATCACCAAGGGCCCACATCACCCTGGCCATGCTCTCACTTCACTCCTGCCATCGGGAAGAAGGTATCGGAGCATGGTAAGTGTAACGTCAAGGTTCAGGAACCGCTTCTTGAGTTCCCAAGTGATAGGAGCAGAATTAGGCCATTCAGTCCATTGTCCACTCCGCCTTTCAATCATGTCTGATCTAACTCTCCCTTAACCCCGTTCTCCTGTCTTCTCCCCATAATCGCTGACACCCATACTAATCAAGAATCTATCAATCTCTGCCTTACAAATATCCATTGACCTGGCATCCACAGCCATCTGTGGCAATGAATTCCACAGATTCACCCCCCTTCTTTCCAACAACCAACACGTTCTTGAACACGACATACACCAACTAAACCATACAAACTATCTTGGTTGTACTAGGGACTTATCAACTAATACTGTTTTCTTTAATTTATTGCACTTTCTTTTGTTTATGGTATTATCTCTGAGCACTGTATTTACAAACCTGTTATGCTTCTTGCAGGTACGAATTTCATTGTTATGTTTTCAGTACATACGACAATTAAACTCTTGACTCTCACATTTAATATTTCCATCTTGGAAACATCTGACGACCCTCTCTATGCCTCTATGTTGTATTAATTTATCTTGAGAATTCTGCATGTATAATGCAACATAACATAGTTATCAATGGTTAGAATTATGTATCTATAATTAGGTTACTATTATGTTCTTCTTTAGTACATTTCTTTGCCATGTTAAGTTTTTGTTTATAATGTTCCTCCAACTGAGCTTGATTTTTTGGAATTTGTAATGTGTAATTTGTGGGAAGGCTGTGGAGGCCAAGTCAATGGATATTTTTAAGGCAGAGACAGATAGATTCTTGATTAGTACGGGTGTCAGGTGTTATGGGGAGAATGCAGGAGAATGGGGTTGAGAGGGAAAGATAGATCAGCCATGATTCAATGGCGGAGTGGACTTGATGGGCCAAATGGTCTAATTCTGCTCCTATTACTTATGAACATGAAATATTGGAAGAAAGATATCCTTTCATGAGACATAGAGCCATAGAGCGATACAGGTGGAAACAGGCTCTCCGGCCCAACTTGCCCACATCGGCTAACATGTCCTAGCTTCACTCATCTCACCAGCCTGCCTTCGGTTCATATCTCTCCAAACCCATCCTATCCATGTAACTGTCTAACTGTTTCTTAGACGATGGGATAGTCCCAGCCTCAACTACCTCATCTGGCAGCTTGTTCCATTAACCCACCACCCTTTGTGTGAAAAGGTATCCCTCGGATTCCTATTAAATCTTTTCCCCTTCACCTTGAACCAATGTCCTCTGGTCCTCGATTCCCCTGCTCTGGGCAAAAGACTCTGCATCTACCCGATCTATTCCTCTCATGATTTTGTATACCTCTATAAGATCTCCCCTCATCCTCCTGCGCTCCATGGAATAGAGCCCCTGCCTACTCAATCTCTCCCTATATCTCACACCCTCTGGCAACAAGCTCATAAATTGTCTCTGAACCCTTTCATGCTTGACAGTATCGTTCCTATAACATGGTTCCTAGAACTGAACACAATATTCTAAATGCAGTCTCACCAACGTCTTATACAACTGCAACATGACCTCCCAACTTCCATACTCTGAAGAAGGGTCTCGACCCGAGACATCACCCATTCCTTCTCTCCAGGGATGCTGCCTGTCCCGCTGAGCTACTCCAGCATTTTGTGTCTACTTTCTATACTCAATACTCCGACTGATGAAGGCCAAAGTGCCAAAAGCCTTTTTGACTACCTTATCTACCTGCGACTTGACATCCCAAAATGCAACACCTCACACTTCTCTGTATTAAATTCCATCAACCATTCTCCACTCACCTGGCCAATTGATCCAGATCCTGCTGCAGTCTTTCACAACCATTTTCACTATCTGCAAAACCACTCACTTTTGTATCATCAACAAACTTGCTAATCTTGCCCTGTATGTTCTCATCCAAATCATTGATGTAGATAACAAACAGTAACGGGCCCAGCACCAAACCCTGAGACACACCACTCGTCACAGGCATGATCCGAGAAGCAACCATCCACCATCACCCTCTGCTTCCATCCATGGAGCCAATTTTCTATCCATTCAGCTATCTCTCCTATCTCTCCCATGCATTCTAACCTTCCAGAGCAGCCTAACATGCGGAACCTTGTTGAATAATGCAGAGCATTGTCGATGGATTAAAGATATTTCTCTATTGCCATTTGTGTTGACCACTTAAATATAAGAACAGATGTCTTGTTGCTGTGATGTGTGTTCAATTTTGAGATCACTGATTTCTATAATTCTATAATTTTGAAGTTGTGGAGTGAACCCCTGGCAAACGGCTCAAATAAAAGGCATTTCTTTTCTCAGCTGCCTTTTTAACTTTTAATAGTGGAGGTCAAATGAAGGGAACACTGAATTCAACTGTGCTGCTTGCTTCATGGCAATGAATGAAACTATTTATATCCATGAGAAAGCAAGCCATTAAATCCTTCAGCTAAAATATCTTGCCAGTGCTTTCCACAATTCAGCTGTTTTTCCATCGCCGTTGTGGTAGTAACACATTGCTGTGACATCGAGTTGGCCATCACTGTATGATTTCCATCATGAGATGCTGTGGTTCTGGATAGTTGATCAGAGGAAATGCTTTCAGGCTGCTTCCTATCAGTTCAACAAAGGACGTTTTGTGAAACTATTGTTGATGCCATTTCACCAACGGACTTGTCACAATGACATTTAATAAATGTCGCAAGGGCGTTAAAAATGGCTGCTGTTCTGGAACAACAAAACTTGGATCACTGGCATAGGCAGAAACTGCAAATGTAATATAATTAAAATTTTTAAGTAAAGGAAAATTGATTTGATTCACAATACGCTCATAACTATTTACAATTCCATGTGACTGCAAGAGAATTGTCGTGTTCTGACCACCGACTATGACCTTTATTAGTACGTCAGGGTTAATAAGTACTTGCAAAATCATTCCGTATAATAGTTCTTGAGAATGATGACTGCATATTTCCCTTTTCCAAAGTGCCTTGAAGAAGGGTTCCGACTTGAAACAGTGTCTGTCCATTTCCCTCCACAGATGCTGTCTAACCCCCTGTGTTCCTCCAGTGATTAGTTTTTACTGAAGGTTCCAGCATCTGGAAAAAAGAATCCTTCAGCCCTCAAAGTCCATGCTGAACATGATGCCAATTTAAACTAATCTGCATGGGATCCATATCCCTCAGCTTTTTCTGTTTTGATTTAAAATTTCCAGCATCCGCACTTTTTTTATTTCCATTGGTGTAATAGCTAACGGATTTACTCCCATTCATTAAGTATACCACCTCCCAATGATATTCAACTCAAACCAATCTTTTTATTATAGTCAGAGAAGTGGCTCATCATATTTGCATTATGATGGCAGAGATTGTCAAGAGAGCCATTTACTGTCAGTGTGCAAGGCATCATTCATGTTTAACATTTAGATTGAGTGCCTAATGATTGCTACAATGTTATTGCAAAAGTTTGGGAAGCATTATACATGCGTATGAATTTTTAACAATATACTTGCCTATATTGTGAAGATCGAGTGAGTAATTGATACCTCTGGTACCTCAGGTGGTTGCACTTTTTGTGAAGTGCCAAGCTTGCATTTCTGTTTTGATCCTTACGAGGACTGAACAGCAACATAAGGGGCCAGTAATTATTAAACTGAGGTTGGTAGAATTTACTTCTGCTGAGACACTTTGAAGGTTACTTTTTTTCCAGCAGCGTGTACGAGCCACAGATATCCCACTCTTGAAACTTTTTAAAGATTTTCTCTTGTAGTATTTTATTATTAAAATTAAATACACCTTCATTGCATGTTTTTCAGCTGGACTGGGCACAAAAAAGACACACACATCATGTTTCGATTAGTTGGAGAGTCTAGAACTGGAGGTCATAGCCTCAGAATGAAAGGATGTTCTTTTTGGAAGGAGATGAGGAGAAATTTCTTTAGTCAGTGGGCGGTAGATCTGTGGAATTATTTGCCACAGAAGGCTGTGGAGGCCGTCAATGGATATTTTTAAGGCAGAGATAGATAGAATCTTGATTAGTTCGGGTGTCAGAAGTTATGGGGAGAAGGCAGGAGAATGGGGTTAGGAGGGAGAGACAGCAGCCATGATTGAATTGTGGAGTAGACTTAATGGGCTGAATGGCCTAATTCTACTATTCCTTACGACCTTATGACCTTATGATCACACACACACACTGCACACACTGCAGACACACACACACCGTACATTCATTTAGTTATTTCTGTCCATTATAAACGCAATTGGAAAAATGAATTTTATGAGCAATATCACGTGAATTGTTTTGTTTGATAATTTCTTTCACCAGCACGGAACTCAGCAAATTGGAGCAATAACTTGTTACATGCCAACATGTGAAATGGAAGATGAGGCAGGCATCTCAGCCCTTATACCTGCTCAGCCGTGCAATAAGATGGTGGCTGATCTTTTCCCTCAACACCACTTCCTTGCGCTAACTACATATCCACTGATTTCTTTAATATCCAAAAATGTTGTAAATCTTTGTATTGAATATACTCAGTGAGGATTGTAACCTTCACAATCCTCTTTTGTAGAGAATTATTTGCTGAAAGTGTTCTTAGTTTTTTTGTTATGTGCTGTTACGGGCCATTCATTGGCTGGCATCAATTTGTGGGTTTATGAGGGCTATAAGATAAAACTTAAAGGAATTATGAGGGAAATAAAGGGCTATGAAATGACCGTGGCAAGTACTTGAAGGAGAATCCTAAAACATTTAATGTCCATTAGAAGCAAGAGCGTAACGAAGGAATGGGTCCCTTCAGCGACAAGAGGGACAATTTACAGTACGTGTACAACCAGGAGATATGAGTGAGATCCTACAAGAATACTTCTCATCGATATTCACCCTTAAGGAGGACGGGGAAGCTGGAGAATTAAGGAAAAGATACGCCGATATTATGGGTCATGAAAGGAGGAAGTGCTAGAAATGTTGGAGCACAAGAGGGTGAATAAATCCCCTGGGCATAAAGGGATACAATCCCGGAAAGCTAAGGGAAACACGGGAGGAGGTTGCTAGGGATCTGATGTTGGTTTCTGCATCTTCATTAACTACAGGTGAAGTCCCGGAAGACTGATGGATAACTAATATTGTCCCCAGGTGAGCCTTGAGAAGACTGGTGAATATCTGGAATGAGCTGTCAGTGGAGGTTTAGTTTAGATTAGAGATACAGTGCGGAAACAGGCTCTTTCGGCACACCGGGTTCGTGCCAACCAGCGATCCCCACACATTAACACTATCCTATACCCACTAGGGATAATTTTTACATTTACCAAGCCAATTAACCTACAAACCTGTCCTTTTTTGGAGTGTGGGAGGAAACCAAAGATCTCGGAGAAAACCCAAGCAGATCACGGGGAGAACATACAAACTCCGTACAGACAGCACCCGTAGTTGTGATTAAACCGGGGTCTCTGGCGCTGCAATCGCTGTAAGGCAGCAACTCAACTGCTGCCCACCGTGCTGCCCCAACATAGGTAGTGGAGACAAATATAATTACAAAATTTTGAAAATGCATTTCAGCAGGCACTTAGTTAGGTAAAGGGCAGAGAGACACACATCTACTGCAGGCAAATAGGCATAAGCGTAGACAGGGTGGATAAGCTGGACTGAAAGAGCCCATGTCATGCTGTATGTTCCACGATTCTACTTTCAATTGATTTAAGATCCCTTCCACTGGCATCCATTTGTGGATGCCCAGAATTCAGACTCAGCTGTGGGAAGTTTGCGTAATGTTTGGGATCTGAAACAAACCTAAAAAAAAAGCTGACTTGTTTTTCTTTGTGGTCAAATTGGAGGAATTGTTGCCGGCAACCATAGAGATCAAAGTTTCACGATGCTGCAAATGGAGCGTTGAAGGTATTTTAATGTGATTAATAAAAGCATAAATCACAGATAGTTAATGGCATGTGACAGCTGTAAGGCGACTCAACCAATGAGGCAGCAAATGCAAAAGGAAATACCGATGAGGAAGGTGAGGACAGGATATCATGATAAAGGTATTTAAATGATTCACTGAGATGGAATTATGTATTATGGTTATTTGTGAAATTTGTATTTCAAACTGAGCTTGCATTTGTGTCCAATCTTTATTGATATCCTTACAAAATCGGATTTCACAATGCAGCACTTTCCAAAAAATAATTTCAAGCAAACACAATCAATAATTTGTGTTTCAGAAATATATGAAACAGGAGGCCAGAACTCTGACTTGAAATCATAAAGTGCTGACAACCAACATCAGAAAAATATATTGATATTTTGTCAGGGAGCAGAAATATTGTAAGATCACAAATGAAACCAGAAAAGTAAGTTGGTAAAGAATATTTTAATGGCCACATTCTGCTGATTCTTAAATGCAGACTCATATAGTTTAATGAGAGTATATAATTATATTTCATAAATTTAGTTCAATATTGTCTTGGAAAATATTTCTATAAAGCAGTATTAGAAGAAACATGCTGATTGTTCCTTTAGAACATATTCCCCCAACTTAAGATGTTATAATTTTAAGTTATTTCACATATTTTCATGTAATTTTCATGTATTCATAAACTGCTTATCAATTTCTTAGAGGGGTCAAGGAAAGGACGTTCACGTCGTGCCCCTGTTCCCTCCAATCTTTCCACCGCTACGCACAAGAAGCACAAGAAGCGCAAGACGCCATTGTATGCAGATGGCGAGAAGTGTGTTCAGCTCTGGCAGAACAATTTCTAATCTTGTGATGTGGACTTGATAGGAAGAATTTCTTAGAATAAATCTAATTTTTGCTACTCATCAAAAGTTTAGTGTTTTACATCTATGTATCTGAAGAAGGGCCTCTACCCAAAATGTCGTCTGTCACTTTCCCCCCATGATGCTGCCTGGCCCGCTGATTTCCTCCAACAGTTTGTGTTCTGCTCAAGATTCCAGCATCTGCAGTCTCTCGCTCTGTAAACAAATACCATTGCCATTTGCATGATGTTATCTTTAATGCTTTGGTATCAACGTAACTATTTTAATTACAAAGTTTTTATATTTGCTAAGGGGATATATTTGACAAACAATGTAGTTCCCTTAGTAGAATGACCCTGACATTCAATAACACCTTTTATTAAAAATGTACTTAAAAATCAGGCCGCAGATGTGATATTACCTCTTACCCACATGGTTTGCCTGAACCATCAAGCAGAGGTGCTTATTGAAGCTGAATTATTTCCCCAGAGAGTAGGCAAAAGTGGATGGTTGAATTGACCTGGCCTTTCATCACTTCCCTATGGCATTGCGAGGAATGTGGGAAACAAGTTGTCTGCCTGCCAATTCTGCCCAGAGCTGGGAGCAAAAATTGTAGCTGGGTGATAAAGATGGAATTAAATGTAAATTACCAGCTAATTGCAGCCTCTGCATAGCTGATCATGCCTGAAATTAGCCAATTTTGTCTTACCCAATAATCATTCTAATTAGTCACTTGTCATGCTAACCTGGGAGTAAAGTGCAACGACAAAAAGCAAATCAGTTTTTATTTAATTTATCCTGCCGTCAGTCACTCAGTTTAGCCAATAAATATTGAATGACATAAAAAGTCAAATTGCACTGCCCAATATTGTTCTTGCAACCAAACGTATTTCAGGGAAACTTCATGTCATTTTTCAGGATCCAGCAAACACATATGATTTAGTTTATCTCCTTCGCTCCTTAGATGCTGCTGCACCCGCTGAGTTTCTCCAGCTTTTTGTGTAACCCTCGATTCTCCAGCATCTGCAGTTCCTTCTTTAACACTATGATTTAGTTTCAGTCATAGTGCTCATTAACTTTTGGTTATTGCGTCTACGAGGTCCGGTTAATCCTCTTGTGCAGGTGATTAAAGATTCTTTCAAATTCATATTTCTTGGCTGTGTTTCTGCAGCTACATTACATACAAATGTACAACCGTGTAAAATTAGGCAACAAAATTACAACTGAAGTGTTTCCAAATCAAAATTTGTCATCCTAATTATTTGATAATTTGACTATACAATAAAGAGAGACACAAGGAGCTGCAGATGCTGGAATCTCGAGGAAAACACAAAGGGCTGGAGTAACTCAGTAGGTTAGGCCTCGTCTGTGGAAAGAATGAATGGGTGTTGTTTCGGGCCAAGACCCTTCAACAGCACCTCCTCTAGTTCCCTTTGATGATGAGGAGGTCAGTACTCATGATGGCCCAGGCAGTGTCCATCACTTAATCTAGTTTCCTGCACCCCTGGGCATTGGAGTTGTCGAAACAGGCCGTGATGCAACCAGTGATGCAACATGCTGTACACATGTAGAAGTTCAGCAAGAATTTCATTGCTCTATCTGGGACATATGGCGATAAAACACTCTTGACTCTCTTGATTGTGTCAATGTGCTGGGCTCAGGACAGATCAGCAGTGGCGTGCAGTCCAGGAACTTGGTTGCTGTCTCTCTCCATCAACGAACGCTCGATGGAGACAGGTTTGTGGAGGTTTGTGGATTCTCGGCTTTCGTCTTCTAAAGTCAACAATGGGCTACTTGGTCTTGCTGCTGTCTAGAGCTGAGTTGTTCTTCTGTCAGACAATTAATGATTATTCTATTCAGTCAGACAATTAATCTCCCTCCAATACTCTGACTCACCATTACCTGTAATTCATCCAAAAGCAGTACATTTAAAGATGGAGTTGGAACTGTGTCTGGCTACACAATCATTAGATGTAGAGTGAGTGGAGCAGGGGGCTGAGTACACAGCCTTGAGGTTCTCCTGTGTACTGATGGGTATCAGAGACGAAGCCCTGTTTCCAATTTGTACCGATTGTGGTGTAAGCAATAATCGTAGGAGGTCTCAGCAATTCTCGATGAGACAAAAGGGATCAGGGAAAGTAGTGTATCGAGCAGAGTTCCCCATTTAGTTTCTAGGAAGTTGTGTGCACCGAGAAGAATTAAAAAGCAGTGAAGGTATCAAATCACGATTGTTTCATTTTCTGAGCAGTTGGCTGAGACTGCTTGTATCTCTCAGATTTGCCAACATATCTGCATAATGAGGGACTTGGAGGTTCCTATATGGCTGCAAAAAAGATAACTCGTAAGCAAGAATCGGGGCCACAAATATAAGAAAACTACTCATTTACAAGAAAATAATTCAGGAAAATCACCATTTCCCAAAGAAGTACAACGCAGAGCAGGCCAATAAGAACTGCTATTCAATTGAACAGCATGGAGGCATTGCTAGGAACCGGGTGACTAATGGGCCTGTCCCACCAAGGCGACTTTTAAGATGACTGCAGGAGACTATGTGGTTGCCACATGGTCACCACGTGTTTGCGGGTGGTTGCCAGGTGGTCACCTTCATGGTCGTGTAGAGTTCCTGCATTCTGCGAACTAGTCGCGGCCTCATTATGGTCGGAAGAATTAGCGGCGACCAGAATGAAACCGGCATGAAGAGTAGCGAGAATTCTCGAGCATTTTCGTGCCGTAGGTGCAGAGGTGGTGGGTCGCCAGGAGGTCGTAGGTTCTCGTAGGTTGTAGCCGGTGCTGACCAGTGAATTTCATTAGCTCATTGGGAAAAGAAAACGTAAGCAGTAGTTTTCAGAACCATGGATAACCGGCTGGTGATGTTAATGTCCGCTGAGTTTCACAGCCGTGTATCACTGGCTTCTTAAAAGTTGCCTCCACTCCTTCTCCCCCCTCTTCCCCCCTCTTTTAAAGGACTTACATCACCCTTCCCATACACTGTGCTTTCACCGTCTTAATTACAGCGCCAACCTTCCTGTTCATCGCGGTGTGTGTCTGTATCACATTGGCTTTGCACATCATGAATTTCACTCAGACAGCACTCCCCCCGTTTGCCCTGTCCCCTGCCTGCATAACGGGCTGGTAAAGGAAGCAATGTGTGTATGTGTGTGTGTGTGTCCACTCTGACAGTCGCCGTTCCAGTTGCCGATTTTTCAGGCGACTACCGGCGACTTGACAGTCGCCTGAACAATCGCCTAAGTGGGATAGGCCCATATAGGATAGAATAGAAGGGTTTGTTGATTGGGCTAAATGAGGAGGATTGGTTGAATTCTTGTGTCGAGCACTCATTGCCTATTGAATGTGTTGGAATGTTTCTTCACTGAGCGTACTTATAAACATTTTGCTGACAATATATGCAGCATTTCAAAACCACATAACTTGCATTAAACAGACTAAAAATATTGCAATTGAGGAAGTCAAATGCTCATAAAGTAAAAAGGTTATTTGGAAATAAAGATGGCGTAGAATTGGGGCAGTAACAGCAAGAAATGACCCTGCTCTGCCAAATTAAAAATATATACTCTGGTATATATATATATATAATTTGGACTTTTAAAGATATTGTGGATACGCAAGAGGCTGCAGATTCAGCAATCTAGAGCAACACAAGATGTGTAGGAAGGAACTGCAGATGTTGGTTTAAACCAAAGATAGGCACAAAATGCTGGAGTAACTCAGGCAGGCAGTATCTCTGGAGAGAAGGGATGGGTGAAAGTAAATCCAAAGGGTTTCTACAGCTATATTAATAGCAAAAGGATAACGAGGGATAAAATTGGACCATTAGAGAGCCAGAATAGACAGCTATCTGCAGAGCAAAAAGAGATGGGGGAGATATTGAACAATTTCTTTTCTTCGGTATTCACCAAGGAGAAGGATATTGAACTCTGTGAGGTAAGGGAAAAAAGTAGAGTAGCTATGGAAAATATGAGATTCAAAGAGGAGGAAGTACTGACACTTTTGAAAAATATAAAAGTGGATAAGTTTCCAGGTCCTGACAGGATATTCCCTAGGACATTGAGGGAAATTAGTGTAGAAATAGCAGGGGCTATGACAGAAATATTTCAAATGTCATTAGAAACGGGAATAGTGCCGGAGGATTGGCGTACTGCGCATGTTGTTCCATTGTTTAAAAAGGGTACCAAGAATAAACCTAGCAATTATAGACCTGTTAGTTTGACGTCAGTGGTGGGCAAATTAATGGAAAGGATACTTAGAGATAATATCTATAAGCATCTGGATAAACAGGGTCTGATCAAGAACAGTCAACATGGATTTGTGCCTGGAAGGTCATGATTGACAAACCTTCTTGAATTTTTTGAAGAGGTTACTAGGGAAATTGATAAGGGTAAAGCAGTGGATGTTGTCTATATGGATTTCAGTAAGGCCTTTGAGAAGGTTCCCCATGGAAGGTTGGTTAAGAAGGTTCAATCTTTGGATGTTAATGGCGGAGTAGCAAGATGGATTCAACAGTGGCTGAATGGGAGATGCCAGAGAGTAATGGTGGATGGCTGTTTGTCAGGTTGGAAGCCGGTGACCAGTGGGGTGCCTCAGGGATCTGTGTTGGGTCCACTGTTGTTTGTCATGTACATCAATGATCTAGATGATGGGGTGGAAAATTGGATAAGTAAGTATGCAGATGATACTACGATAGGTGGTGCTGTGGATAATGAAGTAGATTTTCAAAGTCTACAGAGAGATTTGGGCCATTTGGAAAAGTGGGCTGAAAGATGGCAGATGGAGTTTAAATGCTGATAAGTTTGAGGTGCTACATCAAAATAGGACGTACATGGTAAATGGTAGGGAATTGAGGAATGCTGTGGAACAGAGGGATCTAGGAATAACTGCACATAGTTCCCTGAAGGTGGAATCGCATGTAGATAGGGTGGTAAAGAAAGCTTTTGGTGTGCTGGCCTTTATAAATCAGAGCATTGAATATAGGAGTAGGGAAGTAATGTTAAAATTGTACAAAGCATTGGTGAGACCAATTCTGGAGTATGGTGGACAATTTTGGTCGCTTAATTATAGGAAGGATGTCAACAAAATAGAGAGAGTACAGAGGAGATTTATTAGAATGTTGCCTGGGTTCCAGCAACTAAGTTACAGTGAAAGGTTGAACAAGTTAGGTCCTTATTCTTTGGGGCGCAGAAGGTTAAGGGGGGACTTGATTGAGGTCTTTAAAATGATGAAAGGGATAGACAGAGTTGACGTGGATAAGCTTTTCCCATTGAGGGCAGGGAAGATTCAAACAAGAGGGCATGACATGAGAATTAAGGGACAGAAGTTTAGGGGTAACATGAGGGGGAACTTCTTTACTCAGAGAGTGGTGGCTGAGTGGAATGATCTTCCAGCAGAAGTGGTGGAGGCAGGATCGATTTTAACATTTAAAAGTAAAGTGGATAGGTATATGAATGGGAAGGGAATGGAGGGGTATGGTCTGAGTGCAGGTAGATGGGACTAGGGGAAAAGAAATGGTCGGCACGGACTGGAAGGGCCGAGAAGGCCTGTTTCCATGCTGTAATTGCTGTATGTTATATGTTATATATGTTATATATTATATGTGATATTTCGGGTCGAGTCCCTTCTTCAGACTACTCTGTTCCGCTGAGTTACTCCAGCTTTTTGTGTCTATCTTCGCAAGAAAAATGTGCTGAACTTCAGCTGGTCGAGCAGCATCTGTGGGGGTTGAGAACAGTTGAGATTTCGGATCATCTAGACTGAAAGAGTAGAGGGGAGATCACCAGTGTGAAGAGTTGAACAGAGAGGGTGGGTTGAGATCTGGCAAGCGAGAGGCAGATCTAGGTGAGTTTGAAGAAGGGTCCAGACCTGAAATATCACCTTTCCATGATGTTGCCTGACCATCTGATTTACTCCAGGTCTTTGTGTCCTTTGTTTGAAAACCAGCATCTGCAGTTCCTTTGTTTCTACATGTTGACTTGTCTGCTGCAAAATCTCCTCAAAATCTCTTGTGTCTACTTTGAAGAAATTCTCCTCCTCTCACCGATGACAATTCTGTTAGACCCTCCCTCACTGCTCCCCCTCTGTGTGATCTCTGCTGCTCTTCAGTCTGAAGGGTCCCGATCCAAAACATCACCTATCCATGTTCTCCAGAGATGCTGCTGGACCCACAAAGTTACCCCAGCGCATTGTGTCCCTTTTTGTGAATCAGCATCTGCAGTTCTTTGATTTTCCAGGTGACGAGGGGTTGGTTGGCAGATGGAGACTGGCGTGGAATCACTGATCTCTGACTGGGATTTGGTTTACTTCACTTTGTGACTGGATTGTAGGTCATTGGTGAATTGACCCTGCTTCTGATTTAGCTCCATTCCTCAGGAGACAAAACATAAGATCGTGATTTGTTAAGTAATATAAATTTCATGTTTTATTTTTACAATTACAGCATCAACAGTTCAGTTGTGGTTTTGCAGTTATGTTAAAAATTCAGGAATGAAGTGGATGTGTCATAGGTCATGCCAGCAAAGTAATCTCATTAAAATATTAATAACCTTTCACTTTAAGTAGCAGCTGAAAATTAATAATTTAAAATTCTTGTTAGAAAGATAAAAATCAGTGTGTAAAACCCAATCCATTCTAAATTAGCTTTGTTGGTGATTATAATCTTTGACTGGAACAAGTTACAATCTGGACTGGCATTTCCGTTGATTCTGATCGCAGAATCGGGTGCAAGTTGCATTAAGACAATAAACCATGTTCCTTATCAGGGCAAGTACAAGGTGGAAACTCCATGCAAAAGTGATCTGCTGATTCGCGTCCTATCTCAAACTTGACCGGACTTCCGAAAGATCATCATTTATTATGTAGGTAATAGTAGGAGGTATCTATAAATAATATTTTTCGTGTTAAAGTTTCACTCTCCTCCCTGAAGATAACAACACATGCTGTGTGGTTTTACAGGCACAGCTGGCCTCTGTATGGATATGAATTAGTGATTTAAATGTTAAATCTGTGTGTATATTAATATATTCATACAAAAAGTTTTTGCCTTCTATTTTAGTTGGCCACTGATGCAACATTTTAAATCCAACTAAATGTTTAAAATCATTTTATGCTAATGTTGTCTCTCGGCTATTTTTAACTGACCCAGTGACAATCTATAATAGAAAGGCACACTATATCCATCCTGCCTTTAACATAAAAATAAAGATTGATGCTGATACAAATTAGTGTTTGGCAGTACAGTTTTTTACATTTGTTTTTTTCTTGCACGTGAAAAATGTGACCTGTTTTACTAAATATAAAGTATTAAAATACTCCTGGTATATGGAACATTAGGAAGGTAAAAACAATGTATCAGCAACTTGTAAGACCAATGCACATTGTTAACAGATGGTATAAAAATGAATGAAGCGTACATTTATTTTAGAATAATTTAGTGCTCAAGTAAACTAACTCTAAAAATCTAAGAGTGCATGAGTGTATGACTCCATTGCCAGATAATATTACCACAGTGAAGAGTGACATATTAGGCTGAGTAATGTTATTTATCAACTGATAACTGTATGTTTTGGTGAACAGGCAGCACACAATTGTTAATAAAGATCCATATTTTTCAAGTCCGGAAATTATGCAATATTTCATCATGTCCAATTTAAAATAAGAATTCCAAATTGGTTTAAAAATAGAAAATAACTTGATAGTAATTTTCAGACACCTCACCAAAAATATTTTCTTTTAAAGTTTAGATTTAATTCTGCTGCAGCTTTTATAATTGAAAACTGAGGTGAGTTTTCAAACCATGGCATAAATGAAGAAAATATAATCAGGTAATGGTTTTCTGATAAAATTAGAAAACAAATTTGTTACTGTTCGTATTTAAAATGCAAAAATCACAAAATCTAGGGAGTGTTGCAATAGGTCTTGTTTATAAGCGCTGCAGGATAGAATTTTATTTGCTGGAAATGTTGTTGTGAGCATATAGATATTAATTTGCAAGCTATCCGAAATTCTTGCTTTTGGCTTTTGTTAATTTTCCACCAAACGAGTGAATCCTGTTCAGGAGAAGTACACTGTATGTGGTTGCAGAAAGTTCCACTCTGTAAGGCATGCTATTTATAGTCTACAACAATGAATAAATGAATGAATGAATGAATACGTTATTGGCCAAGTATTCACATACAAGGAAGTTGCCTTGGTGCTCCGCCCGCAAGTGACAACATGACATACAGTGGCAGTTAGGAAAGACACATAAAACATTAAACATTAATAATAAAACATTATTAATTAAACATGTGAATTAAATAAAATACTAAATACCAGAGCAAAAGGAGGCTACAGATTTTTGGTTCTTGGATAGAGCTACTACTCGTGGAAAAAAACTGTTTTTATGTCTGGGTGTGGCAGCTTTGACAGTCCGGAATCGCCTTCCAGAGGGAACTGATTCAAGGAGTTTGTGGCCAGGACGAGAGGGGTCAGAAATTATCTTACCCACACACCTCCTGGCCCTTGCAATGTACAGTTCGTCAATGGATGGAAGGTTGCAGCCAATAACCTTCTCAGCTGATCAGACGATTCGCTGCAGCCTCCGGATGTCGTGCTTGGTGGCCGAGGCAAACCGGACCATGATGGAGAAGGTGAGGACAGACTCTACGATGGCAGTATAGAATTGGACCTGTGGTAGGTTGTGCTTCCTCAGCTGCCGCAGGAAGTACATCCTCTGTGGTGCCTTTTTGACTGTGGAGTCGATGGTAGCCTCCCATTTAAGGTCCTTGGAGATGATGGTTCCCAGAAACGTAAAAGACTCCACAGATGTGACTGTGGTGTTGTTGATGGTGAGCGGGGTGAGGGGAGGGGGAGCTCTCCTAAAGTCTACAATCAATTCCACTGTCTTAAGAGCATTGAGCTCTAGGTTGTTGCTACGGCACCAGGACACCAGCTGTGTCACTTCCTGTCTGTAGGCAGATTCTTCCCCATCCTGGATCAGTCCAATCAGTGTTGTTTAGTCCTCAAACTTGAGGAGCTTGACAGAGGAGTCTGTGGAGGTGCAGTCATTGGTGTAGAAAGAGTAGAGGAGAGGAGAGAGTACGCAGCCTTGCGGAGCTCCTATGCTGAGCGTTTGCGGGTCTGAGGTGCTTTCCTAGCCTCACATGCTGCTTCCTGTCTATCAGGAAGCAGGTGATGGGATTCAGGCATAGTCAACTCAGAAAGTTTGGAGTGTAGTAGCTCTGGCACAATGGCGTTGAATGCAGAGCTAAAATCAACAAACAAAATCCTCACATAGGTCCCCTGGCGGCCTATGTGCTGGAGGATGAAGTGCAGGCCCAGGTTGACTGTATCAACCGCAGATCTATTGGCCCAATATGCAAACTGCAGCAGGTCCAGCAGGGGGTTTGTGATATTTTTTAACTTGGCCAGCACAAGCCTTTCAAGGGTCTTCATGACTACAGAGGTCAGTGCAGCAGGCCTGTTGTCAAGACCAGTAATCCTTGCCTTTTTGGGTAAAGGGACAATAGTGGAGACTTTGAAGCTGGCAGGAACAGTACAGGTTTGCAGGATCTGGTCAAAATGTCTGTGTAGACCAGTGCCAGTTGTTCGGCACAGAGATTTACAGTAGAGGGGGAAACACTGTCCGGTCCTGGAGATTTCCGGCATTTCTGTCCCCGATAAGCATAACAATGGCCATTTCTGAACTTGTGCACTTATTTTGTTGTCATCGTGAATGTGTTGCAGTGACCATTTTGTAATTGTAAAACCCTTTGCATGTTAATTCCATGTGCAGTCATGTTGATTTTCGCAGAGTTCATCCAGTCTCACATATTATTTTTGCATCTAAATTTCCAGCTGAAATCCAACTGTTGCTTTTTTCATGTGGCCGGAGCTATCCAACACCCCAAGAAGGATGAAGGAGGGAATCAGGGGGACTTCGGTAACTTCATTGAAACTCACCGAATGGTGAAATACAGAGTGGAAGCGGAGAGGATATTTCCACTAGTGTTGGACTCTAGGATCAAAGTGCATAACCTCAGAATAAAAGGACATACCTTTAGAAAGATGAGGAGGAATATCTTTAGTCAGAGGGTGGTGAATCTGTGGAATTCATTGCCACAGACTGCTGTGGAGGTCAGGTCGTTTGGTATTTTTAAGTCAGAGATTGACAATTTTTTGATTAGTTTCATTTTTTTAGCTTAGTTTAGAGAGACAGCGGAGAACCAGCGCTGCAACACACCGAGGCCGCACTGACCTGCGATCCCCACACACTAACACTATCCAACACACAACTAGGGACAATTTACAGATGCACCAAGCCAATTATCCAACAAACCTGTACGTCTTTGGAGTGTGGGAAGAAACCGAAGATCTCGGAGAAAACCCACACTGTCACGGGGAGAATGTGCAAACTCCGTACAGACAGCACCTGTCATCGGGATTTGAACCCGGGTCTCCGGCGCTGCAGGTGCTGTAAGGCAGCAACTCTACTGCTGCGCCACTGTGGCTGCAGTAACGGTATCAAGGGTTATGGGGAGAAGGCAGGAGAATGGGGTTGAGGGGGAAAGATAGATCAGTCGTATTTGAATGGTGGATTAGACTTGATGGGCCAAATGGCCTCATTTTTCTCCCATGACATCTGAATTTATGAACTTCTGGCTTTGCAACTGCTGATTGTATGCAGCCACTCTACTGGAATCATTTTCATTTGTTTTATTTAAATATGTTTTGAAACTGCTATGTCAAAAGGTATATGGTAGTAATGCCTTTGAGCAGCACCCTAGCTTCTGTAATACAGATTATACTACTTCAACTACTTTCCAGGTTCTATTGTTATTTCTAGTAGTCTTGCATCAGTCAATCTCTTTTTATTCCCGTCAGGTAATGTGGTTGTTAAAACCAATTCGGATTCTTGCAGGCACTCAGATATTTCACGTAGAGAATTCCAAATTGTGGAGAAATGCTGGGTGACTTGATGTTCTGTTTCTGTTGTTATTTCTTTTGCAAGGTTTCCATGAAATTTGTCGCAAGGGTACTGTTGGGAAAATGTGATATCCATCTACTAGAAAGAGCAATCGTATGATTCATACTGACAGCTATAAAGCTAGCAATGATACTAACTGTTGTTGGATTAACCTGCCATTGGCTTGGATTACATTGCTCATATTGTCCTTTATGCATTAGCATACACATGGGCCGTGATTCCTCGATTCAAGGTTAGCCAACGTCATGTGGAATATTTGTAATATTTTGGGCAATGCGTCCCTTCAAAATTCCAAAAGTGCAAAAATTACATTTTCAAATGGGTGCAGGGATAATGTTGTGTGATTAATCTGTGCCCATTGGCAGAAGTGTAAGTAATGTGACCATCTTAGTGCTGCCTCATCAGATCTATGATTGGAACTTCCAACAGTAGATGACACAGTGGCGTAGCTGGACGGGCAACTGCCTCACAGCACCAGGGACCTGGTTCCGATCCTGACCTTGAGTGCTGTCTGTGCGGAGGTTGCATGTTTTCCCTGTCACCGTGTGGGTTTCCTCCTTGTCCTCTGGTTTCAAGTTCAAGTTCAAATTCAAGTTCACATTTATTGTCAAATGCACCAGTTATGGTACAGTGATATTTGAGTTAACATACAGCCATACAAGTAAAAAAAGAATGCAATACACAATAATTTTAACATAAACATCCACCACAGTGGAATCAACATTCCTCACTGTGATGTTGATTCCACTGTGGTGGATGTTTATGTTAAAATTATGGTGTATTGCATTCTTCTTTGTTTCCTCCCACATCCCAGAGATGTGCGGCTTTACAGGTTAAATGGCCTCTGTAAATTGCCCCCTAGTTTGCCGGGAGTTGATGAGAATGTGGGATAACATAGAACTGATGTGAACGGGTGATCGATGATTGGTGTGGACTCAGTGGGCCAAAGGGCCAGATTCCATAGTGAATCACTAAACTAAACTAAATTAAACTGCTCACTGTGATATTTATTGCATAGGTTCAGTTCTGGTATCACAGGTAGCCAACACCAGCAAAGGATCACCGAAAAAGGAGAAAGCTGGAGTCCATTTCTTAAATGAGAGATGCCTATCAGTGAATCAGATTATGTTATCAATTCGACTAGTGAAAGTGTTGTTGGAAACAACAAAGAATGGTGCATAATTGGGATGAGTTCCAGGTTTCTAAGATAAGATAAGATAAGATGCATTTATTTGTCACATGTGCCAATTGGCACAGCAAAATTAAATCACCATACAGCCATACAGTAAAAATAAAGAACACAACATGGAGTAGATAGAATTCAACATAAAACATCCCCCCACAGCAGGATCAAAATTTCCTACTGTGAGGGAAGGCACCAAAGTCGGTCTCTTCCCCCGTGGTCGGGGCCTCCCCGAGCCCCCTGCAGTCGCCGCTACAGGCGGCCCAATGTCAGGCCTGCTCCCCGGGGTGATGTAAGTCCGACGTCGGGGCTGGGGGACGTCCTCAGCAGCCTGGACTCCGAGCCGGCCCCCTCCTTCCGGAGTCCGCGGCTCACAAAGTCCACTGGCCGCGCCGGGTGGAGATGCAATGCTGGAGGCCCTTGGCAAAGGGCCCCAGGACTCCACGGAGTTGTTCAGCGCCGCCCACGTTGGAAGCTCTCCAAACCAGAGCTCCACGATGTTGGAGCAGCGGCCCAACGCTCCGGAAGCTCCGGAAGCGGCCCAACGCTTTCTGAAGCTATCTAGTCACTTGTTCACAATACAAGGCAAACTGATGCCCACAGAGGTTGGTGCAGAGATGCTGCCTGTCCTGTTGAGTTATTCCAGCTTTTTGTGTCTCTTTTCGTTGCAGAAGAGTTACATGAGACCGATTTCACGTGAATGGTCACCAGCACCGAATGCCAGGTACACAACCAGTCTGTTGCCCAGCTGTAGAGTTGCTGCCTTTCAGAGCCAGGGACCTGGGTTTGACCCTGACTACGGGTGCTTGTCTGTACGGAGTTTGTACATTCTTCCCGTAACCTGTGTGGGTTTTCTCCGGGATCTCTGGTTTCCTCCCACTCTCCAAGGATGTACACGTTTGTAGGCTCTTTGGCGTGGTATTATTGTAAATTGTCCCTAGTGTGCATAGGATAGTGTGCGGGGATCACTGGTCAGCACGGACTGTATCACTAAACTAAACTAAATTAAACATGGTACCATATCTCTATTAGTCACCTGCAAATATATCTATACCATTCTGGACTCGTAGCTAATATCCTGATGATCGACCCTGACCCATGTATATTTAACACTACTGCACACCTCACACTAAAACTCTCAACTTCTGCATATTGCCAGCAGGTCAACCACAATAACCACACTAGCACACCACATTGCATGATAATAGCTGACAACTTTTCTCTTAGCATTTCTCTTGCGGACAGATACGATAGTGCCGTTTAAGAGACTTTCAGATTGGCACATGGGAGTACAAGGAATATCAGTTTAACTTGCCATCATGTTTGGTAGAAACATTGGGGGTCGAAGGGCCCACTACCGTGCTGTATTGTTCTACATCTCTGATCCCTGCCCAGCATGGACATGATGAGCTGAAAGGACTATATCTGCTGCATGAATCTATAACTTCCAGAGGATAAAGGCACAGTGGCGCAGCGATTGAGTTGCTGCCTTACAGTGCCAAAGATCCAGGTTCGATCCTGACCTTGGGTGTTGCCTGTACGGAATTCTCCCTGTGACCATGTGGGTTTTCCCCAGGTACTCTCTCCACACTCCAAAGACATACAGATTTTTAAGTGAATTGGCTTGTGTTACTTGTAAATTGTCCCTTGTGTGTAGGATAGTGCTTGCGTATGGGGTAATCGCTGGTCGGCGCGGATTTGTTCGGCCGAAGGGCCTGTTTCCACACTCGTCTAAAGTAAATGTGCTGTTTGCGTGTGCATGTGCATGCGTGTGTGTATTTTTACACCATTACTGTAATTTTGAAGCTCTGAGGATGCCAAGTTGAGCCAAAATCAAACATTGCTGGTCAGAATTTTGCAAGTGCAAATGTTAATTTTTGTTAATGTGAATCAAGGAAAAGAAAGTGCTCTAGATAACCAATAGCTGGTGGGAATCCTGAAATAAATGCTCTTTAATTGTGATTCCCATCAGATGTAACATTCCACACAATTTTTACACAGGGAGATCATCTGCAATCAAATTTGCATCAACATGTTTTCCCACCAATTGCAAGTTTTACAATCACCTTGTCTACACGCTCTACTCTCTTAAGACATGGATTTGTTGAAAAGCACATAGTTGTATTCTCATTTTTTCAACATATCCCAGTGTAACAAAAAATTGTAACTGAGAATCTTTCTTCGGCGATCCTCTACATAAATCATTTTTAGCCATTGGCTAAATATAATTTTAATGATGAAGAGCTGATTAATAATTTCAAAATGTACGTAATAATTAAATTTTAAATAACTTAAATAACCTAACTGAATTAATGATTCAGGATGAAATGTGCAGAGCAAGGATTCACTCAGTTCGATCCCTTGTGTACGTGCATACACACATGTACAAATACTTGCACACACACAGACACACACACACAGGCATTCCAGCACAGGCTCATGTCTACACAGGACTTCAATAATTGTACAATGTGAACTCTGAAGTGGGGGGCACAGGGACACAGCGGTAGAGTTGCTGCCTTACACCGCCAGAGACCTGGGTTTGATCCTGACTACAGGTGCTGCCTGTATGGAGTTAGCACATTCTCCCTATGACCACGTGAATTTTCTCCATGTGCTCCGGTTACCTCCCGCATTCCAAAGATGTGCAGGTTAATTGGCCTCTGTAAATTGGCCGTAGTGTGTCGAATAGAATTAGTACAGGGGGGATCACTAGTTGGCAAGGACTGGGTGGGCTGAAGGGCCTGTAGCCATGCTGTATCGATAAGCTAAGCTAAGTGTTTGCCTTATGTTCAGTGTAAACTCTGGAGGAGCAATAACGCAGGCTTGCTGGTGTCACCCAGATACCAAATGAACATGGCAATCGGGTTATGACTCCGATGTTTCATTAACTTGTGTCTGCTCAAAATACAGCCGGGCAAATGAGATTTGCAGATTTTATTTACATAATTTATTAAAGATGATTAGAAGTTCTTGCTTCAGCTGTCATAATTGTCAACTGCAATATCATTTTCCATGGTTTACCTAAATTATAAATGTGTAAATATCTCAGAAGTAGTTTATTATTCCAGCTACTGAGATCAATTGTTCTAATTATAAAATCACCCACACAACACCAGCAATAATTATGCAGCCAGTTTGAAGAATGTTTTGTGTTTTCGCCTATGGTTTCGAGAAGATGGGGGCATCATGAGGCAAACAAGAGAGGAATGAAAGTTAATTGGAACAAAAGGAAAATGAACCTTACTGCTTCTCACTTATGAGATTACAGTATACACTATTACAGTATATGCAAGTTACAAGTTGTGACACCCACTCAATTACTGTATGGTTCTGCTTCACAGTGCAGTACTATCATTGTAACCAGATTAGTTTCTGCTGATGTGGCAAGTGTCTGGAATAAAAGTTTTCTGCTGAATTGCTGCAATCGCAGCAGCAAGGAAACACAAATGTGAAATCTTTTAACTTCACCCGGTACCTACTTCTGATATATTCTCTGTGGTTCATCTTCAAAGTAGTTTAGAAGTGTGGTTAGAGGCACAGGGCTTGGAAATCTGAGAATGTACAACTGTTTGTTCAGCAGGGACTCTGTTGCCCCTGCCCTGATTAAACAGGTTTGTTTCCTGACAAACTTGTAAAGATTTGAATGCCAACAACAAACGTCAAGAGGAAAGAAGTAACATAGGAGTCAGGAAGAGAAGTAGGACATATGCTTCTGTTGAGTTTCTTCCATCATTCGGTAAGATTGTGATTGTTTCAACTTCAACTTTATCTAGGTTCTCCCACAGCCCAAGGATCTATCCTTTCCAACCTCAGATATTCATGATACCCTCCACAATCTGAAATAAATTCTAAAGGTTCCCTTGTCATTCTTAAGCATTCAAAGGCATATCACGTGATTATTCATAGAAACAAGGAAATGCAGATGCGGACTTACCAACAGAGACACAAAGTGCTGGAGTAACCTAACTCTGAGGTCACCTAATAAGATAGATGCTGAGAGGATGTTTATCAGGAATCAGGGGAATAATCACATGAAAAGCACAAAGTGCTGAAGTAACTCAGCAGGTCAGGCAGCATCACTAGTGAACATGGATAGGTGACGCTTTGGGTCAGGTCCCCATACCCAGTCTGAAGAAGAGTCTCAACCCCAACCTATCCATGTTCTCTAGGGATGCTGTCAGACCAGCTGAGTTACTTCAGCACTTTGTGCTTTTCACAGAAACATCACATAATGCAGACCTAATCCATTCAAACATTTCCTCACCTGACTACCCTTTTGCCACAGTAATCAATCCAGGGAATCTTTTCTGTGCTGTTTTTCCTGAAGTTTGAGATAAGTTATTTGTAGGACTAAACAGATCTCACCACTGACCTGCGGTTAATTTAATGTCCCTACTTTTGCGCTCCATCCTCCTTGCAACTAAAAGGACATTGACTGATAAATTGCAATTTTCGAAGAGTCAAAAGTGGGTCCTTTAAGCAACATAATGACTTTACTGTATCTTGAAAAAGGGTGATGGAACCAGATACCAGTATAACCATGGGGTAGAAGGAAGCTGAAAATGAATTATGCCTGCTCAAGGTTAGAAAGCCTGAGGGTACATTGGTTTCATAAGCATGTTGAATTCAACGAGGAATTGGAGAAGAAAATGAATGAAAGGTCCAAGTCTTAGCAGCCAAGAGGTTCATGAATTCCTAACACACTGGCAGTGAGATGAAGGAATAAGAGCAACAGTTGATAATTGAGTGTAAAAATGTATATTAGCATTGCTCTTCAAGAGGTAGTACCTAACTTTAAAGGAAAATAATAGTATATGCTGTGGCAACGTCAAAAGTCAAGTCAAGTCAAGAGAGTTTTTTGTCATGTGAAGTTGTGTTTAATAGTCTGATGGCTGTGGGGAAGCGGGTTGTCCCTGAACCTGGATGTTGCAGATTTCAATACATCCTACCTGATGGCAGTGGAGAGATGAGTGTGTGGCCTGGATGGTGTGGGTCCTTGATGATGCTGGCAGCCTTTTTGAGGCAGCAACTGCGATAGATCCCCTCGATGGTAGGGAGGCCAGAGCCGATGATGGACTGGGCAGTAGTTACAACCTTTTGCAGCCTTTTCTGCTCCTGGGCACTCAAGTTGCCGTACTAAGCCACGATGCAACCGGTCAGCATGCTCTCTAGTGTACACCTGTAGAGGTTCGAGAGAGTCCTCCTTGGCATACCGACTCTCTGTAATCTTCTCAGGAAATAGAGGCACTGATGTGCTTTCTTTATGATTGCATCAGTGTTCTGGGACTAGGAGAGACCTTCAGAAATATGCATGCCCAGGAATTTGAATTTCTTGACCCTTTCCACCAACGACCCGTTGATATAAACGGGATTGCAGGTCCCCATCCTACCCCTTTCCGAAGTTCCTTGGTTTTGCTGGTGTTGAGAGCCAGGTTATTGTGCTGGCTGGTCAATTGGTCGATCTCACTTCTAAACTGTGACTCGTCCCCATCAGTGACACGTCCCACGACATGGTGTCGTCGGCAAACTTGATGATGGAGTTCGCACTACAGCAGCCATGAGTATAGAGTGAGTACAGCAGGGGGCTGAGCATGCAGCCTTGAGGATCTCCCATGCTGATTGTTATCGAGGATGACACATTTCCACCATTACGGACAGACTGTGGTCTGTGAATGAGGAAGTCGAGGATCCAATTGCAGAAGGATGTGAAGAGACCCAGATCCGAGAGCTTGGTAACCAGCTTGGAGGGGATGATGTTATTAAATGCTGAGCTGTAGTCAATGAATAACAGCCTGACATATGAGTATTTGTTGTCCAAGTGGTCCAGAGCGGAGTGGAGAGCCACTAAGATCGCATCCACCATTGATCTGTTGTGGCGGCAAGTGAACTGCAGTGGGTCGAGGTTCTTGTTGAGGTAGAAGTTGATTTGCGCCATGATCAGCCTCTCAAAGCACTTCATCACCACAGACATTAGCGCCACAGGTCGATAGTCATTGAGGCACGTCACCTTGCTCTACTTTGGCACCAGCATTATTGATGCCCTTTTAAAGCAGGTGGGAACCTCAGACCTCAGAAGGGAGAGGTTGAAAATGGCCGTAAAAACTCCAGCCAGTTGGTGCGCACGTGTTTTTAAAACACGCCCGGGTATACCATCAGGTCCAAGCACTTTCCGAGGGTTCACCCCTCTGAAGGATCTTCTGACCGGCCTCTGTGACTGTGTCAGACCTAATGCCAGATCACGTGTCACATAATTAAACATAATCAAACTTGCACAACTTTGAGCCACAAAAAAATGAAATGTATTTGGTCGCCTTAAATTTTTAATTCAATCTTTAAATTATATAATTCAAAATAGAACCACCGGGGGGAGAAAATTAATTTTGGATCGGTATTGTAAAATGTAGGGTTTATTATTATCTGTGCATTGTACACTCCTTCCATGACCTACAGTGGAATTGGATTTTGGATGCGGAACAAAATGTAATCACACAACTCTGTTACTAATCCAAGGACAAAATTCTTGCTGATTTTGTCCCAGGTGCATGTTTCTGCCACTCGGCTGTATCTCTTTTGATCATTCTAGCCTTAATTATTGAGGCACATCTCAATTTTCATTTGGGACAGTGGTTTTAAGAGTCTCTTGCAAGATTAAAGACTGGGCATTTAAAACTGAGGTGTCATAATTTTGTTTTGCAGAGGGTAATGAATCTCTGGAGTTCGCTCCCCTTGAGCACAGTGGAGGGTGGAGAGGGGTCATTGGAAATATGTAATGAAGAGGTAGATTCATTTTTGAAATATCGTGCGATTGAGGGCAATGGGAATCTGGCACAGAAGTGAAGAAGAAGATCTCTGTCACTTCAGGTAGCCCCGGCATTCTCTCTCTCTCTATCCCTCCCCCACTCAAGTCGCACTCGCTTCTCATTTTCAGCCTACAAACAGCTAACAATGGCCTGTTTCCTTTATCATCGTTACTTTTTTGCATATCTTTCATTCATTGTTCTTTATCTCTCCACATCACCATCTATATCTCTCATTCCCCTTATCCCTAACCAATCTGAAGAAGGGTCTCGACCCCACGAACGTCACCCATTCCTTCTCTCCAGAGATGCTGTCTGGCCCGCTGAGTTGCTCCAGCTTTTTGTGTCTATCTTCTGTGAGGCTTGAAGAGTTGATGGTCTACTCCTGCTCTTATTGTCTTATGTTGTTGTGTAGTCTTACGTATTTTCTTATATTGTTATTATTCCAGTCTTAGGGGATACATTTCTGAGAAACATCCCCATTTCTTACCTACCTAGATCTAACTTATTGTTTTCCTGAGTTTTTATCTCTATCAATCATTAAATCCTATTGATAAAAGAGAATCGCTGATGGTGTTGTCATTCCCAAAGGTTCCAGATGTCTTGTCGTCTATTTCTGCCATTATCTTGCTCTCAAACTAGTGTGTATGCAAACCATTGTGAAATAATTGTGCAGGGAATGGTTGAACTAATAATAAATATCATGTGGTGCCTTACTGCTGTGAAATCTCCAGTGCCATTGTGTGGATATCTCAATTTCTGTGTGATAAATAGAACGTATGGATTTCTGATGGATCCAGGTTATTTCAGGTTAGATTTATATAGAGAGGTTTTCTGCTGGAGTTTTATTTTACTGCAAAATCTCACAGCTTGCTGGAAATCCATCAGAAACATTGTGGTCAGAATGATGCATGATAAATCTGTGCGATGCATTTTTGTATTCGTTTATTTTGCCATCAAACTGTGCAAATACCCTGTTTTATTTGTACTGTGCTCAGGAGCATGAACATTTAAATTCCTTAGTGTATCCCGATAACATAATATGACAGCTGTGGACGGCTATTCATTTTATAGCATTTAAATCATGTGGACATGTAGAGTGGTGAATCGATTTGAAAGTTGGGTAAATGATGGGATTGGGTTAGTAATATTCAGAGCTTTAAAGTATGATTACACGTGTGAGAATGTTCCGATAATTTGATGAACAGTCATTTTTCAATGGCATTGGTAAATATCAGCCGCAGGGTTCTGTAGGCATGTGTTGGTATTGTGCCCTTGAGATCGGAATGAGAAATAGTTTTAATCATTTAATGTAGGTTCTCTCTAACTTCAGTAAATAGGGGAGTCATAGAGAGTCATACAGCGTGGAAACAGGCCCTTCGGCCCACCATGGCCACACCCACCAACAATGCCCATCTAAGTAGTCCCGCCTGCCTGCATTTGACCCAAATCCCTCCAAACCTGCCCTATCCATACATGTGTCTAATTGTTTATTAAACGTTGTAATAGTCCCAGCCTCAACTACCTCCTCTGGCAGCCTTTTCCATGCACCCACCATCCTTTGTGTGAAAAAGTTACCCCTCAGATTCCAATTAAATTTGATTAAGGAGAATTAGCTATAGAGAAAGGTTGGACAGACTTGGATTGCTTTTTTCTGGAACGCTGGAGGTCGCGGGAAGACCTGATAAAAGTATATAAAATTATAAGAGGCATAGATAGGGTAGACAGTCAGAATCTTTTTCCCAGGATGGAAAAATCAAATACAAGAGGGCATAGCTTTAAGGTAGAGGGGCAAAGTTTAAAGGAGATATGCGGGGCAGGATTTTTACACGAGGGTGGTGAGTGCTTGAAACCCACTTCTGGGGGTGGTGGTTGAGGCAGATATGTTAGTGACGTTTAACAGGCCTTTGGATAGGCATATGGATATGCAGGGAATGGAGGAATAGTGGTTACATGCAGTTATAGTGTGGGCATTATGTTCGGCACAGACATTGTGGACTCAAGGGTCTGTTCTTGTGCTATCCTGTTCTATGTTCAAACTTGAAGGAGGAAATACCTACAAAAATGTCTCTATTGGTTATGAATTTCAAGTGTGTGGTGCTAATATCTGATTTAATTTTCACCAGGGATGCAAAAAGGCAGAGACAACAACAGTAATATGATACAACATCCTTTGCTTTCCTAAGGGAATCAACCAATGTCAGAGAGCTGAAAATCCCATAGGATATTACTTTGGGTGTTTTTCCACCGAATAATTCTGAAGAAGGGTCCCGAAACTCCACAGATGCTGTCTGACTTACATTGTTGCTCCAGCACCTTGTGTTTATTCTGATACTCTACTGACTGGGCTGTTTAATTGTAAAGTAATTCTCAGCAGTACTGTGGCATCAATCAAAAATGATGTGATTGTTAAAACACGTAACACCATGGTCACTTAATTGTTTCGATGGCCAACAAATTGTGGAACTGTAAAATAGCAACAAATCTGAAAATGTTTTCATCAAAATAACAGAAGCATGATTGACAAGCATTTCTGCATGTGCAAGAAACAATACTCCACAGAACCCTACGTTAATTTTAATAGTAAGATTAAATGAGAGCTTACCAGTTTGAAGTTTGATCTTGATTTTATGAGGAGTTACAATGAGCGATTACGTGAAGAAGGCCGTCAGTCGTCATGCGCGTCATTCTTCAAAGCAGCGGTGTGGAATCACAGATAAAATAAGTTGACCTAAAGATAGTAAGATTTGGAGAACTAGAACTACCAGATGACCTGATAATATGAGGGTTGGGAGCGGTGGGCACGTAATCGCTCATCATAACTCCTCATTCCTCAACTTAAAACTGGTAAGTTCTCATTTAATCTTACTATTTAACTTCGGAGTCACGTGAGTGACTACATGAAGATTTCAAAGCTCTGTGATTTCACGCCGGTTCGAATCCAGGCGTCACACACTGAATGGATTGACCATGGGTAAGTGAGAAAATATTAATGCATTCAGACATAACATAGTTAGGTAACAAAACTGATGCTTTAATGCAAAACAAAACAATAGTGACCACGCTCAACCTGGGAGGAAACTATAAACAGAATTCAAAATGGTACGTCCAAACACCCCCGGTCCGGAAATGGGTTTATTATAAAACTGGCGGAACATCTTTTCATTGCCCCATTGCCGCCGCTAGGATGCTGTCGAGGGGCACGTCCATAGCCCTTGCTGCCAACGTTGATGCAGCCCTGGTGGAACGAGATTTGTAAATGTCAGTATCTACTCCTGCAACTGCCAGTACCTCTTTTAGCCATCTGGAAATGGTTTGTGTTGACACCCAATGCTGTGGCTTTTTGTGGCTGATTAGGACAGCTAACTCTGAGCCTCTAAGGCTCCTAGTGACTGTAATATATACTGGTGCAAGTGATCTACCACACATAGTCGTGGATCTTCGGGGCATGCCAGGAACTCAAGCCTGGGCCCTGGCACCCCGGCCCTGCTCTGTTTAACTAAATTATAAATGACGAACGTTATGGTGTTGGCAGTGGAGTGCATGTTGTCGAGTCGCAGTTTGTGCGGAGTCTGGACTTGTTGCGCCATAATGAGCGCCATTAGCATGACCACCTTGAGGGTGAGCTTGTGTAAGGATAGTGTGGTGGCTGGGACCCACTGACGGAGCAGTGTTAGCACCACGCTAACATCCCATGTGTCAGTATATTGTGGCCTGGGGGGGTTTAGTGTTGTATATGTCCTTCATGAATTTGGTAATAAGGGGATGCTTTCCCACCGGTAGGGCCCCCGTTCCCAGTACTAAATATGAGGACAGTGCACTCCTGGCACTGTTGTTGGCACTGTAGTCTAATTTCTGGTCATGATATAAGGTAGACAGAAATTCCAGTATGTCCGTGATGCACACAATGTCATTTGTAATGTTGGATGCCCGGCAATATGTCTCCCACTTCTTGATGTGGGAGACGTACTGCTTTTGTGTGCTGCTGTAATTACATCCACCGTTCGATCAGCCAGTCCGAATCCCAGGATAGGTCTCCTCAGAATCTGTAAACCAACAAATTGATTCGGTCATGTAGCAGATGATGGCTCCCCGTTACCGGGTGTAACAGCAGCTCCCTGCTGTGGGGGACAGCCATCAAAGGCTGTGTCATGATTCCCATGACAAGTGGGAACCAAGATTGCGTAGGCCAATCGGGAACTACCAAAATGCCTGTGGCATTGTCTTGCTTTATTTTGACCAAGCATCGGCTGATGAGGCAAAATGGACGGAAAACATACAAGAACATTCCTCCCCAATGCAGTGTGAACGCATCGACTGCTACTGCCCCTGGGTCTGGCTCCCATGAGACATATTTGGGTAGCTGGTGATTCAATCTGGAGGCAAACAAGTCAATATCCGGCATGCCATATGGGGCAACAATGTTGGTGAACATGACATGGTTCAACATCCATTCCGTGTTATCATTGAATTTCTGTGATCTAGTGTCCGCCACCATATTATATCTACCTGGCAGGTAGATAGCCATGACCTAATGTTCCTTGCAATACAGCAATGCCAAAGGCGGTTTGCCAATTCATCACATGATCCAGATTTTATTCCACCCATGTGATTGACATACGCCACTGCTGTGGTGTTGTCAATCTGTAGTTGAACGTGCACATGATGCATATTGCTGCAATAAGCTCGGCTCATGAGGTGTATTGTCTTGGTCTCGTCATCCAGCTCTCGGACCTGCTTCGGCAGGTCTGCCCCAAAGAGGTAGTTGGCTGGCTGTACATTGCTGGCCTTGCACAGCACCGCAAATTTCGGGTTGAGTGCCAGCCGTATTGAGTTCTTGCGCAGACAGTTTATCTCGAACAGGGCATTACAGAGGAGCCCCACAGCGTCCTGCTGTGTCTCCGTCAGTGGCCTGCCATTGATGGACCTGGCAAAAGCTGTTACTCCTGAGGCCTGTAATTTTCGAATTTTTTGGAGTTTAACCTCCTGGGCTCTTACCCCTGCTCCAATATGGCACCAGATTGACGGCCGGCACACTGAGGGAGGCACAGTTGTACTTTGTACTGTAGTGGCCGGTGGTCTCCGCCATAACCTGGTCCTTGAGCTGGAGCGAGGCCAGGTAATTTATGGTGGTGGCCAGCTCTTCATCCAAGGGCTCTCCGGTTGGGGTAGGTATGGCGAACTTAAACGCCAATAGAGGCACTATGGCCCCTCGCTCCCTAGAGTGTTCCCCTGATGTGCCTCCCTGCTCTGAGTCAGGATACTGCTGACTCCGTGTACTCCCCCCTACAGAGAGGGAAACACATCGCAGCCCTGTGAAAGGTGCTGCTAGCGCTGGCTCCCGTGGAGACCCGGCTTGATACTGCTCCCTCCTCTGGAGCAAATCAGTCTGGAGGCACCTCTCCAACAAGTGCTCCATCTGGGAAAGGCACCCGCAGATACTTCCCAGTGTGGGAGGTGATTCCTCCGGCCCGGACTCAGATGAGTCTACGGGTCTGGCAGACTTGTGGGTGGCTTTGCGCCCCTGCAGGACTGCCACGGTGCTCTCCTGTAGCACAAAGTCTGCTGCCGCTGGTTCCAACACCGACGGCCTGGAAGGTGACTCGGACAGCCGTCCGCTACCCGCAGCACCGCGGTCTTCCGTAGCCGGCTTCGCAGACCGTCTCCGCACCTTCGACATGGTAGGTTCGTTCTGTTGGTAGAAAACGAACAACCGAACCTGCCAAACAACGACCGTAAGTAACCTATTAAAAAATAGGTACCTCGGTTTTTAAAACTTACCGCTGGAGGGACACAACGCTCCTGCCAGTCCATCGTTGGCGCATGCTTCAGACGTAATGATACGCATGACCACTGATGGCCTTCTTCACGTAGTCACTCACGTGACTCCGTAGTAAAATTGACTGGTAAATGTGTTATAGACAGCTAGAAAATATCTAGTATATTTATTTTAAAGCAAGTATTCATCCATTTTAATAATTGTAATTCAACCGATTACAGAGGGCATGCAAGTTGATTAATGGACTTAGATATTAATATGTGACAAGTTCTTAACGAGCTTATACACTGTATAACAAATTCAAAAGGAAGGATCAAATCTATCACAGAAATCAAAGGAAGTTTTTAACAACTGTGCACACTTATCCTGTGGCCACACAATGCATTTGAAGACCAGCAAGTTTGGTAGAAAGCGAATGCATTTTTACCAAAATAAAGATCTGTCTTACATTCGTATCCGTTCATTCCATTAAGGCGTGGAGTCTTCCTTTGTGAACAAAATACATTTTTCTCCGCAAGTCAACATACTTTGAGACATTTGCCAGGAAATTTGTCATGTAAGTCTTTCTGATTCTTTCTATGATTGGTTAATTAGTGCTATGAATTATAAGATCAACTATGACGATAATCTATATTATTATTCTTCTTGCGTATGGCGTGCACCTAAAGTTGTCCTAAAGTTGTAGGACAACTTGTTCTATTTGATCTTATTTGATTGTGCACGCCGGGTTGATTGCATTCGTCGAAACAGGGCGGGCGACGTGAAGGTTGCAATCTTCCACCCCATCTACATTATTGAGTAAATAGCAACCAGCATGGCTTCAAAACAAAAAGCTAATTAGGATTTGGATGTAGGTTTAATGTCCATCCATGGATTCCAGTGTGTCAATTTTGAATTTGCTGTGAATTTAACTGACTTCTTGCAGGGCCATCATCGACTGTTCATTAGTTTCATTGCCTCAGCAGCAATCCCAGTATTGGGAATGGCTTACGCCAGTCAAAGCTTGCCTGCACTAAATGAAAGCCATCTTGCTCCTATTAAAGGGAAAGGTGCATTGTGAACTTAGACTTGAACAGATGCTGGAATGCATTGTGGAAATGAAAGGTGATGTGTGAAGCTTTCATGAAAGACACAACACGAGCAAGAGCAGGCTCCTATGGTTTCTAACGTTGTACTGGGGGCCAGAAGGCTTCTCACAAACACACTGCAAAGGCAATGGAAAGAGATAACCGTGATACAGTGAAAGCAATTTATCTCTGAGGACCTGTTGCACTGCCACAAAAGATTTAATAGACTCATGCATGCAGTCAAGGTCAGTGAATACATCATCAAACGGCATCTCCCACTAGCTGCGACAGCTCAATGTACCGCTTCCCACTATCCACCTGCCAGGAGTGTCTGACAATAGCACTGGAACTCATATGCTCACCAACACACATCACTGCTCCCAGCCACCCACCCACATCTCATAGTTTGCCACTACTGCCTATTCATATATGACAGGTAAATCACGCAAGCAATTTGTGTGGCACTTGTGGGAGTACATGCGCGCAATCATTATCATCATCTGCAACAAACCAGCAGATTCCAAAGCCCTGCACCATCATCCAGCGTCTCTCACCATGGAGGAAAATAGCACATAGAATATAGAACAGTACAGCTTAGGAACAGGCCCTTCGGCCCACAATGTCTGTGCCAAACATGATGCCAAGATAAACACTTACCTGCCTGCACACATCTATTCCCTGCATGTCCATGTGCCCATCCAAAAGCCTCTTAAAAATTGCTATCATATCCGCCTCCATCTCCACCATCCTGAACAATATGTTCCAGACTCAGCACCTTCTGTGTACAAAAAAACTTGCCCTGCACATCTCCTTTAAATTTTGACTTGTTCACATTAAAACTATGCCCTCTTTTATTTGATATTTCCATTCTTATCTCATTTGATATATTCTATCAGATCTCCCCTCGAGCTCTGGCATTCCAGAGGAAACCGTTCAAGTCTGTCCAACTTCTTTTGTAGCTAGTACACTCTAATCCAGGCATTATTCTGATAAACCTCCTCTGCATTCTTTCCAAATCCTCCATATCCTTCCTGTATTGGGTAACTAGAACTTCAAGCAAATACTATACTCCAAATTTGGTCGAATCAAATTCCTATAAAGTTGCCCCATGCCTTCCTGATTCCTATACACAGTACCTCGACCAATGAAGGTAAGCATACCATATGCCTTCTTAACCATTCTATCTAATTGTGTTGTCACTTTTTGGGATAATGGATTATCCATTCAGGTTATGGACTTGGTCGCCAACATCTCTCTGTAAACATGTGCCTGCCTGTCATTAGACAATGTATTTTGTAATCTGTGCAGAAGATTTTTATATGGACTTTGACAGGACAATCTGGAGCAGAAAAGAAGCAAGAGATAGAGTTACAGGTAGGTCATCCTGCTCAAGCCTATTCCATCATGTCAGGTCTTGTTTCTCAAGACTGCTTTTCTATGATTTCTTTAATCATCAACATCATAAATCCAATGATCTTAACCTTCAACATATTCAATGGGCAGTAGGTAACGGAAAAGATTAACAACCACCTTTGTCTCCCCCCCCATTCCCTATCCCCACCCCGTCCATCCCCACACTCACACTCTCTATCTCTCTCTCTCTCTCTCTTATGCACACACTCACAGACTCACTCGCGTGCTCTCTTACACTCTCACCCTCATATGCTCTAACTCTTACACTCTCACCCTCACACACACTCTTACATACTCTCACTCACTCACTCACACACACACTCTTATACACACTCCCTCACTGACACTCACACTCACCCAGAGATACTGGCTTTCAGAATTCCCAGCCACTAACCTGAAACACTCTCTCAGGATTTTATCCGACTTAAAGACAGCAATTCTAATTTTTTTAACTCCAGTGAATGTCGGCTAATCTTACACAATCCTTTCTGATATGCAACCCCATCCTCTCAAGAATAAATCTCGTGAGACTTGTCAGAGAGCCTGTAGATAATGACAAGGAGGAAAGGGAACATCATTAACCATCAGCCGGAAGTAGGGCCTCTACCCGAAACATCACCGATTCCTTCTCTCCAGAGATACTGCCTGTCCCGCTGAGTTACTCCAGCATTTTGTGTCTGCCATCATTAACCATGCAAGTGGCTTTATGAGGAGCTTGGAGATTCATCCCGTCCGGCAAGGAACAATCACTTGATCACATTTGAGGATCCAATCGTCATGCAGTATTTAACGCCGTCCAGTTTTAGAATGTTGATGTGGAGTTCAGTCTTCTGACAAGCAGTTTTAGTTTGTCCATATATGCGGCACGGTGGCGAAGTGGTAGAGTTATTACCTTACAGCTCCAGGGATCTGGGTTCGATGCTGACTATGGGTGCTTGTCTGTACGGAGTTTGTACGTTCTCCCTGTGACCTGCGTGGGTTTTCACCGGTTGCTCCGGTTTCCTCCCACACTCCAAATACGTACAAGTTTGTAGGTTAATTGGCTTGGTATAATTGTAAATTGTCCCAAGTGTGTGTAGGATAGTGTTTGTGTGGCTGGGATTGCTGGTCAGGGCTGACTCTGTGGGCCAAAGAGCTTGTTTCCATGATGTTTCTCTAATTTAAATTAAACTAAACTAAACTAAACATTATCAGTTGTTGCCAGGTGTGTGTGGATACCAGTATTCAAGAAGGTAAACAGGAAATTATAAGAAGTACTTGAGATACTTCACTGGTGTATTAATTTTGTTTCTTATGTCAGCCATCCGGTCTGGACAGCTGAAAAAAATTACAGTCAACAACTTTCGACTCAAGATAGAGAACAAAAGCTGTAGTAACTCAGCGGGTCAGGCAGCATCTCTGAAGAAAATAAATAGGTACATTTCGGGTCGAGACCCTTCTTCAGACTGAGACTGGGGAAAAGGAATCTAGAAATATTCAGTGGCTTGCAAACGTTTTCATACCCCTTGAACTTTTCCACATTTTGTCACGTTACAACCACAAACGTAAATGTATTTTATTGGGATTTTATGTGATACACCAACACAAAGTGGTGCATAATTGTGAAGTGGAAGGAAAATGATACATAGTTTACAAATGTTATTACAAATAAAAAACTGAAAAGTGTGGCATGCAAAAGTATTCAGCACCCCTGAGTCAATATTTTGTAGAACCACCTTTCACTGCAATTACAGCTGCAAGTCTTTTGGGGTATGTCTCTACCAGCTTTGCACATCTAGAGACTGAAATCTTTGCCCATTCTTCTTTGCAAAATAGCTCAAGCTGTCAGATTGGATGGAGAGCATCTGTGAACAGCAATTTTCAAGTCTTGCCAGAGATTCTCAATTGGATTTAGGTCTGGACTTTGACTGGGCCATTCTAACACATGAATATGCTTTGATCTAAACCATTCCATTGTAGCTCTGGCTGTATGTTTAGGGTCGTTGTCCTGCTGGAAGGTGAACCTTCGCCCTAGTCTCAAGTCTTTTGCAGATTCTAACAGGTTTTCTTCCAAGTTTGCCCTGTATTTGGCTCCATCCATCTTCCCATCAATTCTGACCAACTTCCCTGTCCCTGCTGAAGAAAAGCATCCCCACAGCATGATGCTGCCACCACCATGCTTCATAGTGGGGATGGTGTGTTCAGGGTGATGTGCAGTGTTAGTTTTCCGCCACACATAGCGTTTTGCATTTAGGCCAAAAACTGCAATTTTGATCTCATCAGACCAGAGCACCTTTCTCCACATGTTCGGATGATGGATTGAACAGTGCTCCATGAAATGTTCAAAGCTTGGGATTTTTTTTTATAACCTAACCCTGCCTTAAACTTCTGCACAACTTTTTCCCTGACCTGTCTGGTGTGTTCCTTGGGCTTCATGATGCTGTTTGTTCACTAATTTTCTCTAACAAACCTCTGAGGCCTTCACAGAACAGCTGTATTTATACTGAGATTAGATTACACACAAGTGGACTCTATTTACTAATTAGGTGACTTCTGAAGGCAATTGGTTGCACTGCATTTTACTGAGGGGTATCAGAGTAGAGGGGGCTGAATATTTTGCACGCCACACTTTTCAGTTTTTTGTTTGTAAAAAATTTGAAAACCATGTATCATTTTCCTTCCACTTCACAATTATGCGCCACTTTGTGTTGGTCTATCAAACTTTTGCAAGCCACTGTAGGCAGTGATATAGAGAGATGTAGACCTGTTTAACATTATTTTCCGTATGTTGTCCCTCTTATGCATTCAACAAGCTTTCACCAACCTTGTCACAGTTACTTGGAGCAGCTCTGTGTAGCAGCACTGGGACAGGCTTAGTTTAGTTTAGTTTAGAGATACAGCGCAGAAACAGGCTCCTCAGCGCACCAAGTCCACGCCAACCAGCGATCCCCGCACATTAACACTATCCTACACACACTAGGGACAATTTCTTTTTACATACACCAAGCCAATTAACCTACATACCTGTACGTCTTTGGAGTGGAAAAACAAAAGGGGACGGGTGAGAAGCATTGCGGGAATGAATGCACGAAGGTGGAATGTGAAACGTTTGTGTTCCAATCGACGTGATTTGTAAACTTGTTGAAAGATGATGGACGGGGCTGATCCCTCAGAATAACCAGCAACATCCAGCAGCCCACCACAGCTCACGAGGCCTGGTCTGATACACTGCCTCTACTGTCAGTAAGCGCTTGTGTGACATATTAAAATAAGAGACCATCAGCTACATCTCTGGTCAGTCAGTGGCCGCTATCCCACTTTGTTTATGTTGGCAGCTCACATGCAGGATGGCACAGAACGGGGATAGCAATTGCTGTCAAGACAGCGGATGTGGACCTTCATGATTGCCGACATGCGGACACACTCCAGCTTCCACTGGGATTTGGGTTTCTTTTCCGTTACAGTGCATCTCAGAGTTGACACGCTGTGCTTATAAAGTGACATGTGCGCAGTCAATGCTATTCTGTGCAGCAGAGAAGCCTGAAACCTTCACAAACCATGTGTTCAGTCTGCTGCCTGATCTCTGGCGAGGCAGAATTAAATGCATTTGATTCTTTGTACAGCGGGTGCCAGTTACTACCCATCTGTGATGGCAGGTTGAAGTAAGCTGCAAATGTCTCTAGCTCCCGACTGGAAGAATCCCAATACATTCAAAAAAAATAATGTGTGTAATCAACTTAATAGCCCATGGCAAAATGGTCTTTGCTATGCTCTGAAATTAGTGTGACTGGACCAGGTAACAAATGTAATTAAGGTTGAGTTTATTGAAGTACACATGCTTTATACAGAGCTCCTTTGCAAGGATCAGTGGGGAAATTTGGACTTTGAATACATTGGGCACTTATGGTCTTCTGCTGAGCTCTTCATCTTCTGTTTTTCCTCTTCATCATCCCTTGTCTGGAGTCTTGATCTCTCCTGGCAGAGATCCTTCTTCAGGCTGCACTCCAAGTGTACAGTTACACCCAAAACTGACATCATCTAGATTAAGTGTCATCCTTCACATCAAGACGGACATTTTCAGCAGTTGAAGACCTTAGTAATCAATGTAAAACTACAGAGAGCATTAAGTCCTCATAGAATTGTAACAAAAGCAAGTAGAATCTAATCTGTGGGTGGCTGATGTTCCTTTTAAATAGTATTGATAGAAGCTCATGTCTGTATTTTTAGTTTAGATTAGTTTTGTTTATTGTCACGTGTGTCGAGGTACTGTGAAAAGCTTTTTTGTTGTGTGCTATCCAGTGTGTGAAAAGACTATACATGATTATAATCAAGTCATCCGTAGTTTACAGATCAGGATAAAGTAGCAATGTTACAAAATTTTGAGATTTAAAAAATCAAGTCTGCAATTTATCCCATCAGATAAAGCATAAAAATAAGTTTAATTTGACACCTAATTCATTTTCATATCTTCAGTATTAAAAAGGTTATGGCCATCTTCATACTCAGAAATTAGCATCTTGTTCCCTATTGCTTTTCCATTGACTTAACACAAAAGCTGTGATCAAGGACAGTCAAAAGCCCATAACTTTCTTAAAAATTAAGAGAACTGAATTACATTTTCAGTTATTATAGATTGATGCATTCTGAAACAAATGTGAAACAATCTTACTTGGATGACCTGAAATTAAAGCATATAATTAGTTAGTTACCTAATTGTAGCTAATTACAAAATTCAATTGCTAGATCTAAACATCTATCCATTTCTTAAGAAAAGGTTAACATTTTTAAAAAGCCTAAGTGTCCAAATAACATTCACACAAGAATTCACAATATAACATGATTTTTAAATCTCTTTGTCATGAATTTGATAGGCCAAATTGAAGGAATTTAGAGTTTAATTCCCGTAAATTAATGGCCATTTAAATCAACTTGCGAGTGGGTTTTTGTGGAACGCGATCGTTTGGAACGTTGCGGTTTGCGGTGAATTTAACCCCCAGTGGGCAGGAAAAATACTGCCAGTTCGTATATTTTTTTAGTCACCTTTTCGCAACATTAAATTTTGATTAAAGGCTTCCTAAGAAGCACGTTTTTATATAAAAATAAACTGTGTACCTTCTTTTGTCCCCTACGTATGATCCGTCCGTTTATCGGCGTTCACGGCTTTAGAAGATGATTTTTAAATTACTCATGCTAATACATTATCCAGCGTAGTTTAAAAATACCTCCATATAACAAATGTCAGAGCGATTTCTCTTTAGCAACGAAATCCCCTGAGATTAATCGATTTGAATGGTCTGGAGTAAACAGCATTTTAAACCCGCCGCCCTCTAAAAAAGGCGTAAAAATCACGCACACGGGTAGTGGCAGAACTGCAGCACCGCTAAAGGTAAGTTTTGTAACATACCTAGATAAAGAGCACAACTTTTAGTGCAAATCCGATTAAAGAAAGTTCGAAGATCTCCAATGAGGTAGATGGTAGGTCAGGTCCACTCTCTAGTTGATGGTAGGATGATTCAGTTGCCTGATAACAGCTGGGAAGAAACTGTCCCTGAATCTGGAGGTGTGCGTTTTTAAACTTGTGTACCTGTTAACTGATCGGAGAAGGGAGAAGAGGGAGTGACTGGGGTGAGACGTTCTTCATTATGCCGGTGGCCTTGCCGAGGCAGCGTGATGTGTAGATGGAGTCAATGGAAGGGTAGGTTGGTTTGTGTGATGGTCTGGGCTGTGTCCACATCTCTGCAATTTCTTGAGGTTTTGGATCGAGCTGTTCCCAAACCATGCTTTGAAGCATCCCGATAAAATGGTTTCTACAGTGTATCTGTAGAAGTTGGTAAGAATTGTTGGTGGCATGCCGAACTTCCTAAGCCATCTAAGGAAGTAGAGGTGATGGTGTGCTTTCTTAGTCATTGCTTTGATATGGCTGATCCAGGACAAATACTGGTGATTTATATTCATAAGAACTTGAAGCTTTAAACCATCTCAATTTCGGCACTGTCGATATGTGTGCCACTTTGTTTTCTGAAGTCAATCATAATCTCCTATGTCTTGCTGACACTGAGGAAAAGGTTGTTGTCTTGGCATCAGGTTATGACATTCTCAATCTTCTTCCTGTACTCCATCTCATCATAAGTATTAGTTGGAACTCTGGTTTTGCAGACTTGAGAAGTCACTTAATGTCCTGAACGTCCAACTTTCTCTGTGTACGTGGATGCATGATTAATTTGCTGCCCAGAGTGACGTATGCCATTAATGTGAATGGCATTAATACGCAAATTGAAGGTCATTCATTTTTTGAGGGCATACCAACAACATTTTGAAGAGATTAGAAAATGCTGCCATTGCTACTGAAGGCCTAAAATTATTTTACGTGGGGAATAAGTTAACAAAGAGAACTTCCTGGAGAATTTATGAGAGGGTGCCAAAAGGAACTGACAAGACTACCTGAGGATTGGTGAGCAAAATGACCAAATAACTTGGACTCAGAACTCAGTGTAAATTCGCTATGTTCGGAATTATTGAACTATATTTTATAAAGTCATAGAAAGTAGCCAGCACGGTTGAAAAATTAACAGTAAATAACAAAAAAAGGGAAGATTAAGAAATTAATAAGTTAAGTATAAAGTGCTCTGAATCAGAGAGTAAAATCAAACATTTTAGATTCATTTAGGCCGGTGACATTAACAGGAAGGCACAATGGCATGGTAGTAGGGTTGCTGTCTTCCAGTACCAGAGACCTGGTTTCAAATCTGACCATGGGTGTTCTTTGTATGGAGTTTGTACGTCTCCCTGTGATCACATGGATTTTCTCCGGGTGCCCTACATACCAAAGACAGACCGGCATGTTGGTTAATTGGCTTCTGTAAGTTGTTCCCGGTGCGTAGGATAGAACTAGTATACGGGTGGTCAGCACAGACTCGTTGGGCTGAAGGGCCTGTATCCATGCTGTAACTCTAAAACTAAAAACTAACAGGGAATAGTATTATTTACTATTTCTGGTTAACAATGTCTTCCTCTTCTGGAGTTAGCATGTGATTAAATACTAGCAATGTAGCCACAAAAACCCTTGATAGTACTTGGTTTCTGGTGAAGATTAGATCGTTCAAAACCCAGATGTGAGACTAGCTGACATCTTAATGGATATCTTAATGTATCACCTGGCCAATAAGAATTGTGAAAAAAAACGTTTAATTTTATTAATCATTGAAAAATGTTTGCATAAGCACATTTTATGTAATCGAGATTTTTGTCCCACGTCTCTGCCAAAGCTTAGCAAGCAACATCCATCTAACTGTCTCAGAATATATTTTAAGTTCTTTCTCAAGCAAGTCGCTTGTATTTGTGAGTGTGAAACAGTTTTGCACAAAATGAAGTAGGTCACAAAAAAGTTTAAATAACATTCTAAGGATTCAAGTGATTGGGATCTTGGGATACTTAGAGTCATGGACCTATACAGCACAGGAACAATCTCTTTCCCCCAACTTGCCCTATCTACACTAGTCCCACCTGCCTGTGTTTGGCCCATTCCCCTTGAAATCTATCCTATCTCTATACCTGTCTTTTAAATGTTGTTATGGTAAAATACTGTAAATCCATCTATCCACCAGCTGAGTTTCAGACTATTGTGGAACATTTCAGTATCAAGTCCCATGTGATTAATATCTTGCAGGAATGATTTGGAGATTATAATCTAACCTTTTTGTATTCAAAACACAATTTATTTTTCTATTTCTCATTTAAGCAAGGATGAGGCATTGCCATGGTAGGGTGAATCTATGTTGCTGGATGTTTTTAATTTTGTTTCACAGTCACTGCGAATATATTATTGCCAGTTGCGTGCAAGTTGACACATTGCACTGTAAAATATAGTCAACAAGCAGGTCATCAATCCACATCTTTTGGCAATGAATTCTCATCTGTCATTTGACCAGCTGAGTTCAAATGTCTGCACGTGATCGACGACAGTAAATTATGGTCACAATTTACTCAAACTTCCATTTATTCCCCCTCTCATTGGAAAGCCTTCACATTTATTCATCAATGTTTCATCCTATTGCACGGTAAGCCAAGATCCATGTTGATTCAAATTAAATTAATTTATAGTTTTATAAGGCAAAATAGCAAAGTCTTGGAAGTGATATTAGTCTTAACACTCGCTCTTTGGCTGGCATCGGCACTGGAGGCTGAATTATATTCTTCTATGCTATAAGGTTCCAAATTCTGTCTGATATTTCAATTTTATTTTATTGTCAACTTTAGACTTCAGAGATACAGTGCTGAAACAGGCCCTTCGGCCCACCAGGTCCGCGCCGACCAGCTATTCATGAGGTCGATTTTACATATTAGGGACAGTTTATAATTTCCAGAAGCCAATTAACTTACAAAACTGTATTTCTTTGGAGGGTGGGAGGAAACCGGAGCACCCAAAGAAAACCCATGTGAGCATAGGGAGAATGTACAAGCTCCATACGAATAGCACCTGTAGTCAGGATTGAACCTGTAAAGGACCAGTCCCACTTAGGTGATATTTTCGGCGACTGTCATAGTCGTAGCAGGTCGGCGACTGGACCCCCCTACGACAATGTCTACAACAACCTACCACCTGGTTGACGTCAAGTTACGGCAAGCTACCGACAACCAGTGACTCATGTGGGCGTCCGCCTACGGCCACACCTATGACAACCTACTTCCACCCGCGACAAGGTATGACCCTGTTGGCGACAACTAAAGACAACTTAAGACAATTCAGTCGTCGGTACCAGTTGACATAGGTAGTCGCTAATGGAATTCACCAAAGTCAGCATCGGCGACAACCTACGTCACCTGGCGACAACTTACGTCATCCTGGCGACAAACTATGACAGCACCTACGTCAGGAGAAGTCAAGCTACGGTCATTGGCGTCAAGCTAACTGTCGCCGAAAAGTTTTGAACATTTCAAAATCCAGCGGCGACCAGAAAAATGCTATGATTCTTTGGGCGACTGTGGAGACTACTCACGACCATACAGGCGGCACTCCAGCGACCATGTGGCGACAGCCTAGTCGCCTAAAGAATTCGCCTAGGTGGGACAGGGGCAAAAGACAGCAACTCTACCACATTGCGACTGTGCCGCCCCAAATTAGTGCTTTTTAAAATATTCACCCACAGAATAGGTCGGCTGTAAAAGGTCTTTAAAACAATGTTTCTTGTTTTAAGCCTCATGAACGTTTTATAACTGCGGATATTTTAGTTTCATCATATTAAGGATACACCTAATGACAGGCAATGAATGGAAGGGAAAACCTCTATGTTTCTGTTCTCAAGGTAATTGAGAAGCACAAAATAGGCAAGGATATTATGGACAGAATAGCCTCCTCTCTTCTGCAAATTCTTATGATTATATGAACTGAACCTGACCCAATTGAACCTGACCCTCATTCATCTCCGCCACGGGATCTGTGGAGTAATTATATCAGAGAGGAGGTAAGTGCAATGACATTACGACGACCATAAATATGTATCACGGGGTGACATAAGCTATAATCTACTCCACCTCTGATGAAACCATTTTGTATTCTGTATAAATGAGGCAAAAAGGATCTAACCCTGTCACATGTGGTCTGTAAGTGATTCTGGGATAAATTGGTCTGAGATGCTGCAATAAATCCACCTAAAATATTTAAACTATCAGTGCCTATGTAATGGGATCATCCTTCCATTATGATAATTCATAACTAATTAAAAATAAGTTCATTCTGTGGAATATCCAACACAACTTAGTGGACAGATAAATGTGCAAAACTGCACAAATCTGGCTGAGCATCTTCACACTAGATTTGTAATTTTTAGAATCCAGTAGAATATGTTGCTAAAAGGTAATTCTTGTTTAATTGACGGTCAGATTAGAAAAAAAATCTGCAATCTATAACCCTACGGTTACAGGTGATAAATCATTTGTATAATTTTACTTCCTCCATGAAAACATATATACATTATTTTTAGCTCTTCCACCAAACATGAGAAAAATGATAAACAGACTCTAATACAGATCATAAGTTTGCAGGTGAAACAATTTTAATTACATAAGAATTATCTCTTCACCTTTCCCAGTAAATATGGTTATTTCCACATTATGCATCATTAAACCTATCATGTATTTACATTCTCTTGTGCTTGAATATATATTAAAAATTAATAGGGCAAAATAAAATCAGTGTTGCAGCTTCCAAATTCATGCTTCACTATATCCGTGGAAAATGCTGCAATTATATATGTATCTAAAATTCTTATCAGCATTAAAGCATGCATTAAAAAACAATGAGGGGCTATAGGTATGTCTGGTGCCAGTAGCATGGAATTTGTATTTGTAATTGTGTAATGCATTAAAAACTCGTGGACTGAAGGAATTACATTTTCCCTATTTGTGCGTACTGAAGATGAAAAACTTTTTGTGCCCAGTTGTCGCTCAAATTAATTTCCATAAAATCATGTCATGCCTGGACATATTAAGTGCAGCATAAGCATCGACTGTTATCATTGGTCAAAGTCACAGTGTGGAGTTTGAGTTAAATGTTCATAAGAATAGGACTAGAGGCATTGACTGGAGAGACATGATTGTGTATTGAACAGTGACTGCCGTGTACTCTGCATGCTTTGGTATTGTACATGTTGAAGCAACTGGTGACAATTCACAATTGACAGTTAGCTGTAATTCAGACCTGTCGTATTTAATGACTAGGCACTGCAACATTGAATTTCCTGGCCCAGAGTCTTGGGTAATAGTGATGGGTGGACTCAGACTCAGGGAATCAATTGGGAAATAAATCCTATTAGTCTTAATTTTACTCAAAATTTGGATGAGGATGAAATGATTGGCAAGGCAATAGAGGAAGAGGTCAGGAAATATCTTTTTCATGATATCTGGAAAATAATTTTTCATATGTGGTGACAAACGTGGCACAATCCCAATGCACCTCCCACCCTCCCCCCTTTCCCGTCACCCTTCCTCCATCTCATGCTGCACTCTGCACCATCATTCCTTGCTCCTGGCCTGACTGCACACCAAACTACATTTCTGCTCTGAGAGAGTGATGACAGGCAGGACCTGGACACAAAAGCTGGAGTGACTCAGCGGGACAGGCAGCATCTCTGGAGAGAAGGAATGGGTGACGTTTTGGGTCGAGACCCTTCTTCAGACATGGGGGTGGTTACACCTTCTTTCATCGGGGTAGTGTGGAGAAAAGAACAACATCTTCATGGAGTGGGCTTTGTCACTGTCATCAGTACATACAGAGTCCAAGAAACCTCACAGGAGGCACTAGTACTGTGCTTGAACAAATCCTGCCGTGCATCTCAAAGGGAGACAGATTTGCGCCAGTCAGGGAAGGAACACAAACATCTGGGAAGGGGCAATTGACAAGGAAAGAAGAAGTAAAGCTAACTCCAATCAAGTCCTTCCCTTGATGAAATGCTTGGAGCATGGCCTTGTCATAATGAACATCCTGGTTCATCAGACAGATTAGTATAAGATCCCCCTAGTCCAAGTATTGACATCGGTTAGACTATAACCTGATCCGTGAGAGTGCAATGAGAACAATGTCAAACATGCCAGGAGAGTACTGAGGATCACTGGACTAACTACCTGCTGATCTGCATTATCTCCATCAACCCCACTACAAGACATCAATGTCAGTGAAAGCATTGCTGCCAGAACATCAATGCAGTAGGGGTTTGTCTCTCTCAAGGCATAGTGAACATGATCTTCAACACATCACTTAGAAGAATGCAGGAACTGCAACAGCCAGTATGTATGACCTGTTTGACTCCCGTAAATCCTTTGGCTCTATCAATTAGGAGAGTACGTGGTGTAACCCCCCTCAAATTGAACTGGCCAAACTTTGCTAAAATACTATTAAGAAACTATTATATTCTGACAAGTGATTCAGAGAGACTGTAGGTGGATATTTAGAGCATATTTCAATCAAGAATCCACACAGTAAGTTCATAAGTGACAGGAGCACAATTTGGCCTACCAAATCTACTCCACTATTCATTCATGGCTGATCTCTCTCTCCCTCCTAACCCCATTCTCCTGCCTTCTCTCCATAACTCCTGACACCTATTGGACCTATTGAGAGGAAATAATGGTGGACATTAGGAGGAGAGGACCACCCTTGTCCTGTATCTCCATCGAGGGCGTGGATGTGCAGTTTATCAGGGTGTACAAATCCCTTGGAGTGTACCTGGACAGTAAACTGGACTGGTCCAGGAATGCTGAGGCCCGGTAAAAGACGGGACAGAGCCGGCTGTACTTTTTGAGAAGGCCCTGCTCCTTCAACGTCTGCAGTAGGATGCTGCAGATGTTCCATCAATCACGGTAGCCAGTGCCATCTTCTTCACTGCCTTGTGCTGGGGCAGCAGGACGAAGGCCGCGGACGCCAACAGGATCAACAAACTCACCGGGAAGGCTGGCTCCATCCTGGGGGCGGAGATGGATTCATGGGAGGTGGTCTTGAAGGGGAGGGTGCTCCGCAAACTGCGGAGCAAAATGGACAATACAGCTCACCCCCTCTGTGACACACTGGTCAACCTGAGGAGCACCTTCAGCAACAGACTGGTTCCACCAAGATGCAGAACGGAACACCACAGGAGATCCTTCTTCTATACAACTATACAAACTATACAGCTCCTCCCCCTTCTGTCATGGGGTAGACTGACCCCCCTCATCTCCCACCCCCCCCCCCCCTCCCCATTCTTTGTTCATTTGCAATCCTTTCCACTCATCACTTTAATTTCATGTTTCATGTATTTTGTGTTTTTATGACTGTTGGCAGATTAATTTCCTTCCTGCGATAAATAAAGTTTGATTCTGTTGTATCGTATCATTTGAATTTGAAGGGGGTCAAGATATCCATGATGAAAGAAATTAGGAATACTCAAGTGAACAAAGAGCATTAGAACAACCATGAGCTCACTGAGGGGTGACTTAGCAGAGAGGCGAACAAACAGCATGGAGTTGAGAAATGCATTCCGTGACAACAATGCATAGATCATCCTTGAAACTATGTAAAATAAATAATATTGTCAGGATTGATTGTATCTTGTCCGCATATTACTGGTCCACTGTGAAGTCTCCTCAAAAGATGTCTACTTTGAAGAATCTCTTCTCTCTTCTGTGGTCTCCCTCCACAGATGCTGCCTGGCCTACCGAGTTCCTCCATCACTTTGTCTTTTGCTTACAATCCCAGTATTTGCTGCCTCTGTTGACACCAATTTCTGTAGGAGTTAATATCGGTGTCAGGATGGATGGCATTCTCATCCAGCTTTCCATTAAGTACATTGGATTGCGATATTACTGGAATGCTTTACAGGATGAAGTATTAGTAGAGAAGGGATAATGAAATTCTTAGAAAGAGATTTATCACTGGCAATTCGAGAGTTTCATTTGCGATCGGGTGAGTGAAGGATGTTGGCAGTGACAAGGAGAAGATTAGGAGCGACTAACTAAAGACTAAAGATGAAAAATCGACACAAAATGCTGGAGTAATTCAGTGGGGCAGGCTGCATCTCTGGAGGGAAGGAATGGGTGACGTTTTGGGTCGAGACCCTTCTTCAGACAGAGTCAGGGGAGAGAGGAACTGGAGATGTGGAAGGGTGCGAAGAGAATGTAAGATGTGAAACCGACAGATCAAAGCAGATGATGATCAAGGAAATGTAGAATGGGTTCATTGTTGGCAGAGGGGGAGGTGACAACGGAGCATACAAACAGAAAAATGAATCTCAGTAAAATTAGTCTCTAACTAAAATTGGTCTCTAACTAAAGATGAAAAGTCAGATTTGTTGAACAGTCAAGAACGACAGAAACACTGTCTTTGAGTTGAAAAACACTTGACTACGGCAAAAAATAGATGTGCAATTATAACATATTCATCGGGGTGTATTCATGCGTACTGGAGGAAATAGTGTCTCGGGGGTGATTAGCAAGAGGAGTGGAAGTAGACTGATGAGTGCAGGAGCTCAGTGATCTGGAAAAGCAGGTGAGGGATGCACAGAAAGTGGAATAGAACGTAGACCAATGCAACAATGCACTTCGGCACAAACCAAGTTAAACTGATCTCATCTGCCTACGATATGATCCATATCCTTCTATCCCCTGCGCTTCCAAGTGCCGATCCAAAAGTCTCTTAAATGTCACTAACCTATCTGCCACCACCAATACCAATGTGTCCCAAGCCCCCACCATTCTCTGTGTAAAAAAACCTGCCCCATGCATCTCCATTAAACATTTCCCCTCTCATCCATAGCTACAGTATGTTTTCCGATGGGGGAGAAACAAGGTATCAGCTTTGGCAATTCAAAGGGAAGTGTAATGTGTTAACATCCACTTGAAGAGATGAAACAATTTTGGAATTATAAATCTCACCAATTCGAGTTGTATATGACATAAAAATAGGAACTTAATGGCTTATTTTACTGTGGGGAAATTAGACACAGTAACTCCCGGATGACTGAGAGGCTGCCTCTGGGTAAAATAACCTGCCATCCCTTTACAAACAGGATTTGTGTGTGTTTGAGTGGGAGAATGGTGAGGTACTGTGGAGGGGGTGTGGGGGTGTGTAGGTGTGTATGTGCACATACATATTAGGTCAATTGATCTAGGGATGTATGATGGGATATCTGTTAATGTCGAGAGTCTGTTGGGGTGGGGGAGGGAATTGGGGAGAGGATGTCTACTCCCGTGTATGTGGAGGCAGCAAGTTTGTAAGGATGTGCATTATTGGGGCCTCTATTCGTGATAAGAAGGTGATCTATTTGCATGTACTTTGGGGAGTGTCACTATCTACAGTTTGCTAAGGATAAGGTGATTCTGGGGATGAATCTATGCATGAGACTCTATATCTGTGTATTCTGGCAGTGCAAGGATATGTGTTGGGGGGGGGGGGTCTCTCTCTGTAGGGTATGAATAGCAGGTGTTGGCGTCAGTGTGAGGAAGGGTGTATGTTGGAGGTTTCTATCTATGTGAAGCTCCGTGTGAATGTGTCAGTGCATGACGGTTTGTGCTGGGGGTGTCTACATATGAGCGGTGTGATGGCATTGTCTGTACGACAGCATGTGTTGGAGGTTGTCTGCATAAATGTGTGTGGGATGGGTTCCTCCATGTTTCGATATATGGGGTGTGATCTGTGCACATACGCTGTCTATGCATACATAACATGAGTGCCTGGTGGAGGCGTCTGTGTGTATGTGTGACTTGTGGCGTCCTATGTTTTTATGTGATACACACTCAAGTTCGGTGAGTTGGCTGTATGTCTGACTATGTAGGGGAAGATTTGGTGGTTTCTCCCTGTGTTGTGGTGGAGGAGTTGGTTTATGTCTATGTGGTTCGGTTGGATGGGAAGGGGTGATTTCTATCCATGGGGATGTTTTAAATGGGAAAGAGTGGTGTTTATCTCTAGGGGTGGTGACTATCTGTGGGATGTGTTGGACAGGTGGGGTGGGTGCTCTCTGTGGGGGGAGGGTTGCCCGACATTGAGTGGGTCCTATCTATGTGATGTATTTAATGGGAATTGGTTGCAGTTATCTCCAGGCTGGTGTTAGATGAGGAGACGTGGTGACCATCTGTGAGGTGTGTTGGACAAGGAGTGGGTTCTCTCTATGGGCAATGTTAGACACTGCATAGATTGTATCTACGGGATGTGTTGGATGGGGAGTGGGTTCCATGTGCCTCTGTGTGATGAGTTGCACTAGGAGTGGGTTCTCCCTCTACCAGAGGGGGAGGGTGTTAAATGCCTGTTGGGCTCTCTCTGTGAAATGCGTAGGATGGGGAGGGGTCGTGACTCTCCATCAGAGGCTCCATTTCTGGGATGTGTTGGACGGGTCGGGGTGGCCACTATCCATGGGCAGTGTTAGATGCTGAGTGGGCTCTCTCTCTGGGATGTTTAAGAAGGGGAGGGGTAGTGACTATGGTGATGTGTTGGATGGGGAGTGGGTTCTATCTCCGTGAGGGGTGGGGGTGGGTGTTAGATGCTGAATGGATTCTCTCTGTGGGATGTGTTGGATGGGAAGGTGCTCTCTCTGTGGAGCGGGGAGTTGGAGGGGGAGTGGGCTCTGTGTGTGTGAGGGATGGGGGTGTGTAGATGCTGAGTGGGTTCTATGTCTGGAATGTGTTGAACGTTGAATGGGTTCTATCTGTGGTATGTGATGGACGGGTGGCGGTGGTGCCTATAGGTATGTGATGGACGGGGAGTGAGATCCCTTTGTTAGACGTGGGCATGTTAGACGCTGAGTGGGCTCCATCTCTGATATGTGTTGGATGGGAAGGGGCTTTCATTATCTATGGGGGCGTGTTAGATACTGAGTGGGTTCTCACTGTGGGGGGTGTTGGATGGGGAGTGGGCTCTCTCTGTGTGGGGGGTGTTGGATGCTGAGTGGGCTCTCTCTGTGTGGGGTGTTAGATGCTGAGTGGGCTCCCTCTGTGTGTGGGGGGGGGGGGGGTGTTGGATGGGGAGTGGGCTCTCTCTCTCGGTGTGGGGTGTGTTGGATGGGGAGTGGGCTTTCTCTCTGTGTGGGGGGTGTTAGACGGGTCGGGGTGGTGTCCATCACCAGGGCTGCCCCCCTCTGTGGTGCCCAGGCTGGGTTAGAAGGCGAGCTGCCGAGACGCGCCCAGCCCTGACTGACACCTCGATGACGTAAGCGGCATCTGGGTGTACAGAGCGGTATTTGACGGTGAGGATGGGTGGCTGTGGCGAGGCGGATCACAGGTTGGTGCAGAAATAACTAGCTATACTTACATTAAAAATAATAACAAATTGCTTGCTGTGCATGTCCTTTGTAGACTTGCAATGGCGTAAAACGGGAACGAACTCCTGTCTTACCTGATGAATGCGAATCGGACCAAGACATGTTCCTTAAAAAATATTAAAATTCATCAGTTGTTGCAATGTCTGAATGTGCAATGCTTTCTTCGCGTTACCCCTAGAAGGACGATTTTTATGCAGTGAACTCTACACAATAACAAAAACCTCTTATTCGGTTTGGCGAAGATTGTTAAACTGTGCAGGTTTAGTCGCTGTTAAGTCGCTGAAATAATTAAATCCGGACCCGCTGGGGGGATTGAACAGATATGGATGAGGAGCAAGATGCTCCGTGTTTGCTTTTGTTGCACTGTTTTAAAGAGCCAGTGTAAAAGCATGCACAATTTGCAAGCTTAAAAAAAAACTGACCGAAGGCAGATTTGGGGAACACTTGGCGTGCGGGGTTATTTTGTAACACATTTGGGGTCCCTTCCTTCCCCTGAAATTCCAATTGTTCCTGGTGGGGGTCTTTCCTTCTTTTTTTTTTGCTGGGAAGATTGCGTTAAAGGGAAAAAAAAAATCTAAAGCACACGTCGACCGACCCCTCCCCTAAAGCCTTTCTTCGGGATTCTTGCCCCCCTGTTTCCCCTTCTGGCACGTTGTCATGGATTCCTTTAAACCGCTGGCAGCGGCGAACCATTGCGAGTCACGGTGAGGTCGGTCGGTCGCCCGTCTTTGTCCAGCCCGAGAAACACACCAGCCTTGAGCTGGCTGGCTGGCTGGCAGCAACGCCAAGCTATTTAGATAGTTTTCCTCCCAGCCCCTTGTGGCACTTCTCCCAGTCTATTTATTTATTTGTGTATTCATTCATTTCTTTCTTCCACCCCCCCCCCCCCCCCCCAAAACCCTGGAAAAAAAACCCTAGATTGTTGCAGAAGGAACCCAGCCCACGTCCCGAGTGAGCTTTGGCCGCGCAGTTTTGAGGGTGTGTACTCGTGCCACGGACAGTGCCAAAGGTAGGGGTTTAATTTTAAGTCGAGGAGGTGCCTCCATTCTTTATTTAAACACAACGGGGAGGGGTTGGTTTGACCTGTGCGGTCAGCGGAGGCTCCTCGGAGCGGAGCTGAGGTTGTCAAGTCCAGAGTATGCTGGTGACACACAGGCAGTGTCAGGGGTAGCAGCTCCTCGCCTGGGAAACTTTGAAGGTTGCATTTACTGTCCGGGGGCGCGGTGGCTGGCAGTGGATGGCAGTGGCCCGGGACAGACGTGGTGACAGGTGCCCGCAGAGAGAGAAATAGAGAGGGACGGGTGGTCCGGCAAGCGAGACAGGTGGTCCGGAGAGGGACATGTGTCCTGGAGAGTGAGTGGAGGGTGTTGGGAGAGGGAGCGGCGGAGAGGGAGTGACAGGTGTCCCGGGGGGGGGGGGGGGGGGGGAGTGGTGGGTTACTCGGAGAGAGAGTGTCTCGTACCCCGAGAGAGAGGGACGGATGCCCCGGAGAGGGAGTGAGCGGTGTCCCCGGGGAGGGAGTGAGCGGGTGTGCGGCCGAGAGCCACAGGTGTCCAGCGCGCTGTCTGTCCCTGGTGTCCGGGGCCGCTGCAGCATCCAAGGTGCTGGCTGGCTGGCTGGCAGCCGGGTTGACTGGCACCGCCACTGCCACCCGCAAGGGATTTAAAAGGTTGCTCACCCGGATAGATTTTCACAACATGTATTCCCGCGATGTATCTGTTCACGAAGCTCGAAGCCAAGCACTTTAGGGCTGTAATACGGCGTTTTAAATCCCTGGAGTGTGAGAGAGTGTGTACGCCACCCGAGCTCTGGGGACAATGCATGGGATGCCCGCAGGCATTGTGAAGCGTCAAACGGTACCTGGAGTATGTTTGGATGGAAAAGTTGGAGGGGAATCAAGACTCTAATCCGTGCACAATTGCAAATGGGCAGTTTGTTGCGTAGCAACCTAACATTTAACTCTTACTTGTTTGTTAACACCCGGATAGGGATTTCTCCAGCTTTATTATTCTCTCATCCGAAAGGTTGATCCAAATAAATAAATCTTCAGTTATTTGCAGGCCTCGGTGTTTGATTGATATGTTTGAATTTCCAGCACATTTCAACGGGGAATGAATCTTCAAAGGTTCAATTTGTAAATCTGACAGCAAAATTGATACTAAAGGAGGCGTGGCAGGTGGTGCATGCCGAACACGTTGCAAATCTTAACCAAAAAGGCAGATGATTGCAAGCTGTATTTTGTTTCCTACCTCTTGATAAATGTTGGAACACAAATGCAAATCTCCGTTTTGAAAATAAACAATCTGATTATTCCACCAATGTGAGACAGATAGATCCTTAGTTAAAGGAATACTACAAATGTGAAACAGTTGTCATCAGTAGTAATGGGGGGGGGGGGGGGGGGGGGGGCGGGAGGGGGGGGGAGGGGGAGGGACATGGATCAGGTGCAAGCAGAGGAGATTAATTTAACTTGCCATCATTTTCAGCACCGACGTTGTACGCTGAAGGGCTTGCTCTTGTGCTTTAGTGTTCTATGTTCCAACAGTTGGTATCAACATGAGTGCTCCTGGGTACACATGCTTTAGAAATGTCATCATCTCTTTTAGCTTTAGACATTCACTTTGGCCTGCTGTATTGCTACTGTCGACAGTCTTTATTACATCTTTTCAATATCTGTAGACTGAGCTATATTTCACATTTTTATCAGATTGGAGTGGTGATGATTGCTGGAAAATCCATTCTCCATGGACCAAGTACACCCTATGGATAATATTTCAACTTTTCACTGATTTGAAACCCTGCCATCAGCCTTCCAATCTTAGAGTATAAGACCGTACAACCATTGACACTATTAGATAGACACAAAATGCTGGAGTAATTCCATGGGTCATCTCACCCTTCTCTGGAGAAAAGGAATATGTGCCATTTCAGAGTGAAGAAGGGTTCCGACCCGCATCATCAAACATTCATTTTCTCCATGATGCTGCTTGATACTCCAGGATTTTATGTCTATCTTCGGGATAAACCAGGTTACAATTATCTCTTGAAAGGCAACAGCCTTCCTGTATAAATATTTGGAATCAGTATAGTGATTAGCAAGTTTGGCTTGACATCCTAATCAAAAACAGGAATCAATTTAAGGTTGAGTTGAGAAATAGCAATGGGCAGAAAACATTGGTAAGAATTATTTACAAACTAGTAAATAGTATTCATGGTATTGGGATGGCATAAATCATGAGATTAAAGGCAAGTGTAACAGAGGTAATCCACTAATCGTGAGAAATTAAAACCTATATATGTGATGGACAAATCAGGTGGAAGATGAATTTATGGAATTGTGTATGAAAAGCTGAGGAACAAACGAGGGTAAAAGAAGTGCACATGAAGGGTGAATTGATAAGCTTGTTGAGCAGGCTTTGGGGAAGAGTGACCATAATATGATATTGGATATTGGACAAAGTGATCATTCAATGAGAAACTTGTGTTTTAAATCTGTCAAGGATTTCAAAGAGACACAATAATGTCCTTAAATGTGATAGATTGCAAGAATGCTTTGAAAGATGTAACAATGATCATCATTTAAAGAACTAAAGCAAAAGTTGCAAAATAAATAAATGTCCATTGATTCCCCACAGCTACCTCAAATACATCTTCTTCCACTTTACTTCCTCAAAGTACTCAGTTCCATTCTCCCGCTTTCTCTGGCTTTGTCGTATCTGTTCTGACATAGAAAAGGATATAGAACACAGAACATAGAACTGTACAACACTGGAATGGGGCCCTTTGGTTCACAATGTTTGTGCCGAACATGATGCCAAATCTGCCTGTACATGATCCATATCCCTCTATTTTCTGCACTTTCATGTGCCTATCGAAAAGCCTCTTAAATGGCACTATCGTATCTGCCTCCACCATCACCCCAGGCAATGCGTTCTGAACCCCCAACACTCTCTGTTCTCAAAAAAGCTTGACCCACACATCTCCATTAAAATTATCTGCTCTGACCTTATAGCTATGGCCTCTAGTGTTGGTCATTTCCCTCTTGGGGAAAATGCTCTACACTGTTGATGCTTCTCAATTTTATATACTTCTATCGTCGCCCCTCAACCTCTGATGTTCCAGTGAAACCAATCCAAGTCTATCCAACCTCTCCCTGTAACAAAAAGCATCTGATCCTGGTAAGCCTATTCTGCATCCTCTCCAAAACCTCCAGATCTTTCCAGTAATGGGGCAACCAGATTGACCTGCATGCAATACTCCAAATGCGGTGAAACCAAAGTCCTAAAGAACTGCAACATAACTTCCTGACTCTAATATTCCATGTCCCTCGCAATGAAGGCCTGCATACCATACGCCTGCTTTAGCACCCTATCTACTTGATCTGCCACCTTCGGGAAGCTATAACCTTGCATACAAGATCCCTTTGCACATCAATGCTGTTAAGGGAAGATTGACACAACCAGTCCTTCCAAGTCAAATACTAATTCACTTCCACTTCTCTATTAGAGTCATAGAATGATACAGTGTGGGAACAGGCCCTTCAGCCCAACTTGCTCACACCGGCCAACATGTCCCAGTTACACTAGTCCCACCTGCCAATGCTTGGTCCATATCCCTCCAAACCTGTCCTATCCATGTACCTGTCTAACTGTTTCTTAAACTTTGGCATAGTCCCAACCTCAACCACCTCCTATGGCAGCTTGTTCCATATACCCGCCACCCTTTGTGTGAAAAAGGTACCCCTCAGATTCCTATTAAATCTTTTCCCCTTCACCTTAAAATTATGTCCTCAGGTCCTCGATTCCCCTGCTCTGGGCAAGAGATTCTGTGCATCTACCCGAACTATTCCTCTCATGATTTTATACACCTCTATCAAATCACCCCTCATCCTCCAGCGCTCCAAGGAGTAGAGACCCAGCCTACTCAACTTCTCCCTATAGCTCAGACCCTCTAGTCCTGGTAACAGGTTGTTCTCTGTATGGTGGTCATGATGCAACTCCTCTGCAAGGTAAAAGCCAAACTCAGGTTGGATGATGACTATGTTTCATTCCCAGCATCTACAGTTTTCTTGTTCCAGTATGATTCTTTACGTCCTCACAATATATTCTAGAATTCATATTAATCTTAAAGTTATTTATGATAATCGTGACATTGGGGTGACTTTTTTCACATGGTAGAGATTTTTAGTTTTAATTATAATGCCTTCATGTTTATTGCACTTCTGGTATTAAAGAGGAGCACATGCCTTGCAGGCCATGTCAGTTTTTGAATGCTTTCGCTTTCAAGTGCAAATAAGATAGTGCACTTTCCTTGATTAATCCTACTCTCCAGAGTCAAGATGTGCTACTCAACCTGATAGCATGCTTCATGTTGATTGTTTGCTTTACGTTTTCTGTGTACTGCCATGAAAGGTTGGAATATGGCTATTGAAGAGAGTGTTTGATGAAGACAATAACGTATTAAAATATTGCTGGACATTTGGACATCTTCTAATTTTCATCACTACACGATAAATGACAGTTTAAGTCTGTATTATGTAATGGTTTTTAACATTTTTGAATGAAGGCCCCACTTGTTCACTCTCCTCTGAAAAAGATGATGATATCATGGGCTTCTCCTGTCAAGGAGATTTGTTCCAGGATTTGTGAAGAGCGGATACCAGCACACCATGTTTATCATTATTTCTTTTTTACCCCTTTTTGATCATTTCTATTTTAATTATCTCCATCAATGTCTCTGTAATGTAACAAAGGGTAACAATACCTGCATTTGTTTCTGTGTTATATAGGATTCACTCACCGATGTTAAATGGTACATTAGTTTTTTGTTGGAATACTGACTGGGTAGCTTCCACTATGGTGTACCATAAATGCTAGTTACCAGTATCACCTTTTACCCATGGAAGCCTTATGCCAGAAATACATTTCTTTGCTAATTCTCCCAATTGGCTGCTGTAATTTCAACTGCTAACCTGTTTGCAGACTGACCCGGAGACCTAGCTAATCTTTAGCTGATTTCATGGGAGCTGTTTGGGAGAATCCCTGAGGAAATTTGCAGTATTCATATGAGGATTTGAAAGGGTACTCTTTATCAATGTTCTGCAGCTGTCAGCCTTCTACATGTTCCCCTTTCAGCCTTTAATTCCATGCTCACTCTGTTCGTGATGATTTCATCTTCTGTGAAAGACCAGAATTTTTGTTACGGACACGACCATAGTCGTTAGGATTAGAAGAGTTTAGTTCTTCCGTTATATCAAAATTGCCTACAAAAAAACCCCCATAAAACCATGAAAGGCATTACTGAGACTTGGTAGCAAACTACCTGAAATTCAGTGCGGCTTATGCAAGGAAGTTAAGAAAAATAGCAGATAAGGAGGAGGTTCTTTAGAAATTCTGCATTCAAGTACATACGTGGTGAATGCATATTATGCAAGGTTTGCGGATATGAAGAATTAATGGGTAGAAAGAGACAGATAAGGATTTAAGACGAAAGTGATATTACTATAAATGTTTTGGTTGCATCAGCACACTGATACCGTATAAAGAAGCAGCAAATCAACAAGCATTTGGCAAAGACAAGTTTTCATTGAGGATTTTAACTCGTATAAGTTGGAATAAGTGCTGGCTCACATCTAAAAAGATAATGAATTCCTGATGCATGTTTAGAATAGTTTTCTGTGACAATGTGAGCGGCACGATGGCGTAGCGGTACAGCTACTGCCTTAAAAAGCTAGAGACCAGGGTTCGATCCTGACTACAGGTGTTTGTCTGGAGTTTGTACGTTCTGCCCGTGATCTGCATGGGTTTTCTCTGCGATCCCCAGTTTGCTCCTAAACGTCAAAGATGTACAGGTTTGTTGGTTAATTGGGTTGGTATAAGTGTAAAATTGTTTCTAGTGTGTGTAGGATAGTGTTAGTGTGCGGGGATCGTTGGTCAGTGCGGACCCGATGGGCCGAAGAGCTTGTTTCCGCGCTGTATCTCTAAACTAAAATTAAGCTGATATACCTCATGACATGTTAGAGTTGTAAACCAGCATCTGCTGTTCCTTATGTCTGCATGTTAGAGTTAGTATTGCATAATGACCCAGATTTAGTTAACGGTCCATGAATATTTGTCTGATACTGACCCCAATGTGTAATATTAAAAAATGAGAAGCTTTAAACCACTGTGAAGAGCACAGATGGGGATGTTGGCTGTCCTCCATGTGTTGAGGAAGAAGCTATCCGTGATGAACTGGGCATACCTGCTCACTACCAACACTGCATGTGTCCTGTGGGAGGTTTTCCAAAAGTAATTTAACATGATGTCAGAACAGCTTATGTCCTAAAGGGACATAAAGGAAAGCCTTCTTGTGAAGAGAAACAACTTTTGATGAGAGGTGCAGGACACAAGGTTAAAGGCAAAAGAGAACAAAATGCAAAAAAAAATTGCTGATCCTAACAACTGAGAGATAGAAACAAATCATAGATAGGAAGATTCATAAAATTGCAATGGATATCAAAATCAAAGAACAATTTTAACATTCAAACTTAATTTTTACAATTATGTTGAAGAATCGTCAGGAGCAATATAGGCCCTTTGAAAACGGATAGTTGATATTGTGGATATAAATGAAGGGGTTATAACCATTTTGAATGAGTTACTTTATGACTGTTTAAAGGATGACGATAGCATCCCGACGAAATAAAGGATGAATCAGAGCCATATGCCCCCGAAAATGGATGCTGTTTAAAAAAAAATTGTAATGACATTGAAAGCAGACAGAATCTCACCATTGCACAAACTAAAATTCTCTTGATAAAGGGAACTCTTCCATTAAATTAAAATTGGGTAGTGTACATTGTTATTTTATAAAATAGAGAGAGTGAAAAAAGAGGATGAATGATCAGTTAGATGAGCATCTGATGTCAGGAAATTAGAAGAGTCTATAATTATTAGAGTCTGTAATTAAGAATAGAGTGACCGAGCACAATGACATTTTTCAGTTAACCAGGGTGAGAACAATGTTGCTTTCCATGAGACAGATAGATGTTATTTGTACGGACGTTCTGAAGGGATTTGATGTTTCTTTGAGGAGACCGTTAGCTGAAGCTGAACCCGATGGAATTATAGGGAAACTATTGATCTGTCTCGAAAATTGGTTGAGTTTTAAAAATCAAGGATGATAGGCAGGTATTCCAATTGCTGTAAATCTGAAACAATATGATAAAATGCTGGGAACAGTCAGCAGGCCAGGCAGCATCTGGAAAGAGATTTACTAACACTTGTTCTGTCCACTGTGATTTGTCAGTGCTCATATTGCGGCCTCCCCTCTGTTTTCAGGCTTCTGAACTATACTGCACTTCATATCTTCACCTTTGCCCTATCTATTGTACTCAGAGTGAATTGATTGTTCTAGCATCTATGCATCGCATTTTAGGTCTGTTTGGAAAATACATCATTTAACTCGGTATCTGAACCAAATGCAGATCTAGTGAGTGTTTTGTGGAGCACCAACGTTCAATCCCTGAGCTTCCTGTTGTCTGCCATATTAAATCTCCATCCCAGTCTGACCTATCTGTTTGTGCTCTCCCTGTACTGTAATAGCAAAGCGCAATGCAAGCCTGAGGAACCTCAATGCAAGCCTGAGGAACCTCATCTTCCACCAAGGTACTTTGAGGCCTTCTACGCTCAATATTGAATTCTATGATCTCTGAGAATTTACTCTCCCTGTCTGTGTCATTTCAGCTGTAAACTATGTATTCACATTCTCTGGAGATGCTGCCTGTCCTGCTGAGTTATTTCAGCACTTCCTCTCAATTTTGTAAACCACCGTGTGTCTCCATCTATTTGAGATACTGATTTACAGTGCACCCTGACCTGTTGGGCCTGACCACCAGTCGTGAAGTTCAGAACACTTTATTATTCCCATTGTTACCATTGATCCATCGATCTGTACATCGCTACAGCATCCTGGGCCTCACCTATCACACATTCATTTTGTCCTGTATTTCTCCCAACCTTCTCTGCAAAATAAAACTAACCAGTTTTTCTCTCTTTCCCAGTTCCCGGGAAGGATCGACGATCTGAAATGTTAACTTCTGTTTCTCTTTCCACAGATGCTGTCTGACCTCTTGAGTGTTTGCAGCATTGTAAGTTTTAAAATCAAATTAGCAAATTACATGTTTAGTGGTGTTGGTGTCACAACTATTCTTTCATGGTTATGAATGACTAGACACTGGGGGGGGGAAAGTTATGCATAGAAGTTTGCAGGTAATATAATGATAAGCAGTATTTTAACTAGATAGGAGTTGGTATAGATTGGAGTATTAAGATATGGGGTGTTAATTGATAAAGTCTTTGTAATTTAGAAGGTTAAGAGTTGAATTGATTGACGGTTTCAAGCTATTACGGGAAATTGATAGTCTGTGAACTATTTTTGCTGCTGGCACAGTCTAGTAAGTGAAACGATTAAAAGTAAGAAGACCTTTTTTGTTCTATGTGCAGGATTTGGAACTTCCTTCTGCAAAGATAAATTCATTGTTGATAAACCCCATATAAATTGCAGGATGACTCAAAATATTGCTGCAACGTTATGGAAAAGTAACATTATTTGCTTCCCGTGAATTGCAGTAGATTGCAAAATTGAGAAGAGACTCCAGGAACAGCCAGAGATGCCCGGAGAGACTCACGAGGAGTCCAGAGACTAGGGAGGCCAGAGATCAGCAAGGCCGCTGACCTCCACAAGTGCATCTGGCCAGGGGCAGACAATACTGCACAATGTCCAATTTCAGTAGTAGTACATTTTGAGTATGAAAATGACGATGTAAATCAGAATTTATCGAGTTTTTTAAAAGTTAAGTATCATGGGGATCAGACAGAGAATGTGTAATTGGGCCACACATCAGCCGTCCTCCAAAACAAATGCCATAACGGTTTCTTGGGTTGAACTTTAAACATTCTAAGGAAGTAGAAGTGTTGCTGTGCTTTCTTGGTCATTGCTTCGATATGGCTAGTCCAGGACAAGGTGCTGGTGATATTTACTCCGAGATTTTTGCTGCTCACTTCCACATTTGGGAGCTCACCTCAGCTCCATTGCAAAATGAGAATAATTCAATCCGCTTTTTCCTTCAGTCCACTGGAGCAGGCAGAGTGGGAACAATCATTTGGCTCCAAAAACAGTAATTCATAGATCTCATTGGCAACCTCTTGCCAGTAGCACTTGGCTGCAGCCCAGTTTGGTCTCTTAATCTCCTTGCACAAAAATTGTGGCTTCTGCAGGCTCTTCACTGCCTTATACAATTCATACTGACTCCCTGTCAGCATTTTCCCACTCTCTTCTCACTATCTCAGAATCCATTCATTGAGTGGCAACAATCCTTATTAGCTGTAAGAGTGCTACTTGCTTTGTACCATGTTCCTTTAAGATCAACTGAGGACTTGTGGGGTTCAAAGTCATAAGTTGCAAGAAGTTTCAATGCCTCAATAAAGAATGTGACTCAGAAATACCAGTTTCACAGTGTCTCTTGCTATTCTGATTTTTTGGAAGTTGAATGACGAGGAATATTACACTAATTATCACAATTTGTTTGTCATTGCTTAGATGTATTGCAATTCCATTCTGAGTCATCCTCCCTTTCTCTCAAATTGTAATTATTACTGTTATGTTTGCATTTGTGTGTTACCCCTGTTTTGTCAAATGGATAAGTATGGCTGAAGCAAGAATGCTGAAGCTGACAAAATAATAAGGGTCTCAGCTGTTTAGCTCTTCTGGTTGATGAGAATTTCCAGCTTATAGCTGAAGCTGAATAATTTCTGAAGTTAAGAAGATGATATATTTGATAAGTAGTCAGACAATCAGGATGAGAGATCATGATCTTCATGAAGTAACCTCCAACCATAATCTGAACTTGCGTCCTCAGAGATGCATATGATAGTTATATTTTCTGACCTTATTATTTTGAGTAAGAATGGTTTAATATTGTCACGTGTCCGATTGTCAGATGCTGCCTGTCCTGCTGAGTTACTCCAGCATTTTGTGTCTACCTTTCGATTTAAACCAGCATCTGCAGTTCCATCCTACTACAAGTATAAGAGGTTGTACAAAAGAGAATAATACCAGAGTGCACAATCTAGTGTAACAGCACTATAGTGTAATAGCTCCACAGAGAAAGTATCGACAGAAAATATGCAAGGACCACAATGATGCAGATTGGGAGATCGGGCTGCACCCATAGCTTATGACATGTCCATTCAGTAGCCTGATAACAGTGGCAAAGAATCTGTTTCTGAATCTGTGGTGTGTGCTTCTAACCTTTTGTATCCTCTTGTTGATGGGATCGGGAAGAAGAGGGAATGACTGGCCTTAAGTGGCCCTTGATAATCTTGGTGGTAAGTTTTTAATCCATCCCAATAGGATGTGTTCTGCAGTGCATCTGTAGAAATTGGTAAAAGTCAAAGAAAGCATGCTGAATTTCCTTAACCTTCAAAGGAAGCAGAGGCATTCATATAGTTTCTTGGCAATGTCAATATGATTGAATCTGGGCAATTGTTGGTGATGTTTACAGCCAGGAGCTTGAAGCTCCTGACCATCTCCACTTCGGTATCATTGATGCCAACTGGGAAGTGTAGTGCATCCCATTTTCTGTGTCAATGATTAACTCCTTTGTCTTTCTGACATTGAGGGAGAGGCTGTTGGCTGGATGCCATGTTACTAAGCTCCCTATTTGATTCCGGTTTTTGTCTCTTCATTGGTTGAGATCTGGGCAGCTCTGGTGATGTAATCTGCAAATTTGTAAATGGAGTTAGAGAAGAATTTGGCCACACAGTTGTGAGTGCACCGGAGTGAGATTGCATCCTTTCAGGGCACCAGTATATGCTATGTTCTTGCTGGGTTACAATTAAAAAGGTGATTTCATTTAAAGATTTTTTGACGTACCAGAGGGAGGAGGCTTTGTTAATTGGTTTTGGCTGCACTACCATAATGATAACAGGTCTGGGATATTGATTTCTTTTGACAAGTTAATCTAAGGTCTTGCCCTTTATTATGATGCCCTCTTAATTATTCACACTTGGAAAAGGTTACCCAGGGAAATCTATGATTACATGAAAAGTGTAGTGGTTCGTGTTTAATCTTCTACAAAGCACAATTTGGAAAATAAATTGTCAGGCTCTGTGCAATGTACTTCTCAAATCAAAAGTTTGTGAATGGACCATATATGTAGAGTTTTAAGCCCACTCAGATTTAGATTAGTTTATTATCACATACAAGAGGATGGAATGGAATTCCCTGTTTTCGTGATGTTCAAAGAGTAAACAGTATAAATACGGTAATGATCAATTCAACAATAAATATAATGATGTGTGCAAAACAGCAGAATGGTGCAAACTAGTAGTGCAAAATCTGCATTGTGCAAAAAGGAAGTGTAGATAAAAGAATAAATATATAAGTGATAGTTAAGAGTATGTGACAGCACCTCCGGAAGTGGAGTGTGAAAGAGGTGATTGGTTCCAAAGTCAGTTAGCAGTAAGAAATAAGTTGTTTTTAATTCTGGATATTTGAGCTTTTAAGCTCCTGTATCTTCTCCCAGAAGGCAGAAGAGAGAAAAGGGAATGGCCAAGATGGCAGGCATTTTGACGGTACAAAACGGTTTTCCTGAACTTTGTAAAGGTGGATTGGATGGAAGGAAGCGGCAGGGCAGTGAATGACAGGGATGAGTTCACCACTCTCTGCAGGTTCAGGCGATCAAGAACAGAGCCAATGCCAGACCAGGCTGAGGTGCATCCCATCAGAATACTATTAATGGCACATCTTGAGGAATTCAAGAGAATCCTTGTGGACGTGCTGAATCTTTCCAGATCCCTAAGAAAGTAAATATGCTAATGCGCTCTCTTGATCACTACATCATCATGATGGGACTCGGTTAGGTTGCTGGTTTTATGGATGCCTGGGAACTTGAAGCTGTCAACCACCTTTACCGCAGCTCTTTTGATGAGTACAGGGTCGTTTCTTCAGGTCAACAACCAACTCTTTCATCTTGCTGATGTTAAGAGCTGGCTTATTGTCCTGGTTCCATAAAACCAGGTTCTCAATCTCTTTCCTGTACTTCCTCTCAATGGTGTTGCAGATCCAGCCATTAACAGTTGCTCTCCTTTTAAATCGAAAGTTTAATTCAAATTAAAGAATGTGTATTTATATTATAGACCATGACCAACGGATATCACAAACCATTTCTTACCAAAAAGGCCAGTATTTATTTATCTCAATCAGCATCACTTCAAAAGCAGATTACTTCTATCAGAGGGTATTTCCTCTCCACATATTGACAGCTGTATTTCCTACCTTACAAACTATTTGGACACTTTTAAATCATGAATCAAACTTCACAATTTTTACCTAGAATAACAGAAAGACTATTCCATACAGAACACATGTTGTCTTTGATGAATGCCAAATCTTCATCAGCTCACTGCATGCAGCACTGTATTCCTTTGGTACCACAAGGAAGTACGATTCAAGAATGAAAGCCTGTATAGAACTTAAATCCACCATCCTTTGACACTGCTTCTCTAATGTCTTTGCTTCAAAGCAGTGCAGATACATTTTATGTGGAAACTATTTATGAAGAGGTTGTTTGGAAGCTGCTTTAATGCCAGAAAAAAAACATATTTCCAAAGCCATTAACAAATATGAACTACTTTGAAAATATGATGAAATGTGATGAAAATATAAAAATGTACATTGGAATAAAAAACTCCCCAATGAAGCAATATAGCAATTCCATTTTTTTGACCATTTGAAATTTTTGCTGCATCGAAATTTAGTTTTTTTTTTCAGAATGAAATAATTTAGTTTCCACTATTGTGGAAAATTTCCTGTACAACTGGACAGGTATTTGGAACTTGATTTTGATTATGAGAAACAAGATGCCTTAGCATATTTCCTGTAATGTCATAAGTATAGATTACCCTTTCAAAAGAGCTTTGTTGAGAAGACCTTTAATGGAAGAAAATGACTCTTGAGTGGTTCACGGCATTTCTGCTGGTTGTGTTCCATAATTTAAACATATTCGCTCTGCAGAAGCATTCGTCTACACCCGCAAAATGAACATGGCAAATGTCTATCATTGATTTTTTTTAAAGTCTTATTCTTTAATTTTTAAATCAAGAATAACAGAATAAATCCTTTATGTGTTATTCTGTATGTGTTACAGTACTCTGTCATTTTAGCAACATTTCTTTGTCGATTGAAAAGCCCAAGGGACTATTATGGCAAATATTCTCTTGGTTTAATGTGTGGCTGGTGGGGACAGTTTACACCTTACCAGACAAAGAATTGACACATATAGTAGTCAGTACTGCATTTAAAATAAATTATAGCTGAAGCTCTCATTCCATTTGCGGTTAAATGGTCATACATGCATTGCATGTGTTTTTGTCATTCAAGTTAATCTATCTTTGTGCGGTGTCAGAGAAAGCAAATGTTCTTCATTGCAATATTATGTATCAAGGCATGTTATTAACTGTTTAATCTTAAATTCAGTACCTGATTAAAACAGAGTCCTTTCAAATGCAAGTGGCTTAAATTTAATTATATTAATTAAAATTGACAATGTTGAGAAGAACATTTCTGTTTGGCTCCATCTAAATTAATTTTTGCTTTCAATTAAAACTTTTGAGATCTAAATCAGCTTTGTGAACAGTGAACAGTAGAGTACATTAGAAATAGTTTGCAAGCATTATTTCCAATCTCTTGGATGCCACTTAAAGCTTTATATTAAAATTAAGTATGGAATTCCTGGTAACTCTTGAGCAAATGTATGCCAGAAAGTTAGTTTGTAAATGTTAAAAGACGGGTTTGAAAATTTTACTGGACCACTTGCATTAAAAATATGATGAAAAAAACATCTTCAGTGAGGTAAGGATCTGCAGATGCTGGTTTACAAACAAATGACACAAAGTGCGGGAGTAAGTCAGCAATTTAACTGATCAGTCTGAAGAAGGGTCCTGACACGAAACATCAACTATCCATGAACATTTTGCTTTATGTTGCCAAATAATTAATTAATTAATGCCTTTTCACTCATTCTCATATTTTCCATTGTTTTTTCTCCAAATTGTCCACTGATATTCTTAATCATACACGATTCATAAAAGCTGAGATGGCAAATATATGTTTAGAAATTGGACCCAGTTGCATGTGTTTGCATAATATCATTTTCTTATGGGATTCTTATGCTAACCCTGCAATTCTCCTTTGTGCAGCCCATATTTACATGTTATCAGTTGAGCAGTTAATGACGTCATCTGTGCAAGGAGGGCATTTCCATGATCACAGAACAAAATTGGTGCACAAAGGCACAACCTGCGAGCTCAGTTTGTGAAACACAAAAGGCATGAAGCAAATTGCTTGGGTGATGGGCACAAATACATATCTTTATATAAAATATATAAAGTATATATATAATAATCAAAAAATAAATAAATAAATAAATAAATAAATAAATATATATATATATATATATATATATATATATATATATATATATAATATAACATGTTTTTGATGCACCATTGATGTTCAACTAGGATCGACACAATATGCTGGAGTAACTCAGCGGGTAAGGTGTATCTCTGGAACACAAAGATAGGTGATGATTCTTCAGATTCCCTGCAGACAGCACCCATAGTCAGGACCGAACCTGGGTCTCTGGCGATGTAAGGCAGCAACTTTATTACTGCGCCACTGTGCTGCCCACATCGGTGTAGGGACTGTTTCCATGCTGTATAAAGCTATCACTGTGAACAAAATTGAAAAAGAATCCTTACCCGAAACAGGATCCAGAGACGCTGCCTGACCTGCTGAGTGACTCCTGCACTTTGTGTCTATCTTTGGTATAAACTATATCTGCAGTTCTTTGTTTCTACGTTGGTGTTTAACTCGCTGCCTCAGACACATTGATTTGTCATTGATCTGTATTGATTACAGAAGGTGCATGTCATGGAGCTAGGTGCCTGATCTTGTGTTGTCAACTGAACTTGCAAGCTTTCACTTGCAGAGTTGTGGTGTATGTGTTTGCATTAGGGGTAGCAATGTTCACAGACAATCATCGCTTCCTCCCACCCTGGCATTCCCCCACCCGAAACCTCCTACCATGGCAACCTTTTTGTCTTGCAGCTGGTCTTGTGGCTGTCATGGAGCTTGTTCTTTAAGGTCTAATCACCTTCCTTGTGGACAGCACAGGGAGCTGTGAGCTCTGCATGCAGCTCCTGACATAATTTTCACTGCTCCTGCATTGTACACGGACGAGTGTGCAAAACCCACAGCTCTAATTTTAATCAATCTCAGCCCATTTCCCCCCTTTATTTTTGTAGAGCCACGTAAGCATTTATACAGAGCTCATATGTAGCGCAGGAACAAAGGGAAGCTTCAATTACAAAATAATTATGTTTATTGGTCTTGAATTGGACAGGCAATCCTTTAATCAATGAAAGTATCTGCAGAGGTCAGACAGAGTATTAGAAAACCTTTTCTACCCCCTTAAGTGATGTATCACATGCATTGGTGAAACATTGAAACTTGTGCCCTGAATCCTGATGACGCTTTTGTTTCAAAAATTGAAATATAGTAGGCCCTAAGTGGAAAATTCAATTTATCTTGAAAATAGATGCAGGCATTAACCTATCTATAGCTGTTTGCCCATAGACTTAATCTGGTATAAGTCTTCGCAGTTGTAAAGCTGCCATCATGCTGTTCTTCTACTATTAATCTAAAGGGCTCATTTGATTTTCTTTTCGAGGCAGAAGGTGAAGGTCTTTCCTTATAGAAACATAGAAACATAGAAATTAGGTGCAGGAGTAGGCCATTCGGCCCTTCGAGCCTGCACCGCCATTCAATATGATCATGGCTGATCATCCAACTCAGTATCCCGTACCTGCCTTCTCTCCATACCCTCTGATCCCCTTAGCCACAAGGGCCACATCTAACTCCCTCTTAAATATAGCAAATTATGCTATTAAATTATGCTGCTATAAACATTTAATATTGAGGTTGATGGGGAAGGGAGAGGAAGAGAAAGGTCTGTAATATTACAATGCAGTTTTATGGTGTATTTTAGCACTTGAAAGTAATAGTTGTGTTCTGCGTTCATCATTTCATTAGCAAGGCCATGGGAATTATGTATTAACATTTATAAGCATGGCCAAAAAGAGGAATCTTACTATTATTGATCTTCCATTGCGTTTGGATGATTGAGAATCTCATGGAAACTCTCCACATTCTGACATGGCTTGACAAGAGACCGATAGCCCAGAAGCAGTGCCACAGTCTCAGATTAAGGGTATACCTCATAGGGCTGAGATGATGGAATATTTCTTCATGCAGTGGGGTGGTAAAAGTTCAGAATTCTCTTCTCTGGAGAGCTAAGGTGGATCAGTCATTGACTTCCTTTGAAACCAAGTTTGATAGTTCTCCGGATACGTCAGAAATCGTGGGGGGTGTGTGAGGATGGTGCAGGCTGATGAAGTTATTGTAGATGATGAGAGGTGACAGCTGGTTTTCTTTTGGGATTAAAGCAGCCATTCCTGCACCGATTTAGGCTTTAGACTTTACTTTAGAGAGATAGCATGGAAACAGGCCTTTGGCTGACCAAGTCCGCACTGACTAGCTATCACCCGCACACTAGCGCCATCCTACACAGGAGGAACAAGGTACAATTTTTACAGAAGCCAATTAACCTATACACCTGTATGTCTTTGGAGTGTGGGGAGCATGCGGAGTAGACCCACGCGGTCACAGGGATAACGTACAAACTCCGTACAGGCAGCACCTGTTGTCGGGATCGAACATGGCACTGTAATTCCATCAATTCTACCACTGCACCACTGTACTGCCCATTTCTGGCATTTTTATGGTCTTATTATGCGAGCAAACATAAATCTGTTAACTTGTATTGGTTGTTAATTTTATTCGCGGTCATAAATTTATACAGCACGGAATGAGGCCCGACACCTTAATTTGTGCACACCATGCACTTTGCCAACTTAAGCTAGATTGATTTTGTGAATCCCTGCCTCTGTGGAAGTGCATACCATGCCCTCTTTAGCTGCCGATCCTACTGTTGCCAACTGTAAGATTGCCACATTGCTTATGCTTTCCAGTTTTACAGCTCACACGCTCAATGAAATAAGCTGTAAAATCGCAATAAAAGAGCTTTGCTATGGTAATCGTAAAGCACACAGTAAACACAGGCAATTATGATTATTATTCATAGCATCGGAGTGAATTAGTTTTGATTGTAAATGAGCTTCAGGCTTGCAATGAAAATCTAATTTGAGACCTGGCTGTACCCTGATACAGGAGGACAGATGTCACACCATTATGGCGTGATTTGGAATGAGATATTGCATGAAACCAGTCAAATACTCCTCTTTTTGGCCATGACAATAAAATATTCCAGGGTCCTTAATTCAAATGTTTAGAGAAGGGATTCTTGCGTTTATTCTGTCCAAACATTTTGACCTGTTTGAAGTAACACTGTTCCAGCTTCTTCGAGCTTCCCCCAGAGCTCTCCTTGGAGCAGCGTGATCCATGTTCCAGCCCGACAGGTTAAGCAGTAAGAGTGTGATTCTGCCTGGCTGGAACACAGACTGTGGCCAATAATTCCTTTTTTAGTTTGGAGATACAGCGCGGAAACAGGCTCTTCGGCCCACTGAGTCCGCGCAGACCATAGATCCCTGCACACTGACACTATCCTATACACACTAGGGACAATTTACAATTATACCAAGCCAATTAACTACAAACCTGTACCTCTTTGGAGTGTGGGAGAAAACTGGGGATCCCGGAGGTAGTTGCAGAATAAGAGTGTGTTTATTTTCAGGTGGCAGGGGAGCTGCAGGGGAGAAATAGGTGCAAGTCCAGGTCAAGCACAGGGGAGAGTGCGGTCGGGGGAGGAAAGGGGGTGTGGGGGAAGAAGGGAGGGGTGGTTGTTGATACCTAAAATTGGAGAATGCAATGTTCATACCATGGTGTTGTAAGCCACCCAAGCGCAATATGAGATGCTGTTCCTCCAGTTTGCATGCGGCATCACTCTGGCAATGAAGGAGGACCAGGGCAGAAAGGTCAATATGAGAATGGCTTTCCCTTCTCATACTGACCTTTCTGTCCTTGGCCACCTCCATTGAAGCAGAGGCTTCTAAAGTGTCAAATGATTTGCTCGACAAATCGTATTCCATTGATGTAGATCCAAGCCCTTCTGATTTTGAACAGCCCTTTGATAATCCACATGGGGTGTTGCTTCAAAACTTTAACAGATGATATAGAAATCAAAATAAACTTGTGAAGATTTTCAGAGGTCTGCTTTATTACTTGCAGTATTTTTAAATTTACCTTTTAAGATGTCAGTGACAAGTTTTACAAAATCTAAGGAGTGCCACCACCACAACGCATTGCATTAATTAACTGCATAATAAAGAGGCGACCTAATCCGCGAGTTCAGATGAGTTTGCCCTCGACTCATACTCGCAGCATGGTCGACACGAGGCCCTAGGAGGTCTTTGTAACTCTCCTTCATGCTCGAAAGTAGTCCCTGCGTACTCGAGGCCTCAGCTAGGTCGCGGCGTATTTTTCAACATGTTGAAAAGTGCCCACGAGTAAAAAAAGGTTGCCATGGAAGTAACAATACTTTTTTTACTCGTAGGCTTAGTCGTAGTAGGTTGGCATGTTATTCGTAGGTAATCAAGGGTAGTCGAAGATAATCAAAGGTAGTCGAAGGTAGTTGTAGATAGTCTTCAACGTAGTCGAAGGGAGGTCGAAGGAGGTCGTCTTCACTCTCCACTATTCGGTGTCCAATTTTCCCGAAGCTAGTCGTCAACATAGTCGAAGGAAGTTGAAGGAGGTCTTCTACATAGTCGAAGGGGGCCTTCAACATGACATTTTTTCATACTCTCCTAAACTCTTCTAAATTCGCCAATTAGGTCGCCACAGTGGGACAGCCCCTTAAAGCAATTGCAGCAGAAACATTGCTCTGGCTTTCACAATGACAAGATTGATGTAGGTATCAGCGTGGGCCATTATTAAAAGTAAACCATTTGCCAGCTTCCAGTGTCTGTTTAATTGCTCTGTGTCCATTTGAATGGTTCTGCTTCTTCATACACTATTTAACAATGATATCTGAGAAACTCAGCATTCAAACGAGTGAAACCACATGTAGCTCCAATACCTGCCACTGAATACTCACCAAAACATTGTAACAATGGCATGTGAGTGTTTTTTCAATGGTGTGATGCATTTCACATACTGCCAAACAAACTCAGTATACTGAAATTTACTTTTAGTTTAGTGTAGTTAAAAGCTTTTGTTGCATGCTAACCTATACATGATTACAATTGAGCCATCTACGGTGTACAAATACATGATAAAGGGAACAATGTTTAGTGTAAGTCCAGTACAATCCGATTAAAGATAGTCTGAGGGCCTGGAATGAGGTAGATGGTAGCTCAGGACCGCTCTCTAGTTGTAGATGGGATGGTTGAATTGCCTGATAATAACTGGGAAGAAACTGTCCCTGAATGTGGAATACCTCAACATGTATAGAGTTTTAATCCAGATTTAATTATTGATGAATATTTTGAAAATATTTCCTTGTTTTCTTTCTGCCTGTTTCCCATGTTATTTGCTCTGTGGGTAGGTTTTATCATTTAATTAATTCACTATTATAAATTACATTCCTTACCGATTTTTCATTCTGGTGGGTTGAGCAGATCGCAGCCAATGACATGAAAAGCTTCTCCATCTCCCTTGTACTACTTTCCTCAATAACTTGCTATGTGAAAACACACAGAAGTTCCTCAAACATGCTTAAGCCAAATGAACAATGAACATCATGGATGCACTGCTAACTGCAGAATCCAGGCCATTAACTTTAATGATGAGTGGGAAACTATAAACGCAATGATGAAATAAAACAACCTCACATGTTGGTTTCATTATTTGCAAAGAAAGTAGATCTGACAGCTGTTCAGATTTGACTCATCTACAATAATTTGTGAGAATTGCACCTACTTCAGTGCAAACCTTTGACCAGTGCAACCTGAAAGAATTATTTCCCCCCACGCAGCATCCCACATTTTGATCCCCAGATCCAGACATGCATAGCTGGTGTTATGTCAGTGTTTCGTTTAGTTTATGTGTAGGAAGGAACTGCAGATGCTGGTTTAAACCTACGATAGACACAAAATGTTGGAGGAACGCAGCGGGACAGGCAGCATCTCTGGAGAGAAGGATGGGTGATGGGTGATGTTTCGGGTCGAGACCCTTCAAGAAAGGTCTCGACCCAAACCGTCATCTATTCCTTTTCTCCAGAGATGCTGCCTGTCCCACTGAGTTATTCCAGCATTTTGTGTCTATCTTTAGTTTAGTTTAGTTTAGAGATACAGTGTGGGAACAGGCCATTTGGCTCACCGAGTCTGCAGCGATCCCCGCACACTAATACTATCCTACACACACTAGGGACAATTTGCCATTATACCAAACCAATTAACCGACAAACCTGTCTTTGGAATGTGGGAGGAAACCGAGATCCTGGAAAAAACCCATGCAGGTTGCAGGGAGAACGTACAAACTCTGTACAGACAGCACCCGCAGTCAGGATTGAACCCAGATCTCTGGCGTGGTAAGGTAGCAACTCTGCCGCTCGTCACCGTGCATGCACCCAGCTGCAGTCTGTGGGCCTCTGTGGGCACAATTAATGCACCAACCATCCCGGGGCACTTCACAATAGCAGGGATGTCACTGAAGATTTGTTTGAGCCTGAGAGTTTATGACATTTTTCGAGCTACAAATGAGACTCATAGATTTGTGGAGAGTCAGAAAGGTAGCAGTTCAAGCAGCTGAAAAATCATTTGCCAGCGGAGTGATGAATGGAGGTGGCTGTTGGATGGAAGTGCAGTGGTATCAGAGGATCAAAAGATGCGGGAAAGAAAGGAGCATTGATTGAGGTCCGCTGTAGCAATGGCCTGGAGTAATTTAAAGATGTTAAATATAATGCTTTGAGGAAAGAAACCTCTCACACCTGTGTATAATGTGATTAGTGTTTAATACCCACATGGATAGAATAGGCTCTACTGTTTATGACCAGTTGGAGTCTGGGGAATATGGGAAATAAAAGCCAGTCCAGGAAAGGCAGCCTTGAGAAAAATCAGGCATGCTGTTGGCAAAGAATGTGTCAAAGTTTTAGTGGCGGAAGAACAAAGAGGGGTATTGTTATCTGTATAAAAACAAGCAGCACTTCATATTTAATCCGTGGTCCCTCGTAGTTGATGAAAGCTGGTAATGCTACAAAGACTTTAGAGAGGAAATTGGATGGCACTATTGAAGATCATGCCAGCATCTTTAAACTGTACACCAGCATGCCTACAGTTAGGGTGGCACAGTTCACAACGGTAGAGTTGCTGTCTTGCTGCGCTAGAACCAGGTTTGATCTGGACTCGGGGTGCTGGCTGTGCAGATTTTGTATATTATCCCTGTGACCTTGTGGGTTTTCTCCGGTTTCCTCTCACACTCCAAAGATGTACAGGTTTGTAGGTCAATTGGCTTCGGTAAATATGGTAAATTGTCCCTAATGTGTAGGATAGTGTTTGGGGCTGTTTCCGCACTGTATCTCCAATGTCTAACGTTGGTGGTGCTGAAGAGTTTGAACAGAGACAGTCTGAAAAAGGAAATAACATTGGGTTCTCCTTCAAGCTATGCTGGCATCTCCCTAAATGTTATAGTTCTGACATCTATCCTCAGAGTGAAAAATGCCAAAGTGACACTGAAATTTGGTCCACCCTAGGTCTTAATAAATATATTTGAGGTAGAGATTATCACCCTGGTGCTTTGTTTTACCGATTGGTTGTGCATTACATTGCACTTATGAAATCTTTAATCCATTGAAGTCGATAAAACTAAACAGAGCACAAAATAAAATCACCACTTTAAATGTGCAAAATCTCAGTTATTTCATTTCCAACGCAAGTGGAATTTTCAAGAGGAATTGCAACGCTTGACAACTTTTGTGAGAGGTGTGAAATTATTACTTCAGGTGCAGTAAAAACAGTATTCCAACTGTAGTCGTCTGACAGGATCCGCAAGGTGTTGCTTAAAAAAAGTACAGATTGCGCAGAGGTTGTTAATTAAATGTTTAGCACAGCAGATTTTCCGTGCTGTTATAATGTAGACATTAACATGAATGGATATGTACTGTACACGTAAACCCAAACGTTTTTTTGAATTATTTTATTGGATGCAAATGTTACAAGGGGGAGAGTTGACCGCAGTGTTTTAGATATCCCTTATCCCTGTTATGGTGAGGTGAATCCTTGAATGGCTGACCTCCAGTGTTCTCTGTCAATTCCAACAAGTGTCAAAGGCTATGTATTTCCAGGGCTCAGACCCGGCAGGGGTCTGACACTCAATTTCCAGGTGAGTGACACAGGGATATCCCACTGTGGAAGGAACCAAGGCAAACAACTGAGATGCATTTGTAAATGGTGCACGTTACTGTCACTGTGTGCTTATGTAACCCACTATACTGCAAATTGCATGAGTGTACAGTGGCTGGAGTATGTATTCTGTACGATTTAAGTTTGACTGTCAATTTGAATCTTATGCAACTTTAAAACGGGCTGCATAGAGAAGAATGTTTTTAAAGCTTTTCTTGTGGTTATGCAGTTAGTTAGTTCAGAAGTTCCTCGGTTTGCTTGTGCAAATAAATATATGGAGAGGAAAGCAGACATGATGGTAAACTTCAAAGGTAACGTGAGAATAGGGATCTTGAAAGTTATGATGATGTGGTTTGTTGAATTGTGACAAAGATAAAGATAATTCTGTGGACTAAATTTCAACCATGTAATAGGCAGTGGTCATGGGGGACTGGAGGGTTAATCACGGAACTGGTTTGTATCATGGAGCAACTCACTTTCCAAAATAAATAAGGATGGCTTTGAAGTAGAAATAAATGATAGTAATGACATCAAGCAAGAACAATTAGAATGTTACAGTAGTTGCTAAGATATTAAACAGAAATTGTGATGTTGCTGACTGTAATATTGAAGAAAAAAGTTTAATAAAGACTATCTTAAACAGATGTTATGAGCAGTTACTTTAGGAAGTCATGTTTGACAGAAATAACTTTGGAATTAATAACCAGAACTGTTTACATGAATAGACTCTTCAAAGGATTTGGAAGTAGGATTACCATGAGAATATACCTGCAATGTGCAGCTTTTATCCGGGCAAAATCTGTTGTTTAACTGAGCCTGATTGTCAATTGTTCTTCAGAGAACTCAAGTGTTAAAGAAGTCACAAAAACTACTCACTTTGTAGAGTCTGAGCATTGCTCTGTTTTATCAATGAAGTCAAACCTTTGTGCTGCAGTATGAAGAGTTTTGTACTTAGTCAAGCTGTGTTGTGAACCATGGAATGAATGAAGTCGAACGTAGTGACTGGAAAATGATTTATTTTCTATTCTTTCTCAGCAATCCTTCAATCACTTTTCCATTTTATCTTTTGATGGTAGAATGAAAATATGATATTGATCCACCTTTGGTCACATTTAGTCAGCTGCTATCAGCGGAGATGGAATAGTTGATATCTTTGTTCGGACTTTACTGGACTTTATTTTGCACTAAACGTTATTAATGTTATACCCTTTATCGAGTATCTGTATATTGTGGGTAGCTCGATTGTAATCATGTGTTGTCTTTCCGCTGACTGAGAGCACGCAACAAAGGCTTTTCACTGTACCCGGTTCACGGTACACATGACAACAAACTCAACTAAAACTCAAACTCAGTTGCTTAACATCCTAGTGATATGGGATTGAATGTGAAATTACATCTAATCAGGACAATAAACAGTTAAAATCCATGAAATTTGCATTGCTTCTTACGTTTGGTTTAACAACTTTCATTTGCTGAACAAAAATGATTTTCTAAAGCATTTGGGAAAATTGTGGTTTTGACAATGAAATGACAAGGAGCTGCAAATGCTGGTTTACCAAAGAAAGACACATAATGTTGGACAAAGCACATCAGGCAGCATCTCTGGAGAACACGGATAGGTGACGTTTCGGGCAGGACTATGGGTTGCGATTTCAAACCAGTTTGAAAGCTGAAATGACTTGATGACTCGAACATCCAATCGAGATTATGTTGCGCCAAAACCTTTGCTACAGAATACAATGAGATGTTCAATATCAGTGATCTCATTACAGTGAGGATTTCTTTACTGACAACAAAATTGATGTTGTTATGAAAATGTCAGATACATTTAATCTTGCTGATTAAAAACAGGAACCTTTGTCTCTTGGTAAAGAAGGAACTGCAGATGCTGGAGAATCGAGGGTTACACAAAAAGCTGGAGAAACTCAGCGGGTGCAGCAGCCTTAGTTCGCTCCTTAGATGCTGCTGCACCCGCTGAGTTTCTCCAGCTTTTTGTGTAACCTTTGTCTCTTGAAGCCTTTTCGATGTGTGGGAACAGAAAGCATTGTCTATATTAATAATTAAGTTAGATATACATCTAAAGGGCCTGTCCCACTTAGGCGATATTTTAGGCGACTGCCGGTGACTAGGTAGTCGCCACACGTGTCGCCTGTATGGTCGTGAGTAGGATCTCCTCAGTCGCCCAAAGAGTTGTAGCGTTTTTCTGGTCGCCGCTGGATTTTGAAATGTTCAAAACTTTACGGTGACAGTCGGCGACCGTGGACTTGTCCTAGCTTGTCTTCTACAGACGTAGGTGCTGTCATAGGTTTTCGTCAGATGATGTAGGTTGGCACCAGATGACGTAGGTTGTCGCCGGTGCTGCCTTCTGTGAATTCCTTTGTCGTAGTCACCGGCAGTTGCCTAAAAAATTGGCTAGTGGGACAGATTCAGATTCAGATTCAGATTCAATTTTAATTGTCATTGTCAGTGTACAGTACAGAGACAACGAAATGCATTTAGCATCTCCCTGGAAGAGCGACACAGCAAATTATTTGAATAAATAACAATAAGTGTCCGGGGGGGGGGGGGGGGGGGGGGGGTGATTGGCAGTCACCGAGGTACGTTGTTGAGTAGCGTGACAGCCGCCGGAAAGAAGCTGTTCCTGGACCTGCTGGTTCGGCAACGGAGAGACCTGTAGCGCCTCCCGGATGGTAGGAGGGTAAACAGTCCATGGTTGGGGTGAGAGAGGTCCTTGGCGATGCTGAGCGCCCTCCGCAGACAGGTCCTTAACTCTACCGTAGCACCAATGTATTCAAATATTCAACTCGGAATCAAAGTATCCCAACAAACCCGCACCATACAGGTATATTGTTCGATAAGAAAATTCTTATTTCTACATTTGGTATTGTACTAGTTCAAGATTACTGACAATTTCTGGACTGGAAATTAAATGACAGGTTCAACACTATACTGCTGAGTCCCAGCCATTATGATGGGTGTAGGTTCATTGTACGTGTTCATCTCAGTAACCCATTGAACGCTTGTCAATGTAGATTCTGTTAATGTATAAATTTTAAAGTCCCTGATACTTCTGTTTTTAGATGTCTTTTAATTACATTTAAGAACCATATTTTCTTACTGTGTCCTTTATAAATTAGTTCAGCTGTGGTCAGTGGTGTTTCTGACTCCAATTGTATCTCCCTTCACCTAATCGCAATTTGAAGATTAAAATTTAAACCAATGTTGTCAGTTATTCATTTTAACATCTGAAATTATTAACTTAATGATTAATTCTTCAGTTGAGTTTTGTGCAAAAGAGTTAAAAAGGAGGATATCTTTCTCAAGGCTGAAAAGGATTAAAACAATTTATTTAAAGGAAGAATGTCGATCAGAAAATAAAATGTGCAGATTGCAGGCTTCAGAATTCTGGAAGTGATCTGATGTACAACTCTTGCATAGTGTTGGTATATAGATTTAGCAGGTTGAATATCCTTGTTTCATATTGTGTCTGAATCCACAGCATAAAAAAAGAGGCCAAACTAACCCATGATGGTGCTCAGACCTCACATAAGCTAATGCCAACTCTAGTTTTAATACATTTTAACATAAGAATGAGGAGCTGGAGCGGGTTATTTGATCTTTCGAGCTGCTCTGCAATTCAACAAGGGTCAGGATTGATCTGATCGTAACCTCGATTTCCCATTCGCCTCAACCCACGATAGCCTTTCGCTCACAGTAACCTTTCACTCCTTTGCTCACTAAGGCTTTTTCTACCTCTGCCTTATAAATATTCAAAGCCTCTGCTTCCACCAACCTTTGAGGGAGAGAATTTTGTCGATTCACAACCCTCTGAGAGAAATTCAATTGGTGTAGCCACAATTTACTGAAGAAATCAATGTGCAGTTTGGTGAATGGAGTGCGCTGCTTTGTTCTGGATGGCGTTACATTTCTTTGATGTTATTGGAGCTGCAATCGTTCAAATGGATGGACAACATTTGACCACAATCCTGACGTAAAGAATAGAAAGATTTGGGAGATAGCAACTCCTTGTAGGGAGTTTCTTATATACTATATAGGAAAGACCTGCAGATGCTGGTTTGCACTGAAGATAGACACAAAATGCTGGAGTAGCTCTACGGGACAGGTTGTATCTCTGGATAGAAGGAATGCGTGACGTTCGGGTCGAGCTCCTTCTTCAGACTGGGGAGAGGGAAATGGAAAGCAACAAAGAACGTGTGAGGTGGGAAAAGGACAGATCAAAGCAGACGATGATCAGTACAGTACAGTACAGTCAGAGGCCAAATGCAAATTAGAGGAACAGCTCATAATTTGTTTGGGCAGCTTACAACCCAGCGGTATGAATATTGATTTCTCTAACCTCAAGTAACCCTTGCTTTCCCTCTCTCTCCGTCCCTCCCCACCCTAGTTCTCCTGCTAATTTCACTCTCCTCCTAGTTAATTTTACTGCTTGTATGCCTTGTCGTCACCATCCCCATATCCAACAACGAACCATTATACATTTCCTTGATCACCATCTGCTTTAATCTGTCATTTTCACACCTTACCCTTCCACATCTCCCTCTCGCATGACTCTCAGCCTGAAGAAGGGTCTCGACCTAAATGTCACCCATTCCTTCTCTCCACAGATGCTGCCTGTCCCGCTGAGTTACTCCAGCATGTTGTGTCTATCTTCTCATATAAATACTCACTAACGCTCTCTTTCAGTCTGAAGAGGGGTCCTGACATGAAACGCCACCCATCCTTTCCCCCAAAAAATACTGCCGGACCCGCTGAGTTACACCAGCACGTGTGTCCAACACCTTTGGCACACTCTGTCTGAACAGAAGTCAGGTCTCTTGATCTCAGTAGTGTGCTAGTTATCATATGTTCTGACAATGGTACTGAAATGAGATTCTTATTTGCAGTGGCTTAACAGACCCATAAGCACAATAACGAGATAAATGTAATAATCAAGACAAATTCAATAAAACAATAATTGTAATACTCGTGCAAACCTCTCCCACCCCCCCCACCCCAAAAGTCCATAATGCAAAGACAGTCCATAGAGGTTAGTGTTATGTAATGTTCAAGTATGTAATAGTTGTTGGGAAGAAGGTATTCTTGAACCTGGTTGTCATGGTTTTCATCCTCTTGTACCTTCTTCCCCAAGGTAGGAGCAAAATGAGAGTGTGGCCAGGGTCTCTCTTTTCAGAGTGGGAAACCATAATTAACTTGCAGAGTGAGCTCCTAGGTTTACTGTGACTGCTGCACAGTGGTTGCAGATTGCACCTTTAAAACAATCTATGTTGGGAAGGGCAGAAACAGGCGTAGCATTATTGGAGATATACTAGATGTGCATCTGATGCTGGGCAAAGTCAAATGCTTGAGTATAATTCAACTCTCTGCATTGTCCTGTCCAAAATACTTATGGGTACATATCACCCAGAAGCAATGATGGTGCAATCTACTATAGATACAAATAATACCTAAACACAGGGCAGCATGATGGTGCTGTTGGTAGAGCTGCTGCCTCAGAGCGCCGTAGACCTGGGATCTGTGTGTGCAGTTTGCACATTCTCCCTGTGACCGCATTCTCCCTGTTTCCTCAGGGTGCTGCAGTTTCCTCCCACATCCAAACGACGTGCGGGTTTGTAGATTAATTGGCCTCTGTAAATTCCCCTTAGTGTGTAGGGAGTGGGTGTGAAAGTGGGTTAAGATAGAACCGGTGTGAACGGGTGATCATTGGGCGGCATGGAGTTGGTGAGCCAAAGGGCCTGCTTCCATGCTGTATCTCTAAACTAAATTAAAATTTGCAAATTCAAGAGCCCACGACTGTGCATCCAACAAAATTCTTCTTCCAGATGGTTATATTTAGCACTATCTCAAGTTAGCAAGATTTCAAAACATATGCGTGGGTTTTCTCCGAGATCTTCGGTTTCCTCCTACACTCCAAAGACGTACAGGTATGTAGATTAATTGGCTTGGTAAATGTAAAAATTGTTCCTAGTGGGTATAGGATAGTGTTAATGTGCAGGGGTCGCTGGTCGGAACGGACACGGTGGGGCCGAAAGAGCCTATTTTGGCGCTGTATCTCTAAACTAAACTAAACTAATCTAAAATATGCTGCAATTGATTGAACGGTTTCAAATGAAGGAGTTGAAGGAGCATTTTCTCATAATGGTGTATCCATGGCATTTGCTAAATTCTTTGTGAGAATTTGTAAAGTTTGGTCAGCGATTGAAATCTCTTGTTGTGGAGCGTTTAATAGAATATCAGCATGATTTGTTTGTGCAAGGAGATGTTGAACTAGCAACCTGGGAATTGACTTCCAATTTAACTTGCTGTGTCTGCTTTCACAGATAGGTTTTCTATCTGTAAATGCATATAACACCAAATCACCTTATTTTTAATCCTGACTTTATTATCTGAAATCATCTACATTACATCGATCAGTGGAAAAAACTTGAAGCTTATGGCTTGATAACAAGGATGAAATCTTTACATTTGACGTGTCGCTAAGGCAATGTAATCAGCAAGCATTTGGTGATACTTGAACTGAATTGATTCGAAGTCAGATCCATCTTGTTAAGTTCGACCTGATGTACATCCAGCAATGTACTTTTAGTGCAAATTGTGTTTTACTTGATAAATGCATGTTCGGAATGAATTTTGACTGCTCAGAATTAAGAAAGAAGAGCAAGAATGGGCCATGTGATCCCTCGAATATTTTCCAAGGTGCAGTATTATAATTGATCTGATCTTGGCCTCAGCTCTATATTCCTGCCTGTTCTATGTTACCTTTGAACCCAAAGTTCAAAAGTGTCTATTTAGAGAGGTGGGGGGGAGGGGGGTTGGGGGCTTGTAGGTTATGTGGACCTTTGTGTGGACGTAAATCAAAATCTGGCCTCCATGACCTGCTTAGCAATTACTGGTTCGCTCTCCATTTTAGCTTCCGCACACAGGTGTTAAAGTGACAGCTGTCAAGAACGTCTGACTGAAAACATACAGAACAATATTGTTAGGATATAGAATATGAATATGTAGTTCCCATAACTTTTGCCACTGGCAAAATGACAAAGATATTTTACCAAGCTCCATGCCTTGCAGAAAATGATTTTGGATGTACTTTTTTTCCTCTCATTAGTCCTTTCCTTAATACATAAATTGTATTGACTGGATAATCTATATTCTTGCATGTTTTGAGGGCTGTGATGTGATGGGTCCAGGTTTGTCAGCATTTCTTTTGCTTGGAGGCCATTGTTTGGCCTTGTTTGTGTTTTGCCATTGAGGAAGGGTCTTACAGTCACCTTTGTGTGTTTAATTGCTCATCAAAATTCATTACCTGTGTTCTCCCAGCCACATTGAAACCTCATTGTACGGTAATGAGCAATGAGTCTTAAATGTGCCCCATGTCTTCTTGGAAGACATCCACTAAAATGAAAATTTAGTTGAGCGTCATTTTCGTTAGTTAATGTATTGCAGAATTGTACAGCTGCTTATCACTGTTTCTGCTTGTCAAGGTTGTGAGATGAGTTGCCTTCTTCAAGTACAGCAGTAGATGAGCGAGACAAGGTTTTACACAGAAAGTGCAGGGTGCCTGGAACCCGTGGGCAGGGGTAGTGATGGAAGCAGATAAGTGGCATCTTATAGGCTTTTAATTAGTTGCATGAATATACTGGGAATGGAGGGATATGGATCATGATCAGACAGATGAGATTGGATTAGAGATCTGCTGATCATTGGAGATTAGAGATCATGAGGTGAGGTTAGTTTATCTTGGTATTATGTTTGGCACAGAAACTTGGGCCAAGGGGCCTGTCCTATGTGTAGGGAGGAACTGGTTTAAACCGATAACAGACACAAAAAGCTGGAGTACCTCAGCAGGTCAGCCAGCATCTCTGGAAAAAAGGAATAGGTGACATTTGGGGTCATGAGTTACTCCAGCTTTTTGTGTCTGTACTGTCCTATGTTCTATCAGGGCTGCCAAGTCTCACGCATTGAGCATGAGGTCAATTATTTGAGCTGGCATTGAGCTTCTTCAGTATTGCTAGAGCTCTATTCATTCATTCAGATAAAATAGTATTCTAACACACTCCTGGCGTGTGTTGTAGACGGAGATGAGAAAGGCCAGGAGATGAGTCACTCACCGCAAGATGCCCAGTCTCTGACCTGTTTTAGCTGTTATATGCATGCGAGTCATATTTTGATCAATGGCGACCACTTGGATGTTAATTGTGGTGATGTGGCGATGACTCTATCATTATAGGTCAAGGAGAGATGATTAAAAACTCTATTCCCTGCTGGATTGTGCCATTGCTGGCTGCTAGTGTGGCATCTTTCACCCAATGCCTGAATCATGTCCAGGTCTTGTGGATTCAGACAAGAACTGCCTTATTGTTTCAGTTTGAAATGGAATTTAAGATCGTGCAAACATCAGCAAGCATTGCTGATTTTGATTTTTTTATTAAAGGAATGGTTTTAATGAAATCGTTGACAATTGCTGGATCCAGCACACAGAAGTGAAGTGATTGGTCTCCAATGACTACTAACATTTCCCTTTGTGCAAAATGCTATCTTTCCCAGCTGAGAAACTCCACTTCCTTCATAACTACTAACTGTAAAGCTGAGCTTTCACTTGTGCCTCTGAGGTTTGAATGTTTTGCTGCTTGCTAGTTGGTGCTTGATCTGCACGGCGGCACAGTGGCACAGCGTTCGAGTTAGTTCCTTACAACAGAGACCCGGGTCCAATCCTGACTACTGGTGCTGTCTGTACAAAGTTTGTACCTTCTATCCGTGACCTGCCTGGGTTTTCTCTGGGAGCTCCAGTTTCTGCCTACACTACAGAGACGTACTGTACATGTTAAAATGTTAATTGGCTTCGGTAAAAATGTAATTTGCCCCTAGTGTGTAGCATAATACTGGTGTGTACAGGGTGATCGCTGGTCGGTGCGGACTCAGTGGACCAAAGGACCTGTTTGTGCATTGTATCTCCGAAGTCTAAAGTGAAGTCTAAAGGTGCAATTCTGCTTAAAACACCAAAGCCTGGTGAAGACTTTGATTTTGCACTACTGGTGTGGCTTTTTATTTCAATAACGATGGCTTTATTGATTGCAGTTCTGAATGGGTTAGACCTGTTCTTCAAGACTATGACTCTCCTGGATCTTTATCTAATTTGATTCAAGATATTTCAATACTTTACTTGAATTACACACACTATTTATTTGTCCTTCCTTTGAGAGTATGTAACACCGAATACACTCTGCAATAAATTTAAAGTGTGGTTATCTGTTACATTCACATGTTTTGTTTAGATAATTTAAATGCTTTGTTTCGCTCACGTTGTGATTTCCGAGCTGCTGCTTCAATCTGTGGACTCTGTGGAGACATCATTTGGCAGTAAATCACCAATTTACATGGTGTTTCAGAATTGAGAATTAAAAAAAATAAAATGGAGCTTATTATATTTACTTATGATATAGAAAGAGGCCATTTGGCCCATTGAGCATCTGCCAGCTCACAGCAATCCCATCAATTTGATTTCCTTATATTCAACGTAAATTATTCTCTACACAACCCTAGAAATAAAAGAACCCTCTCCTTTCCACTCCTCTCCTCTCCTGTCCTCTCCTCTCCTCTCCTCCTCCTCCCTTCCCCACCCCTCCCCACCCCTCTCATCCCTTCCCTTCCCCTCCTCTCCCCTCCACCTTTCACCAGTCCCACCTGCCCACGTTTGGACCAAACCTTTCCAATCCACCTTCCAAATGGCCTTAAAATGCTGTATAGTATATGCCTCAACTACTTCCTTTGGCAGATATTTCCATATATCCACCACCCTCTGTGAAAAAGTCACCCCACAGATTCCTATTAAATCTTTCCTGCTTAAATCACACCACATCCTCCTGCTCTCCAAGGAATAAAGTCCTAGCCTGTCCAACATCCTTCCATAGATCAGGCACCCGGGTTCTGGCAACGTGCTCGTAAATATTCCCTGCACTCTTGTTTGTCATACAACGCAGTTCCATTCCCCTTGCTTAACCAAGTTAAACTAGATGTCAGCATTGAAATGCTTATGCTGCTGTCACTGCAAGGCAGATGACGAATCCATGTCTTTGGGTATAACTTGCATCCATTTGTCATATATATGCAGCCAACAAATGAAATTTCATTTTTGTATGCTGCTTGTAAGTTCCATGGATAATTGTCATGGGATCATTGCGAGGAGAAGGCATAAGCCTAGCTGCTTGAAGGAAGTCAAAGGTGTCATGTTGTGAGGCCAGATGGAGTTACTCGAGCTGCTTCTGCACCAATGGTGCCAGCCATGGCTTATTGGATTAATTAAACCAGAATAATTTGTTGTTATCAGTAATACAGGATTCATGCAGATGGTTTAAATGCTTATAATGTTGACTTGCTGCAGAAGCAAGTTTTTTTTTCAGTGTAGTAGAGAGCACTGCCAAGGTGAATTTGAAAGAGTTGAGCCAACTTTGGAAATGTGAGGAAAATGTCAATTTTGTGTTTAAGTTACAAGATGACAAGCATCTGAAGGGCAGTCCCTGCTTCATTTCTTGCTGATGAAGACATTTGTGTCATTTCAAAGTTCTTTGCTGTCAGACAGGTGGCGATAATATACAATTGGAAATATAGTTGAACAACTCCATCATTATTATTTTTGCAGAGATTTGCAGTCATGGATCTCTGGTTTAACGTTGTACAGATTGGAATGATAAATGGATGACATATTTAGAAACAAAGAACTGCAGATGCTGGTAAATACACAGAAGGATTCCAAGTGCTGCTGTAACCCAGCTGCTTGACCTGCTGATACTTCAGCACTTTATGCTTTTTGTGGGAAACACATTTAGATATTTAATTTCGAATGAGACCTGGTGGATGCTGAATTTTTCGAGATCAAATGAAATGATGATGACATTGACTAGAAATGCAAACATCCGATTGAATCATCAAGAGATTGGTGAGTAACCTCATTGAATAGCCCTGTTTTGATCCAAAATATCCATTAGTGCATATGACCACAGTTGTTCTTAAGTGTGCAATTTGAGTGCACTAATTAGATTTGTAAATGGCTAGAATTATTTGTCATGATGTAATTAAGTCATTAATGATATGAATCAAGACACATCCAATCTGCTCAAGTTCAAACAAATACCTCAAAACTCATTGGCTGGCGGTTCATTCTACAGCAAAACAATGATCCCAAACATACTGTTAAAGGAACAAAGTTTTTCAAAGCTAAAAAATGGTCAATTCTTGAGTGGCCAAGTGACACATATAGTTGAACAACTTTGATCCTGACCTCTGGTGTTACCTGTGTGGAGTTCACACATTCATGTTGAATGTTTGAGTGTCTCCACATGTTGCTCCCACATCCAATGGCTTGCTAGTGCAGAGATTAATTGGCTGCTAAACATTAGCCCTAATGCAGATAGACTGGTGGAGATTTGGGGGAATGTGGAGTTGATGGGCATGTGGGAGGAGAAATAAGAATGAATGAATATGTTTATTGGCCACGAATTCACATACAAGGAATTTGCCTTGGTGCTCCGCCCAGAAGTGACAACATGACGTACAGTGACAGTTAGGAATGACACAAAACATTAAACATTAATAATAAAACATTATTGATTAAACATGTGAATTAAATAAAATACCAGAGCAAAAGGAGGCTACAGATTTTTGGTTATTGAGTAGAGCTGCTACCTGAGGGAAAAAAAGCTGTTTTTATGTCTGGCTGTGGCAGCTTTGACAGTCCGGAGTCGCCTTCCTGAGGGAAGTGATTCATAGTGTTTGTGGCCAGGGTGAGAGGCGTCAGAGATGATCTTACCAGGTTGCAGCCAATAACCTTCTCAGCTTTTCGGACGATTCGTTGCAGCCTCCGGAGGAATAGGAGGAATAAAATTGTTGGGATTCCTCTGAGAGATGGCATGGTCAAGGTGGGCCAAAATCCATCCTTCTATATTATAGGATAATATGAGATAACAATGAGCAAATATGTGTGCTCCGAAAGTGGTCAACTTTATATTGTGTTTGTCCTTGGCTTTACTGCTGTAGCAGAGCCCTCATACTGAGTCATCTTCTCTTTAAAGCCCAGTAGCATCCAATAATGGTCTCAGCGTTTCTATGATAATCATGTCTTTCAACAAGATGAAGTTATTTTAAATTCAATGTATATCACACATCTATGATCTCCTTTCAAAAAAATGTCTGTGCAACCTTAAGAGGATACCAAAATCACTTATTTTTTCATTATGTAGCAATTGGAGAGGTTCTTTTTCCTTTATTATTCGATTGTCAATTTGTTAATCTATTTAAAGTATTGATCAAATCGATACTGAGACCTTGCAAGTCTCATTATGAAGCTAGGTAGCCTTTTACCCATTAAGGCTTAATTTCTGTTTGCCTGATAATTCCTTTGTGTTTGTTGAAATCAAGGGCTAGATTTAGGTTTTCAAATAATTGGGAGCACAGCTATTTATGCTGCAATGATAAAGTAGCATCAAGTTAGCAGCATACATATAATTAAACATGAAAGTTGGTACGAAACACTCATGGGTAATAAAAGGTGCATTTGAAGCAGTTGTAAATAGGCGATAGGGAGTTAGAGCTCTAGGGGCTAGTGGAATCAAGGGATATGGGGAGAGGGCAGACACGAGTTATTGATTGAGGACAATCAGCCATGATCACAATGAATGGCGGCGCTGGCTCGAAGGGCCGAATGGCTTCCTCCTGCACCTATTTTCTATGTTTCTATAACTGAACTGTGAAATGTCAAATGTGGAGAGACAAAAATGTAAATGCGAGATGCAGGACTGGAATGGCTGATTATCTGAAATTATTGAATTTGATTTTGTGTTGTGATAGCTATAAAATGCCAAGTCACAAGTTGAGCTTCTCTTGAAGTTCAATGGAAATGGTGCAAGAGTCTGAGCATAAAATGTGAAGCCACTCTTGTGGGATGGAGAGTTAAAGTGACAGGAAAATGGAAGCTCAAGCCGAATCTTTCATACCTGGAAGCAGTGGTTGTGTCCTTGTGTGATGAGCAGAGCCAGATGTTACATTTCCAGTGGTTGCATGAGAAGGTGTTGTGAGATGGACATTGGGTAAATTTAGTTCAGAAGTTCATGAGGTCTAGGAGCAGATAAGGCCATTCAGCCCATCAAGTCTACTCTGCCATTCAATCATAACTGATCTATCTTTCCCTCTTTAGTTTCATTTAGTTTAGAGATACAGTGTAGAAACAGGCCTTTCGGTCCATGCCGACCATCAATCACCCGTACACTAGTTCTATGTTATCGTACTTTCGCATCCTACACACTAGGGACATTTTGCAGAAACCAATTAACCAACAAACCTGCACATCTTTGGATTGTGGGTGGAAACCAGAGCACCCGGAGGAAACCCATGTGGTTGCAGGGAGCACAGACAGCACCGTTAGTCAGGTTTGAACCCTAGTCTCTGGCATTGTGAAGCAGCAGCTCCATCGTTGCTCCACTATGCCACCCACGGGTAAGTGTGGAGACGGAAGACCATCCAGCTCATCCTGGAGGGATCAATCCTTTCAGGAGTCTGGAGAGAGGGGAAGATGTGTCCAATGGCACCATGCCTAGATAGTTCCCTCACACCATTTTCAAGGCTATATTCAATTGGAAGAATGGTATTTGATATATCAAAGTTACCCCCTGATTAAAAGAGATGGATTGATAGAGCACAACTTCTATAGTCTCAACTGTCCTTGGAACAAAACAACAGACAACAGTGCTGTAAACCTTTATTGATGCTAACATATTTTGTATATCTTGCTTAAGAAGGAAATGCAGATGCTGGAAAATCGAAGGTAGATAAAAATGCTGAAGAAACTCAGCGGGTGAGGCAGCATCTATTGAGTGAAGGAAGGGTCTGAAGAAGGGTCTTGACCCGAAACGTTGTCTATTTCCTTCGCTCGATAGATGCTGCCTCACCCGCTGAGTTTCTCCAGCATTTTTGTCTACCTTGTATATTTTGCTAGTGCCTTTTGTCTGGAGGCAGTCCTGTGAACAGCTGACTTAACATTGCTTGAAACGTTAAACAAGGTAGAAAAGTAGTTGTCAGAAATATTTGCTACTAGCCACATAGTATACTGTATGTTTTATAATTAGTAATCACATCATTGATCTTATCTTTCAGCAAGTAATGGTTTGGATAAATCTATGTCACTGTGCTTTGACCTTTGAGAATTTTAAGTTATTTTTTTGTCTTTCTTCAAAGCATTTGGTGTAAACACTCTGGAGGAGCCGTATCGTATTTTGTGTGTGCAAGCTTTAACCATTTCTACATGACACTGCTCTGGATGAGTGGTTCTGCTGTCAATGTGAGATTATTATAAGTATTCTCATATAATGGATACAGAAACTACTCTGTTGTCAAATAAGCATAGATGTTGTTATGAAGAACACTTAATGGCTATTATCTAATATTAATTTGCATTTGTGCCAGTTGGTGAAAGTAAAAGCATTTTCTTGCAGGTCATACAGTGAAAGGGAATATTGAGCCGTGCTAATTAATATAACTCCTTATAAATCTGTCATTGTCACATCTCATTACAAAAGCAATCAGTCTAAATACAGCTTTCATGAGTTACTTTGGCTTCCCTCCACCCCTCCATTATATACTGCCTTTTGTAACCTTCAGCACTTAACAAAGTGTTTAACAATCGATGGGTTTGGCAGAACTGGAGTCACTGTTGTAATGTAGGAAACACATGAACCAGTTTTCACACAAGTTTCCACAAAGAGCAATGCAATAATTCTGTGATTTTACTTATGTTGATTGTGGGATAAGTATTGACAAGGCGCAACAGATTCCCATAGTCATAGCTTGCCTCCATGCTTTCCAAAATACTTTAATTTTCAATAGCGTTGTCACCGCTTCCTGAATTGTTATTATTTTAAACATTGGGGTGGCAAGGCGGTTCAGCGGTAGAGTTGCTGTATTGTAACCCAGGAAACCCGGGTTTGATCCTGACTACGAGTGCTGTCTGTACGGAGTTTGTACGTTCTCCCTGTGACTGCACGGGGTTTCCCTGGGAGATCCAGTTTCCTCCCACACTCCAAAGACGTAGAGATTTGTAGGTTAATTGTCTTTAGTAAAAATTGTAAAATTGTCCCCAGTGTTTCAGTTCAGTCTAAGTTTAGTTTATTGTCATGTGCACTGAGGTACTGTGTACTGAGGTACAGTGAGAAGCTCTTTGTTACGTGCTACCCAGTCAGCAGAAAGACAATACATGATTACAATCAATTCATTTACAGTGTATAGATACATGATAAGGGAATAACGTTTAGTTCAAGGTAAAGCCAGCAAAGTCCGGTCAAGGATAGTCCGAGGGACCTCAAAGAGGTAGATAGTAGTTCAGCACTGCTCTCTGGTTGATCCCACCATCGAAGGGATCTATCGAAGGGTCACTGCCTCAATAAGGCAGTCAACATCATCAAAGACCCACGCCATCCTGGCCACACACTCATTTCACCATTGCCATCAGGGAGAAGGTACAGGAGCCTGAAAACTGTAGCATCCAGGTTCAGGAACAGCTTCTTCCCGAGAGCCATCAGACTATTAAACACAAGAACAAATAAGCTCTGAACTACAACAGACTATTATTATTATTGCACTATATTTGTTTATTTATTGAGTATGCGTGCATGTGCATATACACACACTGATCTTTTTGTTTTCTCCCATTACGTTCTATGTTTACATATTCTGTTGTGCTGCAGCAAGCAAGAATTTCATTGTCCTATCTGAGACATATGACAATAAAATACTCTTGACTCTTGGTAGGATGATTCAGTTGCCTAATATCAGCTGGGAAGAAACTGTGCCTGAATCTGGTGGTGCGTGTTTTCACACTTCTATACCTTTTGCCTGTGATGTGTAGGATAGTGCTGGTATACGGGCATCACAGGTTGGAACACTCGGTGGGCCGAAGGGGCTGTTTTCTGTATGTCGAAACTAAACTAAGAATCACTTTCTCTGCTGGAACCCATCACAGTGCCAGTAGAGATATGTGCAGTACTCTGTTGTTATTGCATTTTTAGTCTGCTCTATTCGAACTGTCATATTGATAATTGGCAGTCCTGAACATTGAAACTGGAGTTTCTAAAAACATAAAATGAAACAAAGTAACTCAACTAGCATCTTCATCCAGCATCTCTGGAGAATATGGATTGATGACATTTCAGGTCGAGACCTTTCTTCAGACTGATGTATGTAGACCAGCATCTGCAGTTCCTTGTATCAACGTTTTAGCACAAAACAGTCTATATGACCTGGTCACACCTACTTAGACAATTAGTTTCTCTATGTATTGAGCAGCAAAGATCCTTTGAAGACAGTTGCACATACAGAGGTATTGCAAGCACAAGTTGATTCACAGTTAGTACATGAAGTCATGCTCCCTTGAACTGTGAAGGACACCAAGCAATGCAATTTTATCTTGAGTCTTTCAAAATTGGATTGGATCTGGATATTGCATTTCAGTGATGTTTTAGTGATAAAATGGGATTTGTCTGTTGACATTTCTGAAGAACATCAAAAAGAGACATAAAGGCTCCATTTCTATCTTTTGTGTTCTTCATAAGCTTGGTGACAAAACTGATGTGCTTTCCTCAGTTTTATGCTTAGGTCATGACAATGGCAAAACATTGCCCATGATAGGTCTGGTTATGCTTGATTGACTTGCACTTAATTCGAGCGTATTAAAACTTTGCTTAAGGCTTTATTGCATAAATGTTGGACTTTAATGATTGTTTCTGTCAGAAGATTGATATAATAAACTAGAAGATAATTGTTCCCAGGCCCCGGGGGAGAGGTTGGGAGAAAAACCTACATCGTAATTGCCTGAGATTTGATCTGTACACCAGGCTGCCGAATTCTTGAATGAGAATATTTGGGCCTAAGCTCATTACTGGAGTGGAGCAATTATTTTCCGATTGATCAACTCTCTGCTCTATGTCAACTGGAAGTATTCAAGGTTTGGAACAAGAAATTAAACTTTTACTTGCAAAGATCTTGCAAAGATAACTTCAAATTTAGTTGGATATCATAAATCAAGGAACAATTCAGCACAAAGTGAGCCGACTCTTTGAAAACACAGCATCTATCTATCTTCAGTTCTTTCCCTAGGCCCTTATGATTTTTTTACTCGGGCAGTATGTATTCAATTAGTTTTTAAATATTGCCACTTTTAGAATCTCTGAATGTAGCAATTTGCAGCGCAAGAAAGATTTGCCAGATCACGCCGCTGGCTTTTTTTTTCAAATCATCTTAAATATGCACCATAGAGTCATAAAGTTACACATAATGGAATCAGGCCCTTCGACTTAACTTGTCCATGTTGACCAAGTTGCTTACCTGAGCTCGTCTTATTATTTGCATTTTAGCCCAAATCCCTCCAAAGCTTTTCTGTCATGTTGTAATTGTACTCTTCACTTCCGCAGGTGTTTTGTTCCCCATTTCCTCTGCCATCTGTGTGATAAAGTTGGCCCTCCTTTTAATTCCTTCTTCTCTCACCTTAAACCTGGGGTTTCCAGTTCTGGACTGCTTTGCCTTGTGTAAAAAAAAAGATTGTTACAATAGACTGTATCTCTGCCACTCACAAATTTATATACTTCTACAAAGCCCCAACCTGTCCAATATCTCCTGATAACTTATGCCCTCCAATCACAATAACATCCTGCTATTTTTTTCTGTATCCTCTCAAGCATAACAAGGTTCTCCCCATAGCTGGGCAATCAGAACTGCACACAATACTACAACTGTGGTCTTTCTCTGTCCTGCAACATATTCCCGATCCCTACCATTTATTGTGTAAGTCCAACCCTGTTTTAACTTAACCATAATACAACACTGACCGGGTATTTGTCCAAGTTAAATTCCATCTGCCAATCCTTGGCCCACTTTTTCAATTGATCTATGTTTCCGTTTGGTTCAGTTTAGAGAAACAGCATGGAAAAAGGCCCTTCGGCCCACCAATCCCACACTGACCATCAATCCCACCGTTGGTAGTCGTTTTATGTTATCATATTTTCTCAACCACTCCCTACCAAAGATACTAGAGGAGCATCTTTGCTCCCTACACGCTAGCGACAATTTATAGAGGCCAATTAACATACAGACCTGCACATCTTTGGGACATGGGAGTAAACCGAAGCACCCGGGGAAACCCACGTGGTCACAGGGCAAACTTGCAAACTCTACACAAACAGCAACCAAAGTTAAGATCAAACCCGGTCTCTGGTGCTGTGAGGCAGCAGCTCTGCCAGCTGCACTGCTGTGGTGCTCAGATCTTGGTGTAATTTTAAATAAATTCTGAATGTTCACAAGTAATCTACTAACCATGCCAACTACATTCTAATCCAAATCATCAATATAGATGACAAACTGCAGTGGAGCCAGTACTGATGCCTGTGACACTCTGCTGATCACAGGCCTCCTATCTGAGAAACAACCCCATACAACCACCTTCTGACTCCTTCCATCATGCCAAATTTGTATCCAATCCATACAAATTTGTATCTAGCTCATTCTGGATCCCATATTATCTAACCTACCGGATTATAGCCCAATGAAAGACTGCACAGACATTATCTGCCTTCATGAATCTTCTTGGTCACCTCTTCAAAAATGATTTCAATGCCATGCTGACTGTCCGAATCAGTCCTTGCCTTTCCAGATGCAGGTAGGTCTGTCTCTCAGTATTTCCTCCACTTACTTTCCTACCATTGATATGTAGCTTTACTGGCCTGCAATTCCCTGGCTTGTCCTTGCAGCTCTTCTTACATAAAGGCACAATATTAGCCATTCTCCAGTCTTCCAGTACTTTGCCTGTTGCTAGCAATGATACGGATGCCAGTGCCCCTGTGATTTTATCCCTGGCTACCCACGGTCCAAGTATACACTTGGCCATACCCCAGAAATTCATCCATCTTCATGCACTTTAAGACTGCCAGCACCTCTTTCTATATTGTGGATGTGCTTCAAGACATCACTACTCTCCCCTGAATTTCCCAACATCCAAGATCTTTTAAACCTAAATGCAGATGAGAAATATTCATTTAAGATCCCTCCCAGCTCCTGTGGTGCCATACATAGACAAACATGTTGATCCTGACCCAATCTCTCACTTGTAATCCTTTTGCTCTTAACATGCTTATATCATCTCTTCTCCTCTACCTTATATGCCAAAGCTGTTTCTTTTTGCCCTCTTGATTTCCCCCTTCAGTATACTATTTCCCTCTTAAGTATTCTCTGCAACCCAACCTTTTGTCACTAGCAACAGCTTCGCAATTGCTTCATCAGTAATTTTAAATGCAACGTGAAGAAAGATGTACTTGCTTTGCTTTAAGCAATCGTTTTAATGTCTTTAATGAAAAATTTAAAAAATCTGCAGAAGCTGAAGATCTCAAATATAAACAAAACAAACCTGGCTCTACTCAGCAGGTCATGCAATATCAGTTTAGATGAAATGTTTTTAATTTGAAATGTTAATGGTTTCTCTTTCCACAGAGCCTGTCTGATCTGCCGAGTTATTCTGCAATTTCCTTTTTCAATTACATCTTCATTTTAAGGCCATCTGTAATGGAAAGCCAGGAATCTATAGCTTTCATAAAGCTATTAGTTAGTGTACATTATCTCTCCTCATTCATCTTCCCATGTGAACTACTTCACCTGTCTCTGCCTCTAGTTGTCATTGTGTTAAATAACTATGGTTTCCAACTTGAATATTAGGTGTGCTATTATTTTCTTTCAAGATGTGAAAACTTCTGCTTTTAAATGAAATGTCCTAGTAGAAGAAAAACAAATCACAGTCAACAAAGGTTTTCAATGCATATCCATACATGTGACGATAATATATGAACAATAATTCACAAATTCAGTAAAGGTATTAACAACACTTTCTACACTGGGGCTCCCATACTCTCTGGCTGTTTTGTCAACATCTAAATTGCCAAAGACTTGTGAAAAATGTTTACTGCGGTATACGCCAGATGTTCTGGAACAATTAAATTTGTAAAGTTGTCAAGGGTGTGCATGTGTCTTGTGTTATGATTTTACTTTGTTTTTGTATGGAAAACAATTCTTTAGGATCACACGATTTATTGGTTCAATTGAGATGAATTGCAATGAATTATAAATCTAGTTGTTGCATTGGGATTGAGCCGAAATAGAGCAGTAATGCTGTTGAAGGGATAATTAAGAAGAAAATCTTAGATGTAAGTTTGTAATAAAAGCTCGAATGTGGTTCAGTCAGCATCTACATGAGTAGAGAATGCGAGACGCTAATAAAGGGTCATAGCAAGAAGGTTAACTTTCCTTTCTCAATTAAATGCTGAATAACCTGCTTTGTACTTAGGGTATTTTCTGTTCGGATGTTTTAATATCTGTGGAAGTCTTTTGCTTCAAATGTGAATGTAATTATCTCCTTGGGGAACTGAGGTAGAGAAGTTACTGAGCAATTGTGTGAAAGATCTAAATTAACATCAGTGCAAATGCAGTTATTAATCTTCAGAATGTGCTTCAATAATCATATCACTTCATATCTGAGAGTTAATTCAGCATTGCAATGCCACTAAGCAGCAGTTCTTGCAAACCGCTTTTTTTTTTGGTGATGTGATTAGAATTGACTGCTTAGTTAAGAAAAACCTTGACTTTCAGTTAAATAAAAAAGAATGGGGAATAGATTTGGGGTTGTGGATAATTGGTGGTGAAGATGAAACCGAATGCCATCAAATATAAAATCAAATGACTTGCGTCTCCTGTTCCAAAACTCCATCTCAAAGGTAATGTTTTATAATTATATCTTGTTCAAATGTGATTTTATTTTGACGTTACAACCACAGGTATCTCCTTTTGTTACATTAGTTGTAATTCAACTATTGACTTTTATTCGGTGTAATACATTTTTCTAGGTTATGTTCATCAGCATCAAAAACATACGAGACAATAGTTGGAATGATTATTCCGGTAAATATTCCCTCTCTTCTGTCTGACCTGCACTCCCAAAGGTGCTCATTAAGATGCACGCAGTTCGCTCAGTTGCTGTTTCATCTGCTCTGTAGCAGTCTTGCAATAGTTAGTGCGTTTCTCTGGTTTCTCACCTGAATTATGCCATTTTACACTTTAAAATGTTTTGTTACATAAATATTGTCTGTAATTTGCTCTCAACATAACTGATAATGATACTACCTTTCAGTCTTGGCGTTTTCATTATTTCAGCAAAGCATCAATTGAACCACATAAAAAATCCTCTGCCGCAAGCTATTCTATAATGTCGTTCTATAATGAAGCATTGTCTATTTTATTTGGTAAAGTGATCAATGTACACCATTAACCCTGTTCAAAGGGGTGAATAAAGAGTATAATTTCTACAAACGTAATCCTTGACTGCATCGTCATTACCAAGCAAACTGCTGGAGAGAAGTCAGCAGGTCAAGCAGCATCTATTGAGGGGGAAGGAATTGGCGACATTTCGGGTTGAAAACCTGCATCAGGACAAATAGTGGAGAGAGAAGGTACCCATTGTAAAGGGGAGGTGGGGAGTGGAACGACAGTGGTGGGTGATTAGCGGATGGAGGAGGTACCAAGGATAAAGGGCAGGTTGGGCCAGGTAGGGGAAGGGGAGTGGTGGATTTGGGAAGCAGAAGCAGGTGGATGGAAGGCAGACAAAAAAATCATGCAATTGACAGATAGGAGAGGGGGATGTGAAGGTGGAGACATCTAAGTGGGGGATAGGTTACACAAAGGCTACCTTGCTAGAACCTGATAAGAAATTATGTTGATAATGGGAAGCATTGGATTAAAGGTGTACAGCAGATGGAACGGTACCATATGGCAGAGGGGTAGGGGTGGGCAGTGGGTTGGGGAGGGGAGGGGGCGGTGGGTTAAATATGGGCCTATCAGATGGATGGAACCAGGAGGGAGAGAGGTGGAAAGGGGGCTGGAGGAAGGGTAAGGAAAAGGGGACAAATGTGGGAGCACCCAAGGGGGATCAGAAGGATGGTGCGATTGCAGAAGGTAAGGATTTTGTAAAATTGGATAGTTTGATGTTCATACCATTTGGTCGCAGACTACCCAGGCAGAATATGAGTTCTTCCTCTTGTTTGATTTGGCTAAATCATGGCAATGGACGGGTTGGTGTGGAAATCGGAAGTGGAGGTGAAATGGCAGACAGCTGGGGGCTTGGGATTGTCATTGCGGACAGGGCGGAGGTGCCCTGCAGGTTGGTTATCTAATATGTGTTTAGTCTGACTGATGTTGAGGAGGCCACATTTGGGAGAACCAAATGCAGTAGATAAGGTTGGAGGAGGGGCAGTAAATCTTTGCCTCACCTGGATGGGCTGTTTTGGTCCTTGGATGGTGGTGAGGGAGGAGGTGAAAGAACAAACTTTCTTTCTGCCATTGCAGAGGATGGTGAGAGGGGGGTGGGGGAAGGGGATTGGATCAGCAAATGTGGAGAGAATGGTCCCCGTGCAAGGCAGAAAGAAGAGGTGGAAGAAGATGTTCTGAGTGGTGGGATCACATTGCAGATGTTGGAAGCGGCAAAGGATGATGTATTGAAAATGGAGGCGAGTGGGATGAAAGGTAAAGACGTTACCTTATTTCCAACCCCCCTTCAGTGTGACCTAATCACTTGGCCTTTTATAAATTCTTTGGCGCTCTCCATTTGTCCCCATTCTTCCCTGTCTCGTTCCGTTATGTTCTCATTCACTTTCTTATCCTGTCCTTCGATTAATCTTTGTCTTTTACCAAAGATAGACACAAAATGCTGGAGTAACTCAGCGGGATAGGCAACATCTCTGGAGTGAAGGAATGGGTGACATTTCGGGTTAAGACCCTTCTTCAGACTCTTACCACTTTTGAGTATTCTTTCCCACATTGTTTCCCTCCTTAGTCCCATGTCACCCACTCTGACCTATCATGTTTCTCCCCCCGCTCCATCCCACATATTTTTTGTCCGCTGCTTTTTCTGGTTTGGGGCTGGGTATGTTCCCAGTTTTGTCTCACCTGCTCATTCCCACTCAGCTACCAGCAGCCACTCTTTGTCTCATCGGTAATTGCCAGCCCTTCCTTGTGGCAGAGACCAGCCATGCTGACAGATTGTGTCTGTGGCACAAGCACAGTATTACTTTTAGTTTCCCTGCTGCAGCATCCCATATCTTTTGGATCTGCTCATGCATTCAGAGAAAAGTTAAATTAATCATAAAGGATTCCAGAACCAAAGCAGCATGCAAATCTTTGGAAATAAAAATTGCCATCCTTTGGAAACCCCTTGCTCCTATTTCTAATTTCTGCAAAGAATCATGTCATAGTCACACAGCATGGAAACAGGCCCTTCAGCCCAACTTGCCCTTGCCAACCAAGATGCTCCATCAACACCTTAGTTCCTTCTGCCCGCATTTGGTCCAGACCCACTAAACATTTCCTAACCAGATACCTGTCCAAATGTGTTTTAAATGTTGCTATTGTACATGGCTGAAGTACCTCCACTGGCATCTCATTCCATATACCCACCTCCCTCTATGTGCAAAAGTTGCCCCTCAGGTTTCTATTAAGTCTTTCCCCTCTCGCCTTAAACCTATGTCCCTTTGTTCTTGATTCCCCTACTCTGGGTAAAAGACTCTGTGCATTGATGTATAATTTATATTTCCGAGATTCAGTTTCCTCACCTTCTTCCTATGTATAATGATACTGGTGAGGCTTTGATCTGGACAGTAGTTGCACATGGAACAGTCCTAATCTGCAGTGTTCGTCAGTGAACGCTGGGCTTCCAGAGTATCCGAGCTACTGGTCCACCCAGGGCTCACCACTGTTTTCATGCACGTTCAACAACACACTGGAATAAGGGGCTGAAACACTTCACATTCTGCCCTCTACCTTGCATCACTAAAGGTGACACATCTGCATAGTTTAAAGTAAAAGTTTTTGAAAAATCCATATTCTCTCCAGGTTCATTCCTCTTTTCTGTCAATTTCTAAGATTCATTTCCTCATGCTGTCTAGTTCAGTTTAGTTTAGATATACAGCAAGGAAACAGCCCCTTCGGCCCACTAAGTCGGCACCGACCAGCGATACCTGCACATTATCACTACCCTACACACACTAAGGACAATTTACCTTCATACAAAGTCAATTAACCTTCAAACCTGTACGACTTTGGAGCGTGGGTGGAAACCGGAGATCTCAGATAAAACCCACGCAGATCACGGGGAGAACGGACAAACTCTGTACAGACAACATCTGTGGTCGGGATCGAACTCAGGACCCGGGGTTCTGGCGGTGTAAGGCAGCAACACTACCGCTGTGCCACTGAGCCAGCTGTCTTTTGAATGAAATTGCTGACCTTCATGAAAATGGCAAATACAGCTTTAGTTTAGCTTAGTGATTCAGCACTTAAACAGGCCCTTCGGCCCACTGGATACGTGCCGACCAGCAATCCCCGCACACTTACACTATTCCTACACACACCAGGGACTATTTACAATTTGACCACAGTGCTATTAAACCTGAATTAAGTTTAATGTTTACAATTGGTTTCCTTTGAAGAATTTATGTTTTCTCAATTTTATTCTATTATGTATGATATTTTAATTTAACTGTTCAACATGGAAACAGGCCTTTTGGCCCAACTTGCCCACACCAACCACCATGTCCCATCTATACTAGTCCCACCTGCCTACATTTGGCCCATATCCCTCTAAACCTCTCCTATCCATGTACCCATCCAAATGTTTCTTAAATGTTGCGTTAGTACCTGCAATAGTGGGACTACACATTTACGTTTTCCAGCAGGTATATTTTTGCAGCTCCAGGCCAAAGCCAAATTTCTATCCAGGAACAAATCAATGTAAAATGTAATCCAGATTTGACATTGGGTAGAGAGGAAGCATATAAATTTAGCTTTTCTAAATATAGGCAGATAGATTAAAGCAACCAGCCTTATTTCTCATGAAGGTGGCACCTCGTTTAGATATATCCCGACCTTCGTAGAGTTTTGTTATCAAGCTTATGAAGCTGCACATCCAGCTGTGCTTTTCAGTGAAGGAGTAATAATGCGGAAGGATTTTGCTTTTAAATTGCAGGTCGAAGCTTTTTGATGGTTGGATTCTCTGTGGGATTCTGTAAATGTGCAATCTATTTTCCCATTGTCAGAGGACTGTTGAGATACTGTGAGCACTGGCGCAAACAGTTTCCACATCGCATTTGACCTTTTCCAGAAGAATTTTGGGACTTTCAGAGACACAGGCCAGTGTACTGAGCGATAACATCTGTTGGCATTGCAATGTGCTGGACAAATTGATGGTCTTCGTATTAAATAAGAAAAACACTCCACATTTTATCCTGTTCTAATAATTATTTGGGCTTATTTTTCTTCAGTACTTTCCAAAGCTTCAATTTCAAGATATTTATTTGTCCATTTTGTTAACTCGCAACCGACTAGATTCTTGCTTGTCCTACATTTATTTGATGTTCTGTATGAATAGAGCAAGCTAGGCACTGACATTTTTAACTTGGGTAGTCATGGTAACAAAGTCCCTCACAGTCAATAACACCGACTTTCTCCGAGCGCGGATCATTTTTCGATAAAATTGTGAACACCGATATCAAAAATTTCACTGAATACAGGCAACAAAGCAGATAACTCCATAGGAGGACTTAGAAATAATAAACAGAAGAAAAATGTATCAGATAAAATGTACTCAGGGATCATCCTCTTTGGTTCAATTGTTTTCCATGCTGTCTGACGAACCGATGTTGCAATTCAGCTGCATTTTGGTCTTAGCTGTTTCATTTCCCGCTGCCTGGTTACAATTATTCTCATTAAAGGTTTTTCTTGATGAGCTACTATATGAAAATTCACCCGGTTTGCAATCTGTATCTGCAATTAGCAGATCTCCCATTGCAGAAAGAGAATAATTTTGTGCATTCATTATGGTGGAACAACTGCTTTATGGTTGCACTGCACAGTGTTGTATCTTCCAGCAAAATTTCAGAACACTGTGCCAGCCATCAGCAACAATGTACACTGCCAATCTGCATTTGATTTTCATGATGTTGTGCAAATGGTATTTGAGAAGATAAGTTTATGTTATTAAATCACTTTACATATCCAGAGTAATAGTGAAACCTTAGCGCCATAGACTGGAAGAATCGTCTGCGAGAATAAGGAGCACATAGTCGCTGTCTACACTGGTTTTCCTCATCTTAAAACTTTGGTAACATGGACCAAGAACCTAGGATTTAATATGCTAATACTTTACAAAATGTAAAACTTTTCTTTTACTTTAGATTTTAGAGATGCAGCGTGGAAACAGACTGAGTGCCAGTGATCGTCCCGTTCACTAGCACCACCCTACACACTGGGGACAATGTACAATTTTACCAAAACCAGTTAAACGACAAACCTGTATGTCTTGGGAGTGTTCCTGATGTTGGGGGAGTCCAGAACCAGGGGCCATAGTTTAAGAATAAGTGGTAAGCCATTTAGAACGGAGATGAGGAAACACTTTTTCACACAGAGAATTGTGAGTCTGTGGAATTATCTGCCTCAGAGGGCGGTGGAAGCCAGTTCTCTGGAAACATTCAAAAGAGAGCTAGATAGGGCTCTTGAAAATAGCAGATTCAGGGGATATGGGGAGAAGGCAGGAACGGGGTGCTGATTGTGGATGATCAGCCATGATCACATTGAATGGCGGTGCTGGCTTGAAGCGCCGTATGGTCAACTCCTGCGCCTATTGTCTATTGAAATTGGAGCACCCAGAGAAAACCCCACTCGGTCACAGGGAGAACGTACAAACTCTGTACGGACAGCACCCAAGGTCAGGATCGAACCCGGGTCCCTGGAGCTATAAGGCAGTAACTACTGTTTGATGCTTGAGGATTGCAAACTGATCTAAAACAATTCCATTAATAACAAGGGAATTATGCATAAATATGAGTAAAATAAAATAATTTTATCCAGCACTAGAAGTTGCACATTTAACTGAATTCAATGTAAATTGAACGCATGATCATTTTAACAGCTTGATCTTAGACAATGGTGAATAGATAGTATAATAATTGAACCTGGTATGCATTTAAGCTTCTTTTCAATTAATCATGCACGATAGTCTTATTGTATTGCATAACTGAAACCATCAATGAATGTTGAATTCAAAGGATTCAGCCTTTCAACAAAATTTCTCAAAGAATACTTAATCTTTAACAGATTATTTGTCCACTTTTGGCTGGTGAACTGAAAATGCCAGTGCCAGGAATTTCTTTCTGTGCAGCACTGTTCCTTTCCAAGAAACATTCAAAACAAATAATTGGCATAAAATAATAAACCAATCATGAACAACTTAGCCCGTAAATAAGTTCTTTACTCAGTATGTAATTGTTTTTATTTCTGGACTTCATCCAGTTCACATGGAAATTGCAATATTTTTCTGAATAGTCTCCCATTGGAATGAATTCTTCAAATACTCTGTGCATTATGATGGAGTGCCAGTTCCTAAGAAAAATAGTCACCTTTCCCAATGACTCCTGCCCAGTAGCTCGAGCATCAACCATAATAATGTGCTTTGAAAGACTGGTAATGGCCCATATCTGTGGCCGTCTTCCAGTCAATCTATATCCTTTGCAATTTGCAGATAAAGAAGACAAATTCATGGTGGGTGTCATCACCATGGCACTACATTAAGCTCTAGGTCACCTTGACATTAAGGACACCTAGGTAAGGATGCTATTCATTGACTGCAGCTTGGTCTTCATCATCATAGTACAGAATAAACTCATCTCTAAATTCCTGGTCCTTAGCTTTGGGGTCTCCATCTGCAACTCTGGACTGCCTGCTAGATAGAATTGGTCATAACATTTCTTCCACCTTGACCCTCAACACTGTGCTCCTCTGGGTTTTGTGCTCACTCCTCTTCTCTGCTCCCTGTACATCCATTACTATGTGGCCAAGTACAACACAAACTCGATCTTTAAGTTCACCCATGATATCACTGCTGACGGCCGAAACAAACAGCAATGTTGAAACAGAATATAAGAAAGCGATCGGGAACCTTGCATAATGGTATCAGATCAGCATCCTAGCTCTTAATGTGAACAAGGTGAAAGAGTTGGTTTTTGACCTCAGGAGGTAGACTGGGGTGCAGGGTAAACACAGCCCTGCCTTCATCAATGGAGCTGCTGTTGAGATGGTCAACAGCTTCAGGTTCCTAGGCATCCATATCATTGGCATCCTAATCTGGTCCTTTACGAGAGTACGAGAGTATTTATTTTCTTATGCATCTGTGTTTTGGTATGTTCACAATGATTCATTTGAACTTCATTATAGAACGCATTCTGATGGGTTGTTCATAGGTTCTAGGAGCAGAGTTATGCCATTTGGCCCATCAAGTCTACTCCGCCATTCAGTTATGGCTGATCTATCATTCATTGACTTGGCCCCCAAAGCCGTCTGTGGCAATTAATTCCACAGATTCACCACGCTCTAACTAAAGGTGCATCTCAATATGATACGGCAACTACTGCCTGAACCTGCAGAGAGTTGTGAACGTAGCCCAGACCATCACGGGCTCGTCACTTCCTTCCATCCAGTCCATCTTCACGGTGCATTGCACCAGGAAGGCCGGAAATATCGTCAAGGATCCCTGGCACCCTGGCCATTTCCTTTTCTCCCTTCCATATGCTGGCAGTGGATACAGGAGATTGAAAGCCACGGAGTCCAGACTTAAGAACAGCTTTATCGCCACTGCCCACAGCCTCCTGAACCACAAGGCGGCACAGTGACACAGCAGTGGAGTTGCTGCCTTACAGTTCAGAGAAATCCCATGTGGTCATAGGGGGAATGTACAAATTCCTTACAGACAACACCCGTAGTCAGGATTGAACCCAAGATTGAATTGGCGTTGTAAGACAGCGACTCTATCGCTGCGCCGCCATACCGCCCCAAATTTATTTTGATACCATCTACGAGAAGGAATTGAATGTTCCTTAATCAGTCTGTGCGGAAGAATAAATTGAGGGGGGGGGGGGGGAAGGTGAATGATGGCAGCGAGGAAAACCTGCTGGATCTGTGAGAAATAGACCCCTACCTCTGTGGCCATTCTGTTTTTGGGTTCCTACTCTGCTGTAACCTGGAACAGAGCCTCCGCTTCTTTCTAAACGTGCCACAGCCCTCGGGACAATAATAAACGCGATAATTTTCATTAAACAGCCTTAGCCGAGTCCCAGTTCTGTTACAGTGGAACCTCCCCGCTTTTATATTCCCTGCCGTGCGCAATATCCAATGTGTCTTCTTAACTTATTTATGTATTTCCTGCTGACTTCAATGATCCATGCAAATATAGTCAGAAGTCCTTCTGTTCCACTTCATATCTCATCTTTCTGTCATTTATTGAACCTTGTTAACCCTCCCCAAGGACGTTACCTCACATACAGTGGTTTAAATTCACTTTGTTATTTGTTTGTCCATCTGCCACACATTGATATCTCCCTGCATTATACAGCGTTTTATCCCCCTCACTATCAACCAGTGCTGAATTTTGTGTCATCTGCAGATTTTTTAATTATGCATAAATTATTGATGAATGAAAAGCCCACAGATTCAGTTTTTGTGTTCTGTGGATGGAAGCAGCCTTCCAGTCATTATATCAGCTGTCAGCCGTTATCCTTTGCTTCCTGCCACAGTGCAAGATTTGGATTGAACTTTGTGCTTTCTCTTGTCACTTTTGCTAACCAGCTTGTCTTGTGGGACCTTGTCAACACCCTTGCTCAAATCCATGCTGGGCTGCATCAAATGTGCCCCCCGCGTCGATTCTCCTTGTCTCTGCTCCAAGAATTAGTCAGACGTGACCTTCGCAGAACAAAACCGTGCAATCTGACCTTATGATTTCATGGGCTCCCTTTGAAATGAAGATTAATATCGTCCTTCAGAATATTTTCCAATGGGTTGCTCACCACAGTGATTCAGCTGTAAATATTCTTTTTCATTCCATCATTTTCTCTGTATTTCAATAATGTAGTTTACTTCCTCTGTTTTTAATTTTTTTTTAGTTTAGTTTAGTGATACAGCGCAGAAATAAGCCCTTTGGTCCACCGAGTCCGTGCCGTCTGGTCAACCCCGCACACTAACACTATCCCGCACACTAGGTACAATTTATAATTTTACCACAGCCAATTAACCTGCAAACCTGTAGTCTTTGGAGTATGGAAGGAAACTGGAACTTCCAGGGGAAATTGCACGCATGGGGAGAACATACAAACTCCGTACAGACAGCACCTGTGTTCAGGATCGAAAAAATGTGCATCACTTCCTCTGTGTCTAAATAATGTGCATCAGTTTCTTGGTATCTAAATAATGAGCATCACATTCTTAGCTGAGGTTAACTGAGAGTTAGTGTGGAAACATGCCCTTCGGCCCACCAAGTCAATGCTTACCATCGATCAGCCGTATACTAGTTCCATGTCCTACTTACTAGGGGAAATTTGCAGAAGGCAATTAAACTGCAAACCTGCATGTGTGAGGAAACCATAGCGTTTAGTGAACCATAGCGTGGAAATCAACGTGACCACAGGCAAAACTTACAAATTCCGCATACACAACACCCATTGACAGGATCGAACCCGGAACTCTGATGCTGTGAAGCAGCAGCTCTACCGCTGTGCCACAGTCCCGCCCCACTTCCTCTGTATCTAAATAACATGCAATGTTGGAAATGTGCTGACAATATGAAAAATAACGATTAGACATTCCATCATTGTATAACATGGCAGCATTTTATCTTGGCTGACAATCACTGCAATCTCAAAGATGTTGGATCTAATGTTGTCTTAATGCTTCTATTGTATTGTTTTTTTATTGTCTTCAATATTTGAACACACCTATTGCTTACCTACCTACAATATCTTTCAGTACTGATGGCTCTATGGACTCTGGGCATTGGAAAAAGCAGCAATTTTCGAGTAGCAGAATTGCAACTCATTGGAAGATTTGTAGAAGGTGGGAAATTAGAACAGGCATTTCCATTCTTCCTGCACCCAACATGTTGGATGTGCATGTCATGACACTAATCCTTGTATGACGGGTCACAGTTTTCAATTTCAGTTAAGCTATTGTCCGAAGACCACAGAAGTATTCTTAACAGTGCTCTTTCCAGATAAATAGGATTCCGAGGCATATAACACTGAAGGAAATATTTAAAAGAAGATGCAGCATCAACAAAACAAACTGGGGAGTGGCCCTGCTAGGGCTGTGAAGTTGGGGAAAGGGATTGTAAAAACAATTAGACTTTATTCCATGTGGAAACAAGGAACAGGTGTATATTATTTTTAGTTTAGTGATACAACGTGGAAACAGGCCCTCCAGCCCACAGAGTTTGTGCAGCCCAGCCATCCCCGCACACTAACACTATCCTATACATACTAGTTTAGACAAGCATAGTCCGGATTGAACCCAGATCTCTGGGGCTGTATGGCAGCAATTGTACCGGTGCACCACCATGGTTTACAAAAGAAGACTACGAAATGCTGTAGAAATTCAGCGGGACAGGCAGCATCTCCGGAGAAGCTGCCTGACTCTTGGTAGTTTCTTGTGACTTTTTCCGTGTTTAGTGTTGGAATGAGGTAAGTTGGGAACAGTAACAAATAAATCTCTCTCTGATGTAGGACCCAGAAAATTTCATTTCTGAATCTTCTTTTTTTCTGGACCTTTTATTTCTTTATTTCTTTATTTGCACTATCAAATAATATGACGATTCAAGATGTTTAAAAAGATAAGTGGCGCAGAGTTGCTGCCTTACGGCACCAGAGACCCGTGTTTAATCCTGACTTCGGGTGCTCTCTGTACAGAGTTTGTACGTTCTCCCTGTGACCACGTGGGTTTTCGCCAGCTGTTCTGGTTTCCTCCCACATTCCCAAGGGGTTGTGGGGGTTTGGAACGAGCTGCCGGAGGAGGTAGTTGAGGCAGGTACAATCGCTACGTTTAAGAAACATTCAGACAGGTACATGGACAGGATAGGGTTAGAGGGACACGGGCCAAATGCAGGCAGGTGGGACAAGTGCACTGGGTTGGTGTGGGCAAATTGGACCGCTGGGCTGGTTTGCATGCTCTATGACTCTATTCCAAAGATGTACAGGTTTGTAGGTTAATTGGTTTCTGTACATTAGATAGGATAGATTTAGTGTACAGGTGATCGTTGGTCGGCATGGACTCAGTGGGCCAAAGTGTCTGTTTCCATGCTGTACCTCTAAACTAAACTTAAAAAGATGATCTATAAGAAGTCACCAAAGATCTAATTCCCCTTCAGAAAGCTGTGATTTTATCTTGATTTAAATTTAGCACGGAAATTATATTTGGATTAAAAGTCTGAGAAAATTACTAAGACCGAGAAGGAAAATCCCAAGATTAAACGTTATAATGTATAAAAGATGAAGTTAGATTCTATCAGTGCCTAAGTGTTCTCAGTTGTAGAACTCATTTAACCATTCTTTATTTTTAAATTACATTTACACTAATTGGAAAGGCTGACCACATCCTTTGTCATGTGTACAAAGAAAAAGATCAAATGATTGTTTTTGTGCCTCAATAGAATAGAATCATTTACTTGATGAACATTTTGTTTAGAAATCCTTGGGTTTGAAATCAGGAAAGTACCTCTCTGGTGTTTTATGGGGATATTATACAATAAGAATATTGTAAAAGGCGAATACTCAAGGCGGTAATAGTAAAATTCAGGCTTAACAGTAAAACATTACATTGCTGGTAAGATGTACTGAATCATTGAATATTAAAAATGTATTTTGTTTTCATGACGACTCAATCGAGAAATGTAGGAAGCGGCAGGTTGTGTAAATCTGAAATAAAAACAAAACATGTTAAGAAAAGAACTCGGCTGGCCTGCTGAATTTTACCGGCATTTTCTATTTTTATTTCTGATAAAATGGTTTTCAGCCCCTTCAATCTAAAACCCCGACAACAGTTATAAAAGTGTGTAATACTTGGTACTGTCCATTCACCACAACATTTACAACATTGAACTTTGTCGCTGGTACTGATGTGCAGCAATATATTCTGCACTCCGTATCTTCCCCTTTGCTCTTTCTATTGTACTTGACTTTGACTTGATTGCCTTCATGTATGGTATTATCAGGTTTGTTTAGATAGAAACAGAAACATAGAAAATAGGTGCAGGAGGAGACCATTCGGCCCTTCGAGCCAGCACCGCCATTTATTGTGATCATCGCTGATCATCCCCTGTCAGTAACCTGTGCCTGCCTTCTCCCCATATCCCTTGACTCCACTAGCCCCTAAAGCTCTATCTAACTCTCTCATAAATCCATCCAGTGACTTGGCCTCCACTGCCCTCTGTGGCAGGAAATTCCATAAATTCACAACACTCTGGGTGAAAACGTTTTGTCTCACCTCAGTCCTAAATTACCTCCCCTTATTCTAAGACTGTGGCCCCTGGTTCTGGACTCGCCCAACATTAGGAACATTTGTCCTGCATCTAGCTTGTCCAGTCCTTTTAGAATTTTATATGTTTCGATAAGATCCCCCTCATCCTTCTAAACTCCAGTGAATACAAGCCTAGTCTTTTCAATCTTTCTTCATATAACAGTCCCGCCATCCGAGGGATAGCATGCAAAAACAGAGTTTTTCACTGTACCCCAGTACATGTGACAATAATAAACCCAAAACAAACCTGAAAATGAGGTAAAACTTGTGAATCACACCAGCACTTTCATATTTTGCACGTATGCAATTAGAATTGTGTGCTCCATTTCACTCCCTCTCTATTTACTGACTCCTTACCACGTCATCGCATAGATCTTACCCTGAGATGGAATTAGATCACTAAATGCTGGATTACCGAAGATCAGAAAATGCTGGATCTGTATCTGCTTTCTTTCCTCTCTTTGCTGACTTCATTAAAAAAATTCTGGAAAACAAATAAAAGCCAACAATCTGTGAAAGTTGGTTGATTTCTTGATGTCCATGCATGCAATTGAAATATTCCTAAAGCAATAAGGCTCATTATAAACTTCACACCTCTTAATCTGACTAAAATATACCGTATTGCTCAGAACTATTTGAATAAAAGCCCCCAGAAGAAATGGTTTGTTTAGACATCAAGGAAAAGTATCTAAAATTATCTAAACTGCACAAGTGCAGACTGCAAAATCAACCGTGGCCCCACGATGGCCTGTATATTAGATAGTAGAGCACTGCTGATTTCAGTTGTTTTATCACTGGAAATATGTTTCCCATCCTGTGAAATACAACCATTTTTAAATCTCCTCCATCAAAGTGACGAACCAATGGTTCCAACCACTGGTAGAAGTCATCGGTAAAGAAAGGCTCATTGAATTCAGCTAGGGAGGCTACTCAACACACAAACTTACTTAATCCATGCCTGTATGATTTTACTCATAACATGATTGATGACAGTGCATGGCACATTGATTTGCTGGGTTGTGACTTCCGCGATGTATGCAGCAAAGGGTCATTAAAGTGCCGGTGACAGCACAGTAACTGTACCATTCCGTAGACTTGGATTTTGTTAGTTACCAGGTGACTGGTAGATGTCAGGGGGAATCGTCTGAGGTGCCGTCTTCCAACATCCTGTAGTGCTTCTGGCTGCGGAGCTTTGAACTTGGCCTCTCTGGAGACAGCTTCAGCAGAGTGAATCAAGCAGGAAAAAAGACCATTTTGATGTGAGGAGGCTGATTGATGTTCTCATGCTGCAGGCTTTATGCCGCGCAAGTGACAGCCCCCCCTGTTTTTTCGATGGGGAACCCGTGATTTGGTCCTTGCAATGGGGAGGGAGCTTTGACACATTTCTAACACCTGCTGTAAACAATGTGCACAGAAGTCACCGCATCAGGGTTTTACCGCAAGCCTGGCTGTTTTGTGATGACTGGGGTAAAGATTCTTCCTTGTAATTGGTCCACTCTAAAACACTACAACCTTCACCTAAGCTCCGAATTTTATTCTTGTGGGACGTTAGTTGTGTAGACTACTATTAAATCGAAGGACAAACATAAATAACCAGAAATATAACGTGAGCTTGAAGCGTAGGAAAAAACTGTGGATGCCAGTTTAAATCGAAGGTAGACACAAAATGCTTGAGTAACTCAGCGGGACAGGCTGCATCTCTGGAGAGAAGAAATGGGTGATGTTTCGGGTTGAGACCCGTCTTCAGAGCTTGATGATTGTCAGCTTGAAGATCAGGTGCATTTTAGAGTTCAGCAAAGAATAATCAAGGTTAAACAGGAAGGAGAGCATATGAGAGTAAATTGGCAAGAAACATCTAAATGAATTTTACAACTTTTATCGGTAGATGAAATATTAGGAATGGAAGTTTAATTTAGTTGAGTTTAGAGATACAGTGTGGAAACAGGCCCTTCATCCCACTGATCATGGATCACCCGTACACTATTCCTATCTTTTCTCACATTTGGTTCCTACACATTCGGGGGAATTTACAGAAGCCAATTAACCGATGTAGTCACAGGGAGAACGTAAATCTCTGCACAGACAGGTCCTGTAATCAGGATCGTACCTGGTTGTCTGGCATACGGAGACAGCAATTCTACTTCTGCGCTACTGTGCCGCTCTTTATTTTAAAGCTTCTGCGCTGTATACATTTATGGCTCTAGGATCACATGTTGGTGCGATGTACATAGAAACATAGAAACATAGAAATTAGGTGCAGGAGTAGGCCATTCGGCCCTTCGAGCCTGCACCGCCATTCAATATGATCATGGCTGATCATCCAACTCAGTATCCCGTACCTGCCTTCTCTCCATACCCTCTGATCCCCTTAGCCACAAGGGCCACATCTAACTCCCTCTTAAATGAACTGGCCTCAACTACCCTCTGTGGCAGAGAGTTCCAGAGACCCACCACTCTCTGTGTGAAAAAATTACTTCTCATCTCGGTTCTAAAGGATTTCCCCCTTATCCTTAAGCTGTGACTCCTTGTCCTGGACCTCCCCAACATCGGGAACAATCTTCCTGCATCTAGCCTGTCCAACCCCTTAAGAATTTTGTAAGTTTCTATAAGATCCCCTCTCAATCTCCTAAATTCTAGAGAGTATAAACCGAGTCTATGCAGTCTTTGTTCATAAGACAGTCCTGACATCCCAGGTAGATCGACAATAGAATTTAAAGTGAGGGAAATTGCCAGAGGAATCAAACAAATACTTTGTTTTCATGGAGAAGGACACAGTAAAGCTCCCAGGAGTGCTGAGGCACCATGAATCCAGTGCATGTGAAGAAATATAAGAAATATGTACGGGTAAAAATGTATTACCGGACAAATTGATGAGTCTGTAAAGCACAATGATGTACATCGCAGTTTTGAAAGAAGTGGCCATGAATGGTTTAGGGACTATCTTCCAGAATTCTATGGAGTTATTAGTTCCTACAGATTGCCAGCTAGCTAAGATGATCTCACTGTTGAAGTGGGAAGGAAAAAAAAATTGGCCTGTTATCCTGACGTCAGTCAGAGCGAATATGCAGGAATCTGTCAAAAAGGATATGATTTTAAGACATTTAGAAAATACAGTAATAATGTGAAACAGCAGAGTCAACACAAATTTATGAATGTTTGAATTAATCTGTTTGAAAATTATTTTTGTGTATATCTCATTGAGTAGATGAGAAGGAAACCAGTGAATGTGATGTATTTGGACTTTCAGAAAGCCTTTAAACAAAGTACAGAGGAAGTTGCTGAACAAGGGCTGAACTCACAAAATTGGACATAAATTACTCGCATGCATTGAGAATAGTAAGATTGAACGAGAACTTACCAGTTCGAAGGTTGATCTTTATTTTATGAGGAGTCGAAGTGAGGGATTTCGTGAAGAGCCCGCCGGCGCGCATGCTCGACATACTTCAAAGTAGCGGCGTGGAATCACAGAACCAACAATAGAAATGACTTCGCATAGTATGATTGAATTGACTAAGATTACCAGATGAAGGTGATTGAGGGTTGGGCGAGGAGGGCACGAAATCCCTCACTTCGACTCCTCATAAAATAAAGATCAACCTTCGAACTGGTAAGTTCTCGTTCAATCTTATTATTTCATTTTGGAGTCACGTGAGTGACTTCGTGAAGACTTCAAAGCTTCTGTGGTTACACGCCCTGGACCACGTCCATGCTGACACACCACTACCAGGGATGGATGGGAGGAACAAACTTGCTCAATAGTTCATACTGCAAAACAAGAGCATATTTATTAATAACAAATCAAAAACCCCTCATGCGGGGACATCTCCACGTTCTTGACCTGCATTCAGCACGGCTTCTGCGAACTGTAGAGGAGCAGCAACAGGCTTGTTATAAAAACGCTGGAACGCAGCTTCATTCGCCCATCCTGCTGTGGCGAGAATTTGGTCCATGGGCACCTCCATGACCCTCGCCGCTGACGTCGATGCAGCCCTGGTGGAATGAGACTTGAACACATTAATGTCGATACCTGACTTACCCAAGACGACTCGAAGCCACCTGGATATCGTCTGGACTGTCACTCGATGATGAGGTCTCTTATGAGTGACAAGCAGGTATCTCTCCATTCCTCTGATGCGTGCCGTCACCTTGACATAGTGGCGGATATGTGAGGCTAAACATAGCCTAGCATCTGCGGGGTATGCCGGGAACTTCAGCTGCAGCCCTGTGCACCCAGGTCTATGCTGCTTTAGTAGCTCGTCAATGAAAAAGACTACTTCTGTAGGGGTAGATGTCATTCTGTCGACACGAAGTTTGTGTAGTGTCTGTACCCTCGGAGCTGAAGTCAGCGCTAGTAACATCACCAGCTTCATGGTGAGTTGGTCCAGTTGGAGCCCTTCCATGGGAGACCACGTCCTGAGCAGGGTTAATACGTCCCTGACATCCCAGGTGATATTATAGCGTGGTGTAGGCGGATTCATATTGAATATACCCCGCATGAGTCTGGACACTAGCCTGTTAGATCCTACCCCAATCTTGAGGTAGAATGATAGCGCACTTCTGGCGCTGTTGATGGCACTGTAACTTAAGTGTTCATCATGGTGCAACCCCGCGAGGAATTCCAGGACGTCGGTTATTGTCACGTCATCGTACGTGATGCGAGAGCGGCTGCAGTAGGCTTCCCACTTCTTAATATGCGAGCGGTATCTTCGCCTTGTGGACTCTCGACACGACGCCCCGATGGTATCCATGGTCCGAGCCGAGAGGCCGTATTGGACTAACGGCCTGTTCAGAACCTGCAAGCCAACAAATTTAAATAGCCATGGCAGGGATGTGGCTCCCCTGAGACAGGGTGAGTAACCAATTGTGGGCAACCCTTCAAAAGGACCCAAGGTTCGTTGAGCATGTCAAAGACCACCGGATACCAAGGCTGTGTGGGCCAGTCGGGTATAATAAGGATGCCCTTGGCAGCATCTGCCTGAATCTTTCGCAATACCCGACTGATGAGGCAAAACGGAGGGAAGGCATAGAAAAACCAATTCCCCCAGTCCAGCGAGAATGCATCTAGCGCTATTGCCCCAGGATCTGGTTCCCATGAAACGTAGGCTGGTACCTGATGGTTCAACCGTGACGCAAAAAGGTCAATGTCCGGTTTACCAAATTTGGCTGTGACTTTAGAAAAAATCTCAGGATGCAACATCCATTCAATGTTGTCATCAAATTTGCGTGACCTGGTGTCCGCCACAGTATTAAGCTCACCTGGCAAATAGGTAGCTGAAATCCAAATGTCTCTTTGAACACACCAGAGCCAAATTGAGTTAGCCAATTTGTCACACGAAACTGACCTGGTACCACCCATATGGTTTAAATATGCCACAGCTGTGGTGTTGTCTATTTGGAGACGGACGTGTGCTCCAACAAGCTTGGAACAATATGCACGAAGTCCGTGGAATGCTGCCAGCAACTCCAAATAGTTAATCCCTTGAGTCAACAACATCGATGCCTCAAGGGTGTCCCATCTGCCCCCACAACTAGAGCAATTATCAGTAGCTCCCCAGCCATTGGAGCTTGCATCAGTCTGTAAATATACCACCGGATTAGCCTCCCTGACAGGCTTAAATGAGTTGCTTATGTGACACGCCCACCATTGCAACTCAGTTATCGCTTCGGACGGCAGCTGCATAGATCGATCGTAATGACCAGCGTTCCGTTTTAACGCAGTAATTTTAGCTCTTTGCAAATTCTGATAATGCAAAGGTCCATATCGTGCTGCCGGAAACAAAGCCACTAGCTTGCCAATTACTGTGGCTGTATGCCGAATCGATGGTATATTGGTGCCAATTAAATCTCTGCACACCTTAGTGACTTCCTCAATTTTGTTAATTGGTATAGTTATCCTCATGCTCATTGAGTTCACCGTGAACCCTAGGTAATTAATTACCTGGGCAGGGCAGAACTTCGATTTCTCTGGATGGACAATGAATCCTAATTGTTGAAATATATTGACAGCAGCTGCAACACCCTGTTCAGCCAATTGCAGGGTGTGGCCCACAATAAAGACATCATCTAAATAGGCCATAACTATATGATGTCGTTGTCTCAAATAAGCCATGATTGGCTTCACCAATTTAGTGAACAATCTAGGGGCTGTAGTGAGCCCATTAGGCAAAGCCTTATACTGCCAAAGTTGCCCCATCCAGATAAATTTCAAAAACCTTCTATCATATTTCTGGATGGATACTGAATAATATGCATCCCTCAAATCAATGCATGCCATAAAGCAGCCATGAGAAATCAATGATTTGGCTGTTTCAAACGTATCCATTTTAAAATGAGTATATGTTACAAACGTATTCAAACGAGTTAGATCAATAATGACACGACAGCCTCCATCTTTCTTAGGTCTAGTAAATATGTTCGAAACAAATTCAATTGGCTCATGCACCGTTTTCTCAATCACACCCTTCTGTTCCAGACTTAAAATTTCCTTATAACCTGCTGCCTGTTCTGCAGCAGACAATTTGAACGTACGACCAGGCATGTGCTGGGATGGAGGAATGTCGCCATTAATAAACTCAATTTTATGCCCCTGAATATTCCGCAACACATACTCATCACCAGTAAAATTACCCCATGCATCCAAAAACAACCGTAAACGACCACCAACATGGGAAGTTAAACAGAGAGAAAAAAGAGAACCAGACCCCCTCACCTCCGTGGTTACCGGCGGTCCTTGACACGTGTGGGTGGCCGTGGAGGTGCTGGGTTGGCTTGAGGGCGCGGCGTCTTCGATTTCCACAAAGGTCTCTGCCGACCCTGTCCTAAAAAAGACCCTTGGTGCTGGTTCTGGTGCTGTTGTCGTTGTGGAGCTAGAGGGTGAGTCCTCGTCGAGGCACTGGCCGACCCTCGTGAGCGAATGTATGGAGCTTTTGAGCCTGACGGTGTGGGGGCACTCTGAGAGCGCATGATCCCCACCGTTTTGGCTTGTTCGTCAAGCTCTTTGACTCTCTTCGAGAGGTCCTCACCAAAGAGCTGACGGGGCGGCGGCGGTGGTGGTTTGCACAATCCTGCAAACTTCGGGTTGAGTGCTGGGCGGATGCTGTTTTTGCGAAACCCGTTGATTTCGTGCTGGGTCGCGCACAATAAGGCCAGAGCATCTTCCTGGTCCAAATTCAGTTCGTCCCCGTCCACCGACCGCGCAAAGGCGGTAATACCGGCCGTGAGGAGTTTCAGGATCCGCTGCAATTTTAGCTCCTGTTGACGGATACCCGCACTGATGTTGCCCCATATTGGCGTATTGACCACAGGCACGTTGAGGGAGTTGCAGTTTGATGGAGCCTTGTGACGGCTCATAGCCTGGATGAGGACTTCTTCCTGCAGCACCTGATTATTAAGAAAGTCCACTGTGGCTGCCAGCTTTGTATTTAGAGGAAGACCAGCCGTATGTGGGGCCGCGAATTTGGTCGCCACATCCAAGAGTTCCTCCGCTGGCACCTCCAACGGAGGTGGTACGGGATCCACCAGAACCTCCTCCTCCTGCTGCTCCAGGCTGATAGTAGATGTTGGTGAAGACGCCCTGTGCCTGTTGCTGCCCTGCTGTTGTTGCGTTGAAGCAGGAGCTCCAGCAGCCGCTCCATACGGTCAATACGCCCTTCACCCTGAACACTCAGGTGGTCGGAGTCCTCCGGCTCTGAAAAGAAAACCGGGCTCCTGTCATCGGCCCGCACCTCGTCGAGGCCCTGCCGGTGCCGGTAGTTGTCGCTAACAGCCGCCGAGGCGAAACTGCGCGATTCCTGCGCGGGCGTGTTCAACCGCCTCCGTTTAGCGGGAGCTGAAGCCGCTGCCACTAAGGGCACTTGCGGCGAGGTGTCGGCACCAGCCGAAGCATGGCTGCCTGGGGCCCGCGCAGTCTTGCCGGCTGCCCACATCGTGGACGTTGCCGACGCATGGTCTCGCCCACCCATCCATGGGGGGCTCGGCGACCGTGACGAGACCCGACTCGACCGACCCGTCCCGGCGTCGAGAGTCGGGGTGCGCCGGCTGGACATCACAGCCGCCCCGGGTCTCGCCCTGGAACCTGACCGCTCCTCCGCGACAGGCAATGCCTTAGCCCTAACAGGGTTAGGCTTCTGGGCTCCTGCCCTCCCCCTTCTCGGAGGGCTGAGTGAAACAGACCGTGCAACGGCACGTGCCCTGCTCGAGGTCGCCAGCGAGCCCGCTGACGACCTGACTGCCATGGCAGGGTCCCCCTGCTCTGGCGGCACACCACACTCCTCCTCGTCGAACTCCTCCGAGCTGTGGTGTGCTGGCGGATCTGGACCTGTAATCACAGGGCTTACCCACATCTCCGCCTGAGTCCCGGCCTGCGCTGCAGGTACTGCCGATAGTAAAGGCCCCGGAACTGTTGACCGGCGAACTCGTCCTGACGTCCTCCGGCCCTTCGAACTCCCATCCATGTCCTTGCTGCAAGACATAATCAGACAACAAGGACCACCAACTAAAGGTAGAATACTTACCTCCGTGGCCCCTTATGAAGGGCTGGCGAGGAGCGCGCTCCACCGCCAGCCGTCGCAGCAACGCGTTACGACGATATGTCGAGCATGTGCGCCGGCGGGCTCTTCACGAAGTCACTCACGTGACTCCGAAATGAAATTTGTATGCAGATGGGCAGGATGTGACCTGGGGATTGTTGTTTGGTTGTCAACTGCTGCAATTTTGAGCAATTATTTGACTCGGGAGACTAAATTACCAATAGGAGAATGATCCCAGGAATGATTGGGTTAACATATGATAACCCAATCATATGATAAGCGCTTGACAGCACTGGGCCTGTACTCACAGGAGTTCAGAAGGATGAGGGGGATCCTCTATGTACAATGAAAGGCCTGGATAGAGTGGATGTGGAGAGGATGTTTCCACTCATGGGAGAGTCCAGGAACATAGCCTCAAAACAAAAGGAGATATGTTTAGAAAGGAGATGAGGAGAAATTTCTTTAGTCAGATTTTGGTGAATTTGTGGAATTAATTGCCACAGATGGCTGTGGAGGTCAAGTCGATGGATATTTTTTAAGGCTGAGATTGACAGATTCTTGATTAGTAAAGGCGTGAAGGGTTATGGGGCAAAGGCAGGAGAATGGGTTTGAGAGGGAAAGATGGATCAGCCATGATTGAATGGCGGAATAGACTTGAATAGCCAAATTCTGTTCCTATACCTTGGACTTATTTATAGGTTTGCCAATGATACGGAAATCTGATAAGGAAGGAGGTGGCAAGGATACAGGTAAACTAAGTGAATGGGCAGGTGTCAACGGTTATGGGGAGAGACAGGAGAATGGTGTTAGGAGGGAGAGATAGACACGATGCATGGATCAGCCATGATTGAAATGCTGAGTAGACTTGATGGGCCAAATGGCCTAGTTCTACTCTTATTCCATATGACCTTATGACAGCGTGGGGGAAAGAGAACAATGTACAAAAATGTGATGTTCGAAACTGTGGTCGAAAGCTCAAAACTGGTAAGTATTTTTTTAAAATGAGAAGAGATAAGGCAATGTGGGTGTTTGCAAGTCACTCAAAGTGAAATGTATGGGCACTGCAGACAATTAGGAAGCCAGGTTGTACATTGGCCTTTATTACAAGGAGATTTGAATACAAGAATGAAACATAGAAACATAGAAATTAGGTGCAGGAATAGGCCATTCGGCCCTTCGAGCCTGCACCGCCATTCAATATGATCATGGCTGATCATCCAACTCAGTATCCCATACCTGCCTTCTCTCCATACCCTCTGATCCCCTTAGCCACAAGGGCCACATCTAACTCCCTCTTAAATATATCCAATGAACTGGCCTCAACTACCCTCTGTGGCAGAGAATTCCAGAGACCCACCACTCTCTGTGTGAAAAAATTCCTTCTCATCTCGGTCCTAAAGGATTTCCCCCTTATCCTTAAGCTGTGACCCCTTGTCCTGGACGTCCCCAACATCGGGAACAATCTTCCTGCATCTAGCCTGTCCAACCCCTTAAGAATCTTGTAAGTTTCAATAAGATCCCCTCTCAATCTCCTAAATTCTAGAGAGTATAAACCGAGTCTATGCAGTCTTTGTTCATAAGACAGTCCTGACATCCCAGGAATCAGTCTGGTGAACCTTCGCTGCACTCCCTCTATGGCAATGAGGATGTCCTACCATATTCACAGAGGGACTTGATGAGACCACGGAGAAATGTTGGTGTCCTTACCTAAGAACAATACACTAGCTATAGTGGGAGTACATGAAGATCTATCAGATTGGTTTCTTAGACGGTGGGTTTGTGATATGATGACAGATTGAGTTGGCTAGGTCGACATTCTCCACAGTTTAAGGGAATGGAAATAACCTCGATGATCATACAACTTTCTACGAACCTTCTGAGTCGGTAGAAGGGTCTCCACCCGAAATGTTATCTATTCCTTTTCTCCAGAGACACTGCCTGACCCGCTGAGTTAATCCAGCATTTTGTGTCTATCTTCCGTGTAAACCAGCATCTGCAGTTTCTTCTTACACATACCACTTTCTGAACAGGCTTGGTGCTGGGAGGGATTCCCCATGCCTGAAGAGTCTGGAACTAAAGGCCACATAGTCCCAATAAGGGAACGTCTATTTAGATCTTCAATGAGGAGAAATGTTTTCATTCAACTGCTGGGGCAACTTTGGAAAACTGTACCGGAACTCTACCAGAAAACCGGAAGGCAATGGAGTCTCTAGTTTTGGATTGAATTTAAACAGAGATCGATAGAGATTGAATGGGACATGATGGGAACATGGGGCAAGGAAATACTGTTTGGGATTGACCAGCCATGGGTTGATAGGATGTGGATAAACTTGAGGGCCTGCTTCAATGTCATACTGCCTCCATGTCATATGTTCTCATATGTGTGCGGTATGCTACAAGCAGGTAATCATGATTGGCGATTGATTTTGCAATTCAGGCTGTAGGACTTAAAAAACATGCACAACTTGATTGAATTTCTACAATCAGGCTTTTGCCGTGGTGCCTCATATCCCGCTGCCATTTTGCAGGGCAGGGTTATTATGTGGGGACTGTTTATTGAACACATAATAACTTGCAAGTGCATAAATTCAATTCAATTTAAATTATTAAATATTAAACATTTTTTGAAACAGCTTTTCAATCAATAAATTGAGAGAACGAGCCATAATAATGCACAGTTAAGAGAAGGGATAAAATAGATTCAAATGCAAGGGCCCCCTGGGTTCAAAATGACCTGGTTGAGGAAGGCACTTTATAGCCTAACTTAGAAATTCAACATACATTTTTAAAGCATTTTTTGAGCCAGTAATAGTAATAATAAAATGGGCCATGGTAATCATTAACCACAGCATAAAGTATATATTGCATTAGTTTAACAATGAGTAGCAGTAGGGTGGATATTCAATTAAATAAAAGAATTACAGGCAGTGCATGGAAACTCCACACAGTTAAGGGGAGACGTGAAGGAAGGATAATATATAAAAGTATAAGAGGCATACATTAGTAGACAGTCAGAACCCTTTACCCACATGCTTGATGCAACCAGTCAGCATGCTCTCTGTCGTACAACCATGGAAGATAGACACAAAAAGCTGGAGTAACTCAGCGGGACAGGGAGCATCTCTGGAGCGAAGGAATGGTTGACATTTCAGGTTGAGACCTTTCTTCAGGCACCCATGGAAGTTTGATTGACTATTCGGCAGCAATACTACTTTGGAGGAAGTGGAGGCAGATGAGCATTTTTGTGATAGTGTCCATGTATCAGAGATATACATGGTCAGGAACTTGAATCTGTTGACTCACTCCAATGCTGCAAGGATTCCTTCTGGAGACCCAGATAATAATAATAATAATAATAATAATTATAATATATTTTATTGTCAATACACATGTGCAACGAGATTTGGTTTACAACTTCGAGATATCATTACCTCAGACCCATCCATTGTTTCCCCATTAGATCGACCATGCTTGAGCGAGTAAATAATGCAGCAGCTGCCTCTCGAGAGTTAAAGCCTCACCTTGAAAGACTTATGTTGGGTTTAAATGCTATTTAGGGTAATTGTTTTCTTAAAGCAACGGTGCTCTAGTTATGCAATTTAACACTGGTGCTCTATATAGCATCCATTTAGCACATTCTAGCCACTTATATCTCACTATCCAAACATTAGATGAGGTGAGATATTAAATGGTTCCCTTTATACTTTTGTATTTGCATTATATTAGGCATAGTTCTGAAAGTGTAATTGCATTACCAATGTGAGGTTTTATTCTCATGCTTAAACGTTCTGACTCAAAATAACTAATTTCATTAGATTGAGCAAAACAATATTCTTTTTAGTTTGACTGTAATGAGTTAGACATTTTATAAATGTGATTTGTCAATGTTCCTACCTTCCATACCTTTAATCAGATGATGATTTTCTTTGAGTGGGCCTTTATAAATACATGGTATATATTGACAGTTTCAACAATTTAGTTAAGTCATAAGGTCGAAGCAATGAGTGTTTTATAAATTCTTCTTTTGTAACGTTTGCAAATTCATGCACAAGATTGTACTTTATAGTTGGAATTGGATTTGCGTTATCTCATTGTTCTTAAAACTTCAGATTTGGTTTTCTTCAGACAGCACAGTTACAAATGACTATTTGATATATCATGTAATGTGCATATCACACATATTGATTTTTCAAATTGTATTTTGTTTTGTATTGCTGGAACCTTTTTAAAGTATAAAGTACTTTTTAAAGCTGTAAGAAGGAACATCTATGTGTGTGATATATGATTTGTATAATGTTGCTACCAGCACTAATTTCTGAATAAAATATATTTTATGCTCATCATTCACATCTATAATCATTCAGCCCCCATGAGTATTGATGATTATGTTGTGTTGCTCAACTTCTCAATTTTTTTTGAAGGCTCTTGCCTTCACTACTTTTTATCTTTTCTCCTTGAATCTTGTCAATTTCATGTGTATTCAGTTTCTATGTGCTTTATAAATTCTCAGTCTTTGCCTGTATCATCAAAGTCTAATTTCACCAGAGATCTCCTGCACTCCAAGCTTATAAATAAATATCATTATTCTATTTTGGCAGGCTACAATCACACAAAAAATTGACATTTGAAAGCTGTACCCTCAGAATTCAGAGGTACCCTTTGCTTTGATGTATTCTACATAACCCAGTGCCACATTTCTAGCACAGTTATGTATTTGCATTTGAATACAGTTATGAGCTTTGCAGAATTTTGTGCAGCCATTTCAAATCATACCTTCACTCAATTATCCCAGATTTTGTGTTTTTATGTGGTAAAATACCATTATGTATACGTCTAAACCTACCTGATCTCCCGGTTGCTAAACACTTTAACTCCCCCGTCCCATTCCCAAACCAACCTTTCTGTCCTGGGCCTCCTCCATTTTCAGAGTGAGACCCAGCGCAAATTGGAGGAACAGCTCCTCATATTTCTGTCTTTTTACCTCTTTTTCACACAGAGAGTTGTGAGTCTGTGGAATTCTCTGCCTCAGAGGGCGGTGGAGGCCGGTTCTCTGGATACTTTCAAGAGAGAGCTAGATAGGCCTCTTAAAGATAGTGGAGTCAGGGGATATGGGGAGAAGGCATGAACGGGGTACTGATTGGGGATGATCAGCCATGATCACATTGAATGGCGGTGCTGCCTCGAAGGGCCAAATGGCCTACTCCTGCACCTATTGTCTATTGTCTATTGTTTGCTTTGTTGTTTCCTTCTCCAAAATATGAAATGATCTATTCCATATTTTCCTTGATTTCCTTCCCTTTGTCTCGTTTTCACACTTACATTTCCTTATCTTTGTATCTCCCTCTTCCCTGATTCAGTCTGAAGAAGGGTTTCAACCCAAAACGTCATCCATTCCTTCTATCCAGAGATGCCGCCTGTCCCGCTGAGTTACTCCAGCATTTTTGTATCTAACTTCGGTTTAAACCAGCGTCTCCAGTTCCTTCCTGCAACCCTGATGTGTAACTGGATTTATGCTGACTGTCACAGTAACATTGCCACATGAGCAAGAGTAAGATTGAAAAATAATGGTAATTTAAAATTAATATTGCAAGGAATTTTATACAAGTTTGTAAATGTTCATAATTCATAAAGTTAAGATTAAAATGTTTCGGGACAGGAAGGTTTAATATGCTATTCGATTTTTCAGGCAGGCTTGACTCTTGACCCAGAAAGCTGAACAAGGTTGAACTCTTAACTAGGTAATCTAAATTCAAGTCCCAAAGTGCTGATTAACATTCTCAGTCAGTCCTTAGATACAAAATTTCTTCAATCCGAAATTGGTTGTATATTACCAGATTTGTTAATTTCTATTTGTGTTTTGGGCTCCGTTTAATAAAGGCACTCGGAATATCAATGTAAGTATTAGCGCTCTACATTCACACTGATGGAACTGGCTGTCTTTAAGTCAGTCGATCTAACAATGAACTTTAATAGGTTTGTTGTTTGTTTGTGTTTAACCAGGACAACAAATGGATGGGAAAATACCATCTAAAATTGGATAGATTTGTTCAATTATAGTTGAGCGAAAGGCATGATGCGATGAAACTTATAAGAAAGAGAGCAGAAAAACAGCACAACAAATTGCTAGATTTTGTTGCCAGTTGTAATATCAATGTGCTCAGTTATTTCTTTTCAATTGTTGTGCACAGAGGCAGCCAGTGGCAGATCAAACCAATGATCTTTGGTGAATAAAAACAAAATCGTGTTGTTTTATTTTACAGCATCTGAACTAATACAGTAGAATGGTGTTTCAACCAAACAACCCATCCACTATCCCACTTGGTTCATGGAGTCAAAGACTTTTGTAAGATTGATAAAGACCACGTATAATGGTTGGTGCTACTCCCTGCATGCCTCTTGGAGTGATATGTGGTGAGGATCAAGTGGAGTGAGGCAGTCGAGAGAAGGAGTGGTGTGAGAGATTTAAAATGTACCCATTAGCTTGGGGTCAGATTATTTTCACTGTCAAATGAGCACCTGAGAGGAGGAGCAGCATGGGGAACTTAAAAATCAGGCGTTAGTCTCCCACATTGACTGCTCCTTGTGGTGTACAAAAGGACACAGGCATGAGGGGAGCGGCCATTTTGGGAGCAGCCCGCTTTGGGAGAGGCTGTGTGTTGATGTGGAGTCAAGTCAAGAGTGTTTTATTGTCATGCTAGATTAAGTGGGACCCGTTGGGTCTCATGTTCACATGGGAGGGCTAGTCTCACAATGCAATATTCCACCCCTCCATCAATTCCAATATTGGTGGCCAGTGTGGGGGGGGGGGGGGGTTCTGGAGCGCTAATATAAGTGTTGTGGTCCGAATGGATTATTGGGCTGGCAGCTCAGTCATTCAGGACCGGTCGGCTGGCAGCTCAGTCACTCAGGCCTGATGGGCTGGCAGCTCAGTCACTCAGGCCTGGTGGGCTGGCAGCTCAGTCACTCAGGCCTGGTGGGCTGGCAGCTCAGAAACTGCCAGAAATTCTGCCCAAAACAGGTGAGAGACTCTGTGAGAGAGAAGGGGGAGAGGGTGGAGAATCAATTTTAGACATTTTTCCCATTTTTCTGCAGATCACAGCAATAAAGGAGGAAAGTCTATCTTGGCCTGGGTCTCACAGGAGCCAATGAAGGGAGGGAGAAAATGTTTTAATATGGAAATTGCCAGGTTCTTAATTAATACAGGGTTCTAAGATTATGGGGCGAGGCAGGAGAATGGGGTTGAGAGAGGTTGATCAGTGATGTTTCTAATGGACTCTCTTTTCCTGGTTATTCTTTTGTCCTTCATATGTTAATAAAATGTCTTTCAATGATTTAACTTAATCATCTTCTGGTGATACACCGTGACTATTTTCCTTCCAAATTTCCCATTTTTAAATCCCTCTGCACTTCTTATACTCTTCATAGCCCCCCACCGCCCCCCCCCCCCCCCCACCCCACCCTACCTCCCACCCATTTTTAGTTGTCCACATCAGCCCGATATTAATTTCTCTTTATCCAAATCTCAACATGCCTCGACATCCAGGGTTCCCTGTACTTGTTATCATTGGCTTTCATTCTCAGGGGAACAAGATGGCCTTGAACTCTTGTTGTTTCTCCTTTGAATCTTTCCCGCTGTGCTGACATAGACTTAGCTGCAAATAGATGCTGTTTCTGTCTACTGTTAGTTTGCCATTAGCTACTTTTGTCAGTTTGCCTGCAAAAAAAACTATGAAATGCCAGGACTGACTCTTGCAAGACCTCCAGCTGAATTATACTGTACATTTGGAATTTGGAATTTCAGTAACTCCTTTATATTACTGTCATGTTTCTCAGTTTCTGACCTAAATAAATTGAAGGAATGCTCATGTACCAAATTGCAAATCTCAAATGTATAAAACTTTCAAGCTACCATCACTTTCCCCCTTATCAATTCATTTAATCACCTTGATATTTTCACACCTCGCCATGAGAATTGATTCAAGTCTAATTGCAAGTTTTCTCATCGTTACAATAACATTTTCCTTCCATATCATAGCTATCCTCCTCTCTTATAAATAGAAATCAGGCTGTACAATATTACCAGATAACATCTGTCACACAAATGAGTACATATTTACACACTTCACTGTTCTTCATTTTCTCTTTCTACTGATTATTTTCCTAGATTGAGGGATATTTTTCATTTGATTTTAATGATTGTCACCAGATTATTGTCAGATTTGGCCTGCTCTTTATTCCCTTTATCATATCTGTACAAGTCTGTCTCGGAGGGCGGTGGAGGCTGGCTCTCTGCATGCTTTCAAGGGAGATTTAGACAGAGCTCTTAAAGATAGCAGAGTCAAGGGATATGGGGAGAAGGCAGGAACGGGGTACTGATTGTGGATGATCAGCCATGATCACATAGAATGGCGGTGTTGGCTCGAAGGGCCGAATGGCCTACTCCTGCACCTATTGTCTATTGTCTATACACTGTGACTGGCTAGATTGTAATCATGGATTGTCTTTCCTCTGACTGGTTAACACGCAACAAAAGCTTTTCACTGTACCTTGGATCCCGAGATAATAAATAAAACTAGACTAAACAAGGAATAGGATTGTGAGTGAGGTCCACTCACAAAAGGTCAAAACCCGTAGGGTGTATAGACTGTGAAACAAGTGAGATAAAGAAAGAGAATTGCCTGCGGTCAGTCCCTTTGAACAAATGGGAATTATTTATTTCCTAAATGTCAGCAAATTAAAGGATTATAAGAAAAGGAACCACAATACTGACCTCAATATACTGAACTTGGAAGATGCCTGAAGGTAGTTGGTGGGGAAGATGGTTCATGGCTGTAATGGGACAAAGGTTTGATCAAATAGGCCAAATAGAATCCTTTTTTGTCAGGAATGAAGCTTACATTTTAGATTACATTTTGCGTACCTATGCAAGGGTTGATTTGATGGGATATGAGAAAAGGAGGGAGATCCAGTCATTATACTCCATGTCAGAACTAACAAAGTTGCATAATGTGGGCAATGGCTGTTGTTTCAGACTTGGTACCATGTGGTAGAGACAAAATTAAGGAACGAGAACTCAAAGTCCAAATTATTATTATCTGGCAACATGTAAATTGATAAAGAGAATCGTTGGCATGGTGGCAGAGCGGTAGAGTTGCTGCCGTACTGCGCCAGAGGCCCGGGTTTCATCCTGAGCACGGGTGCTTGCCCGCTCAGAGTTTTTTCTACTTTCTCCCCGTGACCTTCGTGGGTTTTCTCCGAGATATTCGGTTTCCTTCCACACTCCAAAGACATACGGGTTTGTAGGTTAATTGGCTTGGTATAAATGTAAATTGTCCCTAGTGTGTGTAGGATAGTGTTAATATGCGGGGATTGCTGGTCGGCGTGGACTTGGTGGGGCCGAAGAATCTGTTTCCGCGCTGTACATCTAAACTCAACGAAAAAGGGACCAAGGAGAAATCAGTTTCATGCAGTAGTGGCATCAGACTGGGGAAAGAAACTACGGGTTCATTTAATGCTACCTACTGGCAGTGTATTTGTACTTGTCCATAAGAAACGGGCTAGCTTTAGGATGATAGAGAGTGGCATGTTCAGTGACAAAGTAGTACTGAAATGTTTTTTTTTTTAAAAAGAGGGATGGAAGGTGAACTGTCAGGAAGAGAGAGTGTCACCACAGGTAAAAGATATGGAAATTTAGAAAAAAAGAAAAGAATGAAATATGTGAGCAAAAGTTAAAATTGAAAGACAGGTTAGGGTGATTGGAGGAACAGCAGATGCTGGAATCTTGAGCAAAACGCAAATTGCTGGATTTACTCAGCAGGTTCGGCAGCATCTGTGGAGGGAATGGATGGGTGAGGTTTTGGGTTAGGTCAATTCCTCAGATTGTTAAATCACTGAAGAAGGGTCCCAAACCAAAACATTGCCTATCCTTTTCCTCCTCAGTGCCCGAGTTACTCCAGCATTTTGTGTTAATACAGATTTGGTCCAGATAAGTATTATTTAAACAAAATCATTGCATATTCAGTTCAGAGAATAAGCCATATTTGAGTCAAAGCTGCAAGATAGTCAGAAACTGCAAACATTAGCAACTGAAAAGAACTCCAGGAAAGGCAGGGGAAAAGTTGGAATGGAAGCAATGACCTTGGTGATAAAGAATACAATTATTTCATAATGAGTGTCTGTATCGGTAAGGGATTAGCAGGCGGCAGAGTTCATGGATAGATTTAAATAAGAAAGGCTTTAAGACTCAGAAGGGAATGTGTAGAATTCCTTTGATAGCAGCCAAGATGTGCTGGAGTGCACAAATGCAGAAATTATACAGGCACGTCGCAAAGGCAAAATGTTTTTTTAGTTATATTTTTAACTCTCATTAAGTTGGCAGGGGCAGAAAAACTAGCATCTGCAAGGTAGTGAGTTACTCAAGTGTGATCATGATGATTTTTTTCAATAAAATGCGAGGACATTTTACATTTGCTAAGTTTCAATGAGCCAGATTTAGTTAACTGCTTAACAAGGCATGAATATTTATCTTATACCAATCGTGAGATGATTGAGTTTAATGTGGTGTTGAAAGGAGAAAGTAGCTTGCAAGATCATATATTTAAATTAGACTATTCATGGTAAAGTGGAACATTCTGTTCCTGGGTAAAAGGCTTCCCACCGGGCCGCCCGTCCAGAAGGCTTCCCGCTGGGCGGGGACTGGGACTATTGAAGCGCCTTGGTCTCGATGCCTCCCGGATGGCCACGGAGAAGCCCGGGTCGAAGCCCGACCGGGGCCTCGCAGGTCGGACGGAGGAGCCTCACCTCGTGGGTCGGCCAACGGAGCACACAACTGGGACCCGGGTCAGCACCATGGATGCCTCAGGAGAGGACCCAGCAGTGTTAATGGGAAGGTCGGTGCGGTGGCCAACCAACTGACGAGATGGACACGTGAAGTGAGGATGTCACTGCCGAGGGAAGGAACGAAGGAACCCGGCATGGGAGGACTACTGTGAGGGAGGGGGAAGAGCAATGGGGACGTGGCGTGGGGGGACTGCTGTGAGAAGGGGTGAAGAACAATGGATAATGGGGACATGGCGTAGGGGGGACTGCCATGAGGGGGGGTGTAGAACAATGGATAATGGAGACGTGGCGTAGGGGGACTGCTGTGAAGGAAGGGGGAAGAACAAAGTGGGAACTGGCGCAGTGGGGGGGTAAATTTGTAACTTTGTAAGCGCCCGCCTATTGCGATTGCACTGTGACTTGTCGCATGTGCCAAAAAGTTTACATTCATTCGTTCATTCATTCAAAAGAAGACGTGGAAGGTAGTGAAAAACAAATTTATGATATTGAATATGTTTATACACCAAAGGAGCAAACGTTCAGTTTGCAAAAAAAACACAGAAAAGCATATTAAAAGCTGAAGCTCCAAATTACTTTGAAAGAGTGTAAAAGGCAAAGCAAGCAGATGTATCTTCCTTTGAAAATTGAGTCCAAAACTGGATGCAGTACTGCAATTGTATTCCATTACCATCCTGTAAAGTTGAATGAAAATTTGCACTTTTTGTCACCTTGAAATTTACCTCAACATATTGTCAGCCGTATCACATGTTGCACCTGTATGCTGACTTTTTTTATGATGACCCGATTATCTTTATTCCACATCACTAATCTCAATGATGGATAAAAAAGTGGTGGAGTAACTCAGCGGGTCAGGCAGCATCTCTGTAGAAAAAGGATAGGTGATGGTTCTGGTCGGAACCCTGTTTCAACCTCACCCTGTTTAAATAATAATTTGTTTTTTCATTCTTGCTTCCAAAGTAGATAACTTGATCTTTTTCTCAGGTCTGCTGTCTCACATCTCCAGCAACTCAGTTTCAATCCTGAAATGCACTCTGTGTGGAGTTTTCAAGTTCTTCCTGCGATCGTGTGGATTTCCCCCTGGTGCCCCAGTTTCCTACTGCATCCATTATCATTATCACCATAACTCGAGGGTAAGATCGCCTTAAAATGGCTTGGTTGGTGGGGTACAGAAGAAGAATTTACAATTTCAGAACTTCCATGATTTCTGTTTTGTTCTATCTTGGGGGTTGCTCAGTGGCTCAGGAGTAGAGTTGCTGCCTTACAGCTCCAGAGACCCAGGTTAGATACTGACTTTTGGGTGCCGTCAGTACAAAGTTTGTACGTTCTCTCTCTGAAGCACGGGTTTTCTCCAGGTTCTCCAGTTTCCTCCCACTGTCCAAAGACGTACAGATTTCTAAGTTAATTGGCTTCGGTAAAATTGTCTCCAGTGTGTAGGACAGTGTTAGTATACAGGGTGATCGTTGGTCGGCGAGGGCCTGTTTCTGCGCTGTATCTCAAAAGTCTAAAATATCTATTTACCCCTGTGTTTGGTTCAGCTGTTCAACCTCAAGATCACATTGTGGCAATAACCTTTTCTCATTCCTGACAATGGCATACTCGTGAGAAAGGGTCTTAAAGAATTCATTGTTTTTTACACAATGTTGGAAACGTTTAGGAAATCAAGTAGCAAATGTGGGGAGTGAAGCAAATTTAATGTTTAGATTAATAACTTCCAACAGTGCTGGAAACATGGAAATAAACAAATATTTGAGATACGAGGGAAGCTCGGTCAGGGCAGAAGTTGGGGCGGTTAGAAGGATGGAGGGAATATTAGTGCCAAAGAAGTCCTAGGCACTGACCATCTCCAGCTGGAGAGAGAATACACTGACATCCAATGTGATTACCATCACCTGAGATCATGGGAAAGTGAGGTTTATGAGGTTGTGTTAGTGAGCGGTTCACCAACAGAACAGATGATATGAGTGTGGAAACAAGGAAGTGCAGATGCTGGTTTACAAAAAAAAGGAAAAGATTACTGGAGTAACTCAGTGGCAGGGTTAAGCAGCATCTCTGGAGAGCATGGATGGGTAGTGTCACGGTTCGGAACCCTACTTCAGACTTCTTCAGAATGGATGATAGTGCTGGTAACAAGAGCAGAGAAAATGAAAGTTTGAAACTATCAAAATAATTTTCTTGGACAATTTTCTGTTTTTATTTCAATTTTCCCAACATCCGAAAAAAAAACATTGTGTTTGTACATTAATCTTATTTTCTTGTTAAAATACTATATAAAGCTAGGAAGTGTAAAATCCACCTGACAGTTTTGTCTTTCCATATGACTGAGTAACTTGCATTTAAATTGTGCCTCAGAATATTACATAGCATTCAGTGAAGTAACTTTGGGAGTGGAGAATGGCTATAATTTATAAATATCATTTTGCACACATTGAGCTCATAATGGCAAAACTGTCAATGTTCACTGCTATTACTGTTAAATACCCTATTAATATTTTGTACATGTTGTTTGGAGTAAGAGGTTCGAATGAGTTCTTAATGGCAGAATAAATTATACTTAGAAATCTGGCTTTTGTGTGCAGTTCTCTTCACATATTTCAAATATAACCCATTTTGAGTTTTTAATTTAACAGTTATTCATTGTATTTCCGCTTCTCCATTAAACTTGTAAAAATAGAACATAGAACAGTACAGCACAGGAACAGGCCCTTCAGCCCTCAATGTCCATGTTGAACATGATGGAGAGTTAAACTAATCTCTTCTGCCTGAATGTGATACTGGGGGTAGATTTTTGATTAATATGGGTGTCAGAGGTTATGGGGAGAAGGCAAGGGTGTCAGAGGTAATGGGAAGTCGGCAGGAGGGTTAGGAGGGAGAGATAGATCAGCCATGATTGAATGCCGGAGTAGACGATGGGCCGAATGGCCTAATTCTACTCCTATCACTTATGACCTTATAAACAAAGTTCCATAATGCTGCAACATGACTTCCTGGCTGTTCTTTTCAATGCCTTGACTGATGAAGGCAAGCACACCATATGACTTATTTACTTTTCCATCTGCTGAAAGGTATTTTGCAGGGAACTATGGACTTGAACCACCAAATGCCTCTGTTCGTCAATGCTGTTACGGTCTTTGCACTAACTGTGTGCTTTCCTCTTACATTCCTCCTCCCAAAATGCAACACCTCACATTAGCTCAGATTAAACCTTATCAGCCATTTCTCCACTCATTTAGATTTTAGACGTTACTTTTGACTTTAGAGATGGCCTCTTTACTGTTAAGTTTTCTTCTGAAACATTTGCTCCATGACTTTGCCTGTGTCTCAGGAAGATACGAAGATCTTCATCAAGATCCCTGCAATCTTCTCTCTGGCCTCTTTCCATTAGGTCTGAGGGACCTATCCGCACTTAATACTCTTCCAGAACCTAAACACCACCTCCATCTTGATCACAAACTGCCCTTGCCCTTACCTGGCCTTCTTGATCTCAAACTGCTTCGTATTCCCCACATTAATCTCACTGTCCTTGTCCTTGGTGAATACAGATGAAAAGTATTTGTTTAATTTTGCATCTGTATCTGACTAGAAGCATAAACTCTATCCTTGACTGGTCCGACTTTCTCCCTGGTTACCCTCCTAGTTTTTAATATTCCAGTCTTTTATTTTAAGCTCTATGAAATGTTTAAGGTATTACTTCAAAATTGCCTTTCTGGTTTGCAGCATGTGTTTGGCGTTTCAGTAATTTGGAGGTCATTACTGTTGCTAAGTGTTCAGAACCCTCTTGAAGTGATGTAAGAAACCAGGAGGCTTTAGAAGGGAAAAGTGTATGACAGAGCTGTGATTACTCTGGTTTAGCAACAAGCATTAATACTTTGCTGGTAATCAGTTAGTGAAGCCAGTGACCAGATAAATAGTTTGAATAATATTAATTGTCCATTCCACATTTTGCAACCATATTCAAGATTGTTGATATTGTGCTTAAAGCAAGACCAGAAAACTTCTCAATGTGTGAGAGCCATTATATTTATTCTGGAGCAATAATTAGCTTTGAAACACATTGGTCGGCAGATGGTGAGAGGCATTAATGAAGGGGTCCCCATACAATAAAGAAAATGTCTTTGAAGGTCGTTTTAACTATTCATTGGGTGCTAGTTGAATCAAAAAAGGACCATTGCAATTTACAGACCAGAGCGATGGTGAGCAATTTCTTATCGTGCACTCAGAGAAGGAGATTACGGGCTGAGTTCCAAATTTGTGAGGCCTGCATCATAGAAATGAGGAACTCGTTAGTGAAGTGAGAACCATTTCATTTGTAGGTGGTCTGCAAAGGACAGAGCAAAGCTGAATATTTTAATTACCTTTTCATTCTGTGCAGTTCAATTGGGAATTGATGAATTATAGTGTGAAAACTGTATTCATTTAGATCCCTGTTCCCATGTAGGATAATCGCATTTGCTTCACTATCATGTCTTTCCTGCATGAATAATTTCTCAGCCCTCCTATTGAAGCCAGGAGGAAGTGCATGGGGTTACCCAGAATACATCAAGGCCCTGTCATTTAGCTGGATATGAATAGTGTATTTGCATTGGAGACATGCAGCTTATTTCTTGAAGAGAATGGAGACAGCAGGAGGATGCCACATACCTACATAATTCAAATGACCTTTCCAACCCAGTTTCCTCATTTGAAGCATTTACGTTGAGAAGCATGATCATTTATTTCTAAGGTGTTTAGTTTAGTTTAGAGATAAAGCGTGGAAACAGGCCCTTCGGCCCACTGTGTCGGCACCGGCCAGCGATCCCCACACACTAACATTATCCTAGTGACACACTCGGGACAATTTATATTTTATACCAAGCCAATTAACCTACAAACCTGTACATATTTGGAGTAAGGGCGGAATCCGAAGATCTCGGAGAAATCCCACTCAGGCCACGGGGAGAACGTACAAACTCCGTACAGACAAGCACCCGTAGTCAGGATCAAACCCGGGTCCCTGGCGCTGTAAGGCAGTAGCTCTACCACTGCAATACCGTGACGCCCTGTTCTGACATCCGATGAAATTTTAAAATAATAATCTGGGTATTTGTTCACAAGATTATAATTTTCATGTGCATCCGTTTTCTCATGGTCACTTTTCTACCCTTCCACCGTCAGGCCTCACTGACCTGAACCAGTGTTTAATATTGCCTTAATATACAAAATATACACTATTCACTCCGCAGACTTGACTAGGGCCAGGGAGCAACTCATTCAATCCAACATGTTAACAACTGTTTGGAATTTGGGTACCTGTCTGAGGACACGATTCCCATTGTGAAAGGCGCTGCCATAACTTAAAAGAGTACGAGAGAATAGAACAATGGAGCACCAGACAGTTGCTGCCTCACAGTACCTGAGACCCAGGTTCAATCTTGACCTCGGGTGCTGTCTGTGTGGGATTTGCACATTCTTTCAGTGACTGCATAAGTTTCCTCCAGGTGCTCTGGATTACTTGCCCTTCCCAAAGATGTGCGGGTCTGTACACTAATTGGCCGTGGGAGAATTGCCCCTCCATGTAAGGTGTATGAGAAACCGCTATAACATCGAGTTAGTGTGAATGGGTGATCAATGGTTGGTGCGGATTCGGTGGGCCGAAGGGTCAGTTTCCATGCTGTATCTCTAAACTCGTTAAAGGTGAGGTACATGACGGTTGGTAATTTGATTATATTTGAAGCAAAAGGTCAGCATTTTTTCGGAAGTAAATTAAACGGTTTGGTCAGGAAATATGTTGATTATCTCATTGTACTGAACTCAGACATTAGATGATATAAGTAGACCATACAGTGTTCTGTTGACATGCTGACTGTTGTCCCATTGTTTCAATTTCCGAATTGGAGGTGATCTGACTGATGGTACTCCAATCACAAGTGTCTGCTTCCTGCTGTCCCTATCATCCCCTCTGAATCAATTCTATTCTCTAACCAGGGCTCTTCTCATGATGAAGAAGATTGAGTGTCTGAATTGGTGGAACGGGATGAATGTCACTGCTCTTAGTAATGTGAAAGTACGGTTAGCACAGTGGCATGGCGTTCGAGCTGCTGCCTTGTGATGCCAGAGAACCAGGTTCAATCCTGACTATGGGTACTGTCTGTATCTAGTCTGTATGTTATCCCTGTGACCATGTGGGTTTTCCCAGGTGCTACGGTTTCCTCCCACTCTCCAAAGACACATAGGTTTGTTGGTTAATTGGCTTTGTTAAAAATTGTAAATTGTCCTTACTGTGTAGGATAGTGCCAGTGTATTGGGTGATCATTGGTCGGCGCAAACACGTGGGCCAAAGGACCTGTTTCCATGCTGTACCGCCAAAGACTGAAACAGTTTCTGTTTATTCATTTTTGGAATCATGAACAGAACCTGCCTCTATTGCCCAGATTGAATTGCCCTTGAGATGTTGGTGGTGAGTTGCCTCCATGAACTACTGCAGTCCTTCTGATGAAGGTACTTCCACAGCTCTGCAGGGGAAGGATTTCCCATTCACCCTCCATTCTTCCCTCCTACTTTCTGGGGAGAGGAAATGGGAGCCTGTGTTGACACTTTGAAAAGACTTAGAAAAAGGTAATCGGATGATTAAGACGCAGTTTATAGTGATGCCACTGTGCAGATAAAATGATGATGCCCTGTGTAGAAGAAATCAACATAAATAATGTCATCACAGAGAAACAATTAGTAAACTTGTTTTGGCTGATTCCTTGTACCCTCTGCCTGAGGGGCAGTATAGACTTCATTGAATTCCTGTCCATCGGGAAGCGGTTGGTCTTCCCCAAACTGGTAGACCTTCCATCATTCCTGACAACTCAGCAATGGAGTTGTATGTTAAAGAGTCAAAGCTTTAGAGTCAAAGAGTGACACAGGTTTGAAATCAGCCGTTCGGTCCAAACTGACCAAGGTGCCCCATCTGAAGCTAGTCCTGTCTGCCCGCGTTTGGCATGTCCTCCTTTAAAAACTGAAAATATTGTGAAGTAAGTGAGGTTCATTTATAATATTTCCTGCCTGTTAAAATCAGGCAGTTTGGTTATTTCTGGGCATGATTGAAGTGACTCTTCACTTAGGCCTATAAAAAAATCAGAGAGCAACATGAGAAAGAACATCTAAAACATGATCGAGCGATGAAATTGCCAGGGGATTGTGGTGTTAAGCCCGTAGGTTACACTGTGTTATTAGATATTGGGCAATGCACGCACACTGGAGCAGAAAATACTCTCACAGCTCATCCGCTTGACTGACTTTGATACATCTATGGATGAAGAACTTCTTAAAAGATGATTACCTATTTGACAGTCTGCTTTTGCAATTAGAGATTGTGCTATTTGGTTTTGCACACTGTAGTTTTCCTTGCCTATTCTTTTCTTCCACTTTTCTGGGTTATTTTTGGTTTATGCTGATATTTAACGAGCACGAAGGCTATAGATGAGAGATTGAGAATCGCTTAGATTGTTTACCGTGCCACCGTGGGTGAAACGGCATGAAATTGGTTTGATAAGTGAACGGTAAGCAGAATTTATGCGGTTCCTCAGATATTCACTCTGTATCCATCGCGGCACTATTTACAGATGCTTCCGCACATACCTGACATGCCATTTGTCCTGAATGACTCCACTCCATTTGATGTTCAGTCTGCTGCCTGGTGACCTGCAGAAAGCATCTGGCGAAGAGACTATACTCCTGCATAATTGGAGATATCCTCAACGTGAAGCCTCACCAGATCTGTCTGACAGGAACAGTCTATCTTCATGATTTTTTTTGTTCCCGACTCCATTTTCTTACTTGAAAGACTGCTTTTGCAGAATCCATTTAGACAAGTAATATTAGTAGTGTGCCAACAAGTCAGTTCAAATCTATAAAACTGTATTGAGCTTGGTCATAAAATCCAATAGCACTTGCGCCTCTATATTTGCTGACCATCATTTCTGCCTTCTCAGTACAGGTCAGGGCAGCAGCTGTTATGAAACCAATTCTCTGGAGCTAAGGCTGATGTAATTTAGCGTAAACTAGATTGAAGATGATAGAGGAGGTATGACGTAAGGGCTTTTTAGCTCAAGGTAAAATAAAAGACTCATATCATATCTGTTGAAGATGGATGGGGCTAATCAATCTGCAACTGGTCTCAGTGACTATAAGGTGAGGTTCTCAGATTTGACACCAATGTTTGGCAACCAATAAACTTTCTTGAGACTGACCTTGTCCGAAACACTAAAAACTAAATGTTATTGCCCTGCTTTTCTACTTGGGGCGATAACCTTATTACCTGTATGTAATCATGTTGGATTTGTCATTTTACACTCTTTTCTCTGTCTACAAACGTTGAAGAAAAGTCATTGGTTTTTTTTCAGACACATCTTTGTAACAATTCTGGAGCATTCTAGTGTGGCCAGAGTTCCTGTGTGATTGATTGGCCTGTATATAATGGGCCTGTCCCACTTTGACGATTTTTAGGCGACTGTCATAGTCGTAGCTGGTCACCGAAAAAGTGGTGACTGGACTAATGGGCATATCCCACTTAGACAATTTTTTAGGCGACTGCCGGCGAATATGACAATGGAATTCACCGAAGTCAGTAACTTGCTGATGTGCACACTTCAATCACTTGAGAGTGCAGATGCTAAGAGTTATTGTATCTAACATGTGCACATTAGACACAATAACTTGAACAATTCCTCTCCATTGATATTAATAATGTGATGAAACAAAAGTTACAAGGACTATTTGTTCTGTTTATGAACAGCAGAGTATTTGTCATTTCATTATGTAGATGTAGCAGTGATATTTATATAATATGATCACATTTGTTGATGCATGTAATATCTGATAGCTTTGTAATGTATGCCAAGTTCACTAGAGATTTGCCTAACTGTTTTTCATAAAGACAGTAATTGCCCGGAAATTCATTCCCAGTTGGTAGAGCTAAATGTCCCAACGTCATAGCATTGGAGAATGGTAGTGACTCCAAAATTCAAGGCAATTAATTAATGCTGGAGGTTAATTCTCGACATTGATGTTAGCATTTCATGCTTCTGACCAATTTTGAGGCAATGGACAAATTCTGGATGGTTATTCTTATTGTGGCCTATTTTCCTTTTGCTTCTGGCAGCATGACAGGTCTTTTCCAAATTGCTTTGTGACCATTATTGTCTGGACTTGCTAATTATTTTCAAACTCCCTGGAAATGTCCTGTTGCTATGTATATAGATTCATTTGTTTCCTCTATGATTGCTTTGATTTTTGTGCAGCTTTCTCCACAGCATCAGAATGTACATATGTGTCCCTTGACGATTACGATCTATTTTTAACATCCCACTTTCCTTTCCAATTGACAACCTGTTAAATATGAAGAGTGTGCAGTTACTGTATTTCAATTAAGTGTGTCAAATAATGGACAAATAAAAACAAGCACATTATTAGCAAATGTACTCATGCACAACAATTGGTATAATTCAAATATAGTGCTGTTGCGTTATACAAGGGTTGATTCATATCAATTTACTCTACTTTAATCCTGTGCTGTTTTGTGAGGGAGCTTGCATTTTTTCTTTTGTGTCTTTGCATGTCGATTGAAAAATACTCCCAAAGCAACTCATATAAAATTAGTTGCACTGCAGTGACCATAGAAGCACATGCAGTTGTCATTTTACAGATAAAAATCCCGTAACGTTTAGTGAATAGATCAACGTGATCCATATGAATTCCCAATCACAGATAAAGTACTGGAGACTATTTAATCCATTGTGCCTCTTTGAACGAGTTATTCAATTTTTCTCACTTCTCTGCCCTTTTGCCGTGGTCAGGCAGCTTTTCCGTCAAAGCCTTTACCTAATTCCCCCCGGTAAATTGTTATTGCATCTGCTTCATTAGAGTTCAGTGCCTTACGCTGGAAAAAAAAGCTTGGGGCATTTTATATAACAGAACAGCAACTATTGATGCCATGAAGCAATTACTATGTGCGTGCAGAGTGCCATTTTCTCAAGGCTGCTTCACATCCATGCAAGCTCCCTACAACACTGTTGGCCATGTTTAAAGGTGTGTTGCTTTTGTACTGGCCTTCACTGTGCAAAAAGGCCACAATATCATTGTCTTTTGTTCTTTAGCAAGTTGATTGATCACATTATATGAATAAGATGAGTGCACAGAGTCTGGAATAGATAGGGTGAATGCACAGACTCTTTAACCCAAAGTAGGGGAATCAAGAAGCAGAGGACATAGAATTAAGGTGAGAGGGGAAAGACTTATTAGGAACCTGAGGAGCAACTTTTTAATACAATGGGTGGTAGGTGGATGGAATGAGCTGCCGGAAGAGGTTGTTGAGGTAGGTACTACCACAACGTTTAAAATGCATTTGGTCAGGTACATGGATAGGATAGGTTTAGAGGGTACAAGCCAAATGCATTATGCTTGGTATGGGACATTATGGGCAAGTTGGGCTGAAGGGCCGTTCCATGTTGTATGACACCATGACTCCATTATTTTTCCAATTTAGAGGGTGAGGATAAAATGAACACAGTGAACGATTTTCAAAATTAACGCGCTATGATGTTTCTGTGACATTTTGGCAATTCCCAAAATAGCAATCCTTTGAATGTCTGATTAATTAGTGCCAAATTACTCATTTGATATCTGAGGCCCCACTCTCCAGGAATGGAGTTTGGAAGTAATTTCAAAGAAGACATGTGAAGCCATCAAAAGGATGATCCCAATTCTCTGTACTGGACGCAAATGCCTGTAGTGAAAGCAAATTTGTGTTTTTAACAGAAGTTCTATGAGCGACTTTAACTTGGATGCATTTGAGTTGATATCATTGATATTTCTTTCCTCGGAATAATTCATACACGATGAGCTTCATTTTACAACTGGAAACTTCATTAAGAACCTCTTAACATTAACAATCCATACTCATGTAATTTAATAACATGCATTATTGATAGTTATACAAATACCTTTTGGAGAATGTTAGATGGTGGTGGTTCAAAGAACTGATTAAACAATATTGAGCCATGATGAGTTATTTCATAATATAATTAAGAAATATAATTAGCTCAGCACAAAATGCTGGAGTAACGCAACCGTGGAGGAATTGTGTTGTAATTTTGGGTCAGAACTGAAGAGGAAGTCAGCCAGATGAACGGACCAGACCCAAAACATTGCCCATCCATTCCCTCCATTGATGCTGCTTGACCTGCTGAGTTACTTTAGTACTTTGTATTTTACTTAAATTTCTGGCATCTGCAGTGCCTTGTGTCTCTTCTTTGTAATTTGGTTAAATCTATTGCAAGACAAAAGACGAAAAGGCTTTGAAAAAATAAAATTTTTTGTGATACCAGAATTATATAACCATCAATATTTTGCTTTGGATACATGGAACTGCAGATGCTGGTTTAACAAATAATAAACAAAGTGCTGGAGTAACTCAGTGGGTTAGGCAGCAAGGATCCTAACGTAAAGCATCACCTATCCATGTTCTTCAGAGATGCTGCTTGACTCGCTGAGTTATTGCAGAACTTTGTGTCTTTTCTGGTATTTTGCTTTGGACAGGTTTACGAAGAGGTCCAGTTGTTGTCAGAAAGCATTTCTTTTGAATCATGATCCAAAACTGTTTCAGAGTCTTGAGCTAAGAGCAGCGAAGTTATTACTTAAAAATTAAAACTGCGATATATTTGTTCCTTTTTACTTTCTTGAGTGTTATTAAATTCTTGAAATTAAGTGTACGGTATAGAAAAAAGATTCACTGAGTTAATTTAGCTTAGCTTAGCTTAGAGACACAGCATAGAAACAGGCCCTTCAGCCACCGACTCCACGTCGATCATCGATTACCCATTCACACTCATTTTATGTTACCCCACTTTCTCATCCACACCCTGCACACTCAGAACAATTTACATAGGGCCAATTAACCTGCAAACCTGCACATCTTTTGGATGTGGGAAGAAGTTAAAGTGCCCAGAGAAAACCCACACTGTCACAGGGAGAACATGCAAACTCCACATAGACAGCTCCCGAGGTCAGAATCGAACCGGGGGTTTCTGGCACTGTGAGGCAGTGGCTCTTCCAGCGTCGCCACCGTTCTACCCAACATTAATATGTAAAGATAAATCATAATTTGTAATGGTGAGAAGAATTTTTATCTTTTTTACACGGATCAGTCAGGAGAAGAGTGGTCTGGGTACCAACGACCCAAGCCAATAAAGAATTAGATTAATAGAGAGTAAAAGGGATGGGCCCTTGAGAAAATTTGAGGCATTGTACAGGAGGCTTTCCATCTGTTGCAAAGAGACCCCAGTTTCCAAAATTATAAAGAACAAAATATATTAGAAATACAAGAAAACTAGCAGTGGACAAATTACCATGACGGATGCAACACAAATGTCTATCTCAAAACGAGCTTAAGAAGCATTTGTGAAGCCCTTCACGCATCATTTCTCTGACTTGTTAATAGTATATTAATTGTTCATTAAAAGTAAATAAAACCAGCTTACCCTATTTGGGTGATTTATGGACAAATGTGTAAGACCATGGCAGTCAATTCAGTAGACACGATGGGGGTATAATAGCGGAATCTGATTCTCTCTATTTACATCATTGGAGGCATTCTCTGCAGGAATTTGATCCTGGTGCTTTTTTTGGAATTTATTTTTTTCCAAAGGAGAGCTGGGCTAATTGTGGCATCCACTGTGCCATCTTAACTGTGATCTTAACAGGATAAAATATATCTGGGAATTTGTATCTGTGCCGCTTGAATATATTCTGCCTTCACCACAGTCCTTGGGGATAGGTATGTGACATAATGCTGGTAATGATTGCTCTAGCCTATATACAAAAAAAATGATGGTTAAATTGGGGCGGCACGGAGGCGCAGAGATAGAATTGCTGTCTTACAGCGGCAGAAACCCGGGATTGATCCTGACTATGGTGGCTGGCTCGACAGAGTTTGTACGTTCACCCCATGACCGCGTGGGTTTTCTGAGAGAGCTCCAGTGTCCTCCTATACTCCAAAGATGGACAGGTTTGTAGGTTACTTAGCTTCAGTAAGAATTGTGATTGTCCCTAGTGTGTAACATGGTGCTAGTGCGCGGGGATCGCTGGTCAGCAGAGACTCGGTGGCCCAAAGAGTCTGTTCCCGCGCTGTATCTTAAAACTAAACTAAACTAAAGTCAGCTGAATGTTTTGAAACATAAATTGATATTTACTAATTTTGCACATTAGTCTTGTAAAATTACATCCATGATTATATTTGTAATTATTGAATATTCTCACAGACTTTGCAATTTTCTCACTGTAAAATCCCTGTGAAGCTGTATTTACTTTGGTGCTGCTGGTTAATGAGTTGCTTACTGGATGAGTGTCACTCGAAGAAGATTAAATAAGCTCAGCGCTATTCAGAGCACTTGATTGTCAACCATGCACCACCTTGGAGTGCTCCTTCCCCCATAAATGTACAGCAGCTGCAGTGTGATACTCTGCAGTAGTTCTCCCAGATTTATTTAAAACTCCAATCATACAGTAATGAAGTAATGTAGTGTGGAAACAGGCCCTTCGGCCCAACTTTCCCACGCCGACCAACATCCCTTCTACATTAGTCCCACCTGCCTGTGTTTGGCCCATATCCCACAAAACCTGTCCTATCCATGTACCTGTCTAATTGTTTCTTAAACGTTCCATACACTCACCAACCTTAGTGTGAAAAGGTTACCCATCAGATTCCAATTAAATCTTTCTCCCTTCACTTTAAACCTATGTCCTCTGGTTCTCAATTCCTCTACTCAAGGCAAGAAACTGCATCTTCCTGATCTATTCCTCTCATGATTTTATACACCTCTATAAAATCACATCTATCACAGTATGGTGACATCACCAACACCAAGCCTCTCTCCAAGTCACAAACAATACTAAGTTGGAAATATTTATTGTCCTTGGATCATTATGGCTCAAAATCTCCCTATCTAATATTGATACACCAGGAATCTTGAGTAAAGCAAAAAGTACGGATGTAACAGAGTGTGTCCGGCACATCTGAGAAGGGAATGGATAAGGGACGTTTCAAGTTGGAACCCTTCTTCAGAATGATGTTTCTGGTCGACACCCTTCCTCTAAATTGAAGACATTAAGGTCTGAAGAAAGGTCATGACCAAAAGGGTTTCTGATCCATTCCCTCCACAGATGCCACCTGACCCACCTGACCCACTGAGTTACTCTAGCACTTTGTGCTTTACTCCCTTTCTAATACGAGAGTTGGATCTTCACTTAAGGACAGTGATTTAAAGCAATCACTTCTTACCTTCTCACAGAAAATACAAATTACCTTTGCTGGTGATAGACGTCATGTTTATTGAATAAAAAAATTAGTTGAGATGTTTTACTGTGTGAGATTACTGCATTGCATTATAAAAGTTATGTTGTTGTGATTGCTTCATAGTTAGATTGAATTAGAAATAAAGACTTCCAATATTCAAAAGAATAGATGATGTGATCTGGTGAGATGTTTGGCTAAATAGATGGGATGAACGATTACGTTAATTCAACTACTGTGGTTTTGTGTAGAGATGTCATATTGAATGAGGTCAATATTGGATGAGGTTGGTTGCTGTTCCATGGATACCCTCAGTAAGTGTGGTGGACCTTTCTCTTGAACTGGGGGGTATTTCGTTCCAATTCCAGCATCTGTGGAGGGAATAGACAGATGAAGTTTTAGGTCGGGATCCTTTTTCAGACACCCACCACAGATGTTGCCTGAGTTGCAGTGAGTTCCTCCAGCACTTTGTATTTTCACAATATTCTTGCATTGGCCGAGGGAAGTGAGGATGAGAGCTGAAGTGTTAAAGAAAGACAGTGGCAGATGGGTAGCCATGGGTAAACAAACAGGGAGACACCTTAGAGTCATTGGAGTGAAATATCTCACCATTACATCAGGTACACCAGATATGGAGGGACTTGGAGAAGCTGTTGAGCTTTGTAATCATCTTGAGTGTACTGATGAACCACCTTACTCAGAGAAGTAGGGAATAGCAGACCAGAAGTTGAGAGAGAAGAAACAAGGAACTGCAGATGCTGTTTTACTCTGAAGGACACAAAATGCTGGAGTAACTCAGTGGGTCAGGCAACATCTCTGCTTGACATTTGGGTTTGGGACTCTTCTTTGGTCTGAAGAAGGGTCCCAACCCGAAACGCCACCTATTCATGTTCTTCAGAGATGCTGCCTGACCCGCTGAGTTTCTCCAACACTTTGTGTCCTAAGAAGTTAAGAGATACACGTTGGTTATGAAAGGAGATTTGGAGTGTCAGGTCATAGTCAACACAAGTCAGAAAGCCCAAATCCTGTAGGGATCTAATGGTGCAATATTAGCAGGAGCTCCGTCAGGTTGTAGAACATGGTCTTGAATGTGTGCCTTTCCAGCTCCTTGGAGCCATTCACCAATTGAACCCTGGAGCCTGAGAGGGAAACAGTCTTGTGTACAGAGTCTGTGACCAATTTTCCTGAGCCTTGACTTTTATATACATGACCTGACATAGGGACAGCTGCATGTTTGTTACAGTTGAACCATTTGATCAGTGATTGTCCCCTGGATGATGACCAGTGAAACAAGTGAAGATAATGCCATTGAATGATTAAACGAGCGTGTATGAATCTCCAGCAGCAATTGCTTTTCCCTGGCATTTGCATTTTATCAGTCCAGATCTTGTTGCTTGCGGGCATGGAATGCATCATTATCTCAGGAATTGCAATTGGATGATAACACTCTGCCAACGTCACCAAACAGCCCCTCTCCTGACCCTTTGATTGAAGGAACGTTACTGCTCAACTGAAGATAGCTAATGGCAAAATTGCATAGGAAGCCTGTTTTTTTTCCCCCCTTGAAGTCTAATCCATAAAAAAAAAGCTGGTCAATATTTAGAAGCAATTAGGAATGGATGCATTTTATCCATTTTATCCCGAATTCTGATTTAAGGTCTGTAAGGATTTTTTTTTTGGCTATCATTTCTCCTACGATATTTTATCTGCCAAACAGTGAAATCCGATGATTTGCACAGAATTTTCTTAAATTTCTTTCAGCAAATCCTTTTGTAATTATTCTGCCTTTTGTGTGGAGAAAGATTTGTTGCTACGACGTTTTGTGCAGCGTATGACATTTCAGACGTGGGAGATAATGACGGTTTCAGACACCTAGTGCCAAAACTGTGGGTTTTCACTGGAAGATTGTTATTGTTTTATGATCTAATTTGAATAATTTATTCATTTATGGGGACTGAGCCTATTTTGTTATTACCATGCCAATTCCCATAATTACCTAATTCACTGGCAGGTAACATAAAATACTATGGTCGGTTCTGAAGAAATCCAAGAACTTGCCTATTATACATTTGTAAGAAAACAGCTATAAATAACCACAGGCTGGGAGATTGCCTCAATTTTATTTGGCCAAGAAAGTTTCAGTTTTCAGCTGCAGGGTTCTCTAAGCTGCTCACTTTTATTTCTTGATCAGATAATTGCAGCATAGTTAAAAATGTAAGAGGAGAAATCAACCCTCTGTGTCTTGACATGTAAAATGCTGACGGTAAAGTCGTCAGATTTATAGTGATTTAATCACCGGTTTCTAAAAATTCACGTGTTTTAATGGAGGATTTTGATTTGCATATAGATCGCCACAGCCAAACTAACTCATAGTCAGAACAATGACTGTCTTGAATGTATCCAGGATAGTTGTTTTCCATCTATTTGATAAAAGACCAAAATGTAGGCAGACTATACTCAATATTGTAATGACGTTAATTGAATTAGGGTCACAAATGGGGTGTGATAACATAGTATTTAGTGCAGTTGCCCCAAGGCTGCAGGGTCCCAGGTTCAATCCTGATGTCGTGTGCTGTCTATTTGAAGTTGCCACCCTCTCCCAGTGACCAGGCGGTTCCCCTTTCCTGCTGCTGTTTCCTCCCTCATCCTATACTTGTGCTGATTGGTAGAATAATTAGTGATGGCATGATCCCAGTGTAGCTGGGTGGCAAGAGAATCGGTAGGGAGTTGATGGGCATGTGAAAGGCATGGGTTAGGGGGGGGGGGGCATGGTGGCACAGCAGTAGAGTTGTTGCCTCACAGTGCCAGAGACAATGGGGTCGATCCTGACCAAGGGTGCTGTCTCTACGGAGTTTGTACATTCTCGCTGGAACCACGTGGGTTTACTCCTAGTGCCACCAATGCACCAAAGACAGACAGGTTTGTAGGTTGGTTGGCTTCGGTAACATTTGTAAATTGTTCCAAGTATGTAGGATAGTGTTAGTGTACAGGGATCGCTAGTCGGCTCAGACCCAATGGGCCAAATGACCTATTTCTGCACTGTATCTCTCAACTAAGCTAAACTAAATTACTGTGAAATAAATAGGGGAATGAGTTGATGAGATTATCTAGGGACAATTTACAGAAGCTAATCAACCTATAAACCTGCACTTGTTTGGAATGTAGAAGGAAACCAGAGCACCCGGCGAAAACCCACGTGGTCATAAGGAGAACGTACAAACCCCATACAGACAGCATCCGTATACAGGTTCGAACCCGGGTCTGTGGCGCTATAGGCACCAACTCTACCACTGCGCCGCTGTGCTGCCCTTAGATTTCTACCCCCTTTTATCCAAAGAACCTAAAACTTTTGCGAAATGAAACATTACCTAATTATGGAAATTTTTGCTATTTACGTATGATAGATAGACTTTTGTATATTTAAACTCAGTGAAAAGAATTCACTAAAGTGCTAGCTTTTTGATAAGAATGAACACTGTTATGCCAAGTTAGTGGTAATCTCAATTAAGTTTATTTCTACCTCTGCTGAAAAATCTGAACAATGTTTTGTGGTGGACCTTGGCTCTGTGGTTGGACTAATGCTTTGAGCATAAAGGTTATATGTTTAAGTCGCATTTCAATGACAGGATTGTTTAATATTAACTGACATTTTACGTGCTATTCAGGGAGTGCTGCCTGTGTACCTTAGAGAAATATGAAAGGTCATACATCAAAACACGGGAGATTTCTCAATGCCCTTGTCCTCAGTTATCATCACCAAAACAGCACCGATGGCCATATATCCATCGTTATAAGATCCTTGCGCACAGAACAACTGCTGTGTGCTACTGGTTAATGGAGTTGAATGCAGATCAATGTGAGGTGTTTCATTTTGAGAAATACAACTAAGGGACCTTTGCATTGAATGGCAGCAACCTGGGAAGTGTTTTAGAGCTAATGGATCTAGGACTACAGGTACATAGTTCCTTGAAAGTGGCATCACAGGTAAATAGGGTGATAAAGAAGGCTTTCGGCACAAGGGGCACAGTGGTAGAGTTGCTGACTTACAGTGCCAGGGACCCAGGTTCGATCCTGACTCCAGGTGGGTGTCTGTATGGAGTTTGTACGTTCTCCCCGTGACCTGCATGTGTTTTCTCCGGTATCTCCGGTTTCCTCCCACACTCCAATGACATACAAATTTGTAGGTTAATTGGCTTGGTATCATTGTAAATTATCTCTAGTGTGTAGGATGTTGTTAGTGTTTGGGGATCGCTGGTCGGCATGGACTTGGTGGGCCGAAGGGCCTATTTCTGCGCTATATCTCTAAACTAAACTAATCATTCTCCTTCACCGGCCACGGTATTGAGTATCGAAGTTGAGATGTTACATTTGTACAAGGTGTTGGAGTATTGTGTTCAGTTCCGATCCCCCTGTGTGACGTCAACTCCATTAGTGTGCCACTCCGATCTCCGTCAGTGGCAAGCAGGCCAGGAGGAACTGGACCAGCACCATGGACAGCGCCTTCCTGCTGGAAAACACGCAGCACCCTGGACAACGCTCTGGACTGAGCTCAGGTCACAGCCCGAGGGGAAACAGCTGTTCCCATTTAGTGGGAATTAGATTGCATCTCGTCTACCCTGCTCTTGGGAGAGAACGGGGGAGAGAGAAAGGGAGAGGGAAAGGGGGAGAGTGAAAGGGGGAGAGTGAAAGGGAGATAGAAAGGGGGAGAGAGAAAGGGAGGGAGAAAGAGAGGGACGAAGGGGGAACAATATAAATAAATATAAACAGAACATACAGAATTCTAGGTAAATCTACCTCAAAATATTTCACGTAAAAATGTATACATCATGAATCTTTTGTTAGAAAAATACTTTGCACCATTTTCATTTTGACCATCATATTGCTTCATTTGGACTCCTGAGGTATATTCTATGACGATTGATCATAATGAGTTTTTACTGGAATTCAGAAGATTAAGAAGTATACTCATTGAAATATATAAGACTGAAGAAGGTGGCAATGTGGAGTTGTCGAGGGGCGAGGCAGTGAGTAGTTTTGGAACTAGAGACCTTTGCCTCTGGAAAAGGTTTGGCCACTGAAGACTAAATATCTGTGGAATTCTGCATCCCAGGAACTGTGGTGGCCGTGTCATGAATATCTTGAATATCTCTGACACTGGGATATATTTTGGGAGTAAGGAAGAATAAAGATTTACATGGATCATGCAACAAAGTGAAGTTGAGACCAAACATCAAATAAACCATGATTTTACTTAATAGTCATCGTCCCTTGAGCCCACTGAGACCACAGCAACTATCTGGCACTCATTTACATCAATCCCACATGAATCTAATTTATTCCCACACATTCTGCAGATTATGCATTTATAATACAGGAGTATTGCTAGAAAATTCACAACTCCCAATACCGATTAAAATAGTGTGGCAGCACCCCCACCCTCGGATGCCGCTCTGATCACTATCACTGGCACACAGACCTGGAGAGTCATTGGTAACAGCTGGGTTAAGTTAGCTTACGTCAAATTGTCCACCTGAACCTCGTCAGCCTACTCCTTACAAACCCAGGCAGTCTTGCCAAAGTAGAGGAGGAGAGAGGGGTGCCTCCCTGCTAGCTGTCGCAGGTTTGAGGAAGACTGAGTCACTGGGACAATCCCTATAGCATCATTGCCACTGTGGAGACAAGATCGGGCTGCTGGGAAGAAGTCCGAGACTTAACGGCCAGTGCCTTAATGGAGGCCAAGACTGAATGACCAAAACAAGCCTGAGATGCCAGTGGCTCTTCATGACCACAGACAACGAGAGACTGTGCCCACACACGGAGACCGCTAGCAACATCTCTTCTAGCCCAAACTGAGCTGCCATGGTAATCCTGAGACTACCAGCACCTCCTCTCGAGGCAAGAGTGAACTGCACACCTCCTATTTCAAGACCAGGACTGAGCTGCTGGGACAAACCTGAGGTTGCCATTGCCACCGCTCTGACAACAAGGGACATCGCCCCCATGCGGTCCTGGACTTTCTGGTCACTGTAAACAAAACATATCACATGAATGCACCCTACTGCGAGTGTCGGTGTGGTCACTGCAGAACCCGGAATCATCCCCAACACCACAATAGTCAAATGACAATGATAATAAGAAGGGAGAGGTTGAAGCAGGGGAGCAATTTCTAAACAAACAAAGCTAAAGCAACCACCAAGCTGGAAGAAGATGCACTTTCCATCAGCAATGCAGGTGTGATTCAAGTGTAATGTAAAAACAGGCTGCTTCCCTCATGTGAAGACCCACAATGTTTGCAGAACTTGTATACATTGATGTTGTTTGGCATCACTGTACCTGTCCATCTTCCTCCTGTGCTAATGCAGCATGTGCACAGTATTGCATGCAACAATCTTGCTGTGCATTCCTCCCCTCTGCCCTGAAAGTAAGTCTCCAAGCCTAGAAGTTCACACAACTCTTATGTCAAGCACTTGGTCAATTTATGGTTGATATACTCAGCTCTGATGCATGATAAATTCTGTAATTTAGCCGTACAGCCACTGTAAAGATCAAGAATGCAGTAGTGCAAAGTCATAAATGATGAAAACGATATTTCTAGTATTAGATAATTTGAAAGTGCCCTTCTTCATCATTCCACTGGTGCTAATGATAATTTTCAGAATAGCAGTCTTGAGACCTATTTTACAGACTGAGAAACTGCCACAAAGTGTGGATCGACATGTGGATATTCAAGTGTTATTCTGGACACTGAATAATGGTGAGAAAGGGTGATTAAAGGGTGATTTGAAAGCATGTATCATCCAGTCCACTGTATGGATTTCCACTACAATTCAAATTGGATTAGGCAGCACGGTTATCCATACGGGACCAAATTCTGAGAGATCAGATTATTGATACAAATGGACAGATCAGAAATCATCCCCAGTGTTAGCCAAATAGAAAAATATGCAGACAATCACAGTTTAATTCCGTGCAATATTGTGGTTTAACATTGGCATTGGCAATGCAAACAAAAAAGCAGTGGAACAAATTCCTTTACAGAGGTGCTCTTGAAAGCCTTTAATTTTGCCTTTTTTATATCGTTTTGTTGCTGTTAGTAATCTCTTTGCCAACTGCCTTGCCTGTCATTGAGTAGAGATGCTGCCGCTCTTTATCAGTCAAGACACACTGGATGTCCCACAGGAGATTCTCCCCTATCTTCGGTCTCCTCTTCCTCCTGGAGTCAGTGATGGGATCAAGTTTCAGAGGCTTATGGAATTAAATTGTTATTAGTCCCGAACGGATGTCATTCCATTAAGCCTCGAGAGCAAGGCTGTGTTAATACATGTGCCAATATGGCTCTCGCCTAATAAAGAGGAATATACTGGGAGGCAGACATTTTACACAGCATTGTTCTCAAATGACAAAATCTGGAATATCAGAGGTTTGTTTTAATCCTCTCCTTTCTGAATCCATATAAAGTGCACTGCACTGGATTTGAACTGACAATATGTTTTTGATTAGTTGGGTAATATGAATGGGCTGGTTGCATATCTGGCAAGTCAAGTGCTAACAAATTGATGACCCTAATTTTCAGAGTGTGTGTACCTAATTTATAAAGCGATAATTAATGTTAAAAATGTGTAATGCAACCTATGAAGCTTAATCTCCAGCTATTTTGTGAAAAAAATACTGCCAGGCAAGGGAATGTAATGAATGCAGGAAATATTTGTATGTTAATTACATCATTTAGTTGCTAGTGCCATTTTCTAATATTGTTTGTGTTTGACTTTTGCAAATTTATGTACAACCAATAACAAATTATCGTTCAAGATTACTTATTTTCCCTTTTTATTAATGAAGGAAAATTATTTATAGGATGAACTTGCAAGAAGAACTTGGGTTAACGTACATCCCATATTTGTCTTCAAATTTTGGAAAATATCAGATGGAACTGTGAAATGCAATATACAATGGTTGCTAAAGAATGGAAGGTCTTCTAAGATCGTTAAATTTAATGTAGAGTTTTGAAAGCCATAACATGCGGATATGGAAGATGAAATGCTGTTCCACAAATAGAGACAGAAAAAGCTGGAAGCCTGAGCTAAAAAGAAAGTGCTGGAGGAATATTCAGCAAGTCAAGCAGCATCTGTGGAAGGAATAGGTGACGTTTTAGGTTGAGACCCTTCTTAGTCTGAAGAAGGGCTCGACCCAAAACGTCACTCATTCCTTCTATCCAGGTAAACTGACAGGCAGTTGGAAGCTCGGGTGTTGTTGCAGTCTGAATGGAAGTGTTCTGCAGAGTGATCTCCTCACCTACATTTGGTTGTGAAGGAGGCCACTTTGCAGTGTGAAGGAAACAACATCAGAAGTACCAAGGGTTACACAAAAAGCTGGAGAAACTCAGCGGGTGCAGCAGCATCTAAGGAGTGAAGGAGATGGGCGACGTTTCGGGTCGAGACCCCGAAACGTCGCCTATCTCCTTCACTCCTTAGATGCTGCTGCACCCGCTGAGTTTCTCCAGCTTTTTGTGTAACCCTCGATTCTCCAGCATCTGCAGTTCCTTCTTTAACACATCAGAAGTACCAATGCAGGAGTCGAAATGGGAAGTTGCTGCTTCACTTTGGAGGAGCTAGTAGCTTTCTAGATGGTGGACACTGGGGAGTGAAAAGCTACTGGGAAGGGGCCATGGGAAGCTGTGTGTTTGTTGGTGGAGTGTTGATCCAGGAGTTCCAGGGGAATGGTTCCTTTGTAATGGTGGAAAGGAAAGGGATTAGAAATTATGCCTGGTGCTGGCATCACATTAAACATGGTGGAAAATGCAGATGATCATTGAGATGTAGATTCATACAGTGTGGAAGCAGGCCCTTTGGCCCAACTTACCCACTCTGACCAATGTGCCCCATCTACACTAGTCCCACTTGCCTGCATTTGGCCCATATCCCTCTTAACCTATCCTATCCATGTACCTGTCTGAATGTTTCTTAAACATTGTGATAGTATCTGCCTCAACTATCTGTTATGTCAACTCAGTTTTCTTCATCTGCATCTCTGCTGCTTGACCTGAGTTTTTCCGCTTGCTCTCTTACTTCAAATTTGAGGGAACTACTAAAATTATGTTCCGTTATAAGATTGAGTTGGTTGGTCTTGAAATTTTGTTTGGTTTGGATCCAGGGAGAGCTTACTAATTGGATTTAGAAATGGTTTCCCGGTAGGAAGCAGAGAGTGATGGTCGATTGGTATCTTTGGACTGAAGGCACATACAGTGACGACATCTGAAAGATATTTGGACTGAGACAGGGGAAGGTATGGTTTAAAGAGATATAGGACAAACACAGGCAAGTGGGACTAGCTCAATTTGGCACAGACAAGTTGGGCCAACGGACCTCTTCCATGCTGCCTGACTCTATGACTCTAACACCTCCCAAAAGAAACTCTGAAGAGAAGAAACCACGATTACATCTCATGTAAGCAGTTGTGGTTAATTAACTTGTGGACTTTCCACTTTGCAACAAGGAAGTTATCAATGGCAGCTTTGTTTTTATGGTGAATGTGTGTGTTCATTAAATGAAAGGCCAATATAATCTCTTCAACATCTTCAGAACTTATTTGATATGTAGTACTGGTGTTGTGTAAGTGTGGAGAAAGCAATGTATGGCTTTGTGATGAACAAATTGCATTTCACGTTCCCTGCAGAGTGACATTTTCGGCTTTTTTTCTGAAGGACGGAACCATACTATGTTGCTTCATCTCAGTTGAGAGCAGAACATAACTTCTGAATGACAGCCTGAACCCAGGCACTTCCTGTGTTGGATTTGCAAGATGAGAGGTTAATTGCAATTTTCCAGGCCACCCAGCTTCAGGCTTCTGATCACTGATGTACTTTTGGACCAACTAAAGTATTTCCACTTTATTCCAGTCAGGCTTGTCAACCTTCATTGTGCAATTAATATGCACAGCTCTGGTTAAAATAGAGGTTGTGGGTCAGCCAGGGTTTCCTGATCTTTTTGTGAAGACAGCTGCATCTGTCGTGTTGTGTGAGTGTAGGAAGTCGGAGAGATCTGCTAGCCACGGGGGTTGTATGAGGCATGTTGCTGAGTATTCTTACTGTAGCATTGATTTTTACGTCAGTGGGTTTTACATCTGAACTTTCACACAGATCGGAACACGCTATTACACTGCCTACCAGGCTAACACTTGTGTCAGTGCCCAGAAAGTGTGAGCATTGCCAGGAGAAACAACTTCACAAATCTCAACAAGTGCTGGAATTACTCAGAGGGTCAGGTAGCATCTCTAGTCAGCATGCATCGGTGATGTTTCGGGTCGGGTCGGGCCGACACCCTTTCTTCAGACTGATTGTGGTGGGGTGGGAGAAAGCTGGAAAGTGGCAGGATAAAGTGGCAGAAAGTGGCAACATAAACTGGTGAGTGATAGGTGGGTACAAGTGAGGGTGCTCCCAGAGCGGTGGAATGTGGAGCTTGTGGTCTTGGTGTCAGGCTTAAGGTTTTGAGTGGCTGTCCTTCAATTCACACTCCAACAGAGGTAGATTATTTTTGGATAGAGCCCTGTCATTTTGCAGATTGCAATAACTGGATACTTGAAATTGCGTTATCGGATATGGTCTCAGAAATGTCACTGGCATAAAGATTAATAAGGATGAAATCTGGGTCAGAACTCTGTAGCAATCTGTCATTCACATGGCTGGTTTCATCTGCCAGGTAGAATGTTAGATTTCTGGTTAACACATTGTAATTGGATTTATGAGAGCTTGAGAGCCATAGGCCGAGATGGCTTCAGGTTCATTTTCAACCTCGCAGAAGAATGATTGATCTATGTCCAGCAAGCTTTTCTCTTGCATTGATTTTGAGCTTCTGTATGATCTGCCGGTGCCAGCAACTATTCAAGGTAGTTACTGCCATCTATGAAGCTAGCTTGCTTTTCTGAGATTCTGGCATCAAGTATTGGTCTGCCCCTTTCCAGGAGGAACTGCACCATGAGATTGCAACAAGAACTAATCAATATTCTTAACTAGTACCATTTGAGCCACCTCACTCCTTCTGGATTTGGGCAGGGCCTTGGACTCTGGAACTCCACCAGTAAGATGCTGATGAAAATTGTTGCAATTGATGTGCTATGTGTCACAGTCCTGGGTTCTGTGACAACTCTGGAAGTATCTACCCAGACATTCCGCCTACACCGTTTTGATATCCAGCAGGGCTTCATTTGTGTCTTCAACTGAGTATAACCGAAAGGATGAGACTTAACACAAGGTTGTGGCTCGGCTTAGTTCTTCATGCATCACCTTGTTTTAAAGTGGAGATTAATAAGTTCTTGATTAGTAAGGGCATCCATCAGAGCTTAAGAGGAGAAGGTAGGAAAATGTAGTTGAGAGAGAAAAATGGATCAGCCATGATTGAATGGCAGCGCAGACTCGATGTACCAAATGGCCTAATTCTGCTCCGGTGTCGTATGGTTTCCTTCTTAGATAGGACATTTGACCAACTAACCAAGCATATGGAGTCAATACCTGATTAGGCTGCGGTGAAGGATGCCAGTGGTAAATGCAAGCACCTAAAAAGTCCATCGACTTGAAGAAAATTTGGGATTCTTTATAAATACAAATGTTGCCAGATCAATAGTTAATGATTTAAAATCTGATATTGATAGATTTATATTTGGTAAGTGGAGATGGTGTGTATATTGCCATTGCTCATAGAAGAAGCATAATCTCTTGTGTCATGTATGGTAGAGCAGACTCAAGGGACTGTTCCCTTGGTTCCAAGTGGTATTATATTAAATACTTAATTTGTGCATGTTTTTAAAATTGTGATGGAATTTCCTTGATCAGAAAAGTGAGCCTTGATCAAAAATTTCAGGTTGTTCACATACATGATGAACAAAGTACCATACAAAATAAACAACCAAATAAATGATGTATTTAACACCTCACCTTGCCGGCAAAGATATGGGTGTAAATTATCATAGATGTAGATTTTGAAGAGACAATTAATTGTTTCATGACAGTTACGTATAATCATTAAATTAAAGAGAAACTACATTTCATAGCAGTTATGTATGAATCATTAATATACCAACAGACTGTTTTGTAACTATGTTTTTGATGTAACTGTCATGTATGAATCATCAATATAATGAGTATCTAATGAGTTATAGTTCATTTCATCATTATTTACTAACTGCAATTCAAAAGATATCACTTGAAATTTCATGACCTGAAGTTTGAAAAATTAAAAAAATATATAGATGTGAACTAATTGGGACCAGCCTCATGAATTAGCAATAAGAAGATGATGCTGCTGCAAAATGTTCCTCTTTGGTAGGTTTTAAAATGGCTTTGCTGCTCAAATCAAGACTAATTATTGTTAATTGGCCCATGAATCCTCTTTGTGTTCAAAACAGTCCTCTAAAGAAAGGTTGTATAAAAAGAACATAGAAATAGGAGTTTATCAGCTAATTTGTGTAAGTGTGGCCATGAAAATGGAACTCGCCAACATTCAGATAAATGTAGAAGGGTCGCACCCCGAAATGTCACCCATTCCTTTTCTCCAGAGATGCTGTCTGACCTGCTGAGTTACTCCACCTTATGTGTCTATCTTCAGATACTGTGATTTGGAATTACGTGTTGCAACAAATTTGCTTCTTTGTGTAAAGGCTCATAAGGATGAAGCCGGTTCAAGGAGTAAATTTAACAGCAGAGGCCAACACCGTTTTTATTTAATTGAAATGCTGCAAGGCGTACAATATATTATCAAGGCACCTCACAGTGATTACAAAAATCACGCTGCATTTACCATTGAAATGATGGATCCATCCACCTTCGCTTCTGTAATTACGTTGATGCTTGGATCAAAATCATAAATCAGCGTGTTGGATTGCTATGCTATTAAGAGTTTGCTTAATCTATTTTATTAAGCTCCAAGAGGGGAAAAGAAACGGTGGTGATTGTGTTATAGGTAGGCGATAAGAACAGCTTGAAATGGGAAGAGTCGGGTGAAGGGTTGATTCTGGTGTTTGCTAGCAGGGTTTTCATTTTAGTTTTTAGTTTTGGAGCAACAGCATAGAAACAGGCCCATCGGCCCACCGAGTCCATAACGACCAACAATCACCCATACACTAGTTCTATTCTACAGACTAGTGACAATTTACCCAAGCCACTTAACCTACAAACCTGCATGTCTTTGGAATGTGGAAGGAAACCGGAGCACCCGGAGGGAACCCATGCAGTCACAGGGAGAAGGTATAAGCTCCATGCAGACAGCAGCCGTAATCAGGATCGAACCTGGGTCTCTGGCGCTGTTAGGCAGCAATTCTACCACTGCGCCACTGTGCCGCCCTTGACTAAGTCTGGCAGAACCAGAAGAAACATTTTGAGATAGGGCATTTAGATTGTTTGGTGTGATGTAAAAGTGAGAAAGATATTAAGAACTGTCTGAAGCAAAGGGAGGAATCGTGTCTTGTGTGGGTGCTGGGAGAGGTTTCTGGGTATGTTAATGATTCATTCAGATTCAGATTCAGATTCAATTTTATTGCCATTGCAATTTTCAGTACAACGAAATGGTTTAGCCTGCAGTCATAACATAGAATAAATAACAAAAGACACACTCAACACAGTTTTACATCCACCACAGTGAGTCCACCAGGCACCTCCTCACTGTGATGGAAGGTAAAAGTCCCAAAGCCCTCATCTCTTAACCTCCTTGCTCTCCCTCTGCGCTGAGGCGATCCAGGCCTCCGACGTTGTGACCCCGCCGGGTGATGGTAAGCAAGTGCCGCGGCTGAATCCTAGCTCCGCGAACAGGCCGGTTCAAACTCCGCGGCCCGGGGTTGTCGAAGCTGCTGAAGCTGCCACCCTCCAGTCCAGCGGACAAAGCTGTTGTTGCGGAAGCTCCGGAAAAACAGGTCACCAACCTGTGACCTGCGAGCTCCCAACGAAGATGTCGTCCACTGGCCCATGGCTGAGACCACTGGGCCCGCGGTCGAGCCTCCGAGGCTCCGAATTCGGGTCGGAAGTCGGGTCGCAACGCTACCACAGCTCCGAAGTCAGCAGCGTTGGTAAGCCCTGGCTCTGCCTCCGGAGCCTCCAGTTGGAGGCCGCCAGCTCCGCCATAGGCCTCAGCGCAGACGGAGACGGAGACGGGGGATACGGCAAGGAAGGTTGCATCCCCCTGAAGGAAGAGTCAAAAAACATGTTTCTCCCACCCCCCCTCACATATACAACTAAAATAAACCAAAATAAACTGTAACAACGGGACAAATGAAAACAAAAAAAGAAAGACAAACGGACTGCAGGGGAGCCGCAGCTGCAAGGCAGCGCCACCACTTCCAGATTACAGCAGCGCCATGTCCGGATCTGAGTAACAGTGTTTGGAAAATGTGAGCATTGGAAGGGGCTGGACCTGTAACATTGTTGGGGGAGTGATTGCTGAGTTTGGAAGGACTGGGAAAGGCACCGTGGAATAACCATTTCAGTGAGTAGGGTATATACAACTAAATAATGCAATTCCTGACAATTTAAGTACTTAATATATTCAGAGCTGTTGTTACTAATGAAATGTTGCACGGAGCTCAATTTAAGATTTTATTTTTGGTTGGTCTACTTGCAGTCACGCTTAATTTAATGTTAGTGTTTCTATATGCCTTGTCTCCTTCCTTTTGCTTTTCTCAATAAGCACCACATGCCTTCATGAAAGATCAGTTTAAAGGCCTGGAGCACTTTAGTACAATACAATGAATGAATTGAATGGACATTTTCCTGATAGCAATACACAGGAAGAACTAATCCTTTGTAAATTAGATGGGATGATGTTAATAGGTATTCATAGAATTCATAGAAATGAGTGATTTATTAGATAAATGGATGTTGCTGGATTTTTACTTCTTCCAGCACTAGGACTCCTAATTTATTGTTGTAACCTGTGTGATATGGCACCTGAATTTCGCACAGCTCGAGTCACATAATAGGAGCTTCAAGGGCCTGTCACACTTGCTGATTTTTTCGGCGACTGCCGGCATCATTGACTGACGTATCAGGTCACCAAACAATTTGCGGCGTGATGCGGCCGTGACGTGGCCGTGAAGCGACGTGATGACCCGTTGACGCGCGGTGTTTTTTCAAGTGTCGCAATTTTTTTTTGTCGCTGCTGGATTTTGAAATGTTCAAAATCTCTTAGTGACACTGATATGACGCTGGCAGTTGCCGAAAAAAATCGGCAAGTGGGACAGGCCCTTTATTGTACTTGAAAGGCACTGGTGTGGCCACATAGCAAGGTTGGCACTGCTGGTAGAGCTGCCTCCTCACAGCACTGGAGAAAGGGCTTCAATTCTGACTTTGTGTGGAATGTGCACGTTCTCCCTGACTGTGTGGGTTTCCCTCAGGTGTGCCAGTTTCTCCCCATGTGCCAAAGACATGTGGGTTTGTAGGTTAATTGGCCTCTGTAAATAGTCCCTGCTGTGCATAGAGTGGATGAGAAACTGGGATAACATAGAATTAGTCTGAATGGGAAATCTGAATGGTTGGCATGGAGTCAGTGGGCCAAAGGGCTTGTTTCCATTTTGACTACCTCGAAACTAAACTTTTGGCCTTGGCAACTGCATGTGAGAACATTGGGAGGTTTAAGAGCAGCAGGGCAAATTTTATGCAGTGTGTCTTTATCGTTAACGCTCTCTCTTGTAAGATTTATTGAAAAGCAATAAACTTGGATTGTAGCAACATGACTTTTCACTGCTAGAACGAAAGTCTCCGTCCTAGCTATAATTCCTTTGGAAATTGGAATTTAATTATGTTACTGAATTTTCCTGCAGTTTGGATCTAAATTACAGCTTCTTCCACAGTATTCTTTGACTCTTGTTCAGTACAAGCAGTGTTCCATGAAACCAGCTTTAACTATTACATCAACTTCCATGCTGATAACAGAAATTAGTACACCTCATTAGTCAGTAGTACACCTTATTTGTCTTTTATTCTGACCTGGGATAATGAGATGAAAGCTTGGGATATGCTCCATGGTGATGTTTAAAATTGCAACGAGTAAGCAATACTTTGCTGACCAGGACTAGTGGTTTGCCATAATTGAAAAGGGAATGTAAAATCTTCTTGACATTCTCATTTAAATTCTCTTTATGTTTGAATTTCTTTGAATTCAGTGAATCCATTGCCACCCATGAAATCACTGTTCGGGACACGAACACTTGACTTGTTAGCACATCCTCCCTGTAATCAATAACCATAATCCCACCTTCCTATGTGCTTTCCATGTTTTGTGTTTAGTTTAGAGATACAACGCCAAAATTCAATTCATATCTTCACCATAAACAAGGTAGTCCCATGCGGCAAGACCAAGAGAGATGCAAGAAACTGCAGATGCTGGAATCTTCAGCAAAACACAACCGCTCAGCGGGTGGAGACACGGGTTTGATCCTGATCTCTCAAGTACCATCTTTACGCAGTTTGTATGGTCTTCCTGTGCCTGTTTAGCTTTCCTCCGGTGCACCGGGTTTCTCCCACTTGCCAAAAAAGTGCAAGTTGGTAGCTAAACTATCCACTGTGAATTGCTATCAACGGTGGATCGCCTATTTCCACGCTCTACTAGAGACTAAACTTATGAAACATGGTATTGATTAATATAGGACCGGGTGTAAAACAAGTGGCTTATGGACAGTATGGACGATGGGCTGAAGAGCCTGTTTCCATGTGGCATTTCTCCGGCTCTAAGCTCCACATCATCCAAGTGGAAGAAACCCTCTAGATTGGCCCCCGTCCTTCATCTTAAGTGTTAATCCCCTTCCCCTCTGGAATAGTGTGACGTGCAACAGGTACAGAATGTATAAGAAGGATCTGCAGATGCTGGTTTAAACCGAAGATAGACACAAAAAGCTGGAGTAACCATCTGGGTCTCCCGAAACGTCACCCAAGCCTTCTCTCCAGAGATGCTGCCTGTCCCGCTGAGTTACTCCAGCTTTTTGTGTCCATCTTCAGCTACAGAATGTAGATCAGCCAACCTGCAGGTTCTGTGACCATGCTTCCTGAATCACAATATCTACCACTATGCAGAACTATAGCAGCAGGTACAAGGGAACACCACATTCCCCTCCAAGATGTAGACCATCCTACTTTGGATGTTTATTGGCATATATCATAGTCCTGGAACTTTATCGTCAACAGTATCGCTGGACTGCTTTCATCTGAAGAACAACAATGCAACGAAGTGACTCACCAGCACTTCACAAGGGCAGTTAATGATGGACAATAAACAATGGCCTTGGTAGCAATGCACATGTCCGGAAAAATGAATTAAAAAACTAACCTGAATATACAGACTTTAAATTGATAGAATCTTAATCTTTCCTCTCGTAGAGCGAAGCATCAACAAAGGAAGAGCCTGCAAGAGCCTACAGGATGAAATATACATGCCATTAATTAGTTTGTTCTGGTGAAGCTTTGCTAATCAGATCGCTCAACACTTAAATCCAACAGAGCCAGACTCCATTCTCACTACATTTAACACCTCACATCATCTCCGTCCTCTTGAGGAAGGAGTTTGTAGCTCTCATTTTTAAACAATCTGCCTGTAATTATAATATTTTCCACTGTTCACTCAAGCTTTTCTGTGAAATCTGGACTTTTGGCAATGACCCACTTGTGCCAACAATTAAGTGCAGCTATTAATGGGGCGGTGCTGCTGATTGGGGTACTGCCGAGAGTTTTATTGCGAGTGTTGCTTTGTGTTATCTTTATCACAAGTAGATAACATAAAAATAATTGCGTTTATAAGAGATAATTAGTTCAGCTCATCAAACAATGCATGATATACCACACGAGCTCGCTGAAATACAGTGCAGAGCGGAGCCGAGCAAGACTCTTGTGCGACCACTCTCCGTTTTCTGTTTGGAAATAACAAACTGCAGGTGCTGGTTTCCAAAAAAAGACACATAGTGCTGGAGTGACTCAGTGGATCAGGCAGCATTTCTGGAGAACATGGATCAGTGACATTTCGGGTCAAGACCCTTTGCCAGATTAATTGGTGGTGGGGGGGGGGGGGGGTGAAAGAAAGCTGGATGAGAGCTCTACCCTTATCTTCCAGTTTTCCTTCCAGCTTTCCCTACTCTCTCACCCTTCTCCAGAGATGCCACCTGACCTGCTGAGTTACTGCAGCTCTTTGTCTTGCTTTCTGATTTGTGCCCTTTAATTTGCACAACTCATCCGCTGGCTTCTTCTGCCACATCCTTTTCCATCTGAGTACCTGCTTGATCTAAATCAACTTCAGTTAAGCAACAGGACAGTGATATTATTTTAGTATTTGCTTTCAGATCCCACCATGGCCTTTCTCCTCTCTAAAGGCCCTGTCTCATGGTGCGAGTCATCCCACGAGTGACCCCAAGTGAAAGAAAAAAAAACAGACTCGTGGTTGTGTACGAGATTTCAAGTTTATGATCAAGTGTTTAACCGAGTTCCCACGGGTATGTAATTGCTGCGATGTTCCAACTTACTCTCCCGAGTTAACAAGTTCCACTCCCGTTACTCTTGAGCCAACCGTGAATGAAGGTAAGTGTGTGAGGGGTGAGAAGTCCATGCCGGGTGCCGGCCGGCCGCACCCGCTGTTCAGATTGTTGGGAGACGGAGCTCAGGTTTCGCCTCTTGAGCTGCTTTGGTGCCCAGGCGTACGTTGAGGTGGAAGGTGGTTGGGGGTGGGGGGGGGGGGGGGGGGGCTCGTCTTCTGAAGAAGGATCTCGACCCATTGAATTATTCCAGCAGTGTTAAGGAAGGAACTGCATATGCAGCAAAATCGAGCGTACACAAAATTCTGGAGAAACTCAGTGGGTGCAGCAGCATCTATAGAGCGAAGGGATGGGTTACAGAAGGGTCTCGACCTGCTGAAATTCTCCAACATTTGGATCTAAACATCACCCAATCCTTCCCTCCAGAGATGCTGCCTGTCCCGCTGAGTTACTCCAGCTTGTTTGTGTCTATCGTTGAATGGGTGACGTTTCGGGTCGAGACCCTTCTTCGGACTGAAAATAAAACTTGCCTCGCGTGAAGCGGCTTGTAAATTAAAACATAAAAACAAGAAATGCTAGACTCATTTATGTGCTGCTATTCATTTACCTGGCCTGTTGCTGTCCTCCCTCGTCCACCGTGAGCGCTGGACAACTCACCGGGTGCAAAACTCCGCTGCATTCCGGGTGGAGGGCGATGATCGGCAAGTAGAGGTGGCGGGTCGGCCCAGCCCGGCTCCCTGCCACCGGGATAGACACCAACTACTGGAGTAAACTCAGCGGGATCTCTGGAGAAGTCTGAAGTAGGGTCTCGACCCAAAATCTCACCCATCCCATCTCTCCAGAGATGCTGCCTGTCCCTCGGAGTTACTCCAGCATTGTGTGTGTCTATGGGTTACACAAAAAGCTGGAGAAACTCAGCGGGTGCAGTAGCATCTAAGGAGCGAAGGAGATAGGTGACGTTTCGGGTCGAGACCCTTCTTGTGTGTGTCCATCTTCGGTGTAAACCAGCATCTGCAGTTCCTTCACAATCCCACACTCTCGGCCCCGGGGGGTGGATGGAGCATCACACGTGGACACAACCCACCCTCCGCCCCAGACTTTCCCCTCCGGCAGGTCTTTAACCGCGTCCTAAAGCTGTTCGTGTTAAAGAAGGAACTGCAGATGCTGGAGAATCGAGGGTTACACAAGAAGCTGGAGAAACTCAGCGGGTGCAGCACCATGAAGAAGGTCAGCAGGTCTGAAGAAGGGTCTCGACCCGAAACGTCGCCTATCTCCTGCGCTCCTTAGATGCTGCTGCACCCGCTGAGTTTCTCCAGCTTTTTGTGTAATCCTACAGCCATTCATTGAGACGAATACGAAGCCACGGGGCAGGTGCCTCAGTAATAAAGGACAAGTTGCAGATCATCGCAGAAAGGCCGAAGATAGACACAAAATGCTGGAGTGGGACAGGCTGCATCTCTGGAGAGAAGGAATGGGTGGCGTTTTGGGTAAGTCTGAAGAAGGGTCTCGACTCCATTCCTTCTCTCCAGAGATGCTGCCTGGTCCGCTGAGTTTCTATCTTTGGGTCAGTCTTTACTTGAACGAACAGATTAATAAGAAAGTTCCCACGGTAGACTTACGAGTAACTAAGGTAAATGCACGGGCCACTACGTTACTACAACGAGTTTAAATGTTTCATTTTTAACTTGAAGAGTTAATTTGACTCGTGGAAAAAAATCAAACATGTTTGATTTTTTTCCACGAGTTAACAAGTTTCCCGAGTACCTGCCGTTAGCGCCACGAGTCGATAAGTTGCTCGTGCGAGTTCCGACGTTCCCACGACGTGATCACCACGAGTGAAAACTCGGGGTCACTCGTGGGCCAACTCGCACCGTGAGACAGGGGTTTAACTCTGTAGCCACAGACAGTTGTGCAAATTAAGTTATCTGCATTTCTCAGCCTCTTGATAACTACAGAATTTCACAGCTGCGCCCTAAAGGGCCTGTCCCACGATGCGAGTTCACCCAAGAGCCTCCCGAGTTTAAAACAAAATCAAACTCGAGGTAAGCACGTAGAATGTACATAGCGGGTACGTCAGAGCTCGTGGATGTCTCGTAGCGGCTCGTAATGCTAATGGCAGGTACTTGGGAAACGCGGAAACACGTGAAGTGTTTTCAACCGCGTGAAAAATTTCCATGAGTAAATAAATACACATGATGTGGTACCACGAGTTGAATTTGTTTTTAAACTCGGGAGAGCTCTTGAGTGAACTCGCATCATGGGACAGGCCCTTAACTGGCAAGCCATGAAAGTCTGGAATTCTCCTCATCTCCAGCTCTCTTGCCTCCCGTCCTTATAACACTTCCTAAAACTACCACTTTAACCAAAAAACACAAAGTGCTGGACTAACTCAGCATCCCTGGAGATCATGGATAGGTGACGTTTTGTGCCGAGACACTTTTGCGTATTAACCAGCTTCAGCGGTTCCTTGTTTCTACATGACCGCTACAATATCTCTTATGATCAATATTTTTATAACATCCGGTGAAGCATCTTGGGGTATTTTACTATGTTAATGTTGCCGCAGAAATGCGTGCTATTGGCTTGTTATTCTCAGAGGTGCCGTACTGTTTAGATACAGTGATCAGTGTTGCCAGAGCACTTTTACTCTTCGATGACGTGCAAAGTGCAATGAGGTGTCCTGCAAAAACATTGGGCAACACTTTACCTGTGTGGTTGTGTTGGGACATCTTGCAGAGCTAGCAACAGTCATACAAACACCCTGATGACAATTGGGACTGTGCTTGGACCTCGAAGTGTTTGCCATGCCAGAGTCGGGGTGGGGGGGGGGGTGGGGGGGGGGGGGGGGAGGGGGGAGGGGGGGGGTGATGGGTGAATTTTGTGTCTATATAGCCTGGTTGACGCAGCTGGAAGAGCAGCTGCCTCACAGTGTCGGAGACCCAGCTTCCATCCTGACCTCTGGTGCTGTCTGTGTGGAATTTGTGCATTCTCCCTGAGAACACGTGGGTTTTCCCCAGGGTGCTCCAGTTTCCTCCCACATCTCAAAGACATGCGGGTTTGTGGGTTTGTAAAATTGCCTCTTATGTGTGGAGAGTGGATGAGAAAGTGGGATAATATTGAATTAGTGAACGTGTGAACGATGATTGGCATGGACTCAGTGGGACGTAGGGACTGCAGACTTAAAGTTGGTCCAGTGGCTCAATGTTTGAGCTGTTGTCTCGCAGCACCAGAGATTGGTTCGTTCCTGACCAGAGCCGCTGCCTGGGTGAAATTTGTATAATCTCTCTGTGACCATGTGGGCTTTCCCCGTGTGCTCCAGATTCCTCCCACATTCCAAAGATGTGGAGGTTAATAGTAAGATTAAACGAGAACTTACCAGTTCGAAGGTTGATCTTTATTTTATGAGGAGTTGCGATGAGGGATTTCGTGAAGACCCCGCCAACACGCATGCGCGGCATCCTTCAAAGCAGCGGTGTGGAATCACAGACTCGACGAAAAGTAAGGATATTAAGATTAAACTGCGAACTAACCAGCTGAACATAATGATCGAGGGTTGGGAGCGGAGGGCACGAAATCCCTCATCGCAACTCCTCATAAAATAAAGATCAACCTTCGAACTGGTAAGTTCTCGTTTAATCTTACTATTTTACTTCGGAGTCACGTGAGTGACTTCGTGAAGACTTCAAAGCTCTGTGATTACACGCCCTGGACAACGCCCATGCTACCACACTGCCGCAATCCTGATGGAGGAAGTTTGTTAAAGCAATCCAGACTGGACAATCTGAAAATAATTAACATTTATTAAACACAAATCATAAACAAACCCCCTGACTGGGGACAAATGATATTAGGGAGCAGCCCTGAGTACTGCATCCGCATATGTTGCAGGTCCGGCCAATGGCTTATGGTAGAACCGTTGAAAGGTTGACTCACTGGCCCATCCTGCCGTAGCGAGGACGTGATCCATGGGCACCTCCATGGCCCTCGCTGTTGATGTGGATGCAGCCCTGGTGGAATGAGATTTAAACAAGTTAGTGTCAATACCCGCTGCATCCAACACTTCCCTGAGCCACCTGGAGATCGTCTGCACTGTCACCCGGCGATGTGGTTTTTTGTGGCTTATAAGCAGTCCTTGTTCCGAATTCCTGATCGACCGGGTCAACTCAATGTAGCAACGGAGATGGGTGACTGTGCAGAGTGTGGCATCAGAGGGGTACGCCTGGAATTCCAACTGCAGCCCCAAAGATCCGGGTCGATGCTGCTTCAGCAGGTCTGCAACGTAAAACGTTATTTTCCCAGGGGTAGAGAGCATATTGTCAATGCGCAACTTTTGAAGCGCCTGTACCCGCTGAGCAGACGTGAGCGCCATCAACATGACCACCTTCAGGGTGAGCTGGTGAAGAGGTAACCCCGCCATGGGGGACCATGATCTTAACAGGGACAGGACCACTCCTGCATCCCAGACAACGTTATATCTGGGCCGTGGAGGGTTTGTGTTAAATACACCCCTCATAAACTTCGACACCAGATTGTTGGTCCCCACTCCTACCGGAAGGTACGAGGACAGCGCACTCCTGGCGCTATTGATGGTACTATAGCTGAGCCCTTCATCATAGTGGAGGCCCGCCAGGAATTCCAGGACGTCAGGTATTGTGGCAGAATCATAGGTAACACTCTTCCTTAAACAGAATAGTTCCCATTTCCTGATCTGGGTCAGGTACTGCCGCCTTGTAGATGCTCTGCATGATGCAGCGATTAAATCCATGGCCCTCGGTGAGATCCCCGTGTTCAGCAAAGGCCTTTTCAGAACCTGCAGACCAACAGGTTTAAATAGGCGTGGCACGGATGCGGCTCGCCAGTGACGGGATTAGTAACCAATTGTGGGTTGTTTCCTATTCGCACCCACGGGCGCTTCAGCATCTGAGAGACCACCGGGTACCACGGTTGTGTCGGCCAGTCGGGTATTACCAGAATGCCTGATGCAGAGTCTAATTTAATCTTCTGTAATACCCGACTGATGAGGCAGAATGGGGGAAAAGCGTAGCAACACCATTTCCCCCAGTGGAGCGAAAAAGCATCCAAAGCCACTGCCCCAGGATCTGGTTCCCACGATACATATGTTGGTATCTGATGGTTCAGTCTAGACGCAAATAGGTCAATATCTGGCATACCAAATTTTGTCACAATTTCAGCAAATACAAGGGGATTCAGCATCCACTCAATGTTATCATTAAAAACTCGTGACCTGGTGTCCGCCACCGTATTGAGTATCCCCGGAAGGTACGTTGCTGATATCCAAATACCCCTTTTGATGCACCAGAGCCAAATTGTATTTGCCAAATCATTACAAGATACTGACCTGATACCACCCATATGATTTATATAGGCTACCACCGTGGTGTTATCGATTTGAAGGCGGACATGTGCATGACGCAAATTACTGCAATATGCCCGCAGTCCATGAAAGACCCCCAGCATTTCCAAATAATTAATGCCTTGCACTTGGAGAAGCGTGAACTCATGAGCGTCCCATCTGCCACCACAGCTGGTTACAGTGTCAGTTGCCCCCCCCAGCCTTGTGCACTCGCATCAGTTTGCAACAGAACCGTGGGATTCGGGAGAATGATGGGTTTGGAACTTACTCCAATATTATGAACCCACCATTCCAGCTCAGTTTGCTCCCCTATGCCTAAGCGCATAGGTCTGTCAAAATGTCCGGTATTCAATTTTAACGCCAGAATTTTACTTTTTTGTAAGTTTTGGTAATGCAACGGACCATAATTTACGGCCGGGAATGTGACAACCAGCTTGCCAATTACCTTAGCAACCTGCCGAATGGTTGGCCTGTTGTTGTCAAGTAAACTGATGCATGCTTGTTGAACGTCCACCACTTTGTCAACTGGGACCGTGATTTTCATCTGGTTAGTGTCTATAGTGAACCCCAAATAGTCCATGACCTGCGAAGGGTTGAGCTTGGATTTGTCTGGATGGATTACAAACCCCATTCTTTGAAACAAAGATATAGCGGCCGAGACTGCCAACTGGGCGTGCTCTAGGGTTTTCCCTGCTATGAAAATGTCATCTAAATATGCCATTATAATATGGTTTTGTTTCCTGAGATGTGCCAATAAAGGTTTGACAATTTTAGTAAATAGTCTCGGCGCTGTTGTAATCCCATTAGGCAAAGCCATATATTGCCATAATTGACCTTCCCAGACAAATTTCAAGAACCTTCGATGTTGTTTAGCAATAGGGACTGTATAGTACGCATCCTTCAGGTCAATGCAAGCCATAAAGTACCCATGACTAACCAACTGCTTGGCCGTCTCAAACGTCTCCATCTTAAAATGGGTATATTGTACGAAAGCATTCAACTGGGTTAAGTCGATGATAATCCGACAGCCTCCATCCTTCTTAACCCTAGTAAAGATGTTGGAAACAAACTCCAATGGCTCGTGCGTCGTTTTTTGTATCACCCCTTTCTTTTCTAATCGTAGTATTTCAATATGAGCCCGCTCCTTCTCTGACTGAGAGAGTGCAAATCTGCGACTAGGCTCATGTTGCGAAGGGGGATCTCTGCCATTAATAAACTCTATCTCATAACCCTGAATGCTTTGTAAAATAAAAGGATCCGTAGTTAGGGTATCCCAAGCAGACCGGAAACCCCGAAGCCATCCCCCCACCGGTGAGGTTACTAATGCTACGTTGTGGACGGACCCAAGCCCCCTTACCTCCAAGGTTAGCGCCGGGGTCTGGACTGTGGTGTCTTTGCTCCTCGTGTGGCGCGGCCCTGTTGCCGCATCTTCCAAGCTGGCTTGGGCTGGCCTTGGAATAAAAAAGGCCTCTGCTGTTGGGCCCCCGCCGAGGAATATGTTTGTGAATATGTTCTGGGGCCTTGGTCCACCGATGTGTGGGGCCTAAACGAGGAACGTGGCTGCTGCCTGGTGTAACCGGGAGTTTTGGATGAATAAGACTGTCTCATCATCCCCACAGTCTTGGCTTCCTCGTCTAGTTCCTTTACGCATTTAGGCAGGTCTTCCCCAAACAACTGCCTTGGTGGTGGTGGTGCGGAGGAGGTGCTGCATTTTTCCCGCAAATTTGGGATTCAAATTTGGCCGGATGGAGCTCTTCCTGAAACAGTTTATCTCAAACTGTGTGGTGCACAGAAGCGCTAGCGCATCCTGCTGCTCCTCGGACACATTCGTGGCATCCAGCGACCGAGCAAAAGCCGTGATACCTGCTGTCAGCAGCTTTAAGATTTTCTGGAGCTTGCCCTCCTTGACCCTTGTGTTCGCCGACATGTTCCCCCATATTGCTGCATTCACTTTCGGTACGTTGAGGGAGTTACAGTTTGCTGGTGCCTTATACTTCCCCACTGTTTCCGAGAGCACGGTATCCTGGAGCTGGTGCGTAGTCAGGAAATCGATTGACGCCGCTACTTTGGGATGTAGTGGTCCTCCTGCCGCCGCAGGTGACCCAAATTTCGACACCGCCTCCAACATTTCCTGTGGGTTCTGGACCTCTTCTCCCTCCTCAGGCTCACCCATACTGCCTTGCTGGCTCTCAAGCGACGGGGAGATAGAAGGTGGCGGCTGCATGTAGCTCCCAGACCTCTGGGATTCCCGTTCCTGACGCTCCAGGTCCCGTTGATAGAGCACCTCCACCATATGCTCCAACCGGCCGATACGACCGTCACCGCTGTACGCGGGCCACTGGTCGTCTTCCCCAGCCTCTCCAGAGGAACCGGGGCTTCCAGCAGTTGTCAACACCCCCACGGAATGTACTGCCGGGAAGTCGCCAGCTCCCACTCCAGCGGGGCTGTGCGACTCCCACACGGACACACCGCTGGTCCGCCGTCGTTTGGACAGCAGCGGCCCCTCTGTCTGATGGGAGGGAAGAGGGCTAGAGTCAGTACTTGCACCAGAAACTGGACTCTCTGATGTCCGTGCGGGCTTACCACCACAGCGTTCCACATATAAACGGGACTGTGGCGGCGCATGGTCTGCTTTACCCGCCTCAGCAGGGGCGCTGGACCGTACTTTGCTGCCACCGGCCCGCACTACGGCAGCCTGTTCCGGTGGTGTGCCGGTACATCCTGCCCCCACAGGGATCCTCGGCACGCCAGCATTGCCACTGGTCTGCTTCCTTGCAGGTTTCCCCAGTGGCTTGTCCCTGCCTGCCGTACCGACAAGGCTGGACTTTAGCGAGGCTTCCCCCCTGTTCTGCCCGCGAGGGACCTTTAAAGGGGGGGATGCACTCGCGGACACGCTTGCTCCAAGAGCCCCACGTGCCTTACCTCCAGCCCTGGTCTTGGGCACTGGAGTTCTAGAGTCAGGGTCTCCCAGCCCCTGCTCCTGCGCGGACACCCTCTTCTTGGCCAGAGGGGTTGTGCCGGGTCTGGTCAGCTGCTCAGAGCTCCCCGACTGCCGCGACTTCTTCCTCGGTGGTGTCTCAGCTGCTCCCGATGTAGCGGGCAGCTCCGAGGACTTCACTCGCTGAACGCGACTCCCACTCCTTCCTCCTTCCATGGTTCTGAAAAAAACACACAGACCACACAAAACGGTAAACCAGCTCAAGGTTAACTTACCTGCAGCTGCTTACCTTTTTGAAGGAGCCGGTTGAGGGAGCGCACTCCCCCCCCCAGCTGCCGTGAGCAAATGCGCGCGACGATATGCCGCGCATGCGTGTTGGCGGGGTCTTCACGAAGTCACTCACGTGACTCCGAAGTAAAATTATAAATTGTGCCTCTATAAGTTGCCATACTTTTGGCTTCTATAAATTAATTCCATTAATTGGCTTCTGTAGGATGTAAAAGTGGGATAACATATGGGTGATCGATGGTCGGCATGGACTCAGTGAGCTGAAGGACCTGATTCCACACTGTATCTTTAAACACCAATCATGTGATCCAGTGTTTTGGAAAGATCTCATGCCATGAGTGGCTCAATGCCACTGTGTGGTTCAGGCTGTTCAATCTGGCAAATACTGCAGCATTTAGCAGTGAATTGCAAAACATGGAAATGTTGCAATCATTGAGCGACAATGTCGCAACACTTCTGCATTTGTACTGAACCTAGAAAAATGAATCTGGCTGATGCTATGAGTTAAGGGCCTGTCCCACTTGGGCGACCTAATCTGCCAGTTTAGAAGAGTGTCTTCGACCTTCAAACTCGCAGCATGGTCAACACGAGGACCTATGAGGTCGCTGGAACGCTCCTTCATGCTCGAGGGAAGTTCCCGAATACCCATGGGATCAGCTAGGTCGCAGAAACATTTTCAGCATATTGAAACATTTTCCGTGAGTAAAATTTGATCGGCATGGGTCTTTTTAACTCATAGTGCAGTGGAGTGGGGTCGCTATTTGGTTACAGGCACTCGAGGGCAGCCGTAGGCAATCTCCTTCACTGACCATGCATTTTAATTGGCTCATTGGAGTTTCAGGACCTAGGAAGACCGACGGGTCAATAAAATGCCCGCTAAACTTTATTATACTTCTTAAAGGTGTATCCACTCCTTCTCCCCCCCTTCTCTCTCCTTCTCTCCCTCCCCGCACCCCCCCACCGCGCTCTCTAAAGGGCTTACCGTTACTGTGCAGCCGTCTTTTACCTTCCTCTTCATCGCAGGTGTGAATTTCAGACAGAGCTCCCCCGCGTTCCCTGGCCCCCGCCTTCGTTGTGTGTGTGTGTGTGTGTGTGTGTGTGTGTGTGTGTGTGTGTGTGTGTGTGTGTGTGTGTGTGTGTGTGTGTGTGTGTGTGTGTGTGTGTGTGTGTGTATGTGTGTGTGTGTGTGTGTGTGTGTGTGTGTGTGGTCAGTCGATCCAGCTCGCGGTTTCAACGCGGACGGTCAATCCAGCTGAAGGTTTTCCAGGCGAGTTCGCTCGAGCTGGAAGGTCGAACACCCTTTTTTTAGCTCGCCGATTAGGTCGCCCAAGTGGGACAGGCCTTTTAAGCATGGATGTTGCATTGGTTCACATCTTTGCTTGCTGATACGCAAGGAATGCAGAGTGCACCTTTCGGCACCAATGTACATTGGTGATCATTAGTCAGGAGTGATGATGTCCTTGGATACATTCAGATGGATTTTGCTTGTTAGTAACAGGACTTCTTCTCTGGGTGTTGTCTAACCTGGAATGGTATCTGAAGACGGGTCCCAACATGGACAATATCTGTCCATGTTCTCCTGGGATGCTGCCTGACCTGCTGAGTAACCCCAGCACTTTGTGTCTGTTTTTGTAAATCAGCATCTGCATTTCCTTGTTTCTACATGATTCCTGACATAATCTGTCCCAGGGCACATGTTTTTTTATGGTCATGTTCAAATAAACAGCACATTTATTTTGGTACAATTTCTAGGCAAATAGATTAATGACATGGAACATGCCATGGGGCAAAGTTCAAGATAAGAGACCAATTGGCATTTACTTTCTGCTGCAGAAACCAATTCAAAATAAATGATTTGTAGTCGTCATCTTTAATTGTGTTTTGATGTTATTTTCATTCTACACTTTTTAATACTATATTATGTATGCACTTATAAGAGAAAAATGATTGACTCGAATCTGATTTTACAAAAATGTCCATTAAGCATTTCCTAGCTTCCGTATATACAGGAATATTTTTCCTCACTGCTCTTAATCAAAGTCTTTCACATTTTTCTCGAGTTGCATACTTGCTGGCATTCAAATTTCTGTTGTCACAATATTTTGATCATTGCTTTGTTTTTTTTTTGCTTTTGTGTTAACATTTATCACAGTATGCATAACTATCGTTCAAGCTTTGATATACCAATGGTCACAAAATACTTGATCTTCTGATTGCCAGGTTACTCTGAGGAGTGATTTTTTCCCCCCAGCTAAAAATCTCCCACGATTCTGTTGCCAACTGGCATATAAAAGAAACAGTTATGTCTGTCAAAGGACTGTGGCCAGTGCCGAAGGCAATTTATTATGTTGTGCATCAAAGATACAGAAGACAAAAAAGGATTATGGTGTACTGAGATATTTACATGATACATAGAAGTGTACCCTTTAGTCTCCTCATTCAGTGAGATTGTAGCCAATATACAATCTTCATCCTTTGCCTTGTTTCCCCTGAAAGTTTTGGTTCTCCAAAATGTATCAACCTTTATTTATCAATTTATTAATCCTTCAATTGATTGATTTGATTATTTTCTGTCAGTTTTTCAGTTCAACATCACATAAACTCTGGCAAGCAACATCACATGCTGCTTGCCAGAGCAGTAAAAATAGCTGCATAATTCACATCATTGCAATGTAATGTTTTGGTGCTTAAATGGAGTGCCTTACATTTGCAGAAGAGAGATCTACATTTCAATTGCAGTTTGGCTGTTTGTAATTTCATTTCCAAAGGTCATAGTGTGGAGTTCGTGTTTCCTAATTGTAAGCTCCTCTAACAAGAGAAATAGTTCAGTGGTTCAATTGTCAAGTGCACCTAAGTACAGTGAATTTATTTTTGCATACAGTTCACTGACAATCCTACTATATAATAGGCATAATCATACTAATAGCCCTGTCCCATGGTACGTGTTAATTCCAAGAGCTCTCCTGAGTTTAAAAAATAAATCAAACTTATGGTAAGTACGGAGAATTAACGTAGCGGGTACGTCGGAGCTCAGGGACGTCTCTCAGTGCTAACAGCAGCTACATGGGAAGACTCGCTAACGGCAGGTAAGCATGGGAAGACTCGTGAAGATTTTTCAACATGATGAAAAATGTCCACAAGAGCCCCTGAGTACCAATGAGTGGCCATTACTGTAAATCTCCGAGTTTGAATCAGGGCAAACTCGGGAGAACTCTTGGAATGAACTCGTACCTTGGGACAGGGGTTTAAGAGTATAAGATAGTAGTCTCATGCTCTATCGTATTATCTCTCCAAGTTGTCAGACAAACTTTGATCCAATTATCACTCTACCTTAATTCCACAGGATTCAAGCTCAATTTTTGTGTACCATCATCATGGTTTGCAAGAAGTTTATTTAATTGGAAGATTATTTTTGTGGCTAGCACCATTCGTGTACATCTATGTAAAACGTGGTTTGGGTGTACTTTGTTAAAAAAAATGCAGCCAGTCAGTTATGACTGAGGGATTGCCTCCAGATTAGATATTGGTCAGTTAAAATATGGGGTCATAATTAGGGGAAAAGATCTTTGTGAGAGAAGCAGCAATTATAGTCTGGAGATTATGAATCAGTTATTGAGAATCAAGGGCTATGGTCTAAGGATAAGGTTTTAGTTTGAATTGGTTTTCCTAGTATTAGGATTTTGTCAATTTGGAGAGCAGTTCAGATAGAAATTGGATTTTTAGAGTAATTTAGTATGGCAACAGGGCCTTTGGCCCAACTTGCCTACACTGGGACCAACATGTTCCATCCACACAAGACCCACCTGCCTGTGTTTGGCCCATATCCCTTTAAACCTGTCCTATCCATGTACCTGTTCAAACGTTGCTTAAAATTGCGATACTCCCTGCCTGAGTTACCTCCTCTGGCAGCTCGTTCCATGCACCCATCACTCTCTGTGAAAAATTATCCTTCATCTTCCTATTAAATCTTTCCCCCCACCTTAAATATATGTCCTCTGGTTCTTGATTCCTCTGCTCTGGGCAAGAAACTCCGTGTGTCTACACGATCTATTCCTCTTATGATTTTGGACACCACTTAATTTGGATACCACCACTATATGAGGAGGAGATCATCCCTCCTCTTCCTGCGCCCCAAGGAATAGTATCCTAGATTGCTTAATATCGCTGATAGCTCAGAATTGTGAGATACAGTGTGGTGATAAAAGATTTGTTGTGAAGAACTTTGTGTCACAGTCAAGACGGAGAGACAATCGTGCCATTCACATGGTGTGCTGGCATTAGAAGAGTCTCATTGATTATTCATATCTACAAATTCAATTGATATGATTCAGAATGACTTTCATTCAGTTCATATATTTGCCTTTCACACTGCATGATTAGTGATTATTTTTTGTATGAGACGGTGGAGTGAGTTAGTGTTTTGTTACGCATGGACCAGCAAAGTTTTTCCTGCAATATTACTTGTCAATAAGTACTCATGAATTGTTCTGATGCCATAAGACCACGGTGGTTAATCATGTAGCTGCATTCAGACAGAATAACTTGATCTCAGTAGGAGTATGTCTGAAAGCAAATCCGTTCAATTGATCCCTCACAGTCAGAGTATCAGTTCTATACCATACGCATTGTGGAAATTGCATCATGTGAGGCAAGATATACAATTCGCTATCTTGCGGTGTAATTTTCTGATGCAAAGATGGAATCCCCTTATAATCTTCAATTGGATTCAGAGAGCCACTATTTACTGCCATACTATACCTAAAGAGAGAGGATGAACCAGCCTTCCTTGAGCAGTAAGCCTCCTTAACTTACTGTGATTTGTAAATTGGAGGCCATGGTTTGGTATCTTCTGCACTGGCCTAGAATCAATATTGTGCAAGGATTACATCAAGTACTTAGTTCTGTTTTTCCATCATGTGTTTGTGATGCCCATGCTACTGTGCTACTCCTATTTATGGATTAGTGTAAATCCTGTTTAAAAATGTGCACTTCTCTTTTGTTCACCTGCAGCATCAAAAAAAGTCCCACTGCTTCATAATACAATTTCATTGACAGTAGAGTCTTTTACCAGCGGCTTTGAACCATTCATTATACAGATTTAAACATCATGCAGCAAAATGTTGACCTTTTTGCATGGATTTACTCAGCTTAAATGATGGTAAATGATAGGTGAAGCACAATTGTAATCAGAGATGTTTTGGACATCACGTTTTGATCAGTAAAACAAAATTAGATATAGTAAGGCAAGTGGACATTTTTAAGGTGGAGATTGGCCAATTCTTAATTAGTTAGGGTGTCAGGGGTTATGGGGAGAAGGCAGGAGAATGGGGTTGAGAGGGAAAGATAGATCAGCTGTGATTGAATGGCGGAGGAGACTTAATAGGCCGAATGGCTTAATTCTGCTCCTGGAACTTATCTGTATGTTCCTTAATTCTATAGTTAAAGGTTTTGGCTATACAACTTGATGTAAGATAACAATTAAAGTGAGACCATATTTAAGTTTTACTTTATAGATAACATTGTATTCATATGAAACTGTTGCTGTATATTTTGTTTAAGGCCATGAACAGTGTTGGATCTTGAATAGAGTACCATTATGCAAATATATAACAATTGAAAAGTGTTCACACTAAGTGAACTGTTGAAATAAATCTATCCAATACTATGTTGGAAATATGAAGTGAAAGAAGCTTGTGTGCATCGTTCCTTAGGTGTTATTCGTGCATGTTATCATAAAATAACCCATTCACCAAATAGGCATTGTCACAGTAAAATATAATTTGACATGATTAAAATGTGCACCAGGAATGGAACAACAGAATACGTTTTTTATCAATAACAGTATTGTACTTGTGAATTAATGATGCATGAGAAATAAACAATCTTAACCATTCCATGTTGTTGGTGGGTTACAGGGAAAATAGGCCAGTATGTCTGGATAAATATCACATCACAACCTTCGGGGGAGGCGTCACAATTTGGAGCTGAATTGCATGAAGAACTGTGAATGGTTTGAAGTAACAAAAGGTTGAATTGAAATTTGTCATTGTGGTTAATGGCCATCCTTGTAGCTATCTAATATAGTTGTCCTGATAAATTTCTTATTCATAGAGTGCGTAATATTTAATAAATATGCATGAGGAGATACAAGAGAATCTAGCTACAGTTACTCAATTAAGGGATTAATTAGTAGATAATAAATTAACTGTTCTTCCAAGAGCATTAATTGGATTCTCTTCCCCATACTGCAATAACCTACTTGAAGCAAAGCAGACTTGGAACATTTTAAACACTGGTGTATTATTCAGATACACTGTATATAATGTTTACATTTGTTGGAAACTAAAGATAAGGGCCAAGGAGACATTAATACAATGCACATATATTTTCTTTGACTCAGTTGAGTTAATGACAGCCCTGTGATGTGTTTATTTTATTCATTGTTCCCATTGTGTAGATGTTGCAGAAAATCTTGTTCAGTCAGTTGATCAATTTGATTTATGCTCTGTGGTGAGGTGACATGATTTGACCAGAGTTCTAAAGAGTGTTGTGACTTGGCATTGACTTGGCCATGTGAGAGTAGGGAGAGGGAGCCAAATATCACTGGTAACCTTTGAGGGGGTGAACATAAGAGATATCTGTACTGAATGTCTGTTGTGATTTTTAAATTGAACCTTGCAGACTTGCATCAATGTAGGTGTTAAAGGCCTGTCCTACCAGCATCCGACTCCATGCTATGAGCGCGATCAAACTAGAAGCGGGGGCCACGCGGAGGTCGGGTGATCCCTGTACAGTGCCGTTCCTACCAGCATGCGCCTGCATGCGGCAAGCGCGACCAAACTGGCAGCGGGGGCCGCGCGGAGGTCGGGTGAGTGGCGCAACGCAGCGCAAAGTGAGGCGAATTTGGAGCGAAGTCTTCAGGTAAGTTCGCCAGGACAGAGAGGGGCACACAGAGAGGGGCACAGAGGCACACACACAGAGGGCCACGGAGCCGCACACATAGAGGGTCACGGAGGCACCTACCGAGAGGGTCACGGAGGCACGACGTCGAGGTGGTGTGTAATGCATCGAGGTGACTGCGAGCCGCGCGGAATTTTCGAACATAGTCAGTTTTTCGGAGCCCCGCGCGATGTTGGGACGAACTCCGCACAATTCCGCACGGCTCCAGCGATCGAAGTGGGACCGGCCCCGCGACGCCGGAAGGCTCAAGCAACCACGTTAGCTCGCGCTCATCGCATGGAGTTGCATGCTTGTGGGACAGGCCCTTTACTTCACAAAATGACACAAATTGCTGGAGTAGCTCAGCAGGTCAGGCAGCTTCTCTGGGGAACATGGATTGGTGATGTTTCAGGTCAAGACCTGCCTAGTACCTGCCCATCTCCTGTTCCAGCCCTCTTATTCCCCACTACAATTATCTGAGGAAGGAACCATGTTCTCCAGAGATGCTGCCTGACCAATTGAATTACTCCCAGCACTGTGTGTCCTTCTGCGCATTAGCCAACATCTGCAGTTCCTTGTTTTATACGAGGTGTTATTTCAATTTCTCTTGGGATCTTGGTATGTTCCTGTTTGTTTACAAGATCTTTCATTTAATGGTAGAAGCATTACGATTCCAAAAATATTTAGTAAGAATCAGCTAGTGAGCTTTGAAGAAATTCTTTGTGTTGGCTGCATTATTGTATTGATCCTTGCGGTGCAAATAGTCACCTCACAGTTTCTACGCATGTTTATTACCTGTTGCAGTACTTTTAGACTCAAAACTCTGCTTGTTATGTTTTGACTTATTCACTTTGTTATTTTTCAAATATGGGGTCACATTTGCTCTTATCTTCTGTTTATTTGCTTTACTATTTCTCAACAACAGAATATTTACCCGTGTGGTGAGTAAAAGTGAACCAAAGCGGAACAAAAAGACACTCACCATTTGCTCACCAATTAAAAACTAGCTAGGCACCTCCATGTACATGATTAAGTTTTGTTTAGTCTCATTATATTCATGAAGAAGAAGTACATTAGAATTTGTTGATTAAAGTTTTCAAATTGTGTTGTATAATTTGTTCCCAGTGATCAGCCTATTAAAAATGGAAACTTGACTTCTTTCCAAATAACTTGCTTTCCTTATGGTCCACTTCTTTTGAATTGTGAAATAACTCCGGATCGCATGCCTCAAGACTCCCAGTAATTAATCAAACAATGCGGTTCTTGTTGTCCCTCAATCTCTTCAGCTTCCTCCCTCTTGTCTTGAAGGCGCCAACTTACGCTGGCAGTAACGCTCAAGTAGCAATGCCCGTCAGTACTCTGCAATGAATAACACTTTTTCATGTGTGTGTCTGGAGAGCGATTATTGGCAAGGCCTTTGATGCGAATGAAGGCATGATCTTTTAAACCTTCCTTTGGCCTCCTTCCATCCAATGTTTTACCTGCAGGCATTGGTGAAAAAAACTCTTGTTGGGAGCATTTTACTGTTATTCACTCAACATTATTGTGATTTGACCTGTGTCATTATTAAAGAACAGTCCACATAATGCAGACCTAATTTATTTGCAATCTAAAGTGTACAGCAATCTAAAGTGTGTAGCACTCCATCAATTTTACTATTTTAAAGCTGAGCTTTAGGTCAAAAAAGTCATTCTAAAGTCTCAAAGCACTGGAGTAACTCAGTGGGTCAGGCGCCTTCTTTGGAGAACATGGATAGGTGACGTTTTGGGTCAGGACCCTCCTTCAGACCCTTATTTCCTAGTATCTTAATTTTAAACTCTGCCCACTTGACCTGAGCTCAACAGCATTCATAATATCAATTGGATCTAGGTCAGGTATCAGAAATATGATAGGTCCTCAGACTCTGATGGGTTGAATTGTGTGCAGCCAGCATGTGTAAATGAATGCAGTAAAGCCTGGTACTTGGGCAATGTAATGAAGCTGACCGCCTCCCATCGGCAGGGGAGCACAGGTAGATTAGGGATCATCTTTGCTTTTAACATACGGCTTCACTAAAGAGCTTCTTACTCAACAAGAGCCCATTATAGGGTTCAGGTTGCTGTCAGAATGTCCTTGAGAACAGGCTGGGTTTGGAGTGGCTGTGTGGTCAGGAGTAGCCGGATTGTACACCTGACCAGATCTCCACTTCATGTAGCAAGTAAACCCATCTGGGAAGCTTTGCATTCAGCTGATCCTCAGACCCTTCCATGCACTGACTCCTGTTGTTAATTTTCCATTCGCACAACATCTTGTATGACCCAAAGTTTGCTTATTAAGGTGAGCAATGCCTCGTGAACTATGAATTCCCCACAGAACTTTGCCCTGACGGACTCTCACATTCACACAGAAGGTCCCATATCTTCATTAATTCTTGTGTGACACTGGAGCCACTAAGACAATTCTGGAAAGTTTAAGGCTCTGCCAATATGCAGACACCAACGTCTGGTTGAGAATCCTTTTAAAACTCGTATTTTATCAGAAATGTTGAGACCAAATCAAGTACATTAGTCATCTTTGTGCAAGAAGACCATTTAAAGCATTGATATCATCTTGTTTCACAATTGAGTGTATAGACTGCTCCTCTGAGCCCAGTAGCTTCTGGCAGTGCAGTCCCTTAAATACACCTGTGACAATTTCTATAACTTCACGTACATGCTGAAGTCAAATGCTGAAAACTCCAAAGATGGCAAACTAATTCCGTGATTCAATCCTTTTGCTCAAGCCTTTGTCAAGGAAACAAATACAAGGGAAAAAGTAAATTTTCTCTAAATTGGCCCATTTGTGATCCATTGTCAGAGCGTTCAAATTTAATTTAAGATCCTGTTTCAGCTGCTTTCTTTCCCATTGAGACATGGCAGAAACCCACACTGAAGGCTTTAAAATAAGGACAAAATCATTTGCATTATTATACACATTCTTTTTGTCGACAGACTTTTAGGGTCAAAGGGACAAGTTTCCAATCTTTTGTCATTGAATCACAGGTTTGTTTGAAATCTCACCAAATAGAAAATAAGTGTCTAGTTGTGGGAAATCCAGAAGTTAATATCTGCCCTTCAGTCATCAATGAGATCTGAATTTTCTCATCTCTGGACAAATACCTTAGTAATCCTCTTTCAACGTATAAGCAAGGAAATGTCATGGGGTGATAAATTAAGCAAGGTTGCATGTTTTGTTTCAATAGCAGGATCAATGCAAGAGATTTCATGCTGGTTTACAATAGCCCCATAGATTCAGCTGGGAAGAAAGAGATTCCAATATGGGAAAGATGCTGGAGTAATTCAGCGGGTCGGGCAGCATCTCTGGTGAACATGAATGGGTGACATTTCAGGTCAGGACCCCTCTTCAGACCCTTGTTTAGACTTCCAATATGGGAAAGTCCTTACCATATCAAGTTTTTTTTAGTCTGATACCTGACTAATTTAACCAACTTAAGCTCATCCTTTATACTGTAAATCTTTCAGGAAGATCACATGCATAAAAATTGCATATCAGTTGCAAAGGCTTGTTCCAAAAACTTGAATGGTGCTGCCAAGCTGAGTTAAATGATTGTGTATGGTGGGCATACACATGAAAGCTCGCCACCATCAAATCTTAAGTTATCCGGTCTTATCCTGGATCTTTTTGCCAATCTGGGCACACATGGGAAATCAGGAAAGTCCAAGGATTGGGGATAGAGTTGGTGATTTTAATTAGAGTGGTGTGAGGGGTGTTATGAAAGGTAGATGATGATGATTAGAGAATCTATTATAGAGATGAATAGATTGGTAGTCAGTAGGAAACCATTTTTTGATGTATAGCTGAGATTAAGAGGTAGAGCAGCTCAGTATTTGGGGTGGAAGTGGATCAGACATCTGATGGACTAGCTATTTAGAGACTTGCAAATGTGTTGAGGGTAGAAAAGCATGTCTGATCACAATAGGGAAGATTTAATATGTAGATTTAGAGTAATGGAGTCATACAGCATGGAAACAGGCACTTCGGCCCAGGTTGCCCATGCCGGCCAAGGTACCACATCTACACCAGTCTCAACTGCCTGCGTTTGGCCGATATCCATCTAAACCTTTCCTATCCGTGTATCTGTCCAAATGCCTTTTAAATGTTGTTATGGTTCCTGCCTCAACTTCTTCCTCTGGGAGCTCAATCCACGTACCCACCACCCTCTGAATGAGAAAGTTGCCCCTCAGTTTCCTATTAAATATTTCTCTCCTTATCTTAAACCTGAGATTATTTGATCCCCTACTTTGGGGGAAAAATACTCTGTGCATCTACCCAATCCATTTTCCTCATGATCTTGTACACCACTATAAAATCACCGCTAGCATGCGCAACCTCTCCCTATATCACAGGTCCTCAAGTCCTGATGACATCCTGCACGATCACAATTCTTCTCCGACCTTAGTTCCAAAAACGCTCAAAATTCCAAGGTCCTATTTAGTACTATTACCTCTGTCATATGTCCCGCCCCCAGTACCAGCTTAGCTGGGTCCGCTGCCAAGTGCGAAAAATTCTCTACTTTTTTCACCAGTAAAGAACATCAGAACGAATTTTCCCCTCCCACCCGTGACCTAGCTGTCTCTTTGGTCTGTTCTTCTAAATTAGACTGCTTCCAACCCGTGACTCCATCCTCCCTTGTAAAGCTCGTCTCCACTATGAAACCTGCAACCTGCCCCCTTGACGTTGTTCCCACTGCCCTTCTGAAGGATGTCTTTGCAACAGTCGGTCCCAGTATCCTCTCTATCATCAACAGTTCTCTGGCCACTGGCACTGTTCCAACCTGTTTCAAGCACGTGGTGTCCAGCCCCTCCTTAAAAAAGCTAACCCAGACCCCTCCTTGCCTAGTAACTACAGACCTATTTCCAAACTGCCTTTCCTCTCAAAAGTCCTTGAAAAGGTAATTCTAGACCAACAAATGCCTTATCTATACCAAAATTCCATCCTGAAAAGTTTCCAATCAGGTTTCAGGGCTTCACACAGCACAGAGTCTGCCTTGTTGAAGGTACACAACGACCTCCTTCTCGCCATCGACTCTGGCGACTGTCCAATCCTGCTCCTTCTCGACCTCAGTGCAGCGTTTGATACAGTGGACCATGCCATCCTAATTGACCGTCTCCGGTACGGGGTTGGCGTTGATGGCACTGCCCTGAGCTGGTTCGTTTCCTACCTAAAAAATAGGAGTTTCTCTACCAACATAGGCAACTCTTTCTCTTCCCCAGCGACTCTTTTCCGCGGGGTTCCACAAGGCTCCATCCTAGGCCCCATTCTTTTCTCTCTCCACATGCTCCCCCTCAGCCAAGTCATTCAAAGGCATGGCATTTCTTTCCACTGCTATGCAGATGATACACAGCTGGTCTAATTTAAACAGCCTCATGCACTGCCTTGATGATTTAAAATGCTGGATGGCTCAGAACATCCTCCAACTTAACGAGAGCAAGTCTGAGGTCATCCTACTCGGCCCCTCCGACCCCATCAAAATGATAAAAGGCAGCCTTGGAAGCCTAACCTCCTTAGTCAAACCGCACGTCAAAAACCTTGGCGTGATATTTGACTCTGCATTAAGGTTTGACAAGCATGTTAACTCTGTGGTAAAAGCTGGTTTCTTCCATCTACGTACAATAGCTAAAATCAAATAATTCCTCAAATTCGACAACCTTAAAAAAAATCATCCACGCATTCATCTTTTCCCGCCTTGACCACTGCAACTCTCTATACACTGGCATCAGCCAATCATCCCTGTCCTGTCTGCAATTGGTCCAAAACGCCGCAGCAAAACTTCTGATGGGTACCCGTAAAAGAGAACACATCACCCCGATCCTGGCCGCTCTCCACTGGCTCCCAGTATGGTACAGAATCAACTTTTTCAAGCTCCTCTTATTCGTTTACAAAGCCCTTGACGGGCTTGCCCGCCCCCCTCCCCATATATCAAAAATCTTCTAACCCACCATTCTACCTCCAGGTCCCTCAGGTCGTCTGACGTGGGGCTACTCACTATCTAGTTTTAAGCTCAGGGGTGACCGCGCTTTTGCGGTTGCAGCACCTAAACTGTGGAATAGCATCTCGCTCCTCAACAGAACTGCTCCCACCATCGACTCCTTTAAGTCACGACTCAAAACCTATTTCTACTCCCAAGCGTTTTTGAGCCCCTCTGATGGGGCATTGTAAACAGTTTATGTATGTATTGTTGTACCGTTGTATGTATGAAATTAGTACCTGCACTGATGTGAAGTACTTTGGTCAACGTGAATTGTTTTTAAACGTGCTATACACATAGATTTATTATTAATTCATTATCCTTGCAATTTTTTTTGAGAATTCCCCTAATACTGGAGAATGTGACAATGTTGGTATCAGAATCTGTGAATCTCAGCTCTAAAAACACTGGCTGAACTGAACTGGGGCCATAGTATCACTCAATGTCTGCAGTCACGCACCAACTAAGGAGATTTATAATTTCAGCTCGAAAATTGAAGGATTTAATTTTGTTAAATAATTTACTGCTAATCATAAATATTTAATATGACACTGATCCAATTGCCTAAATAATCTGCAAGGACCTCAGTAAAGAATAAGAACTAATGCAACCAAACGTTCGTTTGGTTATTTTGCCAATTTCAATAAATGCTTTTGGAGGGCATCTTGGCTGATAACATAAAACAAGGCTAAGTTATATTGTATGGAAACACACCCTTTGTCTATGGTGCATACCTGTGCAAATTCAATTTGCCTGCATTTGATGCAAATCAGTCTAAACCTTTCCTATTCAAAGCTAAAAGTGCCATAGAGTCATGGAAACAGGCCCTTCGATCCAACTCGCCCACACCGGTCAACAATGTCCCAGCTACACAAGTCACACTTGCCTGCGCTTGGTCCATATCCCTCCAAACCTGTCCTATCCATGTAACTTTTCTTAAACAACAGGATAGTCCCAGCCTCAACTACCTCCTCTGGCAGCTTGTTCCATACACCCACCTCTCTTTGTGTGAAAAAAGTTACCCCTCTGATTGCTATAAAATCTTTTCCCCTTCACCTTGAACCTATGTCCTCTGATCCTCAATCCCCCTACTTTGGGCAAAATACTCTGTGCTTCTACCCGATCTATTCCTCTCATGATTTTGTATACCTCTATAAGATCACCCCTCATCCTATAGCGCTCCATGGAATAGAGACCCAGCCTATTCCCTGTAGCTCACACACTCTAGTCCTGCCAACATCCTCGTAAATCTTCTCTGAACCATTTCAAGCTTGACAATATCTTTCCAATAACATAGTGCCCAGAACTGAACACAATATTCTAAAAGCGGTCTCACCAACATCTTATACAACTGCAACATGACCTCCCAACTTCTATACAATACTCTGACAGATGAATGCCAAAGTGCCAAAAGCCTTTTTGACCACCTTATCTACCTGCAACCAGTCCTTTAAGAAATCATGCACCTGAACTCCTAGATTTCTCTGCTCTACAACACTACCCAGAGGCCTACCATTTACTGTGTAGGTCCTGCCCTTGTTCGACGTCAGAAAATGTAACACCTCACCTTATCTGTATTAAATTCCATCAACCATTCCTCTGCCCTTTTGTTCCCTAATTTTTTGTTTCCTTTTAGATATGACTCCTATTAAATGTTTCCTTTTCGTTATGACTCCTATTAAATGTCTCACTTGTATTTATATCTTACAGTATTGGAATGACTGAAGCCTGTGTTAGTTTGGCCAGATGCTGTTAGGGTAAGTTTCTTTATCTCTATTTTAAATACAGATGAATAAAGCTTTGAACATGCAGTTTTGGCAACCTTCTCATTGAATGCCTTGTGCTTTTCATAAAGAATTTGCTGTAAATGTTGAATTCATTATACTCTATCTTAACAGCAGAGAATAAATGACCAATTTCTCTCCGGGGATGAATAAATTTTATCTTATTGTATAGTATAGTATCGTAAATACCATAGTTTGATGTTCAGATAACAACTCAGATTTTAATTTGTCCTTAAACACATTTAAAATGTAGAATTATTAGGTATATGTATGTTAACCTATTAATGCAACACTAATAATATTCATCATTCCAACCATTCACCATTTTTGTTGAGTGGTTTGAGCCTGGTAGAGTCAGTGAATGAAGAGGTGAGATTGTTGCGAGATAAATAAACATGCATTACGGATATGTAATATACCATGAGTTTTGACTGACCTTATGTGAGATTATGTTGTGTGAAAAATAAACACTACTTAGCAAATAATGAGTCAATGGGAACTCAGAGTACAAAATGCAAAAAAGTAATCTTAATGTACAAATCCATAGTCATAATAAATTAAAACACGGTATCATGAAACAACCCAACTATAGATTTTTCTACTAGAAAATAAAACAGAAATGTAAAGCAAACAAATACATATTGGAAGAACTCAGCGGGCCGTCTAGAGAAGGCTCCCGTCTCTAAATGTTTAATGGCTGACTGAGTTCCTCCAGCACTTTTCCTTAAGATTCCTGTATCTGGTGTTTGCTCTGTCTCTGAGAAATTTTGATTTTGTTCGTGTTATTGAATAACTGACCAGAATGGGCCAGAATTCCACAGGTTTACCAATTGGGAAAGGATGAATGAGTAAATACATGTATGTCATCACCAACATAAGAGCAAAATGATATCTGACTTGATTATTTATGTGGGAAAACGGCGTTGTCGTCATCAATAAATTAATCCCATTTCTCTTGTTTCTTGTCTAATCCACTGGCTTGTAGTACCACAATTATTTATGTTTCAGGTGAAAAGCAGTGACATGCGTATTTTCAGCTAATCACACTTTGCGATCGGTCACATATTTGTCAGTTGACACTTGTACAACCATTATTCATGTTAACATTTTGACAGTCAAAACATACTTTACAAACTCCAGATCATTGATAATTTAGCTGTTCCCACTTCATTTATTTTTCAAGTAAAATGCTTTTTATCTGGAACTAACGTAGTTGATTAGAAAATGAAGATAGTTAGTCATGTGTTGACCAATATATTTGCTTATCGTGTTACTATTTTAAGTAACCTTAATGCGTGCACATTAAGAATACATAATTGAAAATAATACTTTGTTATTCAGCATGCAAGTTGATGAGATGTACAAAGGTTGCATGCTGTATTGTAACATTGTTAAATCCCATCAAAATGTCTGTCAGCTGCTTCAGCCCATTCACTTGAAGTCAGTGAACATTTCCATGAAGACAGTGACAATGTGTTAGATTTTTCTGCAATGTTGCACATTATATTATCATGTTTTAATGAATGTATCTGGACAAAGATAAACTTAGTTATAATCTATTGTGATGTGATCAACCTTCTTGGAAAGATTGAAGCATTAAAGAATAATGGATTAGTGATGCACACCAATTTTGGTGAGAGGGTCAAGTACTTGCAATAGCCACTTAAAATAAATATTTTTTGCTTTAACCTATGTAAATTTGCATTGATATTTTTTCAGCATTTTTAAATACACAAATGTATTTTTTCCTGACAGCCCCACTTTGCACCATCACTGTTCCACTCATTGCTGCTCTCTGCCTCCTCACTGCTTTGCTACTCCTTGGTCTATTTCATTATCCATATCGCTCATGTTCCTTTCATGGCAGACCTTTGCTCATCGGTACAGTGCTGCAGTTTTATACAACAGAGAGACCTGCTCGCCAATAATGTGCCAAGGTGTCATTCAGTGGCGGATCTGTGTACATCAGTGTTATCCAGTGATAGATTGGTGCCGACCTATACTGTACCCCAATGTTATACAGTGCTTGATCTATGCTCACCAGTACTGTATCTCATGTTATACCATAACACCTGTGTTCCCCCTGTGTTCCTCCAGAACTACTTCCACGTTATAAGATATTTTACCAATTGGTGTTGAGTATTTGTGTTATACAATGCAATTTGTCTGCCCATCGGTGCTATGCTCCAATGTTATAGAGTCACAAACCTGCGCCCAACAGGTACTGTACCTATTTTGCTATATCAGGCTCACAACCACCATTTCAATAAATCTGACTGTAGAGCTGGAGAGGGTCCTGGTAATGGGCTAAAAGACTGGATTGCCTCAAGCAACGTCCCTGGATCTCCCAGCCTTTGCCCCTAACTCAGTTGGGTGTCTGGTATTGGGTGGACCCGAGGCAAAGCCAGCAATCCAAAGTCTGGATCGGGCTTTGCTTTATGAGAGTCAAAGGCTGTCATGATTCTGAGTGTAGACTGGACAGATCCATACTATCTATTGGTTATGACCCATGGAACTTTAAATTGTTACTTTGGCTGGAAATAGACTCTCCACAGTTCATAATTTTATTGACAAAGGTGGTAACACAGGGTCTTAACATTTTGATTCTTTGTCATCTTTTTATTCCTGAACATATTATAGCTGCAGTAGGCATATACTATTAAGGTGCTATACTTTGATATTTGTACTTTCAAGCTCTGGACCAGCCTTCAAATGCGGACATCTTGGTCTGCTATTGCAAAATGTTTCGGGAGAAAGTTTCTTCGGTCTTCAAAGTACCTAATTGTCAGAGCTGATTGATTGTTTTTTAAATTTAATTTCCCTTAAAACTTAATCATGTTATAATTATAATCCATGTCATTTGAAGGAACTATGTTGCATTCTTTCTGACGGTATTGTGTGTCGGCATTGTACCAGCACTTGTTCTGTAACGTGCCAACTGTTTTGCAGCAGTTATTTATGTGTCAAGAGCAATTTTCATTTAGTTGGCATGAATTTTTTTTGTGATCATACCTTGTGAATCTGAAAGTGTATTCAGATGATTGTATAAATAAAAATGGGGGGAAAAAAAATTGAAGCAGCTAACCTAAAATAATAGAGGGTCACAATCACACTATCATTCAATGTAAAGTCATACAACATTCTTCTTTCTGCACAATGTCCACAAGATATTGTGCAGTTCCAAATATATTTTTCATTTGTTGCTCTGCCTGCATTGATCTCAAATAAAACATACTCAAATACAAAGCCTCATTTGTAAATCTGTGCTGCTCACTTCCCTTTCAGTCCCTTTGACCTTTCCACTTTGCCTTATCACACATCTTATTTTTACAATACCTTTGGCAGCCCCTTGGAAATGATTATTTGCATCCTTTGCAGTTTAGTGGTTTCAGAGGTGGATAATGAAATGTGGTTGCGATTCTTGAGGTAACGTGCTCATGCCGCCTACTCAGGGCTTTGGCATGCACCTAATGAATGGCCTCAAGGTTCTCGATAACATTTGCTTTCTCAATTTATGTAAAGCAACTACTTGGAATATTTTTCACTCTCATGACCAGTTTTGCTATTGAAATTTGGCTGCAAGCCTGGTATACTTCTGGCAGCAAAGCTGAAATGATTCCGGTGAGGGTAGTATTACTTTGGCATGGCCTTAACAATGCTTGAATGATCAAGAATGTAAGATTATCTAATTGGAAGCCAGTTCATTATATTTCTGAAGATTAGCTATCCACAAGTGCTTCAGTTCCCCCCATAAACATGCCATCAAGCTTTGCTTGCAACATTAATCTTGCTTTATAGTTCAGGACTAATTAACAAATTATGCTTTGGGTTAGTGTAGGTGGAAAAATAGATGATCTGTCATGAATATATCTGGAGACAGGGGTTATGTGGGAGGTGAGTTTGATGAAATATTGAGATAAAATATGATTGCACTGAGTGAGATGAAACTGTGTGGGAGGAATACCACAAGGCAATGATCATACTCACCTTGGGCTTTGCTGCTTTTTCACTTTTCCAAACACAGTCAACCTGGTTGCGATCTTTGCGAGGGTGATAGGGTCATGGAAATGCGGCACAGAAGGTGGCCTTTTGGCCGCTTGTATTCGGACTTGCCACAAAGGATCACCATCTAATTCCACTCCTTCTCCATAGGTATTTAGAGAAGTGATTGGAATTTGTGGAGTCTGGTCACGGTGGACATAGGGAGTGAAATTATATTCAAAAATAACTGTCGATGCTGGAAATCTAAAACAAAAGCAGAAAATGCTGGAAATACTCAAGGTCAGGCTGCATCTGTGAGAAGAGAAACAGAGTCTGTGTTTCAGGTTGGCCATCCTTTGTCAGATGACCCTGGCCTGCTGTGTATTTCCAGAACATTCTGTGTGGACGTGGACATGATGTGAGAGAATTTAGAACAAGAGTCACCATTTATAAATAAGAGGTCATCCACTTAGGACAAAGATCATGCAAATGTTTTTCCTCTTGGAAGGTCATGAGTCCTTGGCAGTCTCTCCTTCCAAAGCGGCAGTGTGAGCAGAGACTGAATATTTTTAAGGCAGATAGGGTCTTTGAAAATCTACTCCTTATAGATTGGGATTGAGATTACAATTGGATTGGCCATAATCCATTTGATTTGTTTCTTAGACAGAAAGAAGCACATATTTTCCATAAAGCATTAAAATCATGCCATGAAATAATATTGGTGGAGTGCTGTACGCTGGTACATATCATTTTTCTTTGTCTATCATTTGTTATTGCAGTTCAGTGCTTCAGTGATAGGATTAGTTTGCAGCATCTGCGACAGAAGCGGATGTACTCTGGGTCTTGAACAAGCCTTAGAAGCAGCTCAGAGGAAGGTCAGAAACCCCAGGAATAGCTGAGAGGGAAGCCAGGGATCCAGAGGTCGGGTGTGGGTTGAATAATCTGCACATTGTGACAGAAAATTGATTTTTCAGGAATCACAATTTTAGTAACATCACAATTTGCACTTCATTATAACACTCCAGCAATGCAACCTCTTTCCCCCCCCCCCCCCCCCTCCCCCCCAAACAACCTAATTTTCTTGAAGGCATTTCTTGAAGGAATACTCAAGTATTATCCTTCACATCAACTCTCCTTAGTTTTATGTCGCTGCGTAACTACAGCAAGCGTCACTTTGAGGTTGACAGTTAACCTAGCAGCACACCTTTGGGATGCGTGAGAAACTAGATCAGTGGATTGAAACCCATCTGGTCACAGGGATAACATGCAAACTCACACAGAGAGCATAGAAGTCATTATCAGGACTAAGCACTGTACCACCTGATGGTACACAAAAAGCTGGAGAAACTCAACGGGTGCAGCAGCATCTAAGGAGCGAAGGGGATAGGCGATAGATGCTGCTGCACCCGCTGAGTTTCTCCAGCTTTTTGTGTACCCTCGATTCTCCAGCATCTGCAGTTCCTTCTTTAACACTGTAGCACCTGATGTCTGATTGAATCAGACAGTAGGTTCATGACGGCAGGTATAAGCAGAGACACCAATGAGTGTAAAACAAACTTATTTTTGTGCAAGCTATGGAGTCCTAATTTCCATGCATGGTAATAAAATGAATATTCAGCAAAATGCACAGGTCTTCAGTTGCTAACAGCAGCAGACGCCTGCCTTTGTATTCAGCAGTTATCCACTAATGAAGCAGGGGTGAAAGCAGACCATGTGGTAACTCCAAGCTCCTGAAATTCAGTTGCCAGAAACCAGTAGAGTGAGCAATTTTAGTTATGGAATCAGCAATACCAGGCTGCTTCAGGCTGAACAACTCGGGCTTGTGAATTCCTTTGTAAACAAGCCATAGTCTGAATTCTCAAATAATTCAAATATTCTGTGCAGTATGAGGATTCCTGTTTATAGACAATAAACAAGAATAGTAAGATTGAACGAGAACTTACCAGTTCGAAGGTTGATCTTTATTTTGTGAGGAGTCGAAGTGAGGGATTTCGTGAAGAGCCCGCCGGCGCGCATGCTCGACATACTTCAAAGTAGCGGCGTGGAATCACAGAAACCAACAAAAGAAATGACTTCGCATAGTATGATTGAATTGACTAAGATTACCAGATGAAGGTGATTGAGGGTTGGGCGAGGAGGGCACGAAATCCCTCACTTCGACTCCTCACAAAATAAAGATCAACCTTCGAACTGGTAAGTTCTCGTTCAATCTTACTATTTCATTTCGGAGTCACGTGAGTGACTTCGTGAAGACTTCAAAGCTTCTGTGATTACACGCCCTGGACCACGTCCATGCTGACACACCACTACCAGGGATGGATGGGAGGAACAAACTTGCTCAATAGTTCATACTGCAAAACAAGAGCATATTTATTAATAACAAATCAAAACCCCTCATGCGGGGACATCTCCACGTTCTTGACCTGCATTCAGCACGGCTTCTGCGAACTGTAGAGGAGCAGCAACAGGCTTGTTATAAAAACGCTGGAACACAGCTTCATTCGCCCATCCTGCTGTGGCGAGAATTTGGTCCATGGGCACCTCCATGACCCTCGCCGCTGACGTCGATGCAGCCCTGGTGGAATGAGACTTGAACACATTAATGTCGATACCTGACTTACCCAAGACGACTCGAAGCCACCTGGATATCGTCTGGACTGTCACTCGATTATGAGGTCTCTTATGAGTGACAAGCAGGTATCTCTCCATTCCTCTGATGCGTGCCGTCACTTTGACATAGTGGCGGATATGTGAGACTAAACATAGCCTAGCATCTGCGGGGTATGCCGGGAACTTCAGCTGCAGCCCTGTGCACCCAGGTCTATGCTGCTTTAGTAGCTCGTCAACGAAAAAGACTACTTCTGTAGGGGTAGCTGTCATTCTGTCGACACGCAGTTTGTGTAGTGTCTGTACCCTCTGAGCTGAAGTCAGCGCTAGTAACATCACCAGCTTCATGGTGAGTTGGTCCAGTTGGAGCCCTTCCATGGGAGACCACGTCCTGAGCAGGGTTAATACGTCCCTGACATCCCAGGTGATATTATAGCGTGGTGTAGGCGGATTCATATTGAATATACCCCGCATGAGTCTGGACACTAGCCTGTTGGATCCTACCCCAATCTTGAGGTAGAATGATAGCGCACTTCTGGCGCTGTTGATGGCACTGTAACTTAAGTGTTCATCATGGTGCAACCCCGCGAGGAATTCCAGGACGTCGGTTATTGTCACGTCATCGTACGTGATGCGAAAGCGGCTGCAGTAGGCTTCCCACTTCTTAATATGCGAGCGGTATCTTCGCCTTGTGGACTCTCGACACGACGCCCCGATGGTATCCATGGTCCGAGCCGAGAGGCCGTATTGGACTAACGGCCTGTTCAGAACCTGCAAGCCAACAAATTTAAATAGCCATGGCAGGGATGTGGCTCCCCTGAGACAGGGTGAGTAACCAATTGTGGGCAACCCTTCAAAAGGACCCAAGGTTCGTTGAGCATGTCAAAGACCACCGGATACCAAGGCTGTGTGGGCCAGTCGGGTATAATAAGGATGCCCTTGGCAGCATCTGCCTGAATCTTTCGCAATACCCGACTGATGAGGCAAAACGGAGGGAAGGCATAGAAAAACCAATTCCCCCAGTCCAGCGAGAATGCATCTAGCGCTATTGCCCCAGGATCTGGTTCCCATGAAACGTAGGCTGGTACCTGATGGTTCAACCGTGACGCAAAAAGGTCAATGTCCGGTTTACCAAATTTGGCTGTGACTTTAGAAAAAATCTCAGGATGCAACATCCATTCAATGTTGTCATTAAATTTGCGTGACCTGGTGTCCGCCACAGTATTAAGCTCACCTGGCAAATAGGTAGCTGAAATCCAAATGTCTCTTTGAATACACCAGAGCCAAATTGAGTTAGCCAATTTGTCACACGAAACTGACCTGGTACCACCCATATGGTTTAAATATGCCACAGCTGTGGTGTTGTCTATTTGGAGACGGACGTGTGCTCCAACAAGCTTGGAACAATATGCACGAAGTCCATGGAATGCTGCCAGCAACTCCAAATAGTTAATCCCTTGAGTCAACAACATCGATGCCTCAAGGGTGTCCCATCTACCCCCACAACTAGAGCAATTATCAGTAGCTCCCCAGCCATTGGAGCTTGCATCAGTCTGTAAATATACCACCGGATTAGCCTCCCTGACAGGCTTAAATGAGTTGCTGATGTGACACACCCACCATTGCAACTCAGTTATCGCTTCGGACGGCAGCTGCATAGATCGATCGTAATGACCAGCGTTCCGTTTTAACGCAGTAATTTTAGCTCTTTGCAAATTCTGATAATGCAAAGGTCCATATCGTGCTGCCGGAAACAAAGCCACTAACTTGCCAATTACTGTGGCTGTATGCCGAATCGATGGTATATTGGTGCCAATTAAATCTCTGCACACCTTAGTGACTTCCTCAATTTTGTTAATTGGTATAGTTATCCTCATGCTCATTGAGTTCACCGTGAACCCTAGGTAATTAATTACCTGGGCAGGGCAGAACTTCGATTTCTCTGGATGGACAATGAATCCTAATTGTTGAAATATATTGACAGCAGCTGCAACACCCTGTTCAGCCAATTGCAGGGTGTGGCCCACAATAAAGACATCATCTAAATAGGCCATAACTATATGATGTCGTTGTCTCACATAAGCCATGATTGGCTTCATCAATTTAGTGAACAATCTAGGGGCTGTAGTAAGCCCATTAGGCAAAGCCTTATACTGCCAAAGTTGCCCCATCCAGAGAAATTTCAAAAACCTTCTATCATCTTTCTGGATGGATACTGAATAATATGCATCCCTCAAATCAATGCATGCCATAAAGCAGCCATGAGAAATCAATGATTTGGCTGTTTCAAACGTATCCATTTTAAAATGAGTATATGTTACAAACGTATTCAAACGGGTTAGATCAATAATGACACGACAGCCTCCATCCTTCTTAGGTCTAGTAAATATGTTCAAAACAAATTCAATTGGCTCATGCACTGTTTTCTCAATCACACCCTTCTGTTCCAAACTTAAAATTTCCTTGTAACCTGCTGCCTGTTCTGCAGCAGACAATTTGAACGTACGACCAGGCATGTGCTGGGATGGAGGAATGTCGCCATTAATAAACTCAATTTTATGCCCCCGAATATTCCGCAACACATACTCATCACCAGTAAAATTACCCCATGCATCCAAAAACAACCGTAAACGACCACCAACATGGGAAGTTAAACAGAGGGAAAAAAGAGAACCAGACCCCCTCACCTCCGTGGTTACCGGCGGTCCTTGACACGTGTGGGTGGCCGTGGAGGTGCTGGGTTGGCTTGAGGGGGCGGCGTCTTCGATTTCCACAAAGGTCTCTGCCGACCCTGTCCTAAAAAAGACCCTTGGTGCTGGTTCTGGTGCTGTTGTCGTTGTGGAGCTAGAGGGCGAGTCCTCGTCGAGGCACCGGCCGACCCTCGTGAGCGAATGTATGGAGCTTTTGAGCCTGACGGTGTGGGGGCACTCTGAGAGCGCATGATCCCCACCGTTTTGGCTTGTTCGTCAAGCTCTTTGACTCTCTTCGAGAGGTCCTCACCAAAGAGCTGACGGGGCAGCGGCGGCGGCGGTGGTTTGCACAATCCTGCAAACTTCGGGTTGAGTGCTGGGCGGATGCTGTTTTTGCGAAACCCGTTGATTTCGTGCTGGGTCGCGCACAATAAGGCCAGAGCATCTTCCTGGTCCAAATTCAGTTCGTCCCCGTCCACCGACCGCGTTCGTCCCCGTCCACCGACCGCGGTAATACCGGCCGTGAGGAGTTTCAGGATCCGCTGCAATTTTAGCTCCTGTTGACGGATAGCCGCACTGATGTTGCCCCATATTGGCGTATTGACCACAGGCACGTTGAGGGAGTTGCAGTTTGATGGAGCCTTGTGCCGGCTCATAGCCTGGATGAGGACTTCTTCCTGCAGCACCTGATTATTAAGAAATTCCACTGTGGCTGCCAGCTTTGTATTTAGAGGAAGACCAGCCGTATGTGGGGCCGCGAATTTGGTCGCCACATCCAAGAGTTCTTCCGCTGGCACCTCCAACGGAGTTGGTACGGGATCCACCAGAACCTCCTCCTCGTGCTGCTCCAGGCTGATAGTAGATGTTGGTGAAGACGCCCTGTGCCTGTTGCTGCCCTGCTGTTGTTGACGTTGAAGCAGGAGCTCCAGCAGCCGCTCCATACGGTCAATACGCCCTTCACCCTGAACACTCAGGTGGTCGGAGTCCTCCGGCTCTGAAAAGAAAACCGGGCTCCTGTCATCGGCCCGCACCTCGTCGAGGCCCTGCCGGTGCCGGTAGTTGTCGCTAACAGCCGCTGAGGCGAAACTGCGCGATTCCTGCGCGGGCGTGTTCAATCGCCTCCGTTTAGCGAGAGCTGAAGCCGCTGCCACTAAGGGCACTTGCGGCGAGGTGTCGGCACCAGCCGAAGCATGGCTGCCTGGGGCCCGCGCAGTCTTGCCGGCTGCCCACATCGTGGACGTTGCCGACGCATGGTCTTGCCCACCCATCCATGGGGGGCTCGGCGACCGTGACGAGACCCGACTCGACCGACCCGTCCCGGCGTCGAGAGTCGGGGTGTGCCGGCTGGACCTCACAGCCGCCCCGGGTCTCGCCCTGGAACCTGACCGCTCCTCCGCGATAGGCAATGCCTTAGCCCTAACAGGGTTAGGCTTCTGGGCTCCTGCCCTCCCCCTTCTCGGAGGGCTGAGTGGAACAGACCGTGCAATGGCACGTGCCCTGCTCGAGGTCGCCAGCGAGCCCGCTGACGACCTGACTGCCATGGCAGGGTCCCCCTGCTCTGGCGGCACACCACACTCCTCCTCGTCGAACTCCTCCGAGCTGTGGTGTGCTGGCGGACCTGGACCTGTAATCACAGGGCTTACCCACATCTCCGCCTGAGTCCCGGCCTGCGCTGCAGGTATTGCCGATGGTAAAGGCCCCGGAACAGTTGACCGGCGAACTCGTCCTGACGTCCTCCGGCCCTTCGAACTCCCATCCATGTCCTTGCTGCAAGACATAATCAGACAACAAGGACCACCAACTAAAGGTAGAATACTCACCTCCGTGGCCCCTTATGAAGGGCTGGCGAGGAGCGCGCTCCACCGCCAGCCGTCGCAGCAACGCGTTACGACGATATGTCGAGCATGCGCGCCGGCGGGCTCTTCACAAAGTCACTCACGTGACTCCGAAATGAAATCCGCTATATGAGCCCTATCTAGCTCTCTCTTGAAAGCATCCAGAGAACCTGCCTCCACTGCCCTCTGAGGCAGAGAATTCCACAGACTCACCACTCTCTGTTAGAAAAAGTGTTTCCTCGTCTCCGTTCTAAATTGCTTACTCCTTGTGCTTAAACTGTGGCCCCTGGTTCTGGACTCCCCCAACATCGGGAACATGTTTCCTGCCTCTAGCATGTCCAAACCCTTAACAAACTTATATGTTTCAATGAGATCCCCTCTCATCCTTCTAAACTCCAGAGTGTACAAGCCCAGCTGCTCCATTCTCTCAGCATATGACAGTCCGGCCATTCCGGGATTTAACCTTGTAAACCTACACTGCACTCCCTCAATAGCAAGAATGTCCTTCCTCAAATTAGGGGACCAAAACTGCACACAATACTCCAGGTGTGGTCTGACTGGGGCTCTGTACAACTGCAGAAGGACCTATTTGCTCCTATATTCGCTTCCTCTTATAAAGGCCAACATGCCATTTGCTTTCTTCACAGCCTGCTGTACCTGCATGCTTACTTTCATAGACTGATGTACAAGGACCCCCAGATCCCATTGTACTTCCCCTTTTCCCAAATTGATGCCATTTAGATAGTAATTTACCTTCCTGTTTTTGCTACTAAAGTGGATAACCTCACATTTATCCACATTAAACTTCATCTGCCATGCATCTGCCCACTCCCCCAACCTGTCCAAGTCACCCTGCATTCTCATAGCATCCTCCTCACAGTTCACACTGCCACCCAGCTTTGTGTCATCTGCAAATTTGCTAAGTTACTTTGAATCCCTTCATCCAAATCATTGATGTATATTGTGAATAGCTGCGATACCCCACTAGTCACTGCCTGCCATTCTGAAAGGGACCCGTTAATTTCTACTCTTTGTTTCCTGTCTGCCAACCACTTCTCTATCCATGTCAGCACTCTACCCCCAATACCATGTGCCCTAATTTTGCACACTAATCTCCTATGTGGGACATTATCAAATGCTTTCTGAAAGTCCTGGTACACTACATCCACTGGCTCTCCCTTGTCCATTTTCCTAGTTACATCTTCAAAAAATTCCAGAAGATTAGTCGAGCATAATTTCCCCTTCGTAAATCCATGCTGACTCGGACCAATCCTGTTACTGCTATCCAAATGTGTGGCTAGCTCATCTTTTATAATTGACTCCTGAATCTTCCCCACCACCGATGTCAGGCTAATTGGTCTATAATCCCCGTTTTCTCTCTCCCACCTTTCTTAAAAATTGTGATAATATTAGCTACCCTCCAATCCACAGAAACTGATCCTGAATCTATAGAACATTGGAAAATTATCACCAATGCATCCACGATTTCCAGAGCCACTGCGTTAAGTACCCTGGGATGCAGACCATCAGGCTCTGGGGATTTATCAGCCTTCAGTCCCATCAGTCTATCCAACACCATTTCCTGCCTAATGTGGATTTCCTTCAGTTCCTCCGGCCAGTATCTCGGCTCCCCAGTGGCCTTGGCGGGCCATTCCATTACCATGTGGACACCTCTTGGAGGCCCATGTGGGGGTGGGCACGCCTGCCCTACTGGGTTTTCAACAGATTTTAAAAAATCTCAGGTCAGCGATGGGTCGGCCTGCACAATACACTTTATTTTCAGCATTTTTTGTTGTTATACTTCCGTGCAGCCATCATTAACATTTCATATTTGAAACCTGCATGTAATCACCTTTAAAATTTCTAGACTCTATAAGAGCATGAATATTTGTAAATATTCAATGTGAATCATTTGTTGAGCAAATTACAAATGTTGTTATGATCTTTGTTGGAACTGGAAACCTAGGCCTGTTTTAAACTCAATGTTTAATATCAAATACATCTTTTTTTTCTGTCAACTATATTTTACTGCAGGAATCCTTTTGTACTTTACGTTCTATTTTAAGAAAAACAAATTTTGCTTGAAGTACATAAAGATTCACTGTGAGAAGAGATTAAAGCTCTTAGATTGAGCCGATCTGTGTTCATAGTTTTCAATTATTTACTATTCTGTAAAGATTTTGTTCGGAAAACATCCAACTAGAATTCATGAATAGGGAAAGGAATTTATAATGAGAATGTAGATCTCGAGTAGGTATGGGATTATGGGTACAATCCAGCAGCAATTTGTGTTCCCTTTCAGTCCTGATCTTTCTTCAGTTATCAGTAATTCTCATTCTAATGTTAAGAAAATCCCAGCATACAAATGTTTAATGAAGTCAGGTCTGGGAATTTGGGTGTTAACAAAGTAGTTTATTTTTCTCACACAAAGTACAATTACAGCTGCTTTAGCTGTGCTCTTTTTACACATTCACATCAGATCGTTGTTTGTATGTTCCTGGGAGCCCTAACCATTTGGACAAGAAATCATGTTATCTTTCAGTGTGTGAACTGAAAAACAGAAATTAAACACAATGGGCTTTCTAAATTTGCATCTTGTTGCCAATTAAGATTTTAAAGATGTGCATTCAATTTCTAATTAAAAGGATAGATGAATGCGGATTTTGATGATAACACCCAAGTTTTATAGGTTTAGATAATATCATTTGAGAATTAGTTACTCTATGTTTAGAAACGGAGAAAAATAGAAAATAGGTGCAGGAGTAGGCCATTCGGTCGTTCAATATGATCATGGCTGATCATCCAAAATCAGTATCCTGTTCTGGCTTTTTCCCCATATCCCGTGAACACCTTAGCCCCAAGAGCTAAAACTACTCTCTCTTGAAAACATTCAGTGAATTGGTCTCCACTACCTTTTTCCACAACTCTCTGGGTGAAAAAGTTCCTCCTCATCTCAAATGGCCTACCCCCTATTCTTAAACTGTGACCCCTGGTTCTGGACTACCCCAACATCGGGACATTTTTTCCTGCATCTACCCTATCCAATCCTCTAAGAATTTTATATGTTTCTGTAGATCCCCTCTCATCCTTCTAAATTCCAGTGAATACAAGCCCAGTCAACCATTCTTTCATCATATGTCAGTCCTACCATCCCGGGAATTAACCTGGTGAACCTACACTGCACTTGCTCAATAGCAATAATGTCCTTCCTCAAATTAGGAGACCAGAATTCCACACAATACTCCAGGTGCGGTCTCACCAGGGCCCTGTACAACTGCAGTATTACCTCCTTGCTCCTAAAATCAAATCCTCTCGCAATAAAGGCCAACATACCATTGGCTTTCTTCACTGTCTGCTGTACCTGTATGCTTACTTTCAGTGACTGAAACAACCACGTCTCTTTGCACCTCCCCACCTCCTACTCTGACACCATTCAGATTCAGATAATAATCTGCCCTCCTGTTCTTGCCACCAAAGTAAATAACCTCACATTTATCCACATTATACTGCATCTGCCATGCTCTGCCCACTCATCCAACCTATCCACGTCACCCTGCAGCCTCATAGCATCCACCTCGCAACTCACACTGCCACCCAGCTGTGTGTCATCCTCAAACGTAGAGATGTTACATTTAATTCCCTTCTCTAAATTGTTAATATATATTGTAAACAGTTGTGATCCCAGCATCGAGCCTTGCGGCACCTCACTAGTCACTGCCTGCCATTCTGAAAAGGATACATTAATTCATACTCTTTCCTTCCCGTCTGCCAACCAGTTCTCTATCCATGTCAACACCCTATCCCCAATACCATGTGCTCTAATTTTGCACACTAATCTCTTGTGTGAAACCTTGTTAAAGGATTTCTGAAAGACCAGATACACCACATCACTGGCTCTCCCTTATCCATTCTACTTGTTAGATCATCAAAAAATTCCAAAAGATTAGTGAAGCATGATATCCCCTTCATAAATCCATGCTGACTTGACCGATCACAACACTGCTTTCCAAATGCGCTGCTATAACATCTTTAATAATCGATCCAGCATCTTCCCCACTACCAATATAAGGCTAACTGGTTTGTAATTCCCTGTTTTCTCTCTTCCCCCTTTCTTAAAAAGTTGAGTTACAATGGCTACCCTCCAGTCGACAGGGAGTTATCCAGAGTCAAGAGAATATTGGAAAATGATCCCCATTGCATCCACGATTTCTAGGGCCACCTCCTTGAGTACCCTGGGATACAGACCATCTGGCCCTGGGGATTTATCTGTCTTCAGTCCCAACAGTTTACCTAACACCATTTTCTGACTAATGTGGATTCCCTTCAGTTCCTCCCTCCCACTAGATCCTCGGTCCCCTAGTATTTCCGGTGGATTGTTTGTAGTCTTCCTTAGTGAAGACAGAACCAAAGTACTTGTTAATTGTTCTGCCATTTCCTTGTTTCCCATTATAAATTGACCTGTCTCTGATTATAAGGGATCTACATTTGTCTTCACTAATCTTTTCCTTTTTATATACCTATAGAAACCTTTACAGTCAGTTTGTATATTCCCCGCAAGCTTTCTTTCATGCTCTTTTTTCCCCTCTTAATTAACCCCTTTGTCCTCCTCTGTTGAGTTCTAAATTTCTCCCAGTCCTCTGGTTTGCCGCTTCTTCTGGCCAATTTATATGCCTCTTCCTTGACTTTAACACTATCCTAGACTTCCCTCGTCAGCCACGGTTGAGCCACATTCCTAGTTTTATTTTGTCACCAGACAGAGATGAACAATTTCTGGAGTTCACCTGTTTACCTGTTAGGTAAACGCAGTCAATCCTTTAAGTACAATTTGCCAGTCTATCCTAGCCAATTCCCATCTCATACCTTCAAAGTCTCCCTTATTCAAGTTCAGGACCCTAGTTTCTGTGTCACTCTCCATCCTAATGCAGAATTCCACCATATTATGGTCACTGCTGCTCAAGACGCTTTGCACAATTAGATTGCTAACTAATCCTTCCTCATCACACAACACCCATTGGATGGCCTTCCCTCTAGTCGGTTCCTCTACATATTTCCTGTATACATTGCCGGAAATCCTCCTCCGCAGCACCGTTACTAATTTGGTTGGCCCAATCTACATTTAGATTAAAGTCACCCATGATAACTGCTGTATCTTTGCTCCACGCATCCCTAATTTCCTGCTTCATGCTATCCCCAACCTCCCTACTGCTGTTTGGTGGTCTGCATACAACAAGCGTTTTCTTCCCTTGGCTCTTTCTACTCATACCGATTCTACAGCATCCAAGCTAATGTCTCTCATTGCTATTGCATTAATGTCCTCTTTAACCAGCAATGCCATCCCACCTCATCTTCCTTCCAGATTATTGAATACCCCTGCATGTTTAGCACCCAGCCTTGGTCACCCTGGAGCCACGTCTCCGTAATTCCAACTATTCCTTAACTACGGACTGCACATGCAATTCATCCACCTTATTTCAAATGTTCCTGGCATTAAGGCACAAAGTTTTCAGGTTAGTTTTTCTTATCTCCCTTCTACCTTTAGCTTCTGTCCTCCTTTTATGGCCCTCTGTCTCCTTGCATTGGGTCTCATCCCCCTGCCCCGTTAGTTTAAACATGACCTTTTCTACACTCTCTTTCCCGTTAGCTGCACGGATACACGTTCACGTTGTTGACTCCACCCCCCCAACTTTTTAGTTTAAACTAGCAAACCTACCTGCCAGAATGTCGGTTCCCTTCCAATTAAGGTGCAACCCATCCCTTTTGTACAGGTCACCCCTGCCCCAGAAGAGATTCCAGTGCCCTAGAAATCTAAATCCCTGCCCCCCTGCACCAAGTCCTCAGCCACACATTCAGATCCCCTATCTCACTGTTCCTACCCGCACTAGCACGAGGTACTGGAAGCAACACAGAGATAACCACCCTAGAAGTCCTGCTTTTCAGCCTCCTATCTAGTTCTCAAAACTCATGTTGCAGAACCTCCTTCCTTTTCTTAACCACGTCATTTGTACCTGCATGCGCAACTACTTCTGGCTGTTCTCCTTTCCTCCTGAGGGTGTTCTTAAGTCGGTCTGAGACATCTTGGACCCTGGCACCAGGGAGGCATCACACCTTCCTCGAGTCTCACCTGTTTCTGTTTAGTTTAGTATAGTTTAGTTTCTTGTGACCGAGGTACAGTGAAAAGCTTTTGTTGCATGCTAACCAGTCAGCGGAAAGTTAATACATGATTACAATCGAGCCATTCACTATGTACAGATGCATGATAAAGGGAATAATGTGACATTTAATCATACCGTGAAGTTTGCCATCTCTGGCAAAGCTGTTCATCCTTTCTAGCACCAGAAAATGTGGTTGTAGCCATACTTTGTGAACTCCTGCAGATGGCACAAATGTTCCCGTGGTGTTATGTAGGATAAGCTAGGATTGTGATGCAGCAGCAATGAGGATATCACCATATGTTTCCAGTCAGCATGGTGAATGACATGGTAGACCTGCCACCTGCAGTCCTCTTCCCTCTGTTGGATGAGATCGTAAGTTAAGACTGTGTTGTCAGAGAAATCTTGGCAACTCGCTACATTGCAGCTTGTAGACGGTGTATATTGTAGCCACTGTATGCTGAAATCACTGTTGAGCTATTTGCTGCACAGTATCCAGCATCTGATCTGCTTTAGAGGTCATGCCATGCCTGTTTTGGTTTCCTTTGTGATATGGGCATCTTGGGTGTCCCCCAAGATATTAATAGTGGGAGATTTGCCAATGGCTCAGTCCATTGCATGCCACTTTCAACCTTTCTGTTCCTGTGCCTGTTTGGCATATCACCTTCAGGTGTTTAGTGTTAATGATTCTGAGGGGATCTGAGGTTGCAAATTGTTTGATTACAGTTCTCCTGCTGACATTAAACAATCTTGACATTTGCCATACTTTGAGCTCCTGGATCTATTTATCCCGCTGAGCATGATAAAACCGTCAAAAGCCAAATTTAAGTGTGCTCAATGTTAATAGCATGAGTGGTCATAACTAAGTTACTCTTACTGTTCCTGTCGGGAACAGATGCATCCATGGCAGGGAAAGGAGGTGGCCAAATGACTTATTCCTTCATGTTTAAGAAGGAACCGCAGATGCTGGAAAATCGAAGGTAGACAAAAAATGCTGGAGAAGCTCAGCAGGTGAGGCAGCATCTATGGAGCGAAGGAAATAGGCGACGTTTCGGGTCGTGACCCTTCTTCAGAATGATGTGAGGGTGGGGGGTGCGAAGAAGAAAGGACGAGGCAGAGACAGTGGGTTGAGGGAGAGCTGGAAAAGGGTGGAGAAAGCAAGGACTACCTGAAATTGGAGAAGTCAATGTTCATACTGCTGGGGTGTAACCTACCAAGCAAAATATGAGGTGCTGCTCCTCCAATTTACGGTGTGGCTCACTCTGGCCACGGAGGAGGCCCAGGATAGAAAGGTCGGATTCGGAATGGGAGGGGGAGCTGAAGTGCTGGGCCACTGGGAGATCAGGTTGGTTATTGCGAACTGAGTGGAGGTGTTGGGTGGAGCGATCGCCAAGTCTACACTTCGTCTCACCGATGTGGAGCAGCTGACATCTAGAGCAGCGGATGCAATAGATGAGGTTGGAGGAGGTGCAGATGAACCTCTGCCGCACCTGGAAAGAGTGCTTGGGTCCTTGAATGGAGTCAAGGGGGGAGGTAAAGCACCAAGTGTAGCATTTCCTGCGGTTGCAAGGGAAAGTGCCAGGAGAGGGGGTGGTTTGGGTGGGAAGGGATGAATTGACCAGGGATTACACCCCAGCGGTATGAACATTGACTTCTCCAATTTCAGGTAGTCCCTGTTTTCTCCTGCCCTTCCCAGCTCTCCCTCAGCCCACTGTCTCCGCCTCTTCCTTTCTTCTTTCCCCCCCCCCCCCCCGCCCCACCGCCCTCACATCAGTCTGAAGAAGGGTCTCGACCCGAAACGTCACCTATTTCCTTCACTCCATAGATGCTGCCTCACCCGCTGAGTTTCTCCAGCATTTTTGTCTACCTCGTATTCCTTCATGTTGATTCTTCCACTATCTGCTTCAAACATCATTTGACATATTTTTGGATTTGGCAGACTTGGTCATTGATTGGACTATTGAGTTGAATTCTGGACCAACACTTCTGGACCAGCATTTGAGATGTTGCCTGACCCGCTGAGTTACTGCAGCATTTTGTGTCTATCTTCGGTGTAAACCAACATATGCTGTACCGTCCTACACACTTGGGATATATATTGAATTTCCCTAACTTAATTATAGTTAGCACCTGCTTCATTCAAGTCTTCATTCAAGTGGTGATAGGTATTCAGGAATAATAATTTATCAACCAAGTGCTAAAGGAGAGCATCCTTTGTCTTATTTGACCTGAAGCTTGTGGCCACTGAATCACCCATATTCCCACACTGGACACGTGTCTTTCTTGCTCCTATTCTCTCCTTGCCCCTTAGAACCATCGCACAAACCTGATTTATTCTAGTTCCTGCTCAAATATAAATACATAGCTGTAGTTTCTTTCTGATTTCACTGGCCCACAGGATGCACTGTGGGAACATTATTTAATTTCTTAATAAATAACTCAGCTTTACATTTGAACAGAATCATTAATTTATTTTAAATAAATAGATAAATGTTACCAGTGAAAAGAAGGTAAACAACTTTGCTCAAATGTAACATTTATTCTAGACAACAAAACATGGTAGAATATTACTCCAATGGACTTCCCCGAATGTGCACATAGTTGCTCCCATTATTTGCTTGCTGTTTACCGAAAGGGACTTTGCAATGAATGCTGCATTAAATATTAAAATGGAGTTCCAGTTTTTAATTATTCCTATATTACTTGTTTAAAAATAAATAAAACTGATGATCTGAATTGTTTTCAACTGTTTCTCCATTACTGCATTTAATATCTATAATCTGATTCAGGTTTTCTCTGCACTATTACGATGAACTAGTATTATGGATATTTATTGGGTTTTTATAAAATTATTGTCTGTGTGTATTACATTTATGGACTTGTTAAGCTCTTGCAAGTAAGAATTTCACTGTTCTGTTGTCATTGCATATGACAATAAAACACTCTTCACTTCCTAGAGGTCAGATTCCAAAATAGTAATTAGAGAATCATAGAGTCACAGAGTCAGAGAGCACAGAAACAGGCTCTTCAGTTCAATTTGCCCATGCTAAACCAAGATGCCCCATCTGCAATAGTGCCACCTGCCTGCATTTGGCCCACATCCCTTTAAACCTTTCATATCCACGTCCCCTTCTGAAACTCAGCTCACCATGCACATTGTTACAAACAGCTGTTCACATTTCAATTCATCCATTTGTTGCTGCATAAAAGGTGACAGTTATCAAAATATGTGCTGATGCTTTATAGAGCAATTAAATCTTTCATCCAATCACCCTGCTTTGATTTTACCCATGGATGTTTGTGATATATTCTTTGGCAGGCCACAATATCTCTCTCAGCATCAGTAATTTGGTTCAGATCAGATGCACATACTGCATAAAGCTATTTTTTCCTGGTTCACCACGCTATATTTGATCAATATGTTAAATCTCTGTCTGCTGGTCCTTAACCCCTTCATCAATGAGAATAGTCTTCCTCTATTTATCTATAAACAAATTGTATGCTTCTTTGAAGCCTCCTCCAACAACAGTGCTTCCAGATTGTCTTATGTGACCTCAACTGAAACGTTCCACCATGGAACACTTGAATAAATCTTTTCTGCACCATCTGTGGGCTTTCACCTTCTTCCTAAATTGTTGCAACTTATATTAGATGCAATACTCCCGCCATGACCTAACCTGTGTTTTATAACAAAAAAAATGTTTTGTTTTAAACATAAGCTTATTGTTTTCCTACTTTGTGCCTCCCTGGTGAAATCAGGATCCCATAGGATTGTAATTTTCTCAAACTTCTCTGCAACTTTTATAATATTTGTGCCCATAAACCGAGGTCACTTTGTTCCTTTAACCATCAGAATGTTACCATTCAGTCCGTAACGTCTCTTTTTTTCAGCAGCATGTATCACTTTTCACTAACTTAGACTTATAGCCCTGTCCCCCGGTACGAGTTAATTCCAAGAGCTCTCCCGAGTTTTTAAAAAATCAAACTCGTGGTAAGCACAGAGAATGAACGTAGCAGGTACGTCGGAGCTCGAGGACGACTCTTACCAGCTCGTAACGCGAGCGGCAGGAACTCGGGAACACTCGCTAATGGCAGGTAAACACGGGAAGACTCGTGAAGATTTTTCAACATGTTGAAAAATGTCCACAAGAGCCCCGAGTACCGCTGAGTGGCCATTACCGTAAATCTCCGAGTTCGAATCAGGGCAAACTCGGGAGAGCTCTTGGAATGAACTCGTACCGTGGGACAGGGCTTTAAATGTAAGCTGCCATAGATCTTCCCATTACATCAAGTTACCCAGATTGTCTTGACATTACATACTATGCACAACACTGCTTACCATATTTTCAAACATTTGGCCATGCAAGCTTTATTTACCCAACACACCGGTGGTGAGGTATGGGAAGATGCCCAGTATTGTCAGAAGTACATTCTGATCAAAGGGAAGAAATACAATGGGGAAAACAGTAAAAAGCAAGTGTGTCATGTGCTGTGTGAAAGAGAACTGGCTGACATTTTTCAAATGTGCCAAAATGTCACCAAGGACTGAAGGAATCATGAATTCAAAGTACCCTGAATATTCAACATTTGTGATGAAGTTAGATTTCAAACATTATCATGAACCTTTAAATGGCCACTGTTGATAATGCACCTAACTATAAATCATAACAATTATAATATGATGTGGAAGTGGAATAAAGTCAACTCACCAGAATTGCTTTGCAACTGTGTACATTTAGAGAATGTTTGAGAATATCTGTGTTATTTTTACATTCCTTGATTTTCACCCCTTCCATGCTATTGAATCAGTGTGATTATTACTTTGAAATAGCTAATTGGTTTTCAACAGGTTCATCAGCTATGCTGTTGCTTGGTTCAAATATTTACCTTAGATGTCATTAAGCTGGAAAGGGTGCAGAGAAGATTTACAAGGATGTTGCCAGGACTGGAGGGACTGAGCTATGGGGAGAGGTTGGGCAAGTTAGGACTTTGTTCCTTGGAGTGCAGGAGTGTGAGGGGTGATTTTATGGAGGTGGCTAAAACCATGAGAGGAACAGATAGTTTAAATGCACAGTCTTCTCCCCATAGTAGGGGAATCAAGAACCAAAGTACATAGGTTGAACATGAGAGGGGAAACATTTAATAGTAACCTGAGGGGCAACGTTTTCACGCAGAGGTTGATGGGCTGATGAAACAAGCTGGTAGTTGAGGCAGGTTGTAACAACATTTAAAATACATTTGAATATGTACATGGATAGGAAGGATTTGGAGGGATATGGGCCAAACATGGACAAACGGAATTAGCTTAGATGGGACATCTTGGCCAGTATGGATGTGTTGGGCTGAAGGGTCTGTTTCACTGCTGACTTTAATGATTTTAATGATGTGAGGATTGTTTGGTGAGGATTAAAGAAGCCACTTCAAATTATGAGGAGAATACTAATTGAGCAAAGCCTTGACTCTGCCTTATCTGAATATCAATGTTAAATGCCGACAGTGGAACAAACATTATCCGTTAAAAATCTTTAGATGCTTTGAATGTTAGTGCCTTGGGGATCATGTTATAATGCAAATATATTTGCTGTATCTAATCATCGATTTTCAACACAGTGTTCACATTTTCCCAGCTCCTAACCAAAATGCCAGAAATTTTGTTCCTTTTTAATTCTAATTGTCTGCATAAATTTGATGTGAATTAAACACGATAGTCAGTGATAACGAACACACTGCGGTTGGTAGATGGGCATAGTCAGATATCTGAAATATGTTTAAATATCTAACCAATATACTCGCTCAAAAAAAAACATATGCTATTTTAAGGGTGGCACAGTGGTGCAGTCGTAGAGCTTCTGCCCCACAGCACCAGCGACTCTGGTTTGATCCTGACCGCGGGTGGTGACTGTATGGAGTTTGTTCGTTCTCCCTATGAAGGCGTGGGATTTCTCTGATTTCCTCCCCAAAGCCATAGACGTGCACATTTGTAGCTTTATTGGCTTCTGTAAATTTGCACCGAATGTTTAGAACAAAGAACAGTGTATCGATGGTCGGCATGGACTCGGTCGGCTGAAATGCTTGTTTTCACATTGTATCGCTAAAATCTCGAAACAAAACTATTTGAAAATTATTTGAAACTAGCAGGTGTTGGAATGACAGCTTCTTAATTGAAACATTAAGATTCCTGACGAATAAGATGGAATGTTTACATGCATGTGAAGATGATATACACAATTATAATTACACATTTTGTTATTTTGTCAAATATTATTGCATACTACACATGAAAAACTTGTTAAACAACTTCCGTGTCCAGACTGAAATATGTTTCAAACGGATGGCACATTCCTGGAATCATTTTTAAATTAGATGTGCTGTTTAGTAAAGAAAAGTTTTGATCCGTATTTATTTTTTTCGAATTGGTTGCTTTCATTGGGCCTCTGACTGACTTCTTCAACCTCAGTTTAGTTTGTGGTCACGGGTACCGAGGTACCGTGAAAAGCTATTGTTGCGTGCTAACCAGTCAGCGGAAAGGCAATGCAAGATTACAATCGAGCCATTTACAGTTGTCTTTAGCAAGAAGATTGCAAAATTATATGATGGACTATATGATTAGAGATTTAAATTACTGGGTTGCAGAACATAATCAAAGGAGATAAATAATTTTGAAGATGCGGAACTGGTTTTACAGCAATAGGAAATACCTTATAATTGATATTGACAAATGTTTAAAAAAAATTAAATGCAAGTAAACAATCTGGCAATCTACCGAAGGGACTCTACCATCTATGAGAACAAAAGCATACCTACACTTACACCATGTAGCTTTAAAGTGGTTGTTCTTTATCAACAGAATAATACATTCTAAATTACATTATATTGTACTGCTTCCATTATAAAATATCTTTCGGTTGGAGGTGCTTTTATCTCACAACAATTTTAGAAGTTATCTGATAGATGATGCAGGCATGAATCTTCTCATGTGTCGCAGCATTTCTGTTTTTTGTGTCTTTGACATACACATACATTTTACAAAAGTATATTTAGTTATGTACATGGTAATTATTTCAAACAGCGGGTAAAACCAAGCACATATCTTTAGTGGGGTAGCTGATAGTTTTTGGAATTACAGAGTCAAAGAGCTGTAGTTTCGAGTAGAAATGCAGCCAGGAAATAGGCCCTTAAGCCCACTGAGTCCACATCGACCATTGAATACCCATTTACACTAATTCAATGTTATTACATTTTCTCATCCATTCCCTACATATGGCACAATTTATGAAGATCAATTAACCCTCAAACCCACGTGTTTTTGTGATGTGGGAGGAAACCAGAGCATTGGAGGTATCCCACGCGGTCATGGGGAGTACTTGCAAATTCTGCACAGATGGCGCCTGAGGTCAGGATTGAACCTGGGTCTCTGATGCTGCGAGGCAGCAGCTCTATGAGTTGTGCCACCCCAATGTACAGTATGGAAACTGGATCTTCAGCCCAACCTATCCATGCTGACCAAATTGACATTCTGGCCAGTCGCATTTACCTGCATTTGACCCTTATCCCCCCCAAACTATTTCTATCCACATATCTGTGCAAATGTCTTTTGAAAGTCGTAATTGTATACTCTTCTCTGCGAAGCTTGTTCCAGGTATGGACTACCCACTGAGTGAAATAAAAGCCCCTCTGATATCACTCTGAAATCTCTGTCTCCCCTTCAAAGCTATCCCCTCTAGTTTTAGTATCTCTTACCATCGGGAGAAAGACTGAGCATTCACTTTATCCACGCCTGTCTATTATTTATCCTTCAGTAAGGTCACCCCACAGCATCCTAGGCTGCGAAGAAAAAGGTCCCAGCTCATCCAAACCCTCCCTATCACTCAAACCCAGCAGTCCGGGTAACACCCTGGTGAATCTTTTCTGATTAATTATTTTGGTGAATCTCAGATGGCTGATCTTTGTTACCTGGATCTGAAGTTTGTCAGTAATTGCTACCTTTTATTTTAAATTATGTTTATTGATGATGTGGCTACTGAACTTTAGAAGCGTATTCTCAAAATTGAACGACTTCAAATGCAACATGCGTCGAACAGACATTGTGAGGGATAAGATGATTAAACCACCATCATTGTGAGGGGCCGAGTGGCTGTAGCCACCGACCTTGTGATGGGCCGAATAGTTGGAATCACCAACCTTGTGATTCGAACAAACTGTTACTGTCCTTCAGAGCTGTTGATAACAATGTAGAATAACAAGATGAGGTAAGGAATGTAGCTGACAACACAGAAGCTAGTCTTTAGGTCAAAGGCAATTAAGTAGGTTAGGGCAACAGCGACTGAGCATGCTTAATGAAATAAATGAATATTAACTTTACGCCCCTCATGACAAAGAACCTAATTTAAATTGGAAAGGGTCAGAAGGGGAGGTGTCCAATCAATAAAGACTGTATAATGAATTGTATAAAAATAGACGTTTTTCCTTTGCTCGGTGTGTCTCGACTTAGAGAGGCACCGGGGCTCTGCAGAGTCAACTGAATAAAGTGTTTTCTTGTTCCCACGACTTTGTCTCTGGCGTTGTGATTGTGAGCATCAAATACATGTCACAGACATGATGTCAAAAGTTCCCACTCCTCAATCTAAATAGCAACATTGATTATTAACATCATTGCTTTTTTAGTGGGTGCCACTAGTTTCTGCTGAATAAACCCACATATCGCTTTTCCTTTTTTTTCTCTGTTTGGTGTTCAGGATCCAAAATCCACTCTTCAGCTTTATAATCATTTCAGTTGGTGATATTTTAATGTTTGTCAACCAGGAGCATAATATTGCATCGTGAGATTTATGTCTACGCGTTGTCAAAACGCTTGTTGATTATTGAACAGTTTAGTGCCAATGACGAGAGAATCTACTTAAGTGCTCATTGTGTTGTTACGTTCTCAAGAGAGAGTTAGATTTAGCTCTAAAGGCTAAGGGAATCAAGAGATATGGGGATAAATCCGGAATTGGGCACTGATTGTGGCCTACTCCTGAACCTATTTTCTATGTTTCTTCAAATTGTGTAACAATTTATAAAATACAATTGATAATGTTAATTATCCTGTGATTCAGCAGCAGACAAAATTGGATGGCTAAAAGACCATGAAATATATGCAATAGGTTTGTGGAAAAAATGTATTATATAATATTTTAGAACAACAGTCATTCCCTGCATACACAAAGATAGACACTAGATTGTTGACTGAAGAATATTACTCCAATGGGGGATTCCAAGATTAAGCTCCTGTTAAACAATGTAGTCCAGAGCCTAAGATGTGGAAGACAATGTATTTTTCTGCAGAGAATACAACAACCACAAAATACACTACATGTAGCTTGAAGAAAATGATCCATCATCTTAACATTGTAAAGAGGAATTATGTCTTCATTAGAAACTAGAACTGATAAACGTTCTTCATTGAAGCCAGGATCTATGGTCAACAGTGTTGTCAGGTGGGACATTAAGTCAACATTAAGACTGACTCAATTGGTTGTCTCATGGAATGTGCATGCAAAATTTAGTTTGCAGTATTGGCAGATTAGTACATCTATATAACTAAAAGTCTCATCTTGACCATGTCCTGTGTACACTGTATATAGATTTTAGAAAAAATGCTACCCTATATTGCTATGCTTTTGGCCATCTTACTCACAGTCCTCCTCCGCTGAGGCAGCCCCGAGGATTTTTCTGATCAAAGAAAAATAAAAAATTTTGAGTGTTTAAAAAATCTTGAGATCAGCTGATTGGTCTTCTTGCCTGACAATCACCATGATGAAGGTAACACCCATTCCAGGGAGGGGGGGGGGGGGGGGGGGGGCAGGACTATAACACCCTGGATGCCTGGATGCGAGTCAGTCACTCTGGAAGATCGCGAGGAAGAGGCCACAACTGTGATTCTAAACTGTGAATAAACTGAACTGTGAGTCTGCAATGTACTTGCAATAAATGATTTGTTAGCCCTTAATGAAAATTCAGGTTGAAACTGCAGTGGAAATGGAAATTAAATCAAAGTTCAATTAGTTGTCTGGCATGCCCTGGAAACTGCAATGGAAATGGAAATGAAATGAAAACGCAACGAGCTGTTTGGCCTGCCCTGTGCTTGCAACTGCAGTGGAAATGGAAATGAAATGAAAATGAAATGAGCTGTTTGGCCTGCCCTTTGCTTGCAACTGCAGTGGAAATAGAAATGAAATGAAAATGCAGTAAGCTGTTTGGCCTGCCCTATGCTGGAAACAACAATGGCAATGGAAATGAAATGAAAAGAGTTATTTGGCCTGCCTGAAACCACTAATTTTGGCCCACAAAGCACCTGGCACAGTGGCGCAGTGGTAGAGTTGCTGCCTTACAGCGCCAGAGATAGGGTTCGATCCTGACTACAGGGGCTGTCTTTACGGAGTTTATGTGTTCTCCTCATGACAGCGTGGGTTTTCCCCAGGTGCTCTGGTTTCCTCCCCCACTCTGAAGATGTGCAGGTTTGTAGGTTAATTAGCTTGGTAAAATTGTAAATTATAATTCCTAGTGTGTGTAGGATAGTGTTAGTGTGCAGGGATCGCTGGTTGGTGCAACTTGGTGGGCCAAAGGGCCTGTTTCCACGCTTTATCTCTAAACTAAACTAAAATAAAACGAAACTTAAAACAAACTGCTTTTCTGTCTTTTTCAATTTTAATTCCTAGTCTTCAACCTGAATCTTTGACTGTTTTACTTTCAATGGATGTTCCCTGACTTGCTTAGTCTTTCCAACCATTTTTGATTCTATTTAATTTGTTTTTGGTATTATTTTTATTATTTTTTCTCATAAACTATTTTGTTATTGATATAATAAAATAATTTGAATTTGTGTTTGCATATAGCACAGAAAATAAACATCACGCCATGGGCTGGATTAAGTTTACTATTAGTGGTATACTATAGACGTTGATTAAGCCTATGTATAAAACCAGAAATAAATATTTACAAGGTAAGGATTTTCTTTAGTTTATCTTATTATTCTTCAAATACTTTGCGTACAAGGGGATGAGGATTTCTAAAATACGCCCGATGTTCCTATTGTTAAACCTAGTATCTCATATTTTTCTTCGGCAATCTTCCCATATTTATACACAGGTAATCCCGATGTGATGCATCATGAGAAATGGATAGGAAGCTCACTGCCAGAGTATCATCTTAGCTTCCCAACTATATGTCACCAAAATGGTATATTTTTTAAGCAACAGAAACTCTGCAGATGCTGGAATTTGGAACAACAAACAGAACCCTAGAAGTGATCAGGAGAAAATTGGGAGGAAAAAATGTCTAAGTTGACCAACGGGCCGAGATCCTGCAGCAGGGCTGAGACGGAAGAGGAAAGATGGCCAATAAATAGCAGTGCTATGGACAGCAGGGACAGAGGTGGGTAGGTGATGAGTGGAAGCAGATAAGGCGTTGATGATGATGTTGATGAGCAGATGGAACCAGTCGACACTGAAGGAGATTGAGGAGGGGATGGGAAAGCTGGATGATAGGCATATCAGAAAATTCTGCCCGTCAGAATTCTGCGGTTGACACAAGCTGCCCTTTGCAATTGCACTTACAGATCTGTTCAGCAGTACGAAACTGAACCTGCTAGTAATCAGAGCCGGACGTACACATGTACACATGAGCATGACTAGTGAAAGTTTCAAGTTCACATTGATTGTAAATGTTTTTTTTAAAATCATCAATATATTTGTTATTCGTGAACAATTAATCGTCATTATAATTGTTATTTGTGAACAATGAAAATAAAATATAGCAAGGCAAATGGATATTTAGTACACTTCTAGAAAGGTTTTCTGTATTAACATCTGGTTATAAAATATAGAGTAAAAATGCAGGTTTTACTTTTTTTCCGCCATGTGTCAAGTATGAACCTCAGTGTGGTGAAGCCCCCATTACTGTTAGACTGTCAATAGCATGGGGTGAGATGTTAGAGTGATTGATTGAAGTTCTCTTCTTCTCCCCTGGCTCAAAGGATTTCAGTGAGCTTTCTTGAAACCAATTTAAATGAAAATGATTGGCAACATTGAATGAGGTCTCTGGCCCAGCTAGTTCCTGTCAGCATTTACCATAGGAAAGCAAATAGAAAATAGCTGTAATTTATTTACCAATCCTGTTTCCATATCTCCTCAAACCTGTTTTCCTCTCTGTATTCATCCAAGCGAAACATGAATGTTATAGTATTTCCTGCTCGAAATTCTTAATTCTGGACACTAATTCTAAAGCCACTCAACTCTCCAGCCAACAAAAGATTTTCAAGACTAAATTTTAAATTGCATCTCACCTTGAAACAAATCAGAATTCAACTTCCCTATTCCCATTAGCTGATTAAACACAAACATCAAATTGCCTGTTAATCTATTTGCTTCAGCATGTTTAAAAAAAGTGTTGTGTAGGTCCTCCTGGCTGCTACTCACTTACCGAATAGTAAAAATACGTGGAGATTATGTTTCCACTAGTGAGAGAGTCTAGGATCAGAGGCTGCAGCCTCAGAATAAAAGGACTTACCTTTAGAAAGGAGACAAGGAGGAAATTATTTAGTCAGACGGTGGTGAATCTGTGGAATTCATTGCCACAGAAGGCTGTGGAGGCCGTTAATTGATTCATTCATCATTGTTGGCAACATTAGCAACGCAGTGGCGCTGGTTTCCGACGGGAACGGTGATGGATGCACCATACATCTCTGTCCTCCAGTTTCTGTGGACTTCCGCCGCTGAAAATATAGTATTTTGGTGTGTGTGCTTTATCACAATTCCTTACATGTACGACAGTGATCGCAACTTTTGCTGAAGTGTAGATGGCCGTTGGCTCGCTCGAAGCTCACCTGCCCTTTGACAGGTCTTGTTTTTGGTCCTGCCAGGGGTCCACAGCCCCCTTCTCACCTGGCAAACCAGGTGGGGGAGACGGTTTAGTACCGACTATGATGGGCCGAATGGCCCATTAACTTCTGTTCCTTTAACTTATGAAATATTGTGAGTGCTTGTCACAACTGTTTTCAAATATGCAATGTAATCATAAACACCATGTTGGATACCATTCCAATTGTTAATTATGTGCTTGAATACTAGTTGGAATTTAATTTCTGCACTATCAATTTCTTACTCTTGAGGATGTCAGTTAGAGATATAGCACGGAAACAGACCCTTCAGCCCATCATGTTCACGCCGTCCATCGATCTCCCAATCACATTAATTCCATGTTATAACATTAGTTCCATGTTATCCCACTTTCTCATCCACTCCCCGCATATGAGAGGCATTTTCAATGTGTTTAATACAATTTTATGCATTTTACTCATTCAATGTATGTGTTAATAACCACGTGATGATCTTCTAATGCTATTTCCAGGTTTGTTGCAGCATGTAATCACATTAAGCCATGCTATAGGAATATCAAATACTTGATGGGCATGTTAATTGGAAATGCTCTTATTTTATATTAACTTGTGGTATAGTTAACATTCTAACATCTCGAAAAATAGCTAAAGGAAGATCCAACTCATCTATGCCTTAATCATTTTATGCAATAGGTTTTGTGTTCGCAGCCCATTATTAAAATGATTAATGCAGTTTCAGAATTCTATGTGAAAATATACTTAATATATATTTATCATAAATATTTTATCTTTACTTAATTTGCAACAATGATTCTATTCCAGTTTAGTTTGCTGATTAATTGAAGAAAATTTCTCCAATATTTGAAGAAACCAATCCATATATTTTCAAAGCTGAAAATCGGGCCGATACTCCTCGCATCCTGCAGGTCAAAGCATTCACACCAAATCTTAGAATTCACTTCATTGCTTGGCTGTTGTAATACACGGCAGGTTACTGACTGTGCCAGGCAAAGTAAATATTTAATAGAGGAAGCATAGCACAATGGCACAGCTGCAGATATTCAGCACAAGCGACCCAGGCTCAATCCTGATTTCTGGTGCCCCTCAGTGGAGTTAGTACATTGTCCCTCGAAGAGTGTGGTGCTCTGGTTTTCTTCCATTAGTTTAGTTAGATTAGATGAGTTTAGTTTATTGTCACGTATACCGAGGTACAGTGAAAAGCATTTTTGGCACGTGCATTGCAGTCGGCGGAAAGATTACACATGATTACAGATAGAGATACAGGATAAAGGGAATAACGTTTAGTGCAAGGTAAAGTCCGATTAAAGCTAGTCCGAGGGTCTTCAATGGAGAGGATAGTAGCTCAGGGCTGCTCTCCAGTTGGTGCTAGGAAGGTTCAGTTGCCTGATAATACCTGGGAAGAATCTGTCCCTGAATCTGGAGGTGTGTGTTTTCACAGTTCTGTATCTCTTGCCTGATGGGAAAGGAGGGAGTGTCTGGGGTAAGACTCGTCCTTGATGATGCTGCTGGCCTTGCTGAGGACCCAAGGGCAGGCAAGCTGGTAGGTTATCTAGATAAGTGATACCTTCTAAAAGAGGGGCAGGCGGAGCTGATGGGACTATTGGTGAATGAAATTTGTTTAGGACTAGTGTTAATGATGTTTGACGGTTAGTGGGCTGAAGGGGATGTTATATACTTTATTAACTCAATTTAAGGTGAGTATCCAATTATTGCCGTTGTAATCGTTATTAAAATCAGCAGTAAATTGAATTTCACAGTATTGATGTAGCTTGTATACATCAAAAAGTGTAAAGTAATTAGATAGTGTGTATGTGGTTTAATCACTGAAAATTTTACTCGTTCTTATTTACAATGACACAGACTGTTTAACCCAGTGCATTCGTGCAGCTCTCAGGGAAGTAATCCCATTTGTCCCATTCTCCTCATCTCCAAAACTCTCCCAAGACCATACGTACCCATCAACTAACCCCCCCCCCCCCCCCCCGATTCTTACTGCCATTAGCCTGCACTATAGAACATTTTGCTACAGCCAATTACACAATCTATGTATCTTTGTGAAATGGGAGGTAAATGGAGCAACTCATTGTAAAGAGAACAAGCAAATTCCACACAGACAACGGGCATGTTTATGTGCTGTAAAACATGATGATCAATACATGAATAAAAATCAATAATTGCAGATGCTGAAACTCTGAAATAAAAACAGAAACTGCTGGACACATTCCCTGGCTCTCTCTGCAACTTAAAACTATTTATCTTCCTTCTTTCCCAGTGGAAGGGTATATGACCTGAAATGTTAACTCTGTTTCTCATTCAACTGGTTCTCCATGACCTGCTGAGTGTTTCCAGTACTTTCTGTTTTTATTTCACAGAATGCTAAAATGCTATTTCAATATTCTTTGGAATAAAAGCTGATTTAATCTTCTTATTTTTTTAAACACTTTTTAGAGATATGGTGTGGAAACAGGTCTTTCGGCCCACTGAGTCCGCGCCGACCAGTGTTCACCCAGTACACTAGCACTATCCTATGCACTAGGGACAATTTTACAAATTTTACCATGGCCAATTAACCTCCAAACTACGTCTTTGGAGTGTGGGAGCAACGCGGAGCACCCGCAGAAATCCCACACGGAGAGAATGTCCAAACTCTGTTCAGACAGCACCCGTAGTCAGGATCGAACCTTTATCTCTGGCGCTGTAAGGCAATAAGTCCACCGCTGCACCACTGTGCCGCCCTAATATACATCTTCATGCAAAAGATAAAATCACATTCTCACTATGGTCTTATTTGCTCTCTCTGTTGATATCCAATTTTATATTGATATTTTTTCTTTGCCCTCTTTTGAACCTGGTACATTGTGCATTGTTTTTACTTCTGCTGATTATTTTCTACTGATAGAATCTGCTTTTCACTCTACTGCAGCTGATCACTCTCAGATTCACGCATCTGTCACCATTGGGCTGCCGTTTGATATGCCACTTTTTTGACTAATTAATCTGGCTTCTGCCCATGACCATGCCACTTAAATTAGCTAATTGGTAGTCCAAAGACTGTTAACTTCATTTATTTTCTGTGCAAACCTAATTAGCTCATGGCCATTATTACTGAGATGTTCTTGCTTCCAATAATTTACATGTGCTGCTTCATTATTCAAAACAAGATCAGACAAAGCTGCCTTTGCCGTTGTACATGCAATATATTGATTAAGGAACTTGAAGCTTCCATACTCAGTCTTCATCACCACAGTTATGTATAAAGTGCTAATCCTTGCATGATAATTTTTTTCCTACTGGCTATTATTCATATCTAGTCTTTGAATTAACACTGCACAATACTTTGTTCTCTCCCATATGCTCTTACAAAATTTAGAGCCTGGATTTTTTTTCTCTCACAAAGACAATAGCAATTTGTTTTGTGCTGTTGGAATCATAAAAAAAATATCCTCTGTGCTTCACAGGGGCATTGTAAAACAAAAGTTGGCATCAAGTCACTTGAGGGATATTCGGGACAGGAATCATGAAGGTTTGTGGATTAATGTAGAGGAGGCGATATAGAGTGCCTGAGACTCAAATAGCATAAGCAAAAATCAGGAATGGTGGCATATGGAAAAGTAACCCTGGAGTCATATTTGACCCTCAGATGAGATGCCATTACAAATCTGTGCTATCACTAGAATGGTTTCGCTTTAGTGTTTTAAAAACTGCCCATCTCCATCTGTACGTTGCACAAATACTCTTCAATATTTATGTGTCTGTGAGGCTTCCAATGATGTAATGATGTCCTTTTTATCTTCCACTACTTTTTGCATTCCACAAGTACCTCTTACTTGTGTGTTAATTTACCTTGTACACATTAATAATACCATAGTTTCAAATGATTCAATCTTCATTCAAATCCCTTCATGATCCTATCCATCGCTTTGAATTGTAGTGGTAAACCTGTGAAGCTGTGAGTTGCTTATAAGACTGCATGGAAAAATAAAGACATCAACTTCAGTGGTAAAATAAGGCAACAGAATGATGTAGACTTCGGGCATGTTTAATAAAAAAAGAATTATTCCATTAACTTCTCACTAGTTGTAGATTTGGTTTTAAACGCTAAAATGTTCTGATGTCCAATTTGGAATCACTGTCTCATCTTGTATTCTTTGTGATCAAAGGATAGATTTTCACATAAAATAGAAAACGTGAGATTCAACACAGTATTCTTCTTAACAGTCTATGAATACGGAATAAACTGACAAGCATCGATCATAAAAGATCAATTTTAAACCTTGCTTTCATATTATGGGTGAAAAAAATATGATTAATCAAGAAGATTGCTCTGATATTTTTATAAAGCTTTTTCCTGTGGATATCAATGCAACAAAACAACTTAAATTTGTAGAGCCTGCTGAGTACTGCTGCATTACTTTGGAAAAAGGGCTTGGTATACTCGGAATGTTTGGATGATAATCAAAATAAGAGCAGAAGGAAAGGCTTTTAATGAGGGAGGTGCATGTAATTGCTTGTAGGTTTAGACGGGTTTAGATATATTATTATTACATGCTTTATCCAAGGAACTGTGAAAGGGCTTTGATTTTAGTTTAGAAACACAGCACTGAAACAGGCCTTTTGGCCCACCTAGTCCATGCCGACCAGCGATCGGCATTATCCTACACACTAGCATTATCCTAACTGGAGCACCCGGCCATGGTGGCAGAGTTGCTGCCTTACAGCGCTTGTAGTGCCGGAGACCCGGGTTTGATCCTGACTATGGGTGCTGTCTGTACAGGGCTTGTACTTTCTCCCCGTGATGTGCATGGATTTTCTCCGAGATCTTTGGTTTCCTCCAACACACCAAAGATGTACAGGTTTGCAGTTTATTGGCTTAGTGTAACTATAATAATTGTCCCTAGTGTGTTGGATAGTGTTAATGTGTGGGGTTCACTGGTCGGTGCAGTCTCGGTGGGCCGAAGGGCCTGTTTCCATGCTGTATCTGTATCTCTAAAATAAAAACCCACGCAGGTCATGAGGGGAACGTACAAACTGCGTACAGGCAGCACTGATAGTCAAGATCAAACCCGGGTGTCTGGCACTTTGTGGCAGCAACTCTACCACTGCACCACTGTGCTGCCCTAGCAGATGTGTAAGCTATCTAATCATTTCAGACAATACTGCACATAAATACACTCAAGTCCAACTCAAATACAATTGATAGAGCAAAGGGGAAGGTACAGGACACTGAGTTCGATGATCAGCCATGATCATATTGAATGGCGGTTCAGGCTCGAAGGGCCAAATGGCCTACCCCTGCACCTATTTTCTATGTTTCTATAGAAACATAGAAACATAGAAATTTGGTGCAGGAGTAGGCCATTCGGCCCTTCGAGCCTGCACCGCCATTCAATATGATCATGGCTGATCATCCAACTCAGTATCCTGTACCTGCCTATGTTTCGATATGGAGTGCAGAATATAGTTCTCAGCATTGTGGTGCTTCAGTTTCAGAGACTAGGTACCACAGTACCATTATTTAAATATTCATGAATGGTGAGAAGCTCATTCCCAGTTGGTGGACACTACATTTGCCTTTGAAATAAATGCAGCCGAATTTCTGAAGCAAAGTACACTAATTCGTAGAACATTTAACACAACCACCTGAGGATGGATCATTAGGTAGTAAAACTGCCAATGAGCAGTTAGTATAAACCTGGGGAATGTGTTCATTCAACCAACAATTTTAGTTAACAAAATATTGCCACGTATACTGCTTTCATTCTAATTGTCTCTGTCGTTCGCCGCTCAGACTTTCTCTTGCTTTCCTCTTGCTTTCGTGGTGCACTGTATTCATTCAGTCATGTTGTTTGGTCCTTTCCTGCTTTGGCATTTTTTTCCTCTGGTGGAGGCTCATGGAGCAATATATTTGAAGTTGTAAAGATTCCACTTGCCATTCTTTGGCTCACCTTCCCAACTGATCTAGGTTTAGTTTAGTTTAGTTTAAAGATACAGCCCTTTGGCCCAACGAGCCTGCACCGACCAGCAATCCCCCCACATAAACACTATCCTACACACACTAGTTTAATGTACATTTATACCAAGCCAATTAACCTACAAATCTGTACGTCTTTTGAGTGTGGAGCTAAACATACAAACTCCATACAGACAACACCCGTAGTCAGGATTGAACCCGGGACCCTGCTGCGCTACTGTGCCACCCATAAATATTATAGATCCTGATATAAACTATGATATCCTTCCTTATTGTCCATTATACCACCAATTTTGGTGCCATCTGCAAATTTACCAACAATATTAACTGCATTGTCATCCAAATTGTTAATATAGATAACAAACAAGAGTGGATCCACACCAACCATTATGGGTCTCCACTGGCCAGAGGTAGCTAATCGGAGAGAAACAACCCATGACTACATTTAAGTTACTCCAACATTTTGTGTCTACCATCACAACTAATCTTTGATTCATGCTTCCAAGCCAGTTTTGAATTTTGTTGGTGAGCTTGCCTTGGATTCCATGGTCTCTATCCTTCCGATCAGCCAACCATGCGGGACCTGGCTGAAGAACTTGCTATGTCCACACAGACAATGTCCACTGGCTTTCCCTCATCAATCCTCTTAGTGACCTCTTCAGATGCATGGGACATGATTTCCCAGGACAATGCCAAGCTGACTATCTGTAGTTGGTCAACGTCTATCCAAATGCTGTTAAATCCTATCCCTAAGAATCCCCTCCCACATCATTCCCACCACTGAGGTCTGGCTCACCAGCCAGTAGTTCTCAGGTTGCCTTTACTGCTCTTCTGAAAAAAACAAATTAGTCACTCTTCAGTGTTCTGGAACTTCACCTGTGACGAAAGATGATTGAAAAAATCTCGACAAAGGCATCCGTATATTCCTCCCTAACTTCTCACAAGGTCTTATGATTCACTTGCTCAAGCCCTGGGGCATGCAGTTCTCGATTCATTGTGTGCAGTGCCCTGGTGCTGTTTTGTGTTGTGTTGATTTAATCATTAAATCTTAGAATGATAGCACAGAAACAGGCCCTTCGGCACATAACATCTGCACCGAACAAGATGGCAAGACAAACTCTTATCCTCGGCACATAGTCTTTATCCCTTCATTCCCTGAATATCCATTTGCCCATCCAAAAGCCTCTATCATATTTGCCTCCACCACCACCCCTGGCAGCACATTCCAGGCACTCACCATCTTCTGTGTAAAACACATGCCTTTCCATCTCCTTTTAAACTTTGCAACTCTCACCTTAAAGCTATTTGCTCTAGTATTTGATATTTCAACATGAGAAAAAGTTTCAGAGATCTATCATATCTAACCCTCTCATGATTTTATATACTTCTATCAAGTTTGCCATCAACCTCTGACGTTCCAGAGAAGAGAATCCAAGTATGTCCAACCTCTCCTTGTAGTTAATATCCTCTAACCGAGGCATAATTCTGGTTAAACCTCCCCTGCACTCTTTCCAAAGCCTCAGCCATCCTTCCTGTTTTGTGGCGACCAGAACTGCATATAATTCTCCAAATGCAGCCGAACCAAAGTCCTAAAAAGCTGAATTATGACTTCCTGACTCCTGTGCACAATGCCTTAACCAATGAAGAAAGCACGCCATATGCCTTTTTTTTACAGCTCCATCTACTTTCAGGGAGTTATGGTGGACCCCAAGATCACTCATCATTAATGCTTCTAAGGGTCATGTCATTAATTGTACATTTCCCCCTTTCATTCGACCTCCCAAACATCTCACACTTACTCAGATTAAACTCTTATCTGCCATTTTTCCACCCATTTCAGCAAGCGATCTATATCGAACTATACTCTTGACAGCCTTCCTCACAATCCATGCCGGCAGCAATCTTGATGTCATCTGCAAACTTACTAACAAACCCATCTACATTTATGTCCAAGTTATGTATCCTAAAAAAACAGAGATGCCAGCAAAGATCCCTGTGAACATCACAGGTCACAGGCCACTTGCCTGAATATTGTCCTCCCACATAAAGCTCTGTCTTCTCACAGTAAGTTAGTCATGAATCCATACAACCATGTCACTGTTAATCTAGTGCATATTAATATTCTGTATCAGCATACCACAGGTAATTTTAACTTCATGATTTTGAAATAGCAGTGCTCTACCCAATACTCTCAAACACCAATAACTCTTCCAACACCAATAACTCTTCCAACACAATCCCAGACGCTGCAGTCTGCACCACTGTCTATGATTTCAAGACATCTACTGTTTGAAAATTTTAAATACCTCCTCACAATGCCATTGGAAAATAAATTAGCCCACAAGTGCACACATAATGCAAGATAATAGAACAACCATTTTAATGACTTGACCCCAATGAATGAGCGTGCATATGGTTGTATGGAGGTCCATTATAGGGTCCATTATACGTACGTATGGTTGTATGGAGGTCAATTATAACCAGTGCTTTTGATTGCAGCTTTCATCTAAATTTTCAAACGGGCCCCAGACCAAGTCAGAAGTTAATCAAGCTCCTTTGAATGCAGTTTTGCAAGTCTTATGTATATCATGATTTCTTTGAAGATTATTTCGCTGGCACATAAAGTCATCTGGTTTCACTTTTCCCCATTTCTGTGGCTGGCTCCACACTTGTGCTAATAACCAATCGGGTTAACTTGAAAAGCGGCCTTTTTACTGATGATGTAGGTGGTGTATCGGCACTGACTTTTTTTCAACATCAAAAAGATCCTTTCATCATAATAGTTTTTGCACTTGCTTAAAGGAAAATATGGTCACAAATCATTTTTAGACATGAACTAGCATAATAACTGTTAATTACCACGATGCATTTTAAATGATCACCATTTTAAAGGGTAATGTCTATTTCTAACTGGCTTGGAGAAAGAAGGTGCTGAAGAGCCATCTCAACTCCTGCAGTTTGCAGTTTTAGGAGTTGGATCCAATGGTGATGAAGGGTTGGCTTTTGTGTTTCTAGATCACAAGTTCACAAGTCATAGGAGTAGAATTAGGCCATTTGGCCCATCGAGTTTCCTCCACCATTCAATCATTGCTAATCTCTGCCTTCCCCCCATAACCCTTGACACCCATTCAAATCAATAATTTGTCCTACTCTGCCTTAAAAATATCCACTGACTTGGCCTCCACATCCCTGCGTGGCGATGAGTTCCACAGATTAACTACCCTCTGACGAAAGAAGTTCCTCCTCACCTCCTTTGTAAAAGAGCGCCCTATAATTCTGAGGCTATGACCTCTGGTCCTCGACTCTCTTACCAGTGGAAACATCCTTTCCCCATCCACTCTATGCCTTTCATTATTCTGTAAGTTTCAATGAAGGTCCCCCTCAACTTTCTAAACTCCAGCGAGTAGCGGCCCAGTGCTCCTACTGCTCATCATGTGCTCATCACAAGTCAGGATAATTTGCGCTTTAGAGGGCAATCTGGAGCGGGTGGTGATGTCCCGAACCCTCGCCCCTCTCTGGGGATAAGGGTTGCGGGTTTCACAAAGCCACGTACAGTATATGAATATCGGCAGTGATATTTTTGCAGCGGGAACACATTGCGATTGTAATGCCACAGAGGTGGAAGCAGTGGGTGTTTGAGGTGGTGCCAAGCAGGTGGATTGCTCTGTCCTGGATTGTATTGAATGTAGTTGGCAATGTACTCACGTGGGAAAGTGGAGAACGGTCCATCGCCCTTGTGAGCTATAGTTTGCAGAGGGTGGAATGTCTTTGAGGAATCAGGAGGTGTGTCATTTCTCACAGTCTGCACAGCTCTGGACCTGCTAACATCAATTTACGTGGGTGGTTTAATTGAGATTCTGCTTAATTGTGATTTCAATTATGCGAATGGTGGTGGTTCGATTTTCTATTGTTGGAGATGGCCTTGCTTGGCAATTATGCAGCAGAAATGTTTTTAAAAAACAACTTGTATTTGCCCTTAATGTTGCAAAATACTCTCACCGTTTCCAAGAACTGTGAGGGGAGGGAAATATTTGAAAATCTTTTAATCTTTTGTGCTTTGGTTCATAATACCACTTTGATCTTTTTAGAAACGAAAAGCCACAAATCCATGCACGCCTGTCTTATTTACACAAACTCCCCTCATGACTTAAGATGCCTTAGCTTTTGAAAAATAATTAACAAAAGAAATACTTCATAAAGAAGGCACAATAAATGTTAGAATTTATTTTTGATACGAATTACTGCACAAGAGGAACAGGACTTTGTGATCACTCGATCTCTTTTAGTGAGCTTACAATCTTTATATTGAGATAAAGAATAAATCAAAGTGGCTGCATGATATTTATACCAATGAACAAATATTTACAAGTAGGGATTTAAATAAATCAAACGAATTCCATTGCGAAACAGCTTTGTCCAATGCAGTGAACGGTTATCATAGTGAGTTAATACAAACACTGATGAATACAGTGTGCAAATGCTCCTGATTAATAAGGATATGCTACTCCCTAATGTGGGTTCACAAAGCCTTGACAGGAACTGTCCCGCCTCTTCCAAGGAAAACCTGCTCTCATTATTTCCACAGCAATATGGCTGCTCTTTCCACTCCTGTATCCAAACCACTTGAGGTTTGTGTTTTCTTCAAACTATCAAACAGAATATTGAAGCTATTCCACATTTGCTCACTGAGTGCACCCAACCCAACCCCCACCGTTCTCCTACCATCCTTCATTTCTCCCACTCCTGTGCAGCTAATATAACCAGTGGCGAGACTGAGAGAAGGAACGGATCGCTGTTTTAACAGCATTTATGTAGATCATTACACCATGGGGATGTTTCTGAAAGGGCAGCGTGTAGAGGGGAAAGAGTAGAGGCTGAGGGCACGTTATTGGGGAGGTTGAAGACAAAGGAAAGTAACATAGTGAGATTGGATGGCCCTAATAAGGTATGTAAGAGTGTAACCATGAATGAGCCATGACAGGTAGGCCAGTAAAGACCCAGAGAAAAATGTACACAGTGGCCCCAGTAACAGTGGGTATGGATTGACAGTACCACTTAAGAGTTCTGGCAGAGGTACAGAGAAATTGTTTTTTTTTACCAATTTTCTTTTGAACATTACATTGGCCACTCCTTTGTCAAATAAAAAATGCATTGAATTTTGTCACTGCAAGAGAAGCTTTTGGCTGGTAGCTCAAAGGTTAATCATCCACGCTACACCCATCCACAACATTGCCCAATTGCAGATTCTTGGTCTGTTTTGCCAACACCCATTTTCTAACATAATTAATTCATTCATGCGGAAATAATTATTTCTAACGCGGAAGGATGAATCACAGTTGCAAAGTGCATTGCAAGCTTCAGATAGATTTTCCATTTGTGGGGATTTAAAATTCAACATATCAAGAGGGAAAGAATTACAAGAGGGAAAGCGTCTTGCCCTGATTATTTTCCAGTCTTTTTATCTTGTACATTGTGACTGGAGAAAATCGATTCTACTGTTCTGTTGAAGGTATATGTTTTCTTCAATATACATTGAACTGTTTAAGTATATGAGTTGCTGCCTCATCTATTGAAAAGGAGTTGTTTCGAGCGAACCAAGTGTAATATTCAAGGTTTATTAGAGATGGCTTTCACTATAAAGTTTGCAGTGGTGATGAGGGAACCTTAACAGGCCAGCTGCATGTTGCTCCATTTCTTATCCCAAAATGTCATTAATCTTTCAGTCTGCCACCATCTACAATGTTATTAATATATGTTGCCATTATAATTTTCCCTCTTAAAAATCATTTTTTACCACCCTAACCTGTTTTCTTTGAGGGAAAACTGATCAGGGTTAACCTATACTGGTATGACTAAGAATTGAAACTTGGGGAAAAGATGATAAACAAACCACCAAACTGTCGTTTTATGATGGCAGATATATATTTCATATCTATTATCAGCAGAGGGAATTGTATTCCAGTGAGATTGCATGTGTTGTCTGTTGAAGTGTAAATGCTCTGCAGATTTTAGCAATCGTTTGACTTTGAAAAATATTAGATTAAAAAACTATTTACATATTTCACAAATTAATTTAAATATATTTGATTTATTAAAGCAATTTAACTGCATGGGAGGGAAATCTATCATATTTAATGTTCTTACAAAATCTTATTTTGCAACGTGCCTCTAAATTGTTATGAATATTTGATTTTGTTTTAAGGGGTAAATGTTTCATAAAAGATGCCAGAGATTTCATGAATTAGCAAATGAGAGAAAGAGATGGCAGAATACAGTTACGGGAAGGGCCAATATTCTTTACAATTGTGTAGTTGCTGTGAACACCTCTGATGTTTCACTGGGACTGAATGCAAATTTATGCATTGGGATGTTCTGCAGCTGGATGCAGTGTTTGCTTGGCAACGTAGGCAAGTGCATACTCTGTCTCCCACTTGCGATAAAGGCCCTGTCCTACTTACGTGTCCTTGGCACGCAAATTACTCGACCTCGTCGTCGCGTTGTGGCGCACGGGCATCGCGGGGCCGGTCCCACTGAGAAGCCCGGAGGGGTATGTAATTGTGCGCGATATCACGCGACGCTCTGAAATTTTGTAGCGAACAAAATCTTCGCGCGCCACCTGCCTGACACTTAACTGACAGTCAAAGTCTGACAGGCCCAAGACCCTGGCGCGACGCAACGTCTCACCTCCAACAGCAGCAGAAGCAGGCAAACGATCGTCAAACTCAGCCTGGGGCTCACGGCCGTTGCGGATCCGGTCCACCCCCACCTCTACTCCCAGAGCGTGCCAAGAAAATTGAAGATGGACACAAAATGCAGGAGCAACTCAGCGGGACCGCAGCATCTCTGGAGAGAAGCAATGGATGACGTTTCCGGTCAAGACCCTTCTTTCAGACTTCAAATGACGCTCCAGGCAGCTGTGCGGGCGAATGAAGTCGCGCGTGAGCTTCGCGGGACCGTTGCGCCTCAACACGACCACGAGGCCGCGTAATTAGCGTGCCAAGGACACGTAAGTGGGACAGGGGCCTTAGGCTCTCTTTATCTGTCCCCCTTCATTACCACAAGACCATTTCCATTACAGTGCTGTAGCTGTTAAAACTGCTTCCACAACAGCTTGATCTGAATGAGATTAAATTGAAGTTTATTTTCCTCCCGTTCAGCTCACATGACACATGGTTTTTATACACAAGAACAAGAACAATAAATCTTTGTGATAACATAGATTAAACTAATTTTTAGGGACTAATTTTTGTTGCACCTAAATGTGTTAAAATCCAAGTCTACAAAACATTCCCCAAACTATAATTAACATTATAACTAAAGGCTATGTAGTGATTTCTTTGTGCATTTCTTTGAAACCCAGCCGGAGACGAGTATACTGTAATTTAGTTAAAGGTCATGAATTAAAATGTCCTTTATTAACATTTCTCAAAACACTTGGTGACTGATGCCAGGGGAGCTGGCTTACGATTTGTTATTACAAAGGTTTAAAAAGATTTTGACTAATCTTACTCACACATGCATTCTACTCACTGTGAGAACACAATAGCTCAGATGACAAACTGTCCACAAGATGGGAGGAGGCAGTCAATCCAGTTTTAACCAGCACTCAAAAAATGAACTCCTCCATTCATACTGCCTAAACACCACCTGAGTATTGAAGTTGAATACTACCTGTGTTTTCTGATTTGTATTTTACATTTCCAGTATCCACAGCTCATAGCTTTTATATGTTATGTTAAAAGCACAGGCTGCATGATCCGGTCACCCTCTCTCAGTTGCAACCTCTGCTGTCTGGATTTCACAAGTGTTAGATCGTAAAACCTGACACAGTTTAATACACACTATCAAGTGGCAGATTAAAAGAAATAAGGTGGATTAGGTCATAATGTTAAAAGGTAAACTTTACAAAGGGACATGTTGTGATTTCACAGATTTGCCAAACCAGCAAATCATGTGCCTGCTCTCTTGCAGCTGATGTCCAAGGCATGCAATTTACCATCAGGTACTTTGAGGTGGAGTTGAGAAACTGGTCAGCAAGCTTGTGTGTCCTCATTTAACATCCCTTTGAAATCTACACCTAGAACCTGAACCTGCCAGAGTTATAGAACCATGTTTTTCAAACACAACATCAGAAAAATCATATTTTTGATTTCCATTACTTCTATTTGATGTTTTGTTTAACGCATGTTGATTTTTGAATCTTCTAGCTTGATTATTCTTGATTGCTAATGATTTTGTTGAAATTAGCAAACTAATTGCATAATTGTTCAATGGATACATGTGCAACAATTGTTTGGTGAGCTGGCCGTACAGAGCTTCGGACTTTTTACACCAAAATAAAATATCTGCACCTAAAGTATATGGCGGATTGCAGGCCGGGGGCGCCGTTGTGTATGGCTGCCCTGCCTACAGTACGTCCTTTCACCCATTTTTTAATTTTTAGTTTGTTAAAAGGTTTTGTTGGAGGTCTTCTAGTTCTTTTATGTGGGGGGTGGCAGGGGGAAGGGGGAAAGTGTTTTTCTCAGTCCCTACCTGGTTGGAGATGCGTCTTTCCTCCCAGCCGCATCTTCGCTCCTTCCTCCGAGCCGCGTCTTCGCTCCTTCCTCGCGGCCTACCACCTGGACTGGAGCGGCGTTTCCTGTCGGGACCGGCCAGAACTTCAGCGGCCAGACCGGCGGTGGCGCAGCGCTGAAGCACCATCGTGGAGCGGGCGATGCCTTACCGAGGTTTGCCGTGTGGTAAGCTCCAGAGTGCTGAGACCGCCGACGCCAACATCGCGGAGCTGAGGTTGCGGAGCGCCCAGCTGCGGGCGGCGCTGACTTCAACATCACGGAGGCCTGGGATCTTTCGCCGAGGTCGTCAGTGTGATTCTCCGCCCAGCTCGGCCTGTGGACATCGGGAGCTGCGGTCTCCGGTAGGAAGTGGCCGATTCAGAACTCCAGTACCGCTGAGAGTGTTCTCTCCAAAGTTGGAGCTCCATCATCCCGGTGAGAGGGCCAGAAACATCGGGCTTCTGCTGCGGCGACTGCGGAGGCCTCAAATAGGCCCCGACCACAGGTGAACACAGAGGAAGAGAACTGAACTTTTTACTGCCTTCCCTCACAGTGGGAAATGTTGGTTCCGCTGTGGGGGGACGTTCATGTTAAATTCTATAGCGTGTTGTATCTTTTTAAAAGATTTTGTATGGATGTGTGGAAACCCAAATTCTTCTATGTACAGCACTTTGGTTTCACGCGAGTTGATTTAAATGTGCTATATAAATAAAAAATAAGTACTTACTTACTAAAGAGCCAGGTTATCAGAGTTGTGCACTCAGATATAGTGATCATCATGCACTATCTTTTATGCATTTTATGTATTTATGACAACAAATGAAATAATAGAATGTTACAGCATCAAATTGGTCAGTACAGCCTGCCTTCTGTATGTTAGTTTTTGGAAAGAGTGCCTTCTAACAGTATTGTAATGGGCCTGTCCCACTTAGGCTATTTTTAGGCAACTGCCGGCGACTGTCATAATCATAGAAAATAGGTGCAGGAGGAGGCCAATCGGCCCTTCGAGCCAGCACCGCCATTCAACGTGATCATGGCTGATCATCCCCAATCAGTACCCTGTTCCTGCCTTCTCCCCATATCCCCTGACTCCGCTATTTTTAAGAGCCCTATCTAGCTCTCTCTTGGAAGCATCCAGAGAACCTGCCTCCACTGCCTGCTGAGGCAGAGAATTCCACAGACTCACCACTCTCTGTGAGAAAAAGTGTTTCTTTGTCTCCGTTCTAAATGGCTTACTCCTTATTCTTAAACTGTGGCCCCTGGTTCTAGACTCCCCCAACATCGGGAACCTGTTTCCGGCCTCTAACGTTTCCAAACCCTTAACAATCTTATATGTTTCAATTAGATCCCCTCCCATCCTTCCAATCTCCAGAGTGTACAAGCCCAGCTGCTCCATTCTCTCAGCATATGACAGTCCCGCCATCCCAGGAATTGACCTTGTAAACCTACGCTGCACTCCCTCAATAGCAAGAATGTCCTTCCTCAAATTAGGGGACCAAAACTGCACACAATACTCCAGGTGTGGTCTCACTAGTGCTCTGTACAACTGCAGAAGGACCTCTTTGCTCCTATATTCGATTCCTCTTGTTATAAAGGTTATAAAGGCAAACATGCCATTCGCTTTCTTCACTGCCTGCTGTACCTGCATGCTTACTTTCAAAGACTGATGTACAAGGACCCCCAGATCGCATTGTATTTCCCCTTTTTCCAACTGACGCCATTTAGATAGTAACCTGCCTTCCTGTTTTTGCTACCAAAGTGGATAACCTCACATTTATCCACATTAAACTTCATCTGACATGCATCTGCCCACTCCCCCAACCTGTTCAAGTCATCTTGCATTCTCATAGCATCCTCCTCACAGTTCACACTGCCACCCAGCTTTGTGTCATCTGCAAACTTGCTTATGTTGCTTTGAATCCCTTCATCCAAATCATTTGTGGCTATTGTAAATAGCTGCGGTCCCAAACGCCATTTTGACTCCCACAAAAAGGAGAGGTACTTCAAGCCAGATGAGCAGGTTCATGTTCTCAGTCCTCCCAACAAGTCAAGACAAATGGGATGTTGGGAAAATATGGAAGTGGAAGTGTGTGGAACAAAAAGATACTTAGTTGAAGTTGGTGATAGGATCAAAAGTGTTCATGTTGATCAAATGATTCCAGCCAAAGTTGAACCAAAAACTGAGCATGAAGTCCTAATCCCTGAGTTTTTATCTGAAAGTGAGTTGGAAGAGACCACTGTGGTTGGAGCACAGAGTTCAGTTAGTACAGACAAAGAAACAGATTCCTTTGGTCAAAGTCAGGATACTAAAACAGAGTCAAACAAGCCTAGAGTTGAGTCAACACCTAAACCTGTTACACCTCTTACTGTTAGATGATCAGACAGGATCCATAAACCAGTAGTCAGGTTAGGTTTGTAAGTTAAATAAATCACTGCACAAGTAAAACAAAAATGTGTAGATGTGTAAAATAAATGTATTATGTTTATCATTTAAGATTTCACAAATCAAGTATCACAACAACAAAATTGTAACTGAGTACTTAGATTTAATACTTTAAAAAAAGGTGGGCAGTGTAATGTATTCATACATATGCATGTATATGTTAATGAGTTGGTGTTCAATATCAGCAGGGAATGTTGGGTAATAAATCTCTCTCTCGTGATCCAGGCAACCGGTGTGTAAGTTGCTATTTATTCTGCGGTCAGGAATATAACAACGACCATACAGGCGACACACCGGCGACCATGTGGTGACAACCTAGTTGCCTGTAGTCGCCTAAACAATAGCCTAAGTGGGACAATAGCAGAAAGGTTTCAAGGTGTTGGGTTCCTCCAAATTATTCAGCAAACAATTAACGTTCCTCTTTAGCAACGTTAATGGTAGCAGTCCATTAATTAAAATAACCAATGCTTTCCATTGCTTCATCAGGAATAGAACAGTCCCCTTTGATTATATGTACCGCCCATGTTGTTATTATTAGGGCTGCTCACCATTTTTCATTCAATTCATAATTTTCATGTGATCTCATTTAAAAAAAAATATGAGTGTTCTTTGTTATTCCAAAAGCAGCAATTGTTTTAAATGACATTCCATGATGTAAAGATTGTTTGAAAAAGCAGAAGAAAAATGATCCATTAGTGCACTCCAGAGGTAAATTTTCATGAAAGAAATATGGTAAGGAAATGGATTTAAAACATTTGTAAATGAGATTAAATCAAACATGCCTACTAATTAAAACAGCTGGTGTGACACTGCTATCATTAGGATGATTGAAGATCATAACATTTCTTCTCATTAACTAAGCATTAGCAAACAGTCCACAAGAAATACATAATTTTAATCCTCGGGTAATTTGCTGGGTCTGTATTTAAAATAGTTAAAACATGTTTAATGCAGATGGGGCTCCCATATAAACATTTATGGGTTACATGCCACAGATTTTGTTTTGAAGCCATTTCCTACCTCAAGTAATGGTCCTTTTTTGTATTTTACCGCACATTGTACAACTTCCCCACCTCACCTCACACTCACTAGCACTGCACTGCCAGTGCTTTCCTTTCTGACTGTGAACCACAGTCTTCCCGATATTTTACAACTATCTCAATCTCTTCCTCCTTTTTTTTGATGGGTGGTCCACCCTTACTGCATGACAACTAGGTAGACAGTCAATCTGACTGCCTTTTGGGCTGAAAGTCATCTTGGGTAGGTGTAGTGATTGGGGAAGAAAGCTTAGGATTTAAACACAGAATTTGTTCAGTTCCAGATGTCAAGAAATGCAATTTTCTGGGTTTCTTTATCGTAGCTTCATTCCCCGTGCAAGTAAATAGAAGGAGATTAATGATATCCTAGAACACTGATATCATATCTGATTTTAAATCTAATATTATGCTGAAGGAAAAAATGCCGTGGAAACATTCTGGGCACAATTGCAAGATCTAATATTTATCTAGGTAAAATTAATTATTATGATCTGAATACAATGCAGCACAGAGTTGAAGGATACAAAAATCATCATCTGCCTTTTTCAATACTTGGGGAGATATTTTCTGAACTTAAGTGATACTGCTCATAAAATTATTGACAGTGGGGCAACTGTTTATGAAGGATAGACACAAAATGCTGGAGTAGCTCAGCGGGACAGGCAGCACCTCTGGAGAGACGGAATGCGTGATGTTTCAGGTCGAGACCCTTCTTCAGACTAGAGTCGGGGGACATGGAGACAAGAGATATCGACGGTGTAGACGGCAAAGTTGTTGCAACTAGGGAACCACATTTGTTCAGGAGATGTAATTAAAGCTCGATGTGAGTTTAAACTAAATAGCGGGGGAAGGGGTTGACAGATTAGGAGTGTAAGGATGGAATTAAAGGAGACGTGCGTATAGGAAAAGTTGCAAAAGACTCCCAAATTAATGGGAAGGAAAGTTCGAGAAGGGATAAGAGAGTACAAAGGTCAGGGCCAATTGTGAGCAGTGTGAGAGGGGAGCTGAATACCGAAGTTAAAGTGTTGTATATGAATGCGCAAAGTATAAGAAATAAAGTGGATGAGCTTGAGGCTCAGTTATAGTTTGATGTCATGGGAATTACAGAGACATGACTGCAAGAGGACCAGGGCTGGGAAATAAATATTCAGAGGTACACATCCTATTGAAAAGACAGGCAGGTGGGCAGAGGGGGAGGGGTAGCTCTGTTGGTAAGGAATGATATTCAGTCCCTTGCGAGGGGTGACATAGAATCAGGAGATGTAGTCAGTATGGATAGAACTGAGGAATTGTAAGGGTAAAAAGACCCTAATGGGAGTTATCTACAGGGCCCTAAACAGTGGCCTCAATATAGGGTGAAAGTTGAATCAGTGGTTAAAATTGGCATGTGGCAAAGGTAATGCTACGGTAGTTATGGGAGATTTCAACTTACAGGTAGACAGGGAAAATCAGGTTGGTACTGGACCCCAAGAAAGAGATTTTGTGGAGTGCCTCCAAGATGGATTCTTAGAGCAACTTGTACTGGAGCCTACCAGGGAGAAGGCAATTCTGGATTTAGTGTTGTGTAATGAACCGAATTTGATAAGGGAACTCCAGGCAAAGGAGCCAGTAGGCGGTAGTGACCATATTATCATAAGTTTTAATCTACAATTTGAGAGGAAGGGAAAATCGGAAGTGTCATCATTACAGTCAAGCAAAGGGGACTATGGGGGCATGAGGGAGGATCTGGCCAAGTTGACTGGAAGGAGATCCCAGCCGGGATGACAGTGGAACAACAGGTGTTGCCTTTTATGTCTGGGAATAATACAGAAGGTGCAGGATCAATTCATTCCAAAGAGGAAGAAAGATTCTAAGTGGAGTAAGAGGCAACCATGGTTGACAAGGGAAGTCAAGGATAGTATAAAAATAAAAGAGAAGTATAACATAGCAAAGATGAGCGGGAAGCCAGAGGATTAGGAAACTTTTAAAGATAACTAAAAAGGCAATACGGGGAGAAAAGATGAGGTACGAAGGTAAACTAGCCAAGAATATAAAGGAGGATAGTAAAAGCTTCAGGAGTTTTGTTTACAACTGGAGGAAGTTCTTTCTGAGCCAGGAACATTCGTCGCACAAGATTTCACTCTATAAATGAACATTCCTGGGTGATTAGCAATGATTGGAGTGGCAATGCTGGGAATATCCTTGTCAATAATCCCATGTATATGAGGGTAACCAGACAGAGCAAAAGACACAAAAGCCCATTCATTCTGACCGGCCTCATTAACTGAAAGCTGTCGATATCAACGTCAGCTCCTGGAAACAAAATATCAGCTGCAGCCCGAAACCTTTATGAATAGTTGTTTGCGAGATCCTCTCACACAACTCCGATAGAACTCTGGAAGAACGTCGAGGACTGAAGGCTGATAAATCCCCAGGGCCCGATGGTCTGCATCCCAGGGTACTCAAGGAGGCGGCTCCAGAAATCGTGGATGCATTGGTAATCATTTTCCAATGTTCTATAAATTCGGGATCAGTTCCTGTGGAATGGAGGGTGGCTAATGTATCCCACTTTTTAAGAAAGTAGGGAGAGAGGAAACAGGGAATTATAGACCAGTTAGCCTGACATCGGTGGTGGGGAAGATGCTGGACTCAATTATAAAAGATGAAATAGTGAAACATTTCGACAGCAGTAGGGTTTGTCCGAGTCAGCATGGATTTACAAAGGGGAAATCATGCTTGACTAATCTTCTGGAATTTTTTGAGGATGTAACTAGGAATATGGACAAGGGAGAGTCAGTGGATGTAGTGGAGCTGGACTTTCAGAAAGCCTTTGATAAGGTTCTACATAGGAGATTATTGAGCAAAATTAGAGAACATGGTATTGGGGGTAGGGTACTGACATGGAAAAAAAATTGGTTGGAACAGGAATCAAAGAGTAGGGATTAACGGGTCCCTTTCAGAATGGCAGGTAGTGACTAGTGGGGTACCGCAAGACTCGGTGCTGGGACCGCAGCTATTTACAATATACGTTAATGATTTAGATGAAGGGATTAAAAGTAACAGTAGCAAATTTGCAGATGACGCAAAGCTGGGTGGCGGTGCGAACTGTCAGGAGGATGCTATGAGGATGCAGGGTGACTTGGACAGGTTGGGTGAGTGGGCAGATGCAGTTTAATGTGGATAAATGTGAGGTTATCCACTGGTGGCAAGAACAGGAAGGCAGATTATTATCTGAATGGTGTCAAATTGGGAAAAGGGGAAGAACAATGAGATCTGAGTGTCCTTAAACATCAGTCATTGAAAGTAAGCGTGCAGATACAGCAGGCAGTGAAGAAAGCTAATAGCATGTTGACCTTCAGAACAAGATGAATTGAGTATAGGAACGAAGTGGTACTTCTGCAGTTGTACAAGACCCCGGTGAGACCACACCTGGAGTATTGTATGCAGTTTTGTTCTCCAAATTTGAGGAACGACATTTTTGCCATCGAGAGAGTACTGCGTAGGTTCACGAGCTTAATTCCCAGGATGGGTGGACTGTCATATATTGAAAGAATGGAGCGACTGGGCATGTATACACTGGAATTTAGAAGGATGAGAGGGGATCTTATTGAAACATATAAGATTATTAAGGAATTGGACACTAGAGGCAAACATGTTCCTGATGTTGGAGGAGTGCAGAACCAGGGGCCACAGTTTAAGGATAAGGGATAGGCCATTTAGAACCGAGATGATGAAAAAAAATTCACCCAGAGAGTTGTGAGACTGTGGAATTCTCTGCCTCAGGAGGCCAATTCTCTGGAAGCTTTCAAGATAGAGTTGGATAGAGCTCTTAAAGATAGCGGAGTCAAGGGATATGGGAGAAGGCAGGAACAGGGTACTGATTGTGGATGTTTAGTCATGGTCACATTGAATGGCGGTGCTGGCTCGATGGGCTGAATGGCCTATTCCTGCACCTATTGTCTAATGTCAATCAAAGAAGTGGAGGGAGAGAGGGAGCGAAGGGGTCCAAGGGAAGCTGCACAAGTTGTATTCTTTTAAAATCCCATTCGTTCTCAAAAGATCACAGCCGCTTGGGAAATAACAACTGTGTACTTCTATTTAAAATCAGATGTGCGTAGTTGTGTGTGTTCGATAACTTTCAATTCAATGTGTAATTCATCGGCAAGTAATTAAGTCAATGCTTTCAAAATCTACATAACCTTCGGGCATAAGCTGATCAACATCAACATTAATGCCACAACATGCGAGACAATTAACATATTGAACAAGGCAAAACATCTAACCTTGATAATCCAAGACTTTGCCAGCACTGAATCTCCCATCATTAACATCCTGGGATGAGCGAAGGCTGAGAAAACTGTTGAGAAACTTAGTTGGACTAATCATGTAAATACAGTGGCTGTAAGAGCAGATCAGTCGGATAAACTGCAGCGTATCAGTTCTTGATAGCCAAAACCTTCCCACCTTCAGGAAGGTGCATTACAGATGGATTCCGCTCCACTTACCTGGATGAGCAATGCTTCAGACGATTGACCACTTCCAGGGTAAAACAGCCAGCTTGACAGGCACCCCATCTATCTCCCTAAACATTAATTAACCCCATTACTGGTGCCGTGGGTACCATCTACAAAATGCTTGTTAATTGCCTCAGCTACTCTGACATTACCTTTCAAATTCATGATCTCTTCCACCAATTCCATCTGTACTGTAGTTGGCTCCCTCCAACACATGGGGAGCACCACTATTTACTTATTCTCCATGTTGTACAACTTCCTGATCTGAAATATATCACTATTATATCACTATTACTTATTCGACATTGGGTACAAATCCTGGAAGTCCTTGGCCTGCAGCTTTGTGGCTTTGGGTCAGAAGCAGGCCCTTCAGCCCAATTTGCCTTTGACAACCAAGGTGACCCATCTAATCTAATCCCATTTGCCTGTGTTTCACCCATATCCTTAACAATCTTTTCTATTCTCTCATACCTGTCCAAGTGTCCCTTAATTGCTGTTATAGTACTTGTGTCAACAAACTCCTCTGGCAGCTCATTCCACACCAGGAAGGCTGTAGCAGTACGGAAAAGTGGGATCAGCACCACCTACGCAAGAACAATTAGAGATGGGCAAAACGTTTTGGCTATGCTAGCGATGGCCACATCCCAAAAATAATAATAAATAATGAAGTACTGCTTTTGTGCATCTGTCATCATGTTGATTAACCATTCAATGACGTGAGGCATTTGAGCAAAAACCATTAGCAAAGAAAATTAGGTTTATCATTTTTCAGTTCATCTTAAAGTGATCCATATCTCGGCAATTTTGAAATTCATGAATAAATTCAAAAGGGTCAAGTTCAAACCACTTTGGATTCTCATTTCCAATTTATGTTTCTTCAGCTGCTGCCTATATTATCATAACTACTTTTAAGGAATTAATTTTCATGGTATTTTGGCTCAAGCAAACCTGTCTTATAACGTTAGGCTTTCTGGCCACAATATAATGGAAAAATGCTTGATAATTGTGAAGGGGAAAGCATTTAATGTAAGTAGCAGTATTATTAAGTTTTTTAGTCACATATCATGATGTGAACTTGGTAGTTTTACTACATGCTTTACAAAGTATTTGGGTGAAAACAATTACTCATGAAGACAATGTTGCTTCAAGTTTGCAATGCTGAAAATAATCATAGGTAAAATAATAATCTCATTAATGTTTCTTCATATTTATGTCTCTGGAAATAGGTGACAAATATGAGCAATGTAGATTTTTGAGATGCAGTGCAAAGGGACAGGCATATCCTTTTCTCAGTGACTATTTTGGCCGCTTTTATGTCTTTTGTTTTGCGTTCCTTCTGACTAGGATTTGCTGTGTTTACATTGGAGCTGTGTAAACCTCCTCTCCAGCCCTCTCTCCAACAATGTGAACTGCAGTAACCTGCCGTGTTACACTTTCCCTCAAAATTCTTGGTACCTCATGGTTCATTTCAGTACAGCTTGGCTTACACCTTGTTAGAAAGTGGATGGCTTTGTTTCATTGGAAAATTCCATTTATTACCAACTGGACCCTCCTTGTCAAGAATCACCCGACAACCATAACATGATTTCCACGCCAGTTCTGAATTGTAAATGGATGTTACTCGTGAGGTGCTCTTGCTGGTGAACCTACTCTGGTTGTTCTAGACATGTCTTTGCAGGGCGTTCCCATGACAGCGGGGTGCCACTTGGTACTGCTTGCCTAATCTTAGACCACTGCCACCACCTATCATTACCCCTTCAGCCCCTCTCTTGATTGCTCCTGTCACCATTCATTATCCCCCCAGCACACTACTTGATGCAGATCTTCATCCTTAATTGTATGCTGCCTTCACTTGCTTTGCCATCACCTGCCCTGCTCAATCTCTGTACATTCGCCTGGCCTCCCTGATTTTCCCCTCTCCTGAGCATTCCTAATTTCATCACTCCTTGATGCAAATGGTTGTCAGGAACTTTCTCTCACTCTCACGCACGCTTAATATATACACACAAAATTATGTTGTACTTCCCATTTCCAAACAGACCTGGGACCTGATACTTATACGCCCACTACCCTGGGGCTGCAAATTGGTCTTTGTTCCACCTTGCCACTCAATGGTGAGAAGAGCCTTTGGACTGAGACCACTCTCTATTCAAATAGATAGAACTCAGCAAATTGCCGACACACATAACATGCACAGGCTCTTCAGAGTTGGCAAGGCTATCTGAGGACAAACAACCAGGGATCCATCCTGTGACGAGCCAAGATTAGAGATGGTTAGAAGGTTGAGGAAAAGGATACTAAAGGATCAAAAGCTCACACCTGTTATAAAACCTATGGTCTAGTGTGCATCAGTGATCCGTGTTCTTCCCCCCACTCCCCACCCCCATATACTTCTGAGACTAAACTTCCTAAGGCAGGCATCGTGAAGCATTGGAAATGCATAATTTAACCCTCTGCAAAACCCTCCATGTTCACTGAAGAAATAAACAAACTAGTTTAAAGGTCCACCCCCAGGCTAAAACCCCCAGCGCAATGTCCTTGGTTACATCATTTGGGCTGCATTGGATAGGACCAGATACAGACACTGAAGAGGGGTCTTGACACGAAACGTCACTCATTCCTTCTCTCCAGAGATGCTGCCTGTCCCACTGAGTTACTCCAGCTTTTTGTGTCCATCTTCGGTTTAAACCAGCATCTACAGATCCTCCTTACACACTACATTTTTAATTTTTATTCACAATAAAAGATTACTAGATAAACAGAGGATTACAGAGGAGGACAGAAAAATGCGAATGCAACATTGCAACATTTCTGTTGATTTCCAGAAATTTTGGTCCGAGGCGACTGCAAATGGAGAGGTAGCATTGGGGATTTTATTGAGAACCTTGAGTCTATGCACGAGGAGCACACAAGGCAAGCACGCTACACAAACTACTCACCTGCTTATCCCACCGGCCATCTTGTCTCTACATCTGGAAAATGCAGCAATTCTCACATTGGCCACAATAGTCAGAACAAAAGCCACCAAAGTGGAATGGAAACCGGTCAGGCTTATTCTTGAAAGACTGCCTACGACGAGGACAGGAATTTGTTGACATTGTAGATACAAGGAACTGTAGATGCTGTTTTGTGGAAAAAGTCACACGAGTGCTGGAGTAACTCAATGGGTCAGGCATCCTTGGGTAGGTGGCGTTTCAGGTTGGGACTCTTCTTCAGACACAGTCTGATATGATCCATTCCTTCATGACCTAAAAAAAAATCCCCTATCATGTCTTCCAGAGATGCTACCTGCCCTGCTAAGTTAGTCCAGCATTCAGTGTCTTTTATTTGTAGACACTTGTTCCTTTTACGGTGGAGCAGAGTCATATGACCGGAAATTGATGTGTGCTTGAAGTGTGCAATCATACAGTATCTTGTAAATATGACATACATTGGAAGAGGCGATTTTCAACAAGCATTGTAATTCAGTTGATCTATAAGTGGCCCTTATCTGAAGTGCGGTATTTATTCTGAAAAGTAAATACAGGAGAACCTGTCATGGAAGTGTTTCCCTGATGTGTAGACAGGTCACCACTGTAACAAAAGTAATCACTGTAAGGTTACTTCACAATGATAAATATTTTGATCTGTGATTCTATTAACCAATCTATTCAGAGCCACCTAATAAAATGGTGAAAAAGTGCAAATTGAATGGGGTACGAACACCCAAGCATAAAATGAAAGCCTGTCAATTATTGAATCAGCCATAACATTTAATTGTATTAAAATGATATTTAAGCAATAATGAAAATTAAAATGGTTTCCGAATATTATGTTAGTTTTATTAAAAATCAAATTTGTAGGAAATTCACTGAATTACATTGCTGAGGAGTTAATATAATGAGAATCTGTGCCTGAGAATGACTGCGACTCACTGCAAGCGTTTTAACATTTAAACCTCAAACAACAAAGAAAATAAGGACTGCCTGCTTTGCAGTTTTTTTTGGGATATTTGCTGGGTCTTTTAACCTCTCTGTGTGTCTGGGATTTGGGAGTGGTGCGAGGGTTTAAAGATTGATGGTGCATTGAAAACCTGGCGCGTACGTTCTGACTTCCAGATTAAAACCCAGCTGAATAAAGTTGCAATCAGAAGGCCCGGGGGAGAGATGGGTTGTCAATTTAAATATGTTAACACCACTCTTGACGATTAATTAAGAGCACTTCTGAATCTAACTCTGAGCGTTTGGATTTTGCCGAGCTCCTTGGAACTCACCATGGAGAGAGCACAGCGCCACTGAATAGGTCTGATGCAGTTGGCAACTCAATCTGGCCATAAACACTGCAGTGTCACTCTGTGAAAGGCTTTTATTTCCACAGGAGGTGATTTGGTTTCTGAGGACAGTCAAGGAAAAAAAAAGATTCTGAGGGATTTGTGCTGTTTTTATGTTGTGTGTTGCGGTTCAGTTTTAATGATTTTTGAACCTGTCTCTGTGGGTCACTGCACTTAGAAGCTCTCTACAGCCAGATGACCATGGCAGCGGTTCACATAGTTATCCTGTGGGACGTAGCAGGTGAAAGACTGGAAGAGCTTCTGGAGGAACAGCAGGCTGCTATTGCTTGTGCAGTTGCAGTGACTGGTTAGCACACAACAAAAGCTTTTCACTGTACCTCAGGTGCACACACAGGAGGTCTAAACCCATAGGGTGTTCAGACTGAGGTGGAGCTATCGTGAAATGGGTATCAGTGCCTGTGGAGCATCAGGACATCAGAGTAGGTGGGAGCAGATCTTTGCAGCATCCCAAAAAAATCAAACTGCTGCCTGCTAACCCAAATGGACATCATCTACCACTGATAGACACAATAAGGTGGAGTAACTCAGTGGGTCAGCCAGCATCTATGGAGAAAAGGAATAGATGATGTTTCAGGTCGAGACCCATCTTCAGTCATCTGTTAGGGGTTGTGAAGGTGACCATTGCCCTCAACTTACATGCCTCGGCCGTGCTTCCAGAGTTCTGTCGGAGTTGTGTGAGAGGATCTCGCAAGCAACTATTCATAAATGATTCGGGCTGCAGCTGATATTTTGTTTCCAGGAGCTGACGTTGATATCGACAGCTTTCTGTTAACGAGGCCGGTCAGAATGAATGGGCTTTTGTGTCTTGCACTCTGACTGGTTACCCTCATATACATGGGATTATTGACTTCCCAGCATTGCTTCTCCAACCATTGCTAATCACCCAGGAATGTTCATTTATAGAGTGAAATCTTGTGTGCTGACTGTTCCCGGCTCAGAAAGAACTTCCTCCAGTTGTGGACAAAACTCCCGAGCAGCTTCCATTATCTGTCCTCCTTGGTTTACGCAAACATTTAGTTTATCTCAGATTTCAAGATCCCCCACTAAAATTGTGGCTGATGACCTAACTGAGGAAACCAGGCAGAGATCCCCAAAACCACTTTCTCCATCAGAAATGCCAATGCTCAAGTCATTGCTGACAATGTCTATCAAATGGTGTGAGTTCTCCACAGCCACCCTCTGCATCTTCTCAAGAATGGTAGTCTGCTCCAGTCCAAACATCAGGGAAAAGTAGACATAACACTAGTGGTCGTGCAATCTCTCCAAGTGAAGTTGTGTCAGCTCCTATGACTTATAAACAATGGGCTGGTTATTATGTTGTTGCACATTACCTGGGTTTCTGAATGCTCTGCAAATGGAATATCTCCCTGATGCATATAGGTATTTTGTCATTCTCTCTTTTATATATTCATTAGTGAGGTATAAGTACTGAATCAATATGCACATTTCACACAATTATAAAGAGGCTGCTCTCTTAGATGAGCAATCTTAGAATCTTGTAACTGGTATTCCGAATCTTTCTAATAAGTCCCACTGATTTGGTTGAGTTGAACTAGGTTTTAAATTGTTTGTTCAAATTTGAACTCGGGGAAGGTCATTTTTCTTTATCAATCTTGTGTTTAGCTTCCTGAAGTCTGCAGTAATTCAAATTTACACAGACCTTACCACCTGGTTCAACATTCAGATATGTGATCTTCGACAGAGATTATTTTATCTGCATCAATACTCTGGATTTTGGCGCTGAAAATATCTTTGTTATCAATCCCCATTGCGGTTTCTATGTTGCTCTTGTGTGAACATGTCTTACCAAGTCAGCTAAAAACCCGAACATACCCGTTTTGCTTAAAGCTACATTCCTTTTCATTCATGTCATAATTCTTGAACAAGGCTGAAGTGATTTGTCAATCCTTGCTTCATTGAGTATATTGCATGCATGTATATGAAGTCCTTGCTTCATTGAGTATATTGCATGCATGTATATCCCATGGCAGTGTTTAGATTTGCTCAATACTTAAACAAGCAACAGGCCTAGCAATGTTTCTTGTGCAACTTTGAAATTGTCTGCTGTTGAAAATGGTCTATCATCAGAAATTGAAAGGATTGTCACAACTTGACAATCGTGTTCCAATAAGGAACTGAATTAATTCCACAGCTGCTCTGTGGGCAAGAAGGATCATCAATCAGTGGGGTCTATACTTTGGGAGAGAGGATTTTGACTGAATTCCATACCGAACAGGAATTGCTTGCTGTTCTGTGACGTTTTGTCTGTTTCATTTGTAGTCCGATGATAGGGGCGATTGATTGTTTGAAGTCTGTAAGAAAGAACTGCAAATGCTGGAAAAATCAAAGGTAGACAAAAATGCTGGAGAAAATCAGCGGGTGAGGCAGCATCTATGGAGTGAAGGAATAGGTGACGTTTCGGGTCAAGACCCTTCTTCAGACTGATGTGGGGGTGGAGGGGGGCGGGAAGAAGAAAGGAAGAGGCAGAGACAGTAGTGGAGGGGAAGGAAGGAGAAAGCAAGGACTACCTGAAATTGGAGAAGTCAATGTTCATACCGCTGGGGTGTAAACTACCCAAGCAAAAGTCATTTACAAAAGATAGCAATTAAGGATAATTATTCTAAGCAAGCTCCATAGGTCTACCATGTCATGAACAAGGAGACCTCAACTTGTATATTTTATGGTAGTCCATGAAGTTAGGTTTACTTTGGGAGACTATCAATGAATACCATGAAATTACCGTACTCTTCCTCACTAACCTTCACAGGCATTCCCTGAAAATATCTATTATTTATAGGTTTATTAATACCTCATGGTACCTTGGTACAGTGATAAGCTTTGTTTTGCATGCTATCCAAAGAGATCAGGAATTACCATGCATAGATTAGCAATGTTACAAAATTTTGAGATTTAAAAAATCAAGTCTGCAATTTATCCCATCAGATAAAGCATAAAAAGAAATTTAATTTGACACCTAATTTACTTTCATATCTTCAGTATTAAGAAAGTTATGGCCATTTTCATACTCGTAAATGAGCATCTTGCTTCCCATTGCCTTTCAATTGACTTAACTCAAAAGCTGTGATCTGGAAAAGTTAAATGTCCATAACATTCTTAAAAATTAAGAGAACTCAATGAAATTTTCAGTTATTATAGATTGAAGCATTCTGAAGCAAATATTAAACAATCTTACTTGGATGACCTGAAATTAAAGCATATAATTAGTTAGTTATCTAATTGTAGCTAATTACAAAATTCAATGAGTAGATCTAAACATCTATCAATTTCTTAAGAAAAGATAAACTTTTTTAAAATTGCCTAAGTGTCCAAATAACATTCACATAATAATCCACAATATAACATAATTTTTAAATCTCATTTTCATGAATTTCTGGGCCAAATGGAAGGAATTTAGTGTTTTATGCTGTAAATTAATGGCCATTTAAATCAACTAGCGAGTGGGTTTTAGTAGAATGCGGTGGATTGGAACGTTGCGGTTAGCAGTGAAGTCGGCGGGAAAAATACTGGGGGTTCATACATTTTTTGGGGAACCCATTTCGCAACATAAAAATATTATTAATGCCTCCCGAAAAACCAACTTTTAATATAAAAATAAAGTATTTACCTTTTTTTCTTCCCTACGCAAAATGCTTCCGGTTGTCTGCGGTCACGGCTTTTGAAGGTGATTTTTAAATTACTCTAGTTAATAAATAATCTAGAGTAACTTAAAAATACCACCATTCATTAAATGTCGGAGCGATTTTTCTTCAGCAACCAAATCGCCCGACATTCATCGATTATCCAGGCCTGTGGAAAAAAGGGCACTTTAAGCCCGCCCCCCTCTGCACGGCGCGAAAGTCGCGCACACGGGGAGCGGCAGAAGTGCAGCGCCGGTAAAGGTAAGTTTTGTAACATACCTACATAGATAATCACTTGAAACTCAAGAACAATAGAGCAAAGGGGAGTGTAAAATGTAGCTCCCAGCATTGTAGCGCACCAGCTCTATTGACATTCCAGTTCCTGTATGGGGTAGAGGTGGCTGAGACAACACCCAAGATTATGGAACGATTCCCACTCGGAAGATTGGGGAAAAATCTATTCCTGAGTCCTGTGGTATGTGCTTTAAAGCTTCTGTATCTTCTGCCAAATGGTAGCTGGGAGAAGAAGGAATGACAGAGGTGGGACAAGTCTTTGATTATGTTGGCTGCTTTTCTGAGGTTGTGTGGATGAAGTCAATAGTGGGAAATGTGTGTGTGTGTGTGTGAGTGTGCATGCGAGCGTGTGTGCGTGCATGTGTGCGTGCATGTGTGTGAGTGTGTGACCGGGCAACTGGGCTACATTCTGCAATTTCTTGCGATCTTGGGCAGACCTATTACCAAACCAACTTCTGTGCCAAACCAACCTGTGTGCTAAAGAGGAGGTAAAAAAACAAATTGGGGTGCATAAGAAAAGTCTGGTAGCAAGCAAAAAAAGAGATGCGATTGATCAGACATAAATTCATTCAAGGAGTCCGAAGAGATGGTTCGGGTACTAAATGAGTATTTCAACTTGGAAGTAAATGCTGCTAGTGCTTCAATATAGGAAGATGTAATTGAGATTCTGTGCACTAAACAGCGAATGAGAAGGAAATGGATAAATCACCTGGTCCGTATGGAATACATCCTTGGTTACTGAGGGAGATAAAGTAGGAATTTGCAGAGATCTTTGCTATAATCTTCCAAGCCATAATCTTTCAAACAGCTATCAATGTAGTGCTGATGCCTGAGGACCAGAAAATTGCAAATGCCACATGATTTTTGAAAAACAGTGTGCAAGGAGAAACCCATTAACACCAGACCTGTCAGTTTATTCTCTGTAGTGTGCTATGTTCTTGAAACAGTAATTAACAGTCACTTGGATGCATGCGGATTATTTACAGAAAGCAAGCATGGATTTAATGAAGGTAAACTGTGTTTCATGAAATTAATTAATTTTTTCCCAAGAAGTATTGGCGAGAGATGGTGGGCAAATGTGGTTAATGTGGTATATATGCACTTTTTGACCTTTGGCGTTCAAGGCACAATATACAAATTGAAGATTTAACACAACTTGGAGGTGTAATAAACTTTGAACGGATAGTAAGAGACTAGGTGGAAGAGGTAGAAGTGTTAAATTCAGATTACATTTAATGTTGAGAAATGTGAAGTACTAGGAAGGAAGGATGAGAAGAAAACATATGGATGGTGGAGAGATCTTGAGGTACAAGATGTGTGCAGTTTAAATGGCCTGGCTGGCCGAGAAAGATGCAAAGGCTTCATTGAGGATGCAAGGAAGATTTGCCAAAAAATATTTCTGAAGAAGAGGGACTGCAGTTATGTGGATGGACAGCTGGAATTGTTCTCCTCGTGCAACTAACTCTTGGAACAGCAATGGCTTCACTTACTAAATGTTCATCAATGTGTGAGCATTGTATGTTGTAGGCGTGTACTGGTTTTCAAACTCTCGTTACAACGCTTTCATATTGCACAAGTTTTAACCTGATTAGCATTGCGGCAGGTTAACTTTTTCCAAATGAGATACTCTGTCTTTCTCTCATGACTCCTGACTAGATCCCAGGCACAACCATTGAGTGATGATATTGAGAGTCACATGCAAACGGTGGGCATGGTGACGCAGCAGCAGAGATACTGCCTTACGGCGCCAAAGACCCGGGTTCGATCCTGACTACAGATTATGTTTTTCTCTATGGAGTTTGTACGTTCTCCCAGTGACCTGCGCGTGTTTCCTCTGAGATCTTCGGTTACCTCCCACACTCTCAATTCTGTTAACCCAGACTGCCTCCCCCCCCACCTCTCCCTCAGCCCTCTGGCCCTGACATTCCTTCTCCATCTCCCCCCCCCCCCCAGTCGCACTAGCTTCTCATTTTCACACCACAAACAGCTTACAATGGCCTGCTTCCTTTATCACCAATACTTTTTTGCATACCTTTCACTCATTGTTCCTTATCTCTCCACATCACTGTTTATATCTCTCGTTTCCCTGATCCCTGACCAGTCTGAAGAAGGGTCTCGACCCGAAACGTCGCCTATCTCCTTCGCTCCTTAGATGCTGCTGCACCCGCTGAGTTTCTCCAGCTTTTTGTGTAACCCCCAAAGTCATACAGGTTTGTCGGGTAATTGGCACAGTATAAAAAAAACTTAAATTGTCCCTAGTGTGTGTAGGGTAGTGTTAATGTTAGCTGAAGGGCCTGTTTCCGTGCTGTATCTCTAAACTAAACTAAACCAGAATACTCGTGGGCTAAATGATGGGTGGTCTCAAGCCACGGATAAGGTGCCTGGACTAATCTGCACAGTAGCGCAGTTTGGCTGGAATGATTCTCTAGATATTTAATTGTTTGTACTTCTTTATGCAAAATTGTGTGTATAGTCTTCTATGTACTGAACAAATTTTTTACACAGCTCGTGATTATCCGAGAACGACCTCTACTGTACTCTATGGTCATGTACGTAAATCTCAGCTGGCAGCCCAGTACATCTGAAACACATTTAAATGTAAACTGTGTGCCTGATTTTCTAACATGCTCTCACTATAACAGGAATTTCATATTTGGTCCTTTTCCATTTCTTATGTTTCGGTGCATGTGTTTGCTGGGTCCTCCGGGAAGACCCCAGACTTTCCCCTAAACTATGTGCAAGGTTAACTTTACATTGCTGTTTGCTGCCGTGCTCCCTTCCAGCTTCTTAACCATTTGGCTCTGATCTCCTATTCTCCAGAAAGTCTCTCTCTTTTGTTCTGTTTACCTTGGTGTCTCAACCCCACTGCCCCCCACTCTCCCCCAACTGATCTTAATTTCCTTTTCACTCTCCCATCTTTTCTGGCCTGTTCTGCATTTTTATCCATGTCCTGAGTTCCTCTCACCTTTGTTCTACTCCCTTCTCCAGTTCCATTCCGTTTCTGAGCTCCCTTCCTTTTACATATCAATCTTCTCTCCTCCTATTACCCTCATTATCTTATCCCTACTCTGCCTTCCTGCCATCTCACTCAGATGCCTCTGTTTTGTCTTCCCTAACTGGTGGTGTATGTTTTCTCAGATGATGTCTTGTTAATCACAATCACAGGGAAAGATACAGAGTGCAGAAAACACTTCTCAACATTGTAGCACATGGACAAAGTCCAATGTCCTCAATGGGGTACATGTGAATCAGATGGTGGGACTTTTCAGAAGATTGATAACAAAAGGGAAGAAGCTGTTCCTGAATCTGGTGGTGTGCACCTTCAAGCTTCTCTACTTTCTGCTGGACAGGGGCAGGAAGATGAAGGCATGACCAGGGTGAGACAAGCCCAGTTCATTATGTTGGCTGCTTTTCCAAGGCAGTGTAAAGTGTAGGTGTAAATGCCTAGCCTATGTTTGGTCTTGCCAATGTAAAGGAGGCCACGCCAGGTGCAATGAATACTGTAGAGGAGTTGCATGTCTCACCTGGAAGGGCTGCTGAGGTCCCTGGTTGGAGGTGAGGGAGGAGATGTAGAGATTGGTTACATCTCCTGTGATTGGATGGGAAAATACAGAGAGGGTTGTCTGGTGGGAAGTGATGAGTGAACCAAGGTGTTGCAGAGGACGTGGTCACTATAGATAGCAAAAAGCAGTGGGGACGAGTCAATGTGATTGATGGCAGGATCATATTGTAGTTGCCGGAAATGTTGGGAGATGATGTGTTGGATATGGAGACTGACAATAGACAATAGGTGCAAGAGTAGGCCATTTGGCCCTTCAAGCCAGCACCACTGCTGGGGTGAAAGGTCAGGACCAGGGCAACTCTATCCTTGTTCCCTCTGGCGAATGGGGGAGCTAGAGTAGATCGGCCGGGCACAGAGAAGATGTGGGTGAGGGAGTCATCCACAGCAGCAGCGGGAACAAAGAGGGCATCTGATATGTCAGCGTTATAGCCACAGAGAAATTGCGCATTAAAATAAAGTACAAGGCTTGAAACGAGGTTGATTGAAAAATCAGAACTTATCCTTAGCATATGAGAGATCTGTTCAAGAATCTGATAACAGCAAGAAAGAAGCTGTCTTGAACCTGTTGGTACGATCTATCAAGCTTTTGTATCTTCTGCTCAATGGGGTAGGGGAGAGAAAATAATGACTGGATTGTTAGTAGTTGTTGATTATTTTGGCTGCTTTCCTAAAGCTCTTTACTGAAGCTCTTTACACCAGCTCGCATTCCAAGCATGTTTTTTACATCACTATTTACAATCTTAGTGCCTTCTATCTAGCTGTTTGACAATAATTCCTTGCATGACACGCGATACAGATAGGTTGAATGACAAGGCTTGATTGGTATCTCATTTGTGTTGTTAAAACCATCATGCTTAAACTTCAGAGTCCCTGGTGTGAGTGGCTGGTGTGCGTGATGGACTGGTCTGCGTTTACAACCTTCTGCAATCTCTCGTGGATTTATTGCCAAAACAAGCAGTGAGGCATTCACATAGGATGCCTTCTGTGATTGATCTGTAGAAACTTGCAAGAATCAGTTGAGACATGCCACATTTCCTTACTTCTGTGGAAATCGAGCGATTGGTGTGCTTTCTTGGCTGTTGCATCAATGTGATTCGATTAGGTCAAATTGTTGGCGATCTAGTAGCCTAAATCTCTTGACCACCTTACATCAGCACTATTGATTAGGTTTGGGATGTGTACACCACCCCGCTTCCTAAAGTCGGTGATCATCACTTTCATTTTGCTGACATTGAGGGAGTGGTTGTTGTCACCATGTTACTAAGCTCTCTATCTCCTTCTTCACTCCATTCCATCATCGTGTGAGATCTGACCCACTGCAGTGGTCTCATCTGTAAATGTGTAAATTGAGTTTGAGCAGAAATTGGCTACACAGTTGAGTGTTGGGAAGTACGAGGCTGATAATGCAGTCTGCGGGGCATCAGTGTTGAGAATTATCATGCGGGGAGGGTGTTTCGTCACCTATCCCAATTGATCGTGTCAATGGATTAGCAAATTAAGGATCTAGTTGCAGACGTGGGGTTGAGTACTGGGTCTAGTAGCTTGAAGATGAGTCTGGTTGGAAATACGGTTTTGACTATGGGGCTGTAGTCAATAGTCCAGAGTCAATGGACAGGTGTCATTGTTATCCAAATGTCTCGGGCCAGGGAGGAGTTGTCTGCCGTGGATCTGTTGCAGCAATTGGTGACATGAAGTGGATAAAGGCTGGAGTAGATGTGAGCCATGACCAGCCTCTCCAAACACTTCTTGATGGTGCATATCTAAGCCATTGGACAGTTGTCTTTAAAGCACTGCCTTGTTTTTCAGTGTAACTTGGAGGATTGTCTGCAGGTTGGCCTGACTGAACTTCCTGTCTCCGATGAACAAGGCCTCCGGCTGCTTCGTTTCGAGGCAGTTGGTGGTGTGTAGAACATACAGTGCAAACTTAATGTCCACATGTGATGGGATGCCATCTGCTGTCAAGGTAGCTGAAGGGGCCTCCTGGGGCATGTAGTAGGGATAGCACTTTGTTGTTAGATATTGGTGGTCAAGAGAGCAGGAACTCAACAGGACTACTACATCTGAGCACTACAAGGTGTTGATGAGGAAGCAGACTGCCTCTTTCCTTGCTGAGGATGCTGTAGGATCCATCTGGAAAATTTAGAAGCCTTGAGGTCTTATGAAACAGTCAGGTGAAGCAGGTGTGAGCCATGTCTCTGTAAAACAGAACACACCACAGTTTCTCATTGGCATCGGCATTTACATACGTCTCCTGCTAAGTATGTATTTTTAACCAATTCACAACCCTAATTTGTATTAAACGCTTTGTGGCAGAACTGGTTTGTTGCTGCAGGCTATTTTTGTTCCAAATTTGCTATTGGTTATTTATTTGGGTTTTCTTCAATATTTAACAGAATCATAATAAACATGGTCTCATTTAGAGATGCTTTTCTACTGGGGAAAAAAAACTGTTCCTCTTACCTACATTCTCCACTCCATCACCTCCCTACTCCCTGGTACTCACTACAGTATGTACCTCGACTACGTGATAACTGGGATAATCTACAAGAACTTCTGCTAGCTGTCGACAGCTGTGCGTGGATAATGAATTCAGTCTATTTCTCGATATTTTGAAGACTGAGGAAATGATTACATTGGGAGTTGCTATTGCCAATTCACAATTTATTGTCATATTCAATGAATCAATTTAATCAAATGACTTCCCTGGTTTATTATTTTAATAATCCTGGAAATGCTTTCCAATGGATTCCCCAGCCTGTAGCAGTGGTGGACTTATTGCAATGCAGACTGGTGTCACTTTCGCTTTCTGTTTCTCTCTTCCAGTTGAGAACAGTGCTTCCCAGTGGAAATAGATTTGTCAGCAGCATTATTTGCAGTTGCTGTTTCATCCTCAGATAATCCATTTAGGTAAAGCAAATTAAATTTAAACAAAACCAGAAGGCATCCTGATTCAGTCTGCCATTTCCATTTATTGATTTGAGCTCAAGGTTGAACACTGTAACACTACCAACACAAGGCCTCAGCAAATGGAAATGGCACCGGTCAAATCCCCACCAGTTGTAGGTCCAAGACCTGATGCCATTTTAAGGTTGGACTTTTGTTCAAAGACTGCAAGCTATAGAAACCCTGCAATATTCGGTGAGTAATGCATGTGTAAACTTATGTTGTGTGTCTATTCTTGCCTGAAAATATTTCTTAACGATATTTACAGCCAGCAAATTTCTGAGGAATCTTCTTCATTCCAATGCTCGTAGCTTTTTTTGGCTTGAAAGATCACAAACATTGCTGTGACACATTTGTAATTCCAGTGGGTTAAATAAGGAATATATGTAGGCCTCAAATATGTGAAGTGAAAATTGGGATTTTTTAGAGTTTTATGATGTAACCAAACCCACTTGGATATTTTTAAAAATCTGAATAGTGTTCATGACAAGGGCACGCCAACCTAGTTCTTTTACGTTGATTTTCTAGGTTTTTGAACTCTCAGTACAATGCAAAAATATTTTTTAAACAAAAGGACACAAAATGCTGGAGTAATTTAGTAGGTAAGGCAGCATTTCTGGAGCATGTGGATAGGTGATTTCTCAGGACAAGACCCATCAGAGTGTTCTCCAGAGAGGCTGCCTGACCTGCTGAGTTATTGCCGCACTTTCTGTCCTTTTGTGTATTGACTAGCATCTGCCGTTCCATGTTTCTACAGAATTTAATTTTTACTTGATTTCATAACTTTGCATCATAAAATGGAAGCTGCATATTTCTGAACTACTTTTAAAAATGGAGCTAAAAACGAATCATGTGTGTATATGGAAACACACCTATTCTCAATGTGCTTAACATTTATTAGGAAGCCACCTTGTTCCCAGGGTCAACTCATTCCCATGCCTCCCCTCCATATGTTCTGAAACAGAAAATTCTTCAAAAGTCGACACTGCATTCAGCCTCAAATCTGTTTTTCTGCAAACTTAAAGGCTGAACTCTGAATGGTTCTGGTAACTGAAGCACCTTGCATGACAGTTCACAAAGTTGCCAAAGGAAAATTAAAACATTTGCAGAGATTATAAATTCAGCCCTAATTCAGGACAAGTGGATTGAGGTTGGATTTCTTCACAAGAAGATTGAGACTGCAAAGCATTCAGCTCATTTGTAATCTTTCCAAAATCTCAAAGGAGTATTATAAAAGAACCATGGAATAGAATTGAGTATTTGGTGATACGTGCCTGTGAATGATGAATGCCCTGAAAATAACTATGAAAATAGAACAGTACAGTACAGGAACGGGCACACGGTGTTTGTGCTGAACATAACAATGAGTTAAACTAAACTCATCTGCCTGGACATGATCCATGTCCCTCTATTCCTTGCACCTCCATGTGCCTATCCAAAAGCCTCTTAAATGCCACTATTTTTTCTGCCTCCACCACCACCCATGTGTTCCAGGCCCCCACCACTCTTTGTGTAAAACAAACTTGCCCCGCACATCTCTATTAAACTTTCCCCCTCTCACCTTATACTAAAGAGTAGCATATTGGACACCAATAGTATCCCACCATATATTTCCTAACCTGCTACTTACTCTGAGGGAGTAGAATCATTTGGATTAATGTCATTTTGCCTCCGAGTGTGCAACCCGGTTTTCTTTTACTATTCTTTAAACTGCTCCATGCCTCAAATCAACAAAAAACAAAATGCTGTATAATCATGAATCCAAAAATTCGCACACCTGTCATTCCACACATCACTACCTATGATAAAAAATAAACCATTTAAGATGATATTGAAATAATCGAAAGTTGAGAGTCTCCTATTTTTTTTCTTCGTACTTATCAAAAGCCTATTTGTTTTCTCATCAACTATCACAAAAGGATGTTTCCCCAGAATGATATTCTATTATTTTATTGTCAGGCATGCAGTAATTTATAAATCATCAGTTAGTAAAGGATGAATTTAAATATATTGCCTTTTTGACTGTTTACCTTATGTTGTCAATTTGTCTAACAAGATTGTTTATACATAATTGCACTTGTTAGTGACAAAATATCACTAAAATATGGCAAGTATTATACAGTGTAGAAAAAAATAGGATATACATGATCACTAATGAGGAGCTTTAGAAAAGCTACAATGTTACTGCAAATTATTATACTGAAGTGCCCCTGGGATAGTTCATCAATTCAGCATAGATTGATGGATGTCATGAAATGTGGACCATAAATGTCATGGGTTCAGTTATTTCTACTAAATTAGCTCATCTCAACAGCTGCAGTAAATTATAAGACATTTGTTTTTAGTTTAGTTTAGAGATACAGCGGGGAAACAGGGCTCTCGGCCCACTGAGTCCACGCCAACCATTCACACTGATTCCATGTTATCTCACTTTGGCATCGAACTCAACATTCAGAGCAATTTGCAGAAGCCAATTAACCTACAAACCAGCACACCTTTGAGGTGTGAATGGAAACACCGGGGAGAACCCGGGGAAAACCCACGCAGTCACAGGAAGAGCGTACAAACGTCACACGGACAGTACTCGTTTAGTATAGTTTAGTTTTGAGATCCAGCATGGAAACAGGCCCATCGGTCCACCAAGTCCGAAACAGCCAGCGATCCCTGCACATTAAGACTATCGTACACACACTAGGGACAAATTACACTTATATCAAGCCAATTAACCGACAAACCTGTACCTCTTTCGAGTATGGGAGGAAACCGAAGATCAGAATCGAACGTAGGTCTCAAGCGCTGTAAGGCAGTAACTCTACCGCTGCACCACCCTATTGTGGTCGGGATCATACCTGGGTCTCTGACGCTGTGAGGTGGCAGCTCTACCACTGTGTCACTGAGCAGTAGGAAAGTTGAGGCTGGGGAAGTCACCCAACAGATTCAGTCAATGATTGATATGATAAATAATACATTGTTTTATTTATCAAGTAGCCATGTGAATGCAGGGGGACTAGCTGAAGCTGGAGCAAGAGTGACTGTCTGGACCAGACCTGCAACTGGCCACCTGCAGCAGAAAAGCAGAGTCATCACTATGTGATTTTGTTTGCCCAAATTCTTCAGTGAGATTGGTTTAATTTGGTACAGGCATGACAGGCTGAAGGCATGTTCCTATACTGCACAGCACTTTTCTATGTTCCATTTTCTAAAGTTATTACACTCTTTTAAGATGGCGCTAAGGAATTCTGAACATTCTCCATTCTAATGAGAGGCAGAGGGATGGTACACTGGAAATAATTCTGTACTACATCATGTCAAAGAGATATGAAAGGATGATTGGACTACAGTTTTCAATCACAGGCCATTAATAGCCTAGGTATCTTGCTCAATTCTCAACCACAAATAAGGTGTGCATCTATCTTAGATTTATATTTAGATTTAGGAGGCAGATAAAATAGTAAGATTAAATGAGAGCTTACCAGTTTGAAGTTTGATCTTTATTTTATGAGGAGTTGCGATGAGGGATTTCGTGAAGACCCCGCCAGCACGCATGCGCGACATTCTTCAAAGCAGCGGTGTGGAATCACAGATTAAACAACAATGACTAAATATAGTAAGATTGAAGAGACTCTATTTACCAGTTGACCTTATAGTAGAGGGTTGGGAACGGAGGGCACGAAATCCATCATCGCAACTCCTGTCTGGAAAGTCATAAGCGGTGAGGACTCGGTTCCAGCCGCCGAAGTGGGGTTCACCGATATCCGCGCAGGCTTGCCGCCTGTCTTCCCCCGAGACAAAGGCGACGCTCAGTCAGGTCCAGCCGCTAACGCGGGGTGCGGTGACCGAGATGTGTTGCCACCGGCCCGTAATCTGGCAGGCTCCCCCGGTGGTGAGTCTGCGCCGGCCGCACCTGCGGGGCTCCCGGACTCAGATCTCGACCCCTCACCGGTCCGCGATCTGGCGGACTGCTCCGGTGGCAAGTCGACGCCGGCCGCTGCAGTGGGGCTCCTCCACCTCAGTGCGGTTCTTTCCCTGGTCCGCCCTCTGGTGACCTGCATTGGAGGGGAGACAGAACGTGCCGCAGAGCGGGGAACACGCTTATGCACCTTCAAACCACTGTCTCTATGTTTAGGTGACAGTGGTAGAGAGTCAGGGTCTTGCCTACCCTGCTCCCGCACGGTGCTCCTACCACTATGCGGCTCCATAGACAGCCGTGGTGGAGAGTCGGGTCCTGGTTGCTTAGGGTTCCCCGACTTCCGCGTTGTTTTCCCGGCCCGACGAGCGGGTGCTGCCGTTGTAGCGGGCAGCTCCGGGGAATGCAGGCGCTGACTCCTGTTGGAAGTCCTGCGGCTGGAGGCATGTTTCGCCTTACTCCCTTTATCCATCGTCCCTGTGAATACAAAACTATATCCACAGGAACTAACCAACTCAAGGTTAGTTCCACTTACCTGAGCGGTCCTTTTTGAAGGGCTGGGGCAGGAGCGCACTCCCCCCCCCCCCCCAGCCGTCGACTGCAACTACAAGCGATGATATGTCGCGCATGCGTGCTGGCGGGGTCTTCACGAAGTCACTCACGTGACTCCGAAATGAAATGAAATGAAATGCATATTTTACCTTCAGACCTTAAATTTGACCTCATCACTTTTATTCAATAGTCTCAATTCTTGGTGCTGAGGAATTCAAATGAATCATGCTCGGTGACAAGGGAGGTAGGGACTGAAGGATATGGGAGGGAGGAAGGGTGCTGGTGTAGTTTCCACCACAATGCAGTTGGAAATCATTCAAGATGCAAGTTAAATTTGCAGCAAGAGACACATAGCTGAGATGGCTATTGGCTCCCGACTGCAACATCAGCTTGTTTGATTATGCGACAGTCTCCTGTCTGTGAAACTATTTCCTTATCTGCAGACTCCTAAGGGGAAGTTTTCATCAGTTGTGTCAGCACTCTGACCAAGCTTTTCTATTAGTCTGTCTCCAGCATGCTATTTCATAGCTACAACAGTTTACCTTAATTATACATTCTGACTGCAGCAGTGGGCTGAGGTTGTCCAGGGTTTTTCTGCGATGAATGTTGCTGAAAAATGTGAATTGCTATGTGAGAACTGGGAGAAGCTCAGTGTTGCAAGAATGGACTTGGACCAAAATCGTTTAGGATATATATATATTAAACATGTTGAGCTGCATCAGGACAGGTAAAACTTTAATGAGATTAAGTTCCATTGACATGTTTAATTGAACATATGTTGGTTAATTTTAAAAGGATTCCCTTTGATGTTTGTTAGCAGCCTGTGTGCATGTAATCTACTTCTGTTGTCTGGTCTGCAAGGAGTTTGCCTAATTCATGAGACAATTTGTGGAGACTGGCAATATTAGCAAAGGGTCAGAGCCATTGGCGTAATGGCTAACTAATCGGCAGTATCCTACTGGGAAGTCAACGTTTGAAGATTACCATCCGAGTCTTGTTATGTTCAAATTTGCTAAAGAATTCATGAAACAACCATTTACATCTCAGCTGTCCAGTTGATTTTAAATAATTGCAACTGCTTGTCGGTCCGTGAATCCCAGGGCTGAAATGTGTAAGATTAGAGGGCAAAGCTTTGAGGCGAAAGAGGCAAATTTTAAAGCAAATGTGTGGGACAGAGGGTGGTGGGTGCCTGGAACACTCTGCCAGGGACGGTGGTGAGGGCAAATACGATAGTGGTGTGCCGGTCCCTGGGGGTTAGGCCACTCCTTGGGTCATCCCCCTCGTCTATTGTGGGACGGGGCGTTGGTCTGCCACGGGGTTTCCCGCGGTCCCTCTCGGGGATGTGTGTGTTCTCGCTGTGACATTAAACTGCTGTTGAACCTGCCTGACGTCTGGCCTTTTCCTGACCTCGTCCAGGCCGCTACAACTGGTGACCCTGTCGTTCATCACACGTCGTGATGGATAACAACGCCATTGCAGTTAAACTCCCTACTCTGTGGACCAAAGAGCCTGACATCTGGTTCCAGCAGGCAGAGGCACAGTTTGCTCTGCGAGGGGTAACTGGTTGACGAAACAAAATACTTTCACGTGGTCAGCGCGCTTGACCAAGCGACTGCGAGGTGGGTTAAGCCTTACCTCAGCAACCCCCCCCGGTAGCTAACAAATATAGGGGTCTTTCTGCTTATCAGGAGGTTTGGCCTTAGTGAATCTGAGCGGGCAGCTCGGATTCTCCGAATGGAAGGCCTGGGTGACCGCCGGCCATCTGCCCTCCTGGAGGACATGCTCGCCCTAATGGGTGACCAGGAACCTTGTTTCCTATTTACATTCGCTTACCTGCAGCAGCTCCCGCCTGACATCCGCCTGCAGTTCGCCACCGATACCTTCGCTGACATGCAGGCGCTGGCCGAGCGCGCCGACCAAGTTTTTTAGATAGGCACAGCAATCAATGGCTCATTTACCATCGCACGTACCAAGCGACAGTGAGATAGTTTTTTTGGCAAACAGATGAGTAAGATTATTGCCATACATAAGTGCAATACCCGATTCAGCACACAATGTATAGAAAAAAACTCACCGAGTCTATGTGCAATAGTCTCCAGGTTTTGGCACCATTTCAGTTCCAACTGCAGCTGGTCATAAAAGCCTGTTGCAGCCGTCGCCTCCATATAGTCATCCCGTGAACCGTAGTCTTGGAATGGATGGAATGGAATACTCTATTGCCACATGTGACTAGGCACTGTGAAATTCTTTGCTGCATACACAGTGTCTTCTCCTTACCCGACCATCTTCAACCTTTGTCCACCAAAGGAATCGATGGGTATGGATCAAGCGCAGGCAGAGGAGATATGTTTATCTTAACATCATGTTCGGGATAACTGCTGTGGCCTGAATGGCCTGCTCCTGTGCTGTACTTTTCCATGTTCAGAAGGTTATGAATTATTTTTTTCAGTTTTCTTAGGTTTTGTTGAATTAAAGTGCCAAAGGTTACCTGAGCATAATGGGTAACATGGATTACTTTACAAATGTTTGTGGAGACAGTCCCCATTGAGGACATTCATTGATGACAGAATCTCAAGTGCACCAGTAGAGCTTCATCCAATGACAAAAAAATACCATTCATAGACAAAGCCTTGCACTCAATACCAAGCTCCTGGTCCATCAAGTGGCAGTAATTTCTGGATTCCAGCGTGGAATGGAGGTGTGGACTGCCAGCAATTAGCATCAAAAAATACCAGAGAAGTGACTACAATGAAACTATCACAAAATCCTCTGAATCAAATAGGATGTCAAAATAATGATTTTATTCCCTCCCGTGTGAGGTTGTGATCACACTCCACACAGCAGCTGCAAAAGGCATCCCGCATTATCCACATACCTGACACCAGATTACTAAAACGAGCACTCTATTTTGAGTTCCATTATGCCAAAAGCACTATTATGTAAAAACAATAGAGGATATATTTGAAGCCGCCTTGACAACAAAGAATATCCGCGTCTATCCCAACCCCTCTGCTAGCACCGAGAGCTCCTCTTTCATTGGAGCACATGCGTTCCAAGTGGAAGCAACGTGCAACGATTCAAACATCACACCCGTCTGTTCCTCGAGCTGTCCCTGCAGCAACTGAGGCAAAGCAGGTAGGATCTTGTATAAACTTTGTTCACTCTTTAGAACCCATAGCACTGTCCTGGATGCAAGTTGTCCTTGACCTTAGGGAATTCATTGAGAGGTTTCCCAAAGTAGAGATTCCTGGCTCTGTCGGAAAGAATAAATGATAAAAAATGACACAAGCTGCTGGAGGAACTCAGCATGTTTTAGTTTAGTTTGGAGATACAGCGCGGAAACAGGCCCTTCGGCCCACCAAATACTCGCCGACCAGCGATCCCCGCACATTAACACTATCCTACACACACACGGGATAAGTTATACATACACCAAGCCAATGAACCTACACATCTGTATGTCTTTGGAGTGTGGGAGGAAACCGAAGATCTTGGAGAATACGCATGCATATTCCCCGCACGCACGGGGAGAATGTACAAATTCTGGACAGACAGCACCCGTAGTTGGGGTTGAACCCAGGTATCCGGCATTACAAGTGTTGTAAGGCAGCAACTCTACCATTGTGCCACCGTGCGGTCAGGCAGGATCTCCGGAGAACATGGACAGGTGACGTTTCTGGCCGAGACCCCTCTTCAGATTCCAGGGTCTCAACCTGAAATGTCACCTATCCATGTTGTCCAGAGATGCTGCCTGACTGGTTGACTTACTCCAGCATTTTGTGTCCTTTTGTGTATTAGCCAACATCTGCAGTTCCTTCTTTCTCATAAATAATGCAAGTTCACTTCCATTATTTTACAATGTTTTTAATAGGGCTTTAATTATTTTGATATTTTCAATTAAATTGTATGGACTTGACTTTTATTTTTTGAAGCAATTTTTTAAATGGCTTTGACTATCAGAGATATTTTAATGACTGTCAAGGGACATTCTGCAGTCAATCTCCTGGCAGAGGCTGTGGTGCTTTCAAGACCCAGAGCACAATGGCCTTGCAGCTCCTTTGGCTCTGGAAATGTGGGTGGATGGAGATTGACTAAATTGAGTGGATTGATTAATTGTCCATAAAAATGAATGTGACTGGTCGAAATACTTAGTGCAACCATCTGTTAGCATCCAATACGAGAAAACATTTTCTTTGTCCCTCCCTGTGGCTCAATAGCGATTGCAAGCTGTTTTTTCTTCGTTTCGATGCCTGTTCTTTTTGTATTTGCCTTTCTGTTTCTATCTGCTCTTTTTCCAAGATTGATCGAGGACCAATCTCTTTTATTTTCTGCATGAGTTTTATTGTTGTTCAGGTGTGCATTTCCCACAATCAATCTGAGCACTACACGTTGATTTTGATCTGGACCTGTTGCTGCTCGTCTTTCAGCTTTGATTTGATGGTGGTTCAGGTTTGGTTATAGATGCTTGAGAAAGGTGTTCTAGTTTAGTAGTTGATCTCTGACAATGATACTAAGCTGGAGAAACAGCACACCATTTTAATATCTGCCTTTAAAAATGTCAGCATCTTTATGGGGTGATGAATGTCAAGCGATAGACTGGAAATCAGCAGTAAGTATTGCAATTAATGAGAGATGTTCGGTTTAGCCCCGACTTGTCTTTTCAGTATTTTTAATGGAGCAGTTTATAACCTGTTGTATTGTTATTCATTACTGTCCGTTTAGGCAATGAATATTGAGGACAGCAAATCATTTTTGCTATCATTATCTGACACCAACCACAATTATTACTGTCAGCCATGAAGACCTGACCATCTTTTCCAATGCTATAGCATGGGTGTAATTAATTTGTGATTCATTGATTTTTATTACTATTTGTGTTTTACTTAAATAACCATATTAACAATTTGTTTGATGATCAGTGGACCCTTTTAAAGGAGTTCATATTCTGTGGATTATAATTACATTTTATTATTTTAACATGTGGTTTGTTTGGTGGGGAATGGGAACTTGAGTTAATATTTGACTATCCTACCTGGATCAATTTAACAACAATGCTTTACATTAAAATATTAATTGGGACAAGTAAAGTGCAAATTACCTGGGGAATCTCCCAGCCTTAAATTATAGTTATAAGAGTTGGAAAATTGTTGGAGTGTGAGGTGGTGCATTTTGGGAAGTCACACAATGGGCAAGGCTTTCACAGTGAATAGCAGGGCCCTGGGTAATGTTGTAGAGCAGAGGGATCAATGAGTGCAGGCACTTTAGTCCTTGAAAGTAGTATAAGGTGATCAAGAAGGCTTTCGGAACATTAGGCTTCTTCATCAGTTAGGGTATTGAGTTGGGATGATATATTACAGTTGTACAAGACGTTGGGGAGGCAACATTTTGGTCTGAAGATAATGTACCTTCAGAATAAATGTGAGCTGATAAATTTATCATATTGGTATTAATCATCCAGGGTGATGTCTTCCCTATAAATGAGCAATTCCAGTCCTTTGAATATTTTGAAATAGAACGTAGACACAAAATGCTGGAGTAATTCAGGGGGACAGGCAGCGTCTCTGAAGAGAAGAAATGGGTGACGTCTGAAGAAGGGTCTCGACTGAAACATCACCCATACTTCTCTCCAGAGATGCAACCTGTTGCACTGAGTTACTCCAGCATTTTGTGTCTATATTTGGAGTGTTGTGTTCAAATTTGGTCACCCTGCTCTCGGAAGGATGTCATTAAGCTGGAAAGAGCGCCGAGAAGATTTGAGGATGTTGCCAGGACAAGGCCTGAGTCATAGGGAGAGGTTAGGCAGGCTAGGACTTTATTCCTTGGAACGCAGGGGGATGAGGGGTGGACTTATGGAGGTGTAGAAGATCATGAGGAAAATAGGTATTGTACAGTTTTTTACCTAGAGAAGGGGAATCAAGAACCAGAAGACATAAGTTTAAGATGAGATGGGCAACTTTTTCACACAGAGGCTGGTAATGTGGAACGCGCCAAAGAGGGTTGTTGTGACAGGTATTACAACAACATTTAAAAGATATTTGGCCAGATACACATTAAAAAGGTTCGGAGAGATATGAATCAAACATGGGCAGGTGGGACTAATGTAGATGGGGCATCTTAGTTGGCATGGGCATGTTGGGCCGAAGGGCCTGTTTCTATGCTGTAAAACTTGATAACTCTGATCTATGTTCAAGGAGGTGCCAAAAGAACTTAGTATATACGATAAAGTGAACAGCAAATGCTTGTTGCTGTTGGATGACCTCCAAAGATACTTTTAATCTGTTAAAATCAGCTTTCAAAAATTAATTGCATGCAGATGTGAACAATTGCCAGGCAAAAGTGAACTTCAGTGGTAACCAATAATGTTAAATACCTATTCCAGCAGTTTATTCTCTGTTAGGGCAGCAGTCAGACTTATCTTACATCTGTTATTTGTTGTATTTTGACAACTGCCTGAACAAAATTTCCAAAACCAAAGAACACTGATAGATGACTCGGTCTGTAAAATTCCCTGGAAATCTGGACTGTCAAAAGACCTAGATTCTCATATGAGATACAGTGAATGCAGACGGAGAAAGCACAAAACTCAGTAGACACGAGCAAGAGGAGAACATATTAACTCAGTAGAACATTAATTCAATGCAATTATGAAATACATATCAGGAAATCATCATGCTTATCTTAGAATGGGAGTTGAAGAATAGGGAGATTCTAACTTGGATTGTACACGCAAAATGTTAAAATGAAGCTCCAAACTGATTGTAGTGATTCCAAATAAATAGGTGAGAGCCAAGCTCTATACATTTAGAATGTTCAATTGTGAATGCTGGTGAGCATTTAGAAATAGTCTTCAATTCTATCAACATTTGGTTTCAAGAAACATCTGAAATCTTTGGATGTTACCCAGGTTGCAGACTGAGTGTTTCCACCACAGTGTATATCAACATACATGATCCAACAAGGTTACTTTAATGGAAGTCCTCTTCCCTCGTATATATTCACTGGGAAAGGGTGGCGCAAGAGTGCCTTGGAATCATATTCTCCTCCAGATTGATTATTGATTTACACATTAGTTCCTTGTCTGCATGAATGTTTTCTGATGCCGAGACCTTGCTTATAAGGGTCAAGTTCTTGAATATCTTCAACTAATGGAGGTGATTTGGATGATTTGCTAATACCTGTAACAAATGGATGGCAATAGTTGGAATGAAAAGGGCTGCATGTAAAATCATGTCAGAAGTATGCTGTTGCAGATGCAGAATTAGCTGAAGGTGAGATGGAAAAGCGAATGAGAGCCGGTGGTAAGTTTAACGTTGAGCACAGAAAGTTGTGGTGAAGCATAATTAAACAGAGAACACAGTGCTGTAATATATTGTTGTCAGTGTGAAATAAAATAAAGAACATCATATCTAATCCAGCATATCAGAAAGAACTGGGTTTCAACAGCTAAGTTACAGAGATAGGTTGAATAAGTTAGGTCTTTATTCTCTGGAGTGCAGAAGGTTAAGGGGGGACTTGATAGAGGTCTTTAAAATGATGTGAGGGATAGACAGAGTTGATGTGGACAAGCTTTTCCCTTTGAGAATAGGGAAGATTCAAACAAGAGGACATGACTTTAGAATTAAGGGACAGAAGTTTAGGGGTAACATGAGGGGGAACTTCTTTACTCAGAGAGTGGTAGCAGTGTGGAATGAGCTTCCAGTGGAAGTGGTGGCGGCAGGTTCGTAGGTATCATTTAAAAATAAATTGGATAGGCATATGGATGAGAAGGGTATGGAGGGTTATGGTATGAGTGCAGGCAGGTGTGACTAAGGGAAAAAAGTTGTTCGGCACAGACTTGAAGGGCCGAGATGGCCTGTTTCCGTGCTGTAATTGTTATATGGTTATATGGTTAACAACAATCTAATCCAGCATTAATCGTAACCACATTTTCTTCACTCCGCAGTTTTGGTCAGCCAGAAGAAAGAAAAGTATCAGAATCTTGGTGGTTATAGAATATTGATGAAGTTCATCACCAATTAAAAAATAATAATTAGAGGAAATATAAGACTGACGCTAAGACTTAAGAGTGGATATAAAAATATTAGTTTGGAATTCTTTTGTAAGGTGTACAAGGAAAATAGATAGAGTATAAAAATAAATATGAAGATGGTTGGCATGATGGTGTAGTGGTAGAGCTACTGCCTTACAGCACCAGAGACCCAGGTTCGATCGTGACTACGGGTGCTGTCTGTACGGAGTTTGTACATTCTCCCCGTGACCTGCGTGGGTTTACTCCGAGATCTCCGGTTTCTTCCCATGCTCCAGGTTTATAGGTTAATTGGCTTGGTATAAATGCATGAATGTAAAATTGTCCCTAGTGCGTGTAGGGTAGAGATAATGTGCAGGGATTGCCGGTCGGTGTGGACTCCCTGGGTCGAAGGGTCTGTTTCCTTGCTGTATCTCGAAGCTAAACGAAACTCAAATAAATGTATGTAAGAACTGACTGCTCTCCATCTGTGTGATCTCCACCTTAGTGCAATACAGCAGCCGTGATTTCAGGGCCTTTTTGCTGCACTAATTTGTTTTGACATTCTTATTTCGAGATATATAAATTCCATGGTTTTTATACCTGTGGAGATATCCCAGTATTATAAGTATAAGTATTATAAGGACTACCTTGGTTCAAGGAATAGACAAGACCATTCCTTATAACATTACAGACTTTATGATCATTTTAGAATATCAAGTCTTGAATACCGTAATCATCCATCAGTAATAAAACAAAGCAATATTAAGCCAGTGTGAGACCGGGAGGTGATGTCTCAGGCGAACTAGTGCTGGCAGTAACTGGGTGATTCTTCAGTAAGTGTCTGTTTTTTAGTTTCTGGAAACCCAAAAATAAAACTTAAATTTTTTCAACTTTAAATGTTGTTTCACACAGATGATATCTCTACTACTGGAAAAATATGTTTTTGCCGCAATCTTTTAGAGATTTTAATTTATTTTTTCCTCTTCTTTTTCTAGGTTGCTCATTGCATTCAGTCATATCCGTCACATTCTTATGATGAACAACACTGCAAAATATAACTGGTTTAAGAATATAAAATCAAAATTTTGTCGCAGTCTTTCAAATTATAGAGTATCTTCCTCAAATAAACCAGCAAAAAAAAAACTTTTTCAGTCTAACGCATTGATTTTAAACCTTCGTAACAGTTTACTGCCAAATACAGTGGTGATTTTCAGCAATGGTAACCTTCACGTAACTTTTCACCAACTTCCTCGAAAACAATATTAATTTCAGATGAATAGGCAGAAGCATACTGTTCATTTATCAATTACAATTGATAATTATGGTCATTTTTGTATTATTTTACATATTATTAGCATAAAATACTCATGTGAGGGATATGACTCAGCATGGTGGATCAAGTTTGGGAGTGTCGTGATGGAGATGACTAAAACTATCTTTAGGGCTAGGGTTGGGGTTGGGGCTAGGGTTGGGGTTGGGGCTAGGGTTTGGGCTGGGGTTGGGGTTAGGGCTAGGGTTGGGGCTATGGTTGGGGTTGGGCTAGGGTTGGGGTTGGGGCTAGGGTTTGGGCTGGGGTTGGGGTCAGGGTTAGGGCTGGGGTTAGGGCTGAGGTTAGGCCTGAGGTTGGAGCTGGGGCTAGGGCTAGGGCTGGGACTGGGGCTGGGGCTGGGGACAAGGGCTGGGGCTGGGGACAAAGGGCTGAAGAGGGACATCGGGTCACGGGAAGATGCGACGGCTGCAAGACAGCTAAGTGTCCGCCTGGAGCTGGAGATGGAGCTGGATGGAGATCGGGGGTTAACTTGTGGATTTGGCCATGATGGGAATTGTGGCCCAAGCCTTTAGCCCAGGATGGCATCGCCGGAAGGCCATGTCTGGCCAATTGTTTCTCGAATGGCACATGGCACGATTTGTCTCCAGAACGAGTCAAAAAAGAACGATTCAAAAATTTCTAAGAGTTCAGCACTGTTCGGGAATGACGCTGCGTAAAGGTACGTACCTGCTATGCAGCAGAAAACTGAGTTTTCACACGTTTCTCCTCTCGCGAATCAGGAGAAATTCACAATGTAGGGGACTTTTGAATTCCGCGGTCTTCTGAGATCGGAAGTTCGCGTCTATTCAATTTATAGCCATGTGGGATGGCTCAACAAATGTGAGTGACGGTAAATGACTCCAATCATCAGGTCAAGAAATTTTTGAAAAAAACAATAAGATTTATTATTTTATCAAGAATAGAGAATTTTTCATAAGAGTGATAAATATTTTATTTATTAATACCGACCGTTTGAAAGTATTTTCATTTCAGATAGATCCCCCATTAAAAACATATGCCGACTTGTCACAGGTGACCATCGGGGCATGCTATTTTCGGGGGGGGGGTCATCGAACATCCGGAATTTAAAAAAAAAAAAGACATTTAGGTTTTCATCTTTCTTTATGAGGATTCTGTTTATTGACAATATAGAAAAAGAAGAAATGGAATAGAATTACGGGTTTTCCTTATATGTAGCATCAAAGTAGCAGGACACCAAAATAGACACTTACTGAAGAATCACCCACCAACATCATCAATCCTAAAAGAAAAGAAAAATCAGCCAGTGAAACTATATTTAATAGAGCTGTAAAATCAACGGGAATCAAAACATTTCTAGCATCCAAAAATTTTGGAAAAGGAAATGTTGAAATTTTTTTTCATTATTTTTGGATACTGAATATTCATTTCATACAGGGTACACAAAATGCTGGAGAAACTCAGCGGGTGCAGCAGCATCTATGGAGCGAAGGAGATAGGTAACGTTTTGGACCGAAACCCTTCTTCAGACTGATGGGAGGTGGGGGGAGGCGGAGGGGAAGAAAGGGAAAAGGAAGAGGCGGAGCTCGAGGGCTGAGGGAGAGGTAGGAAGGGGAGGAGACAGCAAGGATCAACAGAATTGAGAGAATTCAATGTTCATGCCAAAAGGATGCAAACTCCCCAAGCGGAATATGAGGTGCTGTTCCTCCAATTTGCGGTGTGGCTCACTCTGGCCATGGAGGAGGCCCAGGACAGAGAGGTTGTATACGGAATGGGAGGGGGAGTTGAAGTGCTGAGCCACCGGGAGGCCAGGTTGGTTATTGCGGACAGAGTGGAGGTGTTTGGCAAAATGATCGCCAAGTCTCTGCTTGGTCTCACCGATATAGATCAGCTGGCATCTAGAGCAGCAGGTGCAATAGACGAGGTTGGAGGATATGCAGGTGAACCTCTGTCGGACCTGGAAGGACTGCTTGGGTCCTTGAAAGGAGTGGAGGGGGGAGGTAAAGGGACAAGTGTAGCATCTCTTGCGGTTGCAAGGGAATGTGTCCGGGGTAGGGGTGGAGCGGGAGGGAAGGGAATAATTGACAAGGGAGTTGCGGAAGGAGCGGTCTTTGCGGAAGGCAGACGGGGGGGAGATGGGAAGATGTGGCGAGTGGTGGGGTCACGTTGGAGGTGGCAAAACTAGCGGAGGACTATGTGTTGTATGTGCCGGCTGGTGGGGTGAAAGGTGAGGACCAAGGGGACTCTGCCCTTGTTGCGAGTGGGGGGATGGGGAGAGAGGCCAGTGTTGCGGGGTACGGAAGGGACCCTGGTGTGAGCCTCAACTATAGTGGGGGAGGGGAATCTCTGAAGAATGAGGACATTTGTGATGCCCTGGTGTGGAACACCTCATCCTGGGAGGAGATGCGGCGTAGATGGGGGAATTGGGAATAGGGGATGGAGTCCTTTCAGGAAGCAGGATGGGAGGAAGAGTAGTCCAGGTAGCCGTGGGAGTCAGTGGGTTTATAATGGATGTCGGTCAGGAGTGTATCACCTGCGATGGAGATGGTGAGGTCAAGGAATGGTAGAGAAGTGTCGGAAATGGTGCAGGTGTATTTGAGTGCCGGATGGAAATTGGTGGTGAAATGGATGAAGTCAGTCAGTTGTGTGTGGGTGCAGGAGGTGAAACCAAAGCAGTCATCGATGTAATGGAGGTAGAGGTTGGGGATGGGGCCCTGGTACGCCGTGAACAAGGATTGTTTGACGTACCCGACAAAGAGGCAACCGTAGCTGGGGCCCATGCGTGTGCCCATAGCTACGCCTTGTGTTTGGAGGAAATGGGAGGATTCAAAAGATAAGTTATTGAGGGTAAGGACCAACTCCGCTAGGCGGATGAGAGTGTCAGTGGATGGGTATGGGTTGCTCCTCTGGTCGAAGACGTACCGGAGGGCTTTGAGACCATCCTGGTGGGGGATGGAGGTGTAGAGTGATTGGACGTCCATGGTGAAGATGAGAGGATGGGGGCCTGGAGAATGGAATGCGTGGAGCCGACGGAGAGTGTCTGAGGTGTCTTGAACATAGGTGGGGAGGGATTTAACCAAGGGGGATGTGATGGAGTCAAGGTATGTGGAAATGAGTTTGGTGGGGCACGAACAGGCCGAGACAATGGGTCTGCCGTGGTAGTCAGGTTTGTGGATTTTGGGGAGAAGGTAAAATCGGGCCGTGCCAGGCTGGGGAACGATGAGGTTGGAGGCTCAGAGGGGCAGGGAGCCGGAGTCGAAGAAGTCGGTTTTTTCGCGCCAGACTACTACGGCACATTTTGGAGGTTAGGATAATTTTTTTTTGGATGAACTAGATTGTTGTTCAAGGTGAAGTATTGTTTGAAATAAAAGTGCCAAAAAATAAAAATAAATGTGAGGAAAGAATGATTTGGATTTGAATAGTTTAATTATTGAATACTGGAATGAGTAGAATGTCCTTGTGCTGAAATTAATGTAGATATTGGCCTACACAAAGTGCCCTCGGTGAAAGATAATGTTGGAAATCCTGAAGATAAATTTAATATATTAAGAAGAAAGAAATATTCATTATATTTTTGCAGTCATTTGTTTAGACACATTTGCTAAATTAGTGCTTAAATTGTATCCCGTCCGTTATTACCTAAACATTTGAGGTTGATACATATTTGAGAAGCTGTCAACACAGTTCTGTTCTTAGCCATTTTCAAGGTTACGAGGCCTTAACAAAGGCACTTAACTGAGAAAGCAGAACGATGAAGTTGATTCAACAAAAGGGACTCATGTTTCTTGAGATTGCCTACTGTATTAAGCATTAATTGTGAAAACACCAATTTTGGTTTGTTGAGATACCACAAAGCAATGTCTGTGGTTTTTTATAATGGAGTAATGGGTTTTATTGGGCATTTAACATGCTTCTTTGGAATTATTTGTGAAACCTTTCAGGATATTTTGCAAGCATTAATTGGTGTGACAGTACAAGAAATAAAGAAAATAAAAATATGTTACATGAATCATATTTTGAAAATGAAATTAGTTTACCATGAATGCAGAGACAAACATCTATATATTACTAAAACTCTGTATATATGCGTGCGTGCGCGTGTGTCCCCGAAATACCTCCAAAATGATAGCGCTACAATTTTCGGCGCACCTTCCTCACCATTGTCCTGGGATGTAAATGAAACAAGTTTTGTTCAGATTGATGGTATATTTTACGTTATCGACATCTTAATAACTTTTACAAAAATCATTTTTTCACTAGCCCTGTCCTGCCCATCTGTCGCGTTCAACATTACAATTATGTCACAATGGGATGCCAAATTAGATTTTTTTTTTAATTGAGATTTTCATTGACATTGATTTTATTCTAAAAAAAACAAATTAATCAAATTATTCTGTTTTCATTAACAGCTAACATTGTGTTTAGGTTATTTTAAAGAAAAAAATCATGATTTTCATTGAGGATTTCATTTTTGTTTTTATCGCAATTTTCATTGTGGGGGGATGGGTAGGAGGGAGGTGAGGAGTGGGGATCAGGGGGATAGAGGGAGGGGAAAGTGGGGACGTGAGGAGGGAGAGTGGGGGAGGAGGGAGGATTGAGGGAGAGGAGGGGTACGGAGGGAGAAGGATGGGAAAGTGGTGGAGGTGAGGAGGGAGAGTGGGGGTGGAGGGGGGATAGATGGAGAGGAGGGTAGGAGTGGGGGAGGTAGGGAGTGGAGGGGTAGGGAGAGGAGGGCAGAGGAAGAGGGATAGAGGGTGGGGAGGTAAGGAGTGGGGGATAGAGGGAGAGTAGGGCATTGGGGAGGTGAAGAGGGAGAGTGGGGGGATGCGATAGGGTGGAGGTGAGGAGTGGGGGAGCCACGCTTGACGTCACAATGTCGTCACAATGGGATAGAAATGTCATTTTATTTAAATCGCCATATTCTTTTAATTTCACGTGTACTTGCCTGGCTTTATAACGGGGAACCAACGTGTATGTTTCCTTCTACTTTAGAAATGCCTCTACAGGTCCTCTATTCACTTTATTTACTTTAAGTTAATTTCAGCCGTCAGCGGCACAACTTTGAACACAGCAGCCATTTGGTGGAATATTGCGTTGGGGGAGCGGGCACAACGGATCTGTACTTGGTCTAGTTTACTATAAAATTGATATGAACTAGAGGCCTTTTTTTTCTTCACAGAGAAAAAGTCTTAATTTTCCTCAGAATTCTCAATTTTATAATGTAAATTAAAAATTAGGTTCACACAACTATATTCATTTCGTTACATGTTATAATCCCTTCATTTTTTAAAATATGGGGCACATTTTAACTTAGTTTAGTTTAGAGATATGTAGAAACAGGCCCTTCGGCCCACCAAGTCCGCACCGACCAGCGATCACCCCATACACTGACACTATCTTACAAAGCCAATTAACCTACTAACCTGTACGTCTTTGAAGTGTGGGAGGAAACCGGAGCACCTGGGGAAAACCCACATAGGTCACGGGTAGAACGTACAAACTCCATACAGACAGCACCCGTAGTCAGGAGCGAACCCGTGTCCCTGATGCTGTAAGGCATCAGCTCTACCGTTGCGCCCGAGGAAGTTAAAATCATCAGTGCAGAAGATTAAACCCCATGCTGTTTGTGGCAGGGCATATTTTACTATAATGCTATTAGAAAGTCATGTAAGTAATATCTGCCAGTATATGATGAGATCTGATATAGAGAGCAAGCTATCTTGACAGAACTGTGTGAGGCAGACTTAAAACATTAAAAAGAATCCTGATCATAATCAAATGAGTTGAAGAACGGGAGATAACAGTGGTGACATGTGAAAGGAAATGTAAAATACATTGATAATGGGATTTGTTTTCAGTAATCCTCCCACATTTGTGTGCTGGAAGCTGTCAGAAATACATGTATTAACCTAATCTAGACTGGCAAATTCGGTTTATCAGTGTAGACACAGCGTACCTCGGGCACAGAAAGTTATAAAGACTTGCAATGGTGGTAAAAATTGTCAACTGTGCAGCTTTTGACAAGTGTTTAAAATAATACTAAGACCTCCAGACCCAATGGCATGCTTGATTATTCTCATTGAAAGTGGCATCACCCTTTGGCTTTGCTGCCTACCTTTCTCAAATTTCCTGAACAAAGCGAGACCTCATTCTTACGTCCCTTCCAGTCAATAGCCTATCCTGATGGGAATGGGATGGTGAAACAAATCTTATTATTATTTCCTTCAACATTTGTTCCTTCATTTGCATTATATAGAGATTTGCTGACATGCACTTCAACCAGAGACATCCCTTACCTCTCCTCTAAGGGAACACAAGGGCACCTGAAAGTAGCTGGCAGCTAGCAGTGCATATCTCTGCTTGTTTCCATGTTTAGTATTCAAGAAATATCTGTCTCACAGTGTGAAGTGGAATAAAATCCAGTAAACAGCCCTCCAAGAGCTAGGCTCAAAAAAGAATTTGAATGCGATGATTGCTGGTAACTCAGATATTCAGTCAATAGGTGGCTGAAGTACTTCAATTTACATAAGCTATTTGCTTGATCATACTTAGAATATTAAATCCAGTTTTAATTTTTAAATTCTGCTAAAAATGATGACAGTACTGGGAGAAGTTGGTAAAGTACTAGTAAGTCAGGAGGAAGCTTTTCCCCTCTCTCCCAGGGACAGCTTCTTCCCCGCTGTGATCAGACTTCTTAATGGTCCTTCCAAACGCTAGGCGACTGTTCGATTCACCTCGACCCCATTGCAGGCATCAGACTTTGTCCGTGGAACTGGTGCACTACAATGTTGAGAACTATATTCTGCACCCTTTGCTCTACCCATTATATTTGAGTTTGGCTTGTTTATTTTATTGTATGGTATTATCTGATCTGATTGGATGGCATGTGAAACAAAGCTTTTCACTGTACATCTGTACACATCACGATAATAAACCTAAATCTGAAATTGAAGGTATAGACAATTATTTTGATTATTTTGGAGAAAATGTACATCTGTTAAATCTGTCACATAAATAGTTCAGCTGTATGCGTGTGCATTTTTGTTACATGCCTACATGTGAGGTGTGGCTTCAACATTTTGAATGTTGGGTTCATTTTGATTATTAGCTAACCCTTTGCTGTTTAGCTGCTGCCTTGCAGTGCTAGAGACCAACGTTCGATCCTGTCTCTGGGTGCTGTCTGTACGGAGTTTGCATGTGCTCACTGTGATGTTGTGGGTCTTCCCTCGGGTGCTCTGGTTTCCTCGGCTTGCGGTAAGTTGTAAAATTGTCCCTTGTGTGCAGGATAGTGTTAGTGTACAGGGGTGATCACTGGTTGGCGTGGACTCAGTGGGCTGAAGGGCCTGTTTCTGCACTGTATCTCCAAAGCCTATAGTCTATGTCATTTCTAGGCTGTCACACATCTTTCTGACACATAACAAAGATACAGTTATAATCTCTAAAAGATTGAGGGTTATACGTTTCAATATAACTGTATATGTCAATGTGATTGACAGCTGGAAAATGAAATAGTTATTCCCTGAACTACCACCAGAATCTAGACACAATTTAAAAAGAATTAATTCATTTTCTCTATAATCTTTATATTCCATAAATATGCTGGAAACGTACGTGGAATGAATTACAGTGCCAACATTCCCATTTGATGATCTTTTATTTGTTGGGGATGAACTGATGTTACACATAACCAGAAGGAACGATTGGGGAAAAGTGAGCAAAAATAAAAGCGGTGGCAGGTAGTAGAATGTGAAAAGAAAATAGTTGATGTGAAATTAGGTCAAGATAATGGAATAGAAAAAGAAACAAAAAAATGCCCAACGTAATTGTTTCTGTGGAATAGGAGAAGATGGGAAAACATGAAAAAGCATGTGATTACTTTGGCCTGTGGATATGAGCTCAGAATTGTGATATATCAATGACATACTGAACTAGATTAGAGAAACTTCACAGATTATACAAAACTTGGCCTTGGATCTTCAAAGTGGAGAAGAGTTGTGAATTGATTGTGCTGTATTGGGATTGACGCTGGGTTCAGCAATGATTACACTGACACTCTTAACAGGGTGCACTTGAGTGATATGTTTTATTTACAGTAACATGTCCAGGATAACATGGGGTCATTGTCCCTCGTCAACAGGACGCATGTGAGGTGGTGCTTGTCCCGGCAGCTCAGTCCTCGGCTCGAAGGGTGAGGAGGAGGCGTGATGACTTCCGGCTTCTCCCTCAGTTCACCCTTGCCTTGAAAGGAAATGCTGGTGATCTCTGCATTATCCTGGCTGCTCATTCTTAGCCATTGTGTGTGGAACAGTCTCTCGTTGTCCATGGGCAGGAACAGGCACTGGGTCTCATGCCCCGGCAACTCAGTCTTAGCCTCAGTAAAGATGCTGTCTGTCCAGGGCTTCTTCCCGGTAGCTCCGTCTTGACCACATGGTGACAATGGTGGTCTCAGGTTTGTCCCAGTGGCTGTCTTTGTTAAACCTGTGACAAGGGAACACAACTAACACTCTCCCTTCTCTCTCCCTTCTCTTTTTTTTTTCTTTTCAAAAACTTTATTCGACACAATCATATGATACAACACATCAAAATATAATCAAAATAACACTATATCAAAAAAAACATTGTAGTACAACAGTACATTCATTGTTTACAATACTCTCAACCCCACGCGGTGACCAGCGTTGACGGAAGGCCTCCAGAGTCCCCGTGGACACCGCGTGTTCCCTCTCCTCTCTCCCTTCTCTCTCCCTCCCCTCCCTCCCCTCTCTCCCCTCTCTCCCCTCTCTCCCCTCTCTCCCCTCTCTGCCTCATCCCCCTCTCCTTCATCCTTTTTCTCTCATGCTTCATTTCTCACCCTCTCACTGTGTTTATAAGGAGTAGGCTGACGAGATTCGGGTGGCCAGCTAAATGGACCCAGCTGTCACCAATGATACTGGGGAATGGCCTCTCCTGCTCTGTCTGCAGGTGAAAGGGATCAGAGGGAGGGGGTGATGTCACAATAATTTATTTTAGTGAGCAGGGACAAGGTAAATGGAATGCATGTAAAGCCTGCTTTCGCCATACAGCATGGGAACAGCTTCTTTGACCCAAGCAGTCCATGGTAACTAATGAGCACCCATTCTTGGGGTGGGAGATTGCAACCTTCACGTGGTCAGCCCTGTTTCAATGAATGCAATCAACCTGGTGGGCACAATCAAATAAGATCAAGTAGAACAAGTTGTCCTACAACTTTAGGCTGTGCACGCCAAACGCAAGAAGAAGAAAAAACACCCATTCCACTGACCTTATACAAATCCTACTTTATTCTCCCCTCATTGCTATCAATTCCATCAGATTCTGCCGCTCACCTACACACATGGGTAATTTGCAGTGGGCAATTGACCTATAGAACGACACATCTTTGGCACATGCAAGGCAGATAGAGCACCTGGAGGAAACCCACATGGTCCGAGGAAGAATGTGCACGCTCCACACCAACAGCACCAGAGGTCAGGATTGAAACCTGGCCTGTAGAGTTGTGAGGCAGCAGCTCTCAGCCGTGCCATGATGCCGCGCCTATTACTGATACGGATGAAAACATGACATCTTTGTATGGACCGTGCATGCCAGGTTATTTTCGATTAAATGGTGTGGGCGGCACAGTGGCGCAGCAGTAGAGTTGCTGCCTTACAGTGCTTGCAGCGCTAGAGACCCAGGTTCGATCCCGACTGCGGGTGCTGTCTGTACGGAGTTTGGATGTGGTTTTCTATGCACTGCTTCCAAGTCGGAAGAATTCTAATCATAATTAATTCCCTGTTCTGGCAGATTATCTGATCATTATGAATCATTTAAACCAAAATTTTATTTGATAATGCTTACTATCGTAGCTATCTTGTGACAAAATTAATCATACAAAAGCAGTGTTTAAATATTAATTAAAAGAATCTTAACTCGACTATGATTTTATTATAATGATATTTTTGATCATTGAAATAGACAGACTTGCATTTATATAGTGCCTTTCACATTCCCTTCAGAATGGCCCAAAGTGCTGGGGAGCTTATTGTACTCTTGAACCATGCAAAAAGTGTAAGAAACATGGCAGTCAATTTGAAAGCTCCTTCTAACTGATAGCTACCATCTGATCTGTTTTAGCAAATTAAACTCCCCTGGTCTTTACAATAGTAGAATGTGTTTTTTTTATGACTTCTGAGAATGTAAAGGACTATAGGTGATCATCTCATTCAATAATAAGATGAGGGGAAACTTTAATACCTTGCTTGATAAAATATATGAGATTTGATCATTTGGTAGCAATAATATGTCACAAATTGTGTTGTTTTGGAAGTGCTGCATCCTTTCGGATAACAATCTTTACTATGTACAATACCTCCCACTTTAGTGTCATCTGAAACGTACTAATCATGGCTTGTACATTCTGGCCCAAATTGTTGATGTAAACCACACACAGCAAGGGGCCCCGGCGAGGCACACCACTAGTCACAGGCATTCAGTTTGAAAAGTGTTACTTAATAATACTACTGTTTGTAGAGAGGTAAGTATTCCAGATATCACCAAGGAGGAAAATTGGTGAAATTATGCCTACAGCAGTCAATTGGCAATAACGCAGTATACTTGTGCAAGCATTTCAGACAGATCCCCAAGCCTGATGCAAATGAACCAGTTATCCTTTTAAATTAATATTCATCTGTCAGCAAATATGTCAGGACCAGCAAGGTATTTGTGAAAAAAAACCCAAATATGCGTTGATGCTAGCAGATGTGAGTTAATATGCAATGGTTATTTCTTGTCTATCCCTTAGCAATGGAGCATCTGCAGAAGAATGCAAGTTAAGTATATGCATATCTTGGGAATTGGAAGCCTTTTTTTTCATTTTATTTGATGTCAGACTAAAAATAGCAATAAGCATGGTCTTTTTCAATATGAATTATACAATGTAGAAAGGCCTCCGGTGTGTATATAGCGGTCTTACAATTCCCTGCCCAAGGCATACTTGATATTTTGCAGATAATTTGCAATATTCTACTTTGGAAAAAAAGTGGTTTTAAAAGGAAAGCAGTGTGAGATGTGAATGCGCACTATATTCTGAACAAAAATAGAACTGGGATTGTGATTAAATGTCATCCACATCCCAAGATAGAAAACAGAATTGGAAACAAGTGAGAAATGTGTGCAATTTATGGCAAAAAAAGGATATTACAGTGGCAGGATTATATAAAAAAATAATATATTTTAAAATTATATACTGATGCAATATAGTTTTTCATAGTAAAAGGTTTGTTGCACATCTCATTAATCAACAGACATGTAAAACAAAAATAGTATACACAATTATGTCAATTATTTAGTAATTGTTAACTGCAACATTCAAGCAGTGACATTGCCATGTACGTAGTTTTCCTCAATTGTTACTGAGGACCAATTGCGACAATCAATGAAATTGTCACAATTGTTCCTCAGTCATCTCTAAACTTTGTTCATTTGTTCACTTTTGCTGGCACATTGTACAGTTTTGGCATTTGCCACCAGCTATAAATTCCGTAACCTTTCCACTTTCCAGTCTATGTATTTTTGTGAACGATGCCGATGTGAAGAAAACCACAGATCATTTAGCAGTTAAAGCCATGAAGCTATTTATTAGACATTGAATATATAGTTTGTGTGAACATGCTCAATACTGCTTGTGTTCAAACATTTTGCCATCCACTTTCCATTGAGAAGTAAATAAAGCACAGCTCCAAAGATGCATTTAATATAATTCTGTTCATGAGTAATCTTGAAACTGATTTGTCATATGTCTCGCAAGCAATCATAAATGGAAATGAAATTTGAATAGTTGATGATTGGCATTTTCAGATGTTTTTTTCTGATATAAGGCCTGCAATACAGTGCAAGCAAATGGATGGTTACTGCAGGAATGTGTGAATAACCATTTCATATTGGGTTGGCAAATTTCAGAAGGTGGCTGGACGGGGAGAAGGACAACGGTTCACGGCATGGGTTGGATGGAGGCAACAACTGCAACAAGCCTTTGTGACCAGATGCAACAGAGACTTTTGGAAATGGCGCTAAAACCCGACGATTGTTGCATATGGACCCGGTGGCTGTTTCTATGCATTGTGTACTTAACCTGGGATTGTACTTGTGTCTGGCAATAATCTTGCTGATCTGTAAGCAAAAATTTTTTTAATTACACTTGATAATAAAGAACCATTGAAGACATTGCATATTTTCAGTCTTAGAGACCGAATTTGGGATCTGGGATTTGATTAAACAAAAAGGCTGCTGCTTTGACCAAGGACTGGGTCCGTGAATTACATTGATGACCTCGGCAGGCACATGGAGATGGCTGGGGAGGGGGGTAGCTCTGGATAGGATTTGCTCAGCGGGTTATATTGCATCTCTGGAGGACATGGATAGGTGATGTCTTTGGTTGGGATTCTTCTTCATACTGAGGGGGGAGAAAGCTGAAAGAGAGGAGGCACAGGAGAAAGCCTAATCAGTGTTGGATATAGGAGGGTGGGTTGGGGGGGGGGGGGGGGGGCGAGGGTTGGTGGGCTGATACGCAGTTGGTCAAACAATTGGACAAAAGCCAGAGATGAAAAGGGACGTGGTGAGAGATAAGAAGTGTGAAATGTGAAACCAGGGAAAGGAATGCAGGTGGAATTGAAAAAATGGGTACAAATCCGGGAAGAGGATGGGGGTGTGGAGGGGGGGGGGGGGGGGGGGTTGGTGTAGTTTGCCTAAACTGGAGAATTCAATGTTCATATCATCAAGCTACTCAAGTGGAATATGCGGTGCTGTTCCTCCAGTTTGCCTCACTCTGGCAATGGAGGAGGTCCAGGACCAGATAAGTTGGTAAAGGAATTGAAAGGGGAGTTAAAATGGTTAACAACCTGGAGATCCAGCTGACCTTGGTGGACTGAGTGCAAGTGTTTGTCTGGATTTCCTGGTTGCTAACCATTTTAACTCCGTTTCCCATTCCCATTCACATAGTGGCCTTTCTGACCTGAGCCTCCTCCATTGCCAGCGTGAGACCACAAGCAATCTGGAGGAACATCATCTCCGCTTAGGTAATTTACAACCATGGGGTAGGAATATTGAATTCTCCAATTTTAGGTCATTAACCTCCACCCTCCATTTTTGCCTATATTCCTGCCTTGTGCTTCACTCATCAGGCTTTGTTCTGCCTGTTGTCCTTTACAGCTTGTTCCCACACCTCCACAAATCCTGTCCCAAAAGGTCACCTATCCACATTCTCCAGACATGCTGCCTGAGTTACTCCAGCACTTTGTGTCTTTTATGCTGTAAATCAGATTCTGCATTTCATTGTTTGCCCAGTTTTAAAATGAAATTGTCCAGTGCATCCAGTGATAGCTCCTTTCCGGACAACTTGGTCCGAGTCCTCCAGTAATGTTACAAAAAGAGAATGTGTTTGTGAATGTTATCATCCTGCGTGTGGGTGTGAAAAGTACATTAGTAATTCAAGGGTGAATCACTCTTGGTTGAGCTTCTGCTGTGATCTACATCACAACATTCCTCGCTGGGTAAGCCTGATACTCATTTTTATAATTTTTAAAAGAAAAGCACTATGTGTTTGTTCTGAGAGACCTAGTCCTGGAAATTTAGTGTAAACTAGGAGAATCTCCATCTCCCTCCAGAGGCCTGTTGTTCAGGAGCCATTCTCAATCATGTTGGTAATTCTAATTTTACTTCGGAGTCACGTGAGTGACTACGTGAAGACCCCGCCAGCACGCATGCGCGGCCTTCTTGGAAGATGCGCCACTCCCAGAACACTCCCAACCAGCCAAGGAAGCAAGGGCAGAGACCTCAACACCGGCAGTAACCATGGAGGTAGGTGGGTCTGGAGTCCCCAGGAACACATCTTGTCTAAATTCACTGTATGTGGGGGGCAGGTTGCACTTGTTCTACGAGAATTGGCTCACTGTTACCTCTGATCCTTATATACTCAGGAGTATTCAGGGCTACAAAATTGAATTTATTCACGAACTCCCTACCCCGGTTCAGCATGTTCCTAGCCGGAAATTTATCCTTTCTCAACAAGAGAAGGCAGCAGGACATGCAGAGCTTCATAGGTTAATAGAGAAAGGGGTAGTGGAGAAAGCCACTAAGGAACCCCGGGAGTTCGTGTCCAATATATTCACCAAAAATAAAAAAGATGGCGGTTGCCGCATCATTATTGACTTAACTGAACTGAATACTTCTGTCCAGTATATTCATTTCAAAATGGACACTTTCGACACTGCTATACAGTTAATAGGTCATGGGTACTACATGGCATGCATTGACCTCAAGGATGCATATTATTCAGTACCCATACACAAGGATCATAGGAGATATTTAAAATTTATCTGGATGGGACAATTATGGCAATACAAAGCCTTGCCTAATGGGTTATCATCAGCACCCAGATTGTTTACCAAAATATTGAAACCAGCTTTGGCCTGTTTAAGGAAACAGAACCATACTGTTATGGCTTATCTAGACGACATCCTCATTGTGGGGGAAAATTTGGAAACGGCCAATTTGGCGGTAACAGCCACTAAACAGCTTTTTCAGAAGCTGGGTTTCATTATACATCCAGATAAATCTATATTGGAACCCTCTACCACCATGAAGTACTTGGGGTTCATCATCAACTCTGAGCAAATGTCTATCACGTTGCCACCAAGCAAGGTGGAGGACCTGATAGAGGCTTGCAGGGGCCTCTTTGGCACTAAGGATCCATCCATTCGACGGGTGGCCAGGGTGATTGGGAAGATAGTAGCTGCATTTCCGGGAGCTCAGTTTGGGCCTTTACATTACCAAAACTTACAAAGAGCAAAAATTACAGCGCTCAAAAATCAGGCTGGCCATTTTGATAGGCCAATGAAAATACCGGAGAAGGCAAAAGCCGAACTATATTGGTGGATGGGCAATGCCCAAAACTGCTCTAAACCAATCACTATCATCAATCCCTCGGTCACCTTACAAACAGATGCCAGTGCCAAAGGGTGGGGAGCTACTAACACTACCTCTAGTTGTGGAGGTAGATGGAGTGCACAGGAGTTAACCCAATTCAAAAACTTGGGGATTAACTATTCAGAAATGCTGGCAGCATTTCACGGCCTTAAAGCATACTGCACTAATATGCACAAAGTCCATATAAGGATACAAATTGACAACACCACGGTGGTAGCCTATATTAACCACATGGGCGGTATTAAGTCGATATCATGTGATGAATTGGCAAACAATATCTGGCACTGGTGTCTGCAAAGAGAAATCTGGATATCAGCTACTTACCTTCCAGGTAAGCTAAACACAGTGGCAGACACCAGATCACGTAAATTCAACGACAACATAGAATGGATGTTGGATCGGAGTGTGTTTTCAGATATTGTAGAATGGTATGGAACACCAAATATCGACCTTTTCGCGTCCAGGCTTAATCACCAACTACCAACATATGTTGCTTGGGAACCAGACCCGGGGGCAGTAGCGATGGATGCATTCTCGCTACATTGGGGAGATCTTTTTTGCTACGCTTTTCCCCCTTTCTGCCTCATCAGTCGGGTCTTGCAGAAAATTAAGCAAGACTCCGCATCGGGAATTTTGGTGGTGCCCGACTGGCCTACCCAACCATGGTTCCCTATGGTACGGAAGATGGCCACAGAACCCTGCATCAGGGTGAACAAAAGACCTAGTCTGCTCATTCACCCTGTTACAGGGGAACATCATCCTGTCATGATCGCATGGATCTATTAATTTGCAGATTCTAAAACGGCCACTTCATGGATACGGACTGTCCAACAGGACCATTGACACCATCACAGGAGCCTGCAGAGAGTCCACAAGGAAGCAGTATCTGACCTACATCAGAAAATGGGAAGGATTCTGCGTCTCAGCCAACACCACTTATGAAACTGCCACTATCACCGAAGTGCTGGAATTTTTGGCTACCCTTCATTTCGATGAGGGTTTGAGTTACAGTGCCATCAACTGTGCCAGGAGAGCCCTATCATCCTACCTGGGCCAGGGAAGTGACCAATTGGGCATTGGATCACATCCCCTAGTGTCCAAATTTATGAGGGGAATATTCAATTCCAATCCCCCCAGGCCTAGATACAGCCATACTTGGGATATCAGCACGGTCTTGACCATGCTATGAGGATGGACGCCTATCACGGGACTCCCTTTGGCCAAACTCACGTACAAGATGGTCATGATTATGGCACTTATCACGGCACAACGGGTCCAGTCCCTGCACAAACTCAATTTGGATGCAATGACCTCCACCGGTGATAAAGTCACTTTTTATGTGCAGGGACTATTGAAACAAGATCGTCCCGGAGTGTCTGGTCATACATTAGAGTTTCTGGCTTACCCAACAGATTCTCGCCTCTGTATCGTTACATTAATTTTACGATACATTTCAGTTACTAAAAATCTAAGGGGCACGGAGACAGCATTGCTCATCAGTCACAAGAAACCCCATCATAGAGTCACGGTGCAAACCATTTCCAGATGGTTAAGGGTGGTATTGGATGCGGCGGGGGTGGATACTAACATTTATAAATCTCACTCCACCAGGGCAGCATCCACCTCGGCGGCCAGAAGGATGGAAGTACCTCTGGATCACATCCTGGCCACAGCGGGTTGGAGTAACGAAAAGACATTCCACCGCTTTTACTTTAAACCCGTGACCTCCCCTGATACTTTTGCAGGGAGGATTTTAAGTACTGCCAGATAGTACCCTTTTGGGACTATATTGTTTGGTATGAATAAATACCTGTTTTTGTTTTTCAGCCAGTGTCTTGTCTGAATTACGTTCATCCTCTTATCCCAACTTTAGCGGTGTGTGAGCATGGAGCTTCCAGGGCATGAAATCACAGAGCTTTGAAATCTTCACGTAGTCACTCACGTGACTCCGAAGTAAAATAGTAAGATTAAACGAGAACTTACCAGTTTGAAGTTTGATCTTTATTTTATGAGGAGTTACGATGAGGGATTACGTGCCCTCCGCTCCCAACCCTCTATTATAAAGATCACCTGGTATGAAAGTTCTCTTTTTTTATCTTACTATATTAGTCATTGTGACTGTTTGTTCTGTGATTTCACACCACTGCTTTGAAGAATGTCGCGCATGCGTGCTGGCGGGGTCTTCACGTAATCCCTCATCGTAACTCCTCATAAAATAAAGATCAAACTTCAAACTGGTAAGTTGTCGTTTAATCTTACTATTTATTTATAACAGCTTTTTTTGTTTGAGATGCAGCGTAGAAACAGGCCCCTTGGCCCACTGAGGCCATGGCGACCATCTATCACCCATTTACACTGGATCTATGTTATCCCACTTTCTCATCCACTTCCGACACACTGGGTGATTTTTCACAGAGGTCAATTAACCTCTGTGTGGCCCTCAGTGTGTGTTAGGAACTGTGAGTGGAGTGGAAAGGGATAAGGACATTTATACATAGAAACATTCTCCCTCCCCACCCACGTAACTGTGATGGCCATATAAAGGAGATGCGTATATAAAGGATCTACGGATGCTGTTTTAAACCAAAGAGAGGCACAAAATGCTGGAGTAACTCAGCGGGACAGGCAGCATCTCTTGAGAGAAGGAGTGGGTGACGTTTCGGGATGAGACCTTTCTTCAGACTAAGACGGTGGTGCAGCGCTAGAGTTGCTGCCTTACAATGAATGCAGCGCCGGAGACCCGGGTTCGATCCTGACTACGGGTGCTGTCTGTACGGAATTTATACCTGCGTGGGTTTTCTCCGAGATCTTCGGTTTCCTCCCACACTACAAAGACGTACAGATAGGTAGGTTAATTGGCTTGGTAAATGTAAAAATTGTCCCTAGTGGGATAGCATAGTGATAATCTGCGGGGATCCCTGGTCGGTGCAGACCCGGTGGGCCGAAAAGGCCTGTTTCCACGGTGCATCTCTAAACTAAATTAAACTAAACTAAACTAAGTCTCGACCCAAAACATCACCCATTCCTTCTCCACAGAGATGCTGCCTAGCCCGCTGAGTTACTCCAGCATTTTGTGTCCATAAATGAAATTTGTGGCACGTTGCCTTTGATGTGGCAGATCTGTGCCTTATATATCATTATTTTGCTGACGGACACTCGAGGAATACCCAATGCTTAAAGTGTTGGTGCTACGGATGGGGCATTGTACATGATGGGGAATACAAAAGGAAATAGCAGTTAGGTCATAGACAGAGTCATACAGCACGTGAACAGGCCCTTTGGCCCAACTTGCCCACACGGACCAACATGCCTCATCTACACTAATCCCACCTGTCTGCGTTTGGCCCACATCCCTTTAAACCTATCCTATCCATGTACCTGTCCAAATGTTTCCTAAATATTGTGATAGTACCTGACTCAAATACCTTCTCTGGCAGCTCATTCCATATATCTACCACTTTTGTTTAATGAAAAGCTGCCCCTCAGTTTTCTATTAAATCTTTCCCCCATCACATTAAACTTATGTCCTCTGATTCTTTATTCCCCTAATCTGGGTAAAGACTTTGTGCATTTACTCTACCTATTCCTCTCATTAACTTGTGTAAGATTGTTGTGGTTCACTTTCCTAAACAGATAAAAAAGCGAATAAAATCAGTAATCAAGCAGCAATCTTTATTTCGCCAGGCAGGTGTGGTAAGACTCTTACAGTATGTAGATTACAGTCTATACAGAGTTCTAATCCCCACACAAAGGGGCAGTGATTAAGTACATGTATTTGTACTCCAATAATCAGTGATTCAGCACTACCTTATCTACAGAGCATAGTACAGCCTCTTGCTTCTTAAGATTGACAGGTTCTTCCGAGAGAGGAAAGGTTAGCCATATATGGTTATATGAGAAAGCGATTTTTCTGCAGAACAAGCATTTTGTGTTTTTTTTACTAATGACGCAAATTATTCTAAGAGCGAGAAAACGGGGAATTACAGACCAGTTAGCCTGACTTTGGTGGTGGGAAAGATGCTGGAGTCAATTATTAAAGAGGTAATAATGGGGCATTTGGATAGCAGTAAAAGGATTAGTCCAAGTCAACATGGATTTATGAAAGGGAAATCATGCTTGACTAATCTTCTGGAATTTTGTGAGGATGTGACAAGTAAAATGGATGAAGGGGTGCCAGTGGATGTAGTGTATCTAGACTTTCAGAAAGCCTTTGATAAGGTCCCGCATGGGAGACTGGTGACTAAAATTAGAGCACTTGGTATTGGGGGTAGGGTGTCGACATGGATAGAAAATTGGTTGGCAGACCGGAAACAAAGAGTAGGAGTGAACGGGTCCTTTTCAGAATGGCAGGCAGTGGCGAGTGGAGTGCCGCAAGGCTCGGTATGGTAACTGTTTACCATATATATTAATGATTTGAAAGAGGGAATTAGGAGCAACACTAGCAAGTTTGCAGATGACACAAAGCTGGGTGGCAGTGTGAACTGTGAAGAGGATGTTAGGAGGTTGCAGGAGTACCTGGACAGGTTGAGTGAGTGGGCAGATGCGTGGCAGATGCAGTATAATATAGATAAATGTGAGGTTATCCACTTTGGTGGCAAAAACAAGGGGGCAGATTATTATCTCAATGGGGTTAGGTTAGGTAAGGGGGAGGTACAGCGAGACCTGGGTGTCCTTGTACACCGGTCACTGAAGGTTGGCGTGCAGGTACAGCAGGCAGTGAAGAAAGCTAATGGAATGTTGTCCTTCATAACAAGAGGATTTCAGTATAGGAGTAAAGAGGTTCTTCTGCAGTTGTATGGGGCTCTGGTGAGACCACATCTGGAGTATTGTGTACAGTTTTGGTCTCTTAATTTGAGAAAGGACGTCCTTGTGATTGAGGCAGTGCAGCTTAGGTTCACAAGATTGACCCCTGGGATGGTGGGACTGTCATATCAGGAAAGATTGAAAAGACTAAGCTTGTATTCACTGGAGTTTAGAAGGATGAGGGGGGATGTTATAGAAACATATAACATTATAAAAGGACTGGACAAGCTAGATGCAGGAAAAATGTTCCCAATGTTGGGTGAGTCCAGAACCAGGGGCCACAGTCTTAGAATAAAGGGGAGGTCATTTAAGACTGACGTGAGAAAAAACATTTTTACCCAGAGAGTTGTGAATTTGTGGAATTCCCTGCCACAGAGGGCAGTGGAGGCCAAATTACTGGATGGATTTAAGAGAGAGTTGGATAGAGCTCTAGGGGCTAGTGGAGTCAAGGGATATGGGGAGAAGGCAGGCATGGGTTATTGATAGCGGATGATCAGCCATGATCATAATGAATGGCGGTGCTGGCTTGAAGGGCCGAATGGCCTCCTCCTGCACCTATTTTCTATGTTTCTATGTCTATGTTTCCATTATAATCTTATAGAGGAAGGGTAAGAGCCGAGAGTCTGAACATCCTCTAAATGTTTATATTATAGAGGAGACTTTCATGAAGCTCATTATCTCACTTGTTATGGGAAAAAGGCACATAAACATCTTGTTAGCCTTGTTAGTGTAAAAAGAGCAAGGGTTAGAACTTCCTGCTGGCTTTGCAATTAATAGGACAAGGTAACAACCTGTCTTAGTTTCAGCTGAATCCGTTTTTGTAATGTTTTTTGTAAATCTTTAAAACTTCCTCAAGATCACACCTCAAGGAATAAAGTATGGGTCCTAGTATGGGTGATCACCAAAAAAAGAGGGGTAGAGGTCACACAGTTGAACTATTTGATTGGGATTTGTGGGAATACGTTAGAGTATCGTGGGCTGGATTGTATTGAAACCCTGGAGAGGAGTCATGTCATCAGATCAAGGTGTGGTGTTGGCAGTTGCATGAGAACAGATATTGAAGGATAATTATCTTGAGAGGAAGGGAAGGCATAGATCACATAGATCAGCTGGAAGGTACTATTGAGAATTGTGGGACAATAGCTAAGTAAATAAACCAAATATGACCTACTCGAGTTATGCTTGAGTTCTGTTAGGTTTGCGTGTGGTCATGGAACCCATTTTAAATTGCTTTGATGCACAGCCAAGAGGGAAACTCTAGTTGGACGGTGTGCACTGAGCAATAGGTTCACAAAGACTGATTACCTCACCGATGCTGGAAAGGTGCCTTGGAGGTGAAACAGCAAGGTGGCAGGAGTAAGTTATTTGGCCCTTCACGTCTGGTTTGCCATTCAGGACAATAACCCTCCTTCTCATTATCTGCTCTGCCCCTGTACGTCTTGATGCCTTTTTGTATTGGGGAATGTCTCTGTCTCCTTCAAATTATTATTTTTTTAGCTGACTACAAGTTTGAAGGTGAGAAAAATTGATCTCCCTTACCGTGGGAACCTTTCTAATATTTCGAATATTTGATTTGTGCTTCAGGCATTACATGCTGGTTTGAGAGAGGAAGCATCAAAATATCCTGTCCTTCAGTCCTGCCATCTCCAACTATGTCAGCACCAAAGAGAGAAAAGCAATAGCAGTGGAATTATGCAGCGTCTGTTTTAAATGTCTTGAGGCAATAAGATCTGGAGATGGAAATTATTCAGTGCTTGTCGCTGCTAAAGTTGAATAGTGACCAAGAAATCACAATAATCATGTTCCAGATTATTTTACATATAGTGCCTTGAAAAATAACACCGCATATCTAAATTTCCACGGTATGAATACAATTTTAGGATCATAGGCTGCTTGCAGAGAGAATTTGATTTGTTTCAACGTTTAAATAATTTTAAATTTGCTATCTAATTTGTGTTGATGCATCTTAATGATGGTAAACAGGAGATTAAAAAGCCAACACTTCATGAATTTAAGCTGAGATAAATAATCCGTGTGTGTTTGCCTGTTAATGATGTTGGGAGAGGGTCAGACAGGTACTCTGACATCCTTTGATCTCAAAAAATCTTGTCTTTTACTTCAACTACATTCTGGTGACAATAAAAATCTCAAAATTTCAATAGTAAAATTCAGAAGTGCTTTCTGGTTTGAATCTTAATGACTTTAGTAAGCTGCTTTGTTTTTAAAATGCATCCAAGTAACATTCAATGCTAAGTAATTAGTCATACCAATTTATAACAATCCATTGTCCAAAATATGTCAACAATGATATGTATTTTTTCCATAGAATCATTTGTTATAAAACTATATTGGCTTTTTAAGAACAAAAGAACCTGTAAAATATGTCTATCACTGCTGGAAAACTTATTTTGAGCTGTTCTGTGGACCATGAGTAGATTTTAAAATGTTCATGTTGATCCTTTGGGCTGGTTGATCTCAATCAAGGGAAAGGTTAGCAATGGCAAATTAAAAAATTTCATCCAACATCTAATGAAAAACTACAATGTGCAAACTATTCCAAATGGGTCAATTGTCCTTGGGGAATTGTAGATTAAAGTTGAGAAGGGTTGAAATGCCATACAGTGCACCTTGGATGCCTTTGTTATATTTGATGTGTGGTTGATAAAAGTACAGGCATTACACACTGGCAGGAGAGAGAGAGAGAGAGAGTGCACAAATATCCTGTTCTTCAGTCGTGTCTTTTCCCACTACATCGGCACCAACACAGCATAAGTCGACACCAGTGGAATTATGCAGCATCTGTTTAAAATGTCTGTAGGCAAAAAGATCTAGAGATGAAAATTATTCAATGTCTGTCACGACAGAAGTTGAATATTGTATGATATTGACGATACTATATGACAAAATAGTGAACAAAGCTGACACAAAAAAAATAATCTTAGTTTGTATATTAACCATTTTTCTACCCAGCACACATTCAATTGTTTGGTAAATAAGGTGGCATGACAGACACATAGATAATGTAAAGCAGAAGCTATTGGGAAAATTGAATCGAGACATTGGATGTGTTTGCTTGCAGTCTATCTCATTCCATTTATTTTGAATTTCCTCCTCTTGTGATTATTCAAGGTAATTACTACCGTTCTAGTTTGCCATTATTATAATAAAGTGAGATCTTCTAAGTCAGGGACAGCTGAAGAGCTACTATCAAACAGTGTTTTTATCAGGCTGCTATGAAATGTGCTAGAAAATTGCAAGGGAGCATCACATAGCAGGAGTATTAATTTCTCCTGAGCAATCCATCTGGGACAGTCAAAACCCAGCCTTTAATAAAAGCTTGAGCGGTCCTCTCCATTTAGATTCCAGTCTTTTGTTGTAATTTTGGTTCAACCATTGCGTATATTTTAACCAGGCTGCAATGAATGTGAAATCTTGTGTAAAATAATTCTGGGTGATTTGCTACAGAGAATGGCTGAAACAACGAAAAAGCTAATTTATTTAACGCTGCAAATATTGAAGGTTATTCATACAAGATAAATGGTTGCCAGATGGTAGGAGAAAAGTTAGGTGTTATAATCACAAACTCTGTTTAAAAAGATAAATTTGTGAAGGCAAGAGTGCAGTAATGTGTTGATGAGATTCAAGAGGGGAGCTTCAAACACCATCAGTGGGATGAACGAAAGTTGTTTCAATGGAATGAAAGGTGGTATACATGGGAAATATGGGGCAGCACGGTGGAGCAGTGGTAGAGTTGCTGCGTTACAGCGGCAGAGACTCGGGTTTGATTCTGACTACGGGTGCTGTCTGTACTGAGTTTGTATGTTCTCCCTGTAACCGCGTGGGTTTTTTCCCCGGGTGCTCGGGTTTCCTCCCACACTCCATCGCCGTACACGTTTGTAGGTTAATTGGCTTTGGTAAAATTGTAAATTGTCCCAAGTGTGTAGGATAGTGCTAGTGTATGGGTGATCGCTGTTTGGCCTGGACTCGGTGGGCCAAAAGGCCTGTTTCCACGCTGTATCTGTAAAGTCTAAAGTAAAGTGTAAAGCCTAAATAGAAATGGATCAATTAAAAGCCTTAAACTTAGACTTAGACTCAAGGTTGCAAAGACAACAAAAGCAGAACCACACATTTATATTATACCTATCATAACGTCAAGATATTGCAAAGTACGTACAAAGTTACTGTTGGTTTTTACAGTAAAATCGTGCAGACAGCAAGACAGTTTGAGGCCGGCCACTCAATGCGTAAACGCAAATGCGAATCTTGAATTAAAACAATTATCTTGATCAACCATCTTATCCTTCTGATTATGGTATGAAAGTGTGGCCAAAGACTCGTGATCAATACATTGTGCAATGAGATCATGCCATATATACCATAATTGCAAGCCAAAAAGAAGATTTAGAAGAAGCCAGTAAGGTGCATGAATACAGGTCAGCATTTGATTTTTGAATAGTGAAGATTAGAGGTGAGGGGGTTGGCCAGAACAATGAGAAAGTGCAGCATGGAGGCAAATAAATGGCACGCAGGACAGCTCCCTGATATGCAGTGTGCGATAAGCTATGAAGACTATAAAAATATGGGCCAAACATAGGCAAGTGGGACGAGTGTGGATGGGGCATCATTCTTGGCATGGATAAGATGGGCTGAAGGGCCTGTTTTGTTGCTATTTGACCCTATGACTAAAGACACTTAAAGCAATGGGGCAGAGTTTAGCTGGAAAGAGAAGGAGCTAGAATGGTTGAATGGTTCTGAGGTAGAATGGTTTTATTATTCCTTTTAAGCAATCATCATTTGAACTTCAAGATTTTTCTATGTACAATAAATCTACATTTTGATTTGATTTATTCTTCTTCTTATCGAGTCCACACACAAGATTAGTTGTTCACCCACATCTGAACACAACCCTACATACAATGGTGTCTGTCTTGTGCTTCTTGTGCGTGGTGGTGGAAAGATTGGCGAAAACAGGGCCACGACATGAACGCTCTTTCCTTGACCCCGTTTGATTTATTGAAAATGTATTTATGTGTGGGGGTAAATGGCTTTTATGAATTTATGAAACCTGGAACATGGTGACTACATATTCATAAGAGACCAGTTTAGAAGTGCATATAATAATAAGGTGCTACTAATATTTCCACTCTGTATTTAATCACAAAGTGGGGAAAAATATGACCGAATTAATGCTTCCCTGGAATATGTTCAGGATGGGTATGAAGTGAAACAGGATCAATTTGGATTCATAATAAAAAAAGACTATTCGAGTGAATTCGAGCACACAGCATGGTGCCCTTCGAGAGCAAATAGGTCATTTTGTTTAATGCATGGGTTCATCCCTGTTGCACAAAAATCTGGTCATGCTCATTACCAAGGAGTCATAGATTCAATGTTTTTCTCTCTTTTAATTAAAGAGACAAGAGTCTGGATCTCTTTGTAAGGCAATGAAATGTAATTAATGACGAAAAGCTGCCAAATCTTATTTTGTGTGCAAGAATGCAATTGTTTCTAAGGCAACAATTTTTAATTGCCAGTGGGTCTTCTGAACATCTGACATGTGTCAATGTTACATTATGCATGTGTTCTTATGGCATCAACCTCATTGTTGATGCCTGGTCATCTTGGTGGATATGGCTAAAATACATCATTAGATTTTCATCATCATCCATAGCTCATTTTAGGTTGATATTATAGGAATCAGTGACATATGAATGACTACAACAGTAAATTATTTTCAAATAAAGGAACAAATGTATTCTACAGTAGATTTAGACTCTAGAATTTGTCTTAAGGCTAGAGGAAGCTTCTGCATCTCCACATGATTTTATAGTGCAGAATGTTGATACTGATCTAATTACCAAGGCCATGAGAAAAAGAACGCAAAAACGAACCACGGAAATTAAAATGAAGAATTTACATACAAAATACGTAACAAACTCCGGTTGGTGTTTCTCAGCAACCATCAAGGATATGATGGTTGATCAGATTAGTTTTGCAGAGTACAGTAATGTTTCTCATGCAAGGTAAATGCTAAGTCAATAATGTATTAATAAAGGTAAAGGAGGCATATTGCAATGAGAGGTCATGAGGATTAGTGTTCAGGATTTGGTTGTGACTGGGAGATAGTCATCTTTCAGACAAAGACGGGGTATTAGAGTCGAGTCAATCTATGAGCTCCAAAGAGTTTTTGTGAAGTATGTAAGCCAATTTCTTGTTAACTGGATGGTGTGGACACTCCTTAAAGGGAAAAACATTTATTTTAAGTAACGAGGTGAGCTAATCAGAAATAAGATAGTGTTTGAGAACGCAAGATCATTGTTTTAAATTTAAGGTCAACACAGGACATAATATATAATAAGGGAGAGGTAATAAGGAAAAGATAAGTAATAAGGGATATATAAAGTAAATACTAGGCAGTTAAAACATTGCACATAATAAATTACATGTAACAATTGTTTAAATAAAATGCTGTAAAAGATGATTGCAGCTGGAGATACATAATATAGTTTACAATATACAGGCACATTAGCTCTGAATTCTTATCAGGCATGAAAATATTGTAGATTGGCGTGGAAGAGAACATTGGCAAGTGGAAAAAGTCTGGCAAACAAATCTGAATGTTAGGGTTTCTTTGATGTCCACAGAAATTAGCTTCAGGAATATTCAGTCTTTATTTATTAATTAATTTATTATTAATTGATTAATTATTAATAAATCCATTAATTCATTATTTTTTAAAGTTCTGTGTATTGGTGATATTAGGTAGAGGTTTTGCCTGTCCCTAATTGCCCTTGAGAAGGTGATGGTGAGCTGCTGACTTGCTCCAGCTCAAGTTCAAGTGGCTGAACTTGAACCACTGCAGCCCTTCTGGTAAAGGCATTTCCCCAGTACTTTCGGGATGGAGTTTCCGTACTTAGTAGTAGTTGGATCGACAGGCTGACTCACTGATGAGTGAGGAGTCAGAAAGTAAGTTCACCATTGTTGAATGGTTTATTGCATTGGGCATAAGCAATCATTTTCCTATTTAGTGTAAGGTCATGGGTGAGACACTTAGAATTTTCTTGGTCATTCATTAAGATCGTAGTCGTTTTTTCAGTACAACCTCTCAATTTCTAGATATTTATGAATCAAATTGTCATGGAAGCGTACTGAGGCTCCACAACCCCTCATGGATGCTGTATTGGATCAGAGCAAATGCCACAGAGTGGGGTGTTGGCCAGTACGGTGCTCTGCACGTTGAAATGCTTATGCTGAAAGGAGGAGACTAAAATATATGTTCCCGCTTCACTTGGCCCCCAGACTGGTGTGTGTCTCATGAGGAGGTTCAGGCTGTGAGCTTAAGGACAAGGATTCAAGCCTTTGCAAGCTAAACAATAAAAAGTCTATTATACTGAGGGCTCGCAGCTTCCTTAAACAATGTTATCAAACAATCTGCCTGCTTTAAAAATAAAATTAAATGTGTTTGGTTGAAAACATCATCACATCTGTATCGCTGTGTTTTGCACTCATGTCATTTTTATTACTGTCTTTTCTAAATGTTATGTGCAATTTAACGTCTTTGTGTGTTTGTCTGCGTGTGTGTGCCTGTGAAGATGCTGAAAGCAAGATTTTCATTGCACCTGTAACTCACTGTACCTGTGCATGTGACATATAAAGTCGACAACGAGCATGCTTGCCATCGAAAACTGAAAATTTTACCTTCCGACAATCTGAACAATGAAGAAAATTGAAGCAAATGAAAGAGAAGTAAAATAAACATTTTAAGAAGAAGTGTAAAATATTATAGGCATTGGAACAATGTTTTTCAGTTAATTTAGAGATACAACGCGGAAACAGGCCCTTTGACCCACGGAGTCCGCGGCGACCAGTGACCCCCACACACTTCCACTATCCGACACACACAAGGGACAATTTCAACTGTGTAATGACTCTGAGGGACATTGGACTTCCAACCAGTTGATAGAACAAAATAGTTTATACGGAAAAGAAGACGTGTAATGAATCTTTATTTTGTAACTATTGAAAGGGGAAGGGGTGATGCCTGGGTTAATAAGACACAGAGGAGATAGGTTATCTTTTATACCACAGTTAACACAGTTAGAAGGTTGAAATTTGATCACGCCACAGGCGATTTGGATCTCTGAGTTCACAGCATAGAATTGATTAGTGGAGCACAGAAATTAATGAGTTGTGGGTTAAGGGTACACAAAGATAACAGATAAAGCACAGACAATGGTATCTTTCACTGGTGGACGATAAGATTTTGTTGTGAATCACTGAGGCTGGTGCAACAAATAACTTTCGCTGATTCTAGAAACATTTAGTTGTATCCCTGTTAAAAAAAAGAGATACAAGCACTGCTGTGCATGGTATCATTTACAATACATCAGAATTTTGTTATATTGATTATCCTTGATAATATTACACTAGAAAGGAACAAAAGACTCAGATTCTCAAATGTCTGTGTTGAATCATCGTGTGCTTTAATTCAATTTGAAAAAAAAAAATATTGCTGGTTCTGGATGGAATTGGCTGAGCTGAGGATAAAGACCAGAGCCATTCCTCTTTTGACAGTACAGTTCATCCCCCAGGTTAAAAACGCCTGACTTATGAACAGCACATAGATATGAATAAGCGTTTAAACACCGGCAGGATGGATGGAATGGGGTGCACTGGTTGGCTACTGTGGGATTCCAAGATGTTTGTGTCAGGTGGGACCAGGGCATTTGCACGGCCTTCATCTCCATCTCCATCTCCACTCTGACCCCCCCCACCCCAAATCCCAAGCCACAACCATCGGTGGCTGGGTTGAGCTGAGCAGAGCTGGAGGCACTGAGCAGACTCTCTTCCTCAATCACCGAGTTAATGAAGCTGGTTGACGGCCACTCTTTCCACACTTGCTCTGTGTTTGGTCGCAGATAGTTCTGTGAACACAAGGAGCTGCTGATGCTGAAATCCTGTGTGGAACACAAAGTGCTGGTTTGTCTCAGCGGGTCAGGTAGCGTCTCTGGAAGATATAGATTGGTGGCAATTCGGGTTGGGATCCTCTTCCACACACTGCATTACTGTTTCTGTTCATTTCTGACTTGGATACTGTTCAGGTTATTACCATTTCTCAGGAATTGAACCCTGGAGAGGACCTGCAACTGTCAACATAATTGTCTTCTGATTATAATGGTAAAAATTATGCTAAGCATTTATTCAAATTTTACTTGGATGTGATGTTTTGTAAAAGGAATTAACTTTTACTTCTCTATCTATCCCTCCCCAACCCAAGTCGTATCAGCCTCTTGTTTTCACCCAACAAACAGCTAACAATTACCTGTTTCCTGCATCATTGTTACTTTTTTGCATATCTTTCATTAAATGTTCTTTATCTCATTACATCATCGTCTATATCTTTCCTTTCCCTTTTCCCTAACTAGCCTGAAGAAGAGTTTCTACCCAAAACATCACCCATTCCTTCTATCCAGAGATGCTGCCTGTCCCGCTAAGTTACTCCAGCTTTTTGTGTCTATCTTTGATTTAAACCAGCATCTGCAGTTCCTTCCTATACGTTGAGACCTGTCCTATTGCCACCTGTGATTGGAGAATCTTCTGGCTTTCATAGCAAGGCTAGCTCATGAACAACAGACACATGAAGAGTTACAACAAGAGTTGTAGGGAGTAAAAATCAGGTGCCTTTTGGGATTGAACAAATCATCAAAGAACGGTGGAAAGAAAATTTAAGCATTGATACAATTATTACTTATTGCATGCGAGGTATAAAAAGAAATGCAGAAGAAAATAACTTCAGTAGAAGTGATGTCAGATAAAAGACGACAGTCACAATTGAGTATCCACTGTGTGGTGACAAAGGCAAATCTGTTTTCTATTATGGATAGTTTATTTAAAATCCTTGCCATGCACAGAGTTTGCACTGTTTCCTAATAACCTTTTCAGTGGAGGGCTGGTGAAAGACTGAACAAAGTTCATGTGTGCTAAAATCCTAGCTTCTCTATGAAGTACTTCTGCGTGACGTCCTGTGAAAGAACATAAGTGGTCTCCATGGCAGATCTTGCAGAGCGTTAAATATTTAACATTGGTATCCATGGGAGACTTGCAGATTGTTTAGGTAAATTGAAGGAAAAATTTCTAGTAATTATTCAGTTCCCTTTCGCCCAGAGCTTGTTGCCGTCTTTGTTTTTTTTTTTGTTATGACGTTGAGGATTTTATTTCTGAATTCTATTTGATTGACCTCTGCATTGTGATGTAGAAATAATATTTAGATTAGTTTGGGTGAAGTAGACTTGGGTGTAATCGTGAGTAATGAAGCCAGCGCTCTTGTCAGCATTGGACAGCTGAATTTACTAGTGAAGTCTTGCACCTTCTGAGGAACAAATGCATCCAGTTTTCCTGGCTGCTGTTATTTAGATCCCTGGTCCATATCCACGGATTCACTGGGTGTCTGTGCTGTTAAAGAAATAATATAAAACATTACTCTGCATACTGCTAATTATAGTATCCCAAATTAGCTTTCAATGTTCAATATAGCACAAGAGTGGGAATTAAATCCATCTCGCCAATATTGTTTGGGCTCATTTTTCCTAATTTTCGAATTATTGCTTTGAATTGGAATGGAGTGGAATACTTTATTGTCACATGTGACAAGGCGCAGTGAAATTCTTTGCTTCGAAGATAGACACAAAAGCTGGAGTAACTCAGCGGGCCAAACAGCATCTCTGGAGAGAAGGAATGGGTGACGTTTCGGGTCGAGCAAATAATCATCACATAAACGGCTCTGACAAAGTCAGAAAGTATCCCACACCAGGTCCTCCTTTGATCACCTCACCCACCCCCCTTCCCCACGTCAGCTCCTCCCTTGTTCTACCTCCCCACCCCCCCCCCCCCCCCCCCCCACGCGGGGTCCTTTGTTCTTTCCACCCCACACGGGAGGGGGGATGGGGGATGGGGGGTGGGATTGAAAGACAAATCTCATGTCTATGGCTAATTACGTGGCTGATTTGATGTTACACCCTGCCCAAAATCCTAGTCTCCCTCACTGAACCATGATGGCAAAATGTATTTCCCTTGTTGCTGCTCCTTAAAGACAGAGGAATTGTCATTCTCAGTAGTTGTTAACAAGGTGTACAAACTCTGGTTTTACAATTACCACAGGAAAGTCCCAAAACAATCCCAAGAGAAATTAGATTTTATCGGATAAAAAAATGAAACCACAAACACATAATGCTGATGTCTGGATGTCAATGAGATCATTTGCATCTTACTGTAAATCGGTGTGAGTTTCATAACACGTAGAGTGTATGGCAGTAGCCATTCCCCCGTCATCACCTCCTCTTTGTTTATATTTGTGCTGTAGAACTGTACTTTTGGTAATGTCTGTGCAACAATGCGTTTCTACAGCCAGCACTGTTTTAGAAACACACAATGCATTCAAATGAAAGGATGCTCAATAAAATGTGTCAATGTTGATGGTAGATTCCTTGCAAACGTGAATCACTTAAATGCCTGATGTTTTCTCTTTGCTCTGATTGTCAGGGGTATAACTTGCTTTCATTAGGTTAGCAGCTTGTGAAGAACATCTGTTACGTGATTGAATTCCATCCCCATTGACTTGTCATGTGGTGTTGTTCACTCGAAACCTGGAGTCTTTGACCAGGTTTGGCTGTTGTGGCTGAATATTTAATGGCGATAGAATTACAATTGAAAATCAAAGGGAATTTTACATCAATATTTAGTGAGTTATTGAAAGTTGGCTATAGGTGTTGAAATAGAAAATATTGGTGTTTACTTACTTTGCATTTGACTGCAAGCTAAATGTTATTTCAAACATGATATTCCATCCAAGGACCATGCAGATTAACAATCAAACTGAATATCTGTGCCTTAGCCACTTGTTAGATGAATACTGATACAATATCAAAAAAGACAGAATACTGGAGTAACGCAGTGGCCAGGCACCATTTCAGAGAACGTAGATAGGTGATGTTTCAGGTGGGACCCATCTGATCTGCTTAGTTACTCCAGCATTTTATGGGTTTTTTTGGTCAATCAGCATCTGCAGTTCCTTGTGTCTCCAGCCTAAATTAAAACATTCCTTTCCAAGCCATATGGTTACAGGCATGAAATATTACTGAAACCGTACACTCTATGGTGAATGGAACATAATACTGTGATTAAGCTACCGCTAATTATGAGCATATGTGAGTTTATTGTCTGTTTTTTGATTTTAATGAACTGTGCGATCTGTTTGGAAAGTGTAAGCGTATTCTCATATTAGAAAGGTTAGGAACAGGCCCTTCGACCTGCAATGTCTGTGTTGAAAATGATGGCAAGACCAATGCTTATCTGCCTGAACATAATCCATAAACCTCCATTCCCTGCATATCCTTGTCCTTATCCAAAAGCCTCTTAAATAGCACTATTGTGCCTGCCTCCACCTCCACAACTGTAACTTACAGGTTCAGGAGCAGCTTCTTCCCCACAACCATCAGGTTTTATAGAGTGCTAAGTTTACTTGCCTGTTGTGCTGCTGCAAGTAAGAATTTCATTGTTCCATCTCTGGACAAATGACAATAAACCACTCTTGACCGATGTTCCAGGCAATCGCCAACCTTTCTGTAAACAAATCCTGCCCCGCACATCTCCTTTACGTTTTCCTCCTCTCACCTTAAAGCTATGCCCTCTAGTATTTGATTTTCCATCCTCAGAGAAAAGGTCTGGCACTCAACTCTATCTATGCCTCATAATGTTACATACTTCTATCAGGTCACCCCTCAACCTAAAGTTTAGAAAAGTGTACAAGGCAAACAAGGATGTACAGAACGAGTCAACAAAATCATGTATGTGTTATAGTGTGGGAAGAAATAATGCAATATGAAGAATTAATGGAAACTGGTGAAGAGAAAGACTTGTGTTATATTTTGCTGAGTGACATTCATGAAACAAGTAATCAAATTGTAGCCTAAGAACCTAAAGGATTTACAAGCTTTCACTCCAGATATGATAATCCTTATGGAAGTGTGTTTCTTTTGACTATAGCTCCTTTTGATTCTGGTAAAGACATAACGTCCACAGAATAACATTATTCAAGGCACCAGACAAGGTTTCTGCCGATGCCCCAGGTTATTCAAAATGCAAGCTCTGGAATCACAGTCTGCATTGGTGAAGCAAATGTTTAATCTGCCTGCCTGAAATATCTCTACTGAGTGACTCAAGCTTCCACGTCTAACAGTGGTATGGAGAACAAAGGAAAAGAAATGTGTGCAACCAAAATTATCCCTGATAATGATAGAATTCAAAAATTAAAAATATTACTTTAAAATAAGAATAGATCAAAACTTGTCAGAATACTGTTTTTTGTATTTATCTTTTAGGAACATTTAATTCACTAGTTGGGTACAAATTAAGATGATCACACTGCATTTAATTTTAAGTTTTGGTGTCAAAAGTCAAGGATACATTTTCTCCTTTATTTTTTACAGTATTACATTGAGATTTCAATCATTCTGGAGTATTCAAACACTAGATTTACGAGAAAGTGTAAGCCTTTATTTTGATAAATCCTGTAATCTTTTTCTTTCCTGCTTAGGTAATTAAGTGAGTTTTTAATTTGACGGGGAAAAAATCCTGTTCAAGTTAAAGAAGCTTTCCTGTGATATTAATGATGAGTGATGTAGTTCTTCACTACAATTTCTCCAGAATACACAGTCTTATGCCGATCAGAATTACATGCAACAGTCAACATGGTATTTTACTAGTACATCATTATGCTTAAACAACATTCTCCACCTTCTATTCCACTGAATGGTCTAATTGATTAGAAGTGATTAGAAGTCTTCAAATTTACTGAGGTCTGTTTTTGCCATTTTTAGCATGTACCCACGACCCATGTTCTCTTTATGATTGTGTCAATTGTACTCCCTATGTATTTGATTTATTTCCTTTCAGGGTTAAAAAGCCCACATATCTATTGACTTTTAAACAGATTTAGTATTCTGGTTGGCAGCTTCACCTCCCCGATGTCTTCTTGTTTTGAATGTCTTTATGCCTTAGTGAACAGAATTGTATGGAAAACCCAAGATGCTTTCTGATAAAAGTGATTGCACTTGAGGGATGACTTTCTGGTTCAGTCTTTTCCCTCGTTCTTTTTGAAGCCTGTTGTATATTGATCTCAGTGGACTAATGAGTAGACATAGTTTTGTACTACTTCACATTATTTTGCACATTTGCTTGTGATAGAATTGGACCATTTGGGCTCACTAAGTGTATGTCAGCTCTCTTAGCAGCCCATCACTTATATTTTAGTTTAGTTTAGCTTAGAGATACAGCAAGGAAACAGACCCTTCAGCTCTCTGAGCCACACTGATCAGCAATCCCTGCACATTAACACTACGCAACACACACTCGGGGCAATTTTACATTTATACAATTATATCAAGCCAATTAACCTACAAACCTGTACCTCTTTGGAGTGTGGGAGGAAACCGAAGATCTCTGAGAAAACCCACACAGGTCATGGGGTGAACATACAAACTCCCAACAGACAGCACATGTAGTCAGGATCGAACCTGGGTCTCTGACGCTGTAAGGCAGCAACTCTACCGCTACGCCACTGTGCTGTGGTGGTAGGCAAACTATACTGATACCTTTAGATCTACTTGCTGCATAATGAGGGAACATTTGGCCCATAAAGGACCTGTGATTCTTCAACAAGGATCCGCAAAGGGGAATGCTCATCTATGGCTTAGCAAGGATGCACAGAGTGCTCTCGAAACTCTGCGGTGACCTCCAGTAGTGGAAATAGGCAGTAAGTTCCAATCTGCTAGGAAGTGAAAGCCTGCCCTTAATCAAGCTCAGGGTCTTCTGCTAGCTCCCTGACTAATGTGAAGAACATTCAAATTATCAAATGATGTTCATGTGTGAGTTGCTACAAAATGAACTGCCACACTGGCCCTGTGCTCGGTTATGAATGAGCATACTGGCCATGTGCTCGGTTATTTTAGTGCACATTTTTTCAGCATAATCTTCTTGGCGATTTAATGTTGTGGGAATTAAAAATTGCTGATAAACTATTAGATTAGGTTATCATTATCTGAAAAATTAAGCTTTTGTTTTAATTAATGTATGCATTTTTCTAATTAGTAAAGAGAAAGATGTCTATGTTGTAAAACGTTGTGGAGTACAAATTAAATTTGTGCTGTGCACAAGACATGAAATGTAATTGGGACCTCGGTTGGGAAACAGTTTCCGTGTTCAGTGCCATGCCACCTACACTTAAAAAGATAATCTCCCATAAAAGATGGGAGCTTTTAAAGGGACAGTTTTCACTGAGAGCTTGTGCATCAACTGCTGGGGTTGATTTGTGGCAGATTTGACGTAGAAGTGCATGCAGTGGTGAAAATGGGCCAGTTTGATGGATATTCTGTTGGGAAAGTATCTGAAGCTATGTTTGTGATGTGATATGACCAAACCAGTGAGAAACGTGTGTGACAAATGCCAGCAAGAAATATAAAATCCTGTCACCCTCGTTGCTGGTCAGAGATGGGTGTATGTATCATTGTTTCAGGCACACAAATAGGACGGAGTTATTGGAAATAGGTGTCCAGGGCAAGCAGCAAATGGTCGGGTTCTCTCCCTCCAAAATGGGAATGACTGCAATATTGGGGTAACTAGCTCCCTTCTGAAATCCACTGGCTATCTTTGCTAATATCCTCCTACTGGTGACTCAGACAAGGACGGGTCATTTACCCTATGGTCACGCAGGTTTCCTTGCTGGCATTAAGACCTGTTAAATCATATTAAAAGCAGTAGAGTTGCTGCCTTACTGTGCCAGAGAACCGGGTTCGATCTTGACTAAGGTTGCTATCTCTATGCAGTTTGCACTCTTCCCCCCATGACTGCATGGGTTTTCTCCCAATGCTCCGGTTTCCTCCCACATTCCAACGACGTGCAAGTTTGTATTTAATTGGGGCCTGTGGATAGAACTAGCATACGGGTGACCGCTGGCTGCCGTGGAGTCAGTGGGCCGATAGGTCTGTTACCATGCTGTATCTCTTAACTAAACTAATGTATTTAAGACCTGTATAAAGCATGTAGACACACACAACTGTTGCAGCGCAATATGAAAAAATGCACGTTGCCTGCCAATTGCCTCAAATTCCAGACACAATGGCCTGATGTACAAACACCCCAACAGTTCATTGGTCATGTTTGGAAATGCAGATTACATTTAGTAATTGACTTTGAACTTCAACACTATTTTGTGATGTATGGAAACCATTCCCAGTTCAACAGTGTATTTAGCCATTCACAGATTATGACTAAAATGTGTCATGGGCCAAGGTGTTACATGAAAAGACACATTGTGACCCAGACAATTGTTTTAAAGTGAACAAGAGTTCCTTACTAAATCAATTGGGATCATATTTTGCTGAGAATTTTAAATGAGAATTTTTTCAATCAGTTACTGACTGACAGAAGTTGTTGGTCTTTTAAATCATTGTAGCATGCTGAGCCATTAACAGTGTATTCCAAAGATTCTCATGAAATATTAATACTGGTGTGATTGATTTGCTTTAACATTTTAACATGGGGAGCTGTGCAAGTGAATACTGAACAGCTGTGACGATGCATTCTGTAAAGAAAGGTTAAAACGTACCATTATCAATTTGCCGCTTGAAATTTGTTGCAATGTGCACACATTGTATGGACAAATTACACGATTACGTTATTATCAGTGCATTTTTTATTTGAATGAAAATCACCTGCTGGTGACAATGTATCCTATTCTTCATTTTCAACCCCTGCAAATCTGCACTTTCTCCTAAATCTTTTCTTTAGCTGATCGGTAGACAATATACAGTATGTAAATGGCCATTAATGTCAAGCGTATGCATTCACCACGAGGCAGGAAGAAACAGCTTAGTGCTGATCGCCTATTCACTTGCTTCTCTTCCATAGGAGCAAATTAGTTTCTCCTTGTTCCATTGCCATGTACTGCTGACTTTGAGAACTAATTTTATATTCTGCCGCCTTTCAGTTTACCTGTACACAGTGCTGCTAAATAACCCAATATGAGCATTATCAGGTAATGAATAGGTTACATTTAGACAGACAGCTTTACTAATACTTTGTAAACTTGTTTGGGTCACAGATTTTTAAGTGTTTTTTTATTAAGCTTTCCATTTATAATGAAATTATTAATATCACAAATCTTTTTGAATTACTCTCTGATTTTTACGTATTTTTCAACTAGTCATGGTCTATAATATATCCCAAAATGAAAGTATTTCCTTATCCAACTTAAGGAAACACTGAACACCATCATAATTAAAGATTTCCATGCCTGAGGCTATAATAACGTCCTTAATGCTACCTACGATTAATTTCCCTCACTCCTGACTTCAAAATTGTGCAGCTTAGAATATTGTGTTGCACGTCTGGATTTGTGTGTCATATATTTCCAACATAACCATACAATGCCCTCCCACTCTAATTAATTTCTCTAGTTCTCTACCTTATTGCAGTTCCTTTGCATAATTGAACGAGTACACTACAATCTTGACCCATTCATACTTCATAATGCAACTTTATTGTTCTTATTTTCATATTCTATGGAATCCACTCGAGAAAATGTCATATCTTCCTCTTATTATGTTAAACATACTTTTTAAATTTCTGTGCTGCTTAATTCTTAAACGGCCGTTTCAATCAATCAATCAATCAATCAATCAGATTTATTCATCACATACACGTTAAAGTGCAGTGAAATGAATTTGCCAGCAGCGGTACAATAAAAAAAGAACACACAATACACAATAAAAACTTAACACAAACATCCACCACAGCATTCTTCACTGTGGTGGAAGGCACAAAGTATAGTCAGTCCTCCTCCATTTTGCCCCAAGGTCAGGTCCATAACCTCCTCAGTTGCCGCTGCGGGCGGCCAGATGTACAGGCCCTCTCGTCTGGAAGGTAAGTCCCAAATCGGTGCTTCCCTACCGGAGACCGTGGCTTCAGGAAGACGCAGGCCACAGTCCAGCAGTCGGAGCTCTTCTCCAGGGACTCCCGGCGAGGGATCCTTCCCCCATACATAACCTTTGCAATAAGATTTAGCTTTAATCCTCCTGCAATTGTATTTATTGACATTAATAGAAATGTAAAGTCAAGCCTTATTAGAGTCATGGAGTCAAAGAGTGATACAGTATGGTAACAGGCCCTTCCGCTAAACTTGCCCACACCGGCCAACATGTCCCAGCTACACTGGTCCCACCTGCCTGCGCTTGGTCCATATCCCTCCAAAGCTGTCCTATCCATGTACCTGTCTAATTGTTTCTTAAACATTGGGATTATCCCAGCCTCAACTACCTCATCTGGCAGCAGGTTCCATACACCCACCGCCCTTTGTGTGAAAAAGTTACCCCTCAGATTCCTATTAAATCTTTTCCCATTCACCTTGAACCTATGTCCTCTGGTCCTCGATTCCTCTAATCTGGGCAAGAGACTCTGTGCATCTACCTGATCTATTCCTCTCATGATTTTGTACACCTCTATAAGATCACCACTCATCCTCCTGCACTCCAAGGAATAGAGACCCAGCCAACTCAACCTCTCCTTGTAGCTCACACCCTTTAGTCCTGGCAGCATCCTCGTAAATCTTCTCTGAACCCATTCAAGCTGTACAACGTCTTTCCCAGAACTGAACACAATATTCTAAATGCGGTCTCACCAATGTCTTATACAAATGCAACATGACCTTGCAACTTCTATACTCTATACTCTGACTGATGAAGGCCAATGTGCCAAAAGCCTTTATGACCACCTTATCTACCTGCGACTCGACCTTCAAGGAACATGCACCTGCACTCCGAGACCCCTCTGCTCTACAATACTCCCCAGAGGCCTACCATTCACTGCGTAGCTCCTGCCCTTGTTAGATGTCCCAAAATGCAACACCTCACACTTCTCTGTATTAAATTCCATCGACCATTCCTCAGCCCACCTGGCCATTCGATCCAGATCCTGCTCCAATCTTTCGCAACCATCTTCACTTTCTGCAAAACCACCCACTTTTGTATCATCGACAAACTGGCTAATCTTGCCTTGTATGTTTTCATCCAAATCATTAATGCAGATGACAAACAGTAATGGGCCCAGCACCGAACCCTGAGGCACACCACTAGTCACAGGCCTCCAGCCTGAGAAGCTACCTTCTGCCATCACCCTCTGCTTCCTTTCATGGAGCCAATTTGCTATCCATTCAGCTATCTCTCCTTGGATCCCATACGATCTAACTTTCTAGAGCAGCCTACCATGCGGAACCTTGTCTAATGCCTTACTGAAATCCATGTGTACAACATCTACAGCTCTGCCCTCATCGACCTTTTTGGTCACATCTTCAAAAAAACTTAATTAGATTTGTGAGACATGACCTCCCACGTACCAAACCATGCTGACTATCCTTAATCAAACCTTGCCCATACAAATGTCTGTATAACCTATCCCTCAGAATATTCTCGAGTAACTTTCCAACAGCAGATGTTAAGTTCACCAGCCTATAATTCCCAGCATTTTCCCTGCAGCCCTTCTTGAAAAAAGGCACAACATTTGCCACCCTCCAGTCTTCCAGCACCTCTCCTGCATTTAAGGTCGACTAGTAAATTTCAACCAGGGCACCCGCAATTTCCTCATTGGCTTCCCACAATGTCCTCGGATATATCTGATCAGGCCCTGGAGATTTGTCCACCTACAAACACGACAGTACCTTCAGTACTTCTTTGATGGTAACACTGACTGCTCTCAAGACATGTGTAGAAAAGAACTGCAGATGCTGGTTTAAATTGAAAGTAGACACAAAATCCTGGAGTAACTCAGTGGGACAGGCAGCATCTCTGGAGAGATGGAATGGGTGACGTTTCGGGTCAAGAAAAAGGGTCTAAAGAAGGGTCTCGACCCGAAACATCACCCATTCCTTCTTTCCAGAGATGCTGCTTTTCCCGCTCAGTTACTCCTGCTCTGAAGACACTTCCTGTGACTGCCCCGTTCCTCCATCCTGTTGTCTTTCTCCTCGGTAAATGCAGAGGAGAAATAATCACAGAGGTGACGGCTTTGATTCTTGAGAGGTCCCACTCTCTCTCTAGTTACCTTTTTCTTCCTTATGTATTTATAAAATATTTATGCTACCCGCCAGAGCTACCTCCTGGCCCCGTTTTGTCCTTCAGATCTCCTTTTTCAGTTTACTGCTTAGTTCCCGAAACTCCTCCAGGGATGCACTTGATCCCAGCTGCCTATACCTGCCCCATACATCGATCTTGTTTTTGACCAATGTCTCAAGTTCCCTCGTCAGCCAAGCTTCCTTACGTTTGCCTGCTTTGCCATTCACTCTCACGGGGACATACGTATCCTGAGCTGTTTTCAGAGCGCATTTAAAAACATCCCACTTGGCCGATGTTCCTTGCCCCTCAAATAACCTGCTCCATTCAACTCTCCATTCATGACCTTCTCTCATGCCCTCAAAGTTGGTCCTGCCCCAGTTGAGCATGTTAGCGCGTGGGCCCTCTCTGTCCATATCCATAACTATCTTAAACTTAATCCAAATGTGGTCACTAGTCCCAACAGGCTCCTCCACAAACACTTCATTAACCCGTCCCTTTTGTAGAGGTCACCCCTGCCCCAGAAGAGATCCCAGTGGTCCAGATATCTAAATCCCTTCCCCCTGCACCAACTGCTTAGCCACACAATCATTTCCCCTATTTCCCTGTTCTTACCTTCACTTGCATGAGCTACAGGAAGCAATCCTGAGACCTCTACCCTGGAGGTTGTGCTTTTTTGTCTGTTACCTAATTCCCTAAACTCGTTTTGCAGAACCTCCTTCCTCTTCCAACCTATATTGTTTGTGCCAACATGCGCAACAACCTCCGGCTGCTCCCCCTCCCTCTCGAGGATGCCGTGTAGCCATTTTGAGATGTCCTGGACCATGACATCAGAGAGGCAGCACACTATCCTGGAGTCCCGCCTGTTTCCATTTAATCTCTTGCCCGCACATCTGACTATCGAGTCGCCCGCCACTATGGCTCTGCCTGATGTCACTCTTCCCTGTTGAGCCTGAGTCACAGTTGAGTCACAGCCCTGGCTGCCACTCACGGAGCTCCCAAGAAGGTGTACCGGTTCTCAATAGGTACAGCCACCAGGGTCTCCTGAACTCCATGTTTACTTCTTGTACTCGTTGTCACCCACCTTCGTTCTTCTTGTATCCTCGGTGGTATGACAACCTTACTGTATGTCCTGTCCAGGAAACTCTCGTTTTCCCAGATGGTCCTGAGGTCATCAAGCTGCTGCTCCAGTTCCCCAACATGGTCCTTCAGGAGCAGCTGCTGGACACAATTTCCGCAGGTGTAGTTGTCAGAGGCACCAGCAGTGACCCTGATAGGCTGTGGGCCGAGGAGCTTTTTCGTTGAAGTTCGTGACCCAACTCACGGAACTACCTGAAGTTTTAAAAATATTATATAAATCATACCTGAAACTCGTCAAGACCAAAACCTGCACATTTTTTTAAATATGAGAAAAACTTCCAATTTCCTGAGTAGTAATTGTCCAATCAATGCACATATGACACTGAGGTTGGATGCAAATTGACCAATCCGGCGGTTTGATGGTGAGAGTTGGGCCGGGCCCCTTGTGGGTGGTGAGAGTGGCCGGATGGCAGGTGGGTGCTGCGAGTGGTCGGTCAGGCTGCGGTGTTGCAGCGAGCGTGCGGGCGGTCTGACGAAGCGGGCGCTGTGGTGCTGAAGGCGGCTCAGGCGGCATGCAGGGCAGTGCTACTCCCCACCATCATCACCACGATGATCCAGAAGGGCATGCTGGCCGAGGTGGACGCACTGCGGGGCCACACCTACGGAGCCCGCTGCCAGTCCCAAAGCGGCTCCAGCTCCAGCTCCAGCCATGGGCAGCACTGGAAGGGGGGTGAGTTAGGGTTAGGGTTAGGCTTTTTTCCAGTCAGTGGAAGATGCCTTTGCCTTCCCTCAGCCTGGCACTGCCCCAGTCCCACTATGGCTGTGACCCCCCACTCTGCACACTGGCAGTCAGTGGGGTTCAGTAAACGGGGGAACCCAGAAGAACTGCTCTCACCCATTAATTAGGTTGGATCATGAGCCGGACCTCTGCGGCAGTCTCATTCAAAAAACACTCACAATTATATTAATTATATGATTTTTATATAATATAATTATACATAATTAAATATAATTACAGTCATATTCATGTCATATATATATATATATATATATATATATATATGACATGAATATATATATATATGGTATAATAATATATGGTTTAAATAGACTGCAACACGGAAATAGGCTTCCCATGGTGTAATATGGGCAATGGACACTAGATAGCACTTACTTTTTCAATCTCATTTTCTAATTAGTTTAATTAATTAATGAGCAACCTTTAACATAATGAGTTATGACTTCCTTCTCAATTATATTTTATCTAAATCTGTGCAAAGTTTCATGTAGTTCTGAGACCTGGGTCACGAAAGGTGATATCTCGATGCTCAGCCCACAGCCTATGACTTCCCACATCCTGCAAGAGAGACACTGTAACAACCTCCCTGCCATTACTTCAGTAGACAAATCACAGTTGGACACACTCACAGAGCTGAGTGAAACCTATTCTCTTCTCCGCTGCTGAAAGCATCCTTCAATAAGATTATTTCAAATCCTCCAAACATTCAGGAAAGTAGCAGCCTTTCTTGCAGTCTGCTGAATTATGTGGGTTATAATTTTCCCATATATTTCACTTGAATGATCTCTAATTATGTCATTAACTGATATATAACTAACCCAGGAGCGTAATAGATATGCATCCAGTTCAAGATGATTCTCCGGGGTTTTCCAGACTTTTTCCTAAGGTAGGGGGTTCTGCAACTGGAGGGAATAGTTCATGGTGAGAGGGGAGACCTCGGGGGAAACTTTTTCACTCGAAGGATAATCGGTACCTTGAATGAGCTGACATAGGAAGCTATAGGAGCATTTAGAATGACAACTTTTCAAAAATATTTGGGCAGATGTGTGGATCTAAAAAAGGTTTTAGGGGGCTATAGACTAAAATGTAAACAAATGGGACTATCTCAGTATCCCAACTCAGTTGGTCAAGGACAAAGTGGGCCAAATGGCCTGTTTCAGTGGCTCTATAACTCTATGTTGATTTAGATATGTATTTTGAATCCCACCATGGTAGTTGTGGAATTTAAATAAACAAATACATCTAGAATTAAAACCAGACTCAGAAAAGGTAACCGCAGAAATCTGGATTATTGTAAAATAAAGAGATGTACCATCATGACTTGCTAATGTGGTTTACTCTTAATTGTCTCCTGGGTTCATGGACTTTGCACCATGACGGAATAACTAAATAAAACAAATCTCTACTAGTTGGCCCGATAATAAAGTTGGGACAATTGATAGTCTTTATCTGTTTTTATAATGAGTAATCCTTCCCATTGTTAATTATTGTAACAAAAACAAGGCTTTTAAATTACTGAATGGCCTTTTCCATTTGTCCACCGATAATTCTTGTGTGAAATTTTGATTGTTGGATTACCCGACCTTCCTTGAAAATCTGTGTTGTTCACCTCGTCCATTCCCAGAACAGCTCCTCGGGCTTTTTGATTGCAAGATTCTTAATAGGAGTTGCCTGCTCAAACTGATCCTGTGAAGATTTGTGTCTCTGCTATTGACAACCTTGTGCACTTTAACACAAGTTTTTTAGGCAACTCGACCAATTGCTTTAGGGCTTAGTCGATAACTAAACCCAAACAAATTCTCCAAACTAGCCCTTTGAACGGAATAGAAAAAGTTGTAGAAAGTTGTCCAATCCTATTTTTCTTGTAGACTAGAAGTCTTCTTTGCTCTTCCTCACCCATCGTAACAATGTCCCGGATTTTCCAGTCAGCAGCAAAGGAACTTGACGAAGGCTATCCTGAAAAAATTAGGGGATTGCAGACTATAAATTTCGCCTGTTGAGTGATCACTTTAAGTTTAACGCCATTTATTGTGGAACTGAAGTGTCCAGTGAAAAGGTTTACTGTTGCGTTCGTCAGATTGTAGTATAACCACAAATGACAAGTCTGGAAATAAAGACATGACATCCACTTCGCAGTGATATGATTTAGAAATGTTTGACATTTGAATGCATTTTAAGGAGAATGGGGTGATTTTTTATTATTTTACGAATCATTTAATATTTAAGTGTTCTGAAACTGCACACTCATAAAAATAGACTTTAGTAGTTGAGAGATTGGTCAACCATATTTATGACTCCGAATGTTTAGTTGACGTGACTAATGGGGCATAGAAGTTTGAAACTTCTAACAAACAATGAATCTGATGTAGCGGAGGCAGTTTGGGCACTTTGGATGTTCATTTTCTGACAGATTTTCATGTGATATAAATTCACGTATTTGTAGTTTGAAGCCGTGTCCCGACACAAAATGTGGCCTATCCATGCCCTCCAGAGATGCTGCCTGACCCGCTGAGATATTAAACCTCTTTGTGTTTTGCTGAAGATTGCAGCATCTGCACTTGTGTTTCAATTTTACTGCCCCATTGCGGAATCTCCTCAGTATGCCCACCTCGAGTTCCTCTCCTGTCTATGATGGGAGTTTTGTGATACTTGCTCTAACTGCTCCCCCTTTGTAATTCCTGCTTTTCAACCATATTCTGACCCATAACCGCAACCACGATCATGTATGTTTCCGCGGCACTTGCCTGCATCACAATCTTGTGACTTGTGGCTTCCAACTCCAAATCCAGGCTTCCCAGTTCAGACCCGACCTGGATCTAAGGTATCCACCACTTCCAGCAACAGTTCTCCCTCCATGCATTCTCCACCATGCGCTGGTACTGGCTGGCTCTCCCTCAATCTCTGCAAAAACTACGGGTCTCACTCACTCAGAAATGCCATGGACACCAACTCCACTTCATCATCCTCTGGATCCACGCCTTTAGTCGATACTTCATCACCTACCTGACTTCCACGAAGGACCGTATCAGTCTGAAGAAGGGTCCCAACCCCAAATATCATCTCTTCATGTCCGCAGAGATACTGCCTAAGCTGCTGAGTTACTCTTTTACTCATATTTGTAGTGCAAGTCACAGCAGCTGCCATATTGAACAGAGTGCCAATGAATGCATTATTGTCATACACAGTTTTGAAATTAGCAGACCTTAACGTTACGGAGCTTCATGGCCTTGACTTGATATTGTACGTGGGGCCCCACTTGTGACCTCTCTGCCTGTACTTAGAGTATTGTGCAGACAGGAACTGCAGATGATGGTATATTCTGAAGCTGGTCACACTGTCCTGGAGTAACTCAACGGGTCAGGCAGCATCTCTTCCCCAGCCAACAATGGGCCATTATGGGCTCTACCCTTCCTTGGTCATCTGTTGCTGGCCCTGCTTTGTTCTGGCCTTTTCCAGTTCTCTCACCTCTACTTTTAGTCTGAAGCAGGGTCCTGCCCCAAAATGTCACCCGTCCTTTTCCTCCAGAGATGCTGCTTGACCCGCTGAGTTGCTCCAGCACTTTGTTGCTATCTTAAGAGTTCAGTTTTGGTCATCCTGTTATATGAAAGATTCCAATACGCTGGAAAGAGTACAGTTAAAATTTATAAGAAAGTTGGCAGTACTCGAGGGCCTGAGCTATCGGGAGAAGTTGGGCAGGCTAGCACATTATTCCCTGGGGTGCAGGAGGCTGAGGGGTAATCTTATCGATGCACAAGGGGCCTAGATAAGTGTAATGTGCCATATTTTTCCCAGGGTTGAGGGACCTGAAGGGATTTTTCTTTTTGCACAGATGGTAGATTTATGGAACGAGCTGAAGTCGTTGAGGCAGTTGCAATAACAACACTTGAAAGGCATTTGGACAGGTACATGGATAGGAAAGGCTTGGAGGGATATGGGACCAGACTGGATGGACATCTTGGTTGGCAAGATAAATTGGGCCAAGGGGCTTGTTTTTGTGTTGTGTAACTATATGTGTATATAAAGCATGAAAGGAAAGAGCATCCATTGTACCGTATGGATATGGCTAGCCATAGAAAATGTTTGACGTTTGTTTGTAAAACTATGAAAGGAGTAGTGTGTGCTTTCCAGATACATAGCTTTCACAGATTTTGAAGCTCCTCTCAGATAGCTGAGCAGCAGACTTTTGGCAGACGTTTTCACTTGATTCTTGCCCTGTAAGCTACTGTGCAAGACTTGTTTCAGCAACGATATTTGTGTGTAAGCCACTCAAATTACATTTCAAACCACTTTCTGATTATTTATGGGGACCTTATTGTGATATGTGGTTTGTTGAATGAATCCAGGTTTGACTAGTAATGTAATTGGCAACCAAAAAAAGCTTTATGTGAAATAACTAAGTATGTTGTTTTTAGTTGAATTTTAATTTACTCTTATAATGTTAACATAATTTCATTGTTATCCTCGGGAATTTTACTCTTAAGATAGGTCAGGATTTCCATACACTGTCTAAAAATTAATTGGAGACTTTTTTATTGATTGAAGATGAAAAATAGGTTATTATTTCATGCTGTTTCCAGTACTTTGGATTTTGTCTCAACAATATAACTCTTTTAATCTTATTGCCGGAGTTCACTGCTGAAACAGCTGATGCTATTGAATCTGAATCACAATGAAGCTTTGGCTGAAAGACTTGGGAGATGAAGTGGAGTGGGCAGCCACCTTGCCAAGTCGCCACGATTGACATATTTTTGTTCACCACTACAGATGTATTCCACCCTGGGCAGAGCAGAACTTGTGACAAGCAAATGGGCATAATGGATTTGGTCAGGAGCCCAATGACAATGTGCACAGGCAAGAAAAGAGCATAATCTGGTTTGCTAACCATTTGACCTTCTTTATTTCCTGCCCTAATTACTCCAATGGTATTTTGCACTTCCTGTTCATTCTCTTTGTGCTGCATGCCATATTAAACCACCCACATCCTGATTCTGGAGCTTAATTTTATTGGCCTCGACATTTATTCTATTCTTTGCGGCTTTAAACATTTTTTTCCCAGTGTACAGGTTTCAGTTTGTTCATGGTAATAGGCATTATTCTTGTGCTGTCTTTGAACAATTAGATCCAAGCAGAAAGCCAAGTCTTGGTTCTCCGTAGATGATATGTTCTGCATCTAATGCATTACCCGCCAGCAGAAAACAGTGCAAGTCTTCCATCAACCATGTCATTTCACATGTGTTTTCAATTTTCTTGCATTGAATTTATTTGTTTTATTGTTCATTTCATCTACTCCAAATTATAACCAATTATGAGATGAAGATATTTTATTGTGATTAAAATTGTCTTAACATTTTAATGAACTCTGCTAAAAATAACTAGATGCTCAGTAAGGCATGAGAATTGAGCTTGGAGTCTGTTGCACTTGTTACGGTAAGGAGGTGCGCATCCTTCTCCTCCAAGGCGACAAGTTCAATAACCTCTACATAAGTGAATGGGTCGCTGCCACATTAAAGGTGGAAAGAATGAAGCTTTGGGGTAATTAGCCAGTTAAAGGACCGCCCTAGAGTTTTGGCATGGAAACGTAACAAAATCTTCTTTACACTTGATCGTGGAACCACTCTTGAAAGGTGTTAATCGTGTTTTGTACAGCTCACGTGTGTAGGTATGGCTTTAATCCACGCTCCTTGAGCTGCATTATTGGCTATTTGTGACAATATATGGCACCATCTTGGGCAGCTGCCTTTAGTGACTGCGTCAAGTGTAATTTAGGAAGTTTTCATGACCTTTAAGGGCACAATCATAATATAACTGCAGTTACAGTTCAGGCAGGCAGAGCAACATTTTAGTAAAAGTTGAGTCTGGTTCAACTTGAACATCTACTTATGTTTTATGAATAAACAATGTACCAGAGGTTCCATTATAACAGTTAAGAATTTAAATATTTAGAACGTGGAACATGCTTAGTTTAAAAAAGTGAGATGAAATAAGCTTTAAACAGATCTCTGACGCAGAGAGTTTTTTTGATCAGATTTGACACCACACATCTCTTCTCCCACGTAATCTCACCGAGCTCCAGAAATAAATTGGTGCCAAAAAGAAAATGTTCTGCGAAGGTCCTTTCTTGACCCAAAAAATTGCGTATGTGCCATAAAATCAGAGAGGGATACAGCACAGAATAGTAAGATTAAACGAGAACTTACCAGTTTGAAGTTTGATCTTTATTTTATGAGGTGTTACGATGAGGGATTACGTGAAGACCCCGCCAGCACGCATGCGCGACATTCTTCAAAGCAATGGTGTGAAATCACAGAACAAACAGTCACAATGACTGACATAGTAAGAGAAAAAGAGAACTTTCATACCAGGTGATCTTTATAATAGAGGGTCGGGAGCGGAGGGCACGTAATCCCTCATCGTAACACCTCATAAAATAAAGATCAAACTTCAAACTGGTAAGTTCTCGTTTAATCTTACTATTTTACTTCGGAGTCAGTGACTACGTGAAGATTTCAAAGCTCTGTGATTTCATGCCCTGGAAGCTCCATGCTCACACACCGCTAAAGCTGGGATAAGAGGATGGACGTGATTCAGACAAGACACTGGCTGAAAAACAAAACAGGTATTTATTCATACCAAACACAATATTGTGTCCCATAAGGGTTATTTATCTGGCAGCACTTAAAATCCTCCCTGCATAATTGCCAGGGGAGGTCACGGGTTTGTTGTAAAAGCGGTGGAAGGTTTTCTCATTGTTCAAACCCGCTGTGGCCAGGATGTGATCCAGTGATACCTCCATCCTTCTAGCCGCCGAGGTGGATGCTGCCCTGGTGGAGTGAGATTTATACACATTAGTATCCACCCCCGCCGCATCCAGTACCACCCTTAACCATCTGGAAATGGTTTGCACCGTGACCCTGAGGCTTCTTGTGACTGACAAGCAAAGGTGTTTCCGTGCCTCTTAGATCTTTAGTGACTGAAATGTATCGCAGAATCAATGTAACGATACAAAGACGGGTGTCCGCTGGGTAAGCCAGGAACTCCAACGTATGTCCAGACACTCCGGGTCGATCTTGCTTCAATAGTCCCTGCACCTGGAATGTGATCTTCCCACTGGTAATTGCCATGGCATCCAGACTGAGTTTGTGCAGGGACTGGACCCGTTGCGCCGTGATCAGTGCCATAATCATGACCATTTTGTAGGTTAATTTGGCCAAAGGGAGTCCCGTGTTCGGTGTCCATCCTCTCAGCATCGTCAATACCGTGCTGATGTCCCAGGTATGGCTATATCTGGGCCTGGGGGGATTGGAATTAAATATTCCCCTCATAAATTTGGATACTAGGGGATGTGACCCAATTCCCAATTGGTCACTCCCCTTGCCCAAGTAAGACGATAGGGCACTCCTGGCACAGTTAATGGCGCTGTAGCTTAGACCCTCATCGTAATGAAGGGTAGCCAGAAACTCCAGCACTTCCGTGATGGTGGCGGTTTCGTATGTTGTTTTGGTAGTCACGCAGAATCCTTCCCATTTCCTGATGTAGGTCAGGTACTGCTTCCTTGTGGACTCTCTGCAGGCTGCCGTGATGGTATCAATGGTCCTGTTGGAGAGTCCGAATCCATGAAGTGGCCGTTTTAAAATCTGCAAATCAATAATCCCATGCGGTCATGACATGGATGACATTCTCCTGTAACAGGATGAACAAGCAGGCTAGGTCTTTTATTCACCCTGATACAGGGTTCTGTGGCCATCTTCTGTACCAGAGGGAACCATGGTTGAGTAGGCCAGTCGGGCACTACCAAGATACCCGATGCGGAGTCTTGCTTGATTTTTTGCAAGACCCGACTGATGAAGCAGAAAAGGGGGAAAGCGTAGCAAAATAAATCCCCCCAGTGTAGCGAGAAAGCATCCATCGCTACTGCCCCCGGGTCTGGCTCCCAAGCAACATACGTTGGTAGTTGGTGATTTAGCCTGGACGCGAAAAGGTCGATATCTGGTGTCCCATAACGTTCTACAATATCTGCGAACACATTCCGATCCAACATCCATTCTATGTTGTCGTTGAATTTCTGTGACCTGGTGTCTGCCACTGTGTTTAGTTTACCTGGAAGGTAAGTTGCGGAGATCCAAATTTCTCTTTGCAGACACCAGTGCCAGATATTGTTGGCCAATTCATCACACAATATCGACTTTACACCGCCCATGTGGTTAATATAGGCTACCACCGTGGTGTTGTCAATCTGTATTCTAACATGAACTTTGTGCATGTTAGTGCAGTATGCCTTAAGGCCGTGAAATGCTGCCAGCATTTCTGAATAGTTAATCCCTAAGTTTTTAAATAGGGTTAACTCTGGTGCACTCCATCTACCTCCACAGCTAGAGGTAGTGTTAGTAGCTCCCCACCCTATGGCACTGGCATCCGTTTGTAAGGTGATCGAGGGGTTGGTGATAGTAATGGGTTTGGAACAATTTTGGGCATTACCCATCCACCAATATAATTCGGCTTTTGCCTTTCCTGGAATTTTCATGGGCCTATCAAAATGGCCAGCATGATTTTTGAGCGCTGTAATTTTGGCTCTTTGTAAGTTTTGGTAATGTAAGGGCCCATGTTGTGCTGCAGGAAATGCAGCTACTATCTTCCCAATCACCCTGGCCACCTGCCGAATGGATGGGACCTTAATGCCAATGAGGCTCCTGCAAGCCTCTATCAGGTCTTCCACCTTGCTTGGTGGTAACGTGACAGACATTTGCACTGAGTCAATAATGAACCCCAAATATTTCATGGTGGTAGAGGGTTCCAATATTGATTTATCTATTGATGTATCGTAAACCCCAGTTTCTGAAAAAGATGTTTCGTGGCTGTGACTGCCAAAGTAGCCATTTCCAAATTCTCCCCCACTATGAGGATGTCATCAAGATAGGCCATAACAGTATGATTCTGTTTCCTTAAATAGGCCAAAGCTGGTTTCAATATCTTGGTAAACAATCTGGGTGCTGACGATAGCCCATTAGGCAAAGCTTTATATTGCCATAATTGTCCCATCCAGATAAATTTTAAGTATTTCCTATGATCCTTGTGTATGGGTACTGAATAGTATGCATCTTTGAGGTCAACGCATGCCATGTAGTACCCATTGGCTATAAGCTGTATAGCAGTGTCGAAGGTGTCCATTTTAAAATGAATATACTGGACAGAAGTATTCAGGTCGGTCAAATCTATGATGATGCGGCAACCGCCATCTTTTTTGTTTTTAGTGAATATATTAGACACGAACTCCTGAGGTTCTTTAATGGCCTTCTCAATTACCCCTTTTTCTCTCAACCTCTGTAGTTCAGCATGCCCTGCTGCCTTATCTCTATGAGAAAGGACGAATTTCTGACTAGGTGCATGCTGTACCGGGGTAGGGAGTTCGTGAATAAATTCAATTTTGTAGCCCTGAATACTCCTGAGTATATAAGGATCAGAGGTAAAAGTGAGGCAATTCTCGAGGAACATGTGCAACCTGCCCCCTATGCAAAGTGAATTTGGGCCAGTAGTGTTCCTGGGGATCCCAGACCCACCTACCTCCATGGTTACTGCCGGTGTGGTGGTTTCTGGCCTTGCTTCCTCGGCTGGTTGTAGGTGTTCTGGGAGCATCTTCCAAGGAGGCCGGCCTGGGCCTTGGCCTAAAAAAGACCGCTGAGCAGGTATGCCGGCCTTCGAGCTTTCACCACCGGCAGACCTGTTAGGGTAACTCTGCCCGGTGGGTGCATAGGGGTGCGTTCTATGTGGGTGATGAGGCTTAGTGTACCCAGGTACTTTAATAAGGCCCAAAGTCTTAGCCTCCTCGTCCAGATCTTTAACCTGTTTGGGGAGATCTTCCCCGAATAGCAGGCTTGGAGGCTGCGTCTTCCCAGGCTTACACAACCCCGCGAACTTGGGGTTAAGCGCCGGCTTTATAATGCTTTTCCTGAAATTATTTATTTCATACTGTGTGTTGCACAGTAAGGCCAAAGCATCTTGTAGTTCTTCCGGCATATCCACTCCCACTGCTGTTCTGGCTACTGCAGTAATCCCAGCGGTTAGGAGCTTCAGGATCTTCTGAAGTTTCATCTCCTGCCCTCTACTCGAGGGGCTCATGTTTCCCCATATCGGGTTGTTTACCGCGGGTACATTTAATGACTTGCAGTTTTCTGGCGCCATGTATTTGTCTGCTGTGGCATTGATGGCCTGTTCCTGAAGTTGGTTAGTGGCCATATAATCAATACTGGCAGCCAGCTTGGGGTGGATGGGTAGGCCCTTCTGGTTGGGCATGGCATGTTTGCTCACCACATCCATATAATCTTCACACACCCCTGACGCTGCAGGTGCTTCAGCCAACTCCCCTTCTTCTGGGTCAGCCCAGTTCTGACCCTCAATGCTCCCCTGTATAGAAGGGGATACATTTGGCAGTCCTCTAAGGGAACTTGCCGTGGGCCTACTAGGGGTCCCACTGTGATCCTGCCCCTGCTTTAGCAGGTCACGTTGGAGCAGCTGGTCCATCATCCGCTCAATGCGGTCAAGGCGACCTCCGTCGCTGCCTGCGAGCGGGGTGCCCTCGGGACCGGACTCCGCTGAGTCGGCCCCGGCCGACTTCCGGGTAGTTTTCCCCGACCGTGGCGTACCAACGGTCTCAAAGTCCGAAAAGTCGGGAGCTGCAGGTAGAACCTGTAGCTCTGGAGAGGCGGTTCTCCGTTGGCTGCTGTCCTTAGCCGCTGATTTGGCCGCCGCTCTCTTAGATTTTCTCCCTTCCATAATGGTCGACTCACTCCTTCGGTGAGACTTACCTGGCGTGAGCTTTTTAAACTCACGCTGGAGGAGCCCCGCTCCTCCCGACCGTCGCTTCCGCATGCGTACGACGATATGTCGCGCATGCGTGCTGGCGGGGTCTTCACGTAGTCACTCACGTGACTCCGAAGTAAAATTAGGCTCTTCAACCTACTGAGTCTGTGTTGAATCTCAAACACCTTATTTCCACTCAACGTACATTAATCCCACTTTTAATCTCCTCACATTCTCCTCTTCTTTCAGATTCTTCCACTTACCTCAACTCTAAGGACAATTGAAAGTAGACAATTAACCTGCCAACCAACATGTATTTGGGGTTTAGGAAGAAAAAACAGAGCTCCTGGATGAACGCCATGCTCTAATGCCGAATAGTTACTTAAAAAGTGTGAATATATTCAGGCAGAATGTAACAGCAAACTCATTTTAATCCAAAATCTGTTCTGTTTGTTACTCAAAGAAAATAGGAGCATTAGAGAAGAATTTCAAATGATTCACTCAGTTGACCGAGATGTGTTTACCAAGAAAGGTTGAAGAGTTTGAACATCCTTCTTGGAAGGCAACGACTAAAAGCAGAAAAGGTATTGAGATCTTTTAAATTACATATAAGCCATAAAGTATGAACAGTGAGAAAAATAGGATTGTCCCAACAAATCCAAAGAGGAGCTCGGAGCAGAGGTAATGGAGGCCGGTAATTCACATGTAGTTATAAGGAAGGTCGGAACATGGTCACAAGAAACAGAAAGGAGATATTGATGGCACGATTGAAAGTGAAAGGTGAGAGGAGAGCTGCGTGAGGCATTAACGCTTTGGAGACCAATAGACCACAAGACCCGCATAACAGCGCAAGCCTTTGTGTATTTTTCTTTCCAGAGTTTTCAAATTTGTGGTTGTACATTTAATCTGGATTAATTATCCCCGTATCCCCAATTATCCCCTTCCCATTATCTAATGACCGAATGATCCTTCAAGAGGGGTTGGGGTTGGGGGGGGGGGGGGGTTGATGTTGGAGAGGAGCAATGTACTTGTATTTCTTCCAATCTTGTCTCCTATGTTTGGTGTTAACCTTGTACCTGCCCGTACATTGGAGATACTAGCAGCAGATAGGATGCTGTTTTATGGAGCACCTACATTCAATCAGCAGGACTGACTCACCAATGCGCATCTCTGCAATTCTTCATTCCTCTCCCATTGCGACCTAACTTGCTGTGTCTTCCAGGATTTTTCCAACAAAACGCCTAGATAATCTTGAGGAACACTATCCCATCTTCCATCTGGATGTGTTTGCTGCCTCAATATTGAATTCAACAATTTCAGATATCTTGCTATTTCTATTTCCATGAAAACTGGCCCATTTCTGAGTTCAGTGACTCTTGCCTGGAGAGTTCTGAACCAGGGGGTCACAACCTAGAAATAAGGGAAATACTTTTCACAGAGGCTGGCGAATCTTTGGGATTCTCCACCTGAAGGATTGCGGATGCTTAATCGTAGCAAAGACTGATAGAAATCTGGATATTAAGGAATGCAAGAATAAAGGGGAATGAACCTGGAGTAGATGATCAGCCTGGTTATGATCAATGGTGGAGGAACTCGAAGAACTAGGGGGCCTTCCGGCTTTTTGCAGATCATGTTGAGCAACATCCATACACAGACATTGGTCCAAATGGTAAACCAAAATAAATTGTATGACTATGCTACTGAACAGGAGGCATCGTTGTTCAATATTAACAGAGCATCCACTGTTATGACCAATAATTAATTTCACGCATTTTTGCTGTTCTATGAGCTTTGAATTTTGCCCCAATGGTACTAGAGGGTCACCAAACATAAATCGCTCAATTGGATCATCCTCGTTTTAAGTAGTGATTAAAATGACTTCATTAAGTTCAACCAAATTTCAACTTTCACAGAGGCAGATTTGATGCAAGCTTCTGCAAGTAAGATTTTTATTGTTCCATTTTGTGACATATGACAATCAAACACTCTTGACTCTCATTTCCACAGTGCTCAGTAGGATGGCACTGGAAAGTGCGTAATGCCTTCTTGGATGAAGGAGTGCAAAGCAGAAAAATCTGAAGAAAGTAAATAAACAGCTCCTGTGAATGTAAATCTTGAATAAGCGCTGTAAGATTGTTCTGTGAAGGTAAAATGGTTTGGCCAGGTGAACTGGATTAAAACATAAAAATGTCTGCTGACCAAAGTTGTTGACTATGTGGCTGCAGGTTTCAGGAAGTTGTGGTTTTGAGAAATACACATTGTCCTGCTGTTGCTGCATATTCACGACTTTGGTATTCCCCGCACCCGTCTGACTGAGATGACTGGCGACCAGAAGGCTGAGGAATATACAAACCGCCACGCCCGAAAATCTGAGGAATGTACCTGTCTTAAGGGCCTGTCCTACCAGCATGCGACTGCATGCGGTGAGCACGACCTACCATGGTGGCTTGAGCCGTACGGTCTCGTGGGGCCGATTCCACTTCGAACCGCTGAGGCGCCTGGAGTTGTGCGGGGGCTGGTCCCGACATCATATTCACCAATCAGCTGGGCAGGAAGCGGGCCGAGTGAATTTGGACGTCGCACGGTGTCTGGCGGTGGCACCATCACGCAACTGCACGGCGGGCGGTGATGTCATCGCGCAACGCCACGCGCTGCGTATGGCGTCCAGACGTTGCGTACAGCGTCATGATGCTGCGTACAACGTCGAGATGTTGCGCACGTCCTCGATGCTGCTGCGAGCCTGTCGGCCGTTGCCGGGCGGGATTTTGAACACTGTCAGTTTTTCGGAGCCCCGCGCGATGTCGGGACCAGCTCCGCACAACTCCATACACCTCCGGCGATCGAAGTGGGACCGGCCACACGATGCCTTATGGCTCAAGCGACCGCGGTAGGTCGCACTCACCGCATGCAGTCGCATGCTGGTGGGACAGGCCATTTAGTCCTAGTATTGTTCCACTAAATAACATCTCCCCATGTGTAGGTGCCTGTTATCTAGACCATTGCGTATGTGTCTGTTGCTTAATTGGGTAATGTGGGAGACACAAACCGTAGCATCAAAAGTATATAAGGCATTATGAATAAAGGCATTGAGCTTGACTCTTTGCTAGGTTGATGACCTGTGTAAAGACCCCTGCCGAATATACGTACCTTTAAACCAACCCAGGTGCCCGGTCGATTATTGTCGAAACAACCGATGTAAGCGAAAACCGAGTTCAACACTCCTGCCCTGAAGATTTCTGATTAATACCATCATGTAATTGTATTGTGCCCTGGTGTCACTGCATAGAATTGTTGATGACTTACAAGGAATTGCAGATGCCGGTTTATGCAAAAAAAGTGTGGATTGACTTGGCAGGTCAGGCAGCATCTCTGGACAACATGGATGGGTGATGTTTTAGATCTTTAGACCAAAATTGTTCTTCACGGGAAAATAGAAGTAGACTGTCAAGAGATTTTTTTCTTAGTCAGTAGCACTAAATGTTGAGTTCAGAATTTGCAGGGTTCCGTCACCACTATATTGACCCATGATGTTCTCATTTTTAAGCAATAATCACGTAAGCATTGCTGCCAGTAATACAGCTCATCAAACCCTCAGTACATATCAGATTCCCAGAAATGCTCCGAATATATTATTTTTGTCTGGAAGCTTTCGGAGTTCTGCGATGTTATCTTGTTTTTCTGATTTTGTGTATTCTCTTTATTTCAGCAATATTATCACCAAATTGCTGCTAATTTCAAATAGCCCTGAATTTCTTGGTATTTTTATATCTGGTTCAAAGTATTTCCTCAAGAAAAACTGGTAACAGGATTCAAAAAGACAGCAGATTCTGCTAACTGATACCAGCTGCTTAGACCCTGCACGTCAGATAGGGAAAGCATTCTCATAAAGAGATGAAAAATAAGCAGCGTGGAATAATAAGATACAGATTGGTGTGAAAATTAGTTTTTATGAAGGTCTTTCTCATGAGATTTGAATTACCTTGTGGATTTAATGTCTGTATTCCTGAATACGTTGACTTCTGAAACACCACACAGCTTGCAATATTAAAGCAACAGACCATGTTTATTAAATTTATTATTCAACACCAAGATAAAGAGCAGAGGGATATCCTGCGGCTCAGTAGGCAATGTATTTGTTTTGTTGTTCCTCTGCTGTTCAGATTCTCTGCTGCCTTGAAAAAATACAAGAAAGGTTTATAACCAGTGAGAGTGGAGATAAAAATGATCAAAATGGCCAGAGCAAAAGTTAGAACATTCTGTATCCCACATCAGGTCAGGCAGCATCTGAAAGTGGATACTATCCCCATCCTCCTCCATCTCCACCTACATTCCTTCCTAGGCTTCACAATTCGCAACTCTTCAACTGTTTTCGTCTCTGGCCTTTGTCCAGCCATCTGCCGATCAAAAAAAGCCCTCAAGTGTCAAATGTTTTAACGTCGTATGTTTCAAAACAGAACAATAAAACTCTTACTTGCAGCAGCACAACAGATGTGTAAACATAGTACTCTCCTGTACTCACCTATTACTTGCTATGTTTTGCCCTGCCCCATCTCTCTTCCCAGTTCATTCCTCACATCCCCCCATACAATCAGTCTGAAGAAGGGTTCTGACACAAAAAGTCACCTTTCCATGGATTTCCAGGAATGCTGCCTGACCCGCTGAATTATTCGAGCACTTTGTGTCTTTTCCATTATATGTCTCAGGAGTTGGTAGGTTATTGTAGATAGGGTTAGTTATTGAGAAAGATTCCATCTGAATGGCAATGTTTGCCTTATAGGGAACAGATTAAGATGTGAAAATGTAATTGCTAATTGGAATGCAAGTTTGATTGAAATCCTTTATGTTGGAACCATTTGAGCGCTGAAAAGCCAATTATGTTTCAAGCATAATACTCATTACTTTGCTCGCAAATAACTAGTCCAGCCGCAAATTAATTATTTCACTGTTTATTTGGTTTATACATTTTTAAATGGGAATTGTTGGTTTTTTGAGTTTTGTAAATCCAAAGAATATTATTTCCATCCCTTTCGCCTCTTCGCATTGATGGTTTTCAACAGTGAACAGAATTGCTTGCAAAGTTCTAAGTGTTGAAAGTGAAAGATTGCTGTGGCGTTCAGATCTTTCCAAAGCAGTCTTGTTAAAATGTCAAGGATGTGTTATAACAGCTTAATAACATGTTGCATGAGGGAGGTCATATCATTCACGTGGATTTGGTGCTTTAAGATAATAAGAGCCAAAGTAGAACAATGAATAGAATCAGTCCTTTGAAGAACAAACATGAAGATACAGACAGTAGGTAGCAGGATCTTCATTCAATCAGCTTAATCAAAAGAGCAATTTAAGTGGAAAAACGTTGAACTGATACAAATGAGGATAGCATGTTGGAACACGACAAAAGTTGGTTCTATTGGCTAGAGTTAGTCTCCAGTTGCAGTTTAGACCTAAATATTAGATATTCAGCTCTCAACATATGAACTGCACTCTCTCTTCTGCCTTTTTGAATAATTATATCAGTTGTACAACAAACATCTCTTGTTAGCATGGTAGCCCAGATGTTTCTACATCAGCTGCTTTAGGTTCTTGAAGGAGAAATTATGAGAGGAGCCTGCCAAATGGATTACATCTATCTTCCAAGGAATGTGTTTGCTGTAGGCTGCAATTTCCTTTCCTGGAAATATTTTTAGATTTAAAATGCACCTTCCACTTTGATGCTAGAAACATAATTCAAAGAAAGGGATGAACTCCATTGCATGCCTGGTTGATCAGAACATTTGGTTTACCCCCTCGTAACCGAAAAAGCCTAAGTTGAAGTATGACCTGATTGAAGGACAAAAACGAGGTGAAAAGCATGAGGCGATTCAGCAGAAACCAAAATGAAGGAAGGCTCACACATAAAGAGACATAGTCTGTCTTGTCCAGCTAGTGGCTAAAATGGAACCATAAATAAAATATTTACTTCAATAGTGAATTTGAGTAAACATTCTGCCATGAGAATTTGTGGATTGTGGGATTAACTCCTCTGGGGAATAGCTCGACTCAGTGAATAATTTAAATACACTACAGAGGATGCTGAGCAAAAAGATATGAAAACTTCTGGTAACATGGTTAAATGAGGATCATGACTGGCATGGAGCAAAAGGGCTGAATGGTCCTGTTTCTGTGGTGGACCTTCTGTGTAGGGCCTTAGTTTAAAAGAAGCTGTACTTGGTGAATAAGCTTTTCTAAAATAATGAAGGGACTTCAAGAAAGGGACAACATACACAATTATGATGCTTCCTCCAAATAACAGCAGTCAATGGACTCATGGTATGTGGGTCGGGATTAGGGAGAACAGCGCTAATATTCTTCCTTGGACTCCACGCATTCCACGCTTTGCTTTGTTTAAAAGAACAAAGCAAAGTCAGTAAAGCATGGAATGCTGCAGTCACCGAAGTGGAGAGGAGGGATAAAAAATATGCAGGTTTGGTACGAGTGAGAATGCAACAGTAAACTATCCTGCATTTCCTTTATTGGCTGCAGTCAATCAATCCAATTTTACGTTTTTTGTCTTTGGCAAAATGTTATCTGTAAATCGGACATAATAATAGACATGATCTGTGGTTTTCCAGGTAGTCTGCATTTTGATATTTTTTCTGCCAACCTTTTTGCTCCTCCGGTCACAAGCCATGAAGAGTCCAACCAAGCTTTGCAACCTCTATGCAAATAACCGCATGCCTTTGCCTGACAGGTCTGACACCAACTCATTACGACGGTCTCTCCAGGGCCCAAGAAAGTCCTCATGGACTTGTCCAGGAGCACCAGTCTTGTCAGTCATTGGTATGAGGCCCAAGGCACTATTTCGACCATGACTGATGGCAAATTATACCCAAATGAAAATTGATTTAGAATCCTTTTTCTGTAATTGCCCAGTGTTGTGAATGGACCCACTGATCCTGCTTATCTCCCTAATGAGCTTCTTAGGTTGCCAATATGCTGCATCATAATCTACCTTAGCCGCAGCTTTTGATTAGTGCAAAGTGGTTTCAAGTACCATTTAAAACATCCTTCAGCTTTGCAACTCATTGTGACTTGTGGACTGAATATTTCAAGTAAAAGTTTCTTTCATATCTCTCCACTCTTCCTGCTGGGTAAAAACAAACATATAAATAAACCAGTTGCTTCACAATTATTACTTTTAAGAGATCCCATCAAAATTCATTTTCTTGAAATTTAGATGCAATATTTATGTTTCTGGAACATAAATGGGCAGAAGTTAATTGATTTTGGGGGGAAAAAAAGAAGCAGAAATATTGACTGCTTCCTAATCCATGAGTAAATTCTCCCAAAGAATAGAAAATGCCCATATGTCAAATTTGGATTCTCTTGGTGATATTTTACTTACGTTAACTGAAGGCATTAAGGATCTGATGTACAATTTGTTGAATGAACTATTCTTAAAGACTTTATTTTTTTCGATTCATGTCTAAAATGTATTTAGCGTCTTTTGTTCAGAATGTCTGAATAGTGGGGTCCCCTCCAGCAGTAACAACAAATCCCAGAAGGAGAAGTGCAAATTACTTCTTTACCGTATCACTGCTGTCACAGTAATCTGATTGCATAAAGCCAATGTTCTGTTTGTCTCTGTGTAAGCAGAACAAACTGCGAAAACCAGACCTACATTTACAAATCTCTTGCGGGAGAAAGTAGAAATAAGAGACAGTCATCTTATTTTAACACTAAGAGTCTTTCATCCATAAAGAAATAAATTAAATTGCATTGCTGGTAAGATTATGTTATACCTTGCAAACCTTATTTGGGTTTACTTCAGTTTGAGTCTTGCAGAACACGTGGATTAACGTTGATTAATTTTCACCCTTTGTACCTCTCCAGATTCCGGTCAGTGTGACTCATGGCTGTGCGGTAAACTGAATTGAGACTCAGTGGAATCACAGAGGGAATCTTCACATTTGCTTTTGGGTCTTGTTTGATCTTCCAACTGCTGAAGATGCTACTAACGAGAACTCTCCTGTTATGTTTGCTGTGTTGGTCCAAGTGGAGTTCATCCATGGAGATTCCAGAAGATGGTAAGACAAAATTAATTAAATACCTGCTTTTTATATCATGTTCATTGTTATGGCTATCTGGTTTTGTGTGTGAATTCACATGTGATAATGGTAATAGCTCTTTTCCCATCTCGTCCATATAAATTAATGAATTTTGCAAATACTTTATTAATTAGAATGCTGCTGGTGTAACTTTGTTATTCTGATCTCAAATAGCATAGCTACGAATTATTTGTATAAATTTGCGTTGACAATTGTCTTTTATTGTGATGAAAATCATAGCATCCAGAATATTGGTAAAAATCCTTGTTTCCAAAACTGAGAAAGGGAATTTAATATTCAGGAGTTAAAGTAGTAAAAAAAAAAATCCCTTTTTTTTGCCAAGAAATCTGCAGCAGAATCCTATCAAGCTTTAGTAATTTTGTGATCCAGTTGCAACCAGCTACTGACGTGCAATAAATTATTGATGAGACTTGTTCCATTATTCAGGCTTTTAATGTGGCTGCTGGGTATGGCAGCATAAATGTTCATTAACAGGACGTCTTATATATGCAGTATAAAAAAGATAGCTACATATAACGAGAAGAATAACTGATCAATTAATGAAGTGGCTGTCTTTGTGCTTTAATAAATGCAACATTACTGATAAGCTCATCGATGTTTTACATGCTAATTGATGGTTTGCTGCTAATACTGTTTATGGTTTTCTTTTCAATTATTAAGCATGTATATATGTACAAGATAAATAAGATTCACAGGTGTGTGTATATAAGTAAAGGACGAGAAAATAAGATATGATCAAGAATGTCAAAGATGTCCACCAGTTTACTTATTAAAATGTTCCTAATAAATAAATGTGTATAATAACTAGCAAATCTTGCAAGAATGTTAAGTTGATTAATGATTCAACTGATTGCAATGTTGCATCTGATGAATCTAATATTTGTGTGGTTCCATTACAGTGTAATTGGAGGAAATTAAATTAACTGTTGGCTATTAAATTGTCACTTTAGATTGAACTAGTAACCTATACTTGACTGGATCTTCTTTCTGTGGTACAGAACAAGGACTCCATTGCAACATTTTATTCAAGTAGGATTTAAATGTGGGGTTTAGAAAAGGCCAGACTGTTGGCAACAGAACTACCAATTCTGCCAGCAGCAACATATTTTTACATTGACGCCTGTTTAGGCTCAGCCAAGAAGTTCTAGCTTCCTGAACTTACCCTGTTAAAACCAATCCTATCAGCGTAGCAGTGAAATTGGGCACAACCCACAACAGTGAAATATGAACACCAAGAAACAAAACATAATTTCGCTAGACTGCTTTCACCCAACGAAGGAAGTAATGGCATTTTACAATAAGTAAAATAAATGTTATAAAACAAGGCATTTAGATATACTCTGGCGGACATCTATTACAAACCCACTAAGACAGACTATTGACTGACATCTATTACAAACCCACTGACTCCCATAGCTATCTATACTACACTTCTTCCCACGCTGCTTCCTGGAAAGACTCTATCCCCTACTCCCAATTCCTCCATCTACGCCGCATCTATGCCCAGAATTAGGTTTTCCATACCAGGTCATCAGAGATGTCCTCATTCTTGAGGGAACGGGGTTTCCCCCCTTCCATTTTAGATTAAGCTCTCACTAGGGACTCCTCGATATCCCACAGCTCCACTCTTGCTCCCCCTCCCCCATTTGTACCAAGGACCAAGTCCCCCTTGTCCTCACCTTCCACCCCATCAGCCATCGCATACAGCACATAATCTTCCAACATTTTAGCCACCTCCAAAGGGATCCTACTACTGGCCACATCTCCCAATTCCTCCCCTTTCTGCTTTCCGCAGAAACCGTTCCCTCCGCAATACCCTGGTCAATAGACAATAGACAATAGGTGCAGTGGGCCATTCAGCCCTTCGAGCCAGCACCGCCATTGAATGTGATCATGGCTGATCATCCACAATCAGTACCCCGTTCCTGCCTTCTCCCCATATCCCCTGAGCTCTATCTAACTCTATCTTGAAAGCTTCCAGAGAACAGGCCTCCACTGCCTTCTGAGACAGAGAATTCCACAGGCTCACAAGTCTCTGTGTGAAAAACTTTTTCCTCATCTCCGTTCTAAATGGCTTACCCCTGGTTAGGACTCCCCCAATGACGGGAACATGTTTTCTGCCTCTAGCATGTCCAAACCCTTAATCATCTTATATGTTTCAATAAGATCCCCTAATTGATCTCCTCATTGAAGGTTAACTCATCGCTTCCCACCCAAACCATCCCCTCCCCAGGTACTTTTCCCTGCAAGTGCAGGAAATGCAACACCTGTCCTTTACCGCCCATCTCGACTCCATCCAAGGACCCCGACAGTCTTTTCAGGTGAGGCAGAGGTTCCCTTGCACCTCCTGCAACCTCATCTATTGTATCCGCTGTTCCAGGTGTCAACTCCTGTATATTGATGAGACCAAGTGCAGGCTCGACGATTGTTTCTCTGAACAGCACCGCTCAGTCCACCTTAACCTACCTGTTCTCCCGGTTGCTCAGCACTATTACTCCCCTTCCCTTTCCCAATCTGACCTTTCTGTCCTCAGCCGCCTCCATTGTCAGAGTGAGGCCCAGCGCAAATTAGAGGGACAGCACCTCATATTTCACTTGGGTAGCATTCACCCCAGCAATGTGAACATTGACTTCTCTAACTTCATATAACCCTTGCTTTCCCTCTCTCTCCATCCCCACCCCCTTCCCAGTTCTCCCACCAGTCTTACTTTCTCCGACTACATTCTATCTCTGTCCCACCCACTCTCCTGATAACAGTCTGAAGAAGGGTCTCGATCCGAAACGTCACCCATTCCTTCTCTCCAGAGATGCTGCCTGTCCCGCTGAGTTACTCCAACATTTTGTTTCTACCTTCGATTTAAACCAGCATCTGCTGTTCTTTCCCACACGTTTTTGAAATAATTTGTTCTTTAAAATGATACACTTAAAAGCGACAATTGAAACATTGTACCACTTTATGTCATCAAATTGAAATGGTACGTTTTCTGCATGGCTAAACAAACACCATTTGGGACAATAAATAAGTCCTTTACGATCTACAAGTATAAGTTAGCATTATTTTTACATTTGCAGATAACCTGCAAGTAATCAGTTGCCTTTTTTCCATCTACTAGTTTTCATACTCAATGCTTAACGATAATAAAGAACTGACTGGAGAATATGGAGCATGTAGTAATTGTTGTTTTCATTTTCCCTTTGCTTTCCTTGGATATAAAGCTTTCATTCATGAAATAAGTAAGTTAACCTGTTGGAACTAAAGCATTTTGACTGTTTATTTCAATCTATGACATGGAGTACTTTGCAATCAGTTATCTGTACATGGGTTGAAGCTCCATGTATAATCCATTTTCATTATGAACTTTTATTCAGAATAGTTCTGCCATAACATTTCTAAATGGATCTCCCAATAACTCTTTCTTTTCTCAGAATCAGTAGTTTGAATTTACAATCCATTGCAATGTCACCACTTCTAACTTGTTTCCTTCCGAAGAGATCAATGGCATGGTATTTCAATTCATCTTTATTTCCTCTTACCTTTTTAAACTCTTGCAACTGCAATGTGACATTATATAATCACAACTCTGAGTTAATGCATCTTCGACCTTTTTGACAACATTGGTGGCACAATGAGTTTTGTCACTTTAAAGTTCTTAATTTTAGAAAGTGAGAGCTGTGGATTACTAGAAGACAATTCCAGCACTCATTGTGCCCGGCATAGATAAGCAACTAAGAAGGGTCTCGACCCGAAACATCGCCTATCTCCTTCGCTCCTTAGATGCTGCTGCACCCGCTGAGTTTCTCCACCTATCTTTAGCTATGATTGACAATATTTTTTTTAATAAATAATAAATAACTTAAACCAATAAGTCTACTGTTTCAAACAGCTGATGAGACAATTTGCTTCATAAAAAATGTTCAGCGAAGATTTTAACTCAGATAGAATTCTTCTGTAAACATTGACTCCTGTCAACATTGACTGCTGTAATCCTTGGAATAGGTCAGCAAGGTTATTAATGATGCAGTGTAGAAGCTTGGAAGAAACCAAGTTGAAGTATAGGAATACCTGACAGATAAATTAGATGCCAAAGGCAGTCGTGTTTTTGCATTTCTTTGTGATGTAAAATCTCTGAGGGTCCTGTACTCTCACTAATCAACATTGGAGAGTTGTATTTACTTCTATGAATGCCAAACATCAAAAATATGTCACTATCAGATGCAAATGCATGACCTTCACGCCGGATGATTGACACTCTGCATCTTTGTAATGCTGATTGCAAAACACACAATGAAAATTCATCTAGGATTGAAATATGTTGCTCTGTTTGATGAAGTAACCTACTTAAGCTTAGAAATATAGTGACACTATTACATCATTCAAAGCTGGAATTTCACATAAAATAATCCAGGATTTGCTGCCCTACAATAATTGAGAATAAAACATCCAAGTGGCAATTTCAAATGCAATTTTGTGAGAATAAAAAAGTGGAAACATCAAGATGATGGACCTGAAATAATGGCAGCTAAAATTCAAAGAAACTGTGTGTGAGGTGAATGTTAACTGTTTTTGTACGAATAATGAGGCGAGACAGCACTAAATAGTATTGAGGTTGATAGAGATGTAAAAAACGATGCAAGAAGACAGTAGTGCTTCTGGTAGAGCTGCTGCCTCACTGCACCAGACCACATGGGTTTTCTCTGGGTACTCTGGTTTCTTCCCACACTCAAAAGATAGTGCTTGTGTACGGACGGGGTTATCTCTGGCCAGCACGAACTTGGTGGGCCGAAGGGTCTGTTGCCATGCTGTATCTCTAAAGTCTAAAAGTCTAAATGCTCAACAAAGACCTTAACAAAGAACAAAAGTTCCAAGGCCTTGCATTTTTAATTATAGTTCAAGATCTCTTTTGCTTTATTATCAACTTTGTTAACCTTCCGTTAAGTTGCTATATCTTTGTGATTAATAAATTTGACCCTGGCTCAATTGTGTTGTTCTGGGCTCCACACTTTTGGAAAGGATGTGAAAACTTTAGTGATTTGGAAGAGGCAATAGACTAGAATAACTCTCAAAGCTACAAGATTACTTTTGTGGTTAAACTCCTGAACATGGGGTTATTCTCCTCAAGGTATGGCAGGTGAATTAATTATTTGACGTGTTCAAAATCATAAAGGATGTGGTGGACTAAATAAATTGGATCTTCAGTCTTTTGCATGACAATAGGGAAAAAATATAGATTTAAGTGATTGGCAAATAAATCAGAGGTGCCTTGATGAAATAGTTTATTAATGTAATCAGCAGCTAGAACGAAGAGCTCTGTCCCCATGCTGGTGGGTACACATTCAATAGCAAGTGGGACTTTGGAAAATATTTGGAAAATAATATTGGGAAATATACTTGTGATTTGTTCTCACTGTCCAATGATCCTATGTTTCTTTTTCTGAAAAAATATAAAAACAAAACTCCAGTGAAGTTAACAAATATTTTGTTGGGTCTGGGATTATGACTCAGTTGTGCTGTGGTTACTCACGATCTGCTGTATGAACTAACAACGATAGAGTTAGCCCCTTAATTGTTGCATGTTTCAATGTTTGTCACAATGCATTGTTATCGAGCTTTCCCATTCTATTTTGCAATCTCAATTGATGAATTACAATTGAATTGATCTTTTTGTTAGTATTTCATAAAGTTTCTTATGATTCAGCTGCAAAAAAGTTCAGGAAATAACTAGACTGTGGGATGGCAAGGGGTAGAACGTTTGCTGAGATATTGGATAACTTAGCAATGCTTTTAAGTGCAACGTGATTGAATAAAATTGATTTGTTATGGGGGAAAGGAAATCATTTTACTCTTCAGGAAATTTAAGCTGGCATTCCTGGCCATGATACATGCCAAATACAAGGTGTTGCAGATGCTGGAATTGAGTAAAGAAGCAACTGCTGGAGGAACTCAGTGGGTTAGGCAGCATCTGTGGAGGGGAATGGACAAGACGGTTAGGATTGGCACCCTTCTTAAGATGCTCATCTGAAGAAGGGTCCCAACTGGAAACATCCTGCTCAATAGCATAGAAACCTTGGATCCTTCCTGAATATTCCCATGATTTGTTCTCACAATATGTCATAGACTCATACAGCAAAGGAATAGGCCCTTCGGCTTGCCATTTCTATGGCAACCATCTGAACCAATTCCATTTGCCAAAACTTGTTCCATCGACTTCTATGTCTTTGCGATCTAAGTTTTTATCGAGATATATTTTAAATTGTGAGTTTATCTGCCTCCACCACCAACTCCGGTCGTGTATTCCAGATTGCAGCTACTTTCTGGATGATTTTATTTTCCTTGGCCTAAGGAATCTATTTATGAGGTGGCCTCGCTATGGGCACTGTGTGAGTTGAGAGTGAAGGCAGAATGGCTGGGAATTCAGATAGAGAGAGATCCAGATAGAAGTAGTGTCTAAGGTCTTGGAGCATACACCCAAATAAATTCTGGGAGCCATCCTCCAATTTCCAGCTTTCTGAAGGCTAAGATTTTCCAAACCAATGGTAACAGTCCTTGATAGATGGAGCCCACAGTAGTCCATTCATGGTCTTATACCTGGCTATGAATTACATTGGATTCTATAGGATACATAGGATATGCATCACATGGACAGACCTTTCACCACTTTCACATGGTAATGGGTGTGGATGAGGTGCCAGCCAACAATGGACTACTGTGGGCTCCATCTATCCTTGGTCATCGGTACATTTCGTACCTCCAATTTCCCTCTCTCCTGATTCTCAGTCTGAAAAAGGGCTTAAACCCGAAACACCACCTATTCCTTTTCTCCAGGCATGCTGCCTGACCCGCTGAGTTACTCCAGCATTTTGTGTCTATTTTCAGTGTAAACCAGCATCTGCTCTTCCTTCCTACACATGTGTCTAACCATATTGCAGACTAATCAAATTGGCCAAGATTCTCAGAAAGACCTCACTCCACAAACCCTGATCCCAGACAGCAAGTAATATATGTGGAGACAGTCTGTCACCCGCACACCATCTATCTGTGGTAGATTAACACTGCACTACACACACTAGGGACAATTTACACTTATACCAAGCCAATGAACCTACTGACTTGTACGTCTTTGGAGTGTAGGAGGAAACCGGAGATCTCAGAATAAACTCACGGGGAGAATGAACCAACTCTGTACAGACAGCACCCATAGTCGGGATTGAACCTGATACTCTGGCACTGCAAGGCAGCAACTCTAACACTGATATCTATCTCCACGCCGCCATCAGTGCTCTCGGGGTTTCTCCAGATGCTCTGCGGAGTTTCCTCCCACACTCCCAAGACGTACAGGTTTATAGGTCGATTTGGATTCTGTAATTTGTAAATTGTCCCGAGTGTGTAGGATAGTGCTGGTGTACGAGGGATCACTGGGTCTGTTTCCACACTTATTCCCAAAGTCTAAATGCTAAAACCCTTGTTTTGAAGTTGCATCCCTGAAACAATACATTGGACCTTGTGGGAAAATTGAAAATGAGGTGGTCTCCTGACTAGGTTGCAGTCTCCTGGATAATCTGAAACAAGAGCCTCCTGTCAAATTTTCCAGTGTCCACCAATTGTAAAATGATGGCTTCCTCCCTGTAGGAACTTTGTCAAGTGGTCTGCTCAGAGTGCGGGTGTATGAGAGCATTTTTGGAGCATCGTCATCTGCTCAGCAAAATTCAAAGCAATTATGAAATGAGAGATAACAAAAAAACTAAATTTAATTTTAAAATTTACAGCAATGCATTTATCTAACAAAATGTGCTGAACTTCATTTTTATGGCTAGAAACTGCAATTACCAGTTATCTTCCCATCGAACCGAGCAAAATGACAGCCTTTTTCCAGTTAAACAGCTGCCCAATTGTGCAAATCTGGTGGTTCCTCTTCGACTATTTCTGCACGATAGAATCCCTCAATTTGATGAATCTCCTATCTGTCTCCCAATCACTTATGTCTGTGCAGGCATGAAATTTCATCACAGTTTTCTTCAATGTGCATGACTGGAGATGATTTTAGGGTTATAGCTTGCTTTATTTCATGCAATCAGCTTGACCAGCACATAAATGCAGCAATGTAGCATTTTATTTGGAAGAGCTGCATTGAATCAGTGTTGAAAAATTGAGAATTAAGTTGAGCTGACATTTTGCTAATATGTAATTTGAATGTTGTTTTCCCGAGTTTTCTACCCACCTCACAATAGGCGGGTGGCATTGTGAAACCTGCTGAGTGTGAAATTATTACCCCCCATCTTGCCGGTTCAAACCTCTTTCGTGGTCTGCTTGTGCCTGACCAAATTTGGAAGTACAATCTTGCTGAGAGTTCTACCTGTCCTGTGGGCAGTGATAGGATCTCAGGCGGCACAGTGGCACCGCGGTAGAGTTACTGCCCTACCGCGCCAGAGACCCGAGTATTATTAGAGAGAGAAAGTGGGGAACACCAAGGATGAAACTTACAACTAGCAATCATACGGTGTCAAGATGGTTGAGGGCACGAGCGACAGCCCAAACGCATGTGGTGAGAAACAACACAAGGGGAGACAGAATAGAGTCAAGGTATGAAGAGATAAGTTTGGTGGAGCAAGTATAGGCAAAAATAATCAGTTTACCAGGGCAACACAGTTTGTGGACCTTGGTTAAGAAATAGCAGTATGGGGTTGGGGCACCTTTTTCCGGTTGGAGGCTGTGGATGGCCGATCTCCTGATGTGATGAGATCTATAATGGTCCAATTGGCATTTACAAGCCAACTTCAGGGTGCTGGACTCCGAGCTGGGTGTTTCCCACAGTCAGCAAATGGAGCCTGGGAAGCTGGAAGCCTTGTTTTGATTCCATGTGAAAGTGAGATAACATAGAACTGTGTAAGTGGAATATCGATGGTCGGCATGGACTCAGTGGGCCGAATGGCCTGTTTCCACGCTGAAGCTTAAGATCGAGAAAGTTTGAGTGTAGGGTCATGGTGAAGAGAGGAGGCAAGGATGAGGTGATGGGTAAAGCTATTCGCACCTTGATATTGTGGGACGAGTGAGGTATGGATATGAATGTACAGCCATTTTCACCGACACCTAACTCGCTTCTGACCACACACTCTGGCAGCTAGGTCAGAAATGATCAGTGCTCTCTCCTTCTGGCTGCTGAGCCAAATGGGCAGAGCTTTATCCTCACCTAAGTCTGTTGTTCCTGCTAATACTTGTATTTTTTTGACCAGCCTCCTTGCAGCATTTTTACTCGAGCTGACAAAATATTATCACAAAGGCAGCTTAAATTTGCCTAATGATATACTGTGTTGAAGCACAATATCGTCTGATAATTATATTATTGAAACTGTTAATGGAGGTTGCTGTCTAATTTATAATGTGGGTATGAATTGCAAGAGCAGAACATAATGTTTGAAATTATTTGTTTGTTATCTGAAATAAACAGTGTCAAGACAAGTGACAGTAATGGAATACAAATTACTGCCAAATCACTGAGTTCTTTTTTAGTCAATTAAATTAATTTTGGAGACACAATGAATGCAGATGCTGGAATTTTGCATAGAAAATAAAGTGCTGGAGTAATTTAGTGGAGTAATAACATGGAAAAATGTTGCAGGAATAATAAAGTGCTGGAGTAATTTAGCAGGTCAAGCAGCATCTATGGAGGAATTGGCGGGCGAGGGATCTGAAGAAGGGTCCCAACTTGAAACGTCGCCTGTCCATGTCCTCTGGAGACATTGCCTGACCTGCTGAGTTGTCCAGCACTTTGTTCTCTGCAAATGAATTATGAATGTAGGCACGATCGCAGAGCACATTGAGTTTTGGCGTCTGCGGCAAATTTGCAGGTAAATCCAAAGTAGTTTAAAAAATCTTCATAGTGAGCAAGTTAGACAGTAGCTAGAATAATGTATCCAGACATGAGACAATTGTTATGCTGGAGAAACTAAGCGGGACAGGCAACATCTATGGAGAGAAGGAATGGGTGACGTTTCGAGCCCAAAGAAGGGTCTCGACCTGAAAGGTCAACCATTACTTCTCTCCAGAGATGCTGCCTGTCCCGCTGAGTTACTCCAGCATTTTGCGTCCATCTTCGATTTAAAACAGAATCTGCAGTTCTTTCCTACGCATCGGACAATCATTGTTGACTGAGGTACAGGGAAGTGCGATTAAGAACCCCTCATCTGGAGTCCAAATTATGAGCCGAAATTGCTGGAACTTGGGCATTTTAACCTGAACGTCAACAAACTGAAGCAATCTTATATATTATAAACAAATTATTGAGGGAATGGATAAAAGTAAACTAAATGTTGGTGATACCGCTAGTGCCTCATGCCTGGAACGTACAACGAGATGGGAAATGTTATCCAAAAGTTGAAGGCAGGAGTTGTAAATTATTTCTTCCGATAACGACATTAGTGTGGAGCCAAAAATCGCCAAAAAAGGTCTCGACCCGAAACATCATGTATTCCTTTTCTCCAGAGATGCTGTCTGACCCGCTGAGTTAATCTAGCTTTTTGTGTCTGTCTTCAAATGTTTTAAAAATAGAACATAGAACAGTGCAGCACTGGATTGGGCCCTTCGGCCCACAATGTTTGTGTCGATCATGATGCCAAGTTAAACTGATATCATCGGCTTGCACATGATCCATATCCCTCTATTCCTTGCATTTCCATGTGCCCATATAAAGCCTCTTAAATCCCAGCCTCTTATCTGCCGCCACCATTGTCCCAGGCAATACTATCCAGACCCCTACTACTCTCAGCGTGAAAAAAAACCCTGCTTCGCACATCTCCATTAAACTCTCCCCATCTCAACTAATAGTTGTGCCCTCTAGCGTTTGCCATGTCCACTCTGGGGAAAAGGTTCCGATTGTCTACCCTGTCTATTCTTTTCATAATTTTATATACTTCTATTAAGTCTCTCCTCAACCTCTGACGTTCCAGAGAAAGATGGTCTCTAAATATCTACTGAAACCTAATGATCTCTAAATATTTGATATATCTAATGATCACTCTGGATCAATGGCTTACAACCCACCAAATGGCTTTCTTCATATAATTGTCTGGTGGTTAAACCTTGACAGTGCAGGTTACAAAATCATATATTGATTAAACCTATATTCACCAGAGTTTTGAAGGTTGGGGGGGGGGTTTCTCGAAACCTACAACATGATGATGTGGAGTCCAAGATGTAACATCACATTCTAATGATAAGAGTTAAGCCATTTAAGACTGAAAATAAGAATTTGTTTCTCCCACGGAGCGGTGAATCTATATAGTTCCCAACCACAGATAATTGTTGAAGCTAAATCACAAAATATATTCAAGAAGATGTTAAGTATTGTTCTTGAGGGGAGAGGGATTAAGGAATATGGGAAGAAAGCAGAAACACGCAACTGAATTTGAATGATCAGCTGTGACCATATTGAATAGTAGAACAGCTCGAAGGATCAAATGGCCTTGTCCTCATTTTTGCAGAAGTGTCATGCTCTTTATGCTCTTGTCAAATTCTATCAAGTGCTTATATTTATCCCAGTGTGCTGCGAGTATTTTCTGGATGAGCGGACACCAAAATGACATGTTTCCGTGAAACCTCTCTGTGGGAATCCTCGATATTAAAAATGAACCCAAATGAAAAGGAGGGATTTAAATTCTGCGTGCATTGCAGTGAATAGTTCTATCAAAATATAGTCATAATATCACCAGCAAATCTTTCAAATTATTTTCATACATCTGGAAGTGGTAACTCTCAGAAATGGATTACTAAAAGTATTCATTACACAGACCTCATTACAGTGTTTCATCTTTGTGAGCAGCTACTACATCTTGACCACAAATGCTTCAATTTTTCTCTCATAATTTTTTCTCATAATTAATCAGAATTTAGCTCTCATAAGCCTTTAAGAGAAGAATTACAGCTGTTAGTGTGAATGATTAATTGATTTTGAATTGTACTTCACCTCTTCACTTCAATCTAATTCATGTTTTACTTTAAAATATTTTTTTCCAGTTCAGCAGCCTCCTACTATAACGGCGCAGTCGCCCAAGAGGCATGTTGTGTATCCAACTGATGATTTCATTATCAAGTGTGAAGCCAGAGGAAATCCAGCACCCCAGTAAGTATTGCCATTTGTGCCATGTAGTACAGTTGCTGGAGGAAGCATTGAATACCTACCAAACAAAATGGTGCTCAAAGGTGTAAGATATCTGTTCACCTGGTTCATCTCCTTTGAATTGACTGTTTTGGATGACGCTGAAGGTTTGTTGCAGAAGGTGTAGCATTTGAAAGATTCAGGCTTCCCCACCAGACCAAGACTGCAATTCACAGAGATGCCTTGGCTATGATTGCAGCCTTGAGATGGAATGGAAGCTTGTGCTGTGCCGATGAATGTGAGAGTATTGCACTCTTGAGTCCAACAACCCTATTTGGGTTATCCATGATGATTAGGTCTTGGTGGGGTAGGGTGAGGGGTTAGGGGGGTAGGGGGTGGGGGGGAGGGGGTGGAATATCAGACAAAGGGTGATCCAAACTCAAATTATTGTGCTGTATACTTGCCTTTTGGATTCATATTTATCTTGTGCAAAGGATTATGTTGATGTCAATGAATACTCAAATAAATCATAGGCTGGCATCCAATAAAGATTAAAAACACCTTATAGCAGTACAATTCAGCAAATCCTCACAGTCAAATGGAAAACCAATGTGCAAGGGCCATAGTCCTGCTTGAAGCTAGTACTGACACCTTGCTTCACCGGTGCTATCCTTTAAGCTCACAAGGTTGATGAATTAATATTGATATCCAAACCTAAGCATCAGTTGCCATGGGATGTTATAGACAGTGACAGGTATTTAGAGTCTTTGCATTGTTCTCAACATATATTGCATTAAAAGGCACACAGATTTTAAGAGAAGCATGATTCATCCAATGGGTAAGTAAGGATATCAAACCCAGAGAAAAACGTCCAATATTGTGAACATTTTTTGGTCAGTTAGAAAAGTTTAGAAACCAGCAAAGGATTATTGAAGAAAAAAGTGAAAATGGATTGACAGTAATCTAGCCAGTAAAAATAAATCAGATAGGTAATAACTAATGGGAGCAGAATTAGGCCATTCGACCCATTAAGTCCACCCTGCCATTCAATCTTGGCTGATCCATCTCTCCCTCTTAACCCCATTTTCCTGCCTTCTATCCATAACCTTTGACCCCCCTGTCAGATAGTGGATTCAACAAATAATTAGCAAGAAAGGTAAACACTGATTCCTTTAAAGGATGAGATGGAAGTGAATGAAATAGCAAAGTCTTTGAACAAATATTTTGTTTCTGGCCTGACTGTGAAAACACCACTATAATAGTTGAACATCTGGGGACAAAAGAAGAGGGAAGAAACTGAAACTGGAGCAAAGAAGATAGACAATGAATGACTGAATGGGACAAAAGGCAGAACAATCTCCTGGATCTGAATGGCTAAAATGTTAATTAAAAGTAGCTAAAGTGGATTGGTGTCTTGTGAACTTCCATAATCTGGATAGATGTTCTGGAAAGATCAAATCAGATTGTAAAACCATAAATGTATCTAATCCATGCAGGAGAGTTGCGGGGAAGAAACTTTATTTTCACATGTACCTTGATGCAGTGAAATGCTTTGGTTTGCACACAATCTAGTAAAATAATACTATACACAAGCCCAAATCGCACATAAGTCGCCCGTGTGTCAGATGATGTATAGCTCACTGTTGGCTTCTGTCGTCGTCCAACATGTTGATAGAATAGGTCGTCCGACGTTTCATAGACTGCATCGTGTCGTCGTTCCCGGGGATCGCTAGGAGGAGGGTTCTGGCATGATCCCCATACTTAAGTAAAGGTGTGCGATGACTATAATGTAAAAAAGTAGATATTTTCTGAGGCAGTACACAAAGTATCGTCACGTTTCCAGTGGCACCTGGTAGATTTCTTCAAATGGGATAATCCTTCACGTGCTTCAAATATTGAGTCTTCTTGGCCTCAAAGTCCTGGTCAGTTTGGAAATTCAGGAAAATATTGAGATTATTAAAATTGAAATTGTAGATCAGTCAGAAATTAATAATCGATGCAAAGAGTTGCCATGATTTTATTAAAGGGAAATTGTGTTTAATAAATATTTGCACATTTCTCAGAATGTAATCATGGATGGACAAATGGGAGTCATAAATGGAGTCTATTTGGATATCTAGCAGTCTTTTGAAAAATATAATTAGAATGACGTGGTTTATGACAGTCACCAAAAAGGGGAAATTATTGTTGATAAGGATCACTAGATAACGTTCAATTATTGTTGACCCATCCAGACAAAGAAAATTTCACCTGGTCAAATCTCCCTCCAGATCAGCTACTAACCATGTATTTACGCGTGAGTTTTTAATTTCAGTTGGTAATGATGCAACGGTGTAGGTGAGGCAAAAATAACATATTTGGAACTTTTATGTTTATTAGCAACCAACATTAGCATTTCAAGCTTTAAAAAATATATATTGTGACAGGCATAACACTTTGTCATTGGCAAATATATATGATCTATGTAATATATTGATTGTAATAAGCATGTCCTGGTGTGTGCAGGGATGGTATAACATTGTACATGTTTTTTATCTTTATTCTTTGCTGAATTTGTTTTATGTGATTTGATCTCACATTATTTTTCATTGCTCTGTATCAGTGGAAATAAACTGAGTAGTGGTTTTCGGGAGTGACATTATTTAGCTTGGTGAAGTCGCATCAGTTTTCGGGCATTTTAACTCAGCTCTGCATATTTGCTGTGAGACCATTCTGGTCTGATATTTCAATGGATTTGTGATTCAAGACGACATGGTGTATATATAAGATATTGTAATAAAACTTCCTTCCTTTTCATTCTAGTTTTCGGTGGACCAAGGATGGCAAAGAATATGATCCATCACAGGACCCCAGAGTGAATACAACTATAAACTCAGGGACATTTGTGATGAAAAACAACAATGGCAATTTGAACACTTTTCAGGGAAAATATCGTTGTTATGCAAGCAATGAACTGGGGACAGCAGTATCTGAGGAAATTGTTTTCAGCACTGCAAGTAAGTACTTCTTGATTTCAATGTTTGGCTTTGATTAATGGAAATCTCAGATTTGACGCAATGAATTAGCATTAAGGATGCATATATGCTTTATCCAACACTTTTCCCAAGACTAGCAGGAAATCTATGAGGAATTTTGAGGACCAAAGCAGCTCCAAAATAGCACATCATGCACCAGAACCTGTAAAGTAAGGTCATAGTTTGTTGTAGAATCAGTCAGAGAGTTGAACAGCACAGACCTCAACCCTTGGGATCTTCATGTCCATTTCAGCCCTTTTGCCCATCTGCACAAAGTAGAAAGTACTGGTTGCTAAACACTTTAACTCCTTCTCCCATTCCCACACTGATCTTTCTGTCCTGGGCCTCCTCCATTGTCAGTGAGGCCCAGCACAAATTGGAAGAACAGCACCTCATATTTCACTTGGGTAGCTCACACCCCAGCAGTATGAACATTGACTTCTCTAACTTCAAGTGACCCTTGCTTTCCCTCTCTCTCCATCCCCTCCCCCTTCCCAGTTCTCCGATCAGTCTTAGTGTGTCCAACTACATTTTATCTCTGAACCACCCACTCTCCTGACATCAGTCTGAAGAAGGGTCTCGACCCAAAATCTGGAAACACAAAGGCCACCCATTCCTTCTCTCCAGATAGTCCACCTGTCCCACTGAGTTACTCCAGCATTGTGTGTCTATCCACAACGTACTCAGCAGTTTACCTGACAGGTCGCTATGCTTCCCAGCCACTGTTAATGACAGACAAACTGATGTGCCACATCAATGTACTTTGACTTCAAAGAAATGATATATATGATAGTCCCAGCTGGAGAAGCACAAGAACCAGCTTGATATACGTACATACTTTAAATGCCTAAAATACATGGGTATAATTGCACACTGGAGTAATTTCCAAGCTTTGGGTTTGCTGATCCCAGGCTAGATTTTCTGGACTCGGGAAGCAGAGTTATCCCCATGGGATATCGTGGCATATGACAGCTCCCTATATCTTCAGCACAGACATCGGGAGACATCACAGCATTTCCCCATGCCATGAGATGCTATAATCTTGCAGTATCTCAGGACCATCTCTGAGATGTTACAAGTTCTTTGTTTATTCCAAATGGAACAAGCAAAGAACTTGGAACAACTCAAGAGCTAATGTGCTAAATACTTGTTGATGAAAAGTTAACAATGGTGACCTGTATATTTATCATAAGGATAGTATGTACAGCTTGTATGTGCCTACTATTGCTGTTCCACCCAAAGACGGGTCCCACATCCCAAAGTCATGTAGACTGGGTGGCTAATTGGCTACTGCAAGTTGCTCCAAGTGTCTGTCTGGGGAAGGTGGGAGGGGAGATGATGGGAATGTAGGGAAAAAGTTCACTGATAACATTTGTGGAAAAAGAGTTGTTATATTCTTAAAGGGTCAAATGACACCATCCTATATGATAGGAAAATATGACCATGGCCAAAATTCCCATGAAATTTAGGTGGTAAGCCATTTTATTGAACTGTTGTAGACCTGGTAAAAGTGCCGCTGCAGTGTTGTTGAGAGGGATTATGTTCAGCACAGACATTGTGGGCTGAAGGGCCTATACCAGTGCTGTACTATGTTCTATCAATGTGTAATGTGTTTGTGGAATTACAAAGATACTTGCATTAAGGATGATTCTTAAGGATGACTCTCATGTCCATGCTGATATGGCTAACAAAACTGTGTGCTAATATTCTTACGAAGCCGCTTAGCCTATAAAGAGTTAACACTGTTGCAAAATAATGGTGGAAAGAGCAAGGGAGATGCGATGCTTCCATCATTCGGGGAATCTTTCATCTTTCTTTAACATAGAAACATAGAAAATAGGTGCAGGAGTAGGCCATTCGGCCCTTCGAGCCTGCACCGCCATTCAATGTGATCATGGCTGATCATCCAACTCAGTATCCCGTACCTGCCTTCTCTCCATACCCCCTGATCCCTTTAGCCACAAGTGCCACATCTAACGCCCTCTTAAATATAGCCAATGAACTGGCCTCAACTACCTTCTGTGGCAGAGAATTCCAGAGACTCACCACTCTCTGTGTAAAGAATGTTTTCCTCATTTCATTGTTTCATTTACATCTTCATTGTCATGTTAAACAAAGATGCAGCCCATTGAAAGGCGATGCAAACAGCATATTCTTTCTAAACATGTAGGAGGACAATGGACAGGATTTTCTCAAAAGAATTTAGATGCACTGACGTTTGATAACAGGTTGGTTGAATCTGTAAGATTGATGTGAGCTTTTACACGTTGGAGCAGTGTATATGAATGGCAGAGGGTCTTGGCGAGTTATCTATTAATCTTGAAAAAACACGAACGACACCACTGTTGCATTTCATTACATTGAAACCAGGAAAATTAGATTCAAGTTATCAGTTTTAATACAAACATTTGGGAGGCACTGTGGCGAAGCAGTAGAGACTGCCTTACATCGTTAGAGACCCAGGTTCGATCCTGACAATGGGTGCTTGACTGTACAGAGTTTGTACGTTCTTCCTGTGACCTGCGTGAGTTTTCTCTGAGATCTCTGTTTTCCACCCACACGCCGAAGACTTAGGCTTGTAGGTTAATTGGTTTGGTATAAATGTTTAGATGTAAAATTGTCCCTAGTGTTGGGTGCAGACTGGGTGGGTCGAAGGGCCTGTTTCCACGCTATATCTCTAAAACTAAAAAACTAAAGTGTAAGTATGCATAACAAGAAAATGCATGTTATTTTCTTGTAATCTTCATGTTTATCGTTTCATTTTTGCAATACTCTAGTACGATGTGATCTGGGTTCCGCTTGAAATGTCACGCTGAGCATCTGACAGGCCTGAGTAAAGTACTGTTGTATATGAATAGAAGTTCCAACAAACCATCTGGAATGTACAGGGCCAAATATTGAATTGTTTTTCTGTTGATGGCACTGCAATTTGTGCCAGCAGACAACCAGCAGCCTGTTAAAGTTACGACCGAACCAATAATGAGGGAGGTTTGTGTGTTAATGTAAGCGTGTCAAAGCAAACTCCTTCTTGGCCTGTGTGTGGTGTTCTAGTTGGCATCATTGCTCTGGTCTACCACAGGCATTTACTTGTGTGATCTGCTGTTCTTTATTGTGAATGAATCTGAGCAGTGCACGAAGTAACATATTGAACGGCTCTTATAGATACATGTATTTTTGTACGAAAAGGCAAACAATATTATAAATCATTGATCAGTGTAATAAAATTAATCCTATTCATTTAAACTACTAATTCATTTAGAGGTCATTTTGTTTAAGGCAGCGGTATTTAATTATAACTGAAATCATCACCACAGCACTCAAAATGTATCCAAATTTGTATTTTTATGGTTCACTGTTTCTGCCAATGTAAAGGACTAGTCAGTGATGGAGACGTGAGCCAAAAAGCAAATGCAGGCACGATGGACTGACTTACCTTCTATGCAGTAACTTCCTAGGATTCCATAAATTGTAAAGGATATAATTTGTAAGAGTAGATCCACTGATGAGAAAATTGTGAGAATCCAAAAAAAATGATCACATTATATTCTTCGTTAATCAAATTTTAGCAAGTATACTGCTTTGTTTAAAATTCTGTGTTGGCTTCTTGCGATCACTCCATTCCTGTCCAAGGAAGCAGATGGTGATTCTATTTCCTCAACCCTCTGCTGATGGTACGATTATCTGCTCGATATACACGCTCCAAAATGACTTGTCCTATCAATTTACCTTCTCCCTGCTGTGCTTGAAGTAACTGATCCCTGCTTGCTGGTAAAGGTGATTGGCAATTCACCAAAATGGAATTGCAAGTCAGAGATTAAACAAAGCCCTAAACATTTTTGGATTAAAATGTTTTTATGACTGCCAGAACTCAAAACGAGATGCTGCAGGGCAACATGGCTAACATAATTTTTTCTAGAACTGATCACAAATGGAAAATCTTGATGCGGATTTCGCCCAAACCAGCATTTTATATTTGAGATGTTCTTGACGAATAAGAGTGTGGAAATATAATGCTGTGAAGTAAATGCTGGGCAATATTTTCTGCTCTGCATGAAATTGAAGCACATTTCAATTTATCCCTGAATATGTTTATCACCAAGAAGTGTTCAGTGTCAGACAACACCATTCAGCGCACAACATTATATATTTAATTGAGGGTGAATGAGCGCGTTGATTGGGCAATTAAATGTTCATGGATAAATATTATTATACTGAGCTGTTGATGTCTAAAGCAAACTTTTGAGCTTTTGTTTCGTTCTGCATGTTTTTATCTTCTTTATCTTCTTTAATCGGTAGATTGGAGGGATTTGTAATAATAACTAATTGCACTTATAGCATAGAATCATAAAGTGTTTATAGCACAGAAGGAGGCCACCTGTCTGTCTTATCTCTCCACCAGAGGCAAATTGTTCATTTAACACAGAGATATTCCAAGTTAAATCCTATTGCACCAGTTTTCCAGATGAATCTGATTGTACTTTTCGAGATAAATGTAACTTACCTTAGTTTTTAACTTGGGGTAATTTTGGTTTATGCAAAGGGCAGAGAGCACATGCCCAAGTACAATTAAAACATTTTAATCGCATTTCGCCCTTGTATCTTCTTCCCAATGTCACACCTTGAAAGCAAAATGTGTTCTATCCCATGATTCCACGAAAATAGCTGACCAAAACTGAGAAACCCAGTCTCTCCTGAGAGAGCCAGCCATAATTGTGTGGCACCGCAGTCTTTTCCATGGCATACATGGATGAAAGAACAATAATGATTACCTCGACCAACAAGGAAACAAAAAAAAATGTGGATTTCTAGTTATGAGAAAATATCCTCTGATGAGATACTTCAGCTCCAACTGCACACTTCTAGAGATGTACATTCAGAAATATCTAAACAGAAAATGCCGGAGGGTCTCAGCAGGTCAGGCACGCATCTGTAGAGGGGATGGATAGCTAACATTTTGGGTCGGGACCCTTCTTCAGACTGATTGGGCTGAAGAAGTGTCTTGGCCCAAAGCCGTGCCTGTCCATTCCCTCCGCAGATGCTGCCCGATCTGCTGAGTTCCTCCAGCATCCAGCATATTTGAGTTGTGGGTGAAACTGCAAAATCATTATCACTGCCCTCCTGAGTGATCTGGAACAGCTCGTGATGGCAGTTAGTATCCCTGGAGTGAAGATGTGCTCAATTGGGCCATCAGCCAAGCTCAGTCATTGCTACTAAGATGGAGCATGGGTACCAGCATCAAAGACAGCAGGAACAGCAGGAAAAGGGGACATGGAGGGTGATGCAGAGCAGCAGGGGCATAGCAAAGAAGTGAGATGCTGGGAAAGGGAGGGAGAATCATTTTGTGTTTGTGACTGAAAGGCTATCTGTCTTATATGAGAAAATATTACCAGAGCATGATGGAGTGAAAGATACAATGAAGAGGTTCATAGCTGCAAGGACTTGGTCTGATCAATTTTACAAAGCTTTTTTTTCTACACCAGGTCACACCAGTGACCTGTGTGGTGCAGACCTCTCTCACAGCCACCTGCCAATGTTCACTGCTTGGTGCTGCAAGGGTCTCCCCCTCCCCTCACCCCTCACCCCAACCCCTCAAACAAACATGGAAACATTCTTATTGCAGGTGATGTGATCCTTCTGCCTCTCCAGGATCTGTGCACTAACCTGGGACGTGCTCTCTTCCCTCCTTGCACTCCCTCGTGTAGCACTGTGGTAGTGATCAGAATTTGCCATTGTCTGGGAATGTTACACATTTGTGACTTTAGTGATTAAGTAGTAGATTTGCGCATTTGCTTCTAAATGTCAGCAACTGGATGAAATTTGAGTTTTCAGTTATACTGCTGTTTTTGAAATGGTGTGGCAATTTGGGGATCTTTCTCAATATATCTCAATTAGCATTATACTAATTTCAGAACAAGGCCTCCACTGCCTACTTAGTAAAATGGTGTCAGGACAATAACCTCTCTCTCAATGTCAGCGAGACAAAGGAGCTAGTTATTGACTTCAAGACACATGGTGCTCTAAACAGAGCATCTACTTGTCCACGCTAGGTAATATTTCTACCTCCGTGTAGGTTTTCTCCGGTATCCTCCCACACTCCAAATACGTGTAGGTTAATTGGCTTGGAAAAATCGTAAATTGTCCCTAGTGTGCATAGGATAATGATAGTGTGCAGGTATCATGCATTGGCATGGACTCAGTGGACAGAACGGCCTGTTTCTGCGCTGCACCTCTAAACTAAACTAAACTAAACTAATTACGATATACTGAATATTTCTGTAATCTTCATCAGTGTATTTTTAATTGGGATCTTAGTAATTAGTTAATTTCTATTTGTTTGTTAAAATGGGAAATGATAATGGAAAACTAAATGCATTTCCATTTACAGTCAATAGTAACAATAACAAGTACTTCATGCTTGCAGGAGTAAATACCTTTCTCCTCTACTTAATGACAAGCTTAATTCTAACCTTAGCAGGATAACTGTCTTCCATTCCCACATCAGTGTTGTGTATTTAAGTGTGAATTAGTCTGAATGGTGAAAGATTTAGAGGGAATCATATGCTATTGTCTCTCACCCACTGGGACATGGATTGGAATCCCTGCGAACCCTTCTTTTTCAGAAAACTCTTGAAAAGAAAGAAACATATGTCTGGGCAGGATTTAACAAGCAACAAAGAAGTGAAAGTGTTGAGAAGGAACCTGCTGTTATGGCATTCTCAGCTCTTTGAAGAGTTTCAATACTATTTGCTGCTTTATGCTTGTGCAGTGAAAAATTACTTCAGCGATTTGGAACTGATAAATTTGTTTCCCCTCTTAACTTCAGCAATACCAATAAAAACAATAATGCAGAAGGAAGACTTAGTTTTGAAGTTTCTTATACTCTCAAACTAATTGCCCAGAATGTCTTGGATGGCCCCTTTCTATGCTGCCATGAAGCTACGATTCTGTGACATTTCCATAGTACACTTTGCATACAACGAGAAGGATTGTTTCTTGGTGATTTTGCACCCTGTAAATTCTCACTTTTAGGGTGGCCAAACTTATATTTTTGCATTGTATTTTTCTTTCACTATCTTGTAGAATTTAGGACTCTTTTATTTGTCTTTGTATTTTGCATTTGCGTTTAATCTTAGTAAAGATATCCCTGAAGGACCATGTGCTGTATGGTTATAGCTAGCTAAATGTCACTCCATTCCACATCTATGTCATCTTTAGCAGTCTGAAGAAGGGTCTCAACCCAAAACGTCACCCATTCATTCTATCCAGAGATGATGCCTGTCCCGCTGAGTTACTCCAGCATTTTGTGTTTATCTTTTCCATTATCTGTATACCTCTCCTTCCTCCAGTAAGAATCTTTTTTCAATCAAACACCTTGTTATGCAGCTTACTTTCAGATTTGGTTTGATGTTCTCCATTGTGAAAAGCATTTTACCATTAAAAGCACTGTATAATTGCAAGTTGTGGTGCTGCATTGTAACAGTTTGCTTAAGTATCAACCTCTTTGTATTTCCCTGGCATCGCACTTCTCTTGCTGCCTATGTGAAGTGCCGTAGGACTTTTCAAAAATGTGATTACTTTATAAGTACACGTTGTGGATGTATTCAAAGGTTACAAAGGAACAGACAAGTTTTTTTAATGACTTCTAACAACATTTAGCCTGAATTATTCATTTACAACGTTTTAACATGCAGTGACTAGAAGAAAAGGGTGTGCACACAGAAATAGAACATTTGCAAATCAAATCAAAGTATCCAGAACAATTTTCTAAAATATGCTGCTGCTTTTCAGATGGCAATATGCAATAAAATTAAAAAAGAATAATTTGGGCAAAATCTTTGTAGCTTTTCAACTGAAAGAACATTACAAAAATCCTCTTAGTTACAACGAACAAGAAATTATTGGCTACCCAACAATTTCTATTGCGCCATCAAACTGTGCCTTAACTATGCAGTGACTAGTGGGGTGCCGCAAGGCTCAGTGCTGGGACCCCAGCTATTTACAATATATATTAATGATTTGGACGAGGGAATTCAATGCAACATTTCCAAATTTGCAGATGACACCAAGCTGGGGGGTATAGTTAGGTGTGAGGAGGATGCTTGGAGGCTGCAGGGTGATTTGGATAGGCTGAGTGAATGGGCAGATGCATGGCAGATGCAGTATAATGTGGATAAATGTGAGGTTATCCACTTTGGTGGCAAAAACATGAGGGTAGACTATTATCTGAATGGTGGCAGATTAGGAAAAGGGGAGATGCAACGAGACCTGGGTGTCATGGTACACCAGTCATTGAAAGTAGCCATGCAGGTGCAGCAGGCAGTGAAGAAAGCAAATGGTATGTTAGCATTCATAGTGAAAGGATTTGAGTATAAAGGGCAGGGAGGTTCTACTGCAGTTGTACAGGGTTTTGGTGAGGCCACACCTGGAGTATTGCGTACAGTTTTAGTCTCCAAATCTGAGGAAAGACATCCTTGCCATAGAGGGGGTACAGAGAAGATTCACCAGACTGATTCTCGGGATGTCAGGACTCTCATATGACGAAAGATTGGATAGACTCGGCTTGTACTCGCTGGAATTTAGAAGATTGAGGGGGGATCTTATAGAAACTTACAAAATTCTTAAGGGGTTGAACAAGCTAGATGCTGGAAGATTGTTCCCGATGTTGGGGGAGTCCAGAACAAGGGGTCACAGTCTAAGGATAAGGGGGAATTCCTTTAGGACCGAGATGAGGAAAACATTCTTTACACAGAGAGTGGTGAGTCTCTGGAATTCTCTGCCACAGAAGGTAGTTGAGGCCAGTTCATTGGCTATATTTAAGAGGGCGTTAGATGTAGCACTTGTGGCTAAAGGGATCAGGGGGTATGGAGAGAAGGCAGGTACGGGATACTGAGTTGGATGATAAGCCATGATCACATTGAATGGCGGTGCAGGCTCGAAGGGCCGAATGGCCTACTCCTGCACCTATTTTTCTATGTTTCTATGTTTCTATGTATCTGGATGCAGCGAGCTATAACATTAATGTGTAGAAGAATGTGAATCTGTAAGTTGAACAGTTCGCTATTGATTTCTATTCAGGTACATATTTTGTTTCTCATTACCTTTGCCTTGTACCTCCTGCTGAGTTCTGTGTCTGTTTCCTCTCGTATTCTACATTTGGTATCTGAAGTGTGCATTTTCAAAATTATATTTCATGACAAATAACATAGAATAATAATTTGTTTTCACAGCTATCCCGAGATTCCCCACGGAGACCATGAAACCCATTGAGGTGGAGGAAGGGGAGTCTGTGGTGTTACCATGTAACCCTCCCAGTGGGCCGCCACCATTAAATATTTATTGGATGACCAGCAGTAAGTACTGTCTCTTATTTAATGATAACAGATTCTATAACCGCTTGCTCAACTAAGTTGTTAAATTCTATCTGCTTACCATCTGGCAATTACATTAAAACATTTTTTTGACCAATTGGACTTTCTTGCCCATGTGAAATTTTTCCGGCTGTCATGAATAAAATAAAAGTCACGTAAAAGGGAAAGGCTGAAGTCTAATTGGTTTCCATTTTGCAATCGTTGTCGTGTCGTTATAAAATCACATTACTCTTCTGAAGCAAGTAAAATATTACAATGTAGATATAGGGTCAAGTCAGGTTATTAATTTGAAGTGAATTATGAGGGCGTAAGTGGAAATTAACATGATTTAAAGGTAAAATGAAAGAGTCATGAATATATGGAAATATCTATCAGACAGCCCCCACTGCTACACCCTCTGTGCTTAGTGTGGACAGCTGCCTCACTCAGCAAATTGTGAAGTTGCTGCGAAATGAGAGTCGTTCCGGTACTGAACCGCTGTCATTTCCGAGTGTAAGTGCTACCAAATTCAAGATGAGTGCAAAGAGAGTGAAATCGTATGGTGCTCCCGAACTGTTTTTCTAACTGCTCTCCAATTTTGATGAGGATAGACTCGTTATGTTTTATTTGTTCTAATTAACTCAGTGGAGCACAGTGGCGCAGCTGGTAGACCTGCAGCCTCACAGCACCAGAGACCAAGCCAAACTTTGGATGCTGTCTGTGTGCAGTTTGCATGATCTCCCTGTGACCGCGCGGGTTACCCTCGGGTGCTCTGGTTTCGTCCCACATCGCAAAGATGTGTGGGTTTGTAGGTCAATTGATCTCTGTAAATCTGCCCCAAGTGTGTGGGGAGTGCATGAGAAAGTGGGATAACATAAATCTAGTGTGAATGGGTTGATGGTTGGCATGGACTGAAGGACCTGTTTTCATGCTGTATCTTTAAACTAAATAAGCATTTTTATCCTTTAAAAAGTAATTCTATATTCTTCATTTTCTTTAATGATGTACTTTTTAACGTTGTTTTATTGCTTTTTATAGTTTTAATGTTCCTGGATGATTTTGAATCCCTCCTAATGTCAAGGCCATTCATAGTTTGATAGCCTGACACTTGGCTTGTTCTGCTATTCAAGCAGCATGACATGAAAGTGTATAAAACCTTTCTGCAGCAATAGCCCTTGCCATTTAGTATGGGGTCTGAAGTTCTCAATCTTCTACTACACTCCCTACGCACTCTAGACTACGCAGCCCAAATTAGGTCTAACTCCATCTACTTGTTTGCAGACAACACCACTGTGGTGGGCCGAATCATGAAAAAAGATTAGATAGAATACACGAAGGAGATGGAGGAAACAGAAAAACATGGAAACATAGAACATAGGTGCAGGAGTAGGCCATTTGGCCCTTCGAGCCAGCACCGCCATTTAATATGATCATGGCTGATCATCCAAAATCAGTACCCCGTTCCTGCTTTCTCCCCATTTCCCTCGATTCCATTAGCCCGATGAGCCATATCGAACTCCCTCTTGAATACATCCAGTGAATTGGCCTCCGCTGCCTACTTAGTAACATGGTGTCAGGACAATAACCTCTCTCTCAATGTCAGCGAGACAAAGGAGCTAGTTATCGACTTCAAGACACATGGTGGACTACATGCCCCATTCAGCATCAAAGTTGCCGAAGTGGCAATGGTTGACAACTTCAAGTTCGTTGCTGTTAGTACGGTAAACCCTTATTTTTTACCGACCCCTTTCCAACAGCCGCTCCCAGCTCCAGCTTCCAGTGGCACCCTTGGCTTGAAAGGTGCACCAGCGGACCCTCCTTCACCCACAACACAGTCCACTCCATTTGAGGAGGCCTCTTTTTCTCTCCCCGCTAATCTAGCATGGCCTTCTCCTCCTCGTCCCCCCCCCACCCCTAGAATCACCGACATATACAATCTTGGAAGATGTCAGCGACTGTGGGGGAGATAGAGGTGAAGGAGGCAACAGTGGAAGAGGGAACATCGGAGTGGACAAAGCGACTAGAGAAAGAGGAGGAGGAGACAACATGAGCTGGAACAGCAGCCTCTGGTGAAGAAGGGTTCGCTGGTGCAGATCAGTCGCATTGGCGCCAAGTTTTAAGGTGCAAGAACACAAAGTGCTGGAGTAACTCAGCAACCTGAATCAGGGTAAAGGGGTTCGCAATGTAACTTATTCATGGTCTCTAGAGATGCGGCCTGACATAGTCATTGATTCATACAGCGTATACGCCCTTCAGCCCAACTGGCTCACACCGACCAACATCTCCCATCTACACTAGTCCCACCAGCCCGCGTTTGGCCCATATCCCTCCAAATCTATCCTATCCATGTACCTTGTGAGTTACTCCAGCACTTTGTGTCCTTTTGTGTATTAAAGTTCATCTTGTCCATTATAATGAGGTTTACTGTATTATCAACGATCTCTCGTGGACCAACCATATTAATGCAACAGCTATGCAGGAACACCGATGCCTCTACTTCCTGAGGAGACTGAGGAAATGTAGCATATGACTCTAACAAAGTTCAACAGATGCATCATAGAAAGCATATTGTCAGATTCCATTACAGCTTGGTTTGGGAACAGCTCTGTTGATGGTAGCTCAGTCCATCACAGAGACCAGACTCCGTCTACACTTCAGACTGCCTTGGAAAAGAAGCTAACATAATAAAAGGTTGTCCCACCCCAGCAATTCCTCCATCTCCCTGTTTCCTTGAAAGTGTGCACCACCAGACATGTGAACAGCTTCCTCCTCTTTGTTATCAGGCTTCTGAATGGTCCCACAAGCTATGATATGCCCAATTCACCTTTCCCACATTGTAGACATTGGACTTTGTCCATGGAACTGATGCGCTACGATGCTGAGAACTATATTCTGTATTCTGTTTCTTCCACTTTGCTCTATCTATTGTACTCGAGTTTAACTTGCGTGTAATAATGTACGGGACATCTGATCTGTTTGGATATCATGCAACAACGCTTTTCAGTGTACACCTGACTATAGTAAACCTACAAGCATGTTAACTTGAGAGAGGTCATCGGCAAGTGTCAGCATCATGTTATGTCTCAAGATGCAATTATCATTTTGAAGGTTTAACAAATAATTATGTTGATCAATTTCAAAGTTTCTGCTGAGCAAAGTTTGCTATTCAAACAGCGCTAGTTATATGTTTGCACTTTGTAATACAATATTGAAATTATCTCCATGATGAAATTCTCGGAAGAATCGACAGCAATTAGGAGAGGTAGTTGCCTAGTGCAATTTCCTTCTTCATTTAAAAATGGATTATTTACCTTTTTAGGTGTTCCTGTCTACTGCAAATATCAAACAAATGATGTGAATCTAATTTTTTCCCATTTGTGATTGTTCATTGTGGTTTGTGTGCATTGCTAAGAGAGTTGGCACACCAAAAGGAAATTGACTGTTTAGCCTTGTGCTCCCTTTCTTAAATTCCGCTCACTAACTAAATAACGTATTAAAATGCGTTTTGCTACACCTATGAGAATAATTGCATGAAAAAAAGGTAAAGGAGAAGAGTTATGAGTTTTTAATTAATTTCTGTTGACATTCACGGCCTACATTATTTATGGAATCAGTCATTTGAATGAATCTTAAATGAGATGGAATTATTAATTATCAATCCAATGGCAAAATATGACAGATGCTTAAAAATCTGAAATAAACGCAGGACGTTCTGGAAACGTGTAGCTGGTTAGACAACAATTGTGGAGAGTGAAACAGGATTAATGATTCAAGTCATTAACTGATTGTTAGTAAGGTTTAGTTGCAAAATTAACCGGTTTTAGTAAAGGTTAGACTGTAATGATAGTCTGTTTTGTTTTTCAGAGATACAACGCATCCAACAGAACAGCAGAGCATCCCAAGGACTTAACGGAGACCTTTACTTTTCAAATGTGCAGTTAGCTGACAGTCGGGATGACTACATTTGTTTTGCCCATTTTTCCAGAACGAGAACAATTGCCCAGAAAGAGCCGATCAGCCTGATTGTTACACCCTGTAAGTTTCACTTCTTCTGGTAACTGGAAAAAAAACAAGTAGCAATATATAGTGGTAACATCTCAATGGATATGGCTGTGGAGAAATACATTGGGAACAAAAACAATGTAAGTGAATGGTAGTAGTTGGGTCAATTTAGTGGAGTAAAGATGAGGAATGTTAATTTACATAATTTTAATTTGCTTTTTGGGCACTTGGTTATCGCTGACATCTTGTGGAACTGTTGAAAGATCCCTCATGAGTGCTTTACTTTACTCTCAGCTGCTCCTTTCTTCAGATGCACTGGTCGTTATATTCAACCCTTCCTTCCTTCTGACCAGCACTGTGTAAAATACCTGCTCCTGGTGGAGTAACTTTGGTGTTTCTGGGTTGCATTTCACTTGATAAGAGTCCATGTCAACTTTTGCCTGAAGTAGGAAGAAACAATTCTTAAAAGCACCTGGACTAGGACCTCGGGTCCCTATATTAGTAATTCCAGGTTGTTCTCTCCAGACCTGAGAGAAAGAAACACAAGCCCATAATGTGTGTAAATATAACTTCTCTGCTAAAATTCCAAATATTAATCCATGTGTACAGTTTGAACTTTTTGTGCAACCCACAGTCCAGAATGTATTGCGCAGTATCTTAGACTTGACGATTTAAGGGCCTGTCCCACCAGCGTGCGACTGCATGCGCCAAGCGCGACCTATCGTGGTCGCTTGAGCCATACGGCCTCGCGTGACCGGTCGCACTTCGATCGCCAGAGCCGCATGGAGTTGTGCGGGGCTGGTCCCGACATCATGCGGGGCTCCGAAAAACTGACACTGTTCGAAATCCCGTGTGGCAATGGCCGACAGGCCCGCAGCCGTGTCGAGGCCGTATGCAACGTCCCGACGTCGTACGCAGCGTCATGATGCCGTATGCCGTTGCGCGCTGACGTCACTGCCCGGTGTGCCATTGCGTGATGCGGCACCGCCCGACGCCGTGCGACATCCAAATTCACTCGGCCCGCCTCCTGTCCAGCTGATTGGTGAGTATGATGTTAAGACCAGCTCCATACTGCCCCGCGGTTGGAAGTGGGACCGGACCCGCAAGGCCGTACGCCTCAAGCCACCATGTTTGGTCGCGCTCGCCGCATGCAGTCGCATGCTGGTGGAACAGGCCCTTTAGTTATTTGCCATTCGGGCAACCTTCACAAACTGAAGATCTTGTCCTATCTTGGATAGTTTCAGGAAATTATATGATTATTTGTTGCTATCATATCATGATGTTTATTACTTTCAACTGCGCAATACATAAGTAGAATCCCTGGAATTGAAGAATTACGTTGTTTTGCTTCTCTCATATAGTTTTCAAAGATCCCATCATTTTATTCTCAATCGAGCTCTTTGGTTTTAGGAGAGATATTTGCAGAACTTTTTTGAATGTCATTGGTTCCCTTGTGGATGGTTTCATGTGTGCAAAATCAATTGGGCTGGTATGGCTGTAATTCTAGTACACAAGTCTAAATGAATCTCATAAGATTTTATGTTTTGTAGTTAATATGAAAACATTGGTGCCTCATGCTTTTTATGAAACATCATGTTATTCATCCAAAAATTCCATTGTGACCTCTATTGCTGGAAAACTGCATTCAATAGATCCTCCCAGCTTCAAAAAGAATTACCCTCTCATTGCAATATAACTTTTTGTATGAGTCTGCTGCAGTTTGGCCAACAATCTTTGCATCCTACTAAGAATACTAAAGAGTCTTGTTATTCATAAAACAATGTGCCTAACTTTGTCCAAGAATGATTCATGCTTGCATTTGAGCATGTAACATCATCCATAATGCTTTCCCACAAATCACTATTGCAACGTGTCCAGCCTTGCATTTGGAATATTGTGACATGTATTAGCAATGTTACAAAATTTTGTGATTTTAAAAATCAAGTCTGCAATTTATCCCATCAGATAAAGCATAAAAAGAAGTTTAATTTGACACCTAATTTACTTTCATATCTTCAGTATTAAGAAAGTTATGGCCATTTTCATACTCGGAAATGAGCATCTTGCTTCCCATTGCCTTTCAATTGACTTAACTCAAAAGCTGTGATCTGGAAAAGTTAAAAGCCCATAACATTCTTAAAAATTAAGAGAACTCAATGAAATTTTCAGTTATTATAGATTGAAGCATTCTGAAACAAATATTAAACGATCTTACTTGGATTACCTGAAATTAAAGCATATAATTAGTTAGTTATCTAATTGTAGCTAATTACAAAATTCAATGAGTAGATCTAAACATCTATAAATTTCTTAAGAAAAGATAAACTTTTTTTAAATTGCCTAAGTGTCCAAATAACATTCACACAATAATCCACAATATAACATAATTTTTAAATCTCATTTTCATGAATTTCTGGGCCAAATGGAAGGAATTTAGTGTTTTATGCCTGTAAATTAATGGCCATTTAAATCAACTAGCGAGTGGGTTTTAGTGGAATGCGGTGGATTAGAACATTGCGGTTAGCGGTGAAGTCGGCAGGAAAAATACTGTTTGTTCATACATTTTTTGGGAACCCATTTCGCAACATAAAAATATTATTAAAGCCTCCCGAAAAACCAACTTTTAATATAAAAATAAACTACCTTTTTTTCTCCCCTACGGAAAATCCTTCCGGTTGTCAGTGCTCACGGCTTTTGAAGGTGATTTTTAAATTACTCTAGTTAATAAATAATTTAGAGTAATTTAAAAATACCTTCATTGATGAAATGTCGGAGCGATTTTTCTTCCGCAACGAAATCGCCCGACATTCATCGATTATCCAGGTCTGTGGAAAAACGGCACTTTAAGCCCGCCCCCCTCTGAAAGGCGCTAAAGTCGCGCACAAGGGGAGCAGCAGAAGTGCAGCGCCGCTAAAGGTAAGTTTTGCAACATACCTCCATGTATCAATAGAATTATGAGTAATAAAATCCTCTTTGTTCCTTCATACTTTATTACTACTCCAGGGACGCCGGGATAGTATTAACTGGCCTGATTCTTGCCTAGATTTTCCCTCCAATTTCTTATTCATTTGATATCTGAACCAGATACATGAGTTCAATCCCCACTATTGCAGATGTGGAGTTTAAAATCAAATGATCACATAGATCTGGATTTGAAATGGGAAGCTGTCTCAGCAGCAGAATGCATAAAATGATTGGATTGTTGCTGAAATTTCATTGGGTTCATTCATGTTTTTCGGGGTAGGGGATCTGCTATCCTTGCCCGGTCTGGCCTTCATGGACTCCACAGCCAACAGTACAGCTCACTTTTAACAACCTCCTCAGTGCAGTGGACAGTGAACTGGCATTGCTACCAACATCATCCACCTGTCTACAAAGAAATAAAAAGAATGCCTAATTGTAACCCTGCGTTAAATCTTGTGCAGGGAATTATTGGAGAAGAACAGCTTTGCTCTAAGTAAATCGAAGTTAACTCATTTTTTGATCTGATACAACTACTTGTTTGGGCCTCCTTTTAGATCACCACATCCTGACCCACTTTGGAAGATTTGACTGGAGGTTTTCAGTAACTTCAACATTTCTCAGCCGTAAGGGTCAGTGGCGCGGTGGTAGAATTGCTGCCTTACCGCACCAGAGACCGGGGTTCGATCCTAACTACAGGTGCTGTCTGTAGGGAGTTGCTTTTCTCCAGGTGCTCCAGTTTCCTCCCACACTCCAAAGACGTACAGGTTTGTAGGTTAATTGGCTTCGGTAAAATTGTAAATTGTCCCTAGTGTGTAGGATAATATTAGTGAATGGGTTGTTCGCTGGTCGGCATGGAGTCGGTGGGCCGAAGGGCCTGTTTCCATGCTGTATCTCTGATGTCTAAACTTCAAAGTGAACATGGTAGAGCAGTAAATCAAGTTCTGTCACTTCCATCTGATTGAGAAGTTTTGAATCGGTTCGTACAAAGTGAGTGGCAATGATTGGTTAACATTTAGTTCTCTGCCAATTCAGGCCCTTTGCACGAGAGCATGTGTTCGCCTCTGGGCTTTTACGTTCATAATTGTTGTTTGTGTTGAAAAGGCAAGTTGAGAGAGGTTAGCTGCTGCAGGAATTTGCAGAAAACCTGCATTTGGATTCTAAGTTGCTGACTGGAGAAGTGAATGAGGGTGGGGTGGGGTGGGGGGGGAGAGAAGATATCTGGGTGCTCAGCCAAAACATTAGGGCAGTTGGAAGACTTGAATTAACTTGAGTGTTTGTTACCTTTAATCCAGCTACTGAAATATAATATCAGATCCAGCATCCACTAAAATGGGGAGTGGAGTCTTGCAATACATGAACTCTATTCTGCTTATTTCACCTTGCTTTCCATTAATAAAGAGAGCGTGTGATCAGCAGAAAGAAGGATTTGGCAAGTAAGGCGGTTTAATGGCAAAAGAGATGAATGACCCAACAGGATGGGATGACAAATGTATTGATTGGCATGTTGACCTACATCATTGTAAATGTATTACTCCGACTGCATCATGCCTTCTCATGCTTAATCCCTCATATTATTCATCACTCCATCTTAATTTGATGCAATATCCCCTTCTCTGGGCTCCAATCTTCTTGCAGGAGAAGAAAGCACGGAATATGAGAGATAAAGAACCACACACATAATTGGTTCTGGCTTTCTCACCATCGGTTACCTAATGAGCGCAGAGAGGAGGACAGTTATCCTCAATGGAGTCTCATCTCAGTTGGCCATTGGAGCTTCCTTATGCTAACCTGATGTCACGTTTTCTATCTCCTTGATTTGCCTCTGTGTCCTCGCCTGACTTTAATTGAAGAGTTCCCAGAATCTTGGCAAATTAATAGATTCATAATTTGTGAAGTCCTTATCATTTTTGCCATAATTTACTGATTACCAATGACAATGCAGTCCACATCTCAAATTGCACCTTAATGATGAAGTCAGTGGATTAGAGCCATTTTCCTAATGACTGCCAATATACTTGGCTTTAATCCCCCTTACTTCTGATGAAGATGAACTTGCAGTTATGAGTGAACATGATCACACTGATTACAACAGAGCTGCTGGCCAGCTGGATAGGTGCCTTCCAGACATTCACAACTCTGCAGCACCCAAATACTTCTTCTTCTGTCGTGTGGCGTGCACAGTCTAAAGTTGTTGGACAACTTGTTCTATTTGATCTTCTGTTTGTGCATGTCGAATTGATTGCATTAGTCGAAACAGGGCGGACCCACCCAATACGGTGTGCACTTACATATTAATTTAGAGACACAGCATAGAAACAGTCCCTTCAGCCCACCCAGTCCGAGCTATTAATCGATCACCCATTCATGCTAGTTCCATGTTGTCCTACTTTCTCATCCACACCCAACACACACGGGGCAATTTAATGTGGCCAATTAATCTACAATCTCACACATTTATAAAATGGTGGAGGGAGGTGAGGAAATGGAGCACCCGAGGGAAACCCACGCGGTCACAGGGAGAATGTGCAAACTCCACACAGACAACATTAAGGGCCAGGATCCAACCTTGGTCTCTGTTTAGTTTTTTGTTTAGTTCATTTCACATGTACCGAGGTACAGTGAAAAGCTTGTTGTTGCGTGTTGTCCAGTTTGCGGAAAGACTATACCTGATTACAATCGCGCCATCTGCAGTGTACAGATACAGGATAAAGGAAATAACATATTGTGCGGTTAAGTCCAATTAAGGGTAGTCTGAGGGTTTCCAATGAGGTAGATAGTAGTTCAGGACTGCCCTCCAGTTGATCGAACGACAGCTGGGAAGAAACTGTCCCCGAATCTGGTGCTGTGAGTTTTTATACTTCTGTACCTCTTGCCTGAAGGGAGAGGGGAGAAGAGGGAGTGACTGGGGTGAGATACATCCTTGATTATGCTGGTGGCCTTGTCGAGGCAGCGTAAAATGTAGATGGATTTAATGAAAGGGAAGTTGGTTTGTGTGATGGTCTGCGCAGTGTCCACTATTCTCTGCAATTTCTTGCATTCTTCGATGAAGCTGGTCCCAAACCTTGCTGTGATGCATCCCAATAAAATGCTTTCAACGCCACATCTGTAGAAGTTGGTGAGAGTTGTGAACAGAAGGTCCACTGGCTGATCTGCCATGCAGAGTTGAACTAGGACCGAGATGTACTTCATTGCTTGTCCCTCAGCTCAATGCCAACAATGGCTGCGTATCTGCTGGGGCTATTACATCTATTAATTTAAACAGGTGGAACAGTTGGATTTTAAAAGGTTAGGTGTAGCTAAGATTTCTTTTGTTGTTATTTATATATTTATACTATATTATTTATCTTAATTTCAGCAGTGTTAAGCATCCTTGATTATGAGATATTTTAAAACTGAGGAACAGGCCTTGTTTAACAAACTGTCAAAGGTTAGTGCTGGGGGTAAGGTCTCAAGACACACAAGAGGCTTGGTGACCGCATGCAGCCTGATCCACATGTGGAATCCTTGTAGAATAGAGCTCTCAAGGTTGTTGGTATGCGAGTACCAATAAAGAGTAGGTGTGACTGGAGGGCAAGTCTGAGGTGCAAGCCCGAGTTGTGTGTTTGGAGCATATTCCTGCCCAATGTTTTTTTCTGATATCCAATGGTTTATCCATCTTTCTTTCTGCTGTGGACTGTTCAGACGAGGGTCAGCGTGCATTGGGAGTTCTTGCTTTTTTTGTTGTTGTGAAGAAAAATAAACAGGAAGTACTGCACAATGGGACACATGAAAGCCAGCTGCCCGTCACTTCACACCGACATATCCAAGTAACCTCACGCAACCTTGCATTTGTCCAAAGTTCAATGCTTCCAAAAACCTTGTTTTTGTTCCAGAACAAGGGGTCACAGTCTAAGGATAAGGGGGAATTCCTTTAGGACCGAAATGAGGAAAACATTCTTTACACAGAGAGTGGTGAGTCTCTGGAATTCTCTGCCACAGAAGGTAGTTGAGGCCAGTTCATTGGCTATATTTAAGAGGGCGTTAGATGTGGCACTTGTGGCTAAAGGGATCAGGGGGTATGGAGAGAAGGCAGGTACGGGATACTGAGTTGGATGATCAGCCATGATCACATTGAATGGCGGTGCAGGCTCGAAGGGCCGAATGGCCTACTCCTGCACCTATTTTCTATGTTTCTATGTTTCTATGTTTTATAAATGAAAGCATCGCCATGTTATATTGGCCTGACTTAAAACACAGAAGTTGAAAAGATACACAATATCCTTTTGTTAAGAAGAACTGTTTAAACAACAGATGAAAATATTTTTAGATGATCGACAGAATTTGTAACAGTGTGAAAAGCCAGTTATTATGGTATTAATCAATTTGGCCAAAAGTGTAATGGGATCGAGCACTTATTTGCAGCAGAGATGATCCCATCATCTATGATGGATCCATTTCATGCTTGGAAATGTCATCCACAGAAAATTACTGAGCTGCGCTGAGCAATTGGAGCTCAGACCTATAGTTACACAGGTTAGAGGAACACCCGGTGTAGATAAATTACAACCTTTTTATAATAGTGCTTTACATTATATGGAGCATCCTTGCATACATCTATTCATGGGTTGACGTGGATGATTTCTGAATCTATCTGGGCATTCACACCACCCTGAAGAAAAGATTACATGTAAAAATGTCTAATACTTGAAGATTTCCAGGAGTATTTGACTAAATACTCATACCCATGCCTCTGTTGTTTGGCATTAGCCAGTTTATTTCTCCAGATGACATTTCACAAGCATTAAATGGATCTGTCATGGTTATTGAATCATCTTTGCTGGCACTCTAACTTTAATTATGCTACAGTTTCTTGAACAGAATTTATTAATATCAAAGTAACTGGTGTTGCACACCCATTGCTTCATATTCAGAAGTCTGTTCAATAAGTAATTTTTATGTTTGGAATTTTTAATGGTTTCTTTGTCTTTCATCTAGTTCAGCATTTATAGCTCAATTTAAGCAGCATGCCACCTTTCTCTTACTCTTTCTTTGGCTAATGAACCTTTGAGAATCTCTTATCAAAACACAGTTTACCAGGATGTTGCCAGGACCCGAGGGGCTGAGCTATAGGGACAGGTTCGGCAGGCTCAGATTTTATTCCTTGGAGCACAGGAGCCTAAGGGGATGATCTTACAGAGGTGTATAAAATGATGAGGTAAATAGATAGGGTGAATGCAGAGACTATAAATAGTGATGTAGGCAAATCAAGAATCAGAAGACATCGGTTTATGGTGAGAGGAGAAAGATTTGATAGGAACTCAAGAGGCAAATTTTTCATGCAGAGGATGGTAGAATATATGGAACGAGGTGCCAGAGGAGGTTGTTGAAATGGGTACTACAACAACCTAGAAAAGTAATTTGGACAGGTACAAGGTTGGAAAGGTTTAGAGAGATATGGACTAAATGGGCTAACATAGATGGGGCAACTTGGTCGACATGGACAAGTTGGGCTGAAGGGCCTGTTTCTGTGCTGTCTGTCTAAAAATATAGAGGGGGTTTAAATATTTTGTCCTGTATTACAGCTGTGTGCTCTAACGTATCTACCTCCAGCGGTAAGTGTATAGGAAACGAGGGATATGGGCCAAACGCGTGCCAATGGGATTAATGTAAATTGGGCACCTTGGTCAACATGGATAGGTTGAGCTGATGGGCCTGTTTCCATGCTGTATATGACTCTAAAAATATAGATGAGTTTTAAATACTTTGTCCTATATTCCAGCTGCATGTTGAAGTGTATCTGCCTCCAATGGTACAGTTCATGTTCTTCTGAACTGAATTGGGTGACAGTGCTGTGACGTTTGGCATTTTCTGCCCAGGCAATTGTGAGGAGACTCCAACCCCACTGTTGGGAATAATTCTTAATATTTCCCTTGGATGATTGTAATGAAACAGCATATCTGTAAATTAATTATTTTCATCCTATCAGCTCCCTGTGCTGTTCAGTTCATAGAAACATAGAAACATAGAAAATAGGTGCAGGAGTAGGCCATTCGGCCCTTCGAGCCTGCACCGCCATTCAATGTGATCATGGCTGATCATCCAACTCAGTATCCCGTACCTGCCTTCTCTCCATACCCCCTGATCCCTTTAGCCACAAGTGCCACATCTAACGCCCTCTTAAATATAGCCAATGAACTGGCCTCAACTACCTTCTGTGGCAGAGAATTCCAGAGACTCACCACTCTCTGTGTAAAGAATGTTTTCCTCATTTCGGTCCTAAAGGAATTCCCCCTTATCCTTAGACTGTGACCCCTTGTTCTGGACTCCCCCAACATCGGGAACAATCTTCCAGCATCTAGCTTGTCCAACCCCTTAAGAATTTTGTAGGTTTCTATAAGATCCCCCCTCAATCTTCTAAATTCCATCGAGTACAAACCGAGTCTATCCAATCTTTCCTCATATGAAAGTCCTGACATCCCAGGAATCAGTCTGGTGAATCTTCTCTGTACCCCCTCTATGGCAAGGATGTCTTTCCTCAGATTTGGAGACCAAAACTGTACGCAGTACTCCAGGTGTGGCCTCACCAAAACCCTGTACAACTGCAGTAGAACCTCCCTGCTCCTATACTCAAATCCTTTCGCTATGAATGCTAACATACCATTTGCTTTCTTCACTGCCTGCTGCACCTGCATGCCTACTTTCAATGACTGGTGTACCATGACACCCAGGTCTCGTTGCATCTCCCCCTTTCCTAATCTGCCGCCATTCAGATAATAGTCTACCCTCATGTTTTTGCCACCAAAGTGGATAACCTCACATTTATCCACATTGTACTGCATCTGCCATGCATCTGCCCATTCACTCAGCCTATCCAAATCACCCTGCAGCCTCCAAGCATCCTCCTCACACCTAACTATACCCCCCAGCTTGGTATCATCTGCAAATTTGGAGATGTTGCATTGAATTCCCTCGTCCAAATCATTAATATATATTGTAAATAGCTGGGGTCCCAGCACTGAGCCTTGCGGCACCCCACTAGTCACTGCCTGCCATTCTGAAAAGGACCCGTTTACTCCTACCCTTTGCCTCCTGTCTGCTAGCCAGTTCTCTATCCACATCAATACTGAACCCCCAATACCTTCATTTTCAGCTCGACAACACATTAATTTGGACCCTCAAGGCATTCTCGTTTGAGAGAGACCATGGGACAGAGAGAGAGCTTGTGACTTAGAATGTTAATCTCCTCCTACCATGTGAGCAGAATTGCCTCATTAATATATGAAACACATTGGTCCAAAATACGTGGGCTTTTCCATTGTGTTGGTGAGCTTACAAATGTTTCCCTTGGCATCATGAATGGAATAACTTTGATCAATTACAGAATTGGTCTCGTTCGTACATAAACCATTCTGATTCAAAGCATAAACAATCAGGGCAACCATGTTAAATAATTGAAGATTTAATTAAAGCAGTTGATTGTAAATCTCTCCTGGAACTCCAAGTTCCTTTACAGTGGCATCCAATTCCAGCTGTGTCGGTGCCCGCAAGTAACTTCAGCATATCCTTCCTTCTTAGTCCTTTTCTTTGTTCCTGGAAGTATAACACTGCCTGTGGTTCCCGTGCTCCACAAAAGATGCAGTTACCACACACTTTAGTTTAGTTTAGTTTAGTTTAGTTTAGTTTAGAGATACAGTGTGGAAGCAGCCCTGTCGGCCCACCGAGTCAGCGTCGACCAGTGATCAACCCGCACATTAACGCTATCCTATACACACTAGGGACAATTTTACACTCACCCCAAGCCAATTAACTTACATACCTGTACATGTTTTGGAGTGTGGAAGGAAACCGAAGAGGAGAACGTACAAACTCTGTACAGACAGCACTCATATTCGGCATCGAACCCGGGTCGCTGGTGCTGCGAGAGCTGTAAGAAAGCAATTCTACCGCTGAGCCACCGTAGCCGCCGTTACTTGAAAATCAGAGTGAAAATAAGGATTTTGAGAGATCCAAAGTGCAAAGTATATTCAGAGGGGGGAGACTTGTTTTCAAACCTGGAAGAGGACATTTTAGAAACTAACAAAGATGTGCAGAAGAGAGAAACAAAAGGCTAGAGTAACTCCGGCGAGTTAGATGCAGGACAGAATGCCACTGGAGATCCTTCTTCCCTGTGACCATCAAATTCCCCCCCCACTCAATCTTTGCACATCCCCAAAGCCTTTCCACTCGTCACTTTAATTTCATGTTTCATGTATGATGTGTTTTCTTATGATTGTTGGCATATTAATATCCTTCCTGGGATAAATAACGTTCTATCGTATCGTATCGTAAAGGAATAGGTGACATTTTGGGTTGGAACCCTTCATCACACCTGTTGTTCAGACGTTGGTTGGTTAACTGGCTATTGTAAATTGCCCTGAGCATGTAGGTGAGTGATATGATCTGTGGGGAATTAAAACAGTACACCACAGGAACGAGCCCTTCAGCCCACATTGTACTTATTTACATTTTACTCTTTTTTTCCTTTTTGTTTTCATTGTCATAATCTCCACTTTCTCACGACCTCTTCCATTTGCTGACCTGCTGCTCTGGTTCCCACCCCTCTGCCATTCCAGTTTAAACACTCCCGAGTAGCACTAAATACAGAAACAAAGAAAATGGGTACAGGAGTAGGCCATTTGGCCCCTCGACGCAGAGGTGATCATGTCTTATAATCTACAATCAGTACCCTGTGCACTGTGAATGGCTTGATTGTAATCATGCATTGTTTTTTTCGCTGGCTGGTTAGCACGCAAAACCAGCTTTTCACTGTACCTTAATACGCGTGACAATAAACTATACTAAACTATCCTCCGAAGTATGTGGCACTGGTAGTAATCCAGAGATTACCACCCTCGAGGTACTGCATTTTAACTTTTGTGCCTTTTTAAACTTTAACCTGAAAACCCCCCTATATTCATTCCGCAAGACCCCATCCCTTTTCCGACCTTTGTAATTTGTAATTGATGGGAGTATTGGGAGAATGCAGCAGATTAGCGTGTGATTGTGCGAATGGCTATGCGATGGTCAGTGCGTATTAGTTGGACCGAGTCGACCTGATTTCAAAGCAGTTAGGAATGTAATAGAATCGTACAATAGAATAATCTATGATTTTATTACAGTCCTAACTGCTTTCCCTGGCATTTGTGTATAACCAAGTTAACTGCAATTGATGTTCCAATGATGAAGGAACTGGAGGGATCTGAGAACAGATTGCTCTGCATCTGCTGCTCCAACGGGAGGTAGAATATAAGGAAGCATCCACATGTTCTTGAACCGTAATAACAACAAGGATGTTGACTTTCCTTGATCTACGGGAACTGAAACCGCCTGGAATTGGGTGTATTTCCTAATCCTACATCTGAACATTCTGCACACTTTCCGGCTGATGCTTTGGAAAGCTTCCACTTTCTTTATCTGAGCCCTGAATGGGTGGAAATAAACACACTGTAGTTGCTGACATCTTTCTACATTTATTGAGGGGGTACCTTCTCTAGGTCACTGTTAAAAGGCTGATATTGGACTCAATAACTCAACCGCAGTCGTTTTGAAGAGGCTTAGAAAGGCCACAAGTGAGCGTAACGTTCCACCAGCACCCGTTTCATTGTGGATCCCCTGCTGTTATTGTCCAAATGCTGATCAGCCTTCCTTTGCTTTCATTTCCAGAGCTTCCCCTTTTTACCCTCACAGTCTCTTCCTTTGTCTTTCATGCAACATCTACTCTGCTTCTGATATTTCTCCCACCACTCTGCCAGCACTGCTGAATGTAAGGACAGTTCAGAGTGTGGGTAGGTTCCTAATGGTTAATCTTTCTTGTGTGGATCTCTGATGTTATCTTTTTTCATTAGTCTGTTGGTTCCTGCTTCCACCTGTTAGGCACTATTTACCATTGAATGTGAAGAATTGAACTTTGTATATTCAGTAAATATAGCATTGTCTATTGTTTTCATGTCAAAATATGGTTATAAACAACCTTATGCTATCACATTTTTAAACTGTCTATTTGTAAACCAGTCATGGCTTGTATGATCTAATGATGAGCACGAGGTATGGGAGCAGATCATTATTCAGTGTAGTTTTAATCAATGTTGGCTGTGATGGAGATGGAAGTAAATTCACCATTCAGGTTCCGAGACCCACGCCCGATCACTATTGATTGATTAATAATCAATTGATAATTAATTGCCACTTGAAGCATAAATCTGAGGTTAATTTGCAATGATCAGCCCAGATGTAATATTACCCTCCCTTCACAATTGCTGATACCTGTTCCCTGTCCATGCACAAGGGTGAAGGTAGGCTGCCCGAGCAATATGCAAAGCACTGCCATTATTGGAAATGTACTCCAGACTGATTCCTTAGGCAAAACAGATTTGTAAGTTTGTAAGACATAGGAGCTGAATTAGATCATTCGGCTAATTGAGTCCACTCCACCATTCAATCGCAGCTGATCTATTTTTCCCTCTCAATCCCATTCTCCTGCCTTCTCCCCGTAACCTTTGACTCCCTTACTAATCTAGAGTCTATCAATCTCCGCCTTAAGAGTATCCAATGACTCGGCCTCCACTGCCGTCTAAGGCAGTGAATTCCACAAATTCACTCCCCCCCCCCCCGTCTAAATTCCTCATTATCTCCATTTTGAAGGCACGTCCTTGTATTCTGAGGGTGTGTCCTCTGGTCCTAATTGGACATCCTAAAAACATTTTATCTGTAGACTGTATTTATGAAGCTTACATTATTTTACAGTGAATTCATGAGAAACGTTGTCTTTTGGTTATGCATGCTACAAGTACAATTTATTTTTATGTTAATCCCTGACAAATGTTTTGTGCATTATAATTTTGTTTTTTCCTCATTCTGCCTTATTTTATTTTATTTGTGTTGACTATTTTTGTTTGTTCCAGTTGCACACCCCAATGACACAGAATCACCTGTTATTGACAATGGCCTGTCTGCTGGTGAGTCCTGCAAAGTGTCAAGTAAAGCCACTTATTTAGAATTACAGCACACTAACAGCTTCAAGCATAGTTATACAAATCTTAACACTTGGCATTAATCCAATAGCTACGAAATTGCACCACAAAATCAATAATGCTTTCAGTGACATCACTTGTATTTGGCTGAGAAACTTTGATTTAAGATGTCAAATTTTAACAAGTGTATGTAAAATACAGACATGATGTAAGGCATTGTCGGCTGAATTATAAATTAGAAGCAGACAAGGGCAGTGGTGCTTAAGGAGATTTTATTGATCCGATTCAACTTTGAAACAAGAACAGGAAATGTTGGAAATACTCAGCAGGCTGGTCAGCATCTGTGGGAAGAGAAACAGACTCAACATTTCAGGTCAGAGACCCGTCGTCAGAACTGAAAAGGAGATTGAAGGAGCTGCATGAAGAATGGGGGAAGAGGCTGTCTCTGATCGTGTGGAACTAGGGTGACCATGAGGATAAGCTTTAACCTGGTCATTGAGTGAACTGGAGCAGTGGAAGGGTGAGAACCTGGACAGAAGAATGTGGAAATCGTGGAATGCAGAGCTGGGTGACACACCTGGCAGGTCAGGCTGGCCACCTCCTCCGCTTCCAGAGAGAAAAGATAGGTTGAACAGGGAGTAAAATTAGTCTTAGCTAATATAACAGATGACTGCTACAGAAATAGAGTTACCTGAAGTTGGCATTTTCAACTCTGAGTCAAGATGGCTGCAATGTGCCCAGATGGAAGTTCCACGGTTTGCTTTCGGCCTCACTGTGAGAGTGAAGGAGGTGGTAGATGGATTGGGCAAAATGGGAATGGGACGGAGAATTAAAGTGGCAGGAAAAAGGTCATGTGCTGTGTTCCTTCCCACATTGGCGGCCTGTCCTGCTGAGCATTTCTGGCCTGAGTCATCTTTGTTGTAATTGGAGTGTATTTCCAGCATTCCCTATTCTGTATTGTTCTAAGTATCCGTGGTCCCAATGGATTTTCGCACAGGTACAGGAAAATATTAGAACAAAATATCCTTATTTTGTTATCACTGAACCTATGTCTGGAAATTCTACCATGGTTGGTGACATATCTGTGCACAGTGTGAGAGAATTTTTTGGAACAATAACCTGATAGGAGTGGCGCACTGGTTATGGTACCCCTGAGAATTTCAGAATCATTTTCTAACAGTTCAGATTCCTGAGTTTGCAGTGGTGGAATGTAAATTTATTGATCAATCTGGAAATATATAAAACAAAACCATCATTATTAATTATGTCCACAGAACTATTGGGTTATTAGTCGTTGAGTCATACAGCATCGAAATAGGCCCTTCAACCCAACTTACTATCACCGGCCAACATGTCCCATCCACACTCGTTCCACCTGCCTGCATTTGGCTCATATCCTTCCTATCTATGTACCTGTCTAAATGTTTATTAAACATTGCAATAGTACCTGCCTCAATGAGCTCTGGCAGCTCATTCCATACACCCACCATCCTTTATTTAAAAAAAGTTACCCCTCAGGCTCTTATTAAATCTTTCCTCCCTCACTTTAAACTTCTGCCCTCTGGTTCTTAATTCCCCTACTCTGTGCGTTTACCTGATCTATTCCTCTCATGATTTTGTGCACCTCTATAAAATCACACCTCATCCTCCTGTGCTCCAAGGAATACAGACCTAGCCTGCTCAACCTCTCCCCATGCCTCAGGCCCTCCTGGCAATATCCTTGTAAATCTTCTCTACTATTGTAAAACCCCAGTTCATTCCTCCAGAGAAGGAAATTACCATCCTTGCCCAATGTAGCCTGCATATGACCCGCCAATATGGGTATTTCTTCAATGCCCTCTAAACTGGTTGAAGAAGATGCTCAGGTCAGGGGCAATTGGGATGGGTGATACATGCTGAATTAGCCAGTGGCTCATTAATCCCCAAAAATGTAAAATGTGTGCAATCCAACATTAGATGCATATCTTTTATGCATCGGAGTTGCAAATGCAACGTGGCAGTAAAGCTGTTCCAAACACTCATGATTTAGACACATTTAAACAGATGATAACGGCACTCATTGTTATAGACAAGCACTCTCATATCTGAATGTGGTAGATCATTTTAGTGATGTCATGCTGGCAAGTGTTTTTTTAAATGGATGAAATATACTTCAAAAATGATTTGCGCTTAGACTGCTTGCAAGTAAAGCCTGCTACGTCTTGAACAGTTTGGAGCTCAGTGCTGTCAATATAAATCTACATAAAAACAATCAGCTTGCCTGTTCCCGCTACCTGCTGAGGAATACTAGTTAATGCAACTGAATTTAACATTTCTTTGGGAAGTAACGCTGAGCTTTTACACTTCTGCATTTGGGGGGGGGGGGGGGGGGGGGGAGGAGTGTTTAAAAACTTTGAGGACTAATGCGGTAAGCGTTCTTTTTGTATCGCTCTTAACCATCGAATCATGCTTGCATTTGTCAATTAGAAAGCTTTGTGAATAGAACACTCAGAAAAAGCTCCCTGTTGCATTAAAATGTTCTTTATTGCATTATTGGAAACGGGTATATAAGCTTTGTTTATTGTGTGGCTCTAAGTGCTTTTCCTTTGTACTTAAGGTGATGAACAATAGAGATTAGTAAATGGTGTGGTTTGTTTCAGCTGTAAACAATGTGAAGAAAAAGGGGATTCAAATGTTCACCAGCACATCTGGTAGTTTGAATAACAATTAAGTTTGTCTCAAATTGAAATTACTCCAGATATTATCGGGGGGAAAAAAATCATACAAGTACCATAATTTTGTAAAACATTTGTGACACACTGTGCAATTGTATTGCTGCTCACCAGATCTGCTAATCACATTTGCTTTCTCTTCTTGATTGCAGTCTCTAAAATATTCAAATGAAAGGCAAAGTCAATTTACTGACATGCTCTAGCTTCCGGTAAATTGACGTTCGCATTAATGATGGTCTGCCTGGTCCAAAAATTAGAAATAACATCATCTTAAAAAAATCTCCTCTGCACAGCAGGGAGAAATAACAGAATAGAATTTCACAGAAACCTCCTGACATCCTTGTGCGATTGTGACACCGTTGCACTGCTTGTGAATATTAAGGATGAAGTACAGATTCTATATTGAACCTACTGTTATTTATGCTTTGCCTTGTGGAAAAACTCAAAGCACGGCGGCACAGTGGCGCAGCAGTAGACTTGCTGCCTTACAGCATCAGAGACCTGGGTTCGATCCTGACTATGAGTGCTGTCTATATGGAATTTGTACATTCTCCCTGTGACTGTGTGGGTTTTCTCTGGGTGCTCTGGTTTCCTCCAACACTCCAAAAATGTACATTTTGTAGGTTAATTGGCTTCATTTAAGATTGTATATTGTCCCTAGTGTGTAGGATAGTGTTAGTGTATGGGGATCAAACAGCACAATCAGCTTGTCTTTTATTTATTTGGATATAAAAATCACCAGATTGACCCATATGTCTTGATACAGAAGATTTAAAATGCTTTGAACACCGCAACCATGATAGTAGGAAAATACTGTAGAACTGAAATAAATCAGTGCAAATTAGGAACAAGGAACTGCAGATGCTAGTTCACCAAGGAAGGGCATAAAATGCTAGAGGATCTGAAAATGTGTTCTGACCCGTAACACCACCTATCCATGTTCTGCTCGCTGAGTTACTGTAGTATTTTGTATCAATCCTACTGTGAAAATTAGGTTTTCAATGAAACCTATGGTTGATGGTTCAGATAATTAATTATCTAACATAGTTGTTGAGAAATATTGTTTCCAAAATAGGATCTGGGTTTGTAATGATGTGTGTGGGCCAGAATAAAATTGATTTAAGATGATGCTGTTTCTACATTGTACATGGAAGCTGAAATACATGTAAACAATAGATTGCTTAGTTACTGGAAAGAAAAGACCAGGCGCTTCATCATCTGATATGCTTTACTTGCAGCAATGTCATAGAGTCATAGTGTGAAAACGTGCTCACACCGAACAACGTGTCCCATCTACACTAGTCCCACTTGCCTGCGTTTGGCCCATATCCCTCTGAACCTGTCCTATCCATGTAATTGGATTTCAGTGTAAATCGATTTTTCCCAAATACATTTCAGACTTGAAACTTGCACAATGTTTATTTGCCTTAAAAAAAAAGCTTTTTTTTTGTAATGTCTGTTATTGATTAAATTGTTTAAAAACAATAACATTGAAAAAGGCTCTTCGGCCCATCGAGTTCACGCCGGACATCGATCACCCGTTTACGCTAGTTCTATGCTACCCCGAAGTGAACTGTATTTGAAATAGTACCACATCTTAAATCATAGCTTGCTCAGCTTCCTGCCTCCATAACTACTATAGATTGAACTATTAATTATCCCAAAAAAACACATTTAGGATATTTCCAACAAGTTGAGCTGAAGGGCCTGTTTCCCTGCTACACGACTCCAAGACTGTATCACTCTAAGTGAATCCATTCCAGACTGGAGATGTAAATACATCTTGTGTCTCAACGATAATTTATATTGTGTTTTTCATAAAGAAATCAATAACAAGCATTAACTGGAAGCATTGTTTTCCTTTCTGGTAATTTGCTTAAATTCTGGTACTTTGGAGGATTGAATGGTGTGGATTTTCCAGGTCTCTTTTTATGACCCGCCAAGAGGAATTGTAATTTTGAGGAATTGGCCTGATTTTGAGGAATTCTCACATCCATTCTTCCAGAAAAGAACCTGCAAACATTGGTCAGGAATACAACTTGGAAATTAAACTCAGTCCAAGGTGACACTTAATTTTTGTTAAGCTTTAGTGCCAATTATGCCTTTCTACAAGCATTCCAGTAACCTGAATCGTCATACATTCTTGTTTCCTGGGAATCCATGTTACCTTTTCTTCTGTTCCATTTATATTATTTTAAATGTTTTATTTAAAGCCCATGGTCTGTGTAACAATTAGTTCATTCAAGATGTGTAATGAGATGTTAAAAAATCCTAATCCAATTGACACATGAGAGATTATTTTCCCATTTAAAGATCAGCAGTTTTTCTTTTCTTTCTTGCATTGAGTTACTGGAATGTGAACTGCTATTTATTGGCAGCTGAAGCAAAGGTTGTGGGATGTGATGTATTTGAAAAGGACATGAATTAGAGCTGCTACCTTCAAGTGAAGAGCAAGGATCAACACATAGGGCTGAGATGACCTCCCATAATGTCATTTTCATGATTCTACAATCATTCAGTAAGCGACATCTTACTTTAAGCTGATCCAGTTTCCCTTTTTTGCCGAGTGTTGGTTCTGAATTCTGCAAGTCAGCAATAAATGTAGAAACTATGTACTTAACCTGTACTAATGCTCAGCAGGAATGAAACATCCTAGATCAAAATGCGGGTACCATATATGTCTTCAACGAGTGCCGATAAGGGCACAAGGAGAACGTAACAAAAAGGCACAAAGATAGAGCAAAAGGAGCCTGAGGTGGAACATTAACACTGACATCAACCAATTAGGCTGAACGCCCTGCCTTAATGTTCCGAATCCTGTCTATTCTAAGGGCTATATGATTTGAGATTTATCTCTGTCTGCAGAGGTGTATCACTCCTGCCCCCTCCCATCTCAACAATAATAATTAAGCACATAATTTGCATGCATACAAACCCTACATGTTTCAACTGATCTCTTAAAGTGCTTCTCCAAAGGTGGTCGATTTAAAAGAACTGTGCATGGTTTTGTCTTCTAACATTTTTTAACCTGCACTGAAGGTTTTCGACCCAAAATGCCGCCTGTCCGTTATCCCTCAACGGACGCTGCCTGACCCACTGAGTTCCTCTAACAATTAGCCTTTTGCTCAAGATTCCAGCAAGCACAATCTCTTGTGTCTCCAGTCATTTTTTTGTCATTTGTTCAAGTTGTTTCCATTTCATTACAAGGCTATTGTTAGCTTGTTTCTTCATAAATCATCATGTTCGTAATCAGGTGACTGGTGACATGACAGCGGTTGTGCTGGGATGCCACTTTTTTGCATAACTTTCGGAATCACTAAATTAATGGATAATAAACCAGAGCCATATAGTTTTATCTAAAGGCTTACAGCGTGCTTGCTGCCACTGGGGGAAGAATGGCCCAGTGATTTTCGGCAGTCAGGCAGTCTGTTTGCATGCACTGCCCTCTATTGTGGATCTGTGGCCAAGCACCCTTCAACTTTTCAGTTTCAAGTGCTTGCCTTGAGATACAAACTACCATTGTGATGCAACAAGGGAACGTAAGGTATATTTATTCACTGAATAGAAGGCAATTAGGATATCCTAATTAAGAGAGAGAAATAAAAGAAAGCAAAGAGGGAGAGAAATCAATAAATAAAATGCTACATGTACAGTAGAGGAAATCAGAAGCGGGAAAATGCTAGGAAGATCAGAAAGGCAGCATCTTCGGAGAAATAATATTTTCTGCATTACCACCTTATGCTCTTTTGATTATTGAAAATTGAAGGGAGATTTTCAAAATATTCAAAGTGTGTTTATTACAGAAATCATATCCTCTATTGGAGGATTGCAGAAACATTATCTTGAACTTCTGCAGATGCGCTTTGGAAAGTTTTCTGATGGGAGGAATCTCAGCCTAGTGTGGCAACAGCAACGCTTTTAACCGCCTGAAACTGCAGAGAGTGGTGAAGACAGCACAGTCTTCCATCCATCCAGTCCATCTTCATGGTGCATTTTCAAGGAAGGTTGGAAATATTGTCCAGGATGCCTGTCACCCTGACCATCCTTCAATCACCCTGGCCATTCCCTTTTTTCCCCTCTACCTTCTGGGAGAAGATGCAGGAGTTGAAAGCTCAGACATCCGTACTTCAGAACAGTTTCTTCCCCACTGCTCTCCGACTCCTGAACTAATCATCTCTCCGACTTACTCTAAATCATAACTCCAACTCATTCAGTTATTCTGTACTTTCTTCTGGACTTTATTATTTATTATTTTGCACTATTTTGATTTGGTACAACAATTTTGCACATTTTCTGCTGTTTTGCACATGTTGTATATCGTTTACTCTGAAAATTCCACGTGTGAACACAACCTTCGGACATTTCAAACTGGTGAACAACATTTTATTTTACAAGAAGATGTCTGCCCGTGTATTGACTCACTGACTTCTGGGAGCCATATCTACTGTATAAAAATAACTATTTACTTTGGTTAAGAGCAAATGTGTTTTTGACTTTAACAGTCTCTGATTGGAATTTGTTTTATTTCTGGACATCTGAAATATATAGATGAACACTAACCAATTGCACGTAAAATGCCTTAATTTTCATTTTACTTTCTTTAACTTTTGTGTCATTATCTGAGCTCCTTATCATTAATTCAGCTGTCATGATGAAAATTATCACCTCTTTATCTGAGGTCAAGTTAAAATTCAATTTCTTTACCTTGCAGCAAATTCAATAAAAGATCGCCTTCCAAGTTTTCTGGCCCCTTCCAGTAGCAGCACAAAGATAACTGTACTTCGAGGCGAAACTCTTCAACTGGAATGTATTGCTGAAGGGCTGTGAGTAAAATAAAAATAACCCTTGGAGCAATTAAAATCACTTTGACAATATGGAATAAGCTATGACAGTTTGGCCTTTAAACAATGCTAGATTTACAACAGGGAGGATAGCGTATGCACAAATGTTCATTACTTTCGTTAATTTTGCACTATTAACGCATGATGTTGGCCTATTACATAACACTGTTGATTTCCAGAATGTCTTTACTATGCTACATGTTTGCAGGTATTATTAGCTCTAGGTGTTTTTTTACCTTTCAAATATATTAGTGTATCATTAGCTAGGTAATGATTTTCCAGATGGTTTGGTGACTTTATTTGCACTGTGAACTATGGTTGACAAGATCAGGTTCCCAACCACCTCTTTTTTTCCTCACAGTCCAACACCACAGATCTCTTGGTCAAAGATGGATGGTGAAATGCCCAAACATAGAGCAACAGAAGAGAATTTCGGTAAAATGTTGAAGATAATTAATGTGACAGTACTTGATGACGGGAGATATCAGTGCAAGGCTAAAAATGTATTTGGAACAGTGAAGCATTCTTTCTCTGTTACAGTGGAAGGTAATAACCATGGCATTCTCTTTCTCACATCTGTTACAACACCTTCATATAGTCTGCTTTTATTATGACGCGTTTTACCCAGATGTATATAAACAGAACACAAATCATATTATAATCATACTCAAAACTACGAAGCACAAATCATATTGCAATCATAGCCAAAATAACCATTTCATTCATTGCAATCTGCATTATTTAAGCTTGAATTCAATTAATCTGTGCAATGTAAAATGCATTATTTAAGGTTTTCTGTTTAAAAAAAAAACCTGGCGATTCTTTGATAAATGAAGAGCACATCAGGAATGTTCTCGACCTTTGATTAATTACCAGAGAAACTGGTTATACTGTCTCCTAAGCTAAATCTGCTCATTTGGATTCAGCGTCAGTGAATTAAAATTCTGTCAAGTAAAACCAAAGTGAAATATTTGACTGTTAAATAGCATTTGATTCTAATATGGATGCATGGTTTATTGAGCTAAATGCTTTTATTTAATATAATCTATATTAGAATTAAGATCAAAATGTAGGTATTGAATACTAAGTTTTAGCACAAAAAAAATCTCTCGTCAGAGGATAGTGAATCTATGGAATTCATTGCCACAGAAGACTGTGGAGGCCATCAATAGATATGTTTACAGCTGAGGTTGATAAATTCTTGATTAGTTTGCGTGTCAGGGGTTATGGGGAGGGCGGGAGAATGGTAGATCTGCCATGTTTGAATGACAGAGTAGACGTAATGTGCCATATGGCCTAATACTGCTCCTACAACCTTTGAAGATATGAATATAAACTGAAACTTTGTGTGACTGTACAATTGTATTTGTATGTAGGCTCAAGTTAGTCCATAATTTCCATGTGAATTGCCTGTTTGCTATGGGCACAGTTTCTTATTAATCAAATCGTGGATAGATGGTTTGGTTGTAGTCTTGCCTTTTGATGAACAGCCACTGCTTCAGAAGTTTGAGATGACTTAATTGTCAAATGTCTGAGAGTTTGAACTTAAAATGTGAAGGAAACTTTTTATTATTGAGAAGCAATAACACAGTATTTGTACCAATGACAGAGGCAATAAGATGGGATACAGCTGTTCTGCAAAGTGAATATAGAGAGTTATGCCCGTCTCCCACTTAGGCAAATTTTTTAGGCGACTCTAGGCGACTAGGCTGTTGCCACATGGTCGCTGGGGTGTCACTCAGTCGCCCAAAGAGTCGTACCTTTATTCTGGTCGCCGCTGGATTTTGAAATGTTCGAAACTTTTCGGTGACAATCGGCGCCCCTGGGCCTGATGCCAACGATCGTAGCCTGTTTGTTGCAAGGATGACGTAGGTTGTTGCCAGGATGACATAGGTTGTCGCCGGTGCTGATTTTGGTGAATTCCATTGGCGTCAACCGGCGACAAGTACCGGCGACTGAATTGTCTTACCTTGTCATAGCTTGTCGCGGGTGGACGTAGGTTGTCGTAGGTGTGGTCGTAGGTGGACGTCCTTTGGGTTGTCGGTAGCTTGATGTCGATTAGGAGGTAGGTTGTTGTAGACATTGTCGTAGACATTGTCGTAGGGGGGTCTAGTCGGCATTTTTTCGGCAACCTGCTATGGCTATGACAGTTGCTGAAAAAAATCGGCATATGGGACAGGCCCATTAGGAAGAAGTTTACAATGAAGAATCTCAGGGGGTGCAACCTCTGGATTACTCCCAATGCCAGGTGCGACTAAAGATAGGGATAGAAGGACATGGCAGATACATAATTTGCTCAGGAGCTGTAGCAGTGGGAAGTAATTCAGGTTCTTGGACCTTTGGGACCTCTTCTGGGCAGAGACCTGTACAACAGGGACATTCCACACCTGAAGTGTGGAGAGAAGGGGGAGCAATGTTCTGGTTGGGGGATTACTTGCAAAGGTTGAATCTTGTCTGGTGTGGGGGGATCCAAAGTTGCAGTGTGGTGGATGAAAAGGTTGAGGCAAATATATAAATGACAGCAAGCAAAACCAATTGTCAGGACAGGCATGGGCATGTCAGGGAGTGAGGAAAATCAGATAGCTAAACTGCATTGTGTGTAAGAATCTGACAGGTAAGGCAGGTAAGTTTAGGGCATGGATCTGCACGTCAGGTTGTGAAAGCATAGCCATTGCAGAAACTGGTTAAGAAATAAACAGAACAGGTATCTACAGGTAACTTGGCAATGGATGCCACAGACGTGTAGGGAAGAGGGAGAGTACCTGTCCAAATGCATTTTGAAAGGTTATTGTAGAGTTTTATTTGTAGGTGATTTTAACTTCCTGACTTTTGACTGAGACGGCATTCGTGAGAAGTGGGTACGTGTGACAGAATTTGGCAACTGTGTCCAGAAAAGTGTTCTTATGCAACATATACGATACAATGCGATAGTCATAAAACACAAGATACATGAAGCATGAAATTAAAATGACGGGTGGAAAGGATTGGGGATATGCAAAGATTGGGGAGAGGGGGGTGAGGGGTGGGGAGAGGAGTCAGTCTACTCCATGACCGACACGGTTTGATAGCCAGAGGGAAAAAGGATCTTCTGTGGCGTTCTGCCCTGCATCATGGTGGAACCAGTCTGTTGCTGAAGGTACTCCTCAGGTTGACCAGTGTGTCACGGAGGGGGTGAGCTGTATTGTCCAAGATGCTTTGCAGTTTGAGGAGCATCCTCCTCTCCAAGACCACCTCCCATGAATCCAACTCCACCCCCAGGATGGATCCAGCCTCCCTGATGAGCTTGTTAATCCTGTTGGCCTTCGCCCTGCTGCCCCAGCACGCGACAGCGAAGAAGATGGCACAGTCTACCACCGATTGGCAGATGGTGAAGGAGTGGAGCCTTCTCAAACAGTACAGTCGGCTCTGTCCCTTCTTGTACGGGGCCTCAGAGTTCCTGGACCGATCCAGTTTACTGTCCAGGTACACTCCAAGGTATTTGTACTCCTTGCTAAACTGCTCATCCACACCTTTGATGGAGACAGGGGACAGGGGTGTCCATCTCCTCCCAAAGACCACCACCAACTCCTTAGTCTGAGCTGCAGGTGATTCGCCCACACCACTCAACAATGTTGTTGATCACACCTCTGTATTCAGCTTCCCTCCCCTCACTGACACGGCCCAATATGGCAGAGTCATTCAAGAATGTCTGCCGATGGCAGGAGTCCGAGTTATATCTGAAGTCTGAGCTGCAGATGATGAACAGGAATGGAGAGAGGACCGTCCTCTGTGAGGCCCTTGTATTGCTCACCATCGTGTCTGAGACACAGTCCTGTCGCCCAGTCAGATAGTTTGTCATCCAGGACACCAAAGGAGCATCCACCCGCAGCTTCGGGTGGATAGACGGTCCTGCTGGAGAGAGGGGGCAACACTCAACCCTCTCTGAGTAAATAAGTAAGGGCAAGCGACTTAAGTGCCATTGAGTCATAAAGTTCTTCAGCACGGAAACCCCCCCCCCCGTTGTTCCAACTTGTCCATGCTGACCAAATTGCTTCAACCGCGTTAATCCCACTTGCCACTGCCCCTATCTCTCCAGACCTCTCCTATCCATGTCAGTGCTGGACACTTTTGGAACCAGTGACCACAATTTTGTTCGTTTTTATACAGTTACGGAAAATGATACATACGGTCCACAGATTAAAGTCTTAAATGGCGGCAAGGCTAATTTGATGTCATGGAAAGGAACTTGAAAAGATTGTTAGGGAGTGGCCACACTTGGAGTATTGAGTTCCGTTCTGGTCATCCTCTACTATAAGAAAGATTGCATTAGGCTGCAATGGGTTTTGAGAAGATTTATGAGAAGTTTGCTCGGACTCGAGTGCCAGAGCTATAGGGAAAGGCTGGGCAGGACTTTTTTTCTTGGAGCACAAGAAGCTGAGTGGTAATCTTATAGAGGTGTGCAAAATCGCGTATATGAATGCACATAGTCTTTTTTTTCCATTGTAGAGGAGTCAAGAACTAGAGCATATAGGTTTAAGGTAAGAGGGGAAAGAATTGATAGGAAAGAGAGGTACAACATTTTCACACAGAAGACTGGTGCATATGGAACAAACTGCCAGGTGAAGTGTTTGAGACGGGTACAATAACAACATATGGGCCGGTACGTGGATAGGATAGGTTTCAAAGGTCTTTTATTGACACGTGTACCAATTAAGGCACAGTGATATATGTATTACCACAGAACATACTAAAAAAAAAAGCAACAAGACACATAACTACATAAAAGTTAACTTAAACATCCACCACAGCGGATTCCCCACATTCCTCACTGTGATGGAAGGCAATAAAGTCTAATCTTCTTCCTGCGGTCTTGGCAGTCGAACCATCCATTGGGGCGATGGAAGCTCCCACAGCTGGCGGTCGAAGCCCCCGTGTCGGGGCGATCATAGCTCTGGCGTCGGGGCGATTGAAGTTCCCGCGTCAGCGCGGTCGAAGCTCCTGCGGTCGGATCCCCCAAAGTCGGTCTCTAACCAGCGACCACGAGCTCCATGATGTTAAAGTCCTGCAGGCTCCCGCGGTTAGAACTCAGAGGTCGATCACTGGCAAACGGATCACGAGCTCCGCGATGTTAAAGTCCTGCAGGCTCTGGTGGTTGGAGCTCCTGAAGTCAGTCTCCAGCAAAGGCCGCCAACTCCTCGATGTTAGGCTGCAGTGCGGACGGAGATACGATATGGAAAAAAATCGCATATCTGTCGAGGTAAGAGATTAAAAAAAGTTTCACCCAACTCCCCTCCCCACATAAAACAAGCTAAAGAACACTAAAAACATGCATTTAACACTTAACAAATACTTTCACGCAACAAAGAAGGAAGGGACAGACAGACTGTTGGCGAGGTTCCCATTGCTGGCGCCACCCGGTTTAGAGGGATATGGGCCAAATGGGACTGGTTTAGATGGGGTATCTTGATCAGGAATGTTTCCATAATGTATGACTATGACTCAAAAGCCTGATGTATTTTGAGCTGTGGTGGGGGGAGAGGGAGAAGTAGTGAGATCCCACTGAGAGAGTCTACAGGAGATTTACCTGCTTGTCATGATGAATAAAAACTGTAGGGAACTGATATAGTGGAGATTGAGAAAATGGAAAAGAGCAGAAGCTTGTATATAAAAAATGACTAAAGAGAGAAGAAAACCTGTTTTAAATGAATAACTGGCCTCATGGGTTTTCTGTGCTGCCTTTTCCTCGCACTTGATATACAAAATGTCCTGAGATTTTTGAAAGATGAATTTACGATGCTACACATATAGAATATTGTGATTTGGATTAGAATGAAGTGCGGGGAATAAAGCTGAGCACATTGAGAGTGTTTTCCATCTGAGCCAATGGCTAGAAAAACTCAACCAAGATGGGACCGTCATAAAATACTTACCAGAAGGATTCTCTTGTTACCATTTTGATTACTGGCGACTATCTTTCAAGTTCCTTGTTTTGATTCTTTTCCAGCTAATGTACTCCACCTAGTGGAAATATTGTATAATCGTATAATCATCCCCTAAAGTTGTAAAAATGAACTGAGAACAAAATCATTATAATTTTAACTATTTAAAAAATCAATCCACAGCCTTATGTTCGCATATTCACTTTAATTTTGGGAGGAAGAAAAAACTGGCATTGAAAACTGAAAGTTAATTGATGATAGTTCAAAGGGAAGATTGCAGTATTTTGGGAATACCTTAACAACTTCAGTGCGGTGTTTCATGAGGAAGGAATCTACTCGGGGGATTCGTGGAACAGGCAATTAGCGCTAGCTTTGTTGGCAATGCTCAAATCCCTGGAAAGATTTTATTGAAAACAAAGAAACAATTACTAATTTAAATTGTTTGAAGTTTAATCATAATCTTCATAATTTCCTGAAGTCAAATTCTATTACATAAACCTCAGTTTTTTGTGTGTAAAATAGCTTCTCTCTGACAGAAAAAAAGCACGTGAATATGTTATAATATATTTGCCTGAAGCAATTTTTCTACATAGCATTCATTTTTTTGTATTAAGTCCAGATCCCTCTGTTTGCCAGCCTTCGATTTGGATTGTGTCCTTGAGTTGACATTGTCGTTGGGGAATCTCCATCTGCAGGATTTTCTCATTGTCTGCCTGATATTAGATCTCCATTTTCGCGCTAGATGTTTCCGAGCCCTTTGTTAGAATTGGTGGTGTAGCGAGGATGCCCTAGGGGATACAGTGATATTGAAATTGATATTATCCAGCATGTTTCACGTTTCAGAAGGTTCAAACTCCTCTAAGCATTGTGGCTTTTATCCCTTTAAGGAAAAAAAGTAACAAAATGACACAATTTATTATTATTTGTTTGTTTTCTGTGTACGTATGTGTGAATATATGAAAATGTATGTGTGTGTGTGTATTTTTAATCATATATTGTTTACAGACTACTATGTTTACATATTCTGTTGTGCTGTTGCAAGTAAGAATTTCATTGTCCTATCTGGGACATATGGCAATAAAACGCTCTTGGCTTAAATCCTTTTTCAAATTGATGGACTTACCCTCTATATTTCTCAGTGCCATGTTTAGTTTGCATTGTTACAGTCTGGTTACCTCATATAACTGATAAGTTCAAGGTTTCAAGGTCAGTTTATTTGCCAATTAAGGTAAAGTGAAAATTGAGTTGCCATACTAAGTGAAAAGCAACAATACACACAGCCACGAAAAATAAAAGTTAACATAAACATCCGCCACAATGGCTGCCCACATTCCTCACTGCGATGGAAGGTAATAAAGTCCAATATTCTCCCTCTTTATTTTCCCACGGTCGGGGCTGTCGAACCATCCACAGTCGTGGCCTTCAAAGCTCCCCACAGTGTTGTTGGCATGGGAATTCCAGTTTCTGGAACCAAATCCAGCAATAATGAAGAAAGGTTGATACATTCCCAGGATGGTGTGTGACTGGGAGGTGACTCCAGACATTATGACATTTCCATGTGTCTGCTTCCCTTGTCCTTCCTTCCCTGTGATAGATGCTGCAGATTTGGGTGTTTGGAGTCATCTAGACAAGTAACTATGGCACATTTGCCAAATCAAAAATCTCAGTCTGGCTATGGTGGAGGGAATGAATGTTTCTGATAGTGGCAGGTTTGCCCAGGATGGAGAAGAGTTTACTGAATATTAAAGGATACAGAATTAAAAGACGTTCTTTTTGGAAGGAGATGAGAAGAAACTTTATTTTGTCAGAGGGCGGTGAATATGTGGAATTATTTGCCACAGAATGCTGTGGAGACCAAGTCAGTGGATATTGGTGGAGTAGATTTGATGGGCCGAATGGCCTAATTATACTCATGTCCCATATGACGTTATGACCTTATGAGTAGCTCTGGAGTTACCTGAGTGGTTCTGGAGTTTCTTGAGTGCCTATGGAGTTTCTAGAGGAATTGAGAAGATGATTAATCCTTGACTGACTAAAGAGATTACTTTACAAAATTTGAGAGTGTAATACTGTACATTGAGATAGCCTTATATATGCTCATGCTGCGGGCTACCGTGTTCAACATCAATAAAGTCAATAACAGATAATTCCTTCATTTTCCCCAATGTTATCTTTTTTACAGCTGCTCCTTACTGGTTCAAAAAACCCAATAGCGAAGTATACTTTTCAGGACAAAATGCTGAATTGGAATGTGAGGTGGATGGTAATCCACGACCTGAAGTCCAATGGAAAGTGAATGGGAAGCGTCTCAATGGTAAGGAATATTTGTTGGTACAGACAAGTTGCATCGGGAGAAAAAAAATGAAGCCATGGACAAGGATCTGTGTTGAAGTTGAAAAGTAAACCAACAAAATGGTTGAAGGGAGTTGTTTTCTTCAGTCTGTATGTGATTATTGGAAAGATGTTTTGCATTGGCATCAAGTCTTCAAAGTCAAACAAACAACTTTTTATCACAAAATTGGAATAGTCTCACTTGTTTCTGATACTGATTGTTTGATATCTGCGTGAGTCTGAAGAAGGGTTTCGGCCCGAAACGTTGCCTATTTCCTTCGCTCCACAGATGCTGCTGCACCAGCTGAGTTTCACCAGCATTTTTTTTGTGCACCTTCCATGTTTCAAATGTCTGTTATAGAATTGTTTTCTGAATTTTTACTTGGTACTATTGAATTTTTCCAACTTCTAACATTCCTCCAATGTTAAGTATTTTTAAACTAATCTTTCAAACCTCAGGTGTCCAGTTTGCATTAACTATCTTTTATGCCTTTATTATGAATGTTGCTCAGAAGGCCAAACGGACGTGTGTGATCCTTCTGCCCAAGATTAAGCGCTTGCTTCCTGGGTTGATTGGTAGTTTGGTTAAAGCAAACTCAATGGTGATGTCTGCTTTTCCCTGAGAGCAGTCCGTCTGTTGAGTTCTTTATTTTGTGACCACACTGTCACTGTTAAGCAGAGTTGGGCTTATTGAATCTCTAGCTGCATCATTCAAAATTCCTGGCCGGCTTTGATACACTCTACCCTGGGAACGTGGAATTAAGAAAAAATCAGATGACGTAGAAAGGATATTGGCATGGAAATTAGGGGGTGACGTCAATGAAACGGGAATGGTTCACCAATATGAACTAGCAGCAACCGCTGCAGTTCTGCACATGCACATGTGCACGGGAAGTGCAAGAGTGTGGTCGGCATTAGAGCAGCGAGCTGCGTCCTGGTGTTGGAATTCAACCTGGGGGCGGAACAATGTTGACATTCCCTGACACTTGCAGTGGAGAAACCCATTTGGAGCTCCTTTTCCCAGCTGGATTTCAGAGATGCAGTGTGGAAACAGGCCCTTCGGTCCACTGAGACTGCGCCGATCATCGATCATTCCATACACTAGCACTATCCTACAAACAACGGACAATTTACAATATGCAGACGCCAATTAACCTACAAACCTGTACGTCTTTAGAGCGTGGAAGGAAACCGGAGCACCCGGAAAAAACTGGGTCACAGGGAGAACATACAAACTCTGCAGACAGCGTCCGGATCGAACCCGGTTCTCTGGCATTGTAATAGGCTGCAACTCCACTTCTGCGCCATTGTGCCACTCTATTTGAATGGTTATATATTTATTTGCTTACATTTCCTCTGGTGTTTTGATAGGTTTGGAAATGTTTGTGAGTGTGGAAGTGTTTTAGTTGTTATGTTTTGAAAGTTTTGGTTTTCTGTTTTGACATGCGGCTAAGCTGGCTGCTGAGATTTTTATCGCCTTTTTCACAGGCGAGTCTTACTTTGCTTGATCCACAATATGTTCTTTCTGCACCCCGAGGCCCTGTTAAATATTGAGGATCAGCAGGAAAAATTGTGCCAGCTTCTCCCCCCCCTCCCCCCACTTTCAGAATACCACCATCTACACCCTCCCCCCCCCCACCCCCCACCCACCCATAGTCCCCCCCCCCCCCCCAACCATCAATTGTTTCAATTGGAGAATCATATCCGATAAGTCATTCTCACTGAGGTTAGAGGCATCGATCGATTTTCCCAGTTGTTTTTAATTACACCTGGCTGGATCTGATACTCGAGGGCCTGAAGGCATAAGCAAGGTTTGAGTGTTTTTACACAATATGAAAGCTGCACAAATATAATGGGCAAGTGATTGGTTTTTGCGGCCTCCATGGACATCTCTTCCCACATTGCCTTGTCCTCACCCTCCCCAATTCCCTTTATCCCTCTCCTTCCTCATGCTCACTCAAGTTTTTCAAAAATCATGTGATTTAGTGCGTCGTCCTTCAGAAAGACTGGTTGCATTTATTTTGTACCATATCAACAGGTGCATTGACTACATTTCTCTCTGCGCCGTAGCAAGGCAGCAGGGTTGTCTCTAAATTGTCGCTGTTCTTTCAACGTGTTATTAATGGCCCTCACTGTGATTGAGATTGATGCTGTTTTTCCATAATCGAATACAGCGGGGATACTGAACAAGCTAACATTGTTTGCTCTGCAGACTCGAAAAGCCTTATCTTTAAAGAAAGATGTCAGAGGAAATGAGGCCAAACAAAGGTTAATATTATTTGTGTGTTATTTTCACTGTTCTTGTTCTATTATAATTAGCTGGGATTCCTGATATAAACAGATGACAGGATTTCGTTCTGTAATGAAAACAGAAAATGTTGGACACATTCAGTAGGTTATACTGAGCTGACATTTTAAATCTGAGACTTCATGAGAACTAGGGAGAAGTGATTTTAAAAAAAAAGTCATTTTAAACATTAGAGTGGACCCTGGAAGGATTTAAGGGAATTTATTTTTAAGTTTTGTAGTTTTTAGAGATACAGCATGTGAACAGGCCTTTCAGCCCACGAAGTCCACGTCAACCACTAACCACTCATTCACACTAGTTATATGTTATTCCATTTCCCCACTTCCCACACGCTAGGGGCAATTTGCAGAGGCCAATTAACGTACAAATCTGCACGTCTTTGGGATGCGGGAGGAAACAGGGCACCCGGAGGAAACTCACACGGTCGGAGGGATAATGTGCAAATTCCCCACAGACTGCACACGAGGTCGGGATCAAACCCGGGTCTCTGGCGCTGTGAGGCAGCAGCTCTACCAGCTGCATCACTATGTGTAAGCGGAAAATTTAGAGGGTGAAACATAAAGTGCTGGAGTAACTCAGTGAGTCGGGCAGCGTCTGTGGAGGGAATGGACAGGTGACGTTTTGAGGTAGGATTCTTCTTCAGGCTGAATGTAGTAGTGGCGGAGAAAGCTGGAAAAGAGGTGGGGGCAGGAGAAACCTTGCGAAGGACAGGTAGATGGAGGTGCAGAGGGTTTGGTTGGCAGATTGGTGGACAATAGCTCTCAGTGAAAAGTAGACACAAGGGTGTCAAATGAGTAGAGAATGGGAGTGAAATGTCAAGCCAGAGGGAGAGATGTCTATGGAAGAGGGGGTGTGGCAAAGAAGGGCAGGACTGTGGGAGAAATATGTAGGCACTGGGTGAGAAACACATGAAAGAGAGAGGGACTGCAAGATGTTACTTACACTTGAAGAATTTAATATACAGACCAATGGGTTGTAAGTTACCCAAGTGGGATATGAGCTGCTGTTTCTCCAGTTTGTAGGCAATGGCAATGAAAGAGGCCCAGGACAGGAAGGCCGGCATGTTAAATGGGAGTTATGATTGCAACCCAGAGATCCATCAGGCCTTTGTGAACCATATAATAACCATATAACAATTACAGCACGGAAACAGGCCCTCTCAGCCCTTCCAGTCCGTGCCGACCATTTATTTTCCCCTAGTCCCATCTACCTGCACTCAGACCATACCCCTCCATTCCCTTCCCGTCCATATACCTATCCACTTTACTTTTAAATGTTAAAATCAATCCTGCCTCCACCACTTCTGCTGGAAGCTCATTCCACACAGCCACCACTCTCTGAGTAAAGAAGTTCCCCCTCATGTTACCCCTAAACTTCTGTCCCTTAATTCTCATGTCATGTCCTCTTGTTTGAATCTTCCCTACCCTCAATGGGAAAAGCTTATCCACGTCAACTCTGTCTATCCCTTTCATCATTTTAAAGACCTCAATCGTCCCCCCTTAACCTTCTGTGCTCCAAAGAATAAAGACCTAATTTGTTCAACCTTTCTCTGTAACTTAGTTGCTGAAACCCAAGCAACATTCTAGTAAATCTCCTCTGTGCTCTCTCTATTTTGTTGACATCCTTCCTGTAATTAGGCGACCAAAATTGTACACCTTACTCCAGAATTGGTCTCACCAATGACTTGTACAATTTTAACATTACTTCCCTACTCCTGTATTCAATGCTCTGATTTATAAAGGCCAGCACACCAAAAGCTTTCTTTACCACCCTATCTACATGCGATTCCACCTTCAGGGAACTATGCACAGTTATTCCTAGATCCCTCTGTTTCACAGCATTCCTCAATTCCCTACCATTTACCATGTACGTCCTATTTTGATTTGTCCTGTCAAGATGTAGCACCTCACACTTATCAGCATTAAACTCCATCTGCCATCTTTCAGCCCACTCTTCCAAATGGCCCAAATCCCTCTGTAGACTTTGAAAATCGACTTCATTATCCACAACACCACCTATCTTAGTATCATCTGCATACTTACTTATCCAATTTTCCACCCCATCATCCAGATCATTGATGTACATGACAAACGACAGTGGACCCAACACAGATCCCTGAGGCACCCCACTGGTCACCAGCTTCCAACCAGACAAACAGCCATCCACCACTACTCTCTGGCATCTCCCATTCAGCCACTGTTGAATCCATCTTGCTACTCCGCCATTAACACCCAAAGATTGAACCTTCTTAACCAACCTTCCATGGGGAACCTTGTCAAAGGCCTTACTGAAATCCATATAGACAACATCCACTGCTTTATCCTCATCAATTTCCCTAGTAACCTCTTCAAAAAATTAAAGTAGGTTTGTCAAACATGACCTTCCAGGCACAAATCCATATTGACTGTTCCTGATCAGACCCTGTTTATCCAGATGCTTATATATATTATCTCTTTCCATTAATTTGCCCACCACTGATGTCAAACTAACAGGTCTATAATTGCTAGATTTATTATTTGAACCCTTTTTAAACAATGGGACAACATGCGCAGTACGCCAATCCTCCGGCACTATTCCCGTTTCTAATGACATTTGAAATATTTCTGTCATAACCCCTGCCATTTCTACACTAACTTCCCTCAATGTCCTAGGGAATATCCCGTCAGGTCCTGGAGACTTATCCACTTTTATATTTTTCAAAAGTGTCAGTACTTCCTCCTCTTTGAATCTCATAGTTTCCATAGCTACTCTACTTTTTCCCCTTACCTCACAGAGTTCAATATCCTTCTCCTTGGTGAATACCGAAGAAAATAAATTGTTCAATATCTCCCCCATCTCTTTTGGCTCTGTTGATAGCTGTCCATTCTGGCTCTCTAATGGTCCAATTTTATCCCTTGTTATCCTTTTGCTATTAATATAGCTGTAGAAACCCTTTGGATTTACTTTCACCTATTTGCCAAAGCAACCTCATATCTTCTTTTAGCTTTTCTAATTTCTTTCTTAAGATTCTTTTTACACTCTTTATACTCCTCTAGCACCTCATTTACTCCATGCCTCCAATAAGTATTGTAGATATCTCTCTTTTTTCAAACCAAGTGTCCAATTTCCCATGAAAACCATGACTCTTTCCAATTTTTACTATTTCCTTTCAACCGCACAAGGACATAAAGATTCTGTACTCTTACAATTTCCTCTTTAAATGTCCTCCATTTCTCTTCTACATCCTTCCCATAAAACAAAATGTCCCAATTCACTCCTTTTAAATCCTTATGCATTCCCTCAAAGTTAGCCTTTCTCCAATCAAAAATCTCAACCCTAGGTCCAGTTCTGACTCTCTCCATAATTATATTGAAACTAATGGTATTGTGATCACTGGTCCCGAAGTGCTCACCAATGCATACCTCCGTCACCTGACCTGCCTCATTTCCTAACAGGAGGTCCAGCACTGCCCCTTCTCTGGTCGATACCTCTATGTATTGCTGCAAAAAAACTATCCTGCACACATTTTACAAACTCCAAACCACCCATCCCATTTACAGAATGTGTTTCCCAGTCTATTTTTGGATATTTGAAATCTCCCACAATCACTACCTTGTGCTTACTACTAATATCTGCTATCTCCTTACATATTTGCTCTTCCAATTCTCGCTCCCCATTTGGCGGCCTATAATACACCCCTAAAAGTGTTGCTACACCGTTCCCACTTCTCAGTTCCACCCAAATAGCTTCCCTAGACGAGCCCTCTAATCTATCCTGCCAAAGTACTGCTGTAATATCTTCTCTGACAAGCAATGCAACACCTCCAGCTCTGGTCCCTCCAATTCTATCACACCTGAAGCAACAAAATCCTGGAATATTTAGTTTCCAATCACATTCGTCCTGCAACCATGTTTCACTGATTGCCACAACATCAACCAAACGTAAGTGTTCAGTGAAATGGTCGTCCAGTCTTGGCTGGTCTTGCCAATGTAAAGGAGGCCACCTCAGGCACTCCAAATGTAGTCAACGAGATTTGAAGAGGTGCATGTGTATATCTGTCTCACCTGGAAGGGCTGCTGGAGCACTTGGATGGAGGTGAGGGAGGAGTTGTAGGGACAGGTGTTACATCTGCTGTGATTGTTGGGGAAAGTATCTGGGGAGGGGGTGGTTTGGGTGGGAGTAGTCTCTGCAATGGGTGGAAAGGAGTGGGGATGGGAAGATGTGACTGATGGTGGGACCATGTTCCAGATGGTGGATTGATTATGCTTCTTTGTCTGTGGCATGTGTTGTTGGACATGTCTAGCAAGTCAGGCTGCACTGGTCGAGTGGAAAGATCTGAACTGCAGATGGATGACTTTGAGCAAAAATGACCAATTCTGATAGAGACCCGGTTTCAGAACTATTCATTTCACTGCACTGTCTCTGCAACTTAGTCACCTTTTTATCCTGTCCCTTTCCCAGTTCTGACAATTGTTCTGTGACCTGAAAGCTTAATATTGATTCTCTTTCCACAGATGATACTTTGATCAGCTGAGTATTTCCATTTAACTGTTTTGTTTTATTTCAAATTTCCACAGACTGCAGGAGTTTTTCTTATTTTCCATATCATTGGATATTGGTCTTTGCGCTGGGGTGAAAGTTAGGCGAAGAAGACTGTGGACTGGGTTGAGGTTCGATGGAGATAATACAAATGCAACAATGCCAAAGGCATTCCCATACATGATTCATGCAGATTTTGTTTTGTTAGACACAAAGTGCTGGAGTAACTCAGTGGGTCAGGCAGCATCCCTGGGGTAAAACGATAAGTAGCGTTTGGGTCGGGACTCTTCTTCAATCTGGGTCTCGACCAAGATGCCTGGGACCCAAGGGTTGGTGCTCATTCTGAAGAAGGGTCACAACTCGAAATGCCGCTTATCCTTATCCTTTTTCTCCAGAGATGCTACCTAATCCGCTGTGTTGCTCCAGCACTTTGTTTCGATCTTTGGTATAAACCACCATCTGCATTTCTTTGTTTCAACATCTTGTTTCTGAGTTGCTTAATTTCAAGAATGATCAGTTTTCAACAAATTGGCACTGAATGATTTGTATCACAAAGCAAAGCAAAAATGCTTTTAAAGTTTGAAGAAAATTTGTTCAACAAGTAAATGATTATAATAATGAGAAAGATGCTGGGTTAGCTTTTGTGGTTTAAAACTGATGGACCAAGAAGGAGCTTTCACAGTTCAGTTGTAACACCTCCTTGAGTTAATTGAAGGAGCTGCATTCAGTATTTCCTCACCATTATTTGTTACTGGAAATCAATAGTTGCATGAAATGAAAATTGTTCTGCACCAAAATTGATGGGCCTTAATAAGAACTAAATTTTTATGTATTACAGAGATACAGCCAGCAATAAATCGCAAGATTTCTCAGGGCGTTATCACTCTCACAAATCTGCAGCTGAATGACAGTGTAGTCTATCAGTGTGAAGCCTCTAATAAACATGGATCCATTCTTGCCAACGCTATTGTCAATGTCCTGAGTAAGTACTAATGTGAATGATTGTTTATCGTGCATATTACACCACTGAAATAGGATTTCTCAAGTTACTTATTCAATTTGTTCTTGAAAGTGCAGTTCATAAATGTGAAAGCATGCCATTGGGATGGTACTGCATTTAAAGTTTGTACATTGCATCAATATGTTGGCTGTTTATTTTGAGAAGTAATTCTCAAGTCGAGTACAATAATACCCTGATTTCGGAACCCATGTTTATCATGAATTGAAAGGCGACTCAAAGCTAAAACATTCCCAAAATGTGTACAGAAAATTTCACATTGCACCTCTTAAAGGGAAGAAGTGCAAACCATATTCTACAATGCTATTGTTAATGGATTGATAACAATGCTAATTTTGTAGTGGAGGTAGAGTGCAATGATTGAACACAAATCGGAATATGTTTTTTTTTCATTCCTCATAGAGTCATAGAATGATACAATATGGAAGCAGGCCCTTCGGCCCAACCTGCCCACACCGGCCAACATGTCCCAGCTACACTAATCCCACCTGCCCGCATTTGGTTCATATCCCTCCAAACCTGTCCTATCCATGTACCTGTCAAACTGTTTCTTAAATGGTGGGATAGTCCCTGCCTCCACTACTTGTTCCATACACCCAGCACCCTTTGTGTGAAAAAGTTACACTTCAGATTCCTATTAAACCTCTTCCCCCTTCACTGTAAATCTATGTCCTCTGGTCCTTGATTTGCCTACTCTGGGCAAGAGACTCTGTGCGTCTCCCTGACCTATTCCTCTCATGTTTTTATACACCTCAATAAGATCATCCTGCGAGGAGAATAAAAAGTTCCTGTTTCAGAAACTCTTCTATGATCTAGAAACATTTCTCTGATGTGCTTGCTATCACATTTAATATGCAACATTCTTCTGTATCCAATTGATTTTTCGAAATATTGTGTAAAATAAGACAAAGTGCTGGAGCAACTCAATGGTTCAGGAAGCATCCCTGGAGAACATGGATAGGTGTTGTTTTGGTTTGGGACCCTTCTTCAGACTGATTCTAAGTGGGGGAGGGGGAAAGGAAATTGAACAAGAGGAGGGTTAGGGCAAAGGCTGGCAGGAAATAGGTTGATACAAATGAGGAGCTGTTTTATTTTCAAGCAGATGGTTGGACAAAGGATGAAAGGTCAGAATATGTGAAACAAAGGGATTGAAGAGTTGCAAATTGTGAAGCTGGAGGAAGGAATGTAGGTGGAGGGGAGAAATAGGTGTGAGTCCAGGTGGGGCAGAGGGGAGGGGGGTTGAGAGAGAATGGGAAAGGGTCCAGTTATAGTTACCTAAAATTGGATAATTCATTGTTTATACTGTTTGTTTGTAAGCTGTCCAAGTAGAATATGAGGTTCATCAACTCACTCCTTAATATTTTTCAAAATGTTAAACAAAAAATGTAAACATCCAATGGATTGGGCTTTATTTGGAACAAAAAGTGATATTTTCCGAATTGTTAAATGGGCCAGGTCTTGCTGGATTCTGACTCGCACCGCCACCCTCACACCCTTGATCTGAGTCTAATCATTCGATTGTAACAATCTCTCACAACTGCAAGGAGCCCCACAACCTCAATGTTTCGACAGTCTGGTCCATTCTGTGGGCTGTGGTAGCTGTGTGTAGGATCACTGAATTCTCAATGATTTGTCGAGTCCAGAAGTAGCGTTTAAAACATTTTATACGGGCGCAACCGTTTACCGCATCAGAGCAAAGCAGTAAAATCTCTGCAGATCCTAACTAAAAATTGAAAATTTTCATAACTACCAAAGAAATTGGAATTACAACTCAAGGACTGAAGACTGTACATGACTAGCAGACAAGACGCCAGATATTCACGGAGAACACACTGCTAAAAAGCAGGCTTCTTATCTATGTAGAATGAATAGAATGTATCAAGCACTATTTGTAACCTTGAGTTCAGAAGCTGTTCTTTCCCACCATGTTTAGCAAACCTGTTCCCAAGCAATTAATGATCTTTTTTTTAATATACTAACCCCATCAGTTCTCTGTAGGAAGGAACTGCAGATGCTGGTTTACATTTTCCTTGATCTCCACCCCCTATGATGTCTCATTCGCACACCTTACACTTCCTGATCTCTACATCTCCCGCTCCCCTAACTCTCAGTCTGAAGAAGGGCCTTGACCCGAAACGTCACCCATTCCTTCTCTCCAGAGATGCTGTCAATCCCGCTGAGTTACTCCAGCATTTTGTGTCAATTTTCGCATCAGTTCTCTGCAACCCCTTACACTGATGTGCCTCCCACAACCAGCCCCTGATGACCTTTTGATAGCTCCTGCCTTCATGAGACCTTTGCAAACATCTCTGATGACATTTATCAATGGTTGCTAAAAGTTAAAATGATTAAAACAATAATGAATAAAAATTAAAAATAATAAATTCACTTGGAGCACCATTAGCCAACATAAATGATTGAAACGTCAATTCAATCTCTTTTAAACAAGAAAAAAAGCTTTGTTACAATTTTATTAATGGTCATTAGCCTTGTTCTTGTGGACGGGTCTGTGTTGGTTATACCAACTTTGCCTGGAGTAAAACTGAAGGGATGAATTGTGTCTTGCCCCTTGGCTCAGTAGGATATGGAGCATGCCCAGGATCAAGCCCAGTATGATACTGAAGTTATGACCTGACTTCCAGAATGTTCTTTTGCTTCCTCATAGATTCATATTCTTCATATCTTCATGATTTAGAAGGACCCAGCTCTCAGGTCTCGCATCCATCCCAATTCCAACTAATTTCCCTCTAACGTGCTCTCTCTCATTAACCGATTCACCTCGTTCCCAATTGACCAACAACCCGTCTGCACACGGGGTTAGGGTTACTGTCTTTGGCCGAGAGAGGTAACCGAAGCCTTCCTGGGGGAAAACTTCGTGGTTCACAGAGAAAAGGTGCATCTACCGCACAGACACCTCGAGCCTGGGCCGCTGAAGCTGCGGGTTTGCTGTACTACCTGCTGCACCACTGTGTTATGTTCATGTCATGACATGCTGCTGTGTACACTGCAATAATAAACTAAACTCTAATTTGACAGGCAGTTCTCTATTGACCCACCAGCCAGCCATCAGTGCAATCAGGCATTTTGTATGAAGGGTATCGACCTATTTTCTCAAGACACTCTAATCCCAATGAACTTCGCTCCTTCCTCATCCACAAGGCTGCCTTCATTTGTCCAAAGGTTTATCAAAATGATGAAACATTTAGAATTGGCAGGAAGATTACCCAGGGAGCTTGTTTTACTTGTGATACAACTTAAAAAATCAATTTGGAAGGTTGTGAAATATTTGCTATTTTATTCTGAAGGTGCATATTTAGAAAATCTAATCTTTTAAATAAAGTTCTTGCCTCCTTTGTGTAATGAAAAGTAAAAGGGCATTTAAAAAGTCTAAATCAGATTATGTTTCATGCCGTTAACTTAAATAAAAGCATCAGTTTATTTTGAGCTGTAATTCTTTGAAATTTGTTGATGAGATGAATAATTTGAGTGAATTGGTCTGTCTGAAGGTCATCGAGCATCAGAGTGTTGTTTCATTCATTCGATTACCCACTGCAAATCGTGACTTTGATGTGCAAAACAAATTAAATGGGTCTTGCTGACATTTGATTAAGAATGACATGTTTTGGAAGATTTTTACAACCAATTAAAGATGTGTCAAATAATCTGGATCTCAGCTTGAGTGCAGTGAGTCTAAGCAAGCCAAATAGAAACAGAAATCGGAACTGAGCAATAGCTCGATAACACAAGGTTCCTGTGTGGTTAATATTTCAGACTGCAGGTAGATTGAGGTTTGTAGAAGCCCAAGTTAGAAACACTTCATTTAAACAGCTTAAGGTAGAGCAGTTTGTGAATCTGCTTCATTTATCACTAATGTATATGAAAATTCTCAGTGTAGTTGTCATTAGGCTGAATTGTTACTTTGGTAACATTTCATTATTGTCACTAAGCTTATTCATAGTCTTACTGAAGATAATAACTGAAAAGGAAGGAGCATTGCACACAATTGGTGGGGTATTGTGCACCGTATTGGCCTCTATAGCCGAGAAGACTCCAGAGTAGTTGGCAGCAATGCATCATGCTTATACTCTCAGAATAATTGCTGGAAAGGATAGCATTTGTGTCCCAAATTAGCCTAGATAAAATGATGCTGATCTGTCTGCTTGATGTGATTCTTGTCATGAAGGTATGCTTTTCCACTGTTAAATAAGCAAACCCAAGACCCTGTTTCAGCAACAATGGAGAAGCAGTGATTCTACCTTGAAATCAGAATGGTCAGTGATTTGGAAGGAAACTAGTATGATTGTTCCCATACGACTACTAGTGACTGTATATTCTGACTTGTAAGGCTTGCTGATTCTGCAGAGTTGTTGAAGATTACTTGGTGGGGTTTTGACTGTGCATTTTGTGAATGGCATGCGACAGTTGTCATGGTGGGCTCACCAACTGCGTTGCTTTGCACTTGCCCTTGCACTTGATGAGTGTTCACTTTAGCCCTGCTGGTTGTGGTGTTTGATGGACCCACCTCAACACTCTATGGCCACTCTACTATTATTACTTGGGAACTCAGAGTCAATGACATCGACATTGTTGCACTGAGTAAAACAAGTTGGGCAAGAGATGGGCATCTTCAAGAAAAGGCACCAGTATACATCCTCCTTGAATGGTAAACTGGAAGAGGGACATTGTTTTCATGGAGTGAACTTAGGCATCAAGAATGAGCTAGTTAATCTTGTGGTCATATATTAGAAGCACACACAATTCCTACTGAAGTTGCAGATGGAGTGCAGCACCTCAGTTCTCAATGCTTATATGAAATAGATGAATCAGGCTGTTTATACTATTCTGTAATTTCTAGCTCAGCATTATTGTTCCAGTCGTTTATGGTAAATAGAAAAAAAAGAACGTACTTAAACTACACATGACGCTTCAAACATTTAGATGTCTTCAAATTGAAAGAAATGATCCTTTTGTGTTTAATTTTACTTTTCTATCACTATTCACTGACAGATCTTGCCCCAATGATGTTGACTCCTGATGACCAGCGATACATTTCAATAGAAGGGGGAGTGGCTCGTCTGCACTGTAAAGTGTTCGGCTCTCCTATACCCACTGTATTCTGGTAAGAACTGGATTCATCCAGAAGAAAATATATCCCGATGAAACTGAACAATATAATATATAAGAAGAATTCAATTATTCACAGTATAATACGAATTTGGAAACAAATAAAATTAACTTTAAAATTAATAAATTTATCGCTTCTTTCCCCAATTGCTAACAATCCCACATTCAAACCATCTATTATTGATAAAACGTTTATCCATTGGGAAAGAATAGGAATTAAAATGATTGGAGATAAGTATGAAATGGGAAAACCTTTATCATTCCAACAATTACAACTAAAATATAAACTGAAAAGTAACCAATATTTCAAATATCTTCAAATTCAAGATTATTTAAAAATATATATATACAAGGATATCAAACTCTAACCTCAGATGTATTAGAGGAAGGAATGAATAGAAAGGCAGAATCAAGCAACTTAATATCATATTTATATAATATAATTTTAAATATAGAAACACCAATGACAGAGGCAACTAGAAGGGACTGGGAACAAGAGTTATTGATAAAAATCCCGAACGACGGATGGGAAAAAAATCTATTATATGTATATAAATGTTCGATTAATGTAAGGCATAACCTAATTCAATTAAAAATTTTACACAGATTATATTATGATTTTACACAGATCATAATATGATTAGTTTTAATCTGCAATTTTAGAAGGAGAACGTTAAATCGGAAGTGACAGTGATGCAGTTGAACAAAGGGGACTATGAAGGCATGAGAGGGGAGCTGGCCAAAGCAGACTGGAAAGGGATCCTAGCAGGAATGACGGTGGAACAGCAATGGTAGGAATTTCTGGGCATAATCCGGAAGATGCAGGATCATTTCATTCCAAAAAGGACGAAAGATTCTAAGGGGAGTAGGAGGCAACCGTGGCTGCAAAGAGAAGTTAGGGATATAATAAAACTAAAAGAAAAGATGTATAACACAGCAAAGAGCAGCCGGAAGCCAGACGATTGGGGAACTTTCATAGGACAACAGAAGGAAACAAAACTGGCAATACGGGCTGAAAAGATGAAGTATGAGGGGAAGCTGGCCAGGAATATAAAGAAGGACAAGAAGAGCATCTTTAGATATGTTAAGGGAAAAAGAGTAGCATAGTCAAATGTGGGTCCCTTGAAGGCAGACACGGGTGAAATAATTATGGGCAACAAGGAAATGGCAGAAGAGTTGAATAGGTACTTCGAATAGGTCTTCACTAAGGAGGACACAAACAATCTCCCAGATGAACTGGAGGACAGAAGATCTAAGGGGGTGGAGGAACTGAAAGAAATTTTCATTAGGCGAGAAATAGTATTGGGTAGGCTAATGGGACTGAAGGATGATAAATCCCCTGGGCCTGATGGTCTGCATCCCAGGGTCCTCCGGGAGGTGGCTCTAGAAATAGTGGACGCATTGGTGATCATTTTCCAATGTTCAATAGATTCAGGATCAGTTCCTGTGGATTGGAGGATAACTAATGTTATCCCATTTTTCAAGAAAGGAGCAAGAGAGAAAACGGGGAATTACAGACCAGTTAGCCTGACTTCGGTGCTGGAGTCAATTATTAAAGAGGTAATAATGGAGCATTTTGGTTAGCAGTAAAAGGATTAGTCCAATTCAACATGGATTTATGAAAGGAAAATCATGCTTGACTAATCTTCTGGAATTTTTTGAGGATGTGACAAGTAAAATGGATGAAGGGGTGCCAGTGGATGTAGTGTATCTAGACTTTCAGAAAGCCTTTGATAAGGTCCCGCACGGGAGACTGGTGACTAAAATTAGAGCACATGGTATTGGGGGTAGGATGTTGACATGGATAGAAAAGTGGTTGGCAGACTGGAAACAAAGAGTAGGAGTGAATGGGTCCTTTTCAGAATGGCAGGCAGTGATGAGTGGAGTGCCACAAGGCTCGGTGTTGGGGCCGCAACTGTTTACCATACATATTAATGATTTGGAAGAGGGAATTTGGAGCAACACTAGCAAGTTTGCAGATGACACAAAGCTGGGTGGCAGTGTGAACTGTGAACAGGATGTTAGGAGGTTGCAGGAGGACCTGGACAGGTTGAGTGAGTGCACAGATGCATGGCAGATGCAGTATAATATAGATAAATGTGAGGTTATCCACTTTGGCGGCAAAAACAAGGGGGAAGATTATTATCTCAATGCGGTTAGGTTGGGTAAGGGGGAGGTACAGCGAACCTGGGTGTCCTTGTACACCAGTCACAGAAAGTCGGTGTGCAGGTACAGCCGGCAGTGAAGAAAGATAATGGAATGTTGGACTTCATAACAAGAGGATTTCAGTATAGGAGTAAAGAGGTTCTTCTGCAGTTGTATAGGGCTCTGGTGAGACCACATCTGGAGTATTGTGTACAGTTTTGGTCTCCTAATTTGAGGAAGGACATCCTTGAGATTGAGGCAGTGCAGCGTAGGTTCACGAGATTGATCGCTGGGATGGCGGGACTGTCATATGAGGAAAGATTGAAAATACTAGGCTTGTATTCACTGGAGTTTAGAAGGATGAGGGGGGATCTTATAGAAACATATAACATTACAAAAGGACTGGACAAGCTAGATGCAGGTTCCCAATGTTGGGTGAGTCCAGAACCAGGGGCCACAGTCTTAGAATAAAGGGGAGGTCAATTAAGACTGAGGTGAGAAAAAACTTTTCTACCCAGAGAGTTGTGAATTTATGGAATTCCCTGCCACAGAGGGCAGTGGAGGCCAAATCACTGGATGGATTTAAGAGGGAGTTGGATAGAGCTCTAGGGGCTAGTGGAGTCGAGGGATATGGGGAGAAGGCAGGCACGGGTTATTGATAGCGGACGATCAGCCATGATCACAATGAATGGCGGTGCTGGCTCGAAGGGCTGAATGGCCTCCTCCTGCACCTATTTTCTATGTTTCTATATTATTCGAAAATCAGATTGAATAAAATATTTCCAAATGTGATAAATGTCTAACTCAAAATGCCACTATACCACATTATTTTGTCTCTTGTACAAAACTTCATAAATTTTGGAATGAAATCTTTGGAACTTTTCCAAAACTATTCAACACAAAATTGAACCCCAATACAGAACTGATTATCTTTGATTCAATGGAAGAGGGAGGTAAAATAACTATGTCCGAAGAAGCTCTCTTTAATTATGGTTTAATAACAGCAAAAAAACATACTCAAATTCTGAAAAAAATGCAACCACGCCAACGTTCAAAATGTGGATTTCAAATATGTCAGAAACGCTACATCTTGAAGAAATGAGATTCCTCCTACTATGCAAAGTAGACCAATTCTTAAAGATTTGGTCTCCTTTTATCGACTTCTTACAAGCATATGGTGCAACATAATATAATTTTAGAAATTAAATTGTTCAGAACCGGGTGACGGATGGGTAAAGACACGAAATAGGTATATCTCTCCTAATTTCTTTTCTTTCTACTTTCTCTTTTTCTTTCAATCTTCTTAGCTTCTTATCTCTGCTCCGTCTCTTTAGCTATCTGTTTCTACTCGCTTGTCTATCTATCGCGACACCCTTTATTTCCCTTTTTCTTTCACTGCTCTTTTATTATTAAATTAAAAATAGAAGTTGTACAAGAATGGTAATGTGTATGTATGTATTAGGCACTTAGGTACCACCTTACTGTACTTATTTCTAACAAAAATAAAAACAAATATAAAAAAAAGAAGAAAATATATGTTGTACAATTTTACCATCTAAGAAAACAGTGGATCTGTCGGGGTCAATCCCCGACCAGACTATCCAAGTCACTGGGCAGAAACCACCATCACCAAGGCTTTCAAACAACCACCAAGACTTTGCTTGGTTGATGGTGAGAAAGGCTCTTTGCGCCCAATCATTCCTGTATGTTCAGCATATTGGCAGCACCACATACCATTCTCATGATGGTTGCATTGGAAATGGAAACCATGAATCATCTCCTCATTGAATGTGTTTTCGCCAGGAAAGTCGTGAATGAGATGCAGGTGGATATTTGTCGAGGTCTGTCCTTGCCAGCTGCTGCATTATGGAGGGTTCAGTACCATACAGGCAGTTGCCAGGGATAAATATGAGACAAATATCTCCTGCCTGCTGGCAAACCGTCAACACCCTCCAACCTGTCTGAAGCTCACAGGCCTTCCAGAACATGGTATTGCTCACATTCAAGTGCTGCAGTCTGACTTGGTTGAAGATCCAGCGTTATGTGCTGGATGCACTAAAGGGCCTGTCCCACTTAGGCAATTTTTTCGGTGACTACAGGCGACTACATGGTCGCGGGGTGATGCCTGTATGCTTGTGAGTTGTCTTCTCAAGTCGTCTAAAGAATTGTAGCTTTTTTCTTGTCGCCGCTGGATTTTGAAATGATCAAAACCTTTCCGTGACTATGGGCTTGACGTAGCTTGTTTTCTCCTGTCATAGGATGACGCAGGTTGTCACCACGTGATGTAGGTTGTTGCCAGGCGATGTAGGTTGTCGCCTGGTGATGACTTTGGTGAATTCCATTGGCGACTACCTACGTCAACCGGCGACAGGTTCCGGCGACTGAATTGTCTTCAGTTGTTGCTGACGGGGTCGTAGTTTGTTGTGGGTGGATGTGGGGTGATTTCAGCTGTCGTAGGTTGGCGCTTGTGTGGTCGTAGGCTGTCGTGGGTGTTTTCGTAGGCGGACATCCGAAGTCGCAAAGAATTTGGTCGCCAGTTGTCGTAGCTTGGCGTCGACTAGGTGGTAGGTTGTCGTTGGGCGACTTCAAAATGTGACTGTTGCTGACAGTCGCCGAAAAAATCGCCCAAGTTGGACAGGCCTTTAAAGCTTTGGATGACCATTGCAAGACCTTTGCTGGAGTAAGGAACACCCAAATCACACAGATGACTTAAAGTTTGTGTTAACACCCCGAAAGACATTGTTTGCTGAAAGGATGTTACTGAATGAGAACTGAATGTTCCATAATGTAACATGTTAACGGAATCAAGAGAAATGGGGAGAAAGCAGGAACAGGGTACTGATTGTGGATGATCGACCATGATCATGTTGATTGGTGGTGCTGGCTCGAAGGGCCAAATGGCCTATTCCTGTACCTATTTTTTTTTGTTTTTATGCTTTGAAAATATACATTTCAATTATCAGTATTGCTTACATGAGACTTTTTAATGAATCGAATAACTAGTGAAATAAAAAAAGAATCAGTTCTGCTCTAAAGGGTAATGTAAATTTTAAAGCCTAGTACTTTATGCATCACCATTGTTATACTATTTATAAATAAAAAATAAACATGAGCTTTACCCATGTTGTTGCTAGGCTAAAGGAGGACATGGAAACACCACTTGAGGGCTCTAATTATTTTGTGCACAAAAATAATACTTTGGAAATAAAGGATGTTCAGAGGGAAGATGCTGGATTCTACACGTGTTGGGCAAATAATGAAATGGGAAATGAAACAACTACCTGCATGTTGGAAGTCAGAGGTAAGTTGATTTAGTTTATTTAGCAGTTTTTTAATGTAATCTATCACATTGTTAATCTATACCTGCACTATTTTAAACAATAATGTAGTAATTTTAATTAATCTTCTTTGATTTTAATTGATTCTTTAAAAGAAATAAGGGCTTTGTATAGGAAATAATTGTCATTTAGTGTCAACAATCAATATTTTTTTTTGTCTTCTCCCTCATTTTAAAATGTCCGCCTTGTGAAGCTTAGTGCAACGTAATCGTCTTTTTGGTGAATCCGTTCTCAAGTTTTCATCCTTTTTGCACTCTGACGACCAATGCTTAGTGTTAAACATTTATTGATATTGCAGTCTTTAGGTTGGAAGTGATTTTTTTTAAATTTAACACGGCCGCTCAATTGTGCAAACAAACAAGCATCACGATCAACGCTGCACTGGGCTACCACTGGGAGGTTAACCATCAGACATACTATAAATCTCCATTTTGAGGTTGTGTAACTATTTTCAATCCTGGAGTTTTTGTAACCTTATAAAATGCCTATGTTTTGTAAAGAGAAAGAGATTGTAAAAATCGCACAGCCCAAGGACTTGACCTGCCTGATATGAACGGTTGCCTTGGTTACAACAGATTTTGTCCGCTATAACCAAAATCCATTATAAACTGTTCTGTAATAACGAGGGTAAACTGTATCTTAATGCTTAGTGTCAAAATCCTATGAAAACATTCAGTCTTCCATTTGTTCTTTGAAAAGTTTGTAAAATAGTTATACTACTTTTTTACCCGGCACGGTGGCGCAGCGGCAGAGTTGCTGCCTTATGGCGCCAGAGACCCGGGTTCGATCCAGACTGCGGGTGCTGACTGTATGGAGTTTGTACGTCTCCCTGTAACCAGCGTGTATTTTCCCCAGGATCTCCAGTTTCCTCCCACACTCCAAAGATGTACAGGTTTGCAGGTTAATTGGCTTGGTATAATTGTAATGGTAAATGATGAAGGTAATGTTAAAACTGTAAATTGTCCCTTGTGTGTGCAGGATAGTGATAGAGTTCGGAGATTGCTGGTCAGTGTGGATTCTGTGGGCCGAAGGGCCTGCTTCCCTGCTGTATCTTTACACTAAACTAAAACCCTCTTGTTTGGCAGTTGCTAGAATTGTTCAGACAGACTGGTTGCAGAACCTACAGTGCCCTCCATAATGTTTGGGACAAAGACCCATCATTTATTTATTTGCCTCTGCACTCAACAATTTGAGATTTGTAATAGAAAAAAATCACATGTGGTTAAAGTGCACATTGTCAGATTTTATTAAAGGCCATTTCTATACATTTTAGTTTCACCATGTAGAAATTACAGCTGTGTTTATACATAGTTCCCCCATTTCTGCTGTTTATGTTCAACACAGGTTTCCTCCATTGCTCATTCCTCACCTTAGCCTCTCAGTATTTAGATTTTTTTCACCTTTCCCTGATCTCAGCAATTTGCCTCAGCCACCATTTAGAATACATTTTCTCATATTTCCTCTTACTTCTTCAGTGGATTGGTCCCTGGTTATATTCTAAGTTACCTTTTCAAACTCATTCATGTTTTTTAAAGGGCCTTTAGTAAGTTACCTGCTAGTATTTTCTTTTCTGAAGAATAGTCTGAACCTATTCAGTTTTTTCCTGTTAGCTCTAATCTCTTCGGCCTTGGAAATGATTGTTGTACATTCTCCACTGCTTTACTTTGTACAATGGAGACCAGCACAGTACTCAGTACATCAAATGTGGCTTCACCAAGACCATACATTCAGCTTTTAATTCTATACAATGCTTTATTAAAGTGCCACCAACTTGCTAATTATACCCTTTGCTCTGCTTCCTCATTTTATTTTCTGAAAGGACAGTTGACATTTCTTTCTTAACAAGATGTTGGGGCTGCACAGTTGCACAGCGTAGAGTTGCTGTCTTACAGTGACAGGAACCTGGGGTTGATCCTGACTACGGGTGCTGTCTGTACGGAGTTTGTATGTTCTCCCTTTGTCTGTGTGGGTTTTTTCCGGGTGGTCCGGTTTCTCCCTACACTCCAAAGATGTGCAAGATAATTGGCTGCTGTAAATTATCATCAGTGTGCAGGGTAGAACAAGTGTATGGGTGAACACTGGTCTGCGTGGACTAGGTGGGGCTGTTTATGCACAGAACCTCTCAACTAAACTAAACTAATGACCCCTGTGTCAGGGGTTATGAGGAGAAGACAGGAGAATGGGGTTAGGAGGGAGAGAGAGATCAACCATGATTGAATGGCGTAAACTTAATGGGCCGAATGGCCCAATTCTTCTCCTGTCATTTTTAACTGTGTAAAAATCAGTTTGCAACTTGCTTATCCAGTCTAAGTTTTCTAATATCTCCTGAGGTTGTAAATTGCTCATTCTAAGCTTCCCCCCAGTCTAGTTTCAGTCAAAAATCACTGAATCAAGCACTTGAATAACTAATCTTTATTTTAACAAAACACAATTACAGTTCAACTACTGTACCTTTCCCACCGCAGGTTCGATCCTTGTATCTGCCTGATCAAGCCCTCTAGGCCTCGCTCAAACAGAGACACTCCAGAAAGTCACGCAGTCCCAAGCGCTCTCCCAGAAGATCGATGCCGGACCTCGTGGCAGCGGACTTTTATAGGTCCCGGGACCTCGAGGGGCCGAACCGCATGGGGGTGGTCTCTGAACAATCCAATTACAGATATCGATTAACCCCATGTATACAGACATTGCCCTAACCCAATAATACAGCAGCTCAATACATTGTAATCAAACCCAACTTCTCAAGGAAGCCAACCTACAAACATTTACCCTGATCTGCAAAAAGCCCACACAAGGTTCAATACCTCATCCAATGCACACTCGACAAAGTTGAACTCTGCAAGGTATATGTCTGGTTTGCAGTCATCCAATCCATTCTATGCATTTTGCATCTAATTGACAGGGTCTCCAGATGTTCTTATTATTTTCTTGCAACTTGTATCTAGGTTCTAGACAAACTGGAACCACTCCGCAGCTTATCCCTGTTCTGCAGAGAACACTTTCAAATTGACCAAATCTCCCAGCAGCCCTGAGGCTTTTACCCCATTTTAGAGTCCTAGCCTCTCCAATTTGGCCAGGATTAACAAGCTAATGTCCCATTGTTCCCCAGTGTTAACTTTACCCCACAGAACAGGGAATCTGCAACTTGTTATATTCAGTTACTTGCTCCTTTGTCGAAATCATTCCAATCTGCATTATGAATAAAAGTGATTCTAGCTCTAATCCTCATGGAATACCTCTCTCCTAATTGTATAACCACTTTACCATTGTTCACAGCTTTTGATTCTTGACCAATTTGCTTTTTGTTCCTCTGTTTGCTCCCTGACTGACAATGCGCCTACCTTTGGACTTGATAAAGTGGGACGGATCAAGCTGATCGATATGCAAGCACCTTAGCCAAAGCCCTGATCCTGCTGTCCTTCCAAACCCTCTGGGTCCAGATGGCAAAATGGCATTGGATGGTGCAGTGATCTCTGCCATTTGACAGGAGGCAATGATGTGGGTGGAGCTTTGTTGACTGTAAAGCTGTCGAGGATTTATGGGGTTGAAGAAGGGTCCCGAACCGAAATGTCACCCCATCCTTTTTCCCCATAGATTCTGCCTGACTCGCTGAGTTGCTCAAGCACTTGTGTTTCATCATGGAGTTAAACATTTACAAAATGTCACAATTTGATAAGCTCTAGGGGCAGAATTAGGCCATTCGGCCCATCCAGTCTGCTCCACCATACAATCCTGGCTGATCTATCTTTCCCTCTTAATCCCATAGTCCTGCTTTTGCCCCACAACCCCTGATACACTTACTAATCAGTGCCGTGGACATTCATGTAGATGGTATTCTTCACTTAACAAGCAGAGGTTTTGACTTTATCTGTGCTGTGAGATTGGGGGGGATTGTGGTTCTCAGTTATGACCAAGTTAATTGGAAGCTCGGCTGCCTGTTGGGTAATGGCAGGCGTGAGCACAAGTTTGCAGCTGTGACTCGGGTAAGCTTGGTAAAGACAGCAGTGTGGCCACAGCCCATGGGAGATTGAAGTGCACTGCGGATGACAAAAGGTGACAAGCATTTGGTTGGGACTTCGTGATCCTGTTGCGATGGGAGAGGTGGAGATGGTGGTGTGGGAGGTGAGGGTGTTTGCAGGTAGTTGGAAGAGAGTGTGAGCATGTTTGCCTTTGGTCTCTTCCAGCTGCATCTGGTCATTTCAGATTGAAGATGATTGGCAAAAGAACAAGAAATTGGTTTATATATTTATTTTGGCACAATATGTAATTATGTCCCTGTCTGCAAAATGAAGCAGCTTCAATAACACTTTTAAAAACAGTATTGAATCATTTCTTCAAAGCGTAACTTTGCTAGGTTGTGGTGTAAGAGCATGTGAATAGATTATTCAATTAGTTCTTTCAATGAGCTACTACAGCCAAAATCAACTGATTGGCATGTTTGCGCTCTTTAATATTATCATTGCAGCAAATTGAATACCAAGTAATTCACTCAATTTTGCCCAATATTTGAATTGCTACAAGCAATGTTAAAGATCCAGAAAGATTTACCAAGCTAGAAGGGAAAGATTCAGTTCGAAAATTAATGGTTTGGACGTGCAAATAGTGTAAGTTGTAGCTGATGTTTCTGCATTAAGAAATGTTAAAGTCGAATCTGCATTTCGGGACACTGATTACCATAATTAGATATCGGTAGCACGGGGCTGGATCTCACATTGTAACCGCATGCAATTGCACTGATGTACCGCTTCTTGGATGTAATTTTAGATTATGGAAGTAATCACAGATTTTTTTCAGAAGAAAGCAGTTTTTTCAAGCTTTAACATTTCAATATTTGAAGGCAGATGACTGTACAGCCTCTTAATCCTTTTAAAATTATATATTAAAGTGCTGAAGTAATTATATCTTGCAGTAAGAGGGCAGTAATCAATGTTGCCTGCCTGCTTAGAATACAGAATGCTAAATTTTACTTAATTCTGAAATTACGCAATTAACAACATTCTGCTTTCAATTTTTGTATTTGTGCTTGTACCTTCCTTTTAAATAGTAAAACAATTTTTCTAGAATTGTGAAATCTTGTTTATAAAATTAAGTGGCAAAATAGGAAAAATTTTGAACGATTTTAAGCAACGTCACATCACTTGTTGTGGGCGGCCTCCATGGCGCAGCGGTAGAGTTGTTGCTGGAGAACCGGGTTCAATCCCGACTACGGGTGCTGTCTGTACGTTCTCCCCATGACCGCATGGATTTTTTTACGAGATCTTTGGTTTCTTCCAACACTCCAAAGACGTACAGGTATGTAGGTTAATTGGCTTGGTGTATTGTGTAAATTGTCCCTTGTGTGTGTAGGGTAGTGTTAATGTGCGGGATCACAGGTCGGTGCAGATTCGGTGGGCCGAAGGGCCTGTTTCCATGCTGTACCTCTAACCTAAACTAAACTAATTGCTGCATTCAACCTCGGTATAGACACAGTTAGATACAGTTCCAAACAATGCAAATTATTAGCTGCATTATTGCATCCAGGAGGAGATCCTGTGAATTTCTAACGCTGATTGGCATGATGTTTTCCAGCCACAAGACAAAATATTTTTTTGAAGGCATCAGGGGAGGGAGAATAGATAGTTTAGTTTATTGTCATGTGTACTGAGGTACAGGGAAAAAGCTTTCTGTTGTATGTTAATCAGTTAGCGGAAAGACTATACATTTTTAGTTTAGTTTGGAGATACAGCATGAAAACAGGCCCTTTGGTTCACTGAGTCTGCATCGCCATAAACTCGCACTATCCTACACATGGGGGACATTTTTACCAAAACTTGGAGAGTGTACCAAAACGTACAATCACCGTACAGACTGGATCCACAGACAGGATCGAACCCTGGGTCTATGGCACTGGAAGGCAGCAACTCTACCACTGCACCACCATGTCGCCCAAATGATTACAATCGAGCCATCCACATCGCTTCCAACTTGGAGGAAAACTAAATGTTCCAAAGGTGCATCAAAATCTCACAGAATTCTTATTGTCGTTGGGTTGGCAAAGGAAATTATTTCTGTGGTTCTCAAGCTTCAGGAGAAGTCTGAAGGTGGCAGTGTTGTATTAAATAGTGGCAATAAGCTCAGCAGCACCATCAGCAGGAGGTTAGTGGTACAACAGGAGTGAGAGCAAGTGGTCCAAGAGCGGGCAACACTCTTGCAGAGACGCACACTAACTGACCGGATGGTGGACTGCATAAGGAGGCCAGACCACCGTCTAGGTAGTGGGATGGGGATTCCGATCCCCATGGCAGAATGTGGATGGTCTTAATGCAGAAGCGCATGTCAGTGTCCTCTCCTAAGCCAACATCACCAGCACCAAAGCTCTAAACATCCTCAACCAGCTCTCCATTTTTCCCAGTATATCTCCAGTGGCTGGAGCCTGATGCTAATGTCTCTGTGGCTGCCGACGATTTGCGGATAGAAAAGGCCATTCTCAGCATCTACACTATATAAAGTGTAACCTCCTCACTAACTGAAGGGAATTACCGGCAATGACCAGTCAAAATGGAAAAAAAAAAGCATCCAGGATGATACTGAGCATGTAAAGTCCCTGTGATGGGACCATGAGGCCAAGGAGCAGACCACCTAACGAAGCAACTTAAATACCTACTGGCTCACAGGGGATATAATCTGTGGGTCCACATACACCGACAGTACTGGAACAGAAGAAAGTCTGAAGAAGGGTCCCAGCCAGAAACGTCACCCATCCATGGCCTCCAGAGATGCTGTCTGACTTACTGAGTTACGCCAGCATTTAAAAAAATATAAACCAGCATCTGTATTTCCTTGTTATTACAGAAGAAAGTCCTCCTTGCCTCGATGGGTCTGCCTAAGAAGAATAAACGTTATCTGTGCTGAAGTGCTGCCCTTAAACAGCTGAATTGTTCTATAAAACATCTTCAGTTTTACTCTTGTCAGTGGCAGTGATCAGAATTAGAGGCCCATTCGGCAAATACAGAAATTGATAATACAAATATGCACGGTCTGAAGACTGGTCCTGATCTGAAACATTGCCTATCCATGTTCTCGCTGAGTTATTCCTGCACTTTGTGTCTTTTATTATGCGGAGGTCCTCCCTTGCCACAATTTACCTCCATTTCAGAGACGCATGTTCTCACCATAAGAAAAATAAATTATATTTTAATTTCAAGTCATGTTAGCACTGGGGAATTTGCTTCTGCCATCCTATTTCAGCCCGCTGTGTTGCAGGCAAATTTAACCCAGGATTTGAATGGCGATTGCTAGCCCTATAGATTAGAAGGGAAAAGGTAAACCCAGTTGTCTATCTTTTTGCATTCGTTATGAATCAGCCTACTTGGTGTCAAGTTGGGAAAAGGGGAAGTACAAAGAGATCTGGGAGTCCTTGTTCATCATTTACTGAAAGAAAGCATGCAGGTACAGCAGGCAGTTAAGAAAGCTAATGGCATGTTGGCCTTTATAACAAGGGGAGTTGAGTACAGGAGCAAAGAGGTCCCTCTGCGGTTGTATAGGGCCCTAGTGAGACTCGCCTGGTGTATGGTGTGCAGTTTTGGTCTCCAAATTTGAGGAAGGACATTCTTGCTATTGAGGGAGTGCAGCGTAGGTTCACCAGGTTAATTCCAGGGATCGTGGGACTGTCATATGTGGATAGAATGGAGTGGCTGGACTTGTATACTCTGGAATTTAGAAGGATGAGAGGGTATCTTTTTGGAACATATAAGATTATTAAGGGTTTGGACATGCTAGAGGCAGGAAACATGTTCCCGATGTTGGGGGAGTCCAGAACCAGGGGCCACAATTTATGAATAAGGGGTAAACCATTTAGAACGGAGATGCGCAAAAACTTTTTCGAACAGAGGGTTGTAAATCTGTGGAATTCTCTGCCTCAGAAGGCAGTGGAGGCCAATTCTCCCAATGCTTTCAATAGATAGAGCTCTTAAAGATAGTGGAGTCAGGGGTTTATGGTGAGAAGGCAGGAGCAGGGTACTGATTGTGGATGATCAGCCATGATCACAGTGAATGGTGGTGCTGGCTCGAAAGGCCAGATTACTTACTCCTGCACCTATTGTTCATTGATGAGCATCCCATTGATTAGCTTAAATATTCACTTAATATTCACTCTCCAACATTATTATGCAGTGGCTCCAGTATATACCATCTTTATATCAATAAATGCATTGAATTTATTAACATAGGTTAAACGAACAGCAAATACCTTCCGAAAGAACAAGGGGCGGCTGGTGCAAGGAAACACCATCTCTGGATTTCCACCAAGTCGCACACATGGAAATATTTATCTGTCTCTTCCCAAGGGCAATTAAGGATGGGCACTAAATGCTGGTCTTGTCAGCGATGCCCAGAAAAAGGAAGAAAACAACCAAAAAAACAACTGGCATAAAGCAGATCAGGCAAGAGGAGGGAAAACACTTTGAAAGAACAGGGCGCAAAGGCCAATGATTAAATTGTTTAACCAACAATTTAGTCCATTTTATTTTTGCAATTGACTGAAAATGCATTTAAGATTCTAATCCAAAAGCCACGACTCTCACCATGCCGAACATTGCAAAGAAACACCTGTTCTACACAGAAAGTTAAACCTTTGAGCAAATTATTCACTTGATGGACAATTGTATTCAAGTATCAATAATTTAAGTTTATTTTCCTTGCTCCTGAAGTTGTTTGGCTTGGCAACAGTGGTAGCATTTTTATCATTTGGAGCTCAGCCCTCTGAAAGGCAGAAGCTGAAACTCGGGGTTGAACCTTGGTTTTGATTTCACAGTTTATTTATTTACTTGTGGAGTTATGTGTACTACTGTGATGATTAATTTGTGAGACAATTGAATTAAATGCACAGAGGGCTGTGGGGACCAAGTCAATGGATATTTTTAAGGTGGAGATTGACAGATTCTTGACTTGTGCGAGTGTCGGGGGTTGAAGGGAGAATGGGGTTGAGAGGGAAAGATAGATCAGCTATGATTGGATGATGGAGTAGACTTGATGGGCCGAATGGCCGAATTCTGCTCCTATAACTGGAATTACCAAAACAATTTCCAGCTGCAAATTGTTGTCACGCTGCTTAATTAAAGAAAACAAAAGAATCTCTATACTTATTTCGCATAATCTGACAGCCATTTTCTCACAGTTGGCTCTGGGGAGTATCATTATTCCAGAACACTTGGGCTCATTAAAAATAGACTATACATTAAAGCAGAATTTTGCTTATCATGAAAGGGATTTTTTTGTGTTGGATAAAATGGGAAGATCGATTGCAGTTATATTCATATCATTTTTGTTCAATTATATGGTTTTCCTCCATGTGGGACACCTCAAACATCTATTATAAAGTGAACTGGGGAAACTGGAATGGATTGTGACAGGTGGAATCTATTTTACTTTCATTAATGACGTTTGTACAGACTGTTCTTGTGTTTTTTTCCCTTCTACCACCCAGGCTGTTTATTTCACTGCATGAAGCTTTTAAGCACCACACTAATTAGGCTTTTGGTCATCACCATATTTTACTGTGAATGAATCAGAACTCGTTTAGCATTGCAGCATGCTGGCACCAATGCCATAAATTAAAATTAATTTAATTTAAAAAAAATTATGACTGATAATTTTGCTGAATTGAGTAAGGGTTTATAATTGAGTAAGGGTAGGAGAAACAAAGAAGCAAACAAACAAAGGGTAGGACAAACAAATCAGACATTTAAAAAGAACCAGAGGACTCAGCAATCATGTTATTACCTCACCTTGCTTGTGCATTACTCAGCCTTATTGACTGCAATGGAGAGGAATGAATCATCATCAATCCTCTGTGTGAATGATGCAGTGTGAGTGACTTCTCTTGCCAATTATTCAGCAGCAGTGACAATTTCTCTTCCACCAGCTCCTTGCATATTGCTGCAAGCATTGGCTATGGACAACACAGCAAGCCTGGATGTGTGGGATGCAGCATGTGAAGCTATATCTGCTGACTGTGGCAAGCTTGTTTGCCCAGGCTGGTGCACTGCTGCCCTGGAAGCCGGTTTCACCTTTCCTTTCCCACTGACTGGTGATATCTGATGGGAACCTTTTTGTCACTTGGCTGGCCATGTGCAACTAGTGGCACCTTGGCGCAGTTGTAGAGTTCCTGCCTCGCAGTGCCAGGGACCCGGGTTTGATCCTGACCGTGGGTGCTGTCTGTACAGAGTTTGTATGTTCTCCCTGCTGACTGCGTGGGTTTTCCCATGGTGCTCCAGTTTTCACCCACAGTACAAAATCGGAAAGGTTTGTAGATTAATTGGTTTCAGTAAAATTGCTTTTGGGCACAGACTTGGTGGGCTGAAGAGCCTATTTCTGTGTTGTATCTGTAAAGCCTAATCCCGCTTGGGATTCAAAATGCATGGAACTGCAGCTGCTGGAATCATGAGCAAAACACAAAGTGATAGAGTAACTCAGCAACTCAGGCAGCATTTTGGAGGGAATGGACAGGTGTCATTTCTGAACTGGACCGTTCTTCAGACTGATAAAGAAGGGTCCCGACCCGAAACGTTGCTTTTCCATCCCCTCCACTTATGTTGCCTGACTGGCTGGGATACTCCTGATCTTGCCTCGACTTGTCTGATGAATCAGTTGACTCTTGACATCTCAGCATTCCTACTACATTGTAGTGTGGTTGTATGGTGGCCTCTTAATGCTGGTGGTTGGCAGCCATCTTGATCATTCTCCCCTCCTCAGGCCCAGTTTGTACAGAATTGAAATGTTTCTCAATGAATCCCCATTTCCCCTTTCTATGACGCACACATAATTTTCAGCACTTGAAATTTATTTTCAATCTATTATTTGTGAAATTAATTAAACAGTATGTTCTGTAATTTCCAGTACCATATATATTATTATTTGCGCCCCCAAAAAATGTATTAATGTAAAACATAAATGACAAGAGAATGAATGAAGATGCAAGACACTGCTTGGATAAATTGTCACTTAAAGAGGAGTAAAGATAATCTTGCGGTGGTATTGGTGGTGGTGCAGAAGATTAGGCATGATTCACATGATGGTGCATATGCAGAAGACCAGGCACGAGATAACTTCTCAAAGGAGGTGGTTGTGCAGTTGTGACAGGCAGTTTAGCTACTAGGGTATCGCAAAGAAATAACAAATCAGTCAGGTGAAAAGATCTTAGTGAACCTCAACAATTCTTTTTTAGAAAAGAGTGTAAAACACTGACGTGCACAGGGTTGGGTCCACAAATTTGCATGTGCTAGAGTCATACTTGCCTAGTAAGTAGGCATTTGCTGGAGTCAAGGGTTGATCCACATGGGACTGCCTGAGTTTGGAAAGAATTGAATGGTGGACTGCTTTGGGACAATGCTCTGAGACATTGAATGCAGATCACAATAATGTGAGTTTGCGTTGGGAATCTTGTGGCAAAAATATTTCAGGAGAGTTCAGAGAGGAAAGTGGAAGAAAAGAGATCCAGGTAATAAAAGCATCTGGATATCCAGAGGGTTGATTGAAAAGATGGAAGGACATGTTGGAAATGTGCAGCAGGTCAGGTTGTACCTGCAGTGAGAGAAAGGTTAGAGGTGAAGTAAAATGTGGAAGAAGGCAAAAAGATAGTAAATTATTAAAGGAGTGTGTAATAGGTAGGGAGGCAGGAGATATGAAATATCTCATAACAAGAGGAGTTGCGTATAGGAGCAAAGAGGTCCTTCTGCAGTTGAACAGGGCCCAAGTGAGTCCACACCTGGAGTATTGTGGGCAGTTTTGGTCTCAAAATTTGAGGAAGGACATTCTTGCTATTGAGGGAGTGCAGCGTAGGTTCACAAGGTTAATTCCCAGGATGGCGGGACTGTCGTATGCTGAGAGAATGGAGCGGCTGGGCTTGTACACTCTGGAATTTAGATAATTAGATAAGATTACTAGACTAAGTGGGACCCGTTAGGTCACTGTCACACGGGAGGCCTGGTCCCCCAACGCAACCCATTCCCCAAGGCAATATTCCACCACGCACCCCTTCCCCCAGTGCAAACTGTTCCCCCATGCAATATTCTACCACTCACCCATAGCCCCCAACTGTGCAGGTGCGGCTCATTTCACCTCATCCTCGAGCACTCCCTCCCCTCCTCTTCATGTGTGGGAGGGGAGGAGGGGTGTGAGGTGAGAAGGGAGGAGGAGTGTGTGTGGATGGGGAGGTGAAGAAGGGGGGGGGAGATGGTGGTGTGGGGGGAGGGATTGTGTGGGAGTGCAGGGAAGATGGGTATGTGGTGGAGGGGTGTGTGGCGGGGGAGTAAGTGTGCGTATGTGTGCGGGAGCGTGGGGAGGAGGGATGTGGGGGAGGGTGTTTTATGGCAGAGGGTGTGTGGGGGAGGGAGGGGTGTGTGGGCGGAGGCATGTAGGTAGGAGGGGAGCTCGGAGAAAAGATGGGGGAAGAGCCATGGGTGAGAGGGGTATCATGGAGGAGGGAGGAGTCAGTGAGGGGGACCAGAGGGGTAGTGGCTGGAATTGGCAGTACGATGGTGACTCACAGCGGTCGCTGGTTGTTCTCCTCTGCCAGGATCAGAGTCCCCATTTTCCGTTTGGCGACATCTCCGTCTCCGGGCTGGGCTGGGTCTCCAATGCTGAGCTGCCCTGGGATGGGTCTCCGACGCTGGGCTGCTTGGGGCTGGGCTGCTTGGGGCTGGGCTGCTTGGGGCTGGGCTGCTTCGTGTCCCTCCAAAATTTGTGTCCGGTTGGAAATCTCCACTGGCCATCCTCAGCTCCAGTAAAGACGCGATGGTGCAGGAAGGGGCGGAATGGGAGTGACAGGGGAAGAGACTATTCCGCGCGGCTCTAAACAGCAGGAGATTAGATCAATCTATGCATGCGCGTTTTTTAAGATTTTTTAAACCTCGCTGACTTTTACGATATTCAACCGATCGGAACGAAACTTGTTGCAATCGCAACATAGGACAACGGTGGGTGAACAGACAAAAAATCGTAGCGCTATCCCACTACCGTTTTTGCGCAAATAGAAAGACCGCACAAACCGGAACATAACAAGATCAGAGCTTTAGTTATGTATAGATTAAGGGTTTGGACACACTAGAGGCAGGAAACATGTTCCTGATGTTGGGGGAGTCCAGAACTAGGGGCCACAGTTTAAGAATAAAGGGTAAGCCATTTCGAACGGAGATGAGGAAACACTTTTTCACACAGAGAGTTGTGAGTCTGTGTAATTCTCTGCCTCAGAGGGTGGTGGAGGCCGGTTTTCTGGATACTCTCAAGAGAGAGCTAGATAGGGCTCTTAAGGATAGAGGAGTCAGGGGATATGGGGAGAAGGCAGGAATGGGGTACTGATTGTGGGTGATCAGCCATGGCTCGAAGGACCAAATGGCCTACTCCTGCACCTATTGTCTATTGTCTTGTCCATTGAAAGGACAGAAGGGGTGAAAGCTATACATAAGGGTGTAAAATGGGAAACATCTAACAAATTTAGTGTCTGAAACAAATCAGCATTTACTGACAGTGTGATTTATGGACCTATTGCAGATAAGCCGGATTAGTATAGATGGACAAAAAGCGCAGCATGGCCATGATTAGTCTAAAGATCCCGTGCTATACAATTCTATGAACCTAAATGGCGAACGATTATTTGAGAAGCTTTGCAGGGGTTTTTAATGGAAAGAGACTTGGGTTAAAGAAAATAAGTTTGGAAACTGGAAATTCTTGCTGAATCTTGAAGATTAAGGGAGGGTGAGAAGCCAAAGAAGGAGGGTGTTGAAGAAATGAATAGAGAGTTGGCAGAAGTGACAGTGAGATGAGTGATATATCAGCAGTGCGAGTAAGGGGGTGGTGATGGATTAGATGGATGATCACAAGTTCACATTTGGGTGGGACAGAATGCCATAGCTCTGAATGATCCTGTTTAGTTTAGAAATGGATGGTCAAGGAAAGTGATGAGTTCTTTGACAAGTGAGAAGAATCCACGAGAGGAATTAAAAACAAATAGTGTTGGTCACCCTGACATTTAAACTGGAAACCTTTAATCGTTGTAACTGCGAGTCATGTAACGCAAAGCTGCTTGGAGGAAACGATTGGAAGATTTTGCCAGGATTTGAAAAGAAGCCAAACCAATGTTCACATTTATTCACAGAGGGACGAAAGTAGGAGAATAAAAGGCTGAACAAGACCTGGTTGGTTAAAAATAAAAGCAGGAGTTAATGAGATAGAATTGTGAAAGGGAATTGTTAGCAACAATAATTTGATTTTTTGCTTCTTGATCTTTTTATCATAAGGTTTGAGACAATAAACTGCGCCATCCTAATATCACGTAAACATCATTAAACAGCTCGGTGGGACATCCTCCACTTCTGTGTCTGTTACTTGTCTTAATTAGCCTTGGTGATATCATGCTTGCATAGAAGATAGCAATTAAGGGAGATGCCATTGTACTTAAGGAGCATGATAACAATTTACATGACTCATGGATATCTTGAATTGTAATAATATAACAGAGGCAAGTGAAGACTTGGTCCATAAATGCAAGCGTAAGCTTTGAAAAGTTGTTACAAAACATCATGTGTTTTCACAGGCGACATCCCATTGGAAAGGAGTGCTAAGCCCCTGTCCCACTTTCCCGAGTTACTCACAAATTCTCCCGCGTTTTCCCCTTGATTCAAACTCGGGGAATATCCGTAGTGAGACCGTAGGAGGCCGTAGATATTTCGTAGTGGCTTGTAATGCCTCCTGTAGGTACTCGGGGCATCAGGTAAGTGGGGACTTTTTTTCAGCATGTTGAAAAATGTCCACGAGTAAAAAAAATAGCCCCGAGTACCTACGGCTGGCATCTCCGAGTTTGAATCAAGGGGAAAACTCGGGAGAATTTGTGAGTAACTCGGGAAAGTGGGACAGGGCCTTTAGAGTGTTAACCAGAAACTAGGTTGATGTTGAAACAAGGAATGGCAGATGCTGGTTTACACAAAAGGACAGAAAGTGCTAGAGTAACTCAGTGGGTCAAGCAGCATCTCTGGAGAGAACATGGATAGGGGACATTTTGGCTTTGGTCCCTTGTTCAGGTTGGGATACTTCTTCTGAAGAAGGGTCCTGACCCAAAAGATCACCTATTTGTGTTCTCCAGAGATGCTACTTGACCCGCTGAGTTACTCCAACACTTGGTGTGCTCTTGGTTGATAAGATTGGTTTTGCAAAGTTTCTTAATTAGCAAGATAAATAATTAGGCAAAAAAGTAATCAGAGCCTGAAGCCTCAAAAAGTGGGAGTTGAGTTGAGGGACATTTACAGAAGTGGAGCAAAGCAAAACCCTGGAGAGAGTGGGAGATGAAACTATGTAGTGCGACAACCAGGACCAGAGATTAAGGTTTTGGGTTATGGGTAAACAGAATTGAATGCAAGGTAGTGATCAGGTAGTGATCAGATCGAGCTGCCTAAATTTATGGAAAGTGAAAAATGATCATAGTGGGTAATTGGAGAGAGCAATAACCATGAGCTGGCAGTGGGCAAGCCGTTCTTTGCCTTTAATCAGTCTCCCAACGAGGGAGGTTTGATCACCCCGAAGCAAGGGTTTTGGATCGTCGGTTGCAGGAGCTTTGATGGCCCCGACTGCGAATGGTTCAACAGCCCAGCGAGTGGTTCAACAGGAGAATAAAGAGGGAGAAGATTGGACTTTATACCTTCCATCACAGTGAGGAATGTGGGGAGCCGCTGTGGTGGAGGTTTACGTTAAATTTATTTTAGGTGGCTGTGTGTCTTGTTGCTATTCTCTTAGTATGGCTGAATGGTAGCTCAAATTTCACTGTACCTCAATTGGTACATGTGGCAATAAACTGACCTTAAAACCTGATATTGGAAACAGGAGAAGCTTAAATTTGATTTCATGTGATTTCATGATTTTTTTTAAATGAAAATAAGCTGACTACTGAATGGTGGTCTTGATTACACTGGTCTTTCTACTGTCTGAGATGTTCTGGCTGCCTTCTGAGCAATAGCGGAGAATCAATATTAACCTATTTTATTGTCCATTTAACTTAATACACAAAAATAGACGCAAAACGCTGGAGTAACTCATCGCTGGAGAAAATTGTGATGTTTTGCGTTGGGGCCCATCTTCAGACTCTTCTTCATTCTAATGAATGGTCCTGTCCTGAAACGTCACCTATACATTTTCTCCAGAGATACAACCTGACCCACTGAGCTACTCCAGTATTTTGTGTCTCTCTTTGTTATAAACTAGCATCTGCAGTTCTTTTTTATTAGATTAATTTAATAGGCTTGTCTTTATCCAATCACCTAAGGTATTGGACAGTGTCTAATTCCTCGATTATATTAAGAAACTCAAATTAATTCTCCTTTCTTGGTCTCTTTTTCTCTACAAAAAATAGCTTAAAACGTAAACCCATCCAAAGAGTCACATACAGTTTATGATTGCGTCCTTAGTTTTAAATCGCATTGCTTCACTCCATGGACTTGCTAATTTGCTTCTGTACCTGCAGTAATTCATCACCAGATCCCCATGTCTCTCTCTACTTCATAAACAACCGCAGGTATTCCTGCCTGGCACACAGATGCCTGGAGTCTCCCAAAACCACAGGATGCAGTTATCCCTGCTGAAAGCTATTTCCCCACACAGGCTCACGCTACTGACTCTAATCTGTTCATTCATTAGCCGGCTGCGTGTTTGATGATCGTTCCATAAATGGTCTTGTATAAATTAGTACTGTAGGTCAGGAACACTGATGGTACCACCATGAAGTCATACTTCTCATGCCTCCTTTCATATCAGTTCTCACTGAAAGAGGCCCTCTGCCTGTGAGAATCCAATCAACCTGAATCAGTTGAACGCTAATTTCATGAAATCTGATACTAACAGATGTCAAAGTGATATTTCATTGAAGCTGCAAGGAACTGCAGATGCTGGAGAACACAGAGTGCTGGAGTTACTCACCGGATCAGGCAGCAGGTCTGCAGGACAGAGATAAGCGACGTTTCGGGTCAGGGCCCTTCTATCAAATTCTGATTGAACAGAGTACTGACCCGAAATATAGCCTATTCATATCTTCCAGAGATGCTGCCTGACCCACTGACTTATTCCGGCACTTTTTCTTTTACTTCATTGAAGGTTGTGTCTAAATCAGTCTGAGTAGTTTATGCTGGACTGCAGTCATTTACTACCTCTTCAAATGGCTCATTCAGGTCAGTGAACCTCAGTTCTCTAAACCCCATTGTGATATGGATGGTCTGATTTCTACCCTTGCTTCATTTGTAGACCCAATGAGATTGCTACCAGCCAGATTTCAAAGAGCAATTAGACATAGAAAGTAATGACACAAAGTAATTCCGCTGCTTCTTTCATTACCGTGGGCCAATTGTACCCAAGCTCAACCGTCCAATCAGTCTAACTTCAGATTCCTGACTCCGATCAATTTGTTTATGTAGACATTGGAAATCAATAATAATAATGACACCTCAATGAGTTCCTGTATGGATCATCATCAAAAGTGAAATCAAATGAAAAATATGCCCTTGCCAAATCCGTAAATCCCATGTCCAGATCAACCCAGCCTATCAAATTTCCATCTGCCATGCAATCGGGTTTAAAATTCTGATTTGTTTTGGAGGGATTCTTTGCTACTCCTGTTGCATTTATCAATTTAAATATCTTAACTACTGTATACCTCTTTGGTGACCCTTGATCAGACTTTGCTGGCTTTATTTCCACTAAAAAGAAACGGGTCTCAGAGGTATCTAGGTTGAGAAGGATTTAGTTTTGGAGAGAAGAAAACATATTTTTTAAAATTTTATGCTGTGGAGCATTTTGGAAGAATGCATCAAAGAGTTAACGTTAATGGAGAAAGCGTGCTGTCTCAGCACACCTTGCTGCACTCAGTAACTAAGAGGAACTGCGTTGCTGTTCTTTATTTCCCACAGCTAGAAATCAAACTGCCAATGGAACTGAGAAATAACCTTGATGCACATTTCTAAACTCTGTGGAGATGCCAGCAGCTGGCTTGCACGTGAATCATGTGTGCCGCTCATTCACCTGGCTGGGAATGTGACTTATGTTCAGCATTTTAACAAACACTCAATTCCTCAGCCTGCAATTCTCTGTTCACCCCAGACTGTGACTGACAGTTAGGAATGGTCCCTGTTCAATAATTTAAAGTTTTGTTTGAATGTAACAATTGGAAAGTCAGGGAAGGAAGAAGACATGGACCAGAAATTCAATCAAATGCTGGACACACTCAGCGGGTCAGTCAGTTTTTGCAACAAGAAATGCAGAATTAATGTTTTATGTCTGACACCCTTCATCAAAACCAGCACCTGATATTTTGTTTGTGAGTCATACAGCAAAGATGCTGGCCCTTCGACCCACTGGGTACAAAGTTATACCAACCACCTATTTACTCTAATTTGTATTCATTTTATTTACGGTCTTTAAAAAAATCTGCTTTGCACTGCTTTTCATTAATGTGATTACCATACTTAAGTAGCAGATAAAACATTGTTAATGCTATACGACAATAAAAAGAGAGGCCTCAGCATAAGATACCAGTAATAGCATGGATCCCTGGGGCCAAACAGTCTCTAAGTGTGAGCAATGTTTGAGATATGTAAAAGAAGAGAAGACAGAACAAGGACTGTCCGCTTCCTTTTCTGAAGCCAGTGCTGCAAAATAGTAAGCCCTGTCTCACGGTGCGAGTCCACCCAAGAGTGACCCCAAGTGAAAGAAAAAAAACGGACTCGTGGTTATGCACGAGATTCAAAGTTTATGGTCAAGTTTTTAACCGAGTTCCCACGGGCATGTTTTTATACGATGTGCCAAGGTGCTCTCCCGTGTTACCAAGTTCCTCTCCCGTTACACTTGAGCCAACCGTGAATGAAGGTATGTTTTAATAAAGCAACAATGTTAAAGAAAACATCTCCATCCTGTGGCTTTGAGTTAAAGATAGATATCAGCGCGGCTGCATCTATTAATATGACCTACAGAGGGAAAATGCGCATCAGATTGTTGGGAGACGGAGCTCAGGGTTCGCCTCCTGAGCTGCTTTGGTCCCCAGGCGTGAGGGAGGGTGGGGGGGGGGGGCGTCATTAATCTGTCTGGGGTGACAAGTCTCTTGGGTTAGGAGTGGTGTGCAAGGGAGTGGTGTGCAAGGGAGGCATAATTCTCTCCGATCTCTCTGAAGCCCCGGACGAGAACGAAGGAAACCTAACTTGGCAGCGCGTACAAGCCCTTTGTATATTCGGGTCTCGACCCGAAACGTCACCAATCTCCTTACTCCTTCACTCCTTAGATGCTGCTGCACCCGCTGAGTTTCTCCAGCCTTTTGTGTACCCCCGTTGTATATAACTTTGCTGCTGACGTGCACACCCACTCTCTCTCCCTCTCTCTCTCTCTCTCACTGCAGCTCAGAGCCCAACCTCGCCATCCTATAGTGGTAACATTCACATCGGGTCCCCTCCACACCCACACCCCCTCTCTCCGACACACACCCCCCACAAGGCAACAGGCAGCGTGAGAGACAGAGAGTTTGTAGGGTGTTAGTTTTGTATAAGGATTTATTATTAAATTATTAGCCAAAGTCAGATTTACTTATTTTAAACGAAGTTTGGAGCGCTTGACAATACTTTTTTTTTCTCTTTGCGCTCGTTTTCAGAAAGGGTTCAGACCCCGCTTAGCTCGTTGCCCCCTTTGAACCAAGCCCTGCGAGAGGGAGGGAGGGAGGGAAGGTGTGAGTGAACAAGAGCGCCGAGGAGGAGAGGGAAATAGGTGGGGGGGGGGTGGGTGGAGGAGAAATAGGGAAGAAGTTAGTTGTTCAGATCAGAAACCTGTAGGCTGGGAGCCATAATGGTGAAGAGCACACCCAGTTCTTCTGAGGAGTGCATATGAGACATCGATCCGAAGCAATGTTCCTCTAGAACTATAACTGAAACCGTGTCCACATCACCTCCTCTTGGTCGGACCGCAACACCAAATCTACGCGTCAGGAAAATCCATTGATTCATCTCCATGGTTTTTATAGCTAATTTTCCAATAAATAACTGCAGTAATCACCCCCAGAAAGGGTAGGATAGGGCTGAAGCCCAGTGTTTAGACGTTGGAATGTTTTTTTTTTATCATTCTAATAGAATGATTTTCCACTCCTGTGGTAATTAAACCTTTTTTTCACTCCTAGTTTTTTTAACATATTTTTAGGATATACATTATATATAAAAGTGTACACATGGGAAAATAAGACGAAAATGACCAAAAAGCAAAGAATATTTATCTAGGGTGAATTAAATTTTGTGATTAAGACTCGAGCGTGAATGGCACTGAAATAATTTAAAGAGTTCCCACGGTAGACTCACGATTCACTAAGTTAAACGCACGGGCCCTACGTTCTTACAACGAGTCTAAATGTTTCAGTTTTAATCTTGAACACTAAATTTGACTCGTGGAAAAAGTCAAACATGTTTGACTTTTTTCACGAGTTCACAAGTTTCACGGGTACCTGCCGTTAGCGCCAGGAGTGGACAAGTTGATCGCGCGAGGTCCGACGTTCCGGCTACGTTGGCTGTACGTGATCACCACGAGTGAAAACTCGGGGTCACTCGTGGGCCAACTCGCAACGTGAGACAGGGGTTTAAGGAAAAAGACCAAATTTTTTAATTAAGCAAATTGTTCACAGATCGGCCTCTAGGAGCAAATATTGTGCACGCCCCAAATCATGCAAACATTGTACCCCCTCAAAAATCAATGTCTGATATTGTGTGGCACCCTGACCTGACATCAACAGGGTGCATAGCTGGGTAGGCAGTGGGTAAGAGGGCAGCCAGACGTCAAATGTTCCCCTGATCCTTCCGCCTCAGCTCCATGACGTTCCCTCACATCATCATCAGGGCAAACTGGGTGATGTTACCACCTATTTGGCTTGTACTCGCTGGAGTTTAGAAGAATGAGGGAGGATCTCATTGAAACATACAGAATATGTGAAAGGCTTGGATAGAGTGGATGTGGAGAGGATGTTTCCACTAGTGGGAGAGTCACAGGTCACAGCCTCAGAATGAAAGGACGTTCTTTTAGGAAGGAGATGAAGAGACATTTTTTAGTCACATGGTTGTGAATCTGTGAACTTATTTGCCACAGAAGGCTGTGGAGGCTAAGCCAATGGATGTTTTTGAGAGATAGATTCTTGATTGGTACAGGTGCCAGAGGTTATGGGCAGAAGGCTGGAGAATGGGGTTAGGAGGGAGAGATAGATCAGTCATGATTGAATAATGTGGATTTGATGGGCCGAATGGCCTAATACTACTATCGCTTATGTCCCTAAGTTCCTTCAAGGGAGTGATAGGCCATAAGAAGGAACTTTAGACCAACCTGGGATTCCTAATCCAATGGCCTGCCATGGATTGAAAGGCCAATTGGTATTTATAGGGCACCTCCTTGGATATAAGGAATCCAGTGCAGGATTGTTGGCTATCCTCCTGATTAGTTTCAAGCAGGTCCCAGGCATTAAACATTGATGACACAGTGCGCTCAACAATCCATATCTGATATCTATCCTGTCAAATTGTTTCATATATCTGCAAGGTTGTGCGCCAAAGTAAGATGGCACTTTGGTTAAACCAGTGGCACTTGGCCATTAAGTGATTGCTCCAACACTGAAGCAGCTCGTCCTTGTTACAAGAGCAACGCATATTAATGTCAGCAGCTATTTTGTACTTACCCCTGAGCAACATGTAAGCATGCTAGAGTGATTCAAGGTACACAAAAATGCTGGAGAAACTCAGCGGGTGCAGCAGCATCTATGGAGCGAAGGAGATGGGCAACATTTCAGTCTGAAACATGCTGCACCCGCTGAGTTTCTCCAGCATTTTTGTGTACCTTCGATTTTCCAGCATCTGCAGTTCCTTCTTAAACATGAAGTGATTCAAGACTGGGATTGAAACTGAGACAAGGCCACCTGGCGTAAACTCCTCAATGGATGATAGGGTCAGGGATGTACCCAGATATATGTGTGGCGACGTACTTTAATTGTTGGTACACAAAATTCTGGAGAAACTCAGCGGGTGCAGCAGCATCTATGGAGCGAAGGAGATAGGTAACGTTTCGGGCCGAAACCTTCTTTAGACTCGAAACATTACCTATCTCCTTCGCTCCATAGATGCTGCTGCACCCGCTGAGTTTCTCCAGCATTTTGTGTACCCTCGATTTTCCAGCATCTGCAGTTCCTTCTTTAACTCTTTAGTACTTTAATTTTGTTTGACTGTTTCTGTGCGAAGCTGAAATGAGCGTCAATAACAATAGTGATTAATTGTTATTAAATTACTATATAATAAGCCAACAGGCAGAATATTAACGAACAATAATTTATCTACGAAATTTCATTTGTCAAGGGGAAATAGACAAGGATGTTCATTATCACCGTTGTTATTAGCCCTCATAATTGAACCCCTAGCGGAAAGAATTAGAACTCATCCGAATATCCATGGATATAAAACAAAATATTCTAATAATAAAATATCACTATACGCTGATGACGTAGTATTGTACATCACAAAACCTCATATTACTATACCAAATATTTTTAAATTAATAGAGGACTTCGAATCATTCTCAGCATATAGAATAAATTGGAATAAAAGTGAAATCATGTCAATAAAACCAAAAGACTATACGCATCTTTTACAGTTTCCTTTCAAAATAGCTACGGAAAAATTTAAATACTTGGGCATCAAAATTACTAGAAGATATCAAGATATGTTTGACGAAAATTATAACCCTCGACTTAAGAAACTATGTAACTTGATTACATTTTGGAAAACACTTCCGATGTCCTTAATAGGCCGAATAAATGCCATAAAAATGATTTTTCTACCACAAATTTTATACCTGTTCCAATCTATCCCAATATATTTACCCAATACGTTTTTTTTTAAACTGGACTCAGATATCACAAATTTTATTTGGGATTATAAATCCCACAGAATACAAAGAGCTCATCTGAATAAACCCAAAGTAGTAGGGGGATTAGCACTCCCCAACTTTATGTATTACTACTGGTCTGTAAATATCAGAAACATGATCCAATTGCTGGATAACTCTCCCCAACAACCAGATTGGACAACTATGGAGAGAGAGGATTGCTCTCCTTATAATATTGGAGCAATCCTTCTCTCTCCAATATCGATGAATAATATAAATTACAACAATAATCCAATTATATACAGTACAATCAGAATTTGGAAACAAAACACAGTCTAAAATTAAGAAATTTATCTCTCTTATTTCCTATCGGTAAAAACCCCTCACTTAAACCTTCAACTATAGATAAAACATTTACACAATGGGAAAGAGCTGGAATTAAAATCTTCGGAGATGTGTATGAATCGGGAAAACTATTATCATTTAAACAAATACAACTAAAATACAACTTGGGAAACAATCAGTATTTTAAATATTTCCAAATCTGTGACTATTTGAAAAAATACGCACAAGATTATAACAATATGCCTCCAGACTTACTTGAAGAAGTAATGAATACAAAGGCAGAATCAGCAAACCTAATATTATATATATATATAATAGTATTCCAAATGCAGAAATACCAACAACAGATGGTATCAGGAGAGATTGGGAAAAAGAACTAAGTATAAAAATTCCCAAAGAAATGTGGGAAGAATATTTATTAAACGTGCATAAATGTTCAATTAATGTAAGACACACCTTAATACAATTTAAAATCGTGCACAGATTGTACTATTCAAAAACTAAATTAAGTAAACTTTTTCCCAACGTCTCTCCTATATGTGATAAATGTCAATGTCAAGAAGCTAATATAGCACACTCATTTGTCTTTTGTACAAAAATTCAAACCTTTTTAGACTGAAAGTTTTGAAATTTTAACAAAAATATTTAAAATAAAACTGACCCCAGAAGCAGACTGGATAATCTTCGGGATATCGGAAGACTGCCCTGAATTAAACGTGTTTCAAAAAACTCTATTTGAATATGGCTTAATAACAGGAAAAAAGCTAATCTTAATATTCTGCAAAAATTCTCCGGTACCCACAGCCAATATGTGGATTTCATCTATGTTCGAAACACTACACTTGGAAGATATGAGATTCCGACTAGCAGGAAAATCAGGCTGTTTCTATAAGACGTAGTCTGCATTTATAAATCTATTACATGGATAAGGTGCAAGAATACATCAAAAAAGTACCGCTGTCAGGTCTTGGTAAAGGGGGAAGAAAAATTGTCGAGTTGGTAGATTCCTTTTGCGAGATGTTTATAATAAAGTAACTGGCTTTTCTTTTTTCTTTTTCTATTTTTCCCTCTTTCTTTTTTTTTTCCTCTCCAGGGTCTATATCTTAATTCCCGTTTCTAACTCTTCAAGGGTTTCCTTTCCCTCTGTCACGCTTTGGCACTTTCACATCTCTTTTTCACTTTTCTACTTTCTATGCTGCTATTTTTCTCTCTATTCTCTCTTTTCTAAAGCCTTAAAATAAAATAAAAATTAAGGGGTACAATGACTGTAATACAATACAAGGGATGTACACTGATGTAACTTACAGTACCGCTAATAAATAAAGATATTAAAAAAATAAAAATAAAATAACAATAGTGATTAAATAAAAACACATTGGTGGCTCTATAAGCAGTGAATGTCAATTGCAAATGGAATTCAAACCTTATTGTGATGTGCAGACTTTATGCTTATTTAAAACAAATTGCGAAACACATGTTTCTTAAGAGAATTAAGAATATCTGCCTTTAAAGATTTACATGGATGCAAATGTTATCCTGAAAAAGGTGGAACTAATCAGTCATGCATGTCTTGTAACCTTGTGCAACGGTTTAGGAAAATGTTATTGGAGCTCTCTTTGCTCTTCAAGGATTCTCAATAACAAGTCAGAAAATCCCATGATAACCATTGCTGCATAATTTCTTTTCTCTCTCAGATGTGTCTTCATAGACCCACCTGAATCTCTGAAGATCATTTATTTGTAGTTTATACCCCGAGGTAAAAATCGGTGCGTTGTGTAGTTTATGTTTAAAAGAATAATTTTCAGTATGATGAATCTGTTGGAAGCGGCTTGAGGATACGTCCCTCGAATATGAATGGTGCTGAAGTGTGTTCATTTGTCGCTGTGGGGTGGGTCAATTAATTTAACATTGAAGGGACTGCAGCTGGAGAATTCAGAAGTGTAAAAAAGGCCCACGGCATAGTGTCTTATGTAGAACAGACTTTACACTAGGGTATCTTCATTCTATAGGTCAGGTCATGCAGGGAGAGAAGTTTTGCAGGAAAGATTGGGAATTGGAAGCGATAACCAAATCCACTTCTTTGTCGAGAGAGAAAGGAAGGAAGGACACAAAGTGCTGAAGCACCTCAGTGAGACAAGGAACATCTCTGTAGTACATGGATAGGTAACTTTTCGGATGGCGACACTTCTTCGGACACGCCCACACCTCAGCGAATGTTGGGCCTGCCATGATGTAGAGCTCTTCGTTTGTCGCCTCCGCGTCCGGCCCTTTTTCTATGGGATGGAAACCTTGCAAGTGATGACCTCTTTGCCTTTCTCTGACACTCCTTGTCCTCTTGGACCCACCCCCCTCCTCCTGCCGGCCTTCTTCTCTCTCTGGACCTTTTTACTTCCAAAAGCCAGCAAGATATCAACCATCTTGTCTTCTGTCCTCCCCTTACCCTCTCCAGTCTCACCCTTTCTGTATATCGGAGTCTGAAGCAGGGTCCCAACCTGAAAGCTGATGATTGATATTAAATACATTTATTTCAATGCTGGGAGGAAGAATGGTTGCTGAAGATCAGAGGTTAGGGTGGGTGGAGATTAGTTGTTAGATCGTGATGGAAGTCAGTTGCGTGAGGATATGTGTTGGTTTAGGTTTGTGAACCGTGGTCTGGCCTAGCGATTGAGAGTCATTGCCTGGGATTGGAGGGGAAGTGACTTCATGGTGATGGTTTTCAGCTGGCCTCGCAGCATCAGACATCATTGATTGAAACTCAGTTACAGCCCTTGATGTAACCCTGAAGCAGTTCTGATCAAACAATGTGTAGACATGAAAATCAAAAGAGATGCAGATGCTGTAAATCTTAAATTTAAATAGAAAATATTGCAAATGCTCAACAGGTCTGACAGCATTTGTTGAAAGAGGAACAGTCAACATCTGCCACCCTTCGTTAGACCTGAAACACCGAATCTCTCTCTCCCTTTCCAGTCCGTGCCAGCAGCAGGCTGCTCCAATCATTTACCAATCCAGATTAATGGAGAGCTAGAAGTAAAATCACGGACTTGGCATAACCTGCTCTTGGTCGCCAATTCAAAGTCAAAAAGTCAAAAGTCAAAAGAGTTTATTGTCATGTGTCCCTGACAGGACAATGAAATTCTTTCTTTGCTTGGCACAACAGAACATAGTAGGCATTGACTACAAAATAGATCAGTGTGTCCATATACCATTATATACGTAAATACACACATGAATGAAAACTTGATAAAGTGCAAATAACAGATAAAGGGGTAGTAATGTTCAGAGTTTTGTCAGAGCCAGGTTTAATAGCCTGATGGCTGTGGGGAAGTAACTATTCCTGAACCTGGTCGTTGCAGTCCTTAGGCTCCTGTACCTTCTACCGGAAGGTGTGGCCAGGATGGTGTAGGTCCTTGATGATGCTGCCAGCCTTTTTGAGGCAGCGACTGTGATAGATCCCCTCGATGGAAGGAAGGTCAGAGCCAATGGTGGTCTGATTGTCCCAATATTTTAACATTTATTTAAATGGAGTGCTCAAAGAATGTGGTACCACGTGATCCAATATCTGAGTTAGTCTTCTAGTAAAGGTGCACCAAATTTCTTACATGTAAACCACTTGTGTGAATACATGGATTTGTTTGACATTGATATGCTATCTTTTCCCTTTTCAGGGCTAAGAAATCTCTGTAATCTAGTCATAACTTGCCTCCGGGCATTGTGTAAAACCCATGGCACATGGTTGCCAATTGAACTTCCATGAGTTGATCCCCACTTGCTTCCATCACCTATGAACTGGTGCAATGGTTATTGAGCAAGTTTGGAGAGCTGGCTGGTGGTTGGGCTGTGGTGAGAGTCATGGCAATGTCTGGCCAATGTGAAAGATGATGTAGCAATGTACCTTTAGTTTCACCTGCTGTGTGTAACTGCTTCAGACAAATGGAATACTGATTATTTAGGTTTAATTTCGAGATACAGCATGTAAATAACCCACCGAGTCCACGGCGACCAACAATCACCAGGTCACATTAGTTCTATGTTAATCCGCATTCACACCCACTCCAGACACGCTAGGGGGAATTTATAGAGGCTAGTTAACCTACAAACCTGTGTGTCTCTCGGGTGTGGGAGGAAACCGGTGCATCCGGAGGAATCCTATGGTGTCACAGGAAGAATGTACAAACGCCACACGGACAGCACCCGAGGTCAGGATCCAACCTGGGGTCCCTGGTGCTGTGAGGCAGTGAGTGGCTCTACCAGCTGCTCCACTGTGCCGCCCATTCTTAGTTCCCAATTTTCAACTCGACACATTGTTTGCCAATTTTTGGTGTCATTGGAGGTGAAATGTCACTCAAATTATTGTATTATCTCAAATTCAAATCTTCAAAGCAATCGGCAGTAAAACAGAACTTTAGAAATGCAAGAGCTTAAAAATAGTAGGAATATGCCCTTTTGATCTTGTTTTGCCATTCACAAGGATTCTGTCAGACAAAGTGCATTGACTGCACTTTCTCTATATCTCTTGGTTGTCAGTTCTGGCACCTCTGTTGATTATATTGATTGATTCAGCTACTCGGCCATTCCAGTGTATGGAATTACAAAATATCACAGATCTTCTGATTGAAGAAATGGTTCCACACATACGGCAACCCCTCCGTTGAAACTTTGACCCTTGCCTTTAAGTGATACTGACTGAGAAACGGCCTCTCGGCATTCAGCCTCGTCAGCCTGTTGAGGAATGTGTTTCAATGTGATCACCTCTTGTTCATCTAAATTCCAAGGAATATTTCCTATCCTCTGCCTCTGCAGTATGTTTATCGTACATGCCATTCAAGATTAATGATTTTTCCACTTTCTCAATATTCAAAGTCGTACAATTATTTCAGTGCACGGTTTACTGATATGCTGCCATGATAGTTTGGGACTATTGCAGTATTCTGCCTGCTTCTAACAAACCTTAATGCTGTGACATTTTTTTGCATGCCATTCAACTGTATTTTGCCGAAAAGGAAATGGGAGTAATCCATATCGGTGTCCCATTCCCTGTCGGGATCAATGGTGCAAGTAACTAATGGTCACAGAAATCACAGAGACATTGGACAAGAATGTCGCTGCTTAACACGGGTATATTTAAAGTGCAATTTAACAGATTTCAGAATAACCTTAGATAATGAAAATCAACTCTCTCTCCAGGGTCTCTTCTTCCACCATCATCTCTGGCCATATGTGTAGGGAGCTCATGGCTTTTGTATATCAGTCATGCCTAGATACCAAGTCTGTGAGTTTCCTTCACCCAACTGGTCTGCTGCGTCAAGCTTCCTGCCAACCATAGCACCAAACTTGTCTTTTTCTATTCTATTATTTACCTTCTCTCATACCTCCTCACCGTTTACCCTGTGCACGAGATCCACTGCTTGAACTGTCAGCCCTTTCTCTTCTAATCATCAAATTTCTCTTTTAGCTTCAATGTTAACTGATGCTGTTGATGTTTCTTTCTTTCCAATCCCATCACACTGTAAATCTGCTAACAACCATTTCAAAAACACCACCTATGATGACTCTGGCCTTGCAAGGTTCTACTTTATCTAATCTCTCTCTCTCCTGTTCTTTAAATGGTCTTCAGGTGTGTAGCTATATTACAGGTGCCATATGAACACACCATTTTTGTTAGAAATAATCCAGCCTGTTCGACGTCATTTTTTACAATGCCCTAATGTGTCACAGTGAGACGAGGTTACAGTGAATAAGGGACAATGCGGGAGGGTTGGAAAAAATTAAATGCTTACTTTAAACCAAACGCAGTGGAACGTCAGATGGGATGGCAGGAAGTCTGGGAACGCTGTGTTAAATACTTGATTTTTTTTCTTGTTGACACTAATATGAAATCTTAACCAAGAGAACAAGACTGCATACAGATGGTTTACTCCATGGAATTGGGTGCTTATTGACCCTCATTTTGCTGTCATCATTTTTTGTGAAAGATAAACTTTACTTGCCCTCTAACATTGGCCAAATTTGCATTCCCACACCTTGGGTGTAGTGGATACTAGAGTTTGAGTTTATAATCCATTTTTCCATTGACAGACTATTGTTTGGTTGGAATATTGTGACCTTTGTAGTGAGCATTAAAATATAACCAAATACCCAGCAGTGCACTTTATTCCAATTAATAACCTAGGTAACAGTTCTAAATGATCAAGAAGTCACCAAGAAGATTGTATGACAAGGCTGTTGATGTTGTATGACTCACATTCTTAAATGTGTGGGTTTAAACACATGTGTGAGGGGAGGGATTGACAAACTGGGAGTATATAGATGGAGTTGAAGGGGACGTGAGTACAGGAAAAGTTCCAAAAGACTCTTGAATTAATGGGAAGGAATTAATGGGAGGGATAAGAAAATAAGGTCAGGGCCAATTGTTAGCGGTGCGTGAGGGGAGGTGAATACCGAGGTCAAAGTGTTGTATATGAATGTGCAAAGTATAAGAAATAAAGTGGACGAGCTTGAGGCCTCATGGATTGGTGCTGTTTGTGGTTTCCATCAACAATTTGGATGAAAATGTACAAGGCATGTTAGTAAGTTTGAAGATGACACTGAAGCGGGTGGTACCGTAGATAATCATAATCATAATCGTACTTTATTAGCCTAGTATGGTTTGCAACATACAAAGAATTTGATTTCCCATACAGTCATACCAAATAAAGCAACAATACACAAAAACAATATTTTAACATAAGTGTCTCCACATTCCTCACTGTGATGGAAGGTGAAAGGAAGAGAGGAAGGGAGGAAGGGAGGAAGAAGAAAGAAAAGTTCAATCTTTTCCCTTTTTTGTCCTCGTGCGTTCGGGGGCCTTGAGCCTTCCGTTGATGGGATGACCTTGACTCCCATAGCCGGAAGTCAGGCCCTCCGCTTTCGGGCGATCGGACCCTGAGTTGGGGCTTGTCGAACCTCTTGCGACTTTGGAGTTTCCCAACATCAGTCTCTACCCGAGACTGTGAGCTCCTCGATGGTGAAATTCGCAGGCTGCAGTTGGAGCATTGACCCCAGGCAAGGGATCGCAGGCTCCAATGGTAAGTCCACCGCCCTGAGGTGGGGGTCAAAGTTAGTCTCGTGCAAGCACTCCAGCTCCATGATATTAGGCCGCAGAGCGACCGGAGATAATAATCGCACCTCCGGCAAGGTAAGAGATTGAAAAAAAGTTTCTCCTGACCCCCTCTCCCACCCCCACATAAAACAAACCAGAGAACATTAATACATACTTTTTAAAACACACAAAAAATAACAAAAAGACGAAAATACAGACAGACTGATGGCGAGGCTGCTGACAGCGCCACCCTGTGGAAGATGATGTTAATCAAAAATTATATCAGTATCTTGATCTTGGCTACAGAATGGTTATTGAAGTTTAATACAGATGAGCGCGAGGTGTGGCATTTAGTGACGTTAATCCACGGCAGATATTTACAGTAAATAATAGAGCTCTGGGCAGTGTTGTAGAGTAGAGGGATCTAGGAGTAAACTAGTACATATTTTACTGAAAGTAGCATCAGAGGTAGATAGGGTGATAAAGAAGGCTTTCGGTAAATTGATCTTCAATAGACAGGGTATTGAGGATAGAAGATTACATTGTTACAAATGTACAAGATGTTGATGGGACCATATTTGGAGGAGTGTGTTCAGCTTTTGTCACCCTGATACAGGAAGGATGTTGTTAACGGTCTACGAGAACGTTGTCAGGACTTAAAGGCCTGAGCTATAGGGAAAGATTGTACAGGTCAAGACTTTATTCCTTGGAGTGCAGGAGGCTGGGAGGTGATCTAAAAAGGTATATAAAATCATGATGTGAATAGACAGAATGAAAACACAAAGTATTTTACCTAGAACAGAGAATCATGAACCAGAGGACATAGGTTTAAGGTGAGAGGGCAAAGTGTTAATAGGAACCTGAAGGGAAACCTTTTCTCTAAGAGGGTGGTGGGTATATGGAATGAGCTGCCGGCAGAGGTAGATGAGGCATGTACTACTACAACATTGAAGAAAACAGGATAGGTGCGTAGATAGGAAAGTTAAGAGGGATATAAGCAAATCATGGGTAGTTGGAACTAGCATAGATATGGCATCTTGGCTGGCATGGATGAGTTGGGCCAAAGGTAGACACAAAATGCTGGAGTAACTTGGCAGGACAGGCAGCATCTCTGGAGAGAAGGAATGGGTGACGTTTCGGATCGAGACCCTTCTTCATAAATCAGCATCTGCAGTTCTTTCCTTAACAGTTGGGCCATAGGGCCTGTTTACATGTTGTATGACTGACTCTAAATGGCCTGTCCGACTTAAGCAGTACTGCAGTGTTAGAGTAGAGACCAGGATTGGATCCTGTCTATAGTGTTGAATGTATGGAGAATGCATGTTTTTCCTGTGTCCGGGTGTATCTGGTTTCCTCCCACATTCCGCAGACATACAGTTTGGAGCTTAATTGGCTTCTGTAAATTGTAAATTATCCCTAGCATGTAGGATAGTGCTAGTGTACGGAGTGACTGGTCGGCGCGGACTCGGTGAGCTAAATGACCTGTTTCCATACTGTATCTCTAAAATCCAAAGCTACCAATAAAAAATATAAAATTATTAGTTAAGTTGACTAATTTTGGTCTAGGTATATGCAGTAAACCCCAAATGATGTTTCCCAATATGCCTGTAAATTCTTCTTCAATATAGTCAATAGCTGATCATGCCCCCAATTCAATCATCAACCATTTGGTCCCCACCAGCACTGCTCCATCACACTCCAAGCTCTTTTAATCAACGCTTGGTTTGCCTTCGTGTCCAGCCAACAGGAAGGTTCATCTCATGACATGTTGTTTGCTCTAGCTTGATAGTATCTGTAAATCAGTTTGACCTCGCCTGTCCTCCTCCTGTTGAATTTAAACCACATATAGAAGTTATCTCATTGTTTTCCGGAGTTGGCTAAATCTGGCACTATTTAGTTATGGCCTGTCAGTCCTGTACCAGCTCTTTACATTGAAAAAAATAGCTTCTAATTCACATTGTGGATCTTGTAACGTACAACTAGCCAGTTGCTAAGACCTTCGATTTTCTTATCAGTCTCGCTCTCCTCTCATGCTTGTCTAATGCTGGAAGAATCCCAGAGGAAGCACTTTCCCCTGTTTTCCACTGCACTATCAGATGCCACATTGTGGGGTAGGTAGGGGCTTCTGCTGGGCAAGGCATAGCCCACCAGTTTAAAATTAGCCATCCATCATTAATAATCTGACAATTTCAGACAGGACTGTATTGAATGCAATTTGAGTTTTATGTCCTATTATAGTGCCTGAAAAAAAGTGCTGAAGGCTAACCTCAGCCATGAGATTGCTCATGCTCTGAGACTGGATCAATCAGGATTTAACAGCCTATTTAGAGATCTTTATGAAGGTTTTTAAATTTGGATTTTATTTTTTGCAAGTGCGCCATTAGGTACTTCTAACAGCTTTCAGATATCAAAAAAAATGTTATTTTGCTCACTTTTGTAGACCATCAAAATAAATAAATGTTTCTATGTATTTTTGTTTATTGCATGATATTAATTTGGTAATAGACCAGTCAGTTACTCAATGTACATTTAAGAAAGTGTAGAAGAGAGAGAAACAGTTGTAATGTAAAATATGATCCAATATTGCTGGTTCATGGCTGTTCTTCCTTTGCAGATGAGTTTTGAGGAGAATGTGGTTGATAAAATGATTTCTGAAGATTATACGACCTTAAGTGCAATTATTTTGAAGTGCTGCAGTATAGTTGTGCTGTAAAGCACCATCTCTCCCACTGACTATTTAACTCTCCTTGTCCCATTAGCAGTCTCAACTGGTGATCAAAGACCTAGAAATTTACAGCATAGGAAGGAGCCTATCATTTCCATGTTAATTAATCCCGTGTTTATAATTTGCGTCTTAAAAGAGCAGAATCTTTAGAATTTCAGGGAATCAAAGAGCCATAACTTTATATCATTTTGTTGGCCACATTTGCAAGGTCGGCGAGATTTTCTACTGTGAATCTGCTTTTGGAACTCAAGGTGACAGACTCCTGTTCTATCCTGTTCCTGTTTACCACTAAATTAGTGTGTAGTTACAACACAGCTTTTTATCCCATTACTGTTGATGATAATGCAGTGGTTAATGGTTGACCAAATCTCCATTTAAGTGAGCTACAAGAATGCAATGAATTAAACATTAATCCCACCAGAACAGGTGAGTGGCACGGCGGCGCAGTGGTAGAGTTGCTGCCTCACGACGCTTTCAGCGCCAGAGACGTGGGTGCCGGAGGTTTAGCACCAGAGAAGGCAGAGTGCTGTCTGTATGGAGTTTGTATGTTCTCCCTGTGACAGCGTGCGTTTTTTCAGAGATTATCGGTTTCCTCCCACACTATAAATACGTACAGGTTTGCACGTTAATTGGCTCGGTATAAATGTAATTTGTCTCTAGTGTGTGTTGGACAGTGTTAAAGTGCAGGGATTGCTGGTCGGTGCGGACCCGGTGGGCTGAAGGGCCTGTTTCTGCGCTGTATCTCTAAACTAAACAGAACACTGGTAAATTAACTACTTTTTTAAGCACGAGAAAGGCAACCTTTTCAGTCATTTGTTTTCAGAATTGTCTCTGTTGTTCAGGAATTATTCAACCATCCAGTCAAATGTGGAGCATCCAGACTTAATCACTGATGTATGTTCAGTTCAGTGGAAAGAAAGCATGCACAACTATAAATGATATCTCACACTGAAACACAGTTGATTTGAAAACACCTGCAGACCTGGCACAAATTAACAGAGTGATCACCATCAGTCAACTGTGAATTCAAAACATTACTGCTGTCAGCAAATTTCAGGATTACAAAGGAAACACTTTCATAATTAGAGATGATTGCGTTTTTCAGGATATTATAAGCAATTAGCTAGAAAATTGTCATAAGTATTATCTAACCCTCGCACCTCCAATGAATTAGCTTATCCTTGAAACCATCAGACCATTGAAAGATCCGGAATTTCTTTTCCTATTATCAATTAGCATTTGCCCTATGATTTAAAAACTCACATTGGGAGAACATGATATTTTAATACACTGTTAAAATCAGTTCAATTTGTTAACAGTGATATTTAAGTATTACTCAAGCATTATTTCTCTTAAAATTAACCTGTTTACTGTGCGAACAAACAGGCCTCTTGGACATCATTCCAGGACATCCAAGGTATTCTCTTCCTTTAGTGAACGTGCTTTATCCCCAGCTGTCAGAAATGGATCCCTCACCTGCATCACCTCTGTGTTCCATAGTTTTGTTCTCGCTCCCCTTCCCCCCTCCTGCCCCACTCCAAGGAACAAGGATAGAGTCCCCCTGGTCCTCGTCTTTCACCCCAGCAGCCTCCGCATCCTACACATCATTCTCTGACATTTATCCACCTTTAAAGTGATCCCATCAAGAGTCACATCTTCCCATCACCATCTTTTTCCATCTTCCACTGAGTCCACATTCCCCACCCCTCTCCCCCCACCTCCACCACTCCACCATTCACTGATCCCTTCCCAACCAAATCAGTGTCTCCCTGGGTACTTTCCCCTGCAACCCCAGGAGATGCAACATACCTCCTCCCTCACATCATGCAGGGATGCCATCAGTCCTTTCAGGCGAGACAGAGGCTCATGTGTACCTCCTCTAACCTCATCAACTGCATTTGGTGTTCCCAATGCGGCTACCTTTACATAGGTGAGGCCAAGCCACTGTTTCATTTCTTCCTCCCTATTATCTGTCTTCTGAATGGTCCTTCCATGCACGAGGGGACTGTCCAATTCACCTCCACCCCATTGAGGACATTGGACTTTGTCTATGCAACTGTTGTGCTACAATGCTGAGAACTGCACCTTGCATCTTCCCCTGTGTTCTACCTATTCCACTTAAGTTTGACACATTAATATATAGTATTATTCGATCACAATGGACAGCAAGCAAAACAATGTTTTTCACTGTACCTCTGTTCATATGACAATAGTAAACATAAATCTTATATTCTCTAATATGTTTTTGCCTTTTTTAACTTCAGGCCTTCAACCTTTAGTAAGCTTTCTCAGTAAAATAAATCCCGCTATGATAGTTGTACTCTGAACCCTTTTGTACCTTTTTGTAATGCCCATGTTTATGAGAAGGTGACACTTAACAAGTGAATACTTTAACCTTAATTTCCCTATATAAATGATAGAGATGGATGAATGGAGGGTGTGCAGGACAGGGCAGTTGGGAAGTGACCATAGGGCTGGTGACCACATCCTGGTATTGATGGGTGTCCCATTAATGTCTGGAGCACCAAGTCATTTTAGCAAAGGATTGTATGATTCTTAAGGCCCAGAAGACCCAGTTTACTTCAAAGAGGTGTACCCGACATTCTCCCCCTACCTCGCCAGTGCCCCCCCCCGGACTCACACCTGTCACTCACTTCCCCCTCCCGTCCCACCTGCAGTCCTTAATCTAGCTTCACAATTCTTCCATCCTGTTGTCTCATCCCTGTCTTTTCATCTCAGCCTTTGTCCAACCATCAACCTATCAATCCCCTCTCAACCTATTACCTGCCAGCCTTTGTCCTGACCCTCCTCTTTTCCAGCTTTCTTCTCCATGGTCTGAAGAAGGCACACAACCCAATACGCCACCTATCCACATTCATCAGTTGCTGCCTGACTCACTGAGTTACTCCTGCACTTGGTGTCGTTTTTTTTGTCAACCAGCATCTGCAGTTCCTTGTTTCTAACTGTCTGCATGGCTCGTCTCATTTCATTCCATTCCTGAAGTTTCATTTGAGTTTCATTCCATTTCTGAAGTTCAATTAGGTGCAAATGTTGATGAGTTTGAATGAAGCCCATGTGATAAAATAACCCTTGGTCCACACTGACATCTTCATCCCTTTTCTGTACTGGCTCTTTGTTGGATTTCCTGAATTAAATTGTGGTTGTTTTATTGTCCCGGTGACATAAATTGTCTGAAATTTGAAAGTAACTGTGATTCAAGTGTGTGACCACCAGTGAGTGCTGTTGTCCAAATTATCTTGAATGTCTTGCTCAAATCTACGTTTGATTTAAAAAAAAATGTGTTAGTTTAGTTTAGTTTAGTTTAGAGATATAACGTGGAAACAGGCCCTTCGGCACACCGAGTCCGCGCCAACCAGCGATCCCCTAATGCTTTTATACATACACTCAGGACAATTTACAATTTTACCAAGCCAATAAACCTACAAAGCTGTCCGTCTTTGGAGTGTGGGAGGAAGCCGGAGATCCCGGAGTAAACCCACGCAGGTCAGAAGGAGAATGTACAAACTTTGTGTAGACAGCACCTGTAGAGAGGATCGACATCGAGTCTTTGACGCTGTAAGGCAGCAACTCTACCGCTGCACCACAGAGCAATATAATGTTTCCATTATATTAATAACATTTGTATTTTATGTATTCAGCAAATAAAGCTGATAAAACCTAACATAAAATTCATGTGACCATCATGCGTCAGTCTTGGGGCACTGCATTTGACTTTTCGCTCAGTAAAATTTAATAAATATTCACCTAATGGAAATGTATTTGCAGCACAGTTTGAAATTCCTTAGAGCTGATGAAAAAAAACATACTCTAGTCCTAGAAGTATTTAAAAGTCATGTTTAAAATCGTAATCCTCAGAATGTTCAACAAATCAATAAGATATATATTTAGAATGGAGATGAGGAAAAACTTTTTTCACACAGAGAGCTGTGAGTCTGTGGAATTCTCTGCCTCAGAGGGCGTTGGAAACTAGTTCTCTGGATGCTTTCAAGAGAGAGCTCTTAAAGATAGCGGAGTCAAAGGATATGGGGAGAAGGCAGGAATGGGGTACTGAATGTAGATGATTAGCCAGTGCTGGTTCGAGGGGCCGACTAGACTACTCCTGCACCTATTGTCTATTGTCTATATTCAAGTTTGCCAGAATTACATTAATTCTGAAAATTTATGTTAACATGAGTGTCATTGTCCCACTATCATGTGGCATGTTTGATAGGGCATGGTTGGTCAATGCCTCTTATGTGAAATACCATTCAAGAAATATGCTGTGTTTGATTGGGGTTCCTCAGACTTGGTCCTTCTGGTTTAATTCCCTCTCCTGTTTCACAGACTGTTGAGCCTGACTTGAGTAGGTGGGGTTATTTGCATGGAGTGATTTACATAATTGCAAGAGTCAAGAGTGTTTTATTGTCATATGTCCCAAAGTGGAACAATGAAATTCTTACTTGCAGCAGCACAACAGAATATGTAAACATAGTACACTGTAACCATGATAGTAAACAACAAAACTGTTCAGAAAATATATATAAGCTTATTTGGAGGTTGTAGCGTTTAATAGCTTGATGGTTGAAGGGAAGAAGCTGCTCCTGAACCTGGATGTTATGGTTTTCAGTCTCATATCCCTCTTCACATTGGCAGTAGTGAAAGGAGAGTGTGGCCAATATTGTGTGTGTGTCTCGGTCGATGCTGGCTGCCTTTTTGAGACAGCTGATCCTGTAGATCCCTTAACTGATAGGGAGGTCAGTACACGTGATGGACTGGGCAGTGCTTGCACTTTGTGCAATCTTCCTCGTTCCTGGACATTGGTGTTGCCAAACAGGCCATGATCCAATCAGTCAATATGCTCTATAGTGTACTTATGTAGAAGTTCAAGAGAGTATTAATTGACATACTGAATTTTTTCAATCTTCTAAGGAAGTAGAGGCACTGATGGGTTTTGTTTCTGATTGCATCAATGTGCTGGGTCCAGAATAGAACTTCAGAGACATACACGCCCAGAAATTTGCGCCATAGACAAGTTTGACCATACATAGCAATCCATGTACCGCAAAACAAGTCTTTAAACCTGTAATAAGATTACACTAACCAGAAGCCTTCCAGCTATCAAATATCAATAGGTTCATAAGTCATAGGAGCAGAAGTAGACCATTTGGCCCATCAAGTCTACTCTGCCATTCAATCATGGCTGATCTATCTTTCTCTCAACCCTATTCTTCTGCCTTCTTCCCATAACCCTTGAAACCCATACTAATCAATATCCATGTGCCTATCTAAAAGAAGACAGACACAAAATGTTGGAGTAACTCTGCGGGACAGGCAGCATCTCTGGAGAGAATGAATGGGTGACGTTTCAGGTCGAGACCCTTAATCAGTTTGAAGAAGGGTTTTGACCCGAGACGCCATCCATTCCTTCTCTCCAGATATGCTGCCTGGCCCGCTGAGTTATTCCTGCACTTTGTGTCGATATTTGTTATAAACCAGCATCTGGAATTCCTTCCTACTCATTTAATCTGCCTATTTAAAAGTGTAGGAAGAGCTGCAGATGCTAGTTTACACCTATCTAAAAGCCTCTTAAATGCCACAATCATGTCTACGCTTTCTAGTGCTGTTCCCATGCATCCCCCTGCTCCCTCCCTGTATGTCACCAGTAAAAGACCTGGGGAACAAGGCTGAGCATCAGCTCCTTTGGGTGCCTCTAAAAACAAGATAAAAGTGATGTTACGGAGCCCCCGAGAATATGCTCTTTTGGACCGTAAACTTAGAGCCAGGTTCCCATGGAAATAACACAAACCCGCAGCAATTAGAACTTTGCAGTATCTTGTTTTGGGATTTCAGAAACTGCCTTTTGGTCCCCTAATTTGAGGAAGGACATTCTTGCTATAGAGGGTGTGCAGGGTAGGTTTATAAGGTTAATTCCCGGGATGGCGGGACTGTCATATGCTGAGAGAATGGAGTGGCTGGGCTTATATACTCTGGAGTTTAGAAGGCTGAGAGGGGATCTTATTGAAACATATAAGATTATTAAGGTTTTGGGCACGCTAAAGGCAGGAAACATGTTCCCGATGTTGAGGGAGTCCAGCAGTAGGAGCCACATTTTAAGAATAAGCGGTAAGCCATTTAGAATGGAGTTGAGGAAACACTTTTTCACACAGAGTTGTGAGCGTGGAATTCTCTGCTCAGAGGGCAATGGAGGCAGGTTTTCTGGATACTTTCAAGAGAGAGTTAGATAGGGCTCTTAAAGATCGCGGAATCAGGGGATATGGGGAGAAGGCAGGAATGAGGTACTGATTGGGGATGATCAGCCTTGATCACATTGAATGGTGTTGCTGGCTCGACGGGCCGAATGGCCTACTCCTTCACCTATCATCTATTGTCTATTGCCTTTGCGTCCTCCTACAACCATATTTTGAATGATAATATGAATGTTAAAGTAATATTCTGATTTAGCACTAATTTCTGATATTGTATTTCTTTACAATAGTTCCTAGCTTTGAATGTTATTTAAAGATGATTTTCGAATTTTATTTATAGTTTTATTACTTATTAATTAAAAAAAAAGTAAAAGTGAAAGGCAGTTCTAAAAATATAGCGTTATTTGGGAAGAGAAACAAAAACCCATTCTTTGGCATTTTTAACAATATCGATTCGTTTTACTCAATAATCACGCTCTGTTCAGCAGAAGAATTTAGTTCAGAGAGTGAATATCCCAAGAAGAGTATTAATTGTATTGACATTCTAAAGCCAATACTAAACAGAAAGCATTACTTTCCGAATTCAAATCAAATGCAGTACATGCTGTTTGAAAAGCAAGATATAATCCTACCTACTTAGAGAGAAACCCTTTCGTCAAATCTCATTGTAGTGTACGAGCTTAACAGGGTAGATAAGAAGTTGATGTTCACAGTGGCTTGGGAAACTGGAACCATCTCAGGTCCCTAAAAAACATTCAGGGCAGGGATGAGAAGAAATTGCATCACGGAGGCGGTGAATGTTTGGAATTCTCGATGAATGGAAGTCATTGATACTCCGTTACCAAGTGTAACGGCGAGTGTGCAACTCCCTCCTGGTGCAGGCGCAAGTTGGGCCAGATGGAAATGCCTCAATTGATTGAGAACTGGTGTTGGCAGAGCCAAGGTGTCTTTAAACAAGTGGGGATATATCTCTAACAATGTCACCTGCGAATGGACATTAATAGACATAATGCGATTACATTATGGTTCAACATTATGGCATTGAACCACAAACAATGGAACACCTGCTGAAATACCCTCAACTGGAAAACCAATGCACAGCTGCCGATCTCGCTGCCTACATTGAAAATGCCAAGAATTGTGTTCAACTCTGACTGAACAATATCTAAGCTTGCGATGTGGACTCGATAAGAAGGATACCAAATATGTTCAAGACATTGGTAGAGGTTTAGCTATTAAGGGAATCCAGCTGCTTTGGGTTGGTCAAGGAAAGTGGTGTTGAAGTTGTTCATAAACCTGTTCAAGGCAAACAAGAAGCCAGGGAGCAAAGGGCTTATTCTTGCTTCTGTTTCTCAGGTTTGTATCTTTGTCCCACGTTGAATTTGAAGAATAATTAGCCTCATTCTGCTCTGTACAATGCAATAAATAGCTTCAATATAGGCAGTGGAGTTGCTTTATACTTTGCATGTTGGTTCCATCACTCACGCCAACATCCCCAGATATTGTCAGCACTCAGTAATGTCTTTAAATAAAGCAGGAGACAAGATGGTGCAATCAGAATGCTGGGGTTGGTGATGGAGGTAGGGGTGCAAAAAAATAACATAATGTGGACCGGTGTAAATATAGCTGAATGAAAAAAAGAAAAGCAGATAATCACCAAAAGATACTCTTGTATAAAGTGATAGGCCCATATCCCTCGAAACGTGTCCTATCCATGTACCTGTCTAATTGTTTCTTAAATGTTACAATAGTCCCTGCCTCAACTACCTCCTCTGGTAGCTCATTCCATACACCCACCAGTGGAATAGGCACTCCACGGATTCCTATTAAATCTTTTTCCCTTCACCTTAAACATATGTCATCTGGTTCTCCATTACCCTACTCTGAGAATGAGACTCCATGTAGCTGAAGAGAGAATTGTCTTAATTGTAGCAAAAATCCTATGGCATTTTATAATGTCAAAATATCTCAAAGTATATTCAACAGTTAAAATGGAAATTCCTTGCATGTTTCTTGAATATGTACAATGGCACACCTGGTGGAGCTGCTGCCTCGCAGTGCCAAAGATCCCTGACCTGGGGTACTGTCTGTGCAGAGTTTATGCATTTCAATTATTTTGTGACCACGTGGATTTCCTCTCGATGCTCCAGTTTTCTCTCACATCCCAAGTTTGTAGGTTAATTGGCCTTTGCAAAATGCTCCTGGTGTGGGTTTATGGAGAGCCAGTAGGAATGGGTCAGCATGGATAGGCCGAGCTAACACAGGATCCACATCCCTCTATTCCCTGCATCTTCACGTGCCTACCTAAAGGTCTCCAACAGCCACTGTCATATCTGCTTCCACCACCATCCCTGGAAGCACATCCCAGGCACCCACCACTCGCTGTGTGTAAAAAAAAACATGCCCACACATCTCCAATGAACTTCGCCCCTCTCACCTTAAAGCTATGCCCACTAGTGTTTGACATTTCCATTCTGGAGAAAAGGGTTCTGACTGTCAACCCAACCAATGCCTCAAATATTGGCACAAATTCACTCAAAGAGGGAATCAAAGGGATGAAAGATTACCGAGACATGTTGGGGTTGATCTCACTATAATTTAAACTAATTTTGTTAAATGGCCTTATCCTGTTGGTAAACAATAAATTATATAATATCATAAGATCATAAGTGATAGGAGCAGAATTAGGCCAATTGGCCCATCAAGTCTACTCCGCCATTCAGTCATGGCTGATCTATCTCTCACTCTAAACCCCATCTCCTGCTTTCTGTCCATTACGTCTAACACCCGCACAAATCAAGAATCTATCTATGTCTGTCTTAAATATATCCACTGACATTGCCTCCACAGCCTTCTGTGGTAAAGAATTCCCAGATTCACCACCCTCTGACTAGAGAAATTCCTCCTCATCTCCTTCCTTAAAGAACGTCCTTTAATTCGGAGGCTATGATCTTTAGTCCTAGACTCTCGCATGAGTGGAAACGTCCTCTCCACATCCACTCTCTCCGAGCCTTTCACCATTCTGTGCCTTTCAATGAGATCTCCCCTCATTCTTCTAAACTCCAGCTAGTAAAGGCCCAGGGCCGTCAAACGCTTATCATATGTTAACCTACTCATTCCTGGGATGATTCTTGTAAACCTCGTCTGGACCCTCTCCAGAGCCAGCACATTCTTCCTCAGAGATGGTGCCGAAAATTGATCACTATATCCATTTTGCCATTTGCTTTCTTCTTGCCAGATTTCTTATCTCACGTGGTGCCTCTGATTTGCCGATTTGGAGTGGTCTGATGATGAGACAGTTGGCATGCTTGCATGCATGCATCCTTTGTACAAGTTCTTACAACAAACAGATGTTATATTATATTAATGCAACTACATTGAAAAAGGTCATTAAAAAAATTGACCCACAAGCACAGCTTGCTGCTGCACCACTTTTTAAGTTTAATGCTCTTTTTTCTGCATTAATGAGTAATTTGAGCTTGTTTACTTTTGACACACCAAAATACAGATGGGATACAGAGGCAACTTGCATCGTTGAGATAGCTTCAGCTTGGTATCTTTGTTTTGAAAGTGTTAGCTTCCCTCAAGAGTCAGTTTCGAAAGAACCTGATTTTGATTTTTTTTGTCTTGGTTTCCATTAACTTGAGTGGCAGGAACCTCGGGCAAAAAAAACAGAATCCAGCAGCTCTGAAAAGAACGACCATTCATAATGAATGGCACTGGGGATGCATTTTTTAACAACTGGGTTTATTCAGTATTACTAACTTGAAGAAATGTTTTTGTCAGAACTGTAAGACACTAGAGATTTTACTAACTGAAGCACGTGGTCTCTGAATCAGCTGTATTTCTAAGTTTTGTATTCCATGCATTTAATCAAATGGATCCATTGCAATATTTTGGCAGGATATTTTTCCTGGAGAATTTATGTCAAATATGGGGGTGTATGGTGTAGGCAGGAAGGCAACCATCATTGATTTGGTGAACGACACACCCCAATATTCCTCCATTTCTCCTAAAATGATAAATTAATCTGGATCGCTGTGTGGAAGGATGTATTTCATGAAAATAAACAAACATTTGTGTGTGTGTGTGTGTGTGTGTAACTCAACATGACATGTGAGTTAACTGATTCATTAGTCTGTTACTTTTCCATTTCAATGCAATCCATTTGGTCAAATCAGCACTGAACGAATCAATACTTAGTGTTGTTTGTGAAAGGCATTTTATATGCAGCAAACTTCTCCCTAAAACATTAAAAAAAAATTAAAACACTTCTGTCGAGGTGATGTATCTGTCATCACTAGATAGGATACAGAAACAACAGGTTTTCTTTGGGGGTGAGTTCATCTTGCAACTCATCCAGAAAAATTGATTAGCTGGGTTTATGTTTTTAAATGTACTCTGGGGCATTGCAGCAAATTCTGTTCATAAATTAAGGGCAAAAGGCCAGCACTTGAATTTTGTGCTTTAGGGTTTCAGTGTGCCTGACTTGCATTGTGCATTTTTCATTTCACTTTATGTGCTTTATCTGAGCTGCTAGATCAACCAAAACTTCCTTTTGGACACATTTGTTGTGAGATTCTATTTTTTTAAGTTGGGCTTTTTACCCATCAAGTAGTCATCTTGGGTAGTATGACATTTCCCAACAATCCCCAAACAAACTTCTTTAAAAAAATCATTTGGATTACTGTGCAATAGCATATATTTAATGAAAATAAATGTTGGGGTATATGTATTAATACACTTGATGTTTTTGATACAATTTATTGTTATCTTGGTTTATCATTTAATTACATTCCATTTGGTCAAATATTTGCTGAACCAACCGATACAATGTTGTTGACAGCTGACAGTTTTGAATTCATCATTATTCTTCATTGTTCATTATCTATACTATTACTAAAACTCATCTTGTCCTCTTCCGGTCTGCATTGTTTTTAAATTTGCAAAAAATGGTACCCTCTATCGCTAGGATGTTTTCACCACCTTATTCACCGATCTCCTCTGCTCTAAGCGCACCCAGTTTTGTTCCAATCAGTGAAATATTAGAAAAGGTATTGGTCTGTTATTCGCTGGGACGGCGACTCCTCTTCTGGCACCCACTGTCAATCACCGGTGCCAGGAGAATATAGCCCCGGAGGCCGGGCTGAGTCCGTGATCATGTCCAGAAGCCGCCTGTCCAGAAGCCTCCCATCCATGGGCGTCGAGAATAAAGCTAAAGCAGCGTAGTGTGGGCTGTATTCTGCGGGCAGGAGCAGGCTGGGAGCACGACGGGTGCTGGGGACGGGAGCCGTCGAGTGTGTCCGGAAATGGGTTGTGGAGCCAGTGAGTGCGTTCAGTGCCGGGCGGGAACCTACACCCTCCTCCCCCCCATACCCCCACCCCCTCCCCCTCCGCTACATCCATCTCCCCTACACCCCCCTCCCCTACACCCCGCTCCATCCCCTACACCCCCCTCCCCTACACACCGCTCCCTCCCCTAGACCCCCCCTCCCTCCCCTACACCCCCCTCCCACCCCTACACCCCCCCTCCCTCCCCTACACCCCCTTCCCCTACACCCCCCTCCTTCCCCTACACCCCTCCTTCCCCTACACCCCCCTCCCCTACACCCCCACCTCCTTATACTTTTGTTTAACTCGATCAGGTCCCCCTTCAGTCTCCCCTGCTCCAAGGAAAGCAAACCCAGCCTACCCAGTCTCTCCTTGTTGCTGAAGGTTTTTGGTTCTGATGCTGAAAAAAACGTGAGACCGTACAAAACCCTACTGCCTGTGTCCCGATACACAGACAAATAACCCATCGCCTCTGGGTGATTGACCTACTCTGGCTACTGTTAAGCAATGCATTCATTTTAAGATTTGACCTGAAATGTTGCCCATCGATGTTTTCCAGAGATGCTGCCTGACCTGCTGAATTACTCCTGCACTTTGTGTCCTTCTAAATCTCTTATTGCTGTTTTCAGATCCCACCATGGCCACAATTTTTCCAAGACCTTTTCCAAGCCCATAATATTCCAAGATAGTTGCAGCATTCTTTCTGGCTTTGGGACTTTCCCCAAATTTAATTTTACCCCAGGTGGGGGGATATGCCACGGTTTCCAAAGTCTCAAACACAGAATTCCTATTCTAAACACCTCCCAGGCATGAGATTTCTTCGTGGATCTGCTTCGATTTTGAAGTTCGGTTTTAAAAAATCGGTCTAAATTTCCGCTATAAATGGCTTTCCGCGAGTCAGTGAGCCGCTGCGCCGATGGGTGAGTGCGTGGAAATCCGTGGAGTTGATTTTAGCGGTACGCGGGTGCGGGCTGACCATCTTTGCATGCATATCTCTACGGCTAGCACTCAGCTCTGCTCATGCAGAGTAGCAGTTCTCCTCTGTTCTCTAGGCCTACCATACCGGGGTTGGTGCGGGGAGCACAGAGTTACGTACATGTACGCAATGTTCACACTGCAAACAAGAGTCTGTATGTCCTGGACCAGGGGTCGGCAGCCTTGTTCTGCATAGGGGCCAGGATGCATGTCTGTGAGTGGATGGCAGGCATCAAACCACGTGTACACATGGATCCTGCCTCTTCGAGGACGTCAACCAGAGCACTGGCCCCTAGTTACGGGCGTTCACATGCAGGTACATCAGGCAGTGAAGAAAGCGAATGGCATGTTGGCCTTTATAACAAGAGGAATCGAATATAGGAGCAAAGTGGTCCTTCTGCAGTTGTATAGAGCCCTAGTGAGACCACACCTGGAGTATTGTGTGCAGTTTTGTCCCCTAATTTGAGGAAGGACATTCTTGCCATTGAGGTAGTGCAGCGTAGGTTTACAAGGTTAATTCCCGGGATAGCGGGACTGTCATATGCTGAGAGAATGGAGCAGCTGGGCTTGTACACTATGGCGTTTAGAAGGATGAGAGGGAATCTCATTGAAACATATAAGATTGTTAAGGGTTTGGACACGCTAGAGGCAGGAAACATGTTCCCGATGTTGGAGGAGTCCAGAACCAGGGGCCACAGTTTAAGAATAAGGAGTAAGTCATTTGGAACGGAGACGAGGAAACACTTTTTCTCACAGAGAGTGGAGAGTCTGTGGAATTCTCTGCCTCAAAGGGTGGTGGAGGCAGGTTCTCTGGATGCTTTCAAGAGAGAGATAGATAGGGCTCTTAAAAATAGCTGAGTCAGGGGATATGGGGAGAAGGCAGGAATGGGGTACTGATTGGGGATGATCAGCCATGATCACATTGAATGGCGGTGCTGGCTTGAAGGGCCGAATGGCCTCCTCCTGCACCTATATTCCATGTTTCTATGCTGGTTTATACCAAAGATAGACACAAAATACTCGAGTAGCTCAGCGGGTCAGGCAGCATCTCTGGTGAAAAAGAATAAGGGATGTTCTGGGTCAAAACCTTTCTTCAAACTTGAGGGTCAAATCTTCTACAGAGTTCAATCTTGCTGCTTAGGACAGGGCACCTGCTGCATCATTCCTCTCCAGACACACATTGCTGATGTCAAAAGTCACTCATCCCCGGCCTATTAACAACCCCGATCCCGATAATGAAGCCCAGGCACAGAAGGTGCGCGGCAATGCCGGCGGTTTTGCACAGGATGCGGTACAGCCAGAGCTCGGTGCTCCTCGCCACTGCTCGGCAGCTCTGCCATTGCGGCCGTCAGCACAGGCTTCCTTGCGTCTTTGCGTCACCGCACCTGGGCGCTGTGGCCTCGAGCCCGGGAGGTACCGGAGATGATGGAAATCTGCGGACGGGATAATTATGGGGAAAAAATACGCCTGCGGGCCGGATGATTTTGGGTTACAGGCCGCATTCGGCCCGGGGGGGGCGTAGGTTGCCGACTCCTGTCACAGACACTACAATTTTCTTTTTTAACCTGATTCAATCAGGTAAAATGTGTTATTGTAAGATATAATTTAAAAAAATTACAGTATAAATTAAGAGTGAACAAGCAAGGAAATTGTATCATTTCAAGGTATAATTATCAAAATAATATCAACTTAAATTCCATTATAAAGAATATTTATCTCTAATTAGAGTAAACAAGCAAGGAACAGGTATCATGTTACAAGTAGGTGTAATATAAAATATTAAGTGTAAACAAGCAAGGAGTTGGTGTCATTTTAAGGTATGATTATCACAAATTTTCTGTGTAATTTAAGAAGACAAGCAAGTAAAATGGGTTATTTTAAAGTACAATAAAAAAATTACAGTATAAATTAAGGCTCAACAGGCAAGAAAACAGTGTCATTTCACGGTACAATTATCAAACATTTCTGCCCCTTGGAACCCTACCAGAAGGCAATGCCCCCCGGACCCCCATCTCTCGTCGTCTTTTTTCAGTCTCATGCCTGCCTTTTTCCTGTCTCATGCCTGCCTCCAGCTCTCTGACTCTCTTTCCATGGAAAAGCTGCCTTAAAGTCTGCCCTGAATAATCCTTTGGTCATTAATATATCACTCCTTCAGAGCGTAGAGGGACAGTTTTACTGAGCGAAAGATTATCATGCTTCAAAACCTTAACACAAATCAAGAAGTAATACTGAGCCAGATTTTGACGAAATGTCCTGCTGTGAAATGACTGCACCAGTCAAATCATATTTCTGCCTTAAAAAGCACAGGACTCTACCTTAAAAAAACCACCTCAATGAGGCATCGGTTGCCAGCTCGTTAAATGATGGGTAAAATATTTGACCACACGGAAAGATCACGTTCTGTTCTGTTCATATACCCATTGAGATGTATTTCCTGCATTTTCTTCACATTCTTCTGTGAATAAAATTATTTTTTACTGCGTTGTAACTTCAAACAAGGGTGATTTAACAATCAGAAACAGAGCAAATGAACAAGTGAGGGTGATTTAAGAAGCTCTTACCTCAGACACACATTTCACGGATCAAACCTTGACATTAATTATAGTCGTGTATTGATCTCAATGCCCAATTGCTGTCATGTACAATGTTAATACATTTTAAATGAATTCTGCTCAGTTTTATATATATATATTACCATCGTGAAAATTGTGCTTACTGCATTTTTTGATCTTCTGTCTTCCTTTCAGTTGCGACAGAAATAATGATTCCTCCCGAGGATCTAATGATACAGAAAGGTGCGACGGCCCAGTTTAAATGTCTTGCTGAATATGATTCTGCTTTTGAAAATGACTTTGAGTTATCATGGAGAAAGGATGGGTTTGAAATTTACAGCGAGCAGACAGAGAATGACAGGTAATATTTTATAAAATGGGGAAGAATGCTTCCATTTTAGTCACTATCCACCCAAAATACGTTATTGTCACATGTACAGACGGTACAATGAAATTCTTTTTTTGCGTACATTTTGGTAAAGCATTGCCAACATCAATCTGCCAAAGACATCATCAAATAGAGTGAAAGCTGCCAGAGTAGTAGGTAACTCTTCTATAGATCAGCTGCCTTTTAAACTTCTATAGACCGACTGTTTGCATTTCATGATCTAATCTGAGGGCTGGTTGTTAAGATGTTATTCTTTACTAGCTTGCATATTTTCTGTGTTTTAAATAAGCACTGTTGAATATAGTTTTCACATATTCCAGGAAATCACTTTTTTTCTTTGTCTAGTTTAGATTAGAAAGCGTACTGATTCTAACTAAAAAAACAGCCTCCAAGTTTTTAGTGAGCTACATTGCGAAACATTGACACATTGCCAATTTATTCTTGACTTTGTACTATTTCCTTGAAGGATCGGCCCATTTTTTAACGGGTAACCTTGTTGCTCCCTCACATCCCTACTTGTTCTTATCCAGCAGTTCAGCTCACAAGCTAACAGTTGGGAATAAGGTAAAAACGGAAGTGCTGGAAAGACACAGGAGGCCAGGCAGCTTTGATGGCGAGAAAAATAGAGTAACAGTTTTGGGTTTGGGGCCTTTCATCAGAACTGAAAAAGTGATAACAAGATCGGAGCGGGGAAGGTGGAGCAAACAGAGAGAATGTCTGCAAGAGGGAGTCGACTCAAATTGTCCAGGCAACATTTACCATGAACTATATTTTGAGTTAAATTACATGGTGGTAAATTGAAACACAACAAATAAAAACGAATATACACCATAACTGTGGGGATGGGGGTTGGTAGGGACGGGTCGAATTGTTGCCTGCAGTTGGTAAACTCAATATTAAGGGCCAAATATTGTAACTGGGAAGCTGAGGTACTGTTCTTGAGTGTATGCTGAGTATTATACTAAAGCAGTATAGGAGGCTAAACATTCTAGAGAGATCGGACTGGGAATGTTGACCAAAACTAACTTTTGGGAGACAAAAAAGACTACAGATGCTGGATTCTGGTGCAACAAACAATTTGGTGTGGGTCAGGCAGCATCTGTGGAGAGAAGTGGACAAACAGTGTTTCAGGTCGTATCTTCACCTGGACTGAAAGAATAGAGGGTAGCTAACCAGTATAAAGAATTGAGGAGGAGTGGGAGCAAGAGCTGGCAAGAAATAGGTGGGTGCAAGTGAGGAGGGCAAGGTTGGCAGATGGAATCAGGTGGGGGAGGGAAAGGTAGAAATAGTGGAAGAGACTGCGAGGTGATCGGTAGAAGCATCAAATTGCTGCAGGTGGCATCTGAGAGTAAAGGAAGATGAAACATGGATCCAAATAAGGTAGATCAGGTGAGCAGATAGGAACAGTGGTGGGAGTGGACCCTGAGGAAGGAATGTGTCGATGATGGAGTGGGAGGGGGGATGGAAAGGACCTGGGTGATACGGGCTGGGGGGGCTTGGGCTGAAACAGAAGAGTGTATCTGAGAGAGGACCTGGGGAGATCAGAAAGAAAGAGAAAGGGATAGAGGGGAACAGGTTCCCTGAAATCTGGTAATCCAGTGTTCATGCTGGTGGGTTTAGGACTGCATAGAAGGAATATGAAAAAAAAATACAATTCTTCCAGTTTGCCAGCTGGCAGTGGAGGAGGCCATGCCAGTGTGGGAATAGCAAGAGGAATTAAAATGGCTTGGAACCAGAGGCTCCAGGTGGCCACAGCAGTCAGAGTGCAGGTGCTCGGCAAACAAATCACAAGTCACAATGGCAAGGAAATGTTGTGCTTGAGTACCTTAACACATCAGGCAGCATCTGCGGAGGGAATGGGTAGGCAACATTTCAGAATGAGACCTTGCTTCAGACTCGGCCTAAAGAAAGGTCCCGATCTGGAACATCACCTATCCATTCCCTCCACAGATGCTGCCTTGCCTACTGAGTTACACAAGCACTTTGTGTTTTGATCAAGATTCCAGCATCTGCAGTTCCTTATGTCTGGGATTTGCTTCACTGTAATTAAAGGAGAACTATTGTTATTTTATGCCCCTGTCCCACTTAGGAAATCTGTACGGAAACCTCTGGAGACTTTGCGTCCCACCAAACGTTTCCGTGCGGTTCCCTGAGGTTTTTGTCCTCCGGCAACCACCTTCAACGAGCATTGCAACCGGCTTCGACTAAAAAATTACCAATTTTTAAAACGGAAACCACTTTCGACCATTAGGGAGACTGACAAAAACCTCCGGGAACCGCACGGAAACATTGGGTGGGGCGCAAAGTCTCCAGAGGTTTCCGTTCAGGTTTCTTAAGTGGGACAGGGGCATTAGTCTGCATCTTGCCAGCATGCCCTTACTTCTTTCTGGAAATCAGTGGAGAAGAAAATAAAACTCTGTAGAGTTGTAACGTTGGGATTTTATTATTTGGGACCAGTGAACTGAGAATAATTTATGTTATAAATTATGTCATTCAACGTGCATCCAAGGGGTTGGATAGATCTATTGGTAAACTACATTCTAATAAAAGCAAGCATGCAATTCAGCACCACAGCTAACAAAATGCCATTTGTAATTTGTTACCTTCTAGAATTATCATGGATGATGATGTGCTTCAAATTATTGATGTAAGTGAAGATGATGAAGGGACTTACACTTGTGTCGCTAGAACTTCCATGGACACTAATACGGCAGATGCAAAGCTTCTTATCCTTGGTAAGTATTACTGAAGAAAGAAAATTGGCTGCGCTCTGTGCATTTGTTAGCCACACTGATGATGAGTTATCTATTAGCTATGTCAGACTGACCTAGATATTGAACACTGCAATCTTCCACGCATGGTGAATTGTCAATTCTGATTATTCTCAGATAATTTGAATTGCTGCATATCGATAGCAATTTCACATCAGCAAACCCAGTGATGTTTTACAAGAGACTAAAACAAGAAGAGCTTTTACATATAAATGAATAATCTTCATTTCTCAGCGTTGTAAAAGTGGTTTCATTGACCTGCAATCACTCAATATGCTGCTCATGCTAACACCCCCTTGCTGCTTTTCAATAAATGCCAGTCAGTTGGTCACCTGTAAAAGCGGCTAACATTTGCTTCATTTTCTGACCATAATTAAAATCAATTTGGGTATCATAGCAAAACAATGTTTCATCAGCACAGTTGTCATGAGGTCCTTGAAGCAAGCTCAGTTCAATGTGGATTTTAACAAATCCTAGATTTACTGCTTCAGTAATAGTGACACAAAATTCTTGCTGGAGCAGGGAGTACACTGTTTCACCAACCAGCATGAGGATGTCTCACAACAAGATGTCTGGTACTGGAACCTGATTAATTAGCCATTTTCCAGCATAGGCCAGAAGGAAAACATGGTCTATGCTATGAAATTTTTAACAGATTACTGCAGGATTAGATTTTACTATTTGTCATTTGAACCTCAGAGAGGCTCAAACGAAACTCTGTTTCTACAGCCATATAAACAAAACAATTCCTACAAAACATACAAACAATTCAGTTTACATAAACATCCATCACAGTGAATCTCCTCCTCACTGTAATGGAAGGCAAAGTCTTCTCTCTCCCCCGCACCATTTCTCTCCCGATGTCCAAGCCCCAGGCGGGCGATGTTAAGACTCACGGCCATTGAGGCCGTGCTGGGGGATGTACGGCCCCTCTCTAGGCCCAAAGGTCACAGTTGGAGCCCCCGGTGGGCGCTGGAATGTCCCGCGGCCATTGAAGCCGCGCCGGGCGATGTACGGCCCCACTCCAGGTCGATCCAACCCCGCGACACGAGCGGGAGATGTTGCGTTGCCGGAGCTCCGGAAAGCGGTGTCCCACCCGGACCGGCGAGCTCCCGATATCCCAACAGTCCACAGGCAGTAATCCGCAGCTGGAGCTGGAGCTACGGAGTCGGGCCGCAGCAGCGAGCCACCACCGCTCCCCACGCTCCGAGGCTGACCAGCCCCACGACGGTGAGTCCGCAGCTCCGCAGGCTCCGTGCTGGAGCCCCCAGGTCGTCCTGGTCGGAGGCCGCTCCACGGTGCTAGGCCCCAACGACAACGGAGACCCGACAGAGAAAAAGTCGGGACTCCCGTGCAGGGAAGAGATTTTAAAAGTTTCCCCCTCCCTCCCCCACCCCCCACATATACACAGTTAGCAACAGTATAAAAAAAACACGGACAACTACACAAAGAATAAAAAAAAAAGGCAGACAGGCTGTAGGGGCCGCTGCAACCTGAGTCGCGCCGCCACTGGAAACTGCATTCCACACAAATGAACCTCTATTTTTGTTTGGTTTAGTTTATTGTTACGTGTACCAAGGTACAGAGAAAAGCTTTTTTGTTGCGGGCTATCCAGTCAGCAGAAAGGCTACACATGACTATAATCGCCACCCATATTGTACAGATACCGGATAAAGGGAATAACGTTCAGTGCAAGATAAAGTCCCACTTAAGTCCAATTAAAGGTAGTTCAAGAGTCCCACTGAGATAAATGGCAGCGTAGGACCGCGTTTTAGTTGGTAATAGGATGGTTCAGCTGTGAAAAAACTGCCCCTGAATCTGGAGGTCTGCTTTTTCACACTTCTGTACCTCCTGCCCGATGGGAGAGGGGAGGAGTGGGAGTGTCCGGGGTGAGTATCATCCTTAATTATGCTGGTGGCCTTTCCGAGCAAATGTTAAGTGTCGATGAACTCAGTGGAAGGGAGGTTAGTTTGTGTGATGGCCTGGGCTATGTCAAAAATTCTCTGCAATTTCTTGAGCACTGGACAGAGCTGTTCCCAAGTAATACGGTGATGCATCCAAATATAGTGTTTTCAGCTAAACGCATCTGCAAAGGTTGGCGAGAGTTGTTGGGGACATGTCGAACTTCCTAATCTTTCTAAGGAAGTATGTCAGGACCACAGTAATATCAGCAGTAATGGATAAAAAGCAAATTTCCGAATGGTGGAAATCCAAAATAAACTTTCTATGCATTGAGAAATCCTGGAAACATTCAGCAGCTCAGGTAGCATCTGTGGAGAGAGAAACACCTTTCATGGTGTTTCCTCATCTTTTTCCTCTTCTACCTTTTGCTGTTCTACCACTCCCTGGCCAGCACATTCTCTTCCAAGGAGGAAAATACATGCAGTTGCACCTGTCCCCTGCTCATCTGTTCATCTGAACACTACCTGTCCCACAAGAGAGAGTGGAGTTTTGGGCTGACTTTGTGTGATGTCTTTCACTGCTGTACTTGACATAGTTCACTAGGCGACAAGTACAGAACTTGAAACTTGCAGTAATGGTGATTATTCAAGGGTGAGTGAACCTGTGAGTGATGAACCTGTGAATGATAGAGATTGTTGCTAGGCAATTAATGGGGCCAGGCATGGAGAAATGCCTCAGAATTATCATGCAGTAGGTGGGAACTTACATTTGAAGATGCACTCATTGATCGTGAATTCCCTGTGGCATTGCATCCTGATTCTCAAGTCTCATGTGTAGGCCTTGACTGCCAAGACCAGCTGGTCCTATTGCCTTTGTTTGCTGGACATTCCAACTACCTGTGGATTGATCAGAAAACTTCAATGGTTCTTTATTATCTTGTGTGCAGACGTACAGTTATTTTTTTTTGCATACAGTTCACTAAAGTATTGCCATACCTAAGCTAATCCTCGATAGTACAAAGAGCATAGAAATAGTTCACTGGGACCACATGCAAGAGTCACCAGGTTGTGGCGCCACATTTGAAGTCCAGTCCAGTTCGCGGGCTTGGTTATCTCGAGTGGAGCACTGATCCAGGCGAGCCCCAAGCTACTGTATGGCCTCCAGCCATCGCCCCATCGGGATTCTCCAGCGAACTGTCGTACCTCACTTTGCCCAGCCATCTCCAGCCCTGGAAGCACCTCCTGCAGCCGACTTTGAGGGTGCGGAAGGTAAGACCCCAGTTTAACTCTTGAGACCACTGGCTACCTCTGTCCTCCTCTCCAGTTTTCCGGATCTCCAGTCCTTGCTGTCTCACTTGATGGACCACCATTTCTCAGGTTAATGTACCTTCTGCGACCACTAATACTGCAGCCATAATGTGCCTTCTTTTCAGGGGGTGCAACCAGACTCCCTTTGGTGCTTACCATTCATAATATCACTGACCGGCAGAAATTTGCACCCACCCAACTGTAAAATTATTGTAGACTGCATGTAGCAGCGTTTTAACTTAGCTGGCAGCACAGTCAGAAGTTGTGATCATGGGTTAATTACCCATAAAGATCCCCATGCATGCTTCAGGGTCAATATGGTGTGCACTCTAATACGTTGAATAAACCTGCTGGCACAAACGTGTTTCCAGCAATATCCTGATTGTTTCAGTGAGGAAGATATCCCAATCCCCTCACTCTACAAGGCGACTCCAGACTGTCAAAGCTGCCACAGCCAGACATAAAAACAGTTTTTTCCCATGAGCAGTGGCTCTACTCAACAAACAAAAGTATGTAGCCTCCTTTTGCTTTGGTATTTTATTTTATTCTTCACATGTTTAAATTATAATGTTTTATTCTCAATTGTTTCCTGTATAACATGATTTTACTTGTGAGCAAAGCACCAAGGAAAATTCCTTGTATGTATACATACTTGGCTGATAAAATGTATTCAATTCAATTCAATTCAGATATATGTACTAACAGTGCTAACATATACTCTTAATTATCTCTTAATTAATTAATTAATTGGTTGATTAATCAAGAGATAATTAACAGTATATATTAGTACTGTTAGTACATATATTTTAATTAATTAAGAGATGATTAATTCTATGACATTTAATTCTTGAGGATGAATCACAGCTTTTCATAATACTTGTATAACAGATCTTTATTGTCACCAGGATCTTATACCTAATCTTGTCTACAAATACATGTATAATGTGAGTGAGACAACCTTTGATAAGAACTACCAGGTCAAAGCAGCAACTGAAAACATTTGAATTTGTAAATACAAAGGGCATATGTCAACGTATATCAACATCCACAAGGTTAAAACAGAACTTATTTTATGCTTAAGTTTTAATTTTAAGTTTCCTTCACAGAAGGCGTGCACAATGCCCCTTTTATATCAATAAATTGGTTGTTTCAATAATATTGGAATGCCATATCGCAACCAAAGTGCATAGCTTACATAACCGAGATAATTGTGTCATATATGCATATGTCATGCTCTTAACATCCTAACATAGTTGTGTTGAGGTGGCAGGGGATTGGAGGCAAATTGGATGGAAGAGCTCAGGAGGTTAAACAGATGGAGATGGGAAGAACGTGCATAAAGCAGAGGGGATAGAGAATGAGGGCCGAGTGGAAAATGAAAAACCGTGGGTTGCTGGTGGTGGTTGTTGAAACAGTGGTCGGAGAGGAATCAAGTTACAGGCCAACAGACAGATCAGTAGGGATGGAGGGGTATATGTGTAGATAAAGTAGAGATTGTGCATTGAATGCAACAGCCAATATTACATTAAATTGCCTAATATATGCAGCACAACATCTGCAAGATGTCTCAAAGCACTTTACATGCAATTAGTTATTTCACGAGGTGCTGTCACTGTTGTTCTGTCCACAGATATATACAGCAGGGAGAAATGCATATCCTAATTCAGAGGCAAAAATGCTTCAGGTTGAGATAAATTGACACACGGAAGCGCAGACTGGGGAATCAGCACTGGAACCTGCCTGGCCTACATGATTAACTTATTCACTGAATAAATACACAAAGCCTTCAGGGGACTGTTAACACTCGTGTAATTTTTTTCTTATGTTTTACATTGGCTCTCAATGTGGTGAAGATTTTTTTAGCAGTTAAGACCATACCCTGGATCTATTAGTGCTAGTTGTTTTGTCTTTCTCACGATTTAAGGGACTCTAGTACAGACTGCAGGTTAATGTACCTATATGTATGGAGGATTTACCTGAACAACATGGAGCCCAAAACAATCTGTTGGAGGAAGTCAATGGGAAGAGCAGAATCCGTGGAGGCAAAGGGATAGTTGATATTTTGGATCAAAACCCTACATTATGTTGATGTAAGGTTAGAGTTGCTGCCTTACAGCATCAAAGACTGACTATGGATGCTGTCTGTGCAGAGTTTGTACATTCTCCCTGTGACCACGTGGGTTTCCTCCCACATTTCAAAGACGTAAGGATTTGTAGATTAATTGGCTTCTGTAAATTGTCCTTCATGTGTAGGATAGAACTAGTCTATGGGTTATTGCAGACTTGATGGGCCGAAGGGCCATTTTCCATGCTGTATCTTCCTAAACTCTATATTTGGTTATCACTTGGGCTCCACCGATGCTGCTCAACCCACTGAGTTCCTCCAACAGTTTGTTTTCTGCTCCAGCAGGAGTGAGTTGAATCACACAATAGCTTTAACGCTGGTATGTTTCCCAAATCAACCACTTTGGTGAAGGAGATGAGAGGTGCTGGGGGGAGGGGGAAAGTCAGAGGATGGTTCTGCAGCAGTGACAGTCAGTGAGATACTAAAGCTTTTCTCGTGGCTGCCACCCAACCCATTGTCCTGAACGGTAATCCACCCCACTGGCTGAGGTGTGTAGCATCTGTAGAATTCCTGCCAGCTACTTTTCTATCTTATGCGCTGAGACAGCCTCTCACAGCAACACAGGATGGACAGACAATGCTGGTGTTTGGGAAGCTGCCATCTTCAGGTTCCCTTCCAAGCTGCAAAATGCGTGGGTAATGCCTTGTCTCCAGGAGAAATGCTCTTTCAACCTGACCCACTGTAGCTGAGGAACAAGCTGCATCCTTGATTTCCTCATCTCATCATACCGCATGCTCTCCAATCACCACAACTGAGTACAGGCTCGATGAGACCCATACGAGTGCAAGGATAGTGGTGGAAAACACCGTTGGTATCACTGAGATGAGGTCCTGTTGCCGTATAAATCTGGGGGCCCAAGCAGTGCACTCCAGGCAGATGCATACACATGATCATTGTCTGGTGTATATTGAGAGCCATAGACAATAGCATGTTGGCCGTGCCAGTAATTAAGCAGCATGATGAAACTAGATCCAGAGACTAGTTTAGCATTTAGCAGACTCCTCAGGAGAAGTTTTTTTTCCATCTGATAGTCCCCAACAACCCATGAAACAAATTCTTCATAAATCCACCCAGCGGCCAGGTATGTCAGCTTATGTTAAGTAGGGATGTCGCCCTAGATCTGTAGGAGCATGAAGAAGAACATGGGCAAGAGAAAGCAAAAGGCTACCATGGCAACATCCTTGCTCTGCATCAACTGGCCCGTCCCTCAGCCTGGTTTAAGGATAGCTGTGAACAGTGCTTAATATTACACCATTACATGTATTGACACCAAGAATGTCTGAAGAGTTCTTACACATTTCTTGTTTTGTATCCATTGTTTTATTTTTTTGGGGGAAAAAATCCCTCAGCACGGTGGAATTGTGAAACGTTGACCTCATGGGTTGTTGGGGACTCTTGGATGGAGAGGAAATTCTCAGAAGGAGTCTCTGACATCATGATCTCTAGTGTGAAGCATGTGACCTCTTTCACACTCCAATTATTCTCACCAGTGTGGTTCAGCAATAATCAGGTGGAGGAGCCCAGGTGACGCAAGGGAATTCTGCATGGACTGCTTTATATGGTTGTCTGCACTGATTGTATTACATGAACAAATCCTCCTTCTGATTATGCAACAGGCTAGCACCATCCTTGTCTTGCCTCATGAATGGCACCCAATTTAACCTGTTCACTGCCAAGTGTTTTCTTCCACTATTGGCCATGACCCGATTATTCTCCGGGGGTGGTACTGAACAGGTTAAAGAGCTGACTCTTCAACATAAAGCATATTGCTCTGTGAGGATCTGCAGTTTGCAGGTGTCAGTAGCGATGCGCAGATCATCCTAACTGTTGCATCACAGTGCAGGGATTGTCACTGTTGTGGGAGTGAGGACCAATGACACCTCCTGCCAGCCTCTTCTCACAGTGGGCTAGGCAGATCTCCCAGGCATCATAACAAATCATCCCCTCATGGCCTGCATCTCATTGACCCGACCACAACCCTCTGTGTATATGTGAGCCCTGTCCATTTTTCCATACAGTTTCTGTCTCCTCCATGACAGCTATAATTGGTATGTTGGCTGCTTTGAGGCTCTCATGGGGAGTGTGTCTTTAAGGGCTACTGCCTCTGTGTTTGGGGCAGAAGATGAGCCAAATTAAATGAAGTCCCATTGGAAATCACATGAGTTTAATTGACAGTTTGTTTCTGGGTGTAAACCACTCGACTGCTGTTTCAAACGTCCTTGTGACCATTACCGTGGTTCTTTGCAAGAGATTAGATTTAGCATTAGCATCAAATACCACTGCGTTTACCACAGAAACAATGAACAAAATCAGTTTCTGGTACAGGAATATGTGGTGGTACTCAACTAGTTCATAAACCCTCACAATCACAAACTGAATTCATTTGGTAGCTCCTTAGATATGATGTATCCTGTGGATGACCACCCTTCCAATCAGTCTGTAGGAGGGTCCCGACACAAAATGGTGTCTGTCCATTCCCTCCACAGATACTGCCTGACCCACTGAGTTTCTCCAGCACCTTGTCTCTTGCTCAAAATTCCAGCATTTGCAATTCCTTGTGTCTCCAGCCTTCCCAAATCCATACCTTGGTTCAGGAGCTCCAGTCATAATCCCAAACACATTTCAGCATTACATAATGTTATATAACCAAGAACCATTCTGCTGAAAAATGGTTGGAGAATGCAGAAGGATAAGGGAGAAGGGATGTTTTCTTTTGTTAAACAACATTAACTTTATTTATTATCAGGTAGAAGAGAACTGATAGTTTGCAAATAATACAAACAGCACTTCAAAACATTTTTCCATCAAATGGTGAAATATGATGTGAAAGTGTCTCAGTATGTTTCTGGAAGATGTCTAAATGGTAGAGGAAGTGTTTTAGTGCTACTTCACATGTTTGAAAGACGGATGTGAGCACTGTCAATGCAAATGACAGATTGTTCTTTTGAGAAGGAGATCCTCGCACAACTGTAACAGGTGAAGTTTTATCCAGTTGATGCCTTTCTCAAATGGACTTCAAACTCATTTGAAAGTGCATGCAATCTGTCAACTATGCTTTATGATTGTTTCCAGCTCTCCTTAAATGGAACTCACACTCAACTGAACAGTGAAATGATAAATCGTACCTCTGCCCTCAGAAAAAATGGTGAACCATAATGGAGACTGCAGGTGCTGGAATCATGAGGAAAAACACAAAGTGCTGGAGGACCTCAGCAGGCAAGGGAATGGACAGGTAATGTTCCAGCTCGGGAATCTTCAGGCTGAGTCTGAAGAAGGGTCCGACCTGAAACATTGCCGTTTCATTCCCTCCACAGGTGTTATCTGATCTACTGAGTTCCTTCAACGCTTTGTGTTTTGCTGAATAATAATAGGCTGGTTATAAAACAAGACTTTACAGCATTTAGCGCAATGTACTTTCCTCTTGAACCCATAGTTGTGCTGTACTTTAGAACTCTCGCTAGACTCAATCACACTACATAAACTGGAGTAAATTGATAAAGCCTCCAATTCGGATTAAGGAAAAAAATGGAATCATCAATGATTAATCAATGTCATCCGAACCCCTGATGAATGCTGTCTTGCTGATCCCGTCTGATCTCTGATATGCTATGGTTCAAAATTCTACTTTGCTTTTGTTGAAATACTGCGTGGTTGACATCTGCGGCGATGAACAGTGATAGCAAAGTTACATTCACCGATGAGTACTCTAAACCATCGCCCTCCTGTACCATGTGGATTTAATATTTAATTCCTTTTAACAGTGTTACTGAAAAATAGATGACAATAATTGTTGGGAGTTATTGTGTACCAAGCTTTGTGCTAATAGTGTTGTTGAAAGCTGTTGAAACTGCCGCTCTCTCTGTAGCAATGTTACAACATTTTGAGATTTTAAAAATCAAGTCCGCAATTTATCCCATCAGATAAAGCATAAAAATAAGTTTAATTTGACACCTAATTCACTTTCATATCTTCAGTATTAAAAAAGTTATGGCCATTTTCATACTCTGAAATTAGCATCTTGTCCCCTATTGCTTTTCCATTGACTTAACACAAAAGCTGTGATCGAGGACAGTCAAAAGCCCATAACTTCCTTAAAAATTTAGAGAACTGAATGAAATGTTCAGTTATTATAGATTGAAGCATTCTGAAACTAATATGAAACAATCTTACTTGGATGACCTGAAATTAAAGCATATAATTAGTTACCTAATTGTAGCTAATTACAAAATTCAATTACTAGATCTAAATATCTATCCATTTCTTAAGAAAAGGCTAACATTTTTAAATAGCCTGAGTGTCCAAATAACATTCACACAATAATTCATGATATAACATGATTTTTAATCTCATTGTCATGAATTTATAGGCCAAATGGAAGGAATTTAATGTTTAATTCCTGTAAGTTAATGGGCATTTTAATCATCTTGCGAGTGGGTATTTGTGAAACGCGATCGATTGGAACGTTGCGGTTGCAGTGAATTTGAACTCCATATCAGCAGGAAAACCAGTTTGTATGGGGCCAAAATCACATTATCGCCAAGGAAATTTTGATTAAAGTCATCCTAAGAAGCAAGTTTATATGTAAAATAAACGACTTACATTTTGTTTTGTCCCCTACGTGAGATCCGTCCGGATGTAGGCGTTGACGGCGTTAGAAGTAGCTTTTTATTTTAGTCCAGGGATTAAATTGTCCCGTGATTTAAAAAAAAAACTTCCGAGAACGGAAGTCGGAACAATTTTTCTGCAGCAGCTTAATAGCCTGAGGCAGTTTGACTCCAACAGGCAGGAGAAAACGGCATTTTAATCCTGCCCCCCCCCCCCCCCCTCAAAGGTGCCAAAGTCGCACATACGGCCAGTGGCAGAACTGTAGCGCCGCTGAAGGTAGGTATTGTAACATCGCTACTCTCTGGTGCACAAGATAATTACAGTTGATTTAAAGACAACTTGACACTTTAATTCATACAGTCAAAAAGATGTGCACATCCATCCATTCGAACAATCCAATTGTTACATCAAAGATTCCAGGATATTTGTTCTCCCTGGTCGTTCAGGGCAATTATTGCATTATTTCAGTGTTTCTTGTCTTATTTTTAGAGGGGCTGTTTGTGGCAATTGTGACTATTGTGTCCTCAAACTGCCAATCCATCAGGAGGGGAGAACGGTTACTACATGGTTATGAGTGTAGAGATTCATCCAGTGTTCCTGATGTGACCTCTTGTATATTGGTGAGACCAAGAGTTTCAGTTTAGTTTATTGTTGCATGTACCGAGGTCCAGTGAAAAGCATTTGTTGCATGTTAATCAGCCAACGGAAAGATAATTCATGATTACAATCGAGCCATTTGCAGTGTACCACTGTTTCGCTGAACACTTATGCTTGTCCGCCAAGGACTACTGGTTCTCTCAATCACTAACCATTTTAACTCCTCTCTCCATTCCCATACTGACCCCTCTGCCCTGGGCCTCCTCCACGGTCAGAATGAGGCCACACACAAACAGCACTTCATAGCTAAAAACCCAACCGTATGAACATTGAATTCACCAACTTTGGGTAACCGCTAGTAACTCCCCACCCTCCTCCTCCCCTGCGGTAACTCAACAGGTCACGCCGCATCTCTGGGGGAAAAAGTTTGGTAACTTTTTGGGTCAGAACCCTTCTTCACAATGGGAGTTGCGCCTTGTGCCTTGGGGATTCCAACTCCGGTTCGAGACCTCCCAGTTCGGACCCAACCCGATTACTGTTGCCAACAGCCTATCCACTGCTTCTCGCAACTGTTCTCCTTCCGTGCCTTGAGTTCCACGCTGGCCACCATGTGCCGGCATCAGCAGGCTCTCGCTCTTGACTCTCCTGCAGCTCTAGGCCTAACTCACCCAGAACTACCATCGACCCCAATTTACTTCATTCTAAGGCAGATCCACACATTCAATAAACGGTTCCTCACTTACCTCGACTCTACTAAGGATCCAGACTGAAGAAGGGATCCGACCCGAAACGTCACCCATCCTTTTTCCTATGATCCGCTGAATTACTTCAGCACTTTGTGCCTACCTTCAGTATAAACCAGCTTCTGCAGTTCCTTCCTACAAACTTAGTAAAGCTCTTCCTTAAAGGTGAAGTTTAAAAAAAATTGATTCTTAATTTGAGACTTGGGTAGATCTTTGATAAGGTTAGATTAGATTAGATTCCTTTAATGTCATTCAGACCGTTCGGTCTGAACAAAATTGTTACAATGTAGTCATAACATATAATTTAAAAAAAAACACACAATAAACACATATTCAACATCCACCACAATGAAGAAGGGTCTCGACCCGAAACGTCGCCTATCTCCTTTGCTCCTTAGATGCTGCTGCACCCGCTGAGTTTCTCCAGCTTTTTGTGTAACCCCCATCCACCACAATGAGTTCACCAGGCACCTCCTCACTGTGGTGGAAGGCAAAAGTCTTAACTCTTCATCCCTCCTAGTTCTCCCTCTGTGCTGAGGCGATCCAGGCCTCAGACGCCGCTGGAGCACCGCAGCTCTAAGCCAGACCGCCGCCTGGAGGTTGAAATAAGGGAGGTTGAAAATTTACTCTGAGTAGCAGGAATGCATTGAGGTTAAAATCAGATCAGCCATGAATTTTTTGAATGGTGGAGCAGGTACAAGGGATCGAGTGGCCTATTCCTGTTCCTAATTTATATGTGCGTCAGAAACCCACATGCTGAGAGGTATTAGCAAGATGCTGTATGTCCTCAGTGTCCTGAGGAAGTAGAGATGATGATGTAACAGGGCAGATGGTCAGAGTCCCTTTCCCAGGGTAGAAATGTCAAATACAAAAGGGAACATGCTAAAGATGAGGAGAAAGTTTAAAAGAGATTTACAAGGCAAATTTATAAGGCTTTTTTTTTAACTTAGAGCCTGGTGGGTACCTACAATGTGCTGCCATGGACGAAGTAGAAGCAGATATGATGGCAATGTTTAAGAAGCATTTAGACAGACAAATTAATAGGCATGGAATAAAGGGATATGGATTTTATGCAGGCAGATGGAATGAGTTTAAATTGACATCATAGTCAGCGGAGACTTTGTGGGTCAAAGAACTTATTCCCTAGCTGTCCTGTTCAATGTTCACAATCTCAAGACATGCTCTGAAGAGAACATTATGAAGTCTGATCATTATCAGCTGCTCTGGGTACGCGGCACAACATCTTTGGCTTGGCTGTCTGCTTTGCATTGGCTGACACATTAAAGTGTTCTTTAGCTCTGCTCATTGCATTCTCAGAACTTGCATGTCATGCTTTTTTGCTTTCAGCTTGTAACACATGACCTTTTAATGCAGAAGTGTTCAGCCATTGCTGTTAAAAATTTCAGAACTCACCGAACACACTTGGTATTTTCTCAGCCGTCTCATTCAATTCTGGTTTGCCATCAACTTGGAATGTGATCACTTGGCCATTTGGATAAATTCATAGTAGGTGCTCTTACCTGGCAGTCTCGAGAAACCTGTCCTCTGAACAATTCCTCTAATATTTGCTCACTTTATGCATTTGAATCAGTTTGTTATCTGATCCTAGAGTGAGCCAGTCATGCAGTGTGGGAGCGGGCCCTTCTGCCCATCATGCCCCATCTACATGTCCCACCTGCCTGTGTGTGGCCCATATCCCTCTAAACCTATTCTCTCCATGTACCTATCTCAATGTTTAGAAAAGTTTGCACTTATTCCTCATTGACTAAGATGGCACAATGGCACAGCTGATATAGCTGCTACCTTAAAGTGTCAGAGACCCAGGTTCGACCCTGACCTTGGCTGTTGTCTGTGTGGAGTTTGTATGTACTTGCTGTGACTACATAGGTTTCTTCCGGTTTCATTTCACATCGCAAAGACGGGTGGAGTTTGTCTGTTGTAAATTGCCCCTGGTGTGGAGGGAATGGGTCCGAAAGTGGGATAACAAAACTAATGTGAATGAGAGATCAATGGTTGGCGTGGTCTCAATAGGCCGAAGAATCTATTTCCATTCTATATCTCTAAACTAAGCAAAACTACACTAAACTACATTAAAGACTATGCTCTGCTGCTAACATTGTATATCTGAGCAGGTCCAATTTACAATAAAATAAACAAATAATATGAGCAATTCCACCTGTTTAATCCACTGCGCACTCAACCAATTCCATTCTGTTCGCACTCCCGCAAAAATACTCTACCCGGGTAGAATTGTGAAGAGCACACGTGATCATGAAAGGCAATATTAGATTGCTAAATTATTGCTGATAACCCACAACAATTTCAGTTTTCACCCCTGTAAAACTGCCATTAAAATCGCCACGACAATGCAGTTAATGTTGTTGGTAGATTTGTGGACATTTCCAAAATTGATGGTACAGTAGACAGTGAGGAAGGTCATCTCAGTTTACAAACTGATCTGAATCAACTAGGGAAGTGGGCCAACAAATGAGAGATGGAATTTTACTCTGATAAATGTGAGATGATTTTGCTTAATCAGATCAGGGAAAGAATTATACAATTAATGGTAGGGCTCTGGAGAGTGTTTTAGAGCAGCGAGTCCATGGGATATAAGGATGTGTCACTGCTTTTGACACATGTAGACAGGATGGTGAAGAAGGCATTATGTGATTGAATTTGATTTTACCTGAATTAAAATGTAATAACAATAATTGAATTACCCAAGAAGTTTTCAGAGTAATTTGTCCTTGTGCAACTGATTTGATTTCATCACCACTCGTACGCGGAATGATATAATTTCCCATCCATTGTACAGTGTTCTGCGAGTAATCTTGAGACAACCAGGTCTTAACATTTCAGCATGAATGGGATCATGTAAGCCATTGTGTGATCCTTCGCTGTCTGTCTCCCACCCACAAAGAAAATTGTGAATCCTACGATCATCTTCCAATCCTGCAAAGCTCAATGTCCCAGTGCTCAATGCTCAAACTCCAAATGCTCAAAGAGTTGTGGGCCCTGACTCCCTGACCATCTTACTGCCTGAGACCCTGATCAGCTTCTCCACTTATTCATTGCACTGTCTCAGACTGCAATGTTCCCTCTGGAGTCAATAATATCCTTGCATGTATAAGTGAACACGCACTGGCAAACTGTATTTCCTATTGAAAACAAGAGACTGATGCTTTTGAATAAAAATCAAGGCTCAGTCTGAAGAAGTGTCTCGACCCAAAACATCACCCATTCCTTCAATCCAGAGATGCTGCCTGTCTCGCGGAGTTACTCCAACATTTTGTCTATCTTCAGGGATCATGTTGCATTGAAGCATCTATATATGACTGTATTTTAATGCAAACGTGTATAAGGAATATTATTTGCACTCTGAGTGAGGATAGGTGTGATTTTATAAAATGCAAACATTTCTGCTACTTCAATTCTCATTCTATTCTACCATCGTTCTATTAATCCTACAGTGTGACCCTACATCTCCATCCCAGCGATCTGCCTGATTGCTGCCTGGCACCAACTCTCTGTTGTTCTTGTAGATTCCTCTCCTCACTCATCTCTGAGAGGGCCTTGTACTCTTGCTCCTTACACGTACCACTTGATTCAAAAGTATAGTCTGTTTCCAGACTCTTGAATGGACTTCTGTTTTGCTAATTATGAATTATTAATCTCCCAGTCCACCTTGTGGCAGCCCTTAAACTTTTATCTGCACTTTATCCGTAGCTGTAACACCATATACTGCAGTCTGTGTTTTCTTTCCCTTTTGCATTTTTTTGGTATGATTCACCCTTAATGGCATTCAATGTTTTTTCACTATATCTGGCATGGCAATAATAACAATCTACCTCCACTCCCAATTCCATTCACTTGCACTACTGTTTCTATCTTAGCATTATATTGATCCAATACAGTGCCTGAATTCTCAATATTCAATGGATTCGATGTTGGCGATGGAATGAAAGTGGCAAACATTTTTTACAACATGCACTTTAACGCAGTCTATGCACCTCCAAAGTCACGATATTGCAGCAAATGTATCTTTGATTCAATGGAACTGTTGTTGAGCACAAAGTACATGTGCCATTGCTTTCTTCAAAATTATCTGTTATTATCCTTGGTTCTTCCTCCCTCAAAGAATCTGAGTTATTTATGGTGTTTGTGAGGTTTACAGAATGTGTGAAAAGGGATAATGTTAAAAAAAAAGAGGATAATTCGGTTAAGAACAAATGTAGTTTACTTTAAGTAGACTGACCTGTTGGCAGTCATAAATGTCTACTAGAATGTAAAAAAAGATTTGAGTTAGCCTGCAGCAAAACACAACCTTTTAGCGTCACAGTAAATGTTTCTGCTTTTCTAACGATGCTAAAAAAATCTGTGGAAGAATATTTTCAGGAAAATTAATGCTGCAGAATGATGGCTGATAAAATTTAGACCTTATTATGTCAGTTTCTTGTTCTGTGTTATCCATAGAGCTTATCTTTGGAGACAGCCTGTAGTTACAGGAAAATCAATTGAAAAGGCCGGTTCTATTCACAATAATGAACCACGTTCCAGCAGCTTTGTATTATTATTGTTAACATAGAATCATCTCTTCATAAGTAGCTCATCAGGAACAATAACAGTTAAACATGGTTTGTCTCTTCTCAGTTTGTTTTGTTGCTATTTGTAAGCCAGAATCAATATCCAGTGGTGATTATAAGCTGGAAGATAACTGGCATGCAAACATTGGTGAATGGAACTCAAAAGTTTTAACTGAGGAAAGAGCAATGTGAGAGTGCAGACTATGATGGCTTTTGTTCAGTTTACTGTCACGTGTACCGAGGTACAGTGCAAAGCTTTTGTTGCGCGCTAACCAGTCATCATAAAGACAATACATGATTAATAGGAGCAAACTAGCATACTAGCATCACACTGTGGAAATGGTAGAATGAGAATATGACAGAAAATAGTAAGATTAAATGAGAACTTACCAGTTTGAAGTTTGATCTTTAATTTATGAGGAGTTACGATGAGGGATTACGTGAAGAAGCCCTGCCAGGTGCATGTGCGTCATACTTCAAAGCAGCGGTGTGAAAACACAGAAACTACACTCAAAGTGATATAGTAAGACTCAGAAGACTAGAACTACCAGATGATCTTTGCGATTATGAGGGCCGGGAGCGGAGGGCACGTAATCCCTCATCGTAACTCCTCATAAAATAAAGATCAAACTTCAAACTGGTAAGTTCTCGTTTAATCTTACTATTTTACTTCGGAGTCACGTGAGTGACTATGTGAAGATTTCAAAGCTCTGTGATTGCATGCCGTAGATCCATTCCATGCGACACACTGCTTCAGTTGACACAGTAGTGAATAAATAATGTATTGAACATTGCTTCGAATTATCCAATAATCATTTTTTAATAAGAAGAAACAAAAACAGTAATAACCCCTCTGTCCCAGAAGGAAATTACAAATGAAATTTAGAAAGGAAAATCAAACCAAACCCAAAACAGCATGCCCAAAACCTTGCACTGTCAGGACAGGTTTATCACACAATTTTGAGAAGGTCGCCTCACTAGACAATCCTGCGGCCCTGAGGATTTGGTCTAGAGGCACGTCCTGTGCCTTCACTGCGGATGTTGATGCCGTCCTGGTGGAGTGAGATTTAAACACATGAGTGTCTACTACAGCACAATCCATCTAGAAATAGTTTTAACTATCTAGAAATAGTTTATACTGACACCTTTTTATGAGTTTTTTTGTGGATGATGAGCATTGCTGTCTCAGAGCCTCTGAGACTCTTAGTTACCTCGATATATTGACTCAGGTGCTTGACTACACATAGCGTTTGGTCAACAGGGTATGCTTTAAAGCTTACTTTGGTTCCGGCCATTCCTGGCCTGCCTTGTTTGCAACTCTCTCCATTCTCTAACGACTCCTGCTGACTCCTGACCAAGTCTCACGGAGCTAAATACCCGCAGAAAAGCTTTAAATAACTTACCTGCCGGTTTACTACTTACTGCTGGTGGAGCTGCGCTCTCCAGCCCATCGGTGCGCCATGCGTCGGACGTAATGACGTGCATGCACCTGGCAGGGCTTCTTCACGTAGTGACTCACGTGACTCCGAAGTAAAATTGAAGTTGCAGAATAGGAGCTTTGTAAAATTATCCCTATCCTCACTCAGACTGCCGGTAACTTTCCTTCTTGATAGTTGGGAGCTGAATATCCAGGGATATTCAATATTCAGGAGGGATAGACAGAAAGGAAAAGGAGGAATAACAATTAAATGGAATAAAAGGAAAAGGAGAATAACAATTGTTCATCCCAGTTTGGCAAAAGAATAAATCAGGGAAGGTAGTACATCCGTGGATAACAAGGGAAATCAGGGATAGTATCAAAACAAAAGATGAAGCATACAAATTACAGAAAAAGCAGCCTACCAGAGGACTGGGAGAAATTCAGAGTCCAGCAGAGGAGGACAAAGGGATCAATTAGGAAAGGGAAAATAGATTATGAAAGAAAACTGGCAGGGGACATAAAAACTGACTGCAAAAGTTTTGATAGATATGTGAAGAGAAAAAGATTAGTTAAAACAAATGTAGGTCCCTGGCAGTCAGAAACAGGTGAATTGATCATGGGGAACAAAGACATGGCAGACCAATTGAATGACTGCTTTGGTTCGGTCTTCACTGAGGAAGATATAAATAATCTGCCGGAAATAGCATGGGACCAGGGGTCAAATGAAATGGAACTGAATGAAATCCAGGTTAGCCGGGAAGTGGTGTTAGGTAAATTGAGTGGATTAAAGGCTGATAAATCCCCAGGGCCAGATAGGCTGCATCCCAGAGTACTTAAGGAAGTAGCCCCAGAAATAGTGGATGCATTAGTGATAATTTTCCAAAACTCTTTAGATTCTGGAGTAGTTCCTGTAGATTAGAGGGTAGCTAATGTAACTCCACTTTTTAAAAAGGGAGGGAGAGAGAAAACGGGGAATCACAGACCAGTTAGTCTAACATCGGTAGTGGGGAAACTGCTAGAGTCAGTTATTAAAGATGTTATAGCAGCACATTTGGAAAGTGGTGAAATCATTGGACAAAGTCAGCATGGATTTACGAAAGGTAAATCATGTCTGACGAATCTTATAGAATTTTTCGAGGATGTAACTAATAGAGTGGATAAGGGAGAACCAGTCAATGTGTTATATCTGGACTTTCAGAAGGCTTTCGACAAGGTCCCACATAAGAGATTAGTATGCAAACTTAAAGCACACGGTATTGGGGGGTTCAGTATTGATGTGGATAGAGAACTGGCTGGCAGACAGGAAGCAAAGAGTAGGAGTAAACGGGTCCTTTTCAGAATGGTAGGCAGTGACTAGTGGGGTACCGCAAGGCTCGTTGTTGGGACCCCAGCTATTTACAATATATATTAATGATTTGGACGAGGGAATTGAATGCAACATCTCCAAGTTTGCGGATGACACGAAGCTGGGGGGCAGTGTTAGCTGTGAGGAGGATACTAGGAGGCTGCAAGGTGACTTGGATAGGTTGGGTGAGTGGGCAAATGCATGGCAGATGCAGTATAATGTGGATAAATGTGAGGTTATCCACTTTGGTGGCAAAAGCAGGAAAGTAGACTATTATTTGAATGGTGGCCGATTAGGAAAAGGGGAGATGCAACAAGACCTGGGTGTCGTGGCATACCAGTCATTGAAAGTAGGCATGCAGGTGCAGCAGACAGTGAAGAAAGCGAATGGTATGTTAGCATTCATAGCAAAAGGATTTGAGTATAGGAGCAGGGAGGTTCTACTGCAGTTGTACGGGGTCTTGGTGAGACCACACCTGGAGTATTGCGTACATATTTGGTCTCCTAATCTGAGGAAATACATTCTTGCCATAGAGGGCGTACAGAGAAGGTTCACCAGACTGATTCCTGGATGTCAGGACTTGCATATGAAGAAAGACTGGATAGACTCGGCATGCACTCGCTAGAATTTAGAAGATTGAGGGGGGATCTTATAAAAACGTACAAAATTCTTAAGGGGTTGGACAGGCTAGATGCAGGAAGATTATTCCCGATGTTGGGGAAGTCCAGGACTAGGGGTCACAGTTTAAGGATAAGGGGGAAGTCTTTTAGGACCGAGATGAGAAAAACATTTTTCACACAGAGTGGTGAATCTGTGGAATTCTCTGCCACAGAAGGTAGTTGAGGCCAGTTCATCAGCTATATTTAAGAGGGAGTTAGATGTGGTCCTTGTGGCTAAGGGGATCAGGGGGTTGGAGAGAAGGCAGGTATGGGATACAGAGTTGGATGATCAGCCATGATCATATTGAATGGCGGTGCAGGTTCGAAGGGCCGAATGGCCTTCTCCTGCACCTATTTTCTATGTTTCTATGTTTCTCTGTATTGCTGTGCTACTGTGCTGCCCAACCTCTCTACACTCTCGCCAGTACAATCACATATTTCCTATATTGTGGTGACCAGAGGTGTACTTCATAGGTTTAATTTTATTATGGTCACGTATACCGAGGTACCGTAAAAAAAAGATTTTGCATGCTGTCCAATCAAGTCAGATGCATAAATACAATCAATTCAAATTCAAGTACAACAGGTAGAGCAAGGGCAATGACACAGTGAACGGAATATAGTTCTCGGTATTGTAGTGTAACAGTTCCAGAGACAAAGTCCAATGTCTGTAATGAGATAGAGGGGTATTGGACTGTATCCTAGCATATGGAAAAAAACACTCAGAAGTTGGGAGTAAGACATTAGGACAGGGTAAGAGAGTGCAAGAGTGAAGTGATCAGGTAAAACAAATATTTGTTGGGAGATTTATTTGATGTGAGGGTTAGACATCAGAAGGAGGTTAATTATGGTGCTTGAACAATCGATCTTGGAGTATACACAAAATGCTGGAGTAACTCAGCGAGTCGGGCAGTATCTCTGGAGAAAAGGAATAGGAGACATTTTGGGTCGAGACCCTTCTAACGACTCCAATTCCTTTTCTGCAGAGATGCTGCCTGACCCGCTGAGTTATTCCAGCATTTTGTGTCTATCTATGATGTAAACCATCATTCCTTCCTACACAATGGATCTTAGAGTGTTGGACAGGTCACTTGGAAGGTCAGAGAGATCTCCAAAGGTAGTGTACATGTTAGCTTTTAAGGTGAGTGCAAAAGACTCTTCCTTTTCCTGGCACACAGTCAGTGCAGTAAGAGTGCAGCTGTGAGGTATCTGACAATTCTTGCACCATTCTACTGCCAGTTTCCCTAGCAGATGGAAGAAATGTATTCAGTATCCTCCCAGAGTATCGGAGCATTCCACTGATCTGCACTAATTGCTTTCGCAAACAAGCTACTCAGAGAAGCTTAAAGATTTCCCATTGAACTGCTCCCCCCTCCACCAATATCCACCTATGCATTTCCAGGCTTTGTGCTGCTCCCACCTCTTTTGCAGCTTGCTCCACTCCCTACCACGATGAACCTAAAGAAGTGTCCCAACCAGAAATGTCACCTCTCCATGTTCCCCAGAGATGCTGCTTGACCCGCTGAGTTATTGCAGCACTTTGTGTCTTTTGTTTGTAAGACGATATCTGCTGTTCCTTGTTTCTCCACTTAACTTGGGAATGAGCTGATGCAATTGCAGATGAGTGTACTTTATTATACTCTAATTCCTACAAAATTCTAAAATGGATTGACACAGAATGGAGAGTCAAATTAAACCCTGGTATTATGAGGCAATGGATTTAATTTACTATTACTGTGATTCTAAAGGAAAAGCAGACCATTTTTGGAGCTGTATTTATGTTGGATGACAAGAGGGGATATGTGGAATTATAATCCTTTTGAGACGACTGTGCGTGAAACTCTGCCAGTACTGCCCCAGGATGGCGGGAGACATTCCGCCAGTGATTGCTCACAGAACGGAGAATCAAAGCAGCAGCACGAAGACAGCAAAATCTCGTGTGTTTTTTAAATTAATGTCAAGGTCTTGTTCGAATGCTTCTTCACGCTGCATTTAATGTTGATGCGCTTCTTGTACGTAACTTATTTGCTCTTGATTCTGCCACCTCTCCCTTCCACACTGGAGAATATGCCTCCTGCAACTTGAGGGACGCGATCTCCCACTCTTGCCGAGGTTGGGTGATTGCTGCTGGTTGGCTGGAGGCTAGTTGCCGCTATAAGAGGAATAGCAGGCTTCCCAGGCCAAGTTAAAAAAGAGAGAGAAACCTTTTTTCCAGACTTCCTTCCCCAAAGCTGATTTATTGCATGCAGAGAGCGGTTAATGAAATACGCATGTAGGCCAATGTTAGTGCAGGACAATGGGTGGAGAGGACAGTGCCATTGGTGTCACGATTGCGGTATTTGATTGATGATTCAATTTATGGAGAAAAGTGCATCCTCAGAGTAATTCATCAGTCATTAATACAAGTTATTATATCCCCCCCTCTCACAATTTGTCTATGCATGACAATTTACTGTAACTGATAAAATCGCAAACATCTTCATTTTTTGTTGTTTTGTTCCTTTGCTGTTTGGTTTTACTTTCGTTTGTGGTAAATTGTGAGCAATTTGATTTTCTTTGTATGTGGGCATTTTCTCCCAGATTTTTTTTTCCTTCTGTGCAGTTCCTCCACAGGTCTTGACTCAAGTCCAGTAGATTTCCTTTGGCCTACGGTGCATAGCAGCACATGCAGTGGATTTAATGTTTGCTTTGCTAACATACAGCGTGGGGAGATTTCTACCGCCCTACCCGCAGGAAAAATTAAATGCACGGAGTGGAGGGACATGGATTATGTGCAGGCAGATGAGATCAGTTTGGACACAAAATGGTCAAGTAACTCAGCGGGTCAGACAGCATCTCTGGAGAAAAGGAAAACCTGACTTTTCTGGTCGAGACCTTTCTTCACACTCATGGGAGAGAGAAACTTGAGGTATGAATAGTCTACCTCCACCTCTCCCTTGTCTCAGTCTGAAGAAGGGTCTCGACCCGAAACGTCACCTTCACCTTTTCTCCAATCTGACCCGCTGAGTTACTCCAGCATTTCATGTCTATCTTTTGTGCAAACCAACATCTGCAGTTCCTTCCTACACATGAGATCAGTTTAACTTGGCAGCACGTTCTGCACAAACACTGTGGGCCGAAGGGTCCTTCCTATTCTATGTTTTATTTTCTACATGAGGGAGCCTTGGAAGCTTGACTGTGGCAGTTGTAGGTTTGGAGTGCAAGTGGTGATAAGTGGCAGACATAAATAGGTTGGCAGAATTCATGAATCCATGTGGCTTTGATATGTAGGCCACCAGGTCCCCAAAAGAGCTACAATCTTCTTTGATCTGTAACAGTAAGAAAACCACCTTGAATAAATGAAATTCCTCTCCAGCTCAAGGGAATTCCTTGCCTGTGACTGACAGACCTCAATTGCTTTGGATTGGTCACATTTCCCCCACCCTAACCCTGGTGCTCACCAGGATTGTGTGTCCAGTCCCTTGCTCTACTCTCTGGCCAAGTTCAGCACCAACTCCATCTAACGATGCTAAAAAAATCTCTGGAAGAATATTTTCAGGAAAATTAATGCTGCAGAATGATGGCTGATAAAATTTAGACCTTATTATGTCAGTTTCGTGTTCTGGGTTATCCATAGAGCTTATCTTTGGAGATAGCCTGTAGTTACAGGAAAATCAATTGAAAAGGTTCTATTCACTTCTACATATACACTGCAGAAAGCATCCATTCAGGACATATCACAGCTTGATTTGGCAATAGCTTTGCTGAGGACTACAAGAAATTGCAGAGAATTTTGGATGTGGCCCAGTCCATCACATAGATTAGCCTCCCCACTATCGACTCCATCTACACTTCATGCTGCCTTGGGAAAGCAGCCAACATAATTAAGAACCACGTTCACCATGGTCATTCTCCCTCCTCCTCTTTCTCTTCGGGCAGAAGATATAAAAGCTTAAAAGCACATCCCACCAGATTCAGGAACAACTTAGTTATTGTTGTTAACCAACTACTCAATGGTCCTCCCATAAGGTAGGATGTAGACCCGAACTTCCAACATCCTTCACCCAGACCTAGTACGTTTTCTCTGCAAGGGTAACACTATAAAGTTGTTACACTAAATTCTGTCCGCTGGTATTTTTGGAGAAGATACAGAAGCTGGAAAGCTTGGACATCCAAACTTAATAAGCTTATTACACATTTTAACAGACTCCTGAACCAATCACCTCTTTCTCACCCCTTTCCCGCCAAAGTGACCAAACACTCTTACTTTTAACTCTACCCAATTTGGTTATTTCATTTGTTGAACATTGGTATTTATTTCTGCATTATTTCAGAGGGCATCGTTCTGCTGCTTTGTATTGACTCTTGCATTTATTATTGCATCTAACAACAGACAATAGGTGCAGGAGTAGGCCATTTGGCCCGTCGAGCCAACACCGCCATTCAATGTGATCATGGCTGATCATCCCCATTCAGTACCCCATTCCTGCCTTCTCCCCATATCCCCCAACTTCGCTATCTTTAAGAGCCCTATCTAGCTCTCTCTTGAAAGTATCCAGAGAACCTGCCTCCACTGCCCTCTGAGGCAGAGAATTCCACAGGCTCACAACTCCCTTTGTGAAAAAGTGATCCCTCATCTCTGTTCCAAATGGCTTACCCCTTATTCTTAAACTGTGGCCCCCTAGTTCTGGACTTCCCAACATCGGGAACATGTATCCTGCCTCTGACGTGTCCAAACCCTTAATACACTTATATGTTTCAATAAGATTCCCTCTTATCCTTCTAAATTCCAGAGCATTCAAGCCCAGCCACTCCATTCTCTCAGCCATTGACAGTCCTGCAAACCTGGGAATTAACCTTGTAAACCTACGCTGCACTCCCTCAAAAGCAAGAATGTCCTTCCTCAAATTAGAGGACCAAAACTGCACACAATACTCCAGGTGTGGTCTCACTAGGGCCCTGTACAACTGCAGAGGACCTCTTTGATCAAACCTGATTTTTTGATGCCAAGGACTCAGCACAAGGACAAATAGACTCAAGAACAGTTTCTTTCCAAAATCCATCATCTCCCTGAACTCACACATGCATTGACTTCACAGCCTAACCCCCGGACTTTCATCTACCCACCTACTGTAATTTGTACTGCAACTGTAACCCATACTGGATATAGGAATTCTATTATCCATTCTATTTATCCATTGTCTTTTTATAGATATGTATATAGCGCTGCAGAAACTGTGCACCTTATCCCCCTCCCCCCCTTTTTGTCTTGTTTTTGCACGGAGTAGGAGCAGTTTTTAATCTCACTGTACGTGTGTATAGTGACAATAAAAGGCATTCTGATTCTGATTCTGATTCTTTGCTCCTATATTCAACTCCTCTTGTTATGAAGGCTAACATGTCATTTGTTTTCTTCACTGCCTGCTGTCCCTGCACGCTTGCTTTCATCGACTGATGAACAAGGACCCCCAGATCCTGTTGTACTTTTCCTTTTCCCAACTTGACATGTATCCTATTTATTCTGTGTGCTTCCAGTGAGCAAGTAATTTTATTGCACTCTGGTAATATGACAACAAACCCAACTGGATTTGAATCTTAGAATGGAGGAAGAGCTTCTGGGAAGGCACTGAGAACCTTGAGTTTATTTATGGGAGACCATGATATCTGTATTTCCTATTTCAGACTTTTCCATCAATCGTGTCCACCTATCATTTGAGTGATGAACCATATGGAGCAAGCAGGTGGTTTCACACTTCGTAGGTTTAAGAGCCAGTCCATTGCAGCGCCAGCTTTCTTGAACCGAGGCTTATCCTCTGCTGGTAGACGCTAAATACTGGAGCAACTCAGCGGGTCAGGCAGCATCTCTGGAGAGACGGAATGGGTGACATTTTGGGTCGAGACCCTTCTTCAGACTCAGCTTCTGCTAGTTTTCTCCATTGGCGTATGCAATCAGACCAGATGATTTTCCAACAATGTTAAGATGAGATGCCAATTAACAAATAATTGCAGCCACAGGAAATTAAAATCTGCCAAGAGTCCAACTGTTAGAATGCAAAACCAACACTTTGGGATGGAGACCCAATATAAAAACGTTGTCACGTTCCTTTCTACTCTAGTGGTAAGCTAACAATTCAAACCCCCGAATCTTAATGTCGATAAGAAATAGCTAACGTGGAATGTTTGCTGATTTTACAGGTTTTATCTTATGAAAGATAGTTTCTTTTGGTTCTTGGTTTCCAATTATGATCGTCACCTTTAGTGCAGTTTTGGCTACAGACGGAGCCGGAGATAATAGGAGTGTCACGTTGATGATGAGGGAGCTGTACTGACAGGGGATTGAGTTTTGTCAAGAAGACTAACTTTGACATGGACCTTGTTTACAATTTTCACTGCACGCCTCTTGGGAAATGTTCCATTCTCTGGCAGAATGTTCCTTTCTCTGCAGAAAAATTGAAACAAAACAAACATTCCACACTTTTTTGGTAAACTTGGGAGCTGCAATACATTGATTAATGCATATCTGCTTCTTTAGAATGAAACTATGCATGACCTTAATTCTTAAAGCCTGTGGCTTCATTTATTGTTTATTACTAACATGGTCGCTGTCAAGTGTATTCTTGTATCGCAAACCTGATTTTTTTTTTAACCCAGCAGTTGAGATAATCTAAACAGATGTTACAAATCTACATTAATTTAGTACATGGTTTTATTACCAGCAAGTAGTACAGACCCTTTGGCCTAATCTTATTTCCCAGATGTGCTCCGCACCTTATTAGTTTCAGGAGTACTTCCATGAACATCTGTTACGTTATTCCGCCAGTTCTTTGAGAACAACTTTCCCTGAATTGTCGTAAAATGTGACTAAAATTGAGCATTTAGTGGTTATTGTAATTGACAAAACATACCATCGTTCTGCAATGTGAGCAAGTATTGAAATGTTTATTTCCAGTATTCTGCAAATTATTCTGACAATTATTGCTCTGTATTAACTTGGCCAATCTGGCTTCCCCACTGAGTTGTCAAAAGAAACAGCTGGGCTTCATCTGAATGTGTCACAGGCTGCATCCAATTGTAATTTTATTCAAACCTGCTGTGTTGTGCATCTTAACATTTACGCAGGTTAAAATGAATTAGCCGCGCTAATTGCTCATTGTTAATGCTGTGGCACATTGCAAAGTATTTTTCTTCAATTTGATGTTAGGAGAATGTGAGCAGTCATATGCATGGCTGGCACACAGGTGAGGTTCCCAACACTCCTGACTTCAAGATCAGAGTTCAGGGGAGAGAGATAAAAGCCTGCTACAATGCGAGGACATAAAGGGTTATTTATAGATTTGTGCTGAGCTGACCTCGCGAGTGCTTAGACAGCGTTGAAACTCAGGAGCAAATTAATTGTTATTAGTGTAGTTTTGAATTCCTTGGAGCATTGTGACTGTTGGAGAGGAAAATAATGGTTCAACCAGAAAGGGGAAAAGTAATCAGATGTAGGCTTGAAAACGTGAAAATTTGAAATTAAATTAACATGATATTAAACATCAAATTTGCAGGGAGCCTCTGATTGAACAAATGATCATGTGGTCTGGGTGTGAGGTGCAAATGTTAGATTTTGTGCAGGACTCATAAATGAACAGTACATGATGATCACATGGGCATTTACGGGCGTCTGCAATGTAGATGTGTAGGAAGGAACTGCAGATGTTGGTCAACACCAAAGAAAGACACAAAATGCTGGAGTAACTCAGCGTGACAGGCAACATCTCCGGATAGAAGGAAAGGGTGATGTTGCAGGTCAAGACACTTCTTCAGACCTTACTCCAGCATTTAGTATGCAATGTAGATTATGTTTGAAGAAGGGTCTCAACCCAAAACATCACCTATTCATGTTTTCTAGAGATGCACCCCGACCTGCTGAGTTACTCCAGCATATTGCATTCCTTTTTGTATTAACTAGCATTTGCATTTTGAATACTGTTAAAACACTATTAAATAGTTTTGCTATAACACCACGATAAGCGCTCGATTAAGAAAACCAAGTCCAATGCCAAAGCAGATATGGAAACTAACTCTACACACTTATGTTAAAGGACAGTTCTTTGCATATAGATTATATGTACCAACTTTGCCGTATCTCCTCATTGTCATGATCGTGATCATGATTATGATATTAAACCCATAGTAATATCTTAATTGGTTGAACATTTAAACGAGTGCCCAATATAACAGATGTGCAGCACCAATTAATTCTTACCTCCACTGCTTGAAGCAAACTTGCACCTCAAGGGATTGGCACATTCTGACTGGAGCATGCTCTACCAGGGATTGTATCATTAAAGCTGATGTGCTAATTAATGTTGACTCAGAAAAACATGTAAGAGGTTGACCTGCAAGATTTTGCCTTGCAGGCCTTTTGTGCAATTGATGAAAAGGACCAGGGATGTCCCAAAAGCATAAAAGCTCAGAGGGCCCTTGAGATATCCTGACCAGTCTGTTGGAGCAGATAACCCTCGAGATAAACAGCAGTGATCAAGTCTTGTTGATCTGGGTGTGGTGTCCAATGACCTAGTAGGAATGGTACCAACAGCTCTACCTCACCCTTGAAGAAAAACATTTGCCCATCAATTATTTAATTGTCCACTAATATTTGCGCCTGCATGTACCAGTTAGGTTAGAGGTGGGATCACTGAGCTCTGAGTGTACTGCAATGCTGCTACTCCTCCCTTACCATCTTAGATTGCACTTTCACAACGTTTGCATTCATGATCTTGTAAATAGACCATGATAGCAGGGTTGATTCCCAAATTTGACAGTAATGGTTAAATGAGGGATTCATTGAGCCATGATGTCACAAATTTAATTGAAGCATGTTTCTTCTGCAATTTTGTTGAAAGACATATTTGCACTAGTTTATCACCAGTTTTCATTAATGCTTCCCTCTTTCTGCTTATTCCCATCTTTATTTTCTCATCAACTCTTACTACTTGTTCTTCCTCAAGCCCTCTGCTCCCTCCCTTCAGTGGAAGATATTCAAATGAAGATGAATGGCTATTAACACTTTCTCCTCTTGTTTCCCCCTCAGAATACTAGAGCAGGAATTGATGCAGATCACAGTCCCAGAAGAGTGTTTTTTTTCTGCAATAACCAGATCATTCTGTTTATTTGCAATATGTCTGTAGTTGAAATAAGGACTAAAATTAATGGAAAAACTGAGCAGGTCAAGCAGTGATTGGGTGGTACAGTGGTGCAATTGTAGAGTTGCTGCCGTACAGCACCAGAGACCCAGGTTCGATCCTGACTACGGGTGCTGTCTGTACAGAGTTTGTACGTTCTCCCCGTGAACGCGTGGGTTTTTTCCAAGTGCTCTGAATTCCTACCATATTCCAAAGACTTGTAGGTTGGCTTCTGTAAATTGTCCCTAGTGTTTAGGACAGAACAAGTTTAGTTTAGTTTATTGTCACACGTACCGATGTACCGTGAAAAGCTTTTTGTTACATGCTATCCAGTTAGTGGAAAGGCTACACACGATTACAATCGAGCCGCCCACAGTGGATACAGGAATAACGTATAGTGCAAGATAAAGTCCAGTTAACACTGACTGAAGTTAGTCTGAGAGTCTCCAATGAGGTAGATGGTAGCTGAGGACTACTCCCTAATTGTTGATAGGACGGTTCAGTTGCCTGGTGACAGCTAGTGTACAACGGTGATCATTGGTCGACACGGTCTAAATATCTCTAAACTAAACTGATCTAATCATTCAATATTATAGATATTTGTAATAACATAGATATTTGTAGCTACATTCTCCCACAGCTATCTTGACTCCACCTTCTCCCACCCTGCCTCCTGCAAGGACTCCATTCCATTCTTGCGACTGTCACATTCACTTCACAGATGAGATTTCCATCACAAATATAACAGATAACAGACACATAAATGTCATCACCCTGCAACTGTCCCAGTCATCCATATGACTTGGCCTCACAATACCACAGGTATTCCCATTGTTCTTTTTATCCCATCTGCCACTAACTTTGCAACAGAAAATCATTTTTTTTTAGCATTGTTTACAGTTTAAATGAAGAGCCTCTGATCTTAAGCACTATCCATGTTTCTCCTTCAACAGATTCTGCCTGACCCATTCAGTATTTCAAACACCTTTTGTTTCTATTTCACATTTCCAGCATCTGCTATTGGAGTTGGCACTTTCTCCCCGTGACCGCATGGGTTTCCCCTTGCTACTCTAGTGTCTTCCCACTTCCCAAAGATGTGCGAGTTTGTAGGTTAATTGGTCTCTGTAAATTAGTGCATGAGCAGTGGGATAACAATGGGTGATCAATGGTCGGCGTGGACATAGAGAGTGAAAGGGCCTGTTTGCATGCTGCTTTTGTCAACAATTCATTGATTCAAATAACATGCTGCTTATGATGTGTGTGGTGTTGAAGCATGGAATGCAGTAAACCAGCCAAGGATTCCCCACTCAGTCCGGTTTCTCACTGTGGCAGAGAATAATAGGCTGTGAAAGCAGTGCTAGCAGCATTGACGCCATTCTAATCTGTCGAGTCAAACTGCAGGTGGGATTAAGTACGAATGAAAGAGCAGCACTCCCAGATTGATGGGTTGTAAATTATACAAAATACACAGTTGTCTGTCCCTGGGCTTTTGTCTCAAGTTTACATTCGTATCAGATGGAAAATCATTACTGTACTGTGATCTTAAATATAACACATTCTCCCAATAATCACCTCTGGAACAGTCTTTCTATGAAATTTATCAGGGTGGGGGGGATTGGGGGAAACTTATTTGTATCTCTCACCTCGACGGAGATGCGATTTTCTTTTCCCCCCGTATCATATCTCCATCCACACTGCGGCCTAACGTCGTCGAGCTGGTGGCCACTTGCTGGGGACTGACTGGAGCTCCAACTGCGGGATCCTGCAGACTTAAAATTGTGGGGCTCACGTTCCCTGGTCAGGGACCGACTTCGAGAGCTCCGGGCTTCAGGAGCTTCAACCGCCCCCGATTGCGGATGGTTCGACTGCCCCAACCACGTGAGAATAAAGAGGGAAGAAGATTAGACTTTATTGCCTTGTATCACAGTGAGGAATGTGGGAAATCCGCTGTGGTCGATGTTTATGTTAACTTTTATGTAGTTGCTTTATTTAGTATGGCTGTATGGTAATCGAGTTTCACTGTACCTTAATTGGTACACGTGGCAATAAACAGACCTTTGAAACTTTTGATGTTAAAATATAAACTGAATACAGCAACGTTTCCTGACACAATCCATGCCCCAGATCATGCAAACACGGGAGATATTGCAAGGGACAGATTTTAAGAGGAGCAGGTTCATATTGGGCAGGCGTGGCATAATGCATTGTCTCAACAGTAGATCCGCTTGTTCATATTTACAATTGTTGTCAATATCTGCAACTGTGTCATTCAGTTGAGGTGAAGACGGAATGGATGATAGCAAACCTCACATGAAAACTCAATGAGGCAAAATTAGCGTTGACAGTCCCTATTTGGAGAGAGATTAGGGTGCATTATGACAGCTTGATGTGGTCCAAATTTTTTTTTTTTCATGCACTCAACTATAGTTTGGTTTAGATAAAGATACAATGCGGAAACGGGCTCTTCGGCCCACTGTCCACACCGACCAGCGATCCCCGTACATTAACACTATCCCATAAACTAAGGACAATGTACAATTTTACCAAACCCATTAACCTTCAAACCTGTACATCTTTGGAATGCGTGAGGAAACCGGAGCTCCCGGAGAGAGCCCACGCAGGTCCTGGGGAGAACGTACAAACTCTACACAGACAGCACCCGTAGCCAGGATCAAACCGGGTCTCTGGCACTGTAAGGCAGCAATTCTATCACTGCGTCACCATGCCGCCCAATGTGAGGTGTCCAGACTTTGGATGAATGTGAGGATAAAGGCACATGTATTGAATGCCCATTGGGAACATGCCCGGTAAGTGGGCAAATAATGGGCCTGTCCCACTTAGGCAACTTTTTAAGCGACTGCAGGAAACTATGCAGTTGCCACATGGTCGCCACATATTCGCGGGTGGTTGCCGGGGAGTCGCCCTCATGGTCGTGAGGTGTTCCCGCATTCTGGGAACTATTTGTGGCCTCGTTATGATCATGTTGAAAAATTAGCGGCGACTAGAATGAAGCCGCCATGGAAAGTAGCGAGAATTTCTCGAGCCGTCGGTGGGTCGCCAGGAGGTCCTAATGGGTTGCCACGAGATTGAAGGTTATCAGATGTTCTCATAGGTGTAGCCGGTGCTGACCGGTGAATTTCATTGGCTCATTGGGGAAAAAAAGGTAAGCAGTAGTTTTCAGAACCAAGGATAACCGACCGGTAATGTTAAATGTCCGCCGAGCTTCACAGCCGTGTATCTCTAGCTTCTTAAAAGTTGGCTCCACTACTTCTCCCTCCTTCTCCCCCCGCTTTTTAAAGGACTTACCGTGCACTGTGATTTAGCCGTCTTTTTACAGTGCCAAGGCTTCCTGTTCATCGCGGTGTGTGTCTGTTTCACCTTGGCTTTGCTCCCTGTGAATTTGTTAGACAGCGCCCCCCCCCCCCCCCCCCCCCGCTTGCCCTGTCCCCCGCTTGCATAACTGAATGGTGAAGGAAGCTATGTGTGTGTGTGTTCCACTCACAGTCACCATTCCAGTTGCCAGTTTTTCAGGCGACTGCCGGCACCTTCACAGTTGCCAGCAGTCCGCTGTAAAATCGCCTAGGTGGAACAGGCTCATTAGAGTGAATAATGTCGCCTGGCTTGCACTGTTGACTTACCATCAGCAATGTGTGTCTGGAGAGGAATGATACAGCAAGATTGAACCCTGTAGAACATTTGACCCTCAAGTCTGAAGAAAGGTTTTGACCCAGAACATCCCCTATTCTTTTTCACCAGAGATGCTGCCTAACCCGCTGAGCTACTCCAGCATTTTGTGTCTATCTTTAGTATAAACCAGCATAGAAACATGGAAAATAGGTGCAGGAGGAGGCCATTCAGCCCTTCGAGCCAGCACCGCCATTCAATATGATCATGGCTGATCATCCAAAATCAGTACCCCGTTCCTGCTTTCTCTCTATATCCCTTGATTCTGGTAGCACTAAAAGCTATATCTAATTCTCTCTTGAAAACATCCAGTGAATTGGCCTCCACTGCCTTCTGCGGCAGATAATTCCATTGATTCACAACTCTCTGGATGAAAACATTTTTCCTCATCTCAGTCCTATCTGCAGCTCCTTCCTACACAAGATTTGACCCATGTTCAGCACCTCAAGAAATTACAGTGAGTTATATTTAATTACAGCTGATTTGCGGAAAGTGGGCAACACTAGCAAGAAAGGCACTCATTGACCATCCATATTTCCCCCCTCAGGGTGAAGGTGGGCCAATGTCTCTAATCACTGCAGCTCTTTTGGTGAAGGAAACACTCACATTGTAGATGAGTGAGAAGCATTAAGATTCAGGTGCAAAAGCAATGAAGAAACGGGAGTTTTTTTCCAAATAGAGGAGAACATGTTTGTGTTTCTGCGTTCCCGTTGCACATGTCCTTTTTGGCCCTTATTTGATTTCTGTACCTAAATCAATCCCAGATGTTCTGGTTGTATTCCTGTTCAATTTCAACAGCTGTTCTGATACTATTCAATGATCTGTTAGGGCCACTTCAGAAAGCATTTAAGGGTGCCCTACATTGTTGTGGGTCTGCAGTCTAATACAGGCAAAAGAGAGTAAGGAAATTGGTGAACTGGTTGCATTTCCATTAGTTTCATTACTGAGTCCACTCCACCATCTGCTAGTAATCTGATGTTAAATCACTGAATTGACTTTAAATATGCAATACAGTACTGTTAACTAATTCCATTCCTGCATTGTCCTCAGATTCATAGTTTTGTTACTAATAATGCATGTGCGTTTAAAATGCTTATTTTAATTTGACAGCATGGAGATTTTAAGACTCAAACCAACTTCCAATGCAGTGTTTATTGAATCAGCATTAAAATTGTTAGAACTAATCAAGATCTAACCGTTTTAAAATCTCACCCATTTCGATTGCTTTTCATCTGTTTTCTCTCATTCCATTTGATCTTTTCCACCTTAGCTCTTCTATCCTCTCCCCCTTCAGCATGAGAGTGCTAGCACAAAAAAGTACAAACAGCAGAAAATCAGGCCCTTATATTTAATACTTGTCAACACACACATAATGACTGCAGCACGCAGCTGCAATTTTATCAGGAGGAGACATCTATTTCTCTGGAAGTGCCACACTGAGTTCACTGTCAAATTCTCCAAAACCAACCTTCACATAGACTACATGATCTCCCGGATGCTAAACACTTTAATACCCCTTCCCATTCCCACACTGACCTTTCTTGTTTTGGGCCTCCTCCATTATCACAGTGAGTCTAAATGCAAATTGGAGGAACAGCATCTCATATTTTGCTTGGGCAGCTTACAACCCAGGGGGATGATTACTGATTTCTCTAACTTCAAGTAACCCCTGCATTCAATCTCTCTCCATCCCACCCCCACCCAAGTCACATCAGCTTTTCGTTCCCACCTAGCAAACTGCTAACAATGGCTTGTTACCATTATCATTGTTACTTTATTTTGCATATCTTTCATTCATCTGTTCTATATCTCTCTACATCACTGCCTATATCTCTCGTTTCCCTTTCTCGTGACTTTCAGCCTGAAGAAGGGTCTCGACCCGAAATGTCACCCATTCCTTCTCGACAGAGATGCTGCCTATCCTGCCGAGTTACTCCAGCATTTTGTGTCTATCTTCACATTGATTCGGCTCCTTTGTTAAAAAAAATATAGAAGACGGTATAACCTCAAGAAACTTGCTGATGTTGTTGTTCACATCAATTACTCTCAGCTGCTTAATTGCTGCTGGCAATTGTTTGTAAGGAATCGACAGCAGAGAAGTGAGGATGACATTTAGTATTGTTCTTTTCCAGAAAGTAGCACATTTTAAAAAGGCAGGTCTGACTGAGTCAGCTGAACTGTTTGATGCCACCTCTGGTGCAGTACTGGGAACATCTAATAAATCACGGGAGCAAGAAGCAGATAAATATATAAACATCCATAAACTAATTTAGCAGCATCAGTAGCATGACTAATAATAAATACAGTACCGCTTTCGCGAGCTTTCAGTTAAATACTTAATTCTGAAGTATTTCTAAAATAACTGGTTATGAGAACAATGGTATTTGTCAGCATTTCTGTTTAATTATGCCCATTCTAAGAGCTGCCCATAGTTATGACAAAATCCTGTGAAACAGGCATATCTTTGGCTGAATGCTGAACATAAAGCAAATCCAATTAACTTTGTCACTGATACTAGTTAAAATAAAGTGGAATGGGGAAAATGACATTTGAGGCCACGGTAGAGCGTTAAATCCTGAGTATCGTGTTGTTTTATGTAACTGATGAATTTAACCACTGGAGAAGGAATAGCACGATATTGACTTGGAGGTTGGCACCATTTGGATAGGCTGCATACTCTACCAGTCATTCTTAGAGTAATAAAGCATGCTCTTTGGCCCAACTCAACCAAGATGCCCCATCTAAGCTAATCCCATTTGGCCCATATCCATCTAAACCTTGTTGGGAATATTGGTAGTAAAGCCATTTAGGAGTAGGTGGTTTCAATCATAAAACAATGATGGGATCAGAGTTGAACACTTTCCAAAAATGGAAAACATGTCAGTTCTTTATAGTTTAAGAATGGGAGCAGAAGTACTTCATACCTTTCCGACAAATTCGGAGGAGAGTATTTTAAAAAGCAGTTCAGAGTTCACCTATATACTTTTAAATGCATTTCAGCTCGTCTGCACATCTCCCCATTCCCCCACTCGCATCATTCTTCAGACAACGGGGATTCCCCCTCCCCCACTATAGATGAGGCTTGCACCAGGGTTTCCTCCATACCCTTCAACACTGCCCTCTCACCCCATTCCCCCACTCGTAACAAGGGCAGAGACCCCTGGTTCTCACCTTTCACCCCACCAGCTGGCACATACAACACATAGTCCTCCGCCAGTTTCGCCACCTCCAATGTGACCCCACCACTCGCCACATCTTCCCATCTCCCTCCCTGTCTGCCTTCCGCAAAGACCGCTCCCTCCGCAACTCCCTTGTCAATTCTACCCTTGCCTCCCGCTCCACCCCTTCCATATAACCATATAACCATATAACAATTACAGCACGGAAACAGGCCATCTCGGCCCTTCAAGTCCATGCCGAACAACCTTTTTTCCCTTAGTCCCACCTGCCTGCACTCATACCATAACCCTCCATACCCTTCTCATCCATATGCCTATCCATTTTATTTTTAAATGATACCAACGAACCTGCCGCCACCACTTCCACTGGAACCTCATTCCACACCGCTACCACTCTCTGAGTAAAGAAGTTCCCCCTCATGTTACCCCTAAACCTCTGTCCCTTAATTCTAAAGTCATGTCCTCTTGTTTGAATCTTCCCTATTCTCAAAGGGAAAAGCTTGTCCATATCAACTCTGTCTATCCCTCTCATCATTTTAAAGACCTCTATCAAGTCCCCCCTTAACCTTCTGCGCTCCAGAGAATAAAGACCTAACTTATTCAACCTATCTCTGTAACTTAGCTGTTGCAACCCAGGCAACATTCTAGTAAATCTCCTCTGTACCCTCTCTATTTTGTTGACATCGTTCCTATAATTGGGCGACCAAAATTGTACACCATACTCCAGATTTGGTCTCACCAATGCCTTGTACAATTTTAACATTACATCCCAGCTTCTATACTCAGGCTTCCCCGGGCACTTTCCCTTGCAACCGCAAGATATGCTACACTTGTCCCTTTACCTCCCCCCTCCACTCCTATCAGGGACCCAAGCAGTCCTTCCAGGTCGACAGAGGTTCACCTGCACCTCCTCCAACCTTATCTACTGCATCCACTGCTCTAAATGCCAGCTGATCTATATCGGTGAGACCAAGCGGAGACTTGGCGATCGTTTCGCCGAACACCTCCGCTCGGTCCGCAATAACAAACCCGACCTTCTGGTGGCTCAGCACTTCAACTCCCCCTCTCATTCCATATCCGACCTCTCTGTCCTGGGCCTCCTCCACGGCCAGAGTGAGCAACACCGCAAATTGGAGGAACAGCACCTCATATTCCGCTTGGGGAGTCTGCATCCTCTGGGCTTGAACATTGAATTTTCTCAATTCTGTTAACCCTTACTGTCTCCTCCCCTTCCCACTTCTCCCCCAGCCCTCGGGCTCCTCCTCCTCCTTTTTCCTTTCTTCTCCCCCCACCTCCCATCAGTCTGAAGAAGGGTTTCAGCCCAAAACGTTGCCTATCTCCTTCGCTCCTTAGATGCTGCTGCACCCGCTGAGTTTCTCCAGCCTTTTGTGTACCCTGCACATTTCTGAGTTGACAGAGGGAATTGCTTTTTGGAACGGAGTTAATTCAGGTGGTATTTGGCACAAGAGGTCAAACTTGGCCAGAACTCTCAATTCACCTCGTACATACCCACAGTTTGAAATAACGTTTAAGTTGTTCCTTTTTATACTGCATCCTTCAGTCATCATCACTATCAACAGATATTCCTGCCATCAACACTTAAACTTGGAAGAGAAATGTGGAAGGGAATGTAAAACGGGAGAACATGTATTGATCAAAACACAAAGTGCTGGAGTAACTTGGCGGAACAATGGAGGGAATTAATAGGAAACGTTTCGTGTCAGGGCACATTCTTCAGACTTCAAAACGCAAAGTGTTGGACTAATTCAGCAGATCAGGCCGCAACTGTGGAGAAATTGAGTAGGCACATTTCCAGTCGGGGCCATTCTTCAGACTGCATTCAAGATACCAGGAACTACTGTTCCTTGAATCTCATATTTTCGTTGATGCCATTTGCAGTTGCATGACATTGAGAGGAAGATGCCCTTAGTAATGCCAGAAATACCCCTTGCCCATCCTTGATGAAGTCTGGATGTCAGTAATTTGGAATTTGTCAATGTGCATAGAGTTGTTTTCCAAATTAAATCCTTGCAGCCAATCCATATTCAATCCAAACACTCATATGATGAAACTTGCCTAACTGTTCAGTTCTTTTTGTTTAATGATATCTCTGAAAATGAGAAAGTTAAATGTTGCACTGCAATTATGCATTCCCATCATGGTGTTGATGCGACATGTGTTTTACCTTGTGACTCTGCAACGATGTAGCTCATCATCTCAACTCTGTGTGGGTCTGCCAGCTGAGCTCCTCTTCCCATGAGGCCAGGATTTGCTTCACACATTGCCATATTAAAACAAAAATTGACTCTGCTTCGCTAACAGAGCTTACCTAACACCCAAGTTGCTTGATATGATGCCAAATGTTAATTATTTGATTCAAAAAAGTTTTTTTTCCCCTCCCAACTCTGTTGGGCTCATGAATGATGCTGAATTAACCAACTTTCTCCATATTTGTGCTTGCTATAATGAGCAGATCCTCCTCAATCTTCTTATGTGGCCAAAGCCGGCACGAGAAGTGAGATTAATCCTCTCAGCAATCCCATTATCACTAGAATCACATTATCATTCAATTGGGATTAATTACAGCAGGTGAGCCTCCATGTAAAGTCTGGAGAAGGCTCTCGGCCCGAAACGGCATCTATGCTTTTCTTTCCAACGATGTGACCTGATGCACTGAATTCCTCCCGTCATTTGCTTTAATTCCAGCATCTGCAGTCCTTCATGCCTCCATTTGAAGTCTGTGGTGTGGCAGCCCTCAATACTGAATGGAAAAACTAAAATGATAAAAATCTGAAGCATAAATTATACATTACCAATTTTGTGCCTTAGGTGTGGCCTTAGATTGTCTCATCTCGCATGCCTGCAAATATCAACAAAATCAACAAAGTTTACCATCTATTGTTACACTCCAAAGGAGTATGCCCAAATCTTAATTAAATGATGGAATATTTTATGGATTTCAAGTCAAGAGGGTGTTATTGTTGTCATATGTCCCGAAATGGAGCAATGAAATTCTTACTTGCCAAACCAAAGTTGGAGCTAAATTAAATTTAAAGTTTTTAAGTAGTTGAATTTTCAATGGATTTTTAAAACATTAAAGCTGACTGACCTAGAATTTCAATCACATTGAGCCGTATTTTTTGAAGAACTTTGCATTTGAAATTGGATCTCTCTTTGAATGGAGTGTGATGCTGATTTTTGATTAGAACCTTGAACATTTCGTTTTTATAAACCACCGTTGAGGAGATCAGCCATTTACTGCATTGGAGATAACCATAATGATCCAGATTGTGCCGAGAGGAATTAGTTCACGTTGTTTTGCAGCATGCTGGGCTCTCGTGTCCCAACCAGCTGTTCACAATTGGAAACAAGTTATGAAGTGCTGGTTGGGATGTGGGCTGCTCTAATTTATTCACTTACTGGGACTTGTCAGGCATTCCTCCAAACCACCGATTCCACCCCAATACTCAAAACCTTTGTGACAAGTCCGGCACTCACAATCTCCTCATCCCATCCCCCCCTTTCATCTAAAGACACCATTTCCAAATCACACGTCATGTTATTTTGGAAATATATCATCAGTCCCTCATCAGTGCTGGCCATTGTTGGAGTATCTTTACCAGAATGATTATAGTGGTTGACCTTTGTCATCTTTACCCATGCAATGCATCTCTACTCTCTCCATGTAACTTATGGTTTGTGTCTTTGCATGACTTCACACTGACTTGTTCCAAAGTAATCAACAGATTTATTGCAACAGATCTTCATGCCAAATGATCATCTCACATACTCCAATTTCCTGGAAATGTCTAATCTTGTCGAAGATACCAGTTCTCGAAGTACCCAGCTAAATCTTCGCTACCACCATTTACCACAATGTTGGTTGAAGGTTACCTGTGGCCAAGCCAACATGGAGGGCAAAAGTCTCCAACTGACCACTGGCAAAATCTAAACTATCCATTGCTCAGCAGAAATCGCAAACATGAACTCAACATTCACCTACCCCTCCGGATGGCCTTCATGTCAGTGACCAAATGCAATACCCAAGAGTGCTCTTACCCTGTACTGTGTTCCAGTGCTGTAGTAACAGAGGAGTTAGTGCTGTTGTCCACCAGCATCAGTAAACCTGGTTCGATACTTGCCTTGGAAATGGACTGTACGGAGCTTGCATGTTCTCCCCGTGACTGAGTGTGTTGGCTTCTGGTGCCCTGGTTTCTTCCCAATCTTACAGACATGGTGGTTGTTCACTTGGCTACGGTAAATTACCTGTAGCTGGGTATCAAGGAAATTGGAAATGGTGTATGTATGTTTGTGTGAGAGAGAATTCTAGCAAAGTAAATAGGCAAATATTTATGGAGATCATAGTGATTTTTTTTATGAGCAGGTAAAAATATTTTTAGCTGTCAAATAATTATTGGTTATTTAGTAGATGTATTGAGCGAACCATGTTTGGTATTTAATCATTGTAAACCATTTATACATACTTCTTGTGCTGGAAAGTTACAAATTGTTCTTTTGTTATTTATAAGCACACCAATTAGACTAATTTCTTTTCCTCAATTTTTTCATTACCTGCTGGTAGTTTGTGAAGTAGAAATAAATCTACTTCAACACGAGGCAATATATTGATTCTTGGTATTCTCAGGAAGTTGGTAATAGCAGAACATAGTCAGAGTCAGAGGTACAAACTACATGAAGCAACCAAAAAATGTACGAGCATTGATTTTGTTATATTTTGCATTTTTGTTCAGTTCTTTAAAGACTGTCTGGAAGGTTTCATCATTATCTCAAAGTAGAACCTGTCAAAGTCAATTTATCCTCGGGCAAAAAATATAGAATATTTAACACAGTTTGTTTTCAATAGTAGGTATGAACTGTATTTGCGATAATTATTTGCATTTAAATGGTTATTCCTTTTAGATGTTCCAGAGCGATCAAAAAATTTGGAATTGTCTGTTGTGCAAAACAGGACTGTAAGATTAACATGGGAGCCTGGTTATAGCCACAATACTCCCACAACAGGTAGGCAAAGCTTTGCATTTTACGTTCATGTTTTTCTTGTTTTTTTAAAGTGATACACAAAGTAGGATAATGGTATATATTTGAAAGCTTTGGATTTGAACCTGATACACAGTAAATGGGTATGAATTATTTCACTTTGGATGTCTTTGGGATCACAGACAAGGGTAGAATAAACAGGGGTAAATGCATCACTCTATTTATATGTTCTCTGTTGTTTTTAAATTATTGTCTGTAACTGGGGAACTGTGCTGCTGCCTGTCTTGGCCAGGACTCTCTTGTAAAAGAGATTTTTAATCTCAATGAGACTTCTCCTGGTTAAATAAAGGTTAAAAATAAAAAATCACATAGGACTCTTTTGGTTGAACACTGGATTGTCAACTTAATTTAAAGTAGCAAAAGCAAACGCCTGAATGGTTAGCAGAAACAAGAGGAAAGAATCCTCCTTAGGGTCAGATTATTTGGTACAGGATTTTGCCTGAGGTATATCAGTAAAAATAAAGTGTTTATTAATGCTGTTGTGGGAAAAAAAGACACTTTGATGATTTGCAAGGAGTGTATGCAAAAAAAAAACATAATTAGTTTTATTTACCCCAAACTCAGTGGCCAGGATTTGTAAACATATTTTCTGCCACAAATATTAATTAAGCCAAGTATCGCATCACAGTCAGTTATTTAATCTTTATATGGAAAAATATTGTTCTGGTGTTTTAACATAATCCTTGAATTTTGCGGAACATATGCAAATAGATTAAAATAGAATGTGCATAACTTTGCAACTTAAGCTTTTATGCAGTGCAAAGCAAACCCAGTAGCTTCAAATATGGTCACAAATCTCAGTGTGAAATGGCAGTCCAGCAAATGTCAGCATGTGCTGCTTGTATCATTAATTGCTGTCTCATTCTAAAATCTTCACCTCTGGCTAAAGGCCTGACTGATAAAGGGTGGCACAATGGCACAGCGGTAGAACTGCTGCCTCACAGCACCAGAGACTCGGGTTTGATCCTGACTATGGGTGCTGTCTGTGAAGAGTTTGTATGTTTTCCCTGTGGCTTTTCGCTGGGTGCTCCAGTTTCCACCCACATTCCAAAGAAGTGCAGGCTTGTACGTTAATTGGCTTCTATAATTTGCCCCAAGTGCATTGAAGCATAGAACTAGTGTACAGGTGATTGATGGACTCGGTGGGCTGAAGGACCTGTTTCCACACTGTATCCCTGAACTAAACATATAATAATCATCATGATATTTAAATCCAATTAAGCCAACATTAATTTATATCTTATAATAATATGAAATAAATACCTAGTTAAACATATTGCAATGAAAGCTCATGAAACTGAAAGTTTAATCTTGCTGCCAAACGGGTCCTTTTCAGAATGGCAGGCAGTGACTAGTGGGGTACAGCAAAGCTCAGTGCTGGGACCCCAGCTATTTACAATATATATTAATGATTTGGACGAGGGAATTCAATGCAACATCTCCAAATTTGCAGATGACACCAAGCTGGGGTATAGTTAGGTGTGAGGAGGATGCTTGGAGGCTGCAGGGTGATTTGGATAGGCTGAGTGAATGGGCAGATGCATGGCAGATGCAGTATAATGTGGATAAATGTGAGGTTATCCACTTTGGTGGCAAAAACATGAGGGTAGACTATTTTCTGAATGGTGGCAGATTAGGAAAAGGGGAGATGCAACGAGACCTGGGTGTCATGGTACACCAGTCATTGAAAGTAGGTATGCAGGTGCAGCAGGCAGTGAAGAAAGCAAATGGTATGTTAGCATTCATAGCGAAAGGATTTGAGTATAGGAGCAGGGAAGTTCTACTGCAGTTGTACAGGGTTTTGGTGAGGCCACACCTGGAGTATTGCGTACAGTTTTGGTCTCCAAATCTGAGGAAAGACATTCTTGCCATAGAAGATTCACCAGACTGATTCCTGGGATGTCAGGACTTTCATATGAGGAAAGACTGGATAGACTCGGTTTGTACTCGCTGGAATTTAGAAGATTGAGGCGGGATCTTATAGAGACTTACAAAATTCTTAAGGGGTTGGACAGGCTAGATGCAGGAAGATTGTCCCCGATGTTGGGGAACTCCAGAACAAAGGGTTACAGTTGAAGGATAAGGGGGGATTCCTTTAGGACCGAGATGAGGAAAACATTCTTTACACAGAGAGTGGTGAGTCTCTGGAATTCTCTGCCACAGAAGGTAGTTGAGGCCAGTTCATTAGCTATATTTAAGAGGGCGTTAGATGTGGCACTTGTGGCTAAAGTGGGTATGGAGAGAAGGCAGGTATGAGATACTGAGTTGGATGATCAACCATGATCACATTGAATGGCAGTGCAGGCTTGAAGGGCCAAATGGCCTACTCCTGCACCTATTTTTCTATGTTTTTCTGTTTCTATATCCAGGGTGAGCACTTCCAACTTGCTGAGTGTTTATAGAAGTATCGTTTTATTTTGGGTTTTCAGAATCTGCAGCATTTTATTTTTTCTGTTGTTGAATTGTGCATGATACTTTATCAGTTTGTAACATATTAAGCTTATTTAATTTTTATAGAGTTTATTGTGGAAGAAAGTACATTTGAACCTGGAAGATGGCATGAAAAGTCCCGAGTTAATGGGAATCAAACGTCAGTCGTCTTGCAACTCTCCCCTTATGTGACCTATCAGTTCCACGTGTCTGCTGTCAATAGAGTGGGCAAAAGTCGCCCTAGTGTGCCGACAGAAAAACACACCACACAATCTGCAGGTATGTGAATACACACAAGTTTATTTCACTACCTTTAAAATAAAACTTTAATCACACAATGTAAATAACAGAAGTAAAAATTAATAGCGACCATATAAATATGAAAACATGTTTTCTCTAAACTAACATGTTGGAACATTTTCAGTTTAGGATTATATCTTTGAGAAACATATTGTATTTCCCATGTATCGTAGTTTATGAGGATGTTTCCTATGTTTCCTAATACATACACCTTGCATGAAAACACCAAATGCGTTAATTAGATTTCTTTGATTTATATTCTTTAAGATAGGATACATATCCTTGTGAGATACTATCAATACAGTAAGAGCGATACAAGATAGAAACAAGGAACTGCAGATGTTGGTCTACACAAAAATACACAAAGTGCTGGAGTAACTCAGCAGATCAGGCAGCATCTCTAGAGAACATGGATGGGTGACGTTTCGGGTAGGGATGGCCGACCTGAAACGTCACCATACATGTTCTCCAGAGATACTGCCTGACCTCCAGCACTTACTCCAGCACTTTGTGTCTTTTTTTGTAAACAAACATTTGCAGCACTCTCATTCTGTCTCTAGTTATTGTCTTCTTCTTGACATCTTTGTTGATCCATGTGTCCCTTTATTTATTTACCTTTCTCCACCCCCAAATGCTGTTTAGGCTTTGATAAATAACTATTTATAACGGTTGATATTTATTTTATCTCAATGATGATTTCAAAAAATGGAATACTTCACAATATGTAAACTAATAAAACTTTTGCAACATTTAATTATTTAACCGACTAACATAAAACAAAATATTGTTTCATGTTGGAAAAGCTATTCAAAAATAAGACAATGATACCTAGCTTGGGAAAATTAAAAAAATAGTTTTCCAATGGCGAAATTCATTATGTTGGAATAGACTAAATCCGTGACAACCTATTATCTGAAAATGACAACTGTTTCAGCTAACAGTTCCTTTTCTCAGAAAAAATGGAAATGTTTTCATTTTTACAATAATTTTATAATAACAATAAATTAAATAAAGTTAAATTTTCTGAGATGGTTGAGATGATTGTAAACGTGAGAACGTTGTACAGAGCAATCTAATCATTTGTCTTATTCATTTATCAGCGGGTTTCAGTTTCCATTTCTTTTGCTTCAAGAAATGGTAGAGTTCATCCAAATTTAAGTGAGAATCATTGGTTGTTGTCAGAATATTGAAAAATATTTACTTAAATAATGTGTGAGACATTCCATGGAAGTTTTCATAATGTTGACGATTTGAACATTATGTGGCCAGAAAATAGATTAGTGATAATTGACAAGCAAGGAAGTCCAAGATTAATTCTCAATTGAAAAATGGTTATTGAAATACCTTTGGCAACAATTGATCATTAACTTATGACGCTTTGCTAATCTTGTTGTAGTTGATCCACACACTGTGTGGCTAGACTTCAAAATGTCTCATACATTATCTTGAAGAATACGGAATCAACTAAAGTTCAGATATATATATATAAAACAAATACTGAGGTTCCCTGCTTAACATAAGGCATTGGGACGATCACCATGCTCTGCATGCAGAAGGAAGATATTATTTATATTACCATATTAAGTTCTGTCCAGGATGAGACCAGTTCTGTTGCAGGGTTCTGACCTGAAACATTGACCTTCCTTTGCCTTCACAGATGCTGCTTGACCCACTGAGTTCCTCCAGCAGTTTGATTTTTGCAATAAATTCTAGCATCTGTAGTTTTTTGCTTCTCTGATTATATCACTTGTTGGTCAGCATTGCAGCACCTAGGATGACTTTGAAAATTAAACTGTTCAAGTCATACTATACTTTTATTTATTTTTCCATCCAACTTGGATTTTTCAACAACTTTTAATAGCTTTGCCAGTAGATTTGATTTGCAAATCTCAGTACCTGTAAAGTGGTTTGCTAATAGCCGTGGTCCCGACGAATGTCTTGAGAAAATTACACTTTATTTTGAAAGCTTTAAAAATGCCTTGCTTTTTGCTAATGCCTGGTCATCGATTTGCATTGTTTGGTCAAACATAGCAGAATAAATCAGATGATGATCCTGGTCTGAACACATATCATTTATTACAATAATTTATTATAAACCTGCAGCCTATCTTTCCATATTGAAAATTATTTTAAATATTAATTAGTCTATAACCAGATGCATTATTTCTTAGAAAAACAGACACATGAATGAGGTATTAGAAACATAGAAACATAGAAAATAGATGCAGGAGGAGGCCATTCGGTCCTTCGAGCCAGCACCGTCATTCATTGTGATCATAGCTGATCGTCTGCTATCAATAACCCGTGCCTGCTTTCTCCCCATATCCCTTCACTCAACTAGCCCCTAGAGCTCTATCCAACTCTCTCTTAAATCCATCCAGCGATTTGGCCTCCAGTGCCCTCTGTGGCAGGGAATTCCAAAAATTCACAACTCTCCGGGTGAAAAAGCTTTTTCTCACCCAGTTCATCCCAATGGACGCAGATGCCCTATTTCTGATCATTGTGGCATCTTCTACTGCAAAGTTCCTCAATTCATTATTTAAATTGCAAAGTTATTTATCTTCCCACCTTTAATAATGTCTTATTTGGTTTGTTTGTGTGTGTGTATGTGTGTTAGACACAAAATGCTGGTGTAACTCAGTGGGACAGGCAGCATGTCTAGATAGAAGACCCTTCTTCAGAGACCCTTCTTCAGAGCCGAAACATCATCCATTCCTTCAATCCGGATATGCTACCTGCCCAGCTGAGTCACTCCAGCATTCTTTGCCTAACTTCGATGTAAACCAGCATCTGCAGCTCAATCCTACACATTATGTACATGTTCGTGGGAGAGAAACTTATCATTTGATAACAGAATTTCCGCTTACCCAACAAGTTAATTAGCTAACTTCCTAAATAAGTAACGGTCTAAAATTTAAAGTGCTATTAGCTACTCCACTCTGATTTACAGAGGGCATTCATGAAAGTAATCTTCATGTCATCCAACAAAGACTAAGTATTTTCCCTGAAAATGTCTATCTGAATGACAGGACCAACAAGAATCAGAGAATTCTTGCAATTATATACGATATATTGGAATATATCTCATGCAAACATATCTCATATTTGACAGGTAGATTGCGTAAATACATTAAAGCAAAATGCTTTGTTTGTATTGGATAGGTAAGTGAACAGTGCTTTAAAAATAGTGTAGTGTTGTTTATAAATTGAGCTCACCTTCACAATCTGTAGGGCCAACAATAGTGTGTTATCCCAGCTACATTTCAAGACAACTGACGCTCAGAAAATGATTGTTCATTGCATGCAATGCACAGCAATGTCAGTAGTCAAACTATTCCTAGCCTTTATGCAGGCTATGAATTCTAGATTCACCAACTGTGCCTGGGTAATTGCATGTAATCCTTGACTGGAGATGTCTAACCACCGAGCAGACCATGAGAGATCTGTGATCAGTCAATAACTGCACCTTTTCATGGATTTCAGCCACAGTAATCAATCAAAACCACTGCCCAGATATTTGATGCTTTTCGGACATTTTTACCAAGCTGTATTAAGATGCTGCATTGAGCTGTGAGAAGAAACTATATGAACGAACTGAAACACTTCCAATTAGATAAATTGGTTACTGTTTCATGGTATTCCAACTCAGAGAACCGTCCTGGAACACACAGTTTGGTGGTTTTCAAATAAAAGGCATAACCAATTAGAGAATTAACATAATATCCATTCAACTACACAGGGGGAATCATAATTCAGATGAAATTAATTGTCTCTCAACTTCCCCATTCAAAACATGTCCCTGCACCTTGCAGGGTGCATGAATAAGAACCACCTCTCACCCCTTGTGTTCTGTAAGTACTAACGCAGAAATCGGGCAGAAATGAAAACAAGCTGAAAAACTTAATCAAATTATTTCACTCTTACCCAGCTAAATTATTTTCATGCTGGTCGAAGACTTTTCATGTCTTGTTTATCACACCTGAGATAAGCTTCTGTTTCACTGATTCATATTTAAAGTTGGCTTTATGATTTTCTTCTTGCACTTATGACAAAGTTTTGAATGACTGATGTCTGGGTTCCAAAACCTCTCATTAGTTTACATCTATGACTTTGGTCGCACCTGATATTTCATAACAGATTACCTTGCAATTAAATTTAATTGCCTTTTTCTCCCAATTAATTAAGTATAACTTGCCATCATGCTGCATATCTAAATATAATCCTCTGTTTTAACCTCCGAACATATTGTTACCAATTAATTTAATTTGGCATGATTTTCAATCAGCTCCACCCAACTGCAGAACTTTATCAAATTTAATCATCTATCGGATTGTCAAAAAAGGAGTAACCATATAATGGAATTTGATTTTTTTTTTTCTGTCACAGTGCAACTGAATGCTGCTGTGCTCTGCATTCACTTGTCACATCTCAGCAGTCAAAGAATGCACTGTGACCTCAACTCTCTTTTTCCCCACCTCTCTGTCAATTACCAACAAGGATTTTGTGTGCTTTCCTTATGGAATGCCTTTTAGAAGATCATGCAAGTAAGACGTACAGACTCCCTCATTCAGGCTTGAGGACACTTTGGAAAATTGGTCAGATATGACATACTCTTCAAATACTGGCTCATAATTTGCTCATTTTTGTCACGTTCCCAGTCTCTATTTCTAATGATGGATCTCAGTAACTTTAAATAAATGACAGTGATCTGTATGATCTAGTATTTCTGGTTTTCTCTCTTTCCCCTCATCCTCCCACCCCACTCTCCCCCACGCCTCTCCCCCACGCCTCTCCCCCACGCTCGCCTTCCTCTCACCCCCTCTCTTTGCCCCTGTTAAAAACAAGCCGGAGGTAAGTACTTACCATTCTGGTAGAGTTTCGTGGAGACTCTGTGTTGTGTTTTAAGGGAAAAACAGCACCATGGAGTCCAGGAAATCGCGGAGAGCAGCAGCTAAAATCGCTGCTGTGGAAAACAGCCAGCAGCGTGCCGACTCTCCAGAGGTGCAGGCGTTGCCAGCAGCTCCCGACTTCTCGGTGCAACAGACCGCAGGTACGCCACGGTCCGGTGGCAAAACCACCCGGAAGTCGGACAGGTCCGTTGACTCGGCTGGGTCGGGACCTGAGGACACCCCGTTCGCGGATAGCGACGGCGGTCGTCTTACTCGCTTGGAGCGAATGGTGGAGCAATTGGTCCAGCATGACCTGCTTTTGCAGGGGCAGAGTCACAGTGAATCTCTTCGCAGACCCAAATGTCTCACCCTCTTCGCAGGGGAGCATTGGGGGTCAGAGCTGGGCTGACCCTGAGGAAGGGGACATGGCTGAAGACTCATCTGTGTCAGGGGTACCGCAAGAAGAATTACTGGGTATGGTCAACAAATTCGCTATGCCTACCCAAAAAGGGCTGCAATTGCATCCTAAGCTGGCAGCCTGTATAAATTACATGACAACAAACCAGCTGCAGGAACAGGCAATAAACAATATGGCAGATAAACATGTTGCACCAGAGAACTGTATTTCTCTAAATGTGCCTGCTGTCAACAACCCCATTTGGGGCAACATGAGCCCGACCATAAGGAGCCAGGAGGTGAAACTCCAAAGAAGCCTCAAGCTACTGGCAGCTGGGATTACGGCAGTAGCCAGAACAGTTGATGGGGTTGAAATGCCTGAAGAGCTGCAAGATGCTCTAGCACTCCATTTCAATACACTATTTGAAATTAATAGCTACAGGAAGAGCATTATAAAGCCTGCACTCAGTCTCAAATTTGCGGGATTATGCAGGCCCAGCAGTGCACAGCCGCCAACATTGCTGTTTGGAGACAAACTCCCAAACGGAGGCCAAGGCTATCGGCATGATTAAGGTACCGAACACCTCCAAAACCCCATATCAGTGGCGGCAGCACCCCTACACATCCACCAGGCACCGTTACAACGAGAGACCATCTGGTGGTGAAAGCTCGAAGGCCGGCCCACCTGCACAACGGTCTTTTTTAGACCATGGCCCAGTCCTTCCTTCTTGGAAAATGTGCCATTCCCACACCACAGCAACACAACAGAACACAAAGCAAGGACAGAGAAAACCAACACAGAACCGCCGGTAACCTTGGAGGTAGGTGGGTCTGGTTGCCTCGAAAACATTGCATATCTAGACTCATCACGGGTTGGGGGACGGTTGCACTTGTTTCGTCATGTGTGGAGCACTTTTACCTCTGATCCTTACATACTCGGAAGTATTCAGGGATAGAAAATTGATTTTGTATACAAACTCCCCATCCTAGTTCAGCATACACCTAGCCGGAAGTTTATACTTTCACAAAAAGAGAGAACAGAAGGCCATGCTGAACTTTTACGATTAAAGACAAAAGGGGTAATTGAGAAGACAAACAGAGAATCTCAAGAGTTCCTTTCGAAAATTTTTACCAAAAACAAAAAAGACGGTGGATGCTGCATCATTATAGATTTCACCGAACTCAATACTTCCGTTCAGTATGTCCATTTCAAAATGGACACGTTTGTCACAGTCAAACAGCTAATCTCTGACAGGTACTACATGGCTTGCATCGATCTAAAGGATGCATACTATTCAGTACCAATACACAAGGATCATCGTAAATATCTGAAGTTTCCTAGCATGGCAGTGTATGAGCATGGACTCATCCCAGGGCATGAAATCACAGAGCTTTGAAATCTTCGCGTAGTCACTCACGTGATTCCGAAGTAAAATAGTAAGATTAACCATATAACCGTACAACAATTACAGCACGGAAACAGGCCATCTCGGCCCTTTTAGTCCGTGCCGAACAACTTTTTTCCCTTAGTCCCACCTGCCTGCACTCATACCATAACCCTCCATGCCTTTCTCATCCATATGCCTATCCAATTTATTTTTAAATGATACCAACGAACCTGCCGCCACCACTTCCACTGGAAGCTCATTCCACACCGCTACCACTCTCTGAGTAAAGAAGTTCCCCCTCATGTTACCCCTAAACCTCTGTCCCTTAATTCTAAAGTCATGTCCTAGTAAACATTCTAGTAAATCTCCTCTGTACACTCTCTATTTTGTTGACATCCTTCCTATAATTGGGCGACCAAAATTGTACACCATACTCCAGATTTGGTCTCACCAATGCCTTGTACAATTTTAACATTACATCCCAGCTTCTATTCTCAATGCTCTGATTTATAAAGGCTAGCATACCAAAAGCTTTCTTTACCACCCTATCTATATGAGGAACTTCAAGGAACTATGCATGGTTATTCCCAGATCCCTCTGTTCAACTGTATTCTTCAATTCCCTACCATTTACCATGTACGTCCTCTTTTGATTTGTCCTGCCAAGGTGCAGCACCTCACATTTATCAGCATTAAACTCCATCTGCCATCTTTCAGCCCATTTTTCCAACTGGCCTAAATCACTCTGTAGACTTTGGAAATCTTCTTCATTATCCACAACACCCCCTATCTTTGTATCATCTGCATACTTACTAATCCAATTTACCACCCCTTCATCCAGATCATTGATGTACATGACAAACAACAAAGGACCCAACACAGATCCCTGAGGCATCCCACTAGTCACCTGCCTCCAACCCGACATCCACCATTACCCTCTGGCTTCTCCCATTTAGCCACTGTTGAATCCATCTTGCTATTCCTGCATTTATACCCAACAGTTGAACCTTCTTAACCAACCTTCCATGAGGAACCTTGTCAAAGGCCTTACTAAAGTCCATATAGACAACATCCACTGCTTTACCCTCGTCAATTTCCCTAGTAACCTCTTCAAATAATTCAAGAAGATTAGTCAAACATGACCTTCCAGGCAGAAATCCATGTTGACTGTTCCTAATTAGAACCTGTTTATCCAGATGCTTATATATATTATCTCTAAGTTTCTTTTCCATTAATTTGCCCACCACTGAAGTCAATAAACCGGTCTATAATTGCTAGGTTTACTCTTAGAACCCTTTTTAAACAATGGAACAACATGCGCAGTATGCCAATCCTCGGGGACTATTCCCGTTTCTAATGACATTTGAAATATTTCTGTCATAGCCCCAGCTATTTCTACACTAACTTCCCTCAATGTCCTAGGGAATATCCTGTTAGGACCTGGAGACTTATCCACTTTTATATTTTTCGAAAGTGTCAGTACTTCTTTTACTTTGAAACTCCTAGTATCCATAGCTACTCTACTAGTTTCCCTTACCTCACATAATTCAATATGCTTCTCCTTGGTGAATACCAAAGAAAAGAAATTGTTCAATATCTCCCCCATCTCTTTTGGCTCTGCAGATAGCTGTCCACTCGGTCTCTCCAATGGACCAATTTTATCCTTTGTTATCCTTTTGCTATTAATATAGCTGTAGAAACCCTTTGGATTTACTTTTACTTTGACCTTACTTGCCAAAGCAACCTCATATCTTCTTTTAGCTTTTCTAATTTCTTTCTTAAGATTCTTTTTACATTCCTTATATTCCTCAAGCACCTCATTTACTTCATGCTGCCTATAATTATTGTAGATCTCCCTCTTTTTCCGAACAAGATGTCCAATTTCCCTTGAAAACCAGGGCTCTTTCCAATTTTTACTGGTTCCTTTCAACCGAACAGGAACATAAAGATTCTGTACTCTTAAAATTTCCCCTTTAAATATCCTCCATTTCTCTTCTACATCTTTCCCATAAAACAAAATGTCCCAGTTCACTCCTTTTAAATCATCTTGCATCTCGTTCAAGTTAGCCTTTCTCCAATCAAAAATCTCAACCCTAGGCCCAGTTCTGTCATTCTCCATAATTATATTGAAACTAATGGTATTGTGATCACTGGACCCGAAGATTAAGTGAGAACTTAGCAGTTTGAAGTTTGATCTTTATTTTATGAGGAGTTACGATGAAGAATTACGTGCCCTCTGCTCCCAAACCCTCTATATAAAGGTCAACTGGCATGTAAAGTTCTCTTATCTAACTATGTTAGTCAACTTTGGTATCTGTGATTTCACACCATTGCTTTGAAGAATGTCGCGCATGTGTGCTGATGGGGTCTTCACGTAATCCCTCATCGTAACTCGTCATAAAATAAAGCTCAAACGTCAAACTGGTAAGTTCTCATTTAATCTTACTATTTAGAGTCAAAGAGTGATACAGTGTGGAAACAGGCCCTTCAGCCCAACTTGCCCACACCAGCTACACTACTCCCACGTGGCTGTGTTTGGTCCACATCCCCCCAAGCTTGTTCTAGCCATGTACCTGTCTAACTGCTTCTTAAACGTTGGGATAGTCCCAGCCTCAACTACCTCCTCTGGTAGCTTGTTCCATGCACCCACCAACCTTTGTGTGGAAAAATTTACCCCTCCGATTCCTATTAAATCTTTTCACCTTCATCTTAAACCCAAGTCCTCTGGTCCTCGATTCACCTACTAGGGCAAGAAATTCTGTGCATCTACCCAATCTATTCCTCTCATGATTTTATACACCTCTATAAGATCACCACTCATCCTCCACGCTCCAGGGAACAGAGTCCCAACCTACTCAACCTCTCCCTTTCGCTCAAACACTCTGGTCCTGGCAACATAATTGTAGATCTTTTCTGTACCCTTTCCAGGTTGACAACATCTTTCCTATAACATAATGCCCAGAACTGAACACAATACTCTAAATGCTGTTTGACTAAGTCTTATACTAGTGCAACATGACCTTTCAACATATATACTCAATACTGATGAAGGCCAATGTACCAAAAGCCTTTTTACCACCTTATCTACCCGCTACTCGACCTTCAAGGAACTTCAAGGAATTTGAACTTTGTTTTGTTGTTTAGTAAGGGTTCTACTTCTTGAACAGCAGCTGCCAAAGCCACAACCTTCTCCACATAGAAAAAGGAGTTCAACTGCAAATTCACCTCTGAATTTTGCAATGTTCTGACTTGGGAATCTGTCGATGTTCCTCCATTGATATTGGGTCATACCTACAACATTTAAAGTCATAGCGTCAAACAAAATGGAAAGAAGCCCTTCGGCCCAACTTGTCAATACCAACTAGATACCAACCATTTCTTTCCATTGTTTACAATCTTCACACTCAAATGATCGTGGTTCTTGAATATGAGACAAAACCAAATCAACATTCTCAACTATGCATACAGCCAAGCAAGACATAACTATTTATGTGTAGGAAGATAGTGCAGATGCTGGTTTATACTGAAGATAGACACAAAGTGCTGGAGTAACTCACCTGGTCAAGGACAGCTCCCATCCTGCATTTGGCCTGTTCAACCTGCTACCCGCAGGTTGCAGGTAGCAGGTAAATAGACTCAAGAACAGTTTATTTCCAAAATCCATTATCTCCCTGAACTCACACATGCACTGACTTCACAGCCTAACCCCCGGACTTCCATCTATCCACCTACTGTAATTTGTACTGTAACTGTAATTTCCAATATGTGCAATAACCCATACTGGACATAGGAATCCTATTTATCCATTCTATTTATCCATTGTCTTTTTATAGATATGTATATAGCGCCGCAGAAATTGTGCACTTTATTCCCCCCCCCCCTTTTGTTTTGTTTTGCACTGAGTAGGAGCAGCTTTTAATCTCATTGTACATGTGTATAGTGACAATGAAAGGCATTCGGATTCTCTTCAGGCAGCATCTCTGGAGAAAAGAAATAGGTGACATTTTGTGTTGAGACCCTTCTTCAGACTGAGAGTCAGAGAAGAGTGAAATTAGAGGTATGAACAAATTAATTAAAGGTATGAGAATAACAAATCAAAGCCAGCAATGATGATCAAGGAAATGTGGAGCCCACAATGGTCCATTGTTGGCTGTGGAAAAGGTGGCAACGAGTGGATACAAACAGTGAAACTAAGCAGGACAACAGTGAAACTAGTAGGACAATGAGGATGTGCAAGAGAGAGAGAGAGAGAGAGAGAGAGAACAAAAATTACTTGAAATTAGAGAAATCAATATTCATACCGCTGGGTTGTAAGCTGCCCAATCAAAATATTGTCTCTATCTTTGGTGTAAACCAGCATCTGCAGTTCCTTATCACACCTACCCTTTTTCTTACCCAGAGTATCTGTCTTTCAAACGCCTTTTTCTGTCTTTCTGCTATCTAATTAATACTGTGTGGAGGCTCCACTGTGACTGATGAGTGGCTGCTGACTTGGTGGTGGAGGCTACAGTTAAGCTTGGAGGGCAACTCTCTGGCCTGGCCTGGTCTGGCCACAGGATGCATTATTATGCCCTGTGCTTTCTGCAGCGGTCTGGGTTGACTAACTGTCTGACAGGCAACTGCAAAGCTAGTCTGACAGCGGTGGATTTACAAAACGCTGTTTTCATGAGAGACCCTGCCAGATACGTGCCACATAAACCAATTGGCATTCTCTTGAGGTAATATCAGTAGTCCTAATGGAATTAAAACATGAAATGCTGGAAACACTTTTTGATTTCAGATTTCCAACATCTGTAGTTTCTTTGTATTTCAATCATATTGGATTGGTGAATTGCAATGTACCTTGGTGAAATCTCTCATATGGCTGAATAGCTACCACTGTGAGGAAACTGTGGATGTAAATCTTGGGTAAGGGTATGAAGATGTGGTAGGGAATTGAGTAACATTGATGAGGTGTGCAGAATTAATTAGTTGCATTTGGGGACTTCACTCCTTCCATTAACCACTTGTTGGTTTATCTCACTCTCATGACTACGTACCTGGATGGTGTTCTGGTCCGACATGAAAATAAGTCCTCCCTCTTTCTCTGCCATTGAATGAACAACTTGAGAACAGTGGCAGAAAATTGGGCGTCCCGGTCCTGCTATCATCCATGGCTGAAGCAAATTCTTACAGCCCATAGAACACTTCCAACCATACTCTCTCCCCATCTCCACTTCTCCCCCCCACTATCCGACACAGAACCATAAAAAATCCCGGCTTTGAATATTGTCAGGATGGACACAAAATGCTGGAGCAACTCAACAGGTCAGGCGGTATCGCTGGAGAAAAGGAAGAGGTGACGTTTCGGGGTCCAGACCCTTTTTCATACTGGGAGTCAGGGGAGAGGGAAACTAGAGGTTTGAAAAGGTACAACGAACGCATTCATGAAAGATATGAAAAGAACCAATCAAAACCAGCAATGGTTCTTTGATCAGAAATAGTCCCTTGTCTTTTTTAATTACCATGAAACAGCTGGACCCAGAATGAATCACTCAGCCACCTTGAAAGGTAGCTCATGCACTTCCATGAAGCAATACTGTGAGATGTGGAATGTCAACATTTATGTGCCATGTTACTCCAGCAATGGGAGCACATAATGCAGGTTGGTGCAGTCAGTTGAGAAATTAAACTTGCATCCCATCTAACAGGCAAAGAGAGAAAATCCCATGGTATTACGTCTTCTCTTTAAGGGCAATCCTTCACAATTGAGGATGAGGCCAATGTGAGAACTGCAGACACTTCTGAATATGGGACAGGGATGAGCGGATGGATAGTTTGTGATATGGCGTTCTTCTTCTCATGCACTGATTCTGTACACTCCCGATCCAAGGAATTGGTGTTCCCAATGACATTCCAGATGCTCATTCTCCACTTTGAGCATTCGCATTCTAGAGATTTCCAGGAGTCCTTGTGAACGTTACTTTTTTTAAGAGCACATCCTTGAAATTTTTCCTCCGTTCCGTAATATATCTCAGAACACAATGTTGCTTTCAGGAGTCAGCTTGCAGGCAAATGATGTAGCCTTTCTGCAGACTGAGAGTGGGAATCTCAGGGAGAAGGAAACGAGTTATAAAATACCTGCTTTGTTCTGAACCCTTTCATACCCTGATTCCAATGGACAAACTTTCTTTTATCGACTCTAAGCCAATCAGGGTGATAAATCTGTGGAGTTCATTGCCACAGAAGGCTGTGGATGCCATCAATGGATATTTTAAAGGCAGGGATAGATACATTCTTGATTAGTACGGGTGTCAGGGGTTATGGGGAGTAGACTTGATGGGCCGAATGGACTAATTCTGTTCCCATCACTTATGAACATGAACATTATCAGATAAAGATGAGCTTGTGATCACCCAACAAGATGTGATCACCTTGTGCCTTGTAGCCATTGTCGCCATCAGGGTTGAGGGGCCCTGCACTGGGAGGATGGAATGCCCTATTTGGGCATATCTAGACTATGTACCAAAAGCAGACAGGCTATCTCTACCCTTGCATTCCATCCAGGAGCTCTGGTAATCTTTACTACTCTCCCTTATATCATTCACTGTCAGGGGACTAAGCCTGACCATTCTCATATCTCTGGCTTGTACTGATAAGAGTCAGGTTATCCCTGGATCACCCTCAAGGCTCAGAAGAAGGTCGCAATGTTCTCCCTATCTGCAATCTATCATTCTTTTCCACTGTCGGTTAGATCGTCAAGATTTAACTTCATAAGCTACAGACTAAGCATGCATCTTTGCTGTTGTAGAAAGAGGGAAAGAAAGATTCCGTTGTTAAAAAGTGAATAAAACAAATTTAAAGGCAAAATAAGAAACCATAATTATTTAATTTGTGAAAAATAATTTACTGCATGTAATGATGCCACTGACCTTTGATAGTTCAATTGGCTCGACATTTATAGTTAACATGTTGTTGAAAGGATACTTACACTCTTAATCACCAATTTTGAGTAGTTATGGGGCTGCCCCACTGTAAGAGCTAATTCAAGAATTCAAGAGTTCTCCCGAGTTTCCCCTGATTCAAACTCGTAGGTACTCGGGGCTCTCGTGGACATTTTTGAACATGTTGCAAAATCTTCTCGAGTCTTCACGAGCTTACCGCATTTCCCGAGTACCTGCCGTTAGCGTTACGAGCCGTTAAGAGACGTCCCGAGCACTGACGTAGCCACTACGTACATTCTACGTGCTTATCATGAGTTTGATTTTTTTTTAAACTCGGGAGAGCTTTTGAATTACCTCGTACAGTGGGACAGGCCCTTAAGTCTAATCAGCGATTGATGTAGAACTCTTGCAAATTCTGGATATTAACACAGAAGTTGTGGATGAGAAACCTTTTTTGCCAATCTAATCGTAGAGCAACGTTACCTGGCAATTTACATCTGGAAGATTGATAACTCATGATGTATTTGCTACTCCCTGTATGTGCTATTGCGTCAGTAACAACTTACATCGTTAATTCACCATTATTTGTCCACCAGGATTCATTATTGCAATTATCAATCTATCATGTAAGAATAGATATTTATGATATCAATACTACCTGTATTTATTCAATTCAGTGTTTTTGAGATAAAATCAACAGTTTAAAAAAAATATATATATTTATGATAATTATATTGTTAAATGTCTTGAATGTATCCACAGTTTAAATAAATCTGTAAGTAATAGTTATTTTTTCTTTTTTTTAACAATTGAATGTCTTCATTTCATTGATTGTATTTTATTCAGTTCCTGAGAAGAATCCAAAAAATGTCAAAGGAGAAGGAACAAATATCAACAATATGAAAATTTCATGGGAGGTAAGAAAATGTACTAGTTTGAATGTCAGTATGGAATTTATTACTGGTGCTGAAAACCTTCAATACCATCTTCAAATATAATTATTAGAATATCAAAATTATTGGAGTTGCTTTATCATCTCTGTTCAATGTTGTGAAAAATGTCACATCTTCCAACTGAATCACTGCAAAAACACTAAAGAAAATCAGCAGACATTTATATAAGTATTGGCAAGATGCATTGCAGCAGAATAATAACATTTGGATTTGCATTTGGAGTGTTAATCTTTATCCAAGAATACAAATGTGTTTCTTTAAGCTAGATTGTGGACCAAGTGTTTCCCATTATAATTTATATTCATGGAATAAGTAACAGTAGAAAATGAAGCGTATTGTGAATTAAATGTGGTGATCTGTGTAGTCATTTCTCAGTTCAACACTTAGTTTGAATTCAGCTCTGCAGTGAAACTGGAGTTTTGTGGTATATACTTGCGAGGTTATTTGCATAACAGAGGCAAAGAATCGAGTGTTTAATTGTGGGTACACAAAAGGCTGGAGAAACTCAGCGGGTGCAGCAGCATCTAAGGAACGAAGGAGATAGGCGACGTTTCGGGTCGAGACCCTTCTTCAGACGTTTAATTGTCGTATGTACTAACAATAGAACAATGAAATCTTTACTTGCAGCAGCTTAATAGGCTTGTACACGCAATACACACAGATATTAGAGAAGATATTTGTTAAAAATTTAATAAATTAATAACCTTGATATGAGTACAAAAAACCAAAGTCCTTTGTGTAAGTTATGATAGTTCATAGTTCATCGGTTGGTCTGCTATTTATACTTTACTTTAGAATTTAGAGATATAGCGTGGAGACCGGCCCTTCGGCCCACAAATGCACGCCAACCAGTGATCACCCGTACACTACATCAAGCACACACTTGGGACAATTTACAATTTTACCAAAACCAATTAACCTAGAAACCTGTATGCTTTTGCGTTGTGGGAGGATGCCGGCGTATCCGCAGAAAACCCTTGCGTCACAGGGAGAACATACAAACTCCATACAGACGGCATCCGTAGTCAGGTTTCGCACTCTACCGATGTGCCACAGTGTTGTGTTCAAACGCCCGATGGTTGTTGGGAAGAAGCAATACTCCCAAAAACAGTTTTTGGGACCCTGTACCTTCTCCCTGATGTGTTAAAGAAGGAACTGCAGATGCTGGAAAATCGAGGGTACACAAAAGGCTGGAGAAACTCAGCGGGTGCAGCAGCATCTAAGGAGCGAAGGAGATAGGCAACTTTTCGGGCCGAAACCCTTCTTCAGATATAAGGAGTAAAATGAGAATGTGCTCATTGCAGTGAGGGACTTTAATGACACTGACGTGACACTTTATGGAGCAGCACTTTCTGTTGTTCCCTTCAATGATGGGTGAGTACACAGCATCTCTTGTTGTTCCATTCAATGATGGGATGGATCGCACAGCATCTCCCACGATAGTGGGAAGTTAGGTCCTGGTGTATAAAAGAAACGCTGACAGAAAATTAAAGGGAATAGAAAGGTACATTATACATTAAATGACTACAATCAAATCGTTACATACATTTTAAATGTTGTAATTTCTCTGCTTTTCTCATGAATCCTGCACTATGTGTTAAAATTGGATATTTGTAAGATCTTAATAAGTAATTTGTTTGAAGGGATATAATTTTCTAGAGATCATTGACAAAACAATTATTTATCGCTCATTCCTAAATGACCTTGACAAGGTGCTGGTGGGTCTTTTTTCAGCAGTCCATGGTAATGCTGGGAAGTCAACATGTGGATTTAGATGCACTAGCAATGAAGAAACATTTTTAAATGTATTTCCAAGTTGGGTTAGTGCAGGATTGAGGAGTGACATGGTGGTGGTCTTCCCCTGTGCCATCTGCCCTTGTCCTTCTTGGCAATAGAGATCACAGGTTTGGGAACTGCTTGCAGAGCAGCCGAGGTGAAAAAAGATGCACATTTTTTCCATTGTATTTACTGTAGCTACTTTGAGTTGGTGATCGTAGAGGAATGAATGATTCGGGTCATGGGATGGGAACCAATTAAGTTATTTTTCTTACTCTAAATGATCAGACCTGCCCAGGTCAAAACTCGTATAGTGCAGACGGAAGGAAATTCAGTGTTACCGTCGTTAACTTTTTTGCAGAATGCCTTGGGACCTGTCGTAACAATAATAAAAGTTGTTGTTACAAAATGTATTGTTAATTACAATTCCTGAATACCTGTGGTTGGGTAGGTTATGCCAAATTAGCAACTTCACATGATTTAATCTATGTCAATTAGGCTTTAGAGATGCAGTGCGTAAACAGGCCCATCGGCCCATCGAGTCCGCACCGACGAGCGATCACCCCATACACTAACACTATCCGATACACCAGGGACAATTTAACAATTTTACGAAAGCCAATTATCCTACACACCTATCCGTCTTTGGAATGTGGGTGGAAATCGGAGCACCTGGAGAAAACCCACGTGGTCACAGGGAGAATGTATAAACTCCATACCCACAGCACCCGTAGTCATGATCAAACCCGGATCCCCAACACTGTAAGGCAGCGATTCTACTGCTGAGCCACCCTAAATGGCAAGACGGAAAAAAAAGGTCACAATTACAAAATAGTGGGACACCGCAACTTGGAGATAAACTTCCACAGAGCATTGAAGCACACATCACTTTTGTCTCAGCATTATTAATGGTCCAAAGCCTTCTGGGGCAGAACATCTAATCTGTGTTGCATTTATATGACATTTTCTCCAAAATCTATATGCCCTACAGTGTGAGGAGCTGGAGAGGATTTTGCATGTCTGTAACCTTCATGTCAACAGTTTCAATCAATAAAGTATAAAGCCTGACAATAAATTGAGAAATGACTGAGAATCAGGGTGAATTGGAATGGGGAAATCAATGTCAAGTCAGATACAGGAAATAAAATTCACTCTCTGCAACACCGAGACTGCACTTGTTAACTTTCCAACCAGAGAGGTTGATTGGCAGTTACTACCAATTATCACATTGCTAACAGGTTTAATAACTGAACTAATTTTCCTGTGACTGGTTTTAATGGCAATTAATTTGCAAGTCGAACAAGTTCTTAAAAATAGGAACACCGGTGGGTTGCCACTTCAGGCATGTCATGCAGTCAAGGAGTATTGCATTGACATTAACTTGTCTTCAGTGGAACTTGACTGTGAAACCGGGATAAGAACAGAGCACCAACTGAAGGAACTGCAGTGATATGGAATCACTTGAACCACCGTGCCCCAGAAAAATATTTATATTTAAACTGTTCCAAAGTTCGGGAGCCGTATTTCTCAAATTTCTCATGATGTAGAAAGAGGCCATTTAGCCCATTGTCCATATCAGTCCCTTTCCTGGCCTACCTTCCTGTCACATGAACATCGTCTCTTTCCCTAAACCTTCCCTCACCCTTCCACACTAGGACAATTTGTAGTTGCTAATTGATTTACCACAGTGTCTCTGAGATGTGGGAGGAAAGCACAGCACCCGAGGAAAATCTACACAGGGGCTTGGAAGACATGCACACTCAGTTTCAGTTTAGTTTATTGTCATGTACCAAGGAGCAGTGAAAAGCTTTTCTTTGCAATTACTCCAATGGCTCAAATGGTTCTTTAATGGTTCTTTATTGTCTTGCATGCAGTCCACAGTGAAATTCAGTCCACAGTGAAATTATTTTTGCATAGTTTACACGTGCATAAATTCCCATATTATGGCACCATTTACACCAAGAAAAAGTTCAAAGTTCAAAATCTTGTCCACATGCTGGGTGCACTGGAACGCCCCCTATCCTGGTAAGCCCAGAAAAGCCCCATGCTGCTGCAGGGACTCCTCCGTTGCCCTCGACCAGCTCAGCCCACGAACTGACATCCCTCTCCTCGCCCAACCACCTTTGTGTCCTGGTGGGCACCTCCTGTAGCTGACTTTGAAGGCGCTGGAAGGAAAAAGCCCAGTCCCACAACCCACTCCGTGTGTCCAACTTCACCAGCGGCTCCTTCTCCTCAGCTCTTTGGGGACAGAGAGAGAGAGACAGACAGAGACACAGAGACAGATGGGAGAGAGACAGACACGGAGAGAGAGACAGACAAAGAGAGAGAGAAACAGACAGACAGAGAGAGAGAGAGAGTGAGAGAGAGAGAGGGAAAGGGACAGAGAGAGAGAGACAGAAAGAGAGGGACAAAGTGAGCAAAGTGAGCTGAAGCTTATTGGTAGCACTAACTATGCTGCTCCGTTATGGTTATGGTTTGGGCACTTCTGTTCTTTAACCATACATTTTAAATATGCTGATGTTTCTCTCTGCGTCACCCTTTCAGCCTGTGAGTTCCAGATCAGCACGAGTCTTTATTTTAGTTTAGGTTAGAGACACAGTGCAGAAATTGGCCCTTCGGCCCACCCAGTCCGCACCGACCAACGGCCTCCGCACATTAACACTACCCGACACACACTAGGGACAATTTTACATGTTACATTTATATCAAGCCAATTAACCTACAAACCTGTATTTGGAGTGTGGGTGGAAACCGAAGATCTCAGAGAAAACCCACGTAGGTCACGGGGAGAACGTATAAACTCTGTACAGACAAGTAGGCGGGATCGAACCCAGGTATCTGGTGCTGTAACTCTGAGTAGCTCTACCGCTACGTCATCATGCTGCCCCTTCAAAACAAATTCTCAGTTATTTTCTAATCATAGGTTAGATTCATACCACCTAGTTAGCTCCGTAAAAGAAAATGGTCCATTTGTTGCTCATACTGTAATTTTAAAGGCTTCCATTAAATCTCTCCTCACCCATTTAAAATATGAATAACACAACCCCTGCTAGCAGGCCTTTCATTGTAACTAACATTCTCCAGCTTTGGCAACATGCAAGTGATTCCTCCCTGGACTCTGGGATATATACTAATAAATAACTTTCACTCATAGCTGTTCTTTTGCCTGCTTCCGGGATTGAACTTGTTCACAGTTCCTGTGTCGTGGGGTTACTTAGACATTTCCGAGATTTCTTTAACACTTTAGAAGTTTTCGCCTTGAAATTCATTTGTGCACTGCATACTTTTTTCTACTCCCAGTTGACATGGTGGACAACTTTGGGCATGATTCACAGTCATGGCATTGATGTGTTACCTGTGACAGAATTATGCTACTTTGTGCAAAATAATACCACAGGGGTGAAGTCAATCTCTTTGCAAAGGTCATTTGTCACAAATGTTACCAACACGATGGCACAATGGTGGAGTTGCTGCCTTACAGCACCAGAGACCCAAATTTGATCCTGACTTCATGCGCTCTCTGTATGGAGTTTGTACGTTCTCCCTGTGACCTGCGTGGGGTTTCTCAGGGTGATTTGGTTTCCTCTCACACTCTAAACGTACAGGTTTGTAGGCAAATTTGATTGTTTAAACTGTAAATTGTCCCAAGTTTGTGTAGGATAGTGTTAATGTGCGGGGATAGCTGGTCAGCTCGGACTCGGTGGGCCAAAGGGCCTGTTTCCGCGCTGTCTCTTAACTAAACTCAACTACAGGAAAACACAGATGCACACAGCGGGCATCCATAGGAAACCAGACTCTAGTAGCAGGTGGCTATCACGTATGTGCCCAATTGAATGGGATCCTTAATTGTTTATAGATTTGTTTTGGTGGCAAAGTGGGGATAGGGAGCTCATTGTACTCGATTGATGTACTTTCGACCTGCCCAGAATCAAAGGAGTCATGCCACGGTGAGAATGTGGATGCTTCCACAGAAGACCAGCTTCCAGTACACCTTAGGGCAGTCAGAGAATGTCGAACAGCAAGATGTCTTGCATCGAGGACGTGTAACAAGATAAGAGCCTTGGTCAGGATGTAGTATCATGAAAGGATCTTTCTTTGAACAATGTTCCTGTCTCTCCACTTCAAAAGAATAATGCAACTGTAAGCTGTATTTTCCAGCGGCCATTAGGATCTGTCACATATTGGGAATGAACAAGTTTGATTCCTGGTCACATGCCATCCTAGTTTAGAAATATGTATCCCTTTCCCCGTGTTTCTGCTCCAACAATGTATTGGAGCTTTTCACTCAAAACCACTTCAGAACATGCATGGCAGGGAGTGAGAGGATAACTGCAAGCTACTAATAACGATGAGTGATATCAAAGTCTAATGGATGTGCCTACGTTATAACCTTGATTGGGAATAAAGGGAAATATGAATGAACAAAGTTACCATTTCTCTTTTGTTGGAACAAGACCTGATCCTTACTGGATGCAATATCAATGACTGTTAAAGTCACTGTTGAGCAAACGTTTTGGGCTCTGGATTATTTGAGAACTACAAATTACTTTGGAGTTCTCAAATAATCCATACAAATGTACAAAGTTACCGGTTGAAATCTTATTTGCAAAGGTCACCCATTTTGCCTGCCTGCAATGACAACATTGAGAATGAACGGGTATTCAGCTTTGTTGCTCTGCCTGGCTTCCCTCGTTTAGAGTTCTTGGATCATGACCAGTTACTACATCTCAAGGTTAAATGGCATTATAAATGCCCAAGCATTGGTAGGGAATGGGCAACAAAATCCACAAGCCAGAGAACTTTCTGTGGGCAAGATATTTTCAGGACTTCTTCCAAGGCTTGGTCACCATGGAGGAATCATAATTCATTAACATGGGAGGGAATGATTGGTGGTCATCAGTAGCTTTCCTTGACCATGCTTGACCTGTGATATAAGACTCAAGCCATGCCCTTCTTATGGATTGAAAGAGCAGAGGGAAGAATGCCAGTATACAAAGATGAGATTCATGCCTCCAGGTCTGCTGTACTGCTCGATATTATGACTGAATCTGTGCTTCATCCACTATGCCACACAATCTCCATATCCTTCAACTCCTCCAATCCCAAAAGTATTGGGATCTAACAATCATACACCTAACCAAGTATCCACAGCTCTCTGAAATAGGACATTTCAAAGATTTCCAACACGAAACTTAAAGAAACATCTGAGACTTTTTCACATGTTCTGGACTCTCCAACAGGACAAAACATCCCCTTGACAAATACTCATAATCCCTGTCAAAAACGTGTACATCTCAATGAGATCACCGTACATTGTTCGAAAATTCACTGATAGTAGACGGCCTCCAATAAATGCTTTGAGTGATGGACAGCATTCATTGGGAAGCTTATTTGGGCTGATGTTGTATCGAAGAAGAGAGTTATCAATGCTACTGGATCATACGGACGCAAGTAACAAAGAGAATCAAGAGCTTGCAAGATATATAATGGTGTGGAGCGGAATGAGCACTGGTCAGTTCAAAAAGGCAGATTGAGGATTCTAGTTTGTTAAAATATGGAGGAATATGTAATGCTGACTTTGTTCCTTCCCAGCTGAGACATTTGAGGAGCCACCCACATCACAATGATGTAATTGCTTTATTGTTTACTTTGCAAACCACTGAAGCCTTTGTTTTCAGATCCCCTCAAGCAACTGGAATTATTGAAGTCAGCTTTCAGTCAGTTCCTGTGGTACCTTTCCATCAGTTCCCAAGGTACCTTTTAGTCAAGTTTTTGGGCTCAATTTATAAATTAAAATCATCAACGCACTTAATGTCGAGTGATTTCACACACCAGAACCACTTAGCTATCTTACACTTCCAGAGTACTACCCTGGGACTTCCATTAACACACTCAATATGAGAATAAGTACCTTTGAATATATTTTGAGAATAAAATGAAAATTGTTGATCTGTTGCTCCATATGAATAAAGCCTTCCTTTAGTATCTTGCTTGGATGCACAGCACAGCAGGGAACGTCATAATTGTATTATTGTTAATTGTATCTAGACTCTCATATTCTCTAGATACACTTGCCGTAGCAATGGTACCATGTAGTTTTGTTGTCTGTTGGAGCAGTTGTGAAATGCGTTTGCCCAGGCCTTGACGTCCAGATTGCTTTCTTTGTCATCCATGCTCAGAAATTTTCGTCTTTGCTGGAAACGTCCAGTTAGTGTTAGTTTGGGGCATGGGGAATTCATAATTGTTAACATTTTCCAGATAATAAAGAACAGTTATGTTATTTGTTGTGGGACAAAGAATGAAGGCAATGTTTCATCTTTATATTGTATCATTAATTTTGGCCTGGATTTCACGTTGGATTGACAATAAAATCATCCATGTTTGCCATCATTACACCATTAAACTGACAGAAATTTTGAGATTCTCGTGCATACACAAACGTCATGAGAATAGAATACCTGATGTGGCTGTTAGTGAACCAGTTCTTTCCATTCTCTACGACATTACTGTTTTCTTCTGCGGACTTGAGCGAGATGCTTAAACGGATGCATTTAAAACACCTTTAGATATACAAAACAATAATTACTACTGATCAAAATGTCCTGTGTGTACATTTATTTGAATGAATGTGGATTGTCATTCCTCAACAGAAATAATAATGTTTAAAAAAATATATATTTCTACTTTTTGCCGAAGATAGACACAGAAAGCTGGAGTATCTCAGTGGGTCAGGCAGCATCTCTGGAGACAAGGAATAGGTGACAAGTCCCTTTTTTAATACTTTTTGCCTAGTTTGGTCATATGTCAGGTTCCACTGTAATGCATCTGGACCCTCACTTACTGAATGTTCAGGAGCATACTTTAAAAAGTGAATGAAGAATTGTACTTTTTCCCTCCTGATTTGTTGGCAGCTCTGTGGCAGCAGGGCCATGGGACTATGTTAATAAGATGGAACATTTATCCAACATGATGGCATCACAACTGCTGAACAGGCAGTTCTTGAAATCTGGAAAGAGAAGATTCGTAAATATGCTGGAGTCAGAATATCGTAAATATGCGTGGAGATCTCAAAAGCCAGGAGTGCTCGGGCAGGTGACAGAGAAGGCCGAAGCTTGAATGGAGATTTAATCATATGTATTTTAAATATGTAGTGTTGTCACTAAGTGTAGTTTGGAAACAACAGCGGTATTAATATTGATTTATTAGTGTCACGGGTACAGTGAAAACCTTTTGATTGTGTGCTATCCAATTAAATTCCAAGATGGTGCCCAAAATTGGCAATGCTCTGCCTGTTGGTCCCAGAAGTGGATCTGCAATCACTCATTACAGTCACTCCATTTAAGACTGAGGTGAGAAAAAACATTTTCACCCAGAGAGTTGTGAATTTGTGGAATTCCCTGCCACAGAGGGCAGTGGAGGTGAAATCGCTGGATGGATTTAAGAGAGAGTTAGATAGAGCTCTAGGGGCTGGTGGAATCAAGGGATATGGGGAGAAGGCAGGCACGGGTTATTGATTGGGGACGATCAGCCATGATCACAATGAATGACGGTGCTGGCTGGAAGGGCCGAATGGCCTCCTCCTGCACCTATTTTCTATGTTTCTATGTTCTGTGTGCCAACCTGGACACAATCGGCCAACTGGCCTCTTACGTCATAAGGAAATTTGGACAAAACCGGAGGCTTGAGATGAGAAGTATCCTTAACACTAGTTTGGAAGGAATAAGATTGGCAGAGCAGGGATCTGAGCTCATGCTGCCAGAGAGAGCAGGAGACGAGGTAGCTACTGGAGAAAAATATGATTTGAGGGATAGGATTAAACACAATTAATCAAATTCATTGTTAAATTCTGCCCATTGTGGGTCATCGGGCCCGGGAATTCGGTTGACATTTTTATCTGAGGTGCAGGTAACTTAAATAACGGAAATGGTGATGTGATGGTAAGCTGAGTAAACATGATACTGACTTTTTGGAACCAGAGTTCTGTTTGTAGTGTAAATGCCTCCAAAAATATATATATATATGTGTGTGTGTGTGTGTGTGTGTGTGTGTGTGTATATATATATATTTCTTCTACTCACAGTTAATCAGTACTCTGTGTAGTTTTGAGCAAAGATGATTGTGGATAATGGTAAATTAATGCGCTAATTTCAATTTAATTTGTTGAAATGATTTTGATTCAGTTTGGTGACTTTGTCGACAATTGCAAGGTTGTTTCCACAGTTGAAGGTATCCATTCCTAATTGGAACTGGAACTGTGAAAATACACTTTATTGAAAGTGTGTTCAATGATGCCATCCTCCATCTATTATGCAGAAATGCTGGAGGTAACTTAAGTCACATGGATGTGAGTCAATGTATTCCTATAAGCCAAACGGAAATAAGAAGGGAGCGTTTGGGGGGTGGCGGTAAATGTACATTGATGTACATAAAAAATCCATTAAATAAATAGAAACGGATGCAACAGTAGTTTGGTCAGATGGCAGATTTAATGACCAATAAGTTATTTTGCATCCAGAATAGACCCATTGTAAAACATACCATAGCTATTTAGTGATGGAGCCCAATCTTGAGAACTTAATGCAGCAACATATACGAGTTCTTGAATTATTTATTTGCAACTAGCTTTACAATGTGAACATTGTAATCAAACTAATCCTAGTCCTTGTGTTGTACTAAAATAAACAATGACTTCAAATGGGGATTTGAACTAAAAACTAAAGATAGATTAAGTAGGGAGTGATGGCCGTTATCAGTTGGCTAAGACAAAACACCAAGCAAAGGAATGCACGATTGTTTCTGTTTTATTCACTTGGCATAGGTTTCTTTTCACAAAGGTTGCTTCGCAAATACCTAAGGAGTTACTGCGTATGATTTAGTGATCCGTTGGTTTGAAGTCTCATCCATCATGTACATACAGGCATCATCAGGTGGTGCAGGGGAAGAAAGCGTGCAGTGTCTTGAGCAATTATTTATACTTTCAAGCATGGTTCATTTAGAAGCCGTACTAATGAATTCCGGATCTCTTGTCTCAGTAGGAAAGATGGATGCTGCTGCATTTCCTCATTCCTCCTCCTGACCATCTGTTCTCTCTGTGTCACCTGATGCATCATTCTGCAATTCATTAAATAAACACCCTTGCGGATATACCTGAGTTGGTGATCGCATTGTTCAGCCGGTGTGAATGGGTGCTGTCAGAGTGATGTCTCTTCATACACAAAACAAAGGGAAAGATGGATAAATACATTTAAAAATCACATTGTATTACTGGTTTAAAATCATAATTTTATAGAATTTTTTGGGGTTTCTTTTTCCAGCATTTAATAGATAATGGATAATAGATAAGAATCTAAAATGAAATTGGAGCACAAAAATTATGTGAAGAAGCACACAGAACCTAAAACGTTTTGTTGAAGAACAATGTTAGACAATAGACAATAGGTGCAGGAGGAGGCCATTAGGCCCTTCGAGCCAGCACCGCCATTCATTGTGATCATGGTTGATCATCCTCAATCAGTACCCCGTTCCTGCCTTCTCCCCATATCCCCTTACTCTGCTATCTTTAAGAGCCCTATCTAGCTCTCTCTTGAAAGTTTTTTTTTTTAAATCAGCCACCAATAAAAGTAGATGAAACTTGGGAGGAAAAACATAAATGTTAAGAATGTCAGTGGAAATCGGATACTAAAACCTACAGTAAAGCACAGGAACAGGCTTTTGTCAAATTATGTCAAAACCAACTATAATCTACATGCATATAATCCATATCCCATAAACCATAATCCATAATGCATATCTTCATGTTTATGCAAAAGTATCTTAAATGCCACTATTGTATCTGCCTCCACTACTCCCCCTTACCCCCTCCCCCCCCCCCCCCAACCCCAATAACTTGCCACACACGTCTCCATTAAATGTTGCCCCTCTCACTTCAAAGCTATGCCCTCTAGTGTTTGATATTTCCATCCTGGAAAGAGGCTCTGGCTGCCTTATTTCCATTGGAAATATCCCAAAAGCAAAAAGCAAGAAAAGACAAGAAAAAGCAGGTAATGCAAACTAAATTGTGTTGTTCTAATGAACAAGTAGTACATGCATAGGAAGGAACTGCAGATACTGGTGTACACTGAAGATGGACACAAAATGCTGGAGTAACTCAGTGGCTCAAGAAGCATCTCTGGAGAAAAAGAAGTAGCGTCTCTATGTAAATTCTCTAAACATGTTGCCTGACCTGCTGAGTTACTCCAGCATTGTGTGTCTATCTTTATGTTGTGGGTACAGTCTGAATAAGGGTCTCGACCCAAAACATCACCTAGCCATGTTCTGCCTGACTCGTTGGGTTACCTCAGCATTTTGTGTCCTTATGCACAAGTAGGTCTTTGAAGGTTCATAAGTTATAGTAGTAGAATCAGGCCATTCGACCCATTGAGTCTACTGTGCCTTTCAATCATGTCTGATCTCTGCCTCCTAATCCCATTTTGCAGCCTCCCCATTACCCTTGACACCAGTTCTAATCAAGAATTTGTCTATCCCTGCCTTAAAAATATCCACTGACTTGGCCTCCACAGCCCCATGTGGCAATGAATCCCACAGATTAACTACCCTCTGATGAAAGAGGTTCCTCCTCACCTCCTTTCTAAAATAGCTCCTTTAATTCTGAGGCTATGACCTCCGGTCCTCGACTCTCCCACCAATGGAAACATCCTTTCCATATCCACTCTAACTATGTCTTTCATTATTCTGTAAGTTTCAATGAGGTCCACCCTCAACCTCAATGAGGTCCACCGTAAACTCCAGCGCGTAGTGTCCCAGTACTGTCAAAGGCTCAACATAAGCTGACCCGCTCATTCCTGGCATCATTCTTGTAAACCTCCTCTGGACCCTCTCCAGTGCCAGCACATCCTTACTCAGATATGAGACCCAAATTTACTGACAGTACTCCAAATGTGGCCTATCGTTTGGAGTACTGTCTATAAGGTGCTGGTACTAAACGTACCAGCACCCTATAGAGCCTCAGTTATCAAGACGAGCTTAGTGAAGTGTTTACCAGCGTCATTAACAGTGAAGTAAAGTACAAAAACAAGCTGGGCTGACCCAAAACCTGCACGTTAACACTATCCTACAAACTAGGGACAATGTACAATTTTATCAAAGCCAAATAAACTACAAACCTGTATGTCTTTGGAGTGTGGGATAAAACCGGAGCACCCGGAGAAAACCCACGTGGTCACGGGGAGAACATACAAACTCCATACGGACAGATCAGGATCAAACCCAGGTCATGGGTGCTGTAAGGCAGCAACTCTACCACTTTGCCACACGGGAAGAACTGTCTTGATTTTAAAATTTCAGCAGTCTAAGGTTACAGGTGGTGAGGTTCTGTCTAACGATGGTGTTTGAGCCACTTCGGAACGTTCTGTTGGCTAGTTTGGTCATGAATATTCTGTGCTATTGGTCATACCTTTGTCTAACAACCAGGAACACTTGAGACAAACAGCTAGCAACGATATTTTCGGATTTCCTGAGGTACGTATCTCTATATGATAGCCCTTCACTGCCTGAAAGATTGAATGAACCAATTCAAGTTACACCTTCCACTCCACACTCCACTCTGAATGCCGTCTGGTAATTTATCTCACTGACATCTTGACAGCCGCTGGATACGTTTCATCTTCCATAATACAGCAAACTGCCCCTTGGGCATTATTTTGGCCTTTTGGGCAATTGTGCCAGTGCCATGTGAACAAAGAAAAGAATCAAGTCAAGAATGTTTTATCGTCATATGTCCCAGATAGGACAATGAAATTCTTACTTGCTGCAGCGCAACGGAACATGTAAACATAGTATACAACGGGGGAGAGAAAAAAAAAGTTCAGTGTTTGTATATATACACATTCGCACATATTAAATAAACAAATATAGTGCAATAATAATAAGAAGAATCTGTTATTGTTCAGAACTTATTTGCTGTCGTGTTTAATAGCCTGTTGGCTGTAGGGAAGAAGCTGTTCCTGAACCTGCTCATTACAGTTTTCAGGCTCCTGTACCTTCTTCCCGATGGCAAAGGTGAAATGAGTGTGTGGCCAGGATGGTGTGGGTCTACGATGATGTTTGCTACCTTTTTGAGGCAGCGACTATGATAGATCCCTTTGATGGTGGGGAGGTCAGAGCCAGTGATGGACTGGGCAGTGGTCACAACTTTGTGCAGTCTTTTCCACTGCTGGACTTCAAGTTACCGAAACGGGCCACGATCCAGCCAGTCAGTATGCTCTCTATTGTGCTCCTGTAGAAGTTCAAGAGAATCCTTCTTGATATACCGACTCTCCGTAATCTTCTCAGGAAGTAGAGACGCTGATGCATCAGCGTGCTGGGTCCAGGAAACATCTTCGGAAATATGCATGCCCAGGAATGCACGTTACAATGGCCAAACCCGCCTCTTGTAACTCCCAGGGGAGAACCTGCATACTGCTACTGGCTTTCCAATTAGGGGTTAAAATTATACTTGATAACTCCGTACTTAGAGGGGATTGATGATAAGAGACTTAAGTTACAGCTTTTGTGGGGAATATATGGTAAAAAGTTTAATAATGTATACTTTTGTTTGATTGGAATAAACACCAACTTTTCTTTCTTTTTGATGTTTCTGAAGCTCCATTTTGTTTTTACACTATTTTCAATGAATGTTTTGTTTTGTTTTTGCTTCTGTGTATTGGAATCTGTTTTCTTGTTCCCTGAAGCTTGATACAGTCCATTCATTATATTGATTACCTTTTCGTTGCTGGAATGCTAAACAAATCAACTAATAGACAGTCGCAGCTCCAACGCTTGCAATGTTCATTAATGTTGGCAGTGTCGGTGGAGCTTGGAATAAAGAAAGAGCAAAATCAAATGTATTTTTCCCAATTTTCCAAAGTGCACTTAGTTCTTATGTTTGTATTCTTCTAATCTGCAGGTAGTACATCTCTAATTAGACTTGGATGCCTTCACCAATTTCACTGCTAGAAATGATTAACTCTGTATATGACCCAAACACAGGTTCCTATTACTCCTAGCATGAGAAATATCTTAAATCACAATGGGGCATTAAACCAAGAAAAGGGTTCAGATACATTTTATTGTTTGTGATCAGAAAATATTTTTTTGGGACTTGTGAGAACTTCAAGCAGTATACTGTGAATTATATTTCTTAATAAAAAAAAATGTATTTCAATTCTTCGGATAAATGCTTTCTCACCTGACCTGTTCCTGCTGAACATGATTATACCTCATGATCTTCAGCTCCTGTTCACCTTTTTTTAAAATCTTGGTTTTGCTTCCATTTTTACAGATGCCTTCTTATTTATTATAGCATTTCATTCTCTTTGGCCAGATGGTGCTGACTGTCCTTTTTCATGCAGAGACAGTCCCGAAAGGCTAAAGCTGCATGGTTGTTCTTGTGGAAGGAACAGAGTGACCTTAAAATAATTGCTTCTTTGGAAATTCAGCTGGGCTTGCTTTGTAGGCTCTGAAGAATAAAAATAGAATTTATTATACAGCAATGCATTTATATCTCCCATCCCTCCCAGCATGATCATGTTTTGTGGAAAAACAGCAAACTTTAAAAAAAATCAAGTTAACACTTCAGCTGACTGAATGATATTTGTGACTTTCGGAACGTGCATGCTTTTTGGCCAATGAGATAATTAGTTCTGCCTTGTGGAACTAATCCAAATTTCAAAGTCATATGTAAAATGACTCTCGTCAATTGCAAGGCAGTAACCGACTGGAGTGACTCGAATAACATTGTTGGAATATGAAAAAAACATATTTCATCAGTTTGCCCTCTGAGGTTTGATATTGCAAATGTAACTCACTCTTCTTCTCCCCCACATAATTAAAAATAAAGTTTCATTTTTACAATAATCTCCAATCCCCTTCCAGGTATCTCAAAATTGTTCCACGTCCAGTGAAGTACTTTTAGATGTTGAAAATTCAGGAGCTACTTTTCGCCCAGCAAGCTCCCACATACATTTATGTTTAGATATCCAGGGTCTTGAAATGTTTTCAAACATAGAAACATAGAAAATAGGTGCAGGCCATTTGCCCCTTCGAGCCAGCATCGCCATTCAATGTGATCATGGCTGATCAGACAACATCAGTACCCCGTTCTTGATTTTTTTTCCCATATCCCTTGACTCCATTAGCCCTAAGAGCTATATCTCTCTTGACTATATCCAGTGAGTTGGCATCCACTGCCTTCTATGGCAGAGAATTCCACAGATTGACAACTCTCCGGGTGAATTTTCTCCCCTCATGTCAGTCCTAAATGGCCCACCCCTTATTCTTAAACTGTGACCCTGGGTTCTGGATTCCCCCAACATCGGGAACATTTTTCCTGCATCTTGCCTGTCCAATCCCTGCAAAATCTTATATGTTTCTATACGAACCCCTCTCATCCTTCTAAATTCCAGTGAATATAAGCCCAGTCGATCCATTCTTTCATCATATGTCAGCCCCGTCATCGCGGGAATTAACCTGGTGAACCTACACTGCACTCCCTGCAACTCCCAAAAATATAGTCAAACATACAGTGCTGGATTAACTTAGCAGTTCAGGCAACGTGAAATAGGAATTAGGTCTCAAGAAGGGTTCCGACCTGAAACTTCATCCATCTTTTTTCTCAAGAGATCTGACCCGCTGAGTTACTCCAACATTTTGTGTCTATCTTTGAAAGAGGACAGGCTGGTGAATGAGAATGAAATGTTCTAATAGGATGGCATCATTAAAAATAGATGCAAAACTTAAATTTCCTGCACAGATGCTGCCTGACATGTTGTGTTACACCTGCTCTTTGTGTTTTACTCAAGATTCCAGGTTTAGTCTACCAAAAACAGCGCTGTATCGTTGGAAATTTGCTTACATTCTCCTGCAGTTATTCTGTGAATCATTTGAACCATTGTAGTAGGGAATATCGGGTAAGGCTCCCAGAACAGAACAAATAAGATCCTGGTGAACCTAAAGGACAAAAAAGGCCAAAGGATATTTATTGTCACATACACCAATTGGTGCAGCGAAATTTGAGTTACCATGCAGCACATAAATCATATAAACACAACACATTAGATTTAAACATAAAACATAAAAAACATCCCCCCAGAGCAGAGTCAATGTTTCCCACTGTAAGGGAAGGCACCAAAGTTCAGTCCTCTTCCTCTGTTCACCCGTGGTCAGGGCCTATTGAGGCCTCCGCAGTCGTTGCTACGGGCCCGATGTTTCATGCCCTTGAATGGAAGAACACTCTCAGCGGCCCAGAACCTCTGAATCGGCCGCTTGCCACCGGAAACCGGAAGTCCACAGGCCGAGCTAGGCAGAGATTCAACGCTGGCGACCTCGGCGAGAGATCCCAGGGCTCCGCAATGTTAAAGTCAGCGCCACATGTGGCTGGAAAGTCAGCGCAGCCAGCTGCCGGAAAGTAAGCGCCGTCAGCGGCTGGAAAGTCAGTGCCGCCAGCGGCTGGAAGCTCCGCAAACCACAGCTCCACGGTGTCAAAATTCCCAGCACTCTGGAGCTCGAACACGGCGACCCCGGTAAGGCATCACTCGCTCTGCCGTGGAATCCAGTGCTGTGCCACTGCTGAAGCTGAGACTCTGGCCGGTCTCTGGCAGGAATGGTTGCGCCAATCCAGGTGGTGGGCCACGAGGAGGGGGGGCGAAGACGCGACTCGGAGAATACTCACATCCACGACCAGAAAGTGACCAAGAAAAACAGTTTCCCCCTTCTCCCACATAAAAAAAGACTAAAAGACCTCCAAACACAAACATTAAAAAAGACGATAAATAACAAAAAGAATGAAAGGACAGACAGCTGCAGGGTAGGTTATAACAAAAAAGGTTATTAAAACTTGACCAATTTTCACACGCAAAATAAAAATACAGGCATCATATAGTCTGATTTAAGCTGTTACATGAAATTACCGAAGGTATGAAAAAATATTCCCAATAGGACTGTTGCATTCGATAACTTACATAACTTAACCTCTTAAATGCAGCTCCTAACTTATCTACCTTTCTGCAGTGTCTACTTGTTGTTCCCTTGCAAACTATTATTTTATTCCTCAACATTCCTTATTCTTGAACTCAAGGTAATTGGAGTCAGACTCATCCCCACGACTTCTAGCAAGTTGCCATCTTTCTTTCTTAGCCCTCTTTATTTTCTAATCAAAAAAATTACACCCATGATAATTTGATTGATGCAATCTTTCCTTTTGATTGCTCCATCTTCATTCATTTTCTCTGATGTAGCAATGTTTGATCTCCAACTAATTGAAAAATGATTTGATAGAAAATGCAGTTAAAAACATGTTAAGGATTATTCCCCCTAATATTTTCACTCTGTTAAGCTACACTGCACAGAAGCAGGCCTTTCGGCCCACTTATCTATGCCGACCAAATTGGCATGCTGGGCTCATGCCACTTTCCTGCATTTGTCCCAAAGATCTCTACACCCTTCCTTTCCATAAATCAGTCCAAATGTATTTTAAGTATTGCAATTGTATCCACTTCTAAGGCTTCCTCTTGATCGTTCCTGATATGGACTGCCATTTGCGTGAACATTTTTCCCCTGAGGCCCTTCATTCAATCTCTCTCCTCTCACCTTAAGGCTACATCCTCTAGTTTTAGAATCCTCTACCACGGGGAAAAAGACAGTGAACATTTGCCTAATACATGTCCCTCATGTCCACCTCAAGAAGATGCCCCCCACTGAGCCTTCTACATTCCAAAGAAAAAAAGTTCCAGTCTATGCAGCCTTTCCCTGTAACTAAAGCCCACAAGCTCAGAATTAGACACACGTAAATCATCTTATTATTTTGGCAATGACTTGGTATTTTGGTGTTATTGCAGCATAGCAAGGAAAAACATTGTCCGGAAGAGAATCTTATGTTGGGAAAAATAACTACATCAGTATTTCCTTAACTAACAGAATGCAACCTGTTCAAAATGTTCATTATTGATACTGGATTGCCCACAATATATTGGAAAAGAAATTACAGTCAATTGTTTGATTAGATTTTGGCTCACAATGTTCTTCTTTTGAAAGCTTCTCACTAAAAACTGGAGTGGAGCAATTTTGTACACATTTATGGGTGTGTGTGTGAGGTCAATTGTGAACCTTAACTGTCAACCTGTTAGCAATATTTTCATCTTCTTGAGTATCTATTTCTTCCAATCTAAAACTCTACCTAATCACATCAACAATTAGCCTCAAGAAGAGGCTACCACGGGGAAAAAGTCTGTGAACGTTCACTTAAGACATGCCCCTCATGATGTTGCACACCTCAGTCAGGTTCTTCACCCCCCCCCCCCCCCCCCAAGCCTTCTACGCTCCAAAAATAAAGTCCCAGTCTATCAGGGCATGGCATGGTAGCGCAGCAGTAAAGTTGCGGCCTTGCAGTGCCAGAGACCCAGGTTCGATAGTTTGCAACAGTGAGAATTCATCTGCCGATGGAGTTTCAAACTAGTTGGTCTGTGGAGCAGCAAATTATATCACCTCACAGAGTAATTAGGTTTTACCTACTGTAGCAGCAGATTTTTATATCATTCAAGAGATTACTCCCTGTAGCCACTATGTAGACTGCATGGTTAAAGAGAATGTCGTAATACGCATGTGAGCTCTCCATGAGACCTTCAGAGCTTCTTCACAAATAAATCTTCATAACACAGTCATTTGATTAATAGTTTCTTTATTGCTGAAGAAACACAATAAGATATACATCCGACCTTATGCTCCGATTCGTACACTTTAATCTTCGTCACACTCCAGCACATATCTTTAAACGTTAGAAAACTCCTCGTATCTTGGTTAAATGTCACATGGTCGAAGGGTAAACCTTCTCCATGTAAGTTCAAAACGAAACTAAAAACTAAGCTTCTGTGCAAGAAACCGAGCTCCAAACACACCCTAGACCACGTCATAAATCCCACCCACCTAATAACGGGCAGTCTAAAATTTAAAGGCAAATGCCATAATTAATGACACACAAAAGAAGCCAAATGGCCACTACATACCGGCCCCTAATTGCTCCGAGTATATATCGAGGTAATTATTAATAAACATCAAAAAAGTAGCCATGAAGGCTTAACATATATCAAAAGCAAAAAGTCGGGGAATTGACAGGCGGGGACAGTAACCACTATACTAACGAGAAAAATAGCATGCACTATATATATGTGATCAGAATTCTTCATCGACTCTTCCATCTTCACTTTCGCCTTATTGAAGCAAGCATAACTTGATTATTGATCTTATTAAAACATTGTTTATAGTTGCGCACCAAACTCTTAAAATCAGGCATGATACCCAGTATATAATCCAAAACATAAAAGTCCAAAGCTTTGATAGCATAAAACGTCTTCGTCCATGTCCGATCATGGATGTGTTGTAACAGCAATGTTGAAGTGTGAAAAACCTTCGAGAGAATAACAAACAGGATTTTCAGCAATAAAGTTCACCGTTAGGCTTAATTTAATTTCCAGATCATTAGCAGAGATTTTAAATCCCAGCTAAAGCTTTGGCCATTCTCTGTCTGGCTTACAGAGAGACTTTAGTACATTGATCCAGCTCTTATCGCTGAAGAAGCGGTTCGCTGTCAGTTCTCTAGAAACTTCATCCACAGGATTTTCTTTTGTGTTAAAATATTTCAATTGTGCAACCTTAGTACCTCCCAATGCTCTTTCCATTGGCAGATTGTCTTTGTCCAAATCCAACTCTCTGGTTTCTTTGGCTCAATCATCTGGTGGAATGCTATCACAGTTGTCGCTACTCCACTTAGAAAATGTAAATCTTCCCTTATTGCAGTCAGAAGTCAGATGTTCTACTGGTTGAATTGCTTCCTGCTCAGTAGACATGGATTTTAAGCAATCATCCATGTAGAAATTATTCTTCAAAGAGATTATTACTTCATGAAATGTAGTATTCGCGCCAAACTTGTGTTTCAAAGTATGGTTGCGTTGCTCTGCCATACAACGATTATTCAGCAGATTAACATTTTCTTGTTTGAAAGGTGAGTCCAGACAATAGTGTTCGTCAATCTTTACTGAGTAGTTCATAATATCTATGAACTTCAACTCTTCAGTTGACATTTCTTCAGATTCCTTATTTGGACTTTCATTGAAGACATGGTTGTATTGCTTCATCACCAGCTTTTCTAATTTATCAGTAGATATTTGATTAACAGCAATGGTAAGGCAGTTCTTCTGATTCCCGTTTTCATTGTTCCTTCTCAAGGAACCATAGATAACCCAAACAAGTCGGGTTTTCGCAGCATATGGTCCATCACCTTGGCTCCTTACAATCTGTATAGGTTCCAATGCCTTCAAAGCATTTGTTCCGATAAGTAGATCTAGGAATTATTTCAGATATTTTGAGATCCTTCAGGTAAGTCCATTGTTTCAAGTCTTCACATCTGGGTATATTTTGTCGACCAACAGGCATGGTTTCATGTGTAAAAACTTCAGATATTGGTATTAAATTATCTTCATCCTTTCTTCATGGTACGGAATCAAAACTCAGTCTCTTCTCCTGTGATGTTCAGTCTTCTCGTCAGGTTTTCTGTGCAAAAGGTAGTCGAACTTCCGTGATCCAAAAATGCACATGTTTGCAACACTGTATTTGTCTTGCTATTCCTTACCTGTACTGGTAAGATAGAGAAAATACAGGCTTCAACCCCGGCCCCAATATGAGCAGTTACTTGTGGTGAGGTGATAGCATCACTAGTAGCTGGCTTCTCCTTCTGTTAACTCTGGCTCCTCCTCTTCTATTTGCTCTGACAGCTTGTCTTCTATTTGTTCCGTTTCCTCCTCTTCCATTTGCTCTGGGAGCTTCTTTAGATTAGATTAGATTAGATTAGATTTTATTTCTTGTCATTCGAACCTCAGAGAGGCTCAAACGAAACTGTTTCTACAGCCATACAAACAAAACAATTCCTACAAATCATACAAACAATTCAGTTTACACAAACATCCATCACAGTTAATCTCCTCTGTGATGGAAGGCAAAGTCTTCTCTCTTCCCCGCACCATTTCTCTCCCGATGTCCAAGCCCCAGGCAGGCGATGTTAAGTCCCACGGCCATTGAGACCGCGCCTGGTGATGTATGGCCCCGCTCTAGGCCCAAAGGTCACAGTTGGAGCCCCTGGCAGGCGCTGGAATGTCCCACGGCCATTAAAGCCGCACGGGGCGATGTACGGCACCGCTCCGGGTCGATCCAACCCCGCGACACGAGCGGGAGATGTTGCTTTGCGGGAGCTCCGGAAAGCGGTCTCCCACCCGGACCCGTGAGCTCCCGATATCCCGACAGTCCACCGGCAGTAATCTGCAGCTGGAGCTGGAGCTGGAGCTCTGGAGTCGGGCCGCAGCAGCGAGCCACCACCGCTCCCCACGCTCCGAGGCCGGCCAACCCCACGATGGTGAGTCCACAGCTCCGCAGGCTCTGTGACTGGAGCCCCCAGGTCGTCCCGGTCGGAGGCCGCTCCACGGTACTATAGCCCAACGACAATGGAGAACCGACAGGGAAAAAGTCGGGTCTCCCATGCAGGGAAGAGATTTTAAAAGTTTCCCCCTCCACCACCCCACCACTCACATATACACAGTTAGAAACAGTATATGTACATATACAATGTGAAGTGCTTCAGGATGATATTGCCTGCACCTATAACAAATTATAGGACTCATACAGTTTCTCACCATATGTCCTTTTTTCAAACATCCAAAACAGATTTCCTTCTCTTTCAAGAAATCCATCTTGTCTTCATATTCTTTCATCTTGAACCTTCGACACCATCTTATGATGTGACCAACTTCATCACAAAACAAACAAAATCCTATTTGCTTGCTGGTAGATACATCTTCTTTCATTATATCTGTCGTTTCCACAGGTATTATAGTGGTAGCAAAACTACTTCTCTTAGGTTCTGATCTTTCTTCAGTTTTGGTAAAGGTAGAATCTTTGTTAGTTGTAATTGGTTTACGATCTTCAATAGTCCTGTGGTGTGGCTCTAACATGTACCGTACTTCCTTTTCCAAGAATTTCTCCAGATCTGGTAGCCTGGCCACTTGCTTCCTCTTATCCAATATTCCGCTTGCTTCATATCTCCTCCTTTCAGTCTTCTCTGTAACTTGCTAATGATGAATCTAGTATTACTTGCCAGATTCATTTCCTCCATATGGCCGAGATTTTTCATTGAGCTGCAACAACCTCTCAGAAATATTGCATAATTACTCAATGCCTCCCCATCTTCAGGCTTGATTTCTTTCCAAGCATGGTTAGCAATCCTCTGTTCATTACCATAATGAACAGAGGATTTTTAAGTAATCTTTTCGCCTCTTTATAGCCTTAACCGTCAGGCTCATTTTGACAACTTTCTACAAGTACCTTAACACTTCCACTTGTGTACTTCACCAGAAATCGTAAACGCTCCTTTTCATCTATAATTGTTGTTTCTAATGTTTCTTCTAATGCCCGCACGAAAGATTCATACTGCACGGTATCTCCATCATATGTAGGAATTCTGCTGGTGGTAGAATGAGAGAGGTATTTTGTCGAGCTATGAATTCAGCTTGACTATTCACCAAAGCCAATAATCCATCCTGAAAATCTTGTCTTGGCTCCACCGGACGATAGACAGGCCTCAGTGGCTCAAACTGCCTTGCTCGAGCCTGTGCACCATGCCTCGGAAAAGCGTACTCAGTTGTTGGTTTGTCCTGAGCCTCTCCAGTGGCTCCATAAGTAGTTTGTTTCGATCAATCACTCATTTGCTGAGATGATGTTTTACCCATCTTCCTCTGTTCCAATGGGTTTTCAAAGTCGTGAAATCTGATGGACCTCGATTGTGGAATTGATCCAACTGCAGACTCAATTGGAGCAGTTTTTCCTCTTGGTCCAGAGTTCATCATCCTCTGTGCTTTAGAGCTGCATCTTGAACCTTCACTTTGCAGTATCTCCTTCTTTGACTTGGCCACCGCCATCTTTGTGTCTAGTTCCAGTTGTTCCTTTTGTCACTTCATCTCTTCTTCTTCTTGCGCAATCTCATGTTTCTTCTTCAAGGCATCCGCTTCTATTGAGAGATTGGCAAGATCAGCTTCAACTCCCAATGGAGCAGAAACCCTTGATATCAAACTGGCTAAAGAACCAGATTTATGTCTTGATCTTCGTGTAGATACTATCGGGATACTATCTCATGGTGTAATCTCATCTTCCAATCCGGCACCTTGCTGCATTGCACTGCCAGCTGTTGAGTGCATAAGTTGTGATATCATTTTAGATAACCACTCCTCCGCCTCATCAATGTAATAATTTAATATATCCACCCTTGGCTCCCACCACTGGGTGTGTCTTTCACGTTCTTCCGGAGATGGCTCTGAGTCCATCAGTGCATTATGTTTATCTTGAACCTTCTGGCAGAGGGTAAGTAGTTGGCCTAGATTAGATTCTACTCGGATTGCATTCTTATCCGATTGCAATAGTTTCTTCTGTTTCTAAATTAATCTGGTAACCTGTTTCCATAATTTGCTTCTCAATTTCTCGGCTTTCTTCAGAAATAGTACTCGGCCTTTCTTAGTGAATTTAACTTGTCTCCTTGGTCTTTCATCGCCACCTCGTGCTTCCTCAGACGTGACACTTTCTTCATCTTCTTGCTCCATGATTTTAAACAGTTAATGTTCAGAGACTGCACACATGTGCTTATGGAATCCTTCCTGGCACCCGCCTGCAGTCTGGAATATCTCTCGCCCCCCACCTGTACAAGCAACATGCCCCCCCCCCCCGTACAAGGATCCCACAGACTCTCGAGGTGCATTCTCCTAAACCTCTCCCATCAATGTGGTATCCATAAATTCAGTAGAAATACCATCTTGCAGCGGGAAGACTTGCTTATCCCATCAAGTGCTGGTTCGGAGATCACTCCTGCTGAGCTAAATGCTGTAGGCTGTGAGAACCTACAAAACATCAATAGCGCGTATGTCACTGAGTATATTTCAGTGCAGCCTTGCTCAGTGTGACGATAGATCCCGTGAACCTTGCAATTGAAGTTCTCATGGAACTTTGACAAACAGCATTAGACTGACGCATGACTATCTTTTAAGGGCGTTATTAGATAACAATGCATTTTCCACACCAAGATCTGAGGGAATGCCATATATAGGAAAACATGTCAGCTCCAATGGTGGAGCACTTCACTTGAGTGTCCGACCATTTATGAGCTCACATCTCAGGATCCCAACACCACCTCAAACCGACTGAACCACAGTGGCACTTTGATAATGTCAGTGTAAAGTCAGATAATTGTGGGATTTACAACACCAAAAAACAGGAAAGAGAGACAGATAAATGGGGATTCATAGAATCAGGAGTGCAGGAGTAGGCCATTCGGCCCTTCGAGCCTGCACCGCCATTCAATATGATCATGGCTGATCATCCAACTCAGTATCCCGTACCTGCCTTCTCTCCATACCCCCTGATCCCTTTAGCCACAAGGGCCACATCTAACTCCCTCTTAAATATAGCCAATGAACTGGCCTCAACTACCTTCTGTGGCAGAGAATTCCACAGACTCACCACTCTCTGTGTGAAAAATGATCTTCTCATCTCGGTCCTAAAAGACTTCCCCCTTATCCTTAAACTGTGACCTCTTCTTCTGGAGTTCCCCAGCATCGGGAACAATCTTCCTTCATCTAGCCTGTCCAACCCTTAAGAATTTTGTAAGTCTCTATAAGATCCCCGCTCAATCTCCTAAATTCAAGCGAATACAAGCCAAGTCTCTCCAGTCTTTCTTCATATGGAAGTCCTGCCATCCCAGGAATCAGCCTGGTGAAGCTTCTCTGTACTCCCTCTATGGCAATAATGTCTTTCCTCAGATTAGGAGACCAAAACTGTATGCAATGTTCATGAAAACTGTGTTTCGTTATAGAGAATTGTACACTAGTTCAATCCTAAATAGTTATTTAAAATTGTATAACTTGTAAAAATGGTATACATTTATATAAAATTACAGAATAAGCAATGCAGAGAGAGTATACATATAACAAATCTTTGAAGTCAATCCAAAATGACTCGCACATTGGAAAGATAAATGCTTCTTTCAGAGCGAGGTGAGAGAGGAACAAGCCAAGAGTTAGAATTGCAATGCTGTAATTTAAACTCCATTACAATCTTTGTTATTGTTCATCTGTGCTTAAAGACACCACTGCCTTGGGTGAGTAAGCCTCACTTGCTTTGAACATTAAGTTCGAGTCTGCATGTCTAATTGACCACTGTGCCTGCTTTAGCTTGTTACACCACTACATTAGTGTTCTGAAGCACGAACGACTGTTGCATTATGTAAATGACTGCCTGAGGTTTAAATTTGAAACTTTTGAAGTCTTGACAAATGATACATTATGATGCAGGAGCAACTTATATATTAAAAAAAGCAGAACAAAGAAAAGATCATGAACAGAGAGTCAAAAATTGCTGTCAAAATAATAGCAGAGCTAATGGTGCTCACCTTGATGTGCAAATGTCAGTGTAATATCACTCCAAGGCAGATGTGTGGGAGAGAATGGGTGGGAATATACACAAAAACATACGTGCAAGAGAAGGTTACCTGGCCCTTCAAGCTTGACCTGCCATTCAATGTGACCACAACTGATCTACCCCAGGCTTCAACTCCTCTTCTGTGCCATATCCCATTACCTTCAGTCCCTCATTCTTTCAAAAATGTATCTGCCTCCATTTTAAAAACCTAATGATCCAGCCTCCACATCTCTTGGACTGAAAATTTCAGAGATTCAACATGCTCTGCAAGACATTTCTATATACTTTGATTTTTAACTCTCTCATCCCTTATCTTTCGACAATGTTCTCCCCAATTTCAAGTTTCTTCGACTAGTGAAAACATCTCCACATCTAACCTGTTGTGTCTCCTCAGGATCGCCTATGTTTGTCTAAGATTGCCCCTCATCATTCAAATATAGTGTACGTGTCACTTGGGGAGAATTGACTGGCGAAATTACAAAATTGCAGTTTCAGCGTTATTTGGATTTTGTAGATCAAGGACACAAAGTGCTGAAGTAGTTCAGCAGGACAGACAACATCCCTGGAGAAAAATGGAGCCTTCTTCAGACTGAAGGGTCCCAATTCAAAATGTCACCAGTCCATATTCTCCAGCAATGCTGTCTGACACGCTGAATTACACCGACACTTATGGGCCTGTCCCACTTAGGTGATTTTTCAGCGGACTGTCGGCAACTGTCAAGTTGTCGGCAGTCGCCTTAAAAACCGGCAGCTGGAACGGCGACTGTCAGAATAGAACACACACACACACCAACACATCGCTTCATACACCAGCCCGTTATGCAGGTGGGGGACAGGGCAAGCGGGGGTAGCTCTATCTAAAAATACGGTGCAAAGCCAAGGTGAAACAGACACACACCACGATGAACAGGAAGGTTGGCGCTGTAAAAAGACGGCTAAAGCACAGTGCACGGTAAGTCCTTTAAAAGAGGGGGAGAGGGGGGAGAAGGAGTGGAGACAACTTTTATGAAGCCAGAGATACACGGCTGTGCAACTCAGCGGACATTTAACATTACCGGTCTGTTGCCCTTGGTTCTGAAAACTACTGCTTATCTTTTTTTTCCCAATGAGCCAATGAAATTCGCCAGTCAGCATCGGCCACAACCAATGAGAACCTCCAAGAACCTTCGACCTCCTGGCAACCCATTAGGACCTCCTGGCGACCCACCTACGCCTCGGGAAATTCTCGCTACTCTCCATGGCGGCTTCATTCTAGACGCCTTAACGAGGCTGCGACTAGTCCCCAGAATGCAGAAGCTCCTTACGACCATGAAGGCAACTCCCCGGCAACCACCTGTGAGCATGTGGCGACCATGTGGCGACTGCATAGTTTCCTGCAGTCGCCTAAAAAGTTGCCTAAGTGGGACAGGCCCATAAGTGTCCTTGTTTGTAAACCAGCATCTGGAGTTCCTTGTTTCTACACTTCTATGGATCTAGATTTGATCTTGACCTCTGGTGTACCCAGTGTGCAAGTTACACCTTCTTTGCATAAGTGCATGAGTATCCTGATATCCTCAAGTTTCCTCCCACATCCACAACACATGTCAATTGCCTAATTGGCTTATGTAAATTACCCCTTAGTGCAGGTTAATGTCAAAAAACATTAGTTCAAGGCATATGTGAGAAAGAAGTGGGGCAGGAAAATAAGACGTGGGGAGATTGCAGGAAAAATGTTCCCCATGTTCAGGGAGTCCAGAACCAGGGGGGTCACAGTTTATGAATAAAGGGTAGGTCATTTCGGACTAAGATGAGGAAAAACTTTTTCATCCAGAGAGTTGTCAATCTGTGGAATTCTCTGCCACAGAAGGCAGTGGAGGCCAGATCACTGGATGTTTTCAAGAGAGAGTTAAATTTAGCTCTCAGCGGGAACGGAATCAAGGGATATGGGGAAAAAGCAGGAACGGGGTACTGAGTTTTGATGATCAGCCATGAACATATTGAATGGCGGTGCTGGCTCGAAGGGCTGAATAGCCTACTCCTGCACCTATTTTTCTATGTTTCTATGCTCGACTGAGAGCGGTGATGGACCTGCTGATCTGGGTTGTTTCTGTGTAAGATAAGTATAAGATAATTTGAATTCATTGATCAGATGAAATTCCTAGACTTGCATGATATATACAAACTCACCACAGGGAGTTGAATCATTGCAGCCCATGTACCAACTTTAGCAATGATTAAAGTTGGGCCAACTAGTTTTGAAAATGCTTGCATGCACAGAGTCACATTCCTCAGATTCCAATTGTTGGAAAGGTTATTATCTCCACCACCCTAAATATTCATGTTCTGCACAACTGACTGTGTACAATCTACAAATGCACTGTCTTTTCTTGCTTAGGTCATCCTGACAACAATTCCTAAACCCATGAGTAGGAAGGAACTGCAGATACTGGTTTAAACCAAAGATAGACACAAAGATAAGGAGAGAGAAGGAATGGGTGACGTTTCGGGTCAAAACAGTTCTTCAGACTCTGAGTCTTGACCCAAAATGTCAACCATTCCTTCTCTCCAGAGATGCTGTCTGTCCTGCTGAGTTACTCCAGCATTTTGTGTCTATCTTCCCAAACCAGTGAGTTCTACCAAAGAGAATTAGCTCAGTGCGATTCACAAGGGCATTTGGAAATGGTAATAAACACCCTTGTCAGCAATGCCCTGATCTAGCCAAAAATTAATGAATATTAAAAAAGGTTCCTCATCTACTTTGGCATCCGCCAGATAAAAAAACACCTTTAAGAGATTTGTCATTGTTTCATAAATGTACCATGATTTCTTCAATTGTATTATTATTTTCCATGTGTCTGGTATTCATTTCTTAATAAGTGATTATCCCTATCAGCAGCCAAACAGGTATGTATTTCCATGCATTCCCTCTCTAAATAGTGGGGTTATGCTTGCAGCCTTCCAATTTAAAGGAACGATTGAAGTCTGTATAATTTTAGAAAATAACAACTGGCGTGCCCTATTTCTATGGCAACCATTGTAAAAACTTACCGTCTTTTCATATGCTACAGGAATTTGGGAGCATTATAATTATTTGCATAATTTGGAAACATTTCTTGCTGTTTTTTAAGGAGAACAAAAATAGAAGTGTCATTATTTGTAATGATCACAACAGTAAATGTACTCACTGTTTACTCTGCTGCTTTCATCGCTTCAAATCAATCAGAAGTCAGAAACATTATGTTTTTTGTTGCTTCTGGTGTTATTGAATGTTGGCTTTCCTTGATGTTCAAATATTTGTTGAACGGTTTACCTCCTCGACCTGATAATACTAGATATAAGAATATAGTCATGCTCTTTATCACTGGATTGTTACTATATTGTCGAGTGGACTCGGAGCTTTGTTTAAAATCTCTCCTCGCACCTACATACCCAGTCTAAAGGTTGTTTGTCTCAGAACTGTGATCCTAAAATCAATCCACCAGTCAGGGTCTTCTAAGCCATAATTTTCATCACTGCAACTCTGAACTTGCACCAATATAGTTGGTTCTGTAATACATTGAGATGGGGCATGATCATTCATTAGTGAAGTGAAAGTCTTTTTGCGGTATTTCTGGTGTGCATTTGTCAATATGGCTGCAGTTACAATCAGTAAATTGCAATACTATCACTGTCAGGTGCAATCGGGTGCAATAAAATCATCAATGTGTTTCCCTGCTTTTTGCTTAACCCTCCATTCCCCTTCCTGAAGTGTGCATTGGCTTCTTCTATGGATCGATTTATACTTCAATCATTTGTCCAGTAGCACTCTGTTAGATACAGGACATCAAAACAGAACCTGGCCCTGATACACCGTTTACATTTAAGTAATTGAGCAGAGACCATAAGGAGGGACCATACCGACATTTCCCTTTGCTCCATCATCACCTGTTGAATGTAATTGTTACATTATTGTACATGCCCCATTGAAGATTAAAAAAATCATGTTCCTAATCACTCCTAATCGTTCCAAATTGCTCAAACATTGCAGGTAATGGTCAACTTCACTCATGGAGCATTCATTTGGCAGAGTAGAAATGCTTAATTTTCAATGGAATGTTTTTTCAAAAGGAATTTCAACATGTACGATAGAATTGAACTACTTGAGAACGGGAAGCTGCAGACACAAACAGGTGACGGCACTGAGTCAAAGCGGCAAAGATGACTTTAGAATTGACGAGGTATTCCCTGGCATCAGAATGGGACCATATCCAGGACTTTAGACTGACTTGTAATATCCCAGCCATCAAGTTTATTGTCATGTCCTGTAAGACTTGAACATTATGTCACCATAAATTAGGATATGGCACCATGGAAAGAATTATGCCTGACTGATTTAATTTCCGAAAAGTAGAAAGCTTCATATAAAAATAGAGTATCGATTTTATTTAACCGAGGTGATAACTTACAACTAAATTCTTGAATTTGACATTCAATAATTGGGTGATGTTTGAAAGAGTTGCTCGGAGTGTAGGGCAGTAAATGTTACAACTCTTTATTCATTACAGATCGACACAGGTACCAGGTCTTTTTTCAGCACAGGCACATAAATTCACACAAAATCAAGACACATTAATGAGGTGCAAAGATAATAACAAATGATTAAATATCATTTGAATGGCAATTTCAAACCTTTCCATTGTCATTACTACGCAGGCAGGGAGGAGTGAAACGAACTTACACAGTCGATAACAAAAACGAATCGTCCTGTCGTTCTTTCCAGTTTTGTTAATTTGTTATTGAAATCGTAAACAGACAAAGAAGTAAACATACCAGATCCTCTTTATTCTTACACAAATTGTAGCTTTCCGTCCTTACTCTCCAAACTGGCTAAGAACTGTATTCTTCTCTCCTGTGCCAACGCCCGTCGATCTGACCACACCCTGTGGTTTTGCTTGCCTGATCCAATGTATGTCACACCCATCGACGTATCCAAAGCCCACCCCCAAGCATTCAAAATAATCCTGCAAGAAATATCTAGACAACATAATCAAATATGCTCACAGTAACGAGCCTAAGCAAGAATGGCTCCTATACATCGGCCCCTAATTGTTCTACGTATATAACAAAGCAATTACCAGTAAATATTAAAAGGAGCTGTTAAAGCTTAACATATTATCAAAAACAAAAGATATGCACTATGTGTTGGCATTCAAACTTCTTTAGTGATTCTTCAATCTTTTTCCTTGGATTCTTGGAGCAGACATATCTTAGTTATCGGTCTTACCAAGAGATTCAAGATTCAAGATTCAAGAGAGTTTATTGTCATGTGTCCCTGATAGGGCAATGAAATTCTTACTTTGCTTCAGCACAACAGAACACAGTAGGCATGACTACTGTTGTTCTTGGTCTGAAGTCGTACAGTCCGCACAAAACCTTGTGCATCTGGCATGATCTCCAATATTCTGCCCATCAGCCAGGAGCTTCGTGGTGCAGTTGAATCAATCACCAAAATGATGTCACCTGGAATAAAGTTTTTTCTTCCCCTTGACCATCGTTGTCATTATTGGATTAGAGGCAAGTATTCTTGTGTTCACCGTTTCCAAAAAAGGTCTGCCACATATTGTACCTGCCTCCATCTGCGTTTAATGTACAAATCTTCCTTCACAAAGAGTCCAGGTGGTAGTATTGGATTGGTAGTATAGTGCTTCCAGGTCCTTTGGATAATCAGACCTCCTGGTACTGGGTTGATCATTTAAAATTGCTTCAATGGTGCCACTCTGGTTTTTCCCATTATGAATGCATGTCTGTCTTATCATCTTCCAGTCTTAGATATGAAACAGTACCATAGCCACTTTCGCTTCCTCTGAAAAGTGGTACAACTGTGCCAATCTGATTTGACCAAAGTTTGCGGGCTTCATGCACCGGTCCACTTTAAATTACGACATCTTGTTGAGATCTGCTAACCATCCTGTCCATCGCTGAGAGAAGGTTTGCGATGCGTTCTCATCCCATCTGAGTCTTTCCTTACAGAGCTCCTGCAGAATCAGCTTGGCTGGCAGAGTAAATGGTGCAAGAAATCCTAAAGGATCGTTTATAGAGCCAACTATGGATAAGATGCCCCGTCGGGTGTATGGTCATTCCCGTACCACAATCCTGAACTTGAACATATCTGCTTCAGCGCACCAGTGCAATCCCAGTGCCTTTTCCATAGGCAGATTGTCTTTGTCCAAGTCCAACTCCCTGGTCTCCTTGGCTCTGTTTTCTTGTGGAATGGATGCCAACACAGCACGGCTGTTGCTAATTCACTTTGACAGCATGAATCCTCCCATTTGGCAGAGGGAAATCAGGTGTGCTGCCATTTAAATTGCTTCCTGTTCCGAAGATATGGACTTTAAATAATCATCCACATAGAAGTTGTTCTTTACTGTGTTTGTCAACTCTGCTGGGAAATAAGCTTTGTCGTCCTCAGCAGCCTTCCTTAATGCAAAGTTTGCACAATTTGGTGATGAAACTGCTCCAAAAAGATGTACCTTCATCCGGTATTCAACAAGATTTTGCTGTGCATCACCCTCAGGCCATCACAGGAATCGCAAATAGTCATTACGCTTTTCTGATACCTTGACCTGATGAAACAGTGCCATCAAAGCAACCTGTTCTTGTCCGAATCTGATGAGAACTCCAATGAGTAAGGTCTGGACCCTGCAGCAGTTGGCAGTTAAGTGATGTTCCTTAGAAGACTGCCCCACAGTCAAAGACCACACTCAAGGTTCCTTTCCATGAGTGATACACCCCATGGTGTGGGATATTCCAGAGCTCTCCATTACTTCTATTCGGCTGGACCACTGCTACCATTTCAGTATAACCATTATCAATCATTTCTTTGAGGAAAGATATATGTTCATCACAAAATGTCTTATTCTTGCAATGTAAATGTTACTCAGCAAATGGACGCTTTCTTGTTTGAAAGGTAAGTCTCCACAATAGTGGCCATCTATCATCTTTACAGAGTGATTCATAATATCCAAAAACTTAACGCCTTCTCTGGAAATGTATTCTGCTTCATTGCTGGTGCTTTCATTGAAGTCATAATAATATTGCTTGACCAGTAGCTCCTCTAAGTTTACAGTAGATATTCTATTGACAGCAGCAACAGGGAAGCCATTCTTATCCCTGCTTTCATTTCCCCTCGCAGGGGACCATAGATGGCCCATCCGAATAGGGTCCTCAAGGTGAATGGTCCTTCCCCTTGTCTGTTGACCAGCTCCCAAGGTTCCAATACCTTTGATGCATTTGTCCCAATAAGTAGTAGGTCAATGCCAGATTCTATTTTAGGAATCTTGATACCCTTCAACTAAGGCCATTGTTTCAGGTCTTCCTGTCTGGGAATGTTTAGATGAGAAACAGGCGTGGTCTTATGTGTGAACACATCAGATAGCTGTATAAAATTGTCTTTGTCCAGACTAGATATTTCCAAACCTGAGATACGATGACTGAATCCAGACTTCTCTTAATTTATGGTATGCAAGAGAATCTCAGTCATTTGTCCAGTAATGTTCAGCCTTCTCATCAAGCTTTCTGTGCAAAAAGTAGTGAATCCAAAAAAGTGAATGTTTGCAACACCGTATCCCCCTTGCGGATCTTTACCTGTACTGGTAAGATGGAGATGATACAGGTTTCTTCACCGGCCCCATTATGCGCACACGTCTGAGTCAAGGAAACAGCATCACTCACAGTTGGCTTCTCCTTCTGTGCTCCAGCTTCTTCTCTGTGTTCTTCTGTTCAGTGGGAAGTATTTCAGGATGATCTAGTTTGCAGACATCACCGTCATACGACTCTTCAGTCCTTGGCCACGTGTCCTTTCTCCGAGTTTGCAAAACAGGCTTCTTTCTCCTTTAAGAAGTCTGTCCTTTCTCTGTGCCCCTTCTTGGCCTCGATCTGTGGACACTGCTCCAATGTGTGGCCACTTATTCTTGATCTCTTGGCCTTAAGTTCATCGATCTTTGCATTGATTGCCAGCTCAGTCTCTAGTTCCAACTTTTCCATCTCTCTTTTAAAATATTTATCTAGTGCCTCAAGCTCAAGCTCAAGCTTGACATTGATTGCTGCTAGGGCTAGCTCTAGTTCCAATTGTGTATCTTGTGCCTCAAGCTTGTGCTTTTTGTTCAGGGCAGCAACCCGTTCCAAGAGATCAGCCTCTTCTGCCTGAGCTTTTACACGAGCAGAGACCTTTGAAGATGCACATGATGCAGAACCAGACTTGTGGCTTGATCTTTGTCTTGGGACATTTCAATACTCTGTATTATTTGGCTTTCAGCTGTCCAACATTGCCACCCTGTGGCCAAGCTTCAGATATACTGGATCACTATCCCTTTAAGACGTGTTGACGTAATGATGTGTTGACGTAATGGTGTGTTGACGTATGCTTCCAGACTGGAATTCAAACCAATCTGAGCAGGAATTCAAAGCATAGGTATCGTAGAGATTCTCAAGGTCACCGTCCTTGTTTCCATAGTAATAGTCGTTCTTCAATACAGTTTATCTCTAAGCCGTTCCAAATACAGAATCTCCTATAGAAACTGTTCCATTAAAGCATTCCAGCTTTTCCAATACAGCATAATGCAGCTTTCCAATAAAACATTATGTAGTAGCCGTTCATTTACTCACGATTCCCTGCGCTGGCTTTCCAAGTTTCCAATCTTCATATTCATCTAAGCGCAGGTGGTGACCTTGTCGAGTTGACGACGTCAGGCAGATTCTTTGTTCCAGTTGTTGTTTCAATTCCACTCATAGAGAACAGTTTTTATTTATTTATATATTTATTTATTTAAAAATATTTTTATTTATTAGAGGTACAGTAAGTTACATCAGTGTACATGCCATATATATTATTACAATCATTGTACCCCTTAATTAATTTTTTTTTTTTAAAGGCTTTTAGAAAAAAAGAATAGAAACAAAGAAAGTAGAGAAAGTGAAAAAGAGTTGAGAAAGTGAAGAAGTGTGCCAAAGCAAAAGAAAAAAAGAGCCCTTGGTCGAAGAGTTAGAGAAAGGAGATTAAGAGATAGACCCTAGAAAAAAAAAGAGAGAAAGAGAGAAGAAAAAAGGAAAAGCCAGTTACTATATTATAAACATCACGCAAAAGGAATCTACCAACTCGACAGTTTTTCATCCCCCTTTACCAAGACCCGACGCCGGTACCTTTTTGAGGTACTCTTGCACCCTATCCTTGTAGTAGATCTATAAATGCAAACCACGTCTTATAGAAACTATCTGATTTTCCTGCCAGGCGGAGTCTCATATCTTCCAGATGTAATGTTTCACACATAGTTGAAATCCACATATTTACTGTTGGTATGGGAGCATTTTCCCAGAATTTTAAGATTAGCTTTTTTCCTGTTTTAAGCCGTATTCAAATAGATTATTTTGAAACACATTTAATTCTGGGCTACCTTCTGTTGTTCTAAAGATAATCCAATCTGCCTTTGGAGTCAGTTTTATTTTAAATAATTTTGTGAAGATTTCAAAAATGTCAGTCCAAGATTTTTGTGCAAAAGACAAATGAGTGTGCTATAGTAGCTTCTTGACACTGACATTTATCACAAATAGGTGAGACGTTGGGACAAAGTTTACTTATTTTAGTTTTTGAATAGTATAATCTGTGTAAGACTTTAAATTGTATTAAAGTGTGTCTTACGTTACTTGAACATTTATGCACATTTAATAAGTGTTCTTCCCACCTTTCTTTGGAAATTTTTATACTTAATTCCTTTTCCCAGTCTTTTCTAATGCCTTCAGTTGTTGGTAGTTCGGCATTTAGAATAATATTATATATATATATATATGTTATTAGGTTTTCTGATTCAGCCTTTGTATTCATTGCTTCATCCAGTAAATCTGATGGCATATTGTGATATTCTTGTGCATATTTTTTCAGATAGTCACATATTTGGAAATATTTAAAATACTGATTGTTTCCCAAATTATACTTTAGTTGTAATTGTTTAAATTATAATAATTTTCCCGTTTCATACAAAACTCCCAAGGTTTTGATTCCTGCTCTTTCCCATTGTATAAATGCTTTATCTATAATTGAGGATTTAAACAAAGCGTTTTTAAATATGGGAGATAGGAGAGATACATTTCTTAATTTTAAGTTGTATTTTATTTGTTTCCAAATTCTAATTGTACTATGTATAATTGGATTTTTGTTATAATTTGTATTATTCAACTTCATTGATGAAAGAAGGATGGCTCCAATATTACAAGGGGAGCAGTCCTCTTTCTCCATAGTAATCTAATCCAGTTGCTGGGGAGAATTATCCAGCAATTGAATTATATTTCTAATATTTACAGACCAATAGTAATACATGAAATTAGGGAGTGCTAATACCCCTACGGCTTTGGGTTTATTCAAATGTGATTTATAATCCCATATAAAATTTGTAATATCTGAATCCAGTTTTTTTTAAAAACTTTTTGGGTAGGTATATTGGAATTGATTGGACAGGTATAGAATTTATGGTAGAAAAATCATTTTTATAGCATTTATTCAGCCTATTAAAGACATCGGAAGCGTTTTCCAAAATGTAATTAAATTATATAATTTCTTAAGTGAAGGGTTATAATTTGCATTAAACATGTCTTGATATCTTCTAGTGATTTCAATACCCAAATATTTAAATTTTTCCATAGCTATTTTAAAAGGAAACTGTAAGAGATGTGTGGAATCTTTTGGTTTTATTGACATGATTTCACTTTTATTCCAATTTATTCTGTATCCTGAAAATGATCCAAAATCCTCGATTCATTTTAATCTATTTGGTATAGTGATATGAGGTTTTGTGATGTACAATAGTACATCATCAGCGTATAACGATATATGACTTCCGGTGGCGCCATGTTCTAGCAACAGACGCTGCACATAGCTCCGCTCCCGAAAATGCGCGACGTTTTGCGTTAAAACTGGGTCTACTGGTTGGGACCGATTTAAAAAACTTACCGGAAACTCTGGACGTCGCGCTGCTGACATCATCAGTAAGCGCTGTGAATTTAACGGTGTTTTAAAGCACTTTAAATGCAAAATCCGTTCACTGGTCAGAGTCCTCAGAGAAGAGTCACGAAACATCACTGGGAAAGCCAGAAGAAGCCTGAAGAAATTACATTTGAAGGGGCTACGGAAGAAATTGTGCTCTCTGAAATGACTACAAGAGCTGAGGCAGATCAGGACAGAGAAATTGAGGATTTAAAGCAATTGGTAAGAGAACTGAAAGATGAAAAGGTGGATGAAAAGAAGATGGAAAAGCTGATGAAAGAGATTGTGGAACAGCTGATGGGGAATATGAATGTTGGAAATCAGAAACTTATTGACTCGGTGCAGGATTCGATTGGCACCATAAATATAAGAATTGAAGATGTGAGAGATGAACTATTGGAGAGAATGGATAAGGGGGAAGAAGACACCACAAAGAAGTTTGATGCAGTGCATGAGACTGTCTCTTCATTTGGGACAACAATGCGAGAGATGGAGGAATAGATGGAGCGAATGGCTGAGGAGTTGAAGAAAATTAAGATATATCAAGACCTCACTGCAAAGCAGCTGGCAAAAGTTTATATCAAATGCCTGGATTTGGAATCACGTTTGAGATTTCAAAATCTAAATTTAGTTGGATTACCAGAAGGAGCCGAGAGAGATAACCCTCGGGAGTTTGCTGCGGGCTTAATTAAAGAAGCTCTTAAGCTCCCTAACCTACCAAAAATTGAAGTGGCACACCGAGTTCCAAGATTTAAACAAAAATCTCAAACAGGTTCAGAATATACATGACAGATTATTGTGAAATTTCGGGACATTTATGACGTGGAAGAGGTTATGAGTAACGTCAAATATAGAGTGCCACTGCAGTATGGTGAAACATCTTTCAAAATATTTAGGGACTATCCCTATGAAATTGTGCAAAAGCGAAATCAGTTCTCTAAGGCAAAGCAGGCTCTCCAAGGAATTAAAGATGTCAGATATGGTGTCTACTACCCAGCTAAAATGAGGATTTCTTACAAGGAACAGCAAAAATCGTTCACAAATCTGGAGAATGCATACAAATATGCTCTAACCATCGTGGAAGAGAACAAGTAGCTGGAAGGGTTGGACGGTATGGATATTCTTTCCTTTTACTATTTTACCATGAATGGTAGTGTGCTTGCCAGAAGACGGAACTCTCCCTGCGCTTTGTGTAGACGTCTTATCGATGGAATGCTAACTCAAGGACATACTCTGTTCCAAGTGAAGCGGAAAAAGACAAACACCGAAATGAAGAGCTCAACAGCAGAATGCGGACAGAGCAATTATTGGTGTTTAAGAGATTAAATGAATAACCTAAATGGTATAGAGCTAACATTTTTAACAATAATAACATAGAATATTAACATAGAAATAGTAATGAATGTTAACTAAAAAGGTAGAAAGGGGATGATTTATAAACTAACATTTATAACTTAATAAGTTTCAAGTAGATTTATAATTGGGGCGTAAGGGGGAGAGGTGGGCTCCTGGCTCAGAACCAGGAGCCTGTATCAGATTAACCCCTTCAACCAAAAGGTGATTATTACCGAGGTTAAATTATGCGCTTAACATATAGTAGATAAAACTGTTAGTTATATTTGGGAATATACATGAAATGGATACATATTGTAAATGGGTACAATACATCTGATTTTGAACCGTTTCCGTTCCAGTACGTTATGAGTAACCGAGGGAGCAGAGCTATTTGTTTGTTTAATATCGACAACGGAAGTCGACACAATGTTTTCTCCCACCAACAGGTGGGTCACTTGTTACAGTTCCGACAAATTCGGACACTGTATTTTCACTTTTACTAGTTTATTTAAATTATCACAATCAGACACGTGTGTGTTTTTTATTTAAGGACAATCGCAAAACTTTGTAGGGTAAATGCTCCCCCAATATTTAAAGACCTGAGGTACAGATGCACCGCAAGATACACAGGTATTAAATCTATTCAAAATGCAAGACGATAAACAAAATAAACTGGGAGGAATCTCATTCTGCAGTTGGAACATAAGGGGTGTTAACAAACGTATTAAAAGGGGTAAGATTTTAGCTCAGCTGAAAACATACAACACAGATATTGTCTTCCTACTAGAAACGCATCTTCAAGATCAAGCTAGATTGAGGGCGAACTGGATAGGGCAAACTTTTCACTCGTCATCTACGTCGAAATCTCGAGGCACGCCTATTATTATTCGCAAAGGCATACCATTTAAACAAAAAACTACCATAACAGATAAGGACAGGAGATATTTGATAGTTACCGGTGAGATCCATGCTATCCCAATCACCATGGTAAATATATATGCGCCCAACATTGACAATCCGCATTTTTAAAATAAGATCTTGAATATAATCGCAGAATATAATTATCAGAATGTTATAAATCAGTGGAGACTTTAATTGTGTTTTAGACCCTTACCTAGATAAATAAAGTAAAAAACAGAGGTAATACAAAATCTAAAACTAGCAAACTTTTAAACATATATAAAAAATACAAATATAACAGATGTCTGGAGGATTGCAAATCTGACCAGCAGGGAATACTCGTTCTATTCAATGATACACAAGACATATTCACATATAGATTATTTCCTGGTGGATACACAATTAATTCTATACACTTCTAAACCAAAATACCATATAAATATGATTTCAGATCACTCCCCACTAACTTTCTTTTTAAAATTGGAAGGAATGTCTAAGAATAAACCGTTTTGGAGGTACAACCCTCAAATTTTAAAAGACCCGCAAGGGAGTATATATTTAAAACGGCAAATGGATCTTTTTTTCCGAAATAAATGACACGCCAGACATAGCACCCACATTATTATGGGAATCTTTTAAAGCATTTATTAGAGGTGTTATAATTTCATACCAAGCTTTTCAAAATAAAAGAAATAAGAACGAACGAAGACAGTTAGAAGAACAAATTAGACAATTGGATATAGATAATGCTAAAGACCCAATGATGGATAAACATAATAAAATATTAATACTGAAATTTAAATTAAATAAATTATTATCTGCGAAAGTTATAAGATTATTCGAAATTACTAGGCAGGAACATTTTGAATTTGGGGATAAGCCCCATAAACTATTGGCATGTCAGTTTAATACAAAAAATCGAGAAAAGGAACACACGATTTCAAAGATCAAATCAGATAGAGAGGAAGTATTAACTTTACTGAATGATATTAATAAAACATTTGCGCAATTTTATGAGAATTTGTATACATCTAAAACGACAACAGATACTAATAGAGTTCTTGGATAACTGTAATCTTCCCAAACTAGAGTTGCAGGAACAAGAGGAATTGGGAGCACAAATCTCAAATAAGGAAATAGAAGAAACAATAATCTCATTAAAAAATGGAAAAACACCAGGTCCTGACGGATTTAGTAATGAATTCTATAAAAGTTTTTATGACATATTTAAACCACGCCTACAGAAAATGTATACATATATCTTTAAAGAACAAATACTACCTGAAACATTAGCAGAATCAACGATTGCATTAATACTTAAGAAAGATAAAGATGTGGAAGAACCCGGATCATATAGAGCTATTGCGTTGTTAAACACAGATCAAAAAATATTAGCGAAAATATTAGCTAGAAGACTAAGTAAGTATGCTGGTACATTAATACATCCGGATCAAACGGGGTTTATCCCTAAGAGACAATCATTTAATAATTTGAGACGTCTGCTCAACATAATGCATTCACACCAAATTGAAGATCAAAAATTATCAATTATTTAGTTGGATGCAGAGAAAGCATTTGATCAGGTTGAATGGGATTATATGGTTAAGGTATTGCAAAAATTTCAACTGGGAGAAAATTTCATTCTATGGATTAAATTATTATATAATAAGCCAACGGTCAGAATATTAACTAATAACATTTTATCTACAAAATTTCAATCTGACCACACCCTGTGGTTTCGCTTGCCTGATCTGATGTATGTCACACCCATCGACCTATCCAAAGCCCACCTCCAAGCATTCAAAATAATTCTGCAAACAATATCTAGATTAAATAATAAAAAATGCTGACACTAACTAAACTAAGCAAGAATGGCTCTTACAATTCATTATAATTCAGATTACCTCAATATTTGTGGCCATGAATGAATGGTTCCACAGTTATACATTTATAATGGAGTGTATCTTATGTGGCAACATTTTGAATATTCAAATATCTGTAGAAACAAGGTAACTGTCTTGGAAAAAAGATGTCCCATTGCTCCAAATATGCTCTATGCCAGGCTATCAAGATACTTATTCATCGTGCCCAACTTCTGCACAACCCCCATCACCCAAAATCCCTGGTGCAATGTTACAATGGGGATTTTGTGTCGTTGTTTAGTATAGCACAGCATCTCTTGCAGTGTAAGCAGGCAATTGCACTCATACAATGGCTGCCAGTCCAGTAGAGCTGTCACCATGTCAACACCAATTTACAAAGCTCTATAACATGCACAAACATTAACATGTTTACAAAGCTCTATAACATCCACAAACATTAAGAAACAATTGCACCATGTAATTAAAAATAATAAATATTTTGAGCTTGAAGTCGAAAAACCTCAGACGCACAAACATCTTGCACACTCACACACACACACACACATGCTTGCATGCACGTACACACACTCATACACATACGCAGTAATTAAAAGTTATTAAAAGAATAATGAAAATGCAATGTTTGCATTTCATCCAGGAGCCGATGTTTCTCGTAGAGTTGAATTGGGAATGGGTATTGTTATGCCTGGTTTGTTTGATCTGTAAGATGTTAAAAGACAGACCGAGAATAGGGGAATAAAGCTCAAGTTTCGAGCCTTTGTTCTGTAATCCTCTGCAGCTGACAATATTTGAATTCTCGAAAATGTTAAATGATTATAGTTCTATTTACGAGCAAGTTCTGAGGTAGAAAAATTGTGGCTTATGGACCTGTTGGAGTATGCACAGCCTCTCCACAGCTGATATGACCAGCTTGTCCAAGATTGTGATGATCACTGCACATCATATACATTGACTCACGGATTAACAGAGTCGTACGGTGCAGAAACACGCCCTTCAGCCCAATCTGTCCATGCCAGCCAAAATGCCTCATCTAATCCATTCCCATTTGCTTGCATTTGGCACATATGCCTCTAACCTTTCCAACACATGTACCTGTCCAATACCTTTGAAACTTCATTATTGCACCTGCCTCATCTACTTGTGACAGCTCACTCCATATATCTACCACTCACTGTGTGAAAATGTTGTCTCTCGGGTTCCTGTTAAAGCCTTACCCACACACCTTAACCATATGACCTTTCATTTTTGATTCCCCTATCCTGAGAAAAAAACATGTTTGCTGAAGTCTTGAATATACTTGAGATTGGATCGCCTTTTTTTTTTCTTTTCACTACTTTTTTTTAACCAATGGTCATGTCAAAATATAGCTGAATCGTTCCGACAAAGGCAATGTGGCCAGACACAAGGAGTCACAACTAACTGACCCAGACATTGTTCATAGAAATAGATGATCAAAGCAGTCGAACAAGGAGTCATCACCCAAAATGTCCTAAAAGCTTTTGACACCAAAGTGCCCACCTTCCTCCACACCCAGCGCTGCTGCTGTAAAAGCAGAAAGGGATTTTGAAAGTTTTAGAAATATCTCTGACAGTGGCATTCAAAATCTATTACAGTTTAGTTTAGGTTAGAGATACAGAGCAGAAACCATGTCTGCCGACCAGCGATACCCGTACACTAGCACTATCGTACACACTAGGGCCAATTTGGGATACTGAGTTGGATGATCAGCCATGATCATATTGAATGGCGGTGCAGGATCGAAGGGCCGAATGGCCTACTCCTGCACCTAATTTCTATGTTTCTATGTTTCTATTTACAATTTTTACCAAAGCCAATTAACCTACAAACCTGTATCTACTGCAGTTGTACAGGGTTTTGCTGAGGCCACACCTGGAGTATTGCGTACAGTTTTGGTCTCCAAATCTGAGGAAATACATTCTTCCCATAGAGGGGGTACAGAGAAGATTCACCAGACTGATTCCTGGGATGTCAGAACTTTCACATGAGGAAAGACTGGATAGACTCGGCTTGTACCCGCTGGAATTTAAAAGATTGAGGGGGGATCTTATAGAAACTTACAAAATTCTTAAGGGGTTGGACAAGCTAGATGCTGGAAGATTGTTCCCGATGTTGGGGGAGTCCAGAACAAGGGGTCACAGTCTAAGGATAAGGGGGAATTCCTTTAGGACCGAGATGAGGAAAACATTCTTTACACAGGGAGTGGTGAGTCTCTGGAATTCTCTGCCACAGAAGGTAGTTGAGGCCAGTTCATTGGCTATATTTAAGAGGGCGATAGATGTGGCACTTGTGGCTAAAGGGATCAGGGGGTATGGAGAGAAGGCAGGTACAGGATACTGAGTTGGATGATCAGCCATGATCACATTGAATGGCGGTGCAGGCTCGAAGGGCCGAATGGCCTACACCTGCACCTATTTTCCTATGTTTCTATGTTTCTATCTCTTTGGAGTGTAGGAGGAAACCGAAGCACCCGGGCGAAATCCCATGCGGTCACGGGGAGAACGTACAAACTCCGTACAGACAGTGCCCACAGTTAGGATCAAACCTGGGTCTCTGGCGCGGTCAGGGAGCAACTCTACCTCTGCGCCACTGTGTTGCTCCATGGGTGGAATAAATTAGTGAACAAGGTTCAAAATGTTAAGAAGTAGTTATCTGAAAACATTAAACAATTGCAACCATTAGACAAAAGGAACAAATATGCCTTCCCTTTGCTTTCTAATCAAAATTTCTCCGAAACCCTCCCGACACTTCAAGCTTGGAAGCAGTGCCTTGTCTAATCTGGTGTAACACTGAGAGACCTCTGCAAGACCAGGCTCTCCCACTGGAATCCAGTTGGACTTCAGGAATGGAGGGAGCTGACATAGTCATGAGCAACGCTGGAGCTTTCTGCATTTCATAACTCATGCAAAATTGATTCACAACCACTGACATGAAGCAGCAAAACGTTGCCTGTGGTTTGGCCAAAGTATTCAGAGTGATCCTGGGTTGTAGTTTTGCATGCTGTCAACACCCAGCAGAAACTACAGCTAACATAAAAGCCAGGGTCGAGAGTGGCAGAGTCATAGGTCAGCACCTGGCCATTGTTTCATTCAGTGTGATCAGCTCACTGTACCTACAGTTATAACGGCTCAGTAAACTTTCAGGAGGCTCAGTTGTGTCTATCCCTGCCCTTGAAAATAAATAATAGACTTCCTAAATTGTAACTGCTGCGACACCTCCATATACCCTCCAGTCGTCACCAAAGTCCTTGTTCCTAAATCTTACTCAGCCGAAGACCACTGGATAGTGATCTACCTTCATCTGCCAGGTCAATGACTCCAACAATCTAGTCCATACCTACCTTGTTATCTCATATTTCTCATGTATTTTTATAACAGAGAAACATTTCATTTTTGGCAGAGCAAATTCTATGCTGGTTGACAGAATAATCCCAACAACCCAAATCCCCACTTATTTTCCAGGTAACATATTCTCTCACACATACCTATTAACTCCATGCTGAATCTCTTGGCATCTTCTGCCCTGGAGGGCATTTACAGGAGCCAGTGAACCTTCCCACATTAATTTTCCCAAGGAAACTGGAGCAGCTGGAACAAGCGAGTAAACTCCACACAGACAGCATCCCAAGTTCGGATCAAAACTGGAACACTCCATCTGTTAAAGGAGGAAAGCTAGTGATCAGCCCACTGCTTTTCCTCCCTGCTTCTTCTTCGTCTTGCGTATGGCATGCACAGACTAAAGTTGTAGATCAAGGGTAGACATGTAGGCCAGGACAGCATCAGTTACTGGGTGGATGGCTTTGATGCCACCAGAAAAAAGCCTCAGTGAGCAGTCATTCACGATGTGAGGGGTGGTCTGGTCTGGATGTCCGCAGTCGCAAGCAGGGCTGTCTGTCATTCCCCACTTACGCAGGTGATGGGCTGTTCTTGCATGGAGGGTACGGATTCTGTTCAGGGTTTGCCATTGCTTGCGATGGAGGTCAAAACCCAGTGGTTTCACTGTGGGGTCTGTGATGACCACTCCGTTGTTGGTGTTGGCAATATTTCAGGCTCTGCACCACTCAGTCTTGGAGTCAAAGTCTTCCAGGGATTTAACGGAAAACCAGAAGGGTTTGCGGTACTTCAGGCACATGTTGGGCAGTTTGTCCAAGTCTGCATGGATGGGCAGGTAAGGACTAGCCTCAATGGTGCACCAATCTTTCAACATCCTCTCCCTTCTGCGTATGCTGGGAGGGGCGATATGAGAGAGGACAGGGAGCCACTGCAAAGGTGTTGACTTAAGCATCCCTGTGATGACCCATATTGCAGAGTTAAGGACAGTGTCAACTCGTTTGGTGTGTCAGCTATTAGCTCAAGTTGTTGAGCAAAACTGGACTGTTGAGTAGACTAGGGCTAAGCTTGCGGTACAGAGGGTGTCACACCTCCCTCCCTGCCAACTCTATTGATTCCCTATCTGGCTTAAAGTTTTTTTCCCCGCTGTTATCAGGTAACTGAACCATCCCATCACCAACTAGAGAGTGGTCCTGACCTACTATCCACCTCATTGGGGACCCTCAGACTATCTTTAATTGGTCTTTACTGGACTTTATCTTGTATTAAACGTTATTTCCCTTATCCTGCATCTGTACACTGTGGACAGCTTGATTGTTATCATGTATAGTCTTTCCGCTCAGTAGATAGCACGCAACAAAAAAGCCTTTCACTGTACCTCGGTACATGTGACATAGAAACATAGAAAATAGGTGCAGGAGTAGGCCATCCGGCCCTTCGAGCCTGCACCGCCATTCAATATGATCACATCTGATCATCCAACTCAGTATTCCGTACCTGCCTTCTCTTCATGCCCCCTGATCTCTCTAGCCACAAGGGCCACATCTAACTCCCTCTTAAATATAGCCAATGAACTGGCCTCAACAACCTTCTGTGGCAGAGAATTCCAGAGACTCGCCACTCTCTGTGTGAAAAATGATTTTCTCATCTCGGTCCTAAAAGATTTCACCCTTATCATTAAATAAACTAAACTAAACTAAAGTAAACCTATCTCTGGTTCCCTTCTCATCTTGTCATTGCACACCAAAGGAAATCAAAAAAAAATGTTCTTTGAAGCCACTGAACAATGTTGATTTCTGCAGCTAACATGCAATGTAGTTTATCTTTCATGCTCTTCCCATATTAGATATCTTAAATGGGCACACTTCATCAGTGCATCCAATTTTATCTCCACTTAAGCAGACAGAAATTTCATTAAACTATCCTGATGCCACAGCATCCTCCCCATATTAGTTTTCTTTCTTTCATGCAGGGCAAGCTGCTGCCAAGGTAAAGCTGTGCATGAAGTCCATTGAGTGCATTAGAGCAAAATCTGTCTCAGCCTGCCTTTTGAATTACTGTGCAGACTGAGGTGGCTAATTCCCTTTAGTTTACGAAAATGTAATTTCCAGTGAAAAAAACATCTCTTTGCCTTGGGAAGTGATTGGATTCTAAAGGTCTGAAGAAATAATGTTGAAATGTCTTGTTTATTTTCTTTTCATTTTTATGGTAATGCATCTACTATTGTATCTATTATTATCCTGTATACTCTGTACTCTATGAGTTTCAGCAAAGAAGGAATTTCATTGCATCTTTTTATATATGACAATAATCTAATCTGAACCTGCAAAATCCAGTCTTGTTAGTCCCTATACCTGCCCTACCCAGCAAGAATGGTGTCACACCAAGCCAGGGATCCAACCCTTTGTGTGTATTCAGTCAGCCCGAAGCTTTTCAACCATTCATTGATCCAGGACCCTAGATTTGTACTACTGGATATTTAGGACTGGTGATCCAGTATCAAACAATGTCATGGAACGACCTTCTCAAGATGACCAAGAGCTCACAGAGACAATTTTGGGCTAAGCTGGAGTCACAGACGGACACTCGAAAACTGTGACAGGGCTTGCACGCTCTCACCTCCTATGAAGTGAAACCAGGTAGCAGAAGTGGTAAGGACACATCACTTCCGGATGAGCTCAACGTCCTTTATGCACGCCTTGAAAGGGAGAACAATGACAATCCATAGGAACCCACAGCCCATGATGGTCCTGTCACCTCGGAGGCCGACATCAGAGTATCTTTCAAGAGTGTGAATCCAGCAAAGCATTTGGTCCGCATAGCATACCTGGCTGAGTACTACAGACCTGTGAGAACCATCTGACTGGAGTATTCAAGGACATCTTCAACCTCTCACATCTGCATTCCGAGGTTCCCACCTACTCTCGGGGGGGTATCTATTATACCATTGCGAAAGCAGAACACTGTGGCCTTGATAAACTACCATCCAGTAGTACTTACTGCAATGAAGTGCTTTGAGAGGTTGGTTATGCTGCCACGGAAATAACCCAGATCTGCTTCAGTTTGCCTGTCGCCACAACAGGACAACGTCAAATGTTGGCTCACGGGCCCATCATGCTACTCTGGACCAGCTGGATAACAGGATCACATACTTCAGGCCGTTGTTCATCGACAACACACTGTCGTCCTGTCCACACTGAGCACCAAGCTCGCTCAGCACCTCCCTCTGCAAATGGCTCCTTGACTTCCTCATCATCAGAATTCAATCATTGGGGAATGGTAACAATGTCTCCTTACTGACTTTCAGCGCTGGTGTACCGTAAAGCTGTGTGGCTTAATCCCTTGCTCTTTTCTCTCTGTATCCATGACTGTGTAAGTAACCTAGCTCCAATGCTTCTATAAATTTGTTGACCATACCATTGTTGTTGGCCGAGTCACAGGTGGTGATGAGCCAGACTTAGCGATGACAAATAATTGAATGGCATCATGTTTAAGAAAGAACTGCAGATGCTGGAGCGAAGGAAATAGGCAATGTTTCGGGTCGAGACCCTTCTTCAATGGTACCGCAACAGTAACTTCTCACTCAATGTCAACAAAAGAGAGGAGCTCATTTTTGACTTCAGAAAGGGGAAGGCGGGTGACCACATACCAGTTTTCATTGGTGGGCTGGCAATGGAGAGAATTAGCAGCTTCAAATTCCTGGGCATTAACACCTCGACTGACCTGTCCTGGGACATAGATATAATCATGAAGATGATGCGCCTGCACCTCTACTTCATTAGAATTTTTAAAAGATTTACCAAGTTCTCTGTGGACTTCTGCAGATGTGCTGCATAAAGCATCCTGACTGGTTGCATCATGGCCTAATATGGCAATTCCACTGCACAGGAACATAAAAAGCTGCAGATGTTGGTGAATTCGCCCAGCGTACACAGTCCTCATCATAATTGAATGCATCTGCATGAGGCTCTACCTCAAGAAGTTGGCATCTATCAAGATTCAAAAGCATGTGTAGGAAGGAACTGCAGATGCTAGTTTAAACCAAAGATAGACACAAAATGCTGGAGTAACTCAGTGGGACATTCAACATCTCTGGAAAGAAGGAATGGGTGACGTTTCCAGTCGACACTCTTCTTCAGAACAGAAGGACGTTTTGGATCGAGACCCTTCTTCAGACCAGAGTCTGTCTGAAAAAGGGTCTTGACCCGAAACATCACCCATTCCTTCTCTCCAGAGATGCTGCCTGTCCCGCTGAGTTACTCCATCATTTTGCGTCTATCCAAGATTCAAAAGCAGGTCATCATCCAATGTACCAGAACCAGAACAATTACATTTTTATTTTCTGCAGCTTAACAGGCATATTAAATGGATCAGCATGGCTAATAAACGTACAATACGCAACAAAATAAGGAATTATGGTACATTCGGCAACCCGACCATTACAGTGCAAGTTACATAGTTCAATCCTTATACAGAGTCTATAGTAGATCAGAGCTGAGGTAGCTTTGTGGCAGTGGTTGTGTAGAGTGTGCGTCAAGATCCTGATCCATCAATGATTCCGAACAATTGGCCCATGCCCTCTTCTTGGTGTTGCCGTTGGGCAGGAGGTACAGATGGTGCACACCACCAAGTTTAGGATCAGCTAGTAGCTTATAACTATTGGGTTCTTGAATCAATCTGCACAACCCTAACACAACCTCAGCAATTGAACACTGCTTGCAAAAAGTTTTTTTTCTTATTTTTCTGATTGTGCATTTTTGCACGAGTTTTTTTGCAATCTTTATTCTTTTCTTGTAAAATGCATGTATAATTTACATATAATTTAAGTATACTTTATATATAATTTGCTTCTGTAGCCTAGGTCTATGTCCCTGTGATGGTACAAGCAAGATTTTTCATTGCACGTGTCCGTACCCTGTTTGTGCGAAAGATAATAAATTTGACTTGACTTTACGGACTCCTGCCATTTAGCATTAGCAATCGACTTTCAGCTGCATGTTCGGAAGGAATTGGCACAGCAAAAATCGAAATACTTCAAATACTTATTTAATTAGGAGAGGTGACAGAGCATCAGAGTGACAATGCAATAATTTGGAAAAATGTTGAGAAACATTTCTGTAAATTATTCGTCAATAATTGAAATCCTCGCTGGCTGCCAAATGCTGTGATTTTGCAGAAGATACTTGCTAAATGATAATTTGCTAGTAGTGAGTGAGCATAATATTAGCAAGTTTTGTTACACGATTTGTAATTAACTTGTTGTAAAGATCTGTTCCATGTTTAGGAAGAGGCAGAGTGCTTCTCCATTGATTTCAATGTACGGAAAATCATCAAGCACTTCAGCTAATATTAGTTAATTTAGTTTTTCACTTGTTGAGGAGTTTGAGCATCTTAAGTATTGTAGATGCTTCATTATTTATTTTTTTAAATTTTTTTAATATTGCATGTGTTTTGTTCCTCCTGTAACATTTTGCATGTCAGAACCATTTAGAGCTTAGTTGGAAGTAAGGAACTGCAGATGCGTCTTTATAAAAAAAGACAGAAGTGCTGGGGTAACTCAGCAGGTTAGGTAGCATCTCTGGTGAACATGGTTAGGTGACGTTTCAGATCAGGACCCTTCTTCAGACTGATGGTTACTAAGATGGTTATTAAGAGGATGAAGGTTACTAAGCCAGGAGCCTGGCATACTGGTTGTCAATGGCGATTAGAGCTCTGTAATGAGTGAGGTTTGCTCTGTCCCCCTTGTCCATCCCCAGCCACTGTGATCCCATTAACACTGTAGAAAGCTCTGTCACTCTGCAAATGATTCACAACAATGTAGCATCCAGTTTCCACAAGTTACTTGACACTGACCAAAACCTCTGGAGCAACGAGGCAAGAAAGATATTTGAGAGCCTTGTGTTGAAAAGAATTAAAAGCAGAAAAAGATGGCTTTAAATACATGGTAGTCAGAGAAATGTCACGGAAATGTACCTCAATAGCCCCCCCAGATTCTAGCACTCACCTACACATTAGAGGCAAGTGACATTGCCCAGTTAACCTGCCAACCTGCACATCTGTATGATGTGGGGGAAACAATATCATGAGGAGGAAAATCACTGGGTCACAGGGAGAAGGTGCAAATTCTACACAGACAGGATTCGGTCTGCAGATATACCAAGGTTGTCAGCTTTGCAGATATCAAAATATAAGGCAGAAAAAATGGAAATCCATTCAACCAAATTGAGCACAGAACATGCTGGCGGTGCTCAAAAAGTTAAGCAGAATCTGTGGTGGGAGAAACAGTGTAAACCGTTGAGGTCAAGAATCTGTCATTGGAAATGAGTATGTCTTGCCCGATATAAATGACTACATTAACTCAAAAGTGAATCAAATAGAGCAGAGATTTGAGTCCAGGGACTGGGATCAAGGAAGAGCTTGCTAACCGGATACACAATTGGCTTCATGGTGGGAAGCAGAAAATGGTGGTGGTGGGAGGCTGTTTATCCAACAACATTTTAAAAAGCAAAATAACAAGGGTCCTTCCTTTTTACTTATGGCAGGTGATTGAATCACAGGGAAAATCATTGAAGCAAAACACAAAAGGCATTGGAATTGTGGTTTGTTAAGAGGGCTGACTGAGAGATGTAAAAGGATGATTTGAGCCAATTTATGCAGTGGCGTCCCTATATATAAAGGAACCAAAAATGCTCACAGTTTCTCCGTTCAAATTGGTTTCAAAGGCAGATAACGGGTGGCATGGTGCCAATGACTTTTTTGTTTATAATAACTCTTGAAAAATCTTGTTAAAAAGAACTTTAGAGGACATAATAAGGACGATTCATGTTTCAGAAGCTTTCTAAGGTTTGAAGGTTTGTGATACATTTGAGAGAGTATGCCACATGAATAGTTTCAGATCGCAAAAGAACCATCAGAGCTCTCTGTATTTTTGATGATTGTTTTGAATAACACAGTGTTTGAATATATATTTTACCAAAGGGTTTTTCGTGTGAATAAATGTTATACTGAGGTGTGCATTAAACTACCGGTTCATTGGAAATGCTGACATTTAAAAAAATGCTTGCTTTTAATATAAAATTCCCTTTGTTACAGTCGAGGCACGTGCAGACTGGACTGGATCTGTCTCACTCTTCAAACATTTCACCCACTGTGCCTAACCCACCCACACTAGCCCTGAAACCCATGCTGTCTCATGTGCCCAGCTACTCCCCTCAACTCTGCACCCACCTAGACTGGAGGCCATATACATTGTGTAATTAACACAAGAGACAAAATGACTTTGGGATGTTGGAGGAAACTGAATGCCTGGGGTAAACATGCATATTCACAGGAAGAATGTGCAAACTCCACTATTGAGGATCAGGATCAAACGTAGTTTACTGGAACTATGAGGCAGAGGTAACACTGAAAAGCAATGTGCCATCCATCATCTTCTGCCCAGCTATTGCTCCATATACCTTCTCTGAACTGCCTGAACCTCTGCAGTCATACCTGTGGTCCCCTCCTTCCTCTCTCCCTCTCCCCCTCCCTCTCTCTGTCTCCCACTTCGTCCCTCCCTCTCACTCACTCACTATGTGATGACCATACAACATATTTTATCATTCATTTGCCTGCCATGCTGGATCTTCTGAGTGTACACACATCATCAGGATTTTATCTCAATCTAAGCAGACAGAAATTGTAATTAAACTATCTTGATGCCACAGGATGCTCCCCATATGATTTTCCTCTCTTTGATGCATCTGGTCTGATGGCAATGCAAACTGCTGCCAAAATAAAGCCTTGCTTGAAGTGTTCAGTTCATTAAGTGCCATCAGAGACAAATCTATCCCTGCGTTCCTTTTGAATTGGTGTGTAGTCTGAGGAGGCTAATTTCCTTAATGTTAGAAAATGTAATGTCCTCTGTAGAGCCAGCATGAAAAAAAACCTTGTCTCTGCCTTGGGAAACGACTGGGTTATAAAAGTAGGAAGAAATAATTGGATATGTCGAGCCAACCAACCTGACTGTATTTAAGTGTCCTTTGTGCGGTGGCAATTGGGTCCCACTTCAGAAACATCCTTATGCCAAATGAAGATTGCGCAGCTGTCAAAACGCTTTTAAATTGTTTTAAATGGCTCTGACAATCAGGGATATTTTTAAACTACAGAAAGCCTCAAACAATATTTATATTATATTACGTCTAACACCTAGGCGGCGCCGCGCGATGGCAGCCTCACCAACAGTCTGTCTGTCTTTTTATTTGTATTTTTAGTGTGTTTTAAAAGCATGTGTCAATGTTCTCTGGTTTGTTTTATGTGGGGGTTGGGGGAAACTTTTTTTTCAATCTCTTACCTTGCCGGAGATCGATTGTATCTCCAGTCGCTCTGCGGCCTGACATCATGGAGCTGGAGGCCCTGCTCGGGACTGACTGAGCCGCACCGCGGGGACGTGGACTTACCATCGAAGCCGATCCCTTGCCCGGGATCGACGCTCCAACCGCGGCCTGCGGATTTCACCATCGAGGAGCTCGTAGTCTCGGGTAGAGACCGATGTCGGGAAGCTCCAAACGACGTGGAAGGTTTCGACCAGCCCCGACCTGGGGTCAGATCGCCCGGCACGGGGGAGCTGAGATTCCCCTCCCCACCCCCCTCCCCCCCCCCCCCCCCCCCCCGATGCAGGAGCTTGATCGCCAGTGCGGAATGTGGAGGAATCACTGTGGTGGATGTTTATGTTAAAATGTATTTTGTGTGTTCTGTTGCTTTTTGTTGCTATGACAGAAGAGCAAATGAAATTCCTTCTGTGTTGCAAAACATACTTGGCTAATAAAGTATGTTTATCATACACCTAAAATTTACTATGAAATAATTGAAAATGTTGAGATGAAGTGAAATGGGGATAAATCTATAAACCATTCACATGCATTTACTTTTAAACCTGTGGACACAAGGAACAGGGATCTGGAGTAAAACTCAATGAGTCAGGCAGCATCTCTGGAGAGCATGGATAGGCGACATTTCAGGATGGGATCTTTCTGCTTGAAGGTGGGTCCCAACCTGAAACGTTGCCTATACATGATTCAGATAAGCTGCCTGACCCGTTGAGTTCCTCCAGCACTTTGTGTTCGAATTAATGGAGTTGTGTTTGCAGTTGCTAAAAACCTGAAGGGCTTGATGGCCTGTACATCCAGTCCTAAAACTTGCATGATCAGAGCTGTCTCACTGGACTCATGGGTCAGTTCAGCGATGTGATTTGAGGTCGGATAAGCCAGTCTCTTACCTCCAGCTCATCCATGTCTCCAGCTTGCAACGTGCACCTGCAGAGGCTACAGAAGAACTTGTGCGTTGGAAGGACCATGTCACAAGTAGTTTCTTGAAGGTTCCCTGGCAAGATGTGGGTATGTTTCGGCCAACTTAAACTCATCAAAAGCTCATGTTACCTCTGCCGCTTTTAGTTCCCCCTGAAGACTCAATCTGCCAAATTCAACTTGAATGTAGAGAAACTGTGCATTGAAACTATTTATCTCAAATGAGTAAATTGCCAAAAATAAATAAAACTTCTGTTTGAACAGCAGCATGTTACAAAATAAGGTGCAGAAATGGTGCTTGTCCTGCATAAGATCTATGGAGATGTGCTCACTGCCCTGCCTGATCACAGATGCACTGACAGATGGGGTGGGAAAAGATTGGCTGTGATAAATAGGGTAGAAAATGTACCAGGTATTAATTCAGCATAAAAGATAGATCTCTTGAGGGCAATATTGCCTGGCATTTCATAAAAGCATATATTAGATCCATTACTTTGTACTTTATGATATTAGTCTGTGGAATCAAAACTAAAATTTAGTCTGCAAAAATGTGGTAGATTCTACTGATGTGGAATAATAGCAAAGAAAATGTGAGGTTGCTGTAAGGAGCCAGTTTTCCTTTGCATTGCTCAATTCTTGTTGAAATGGTTTGGATAATATTGCATTTATATCACTGAAAATGCTGCTAAATTCACAATGCACATGTTTATGTTGATAATCAGCTGATCATATCAATGTAAAAGGGGTAGACTTGGCTACAGTGAAATGCAAGTTATAGAATTTGAAGCATAAAGTTGTGAATAAATCTAAGAAGAAAGATTCTTTGCATAACATTCCATGAGGAGTTTCTTTGTTTCATGCCCTAGTAGTCCATTCAATTGTACAAGATTATTCTAAGCACCAAAACTGCAGAATAGTATCAAAATGTGTCTTAAGAAAGAACTAACCAGGGAATAAAATCCATTTGATCACAATATGTTCGGATTTTTTTCCCAAGAAATAAAAGCAGTTCTGCCAATTTATATGAATTTTAAAATGTTCTCATTCTAAAGCACTTTTTTTTTCAAATGGCTTCAGGGTATATTAACTGTAGATTACCCTTGATTTCTCCTTTCTGTATTAAATATGTAATGAGTTAGGTCTTGACATTCTGCAAATTGTGCTATACAACAACAGCTTGCTATTATATAGTGCAGGCCATACCGTGAGGTCCCAAGATGCTTAACAGGAGAATTATCAAACAGAAATTACACACTAAACCGTAAAATAAAGAATCAGTACAGATTAACAAAAGCCTGGTCAATGAGGCAGATTTTAAAGAGCTTCTTAAAGGATGAGTGGCAAAGGCAGAGGGCTTTGAGGAGGTGCTCCCAGAGCTTTGGATCAAAGCAGCTCAAGACACAGCGATTCACGAGTGATTCACCAGCCTTGATCAGCACATGAAAAAGAGGGCTTGAAGATCCAGATCTCTAACCCAGGTACCAAACTTACTATTGACCAGCAGTAATTCTCATTCAGCTAGACATGTAGAAATTGTGCTCAGCCTACAAGAGACACCTGAATGCACAAAAATACGCCACTTCTACAACTGAAAAACCACTGTCCACTGTCCACTGAAAAATCATCTAAGTGGGACAGGCCAATCAGGAGCACATAGGTCCAGAAAGCTTGATACTTGGAATGCATTGCATTGCAAGGGATGGTGGTTGCAATTGAGGCCAACGAGGACTTAAGCAAGAAAAGAACTTTAAAATTGATATTTTGACAGACAGGGAGTCACAGAACAGGTACGATGAGTGAAAAGTCTCCAGAGGCGGCAGATTTTTGGATAAGCACTTTAGGCAGAGGGGATGATTGGAGGTTGGCCAGGACAGCCTTGGAGTAGACAGATCTCAAAGGCATAATTGAAGGTTTCAGCAAGTGATCAGCTAAGACAGGGCTGCAGACAAGCAGCTCAAAGCACAGTGATGCAATGGTTTCAATTCCAGTGCAGCAGCCTTCAGAAAAAGAGAGTTTGAAGACAAGACCTCTAATGCTGCTACCAAACCCACAGTCTGGAGACCAACTGTAACTCTCACCCTGCTGCACATGTCAAAAATATGATGAGTCTACAATGGTAAGTACACAGCGAATCTTCTCAGATGCCAAAGAAAGTGAATATGCAGATGCGCTTCCTTGATTACCACATCATTGTGATGGGATTATGTTTGGTTGCTGGTGATATGGATGCCTGGGAACGTGAAGCTGTCGACTATCTTTAATACAGCTCCATGGATAAGGACAGTGTCGTGTTCCCCGCACTCCGCTTCCTCAGGTCAACAAGCAGCTTTCATCATGGTAAAATTAATAACTAGATTGTTCCAGCAACAAAACACAAAGTTCATGATCTCTTTCCCATACTCCTACCTAGTTTATATCTGAGATGCAACGTAGAAGCAGGCTCTTCAGCTCACCAAGTCCGTGCTGACCAGTGATCATTGATCGGGGACGATCAGCCAAGATCACAATGAATGGCAGTGCTGGCTCGAAGGGCCGAATGGCCTCCATCTGCACCTATTTTCTATGTTTCTATGATCAATCAGTACACTAGTTCTATCATATACAATCAGGTCAATTTACAGAAGCCAATTAACCTACAAACCTGCACGTCTTTGGAATGTGGGAGGAAACCAGAGCACCCAGAGAAAACCCACGTGGTCACAGGGAGAACGTACAAACTCTGTACAGACAGCACCCATAGTCAGGATTGAACCTGGGTCTCTGGTGGTGTTATGTAGCAACTCTACCGCTGCATCACTGTGCTGCCCACATCATTTTTCGTTGATCTAGCTGATAACCGTGGTATCATCGGCAAACTTAACAATCGAGTTGGCACAGTACTTGCATGTTACACAATCATGGGTGTACAGGGAGTAGGGTTTGGATTGAGCACACAACCTTGAGGGGTAACAGTGCTGAGGGCCATTGCTGGAATTTAATTTGCCTGTTCAAAGTGAATGTAAAAGGCATTAACTTATTCTGTTGGAGATGCGTAATTGCCAGAGATGGCACGTGATTTTGGCTTATATCCCATCATGGTATACAGGACTTGCCACTGGTACCTGGCATCCACTTGCTAGAATTGAGTGTTTAGCTTATTCTAGAATATTTTCTTGCTATTCTGATAGCCTTACGGAGATCATACTCAGACCTCTTGTACAGTCCAAAGTCTTCCTTTTTGAAAGCCTTGGATCCAGACTTCAGCAGAGAGCGAATCTCCCTTTTGATCCAACGTGTCTGGTTAGATTAGATCTCAGAGTGATCATCTTTGGCAATGGAGACCAGGGAATCTATTATCGTTTTACCATTTCCGTTCCCCAGCAAAGGTGTTCAGTTGGGATGCAGAAATGCAGTGGATATCGCGGAGAACAATCAGGCCGAGAGACAGAAATAAAGAGCAAATTGCATTTTTTGGCGACCTAATGGCAGATTTCTTATTTATTTTTTAAAGAAATCTAGTGAGACCTCTTGGGAAATATTTGGCTTGGAAAATACATTATGTCATTCCACCACATATGGTTTATTTTCCTGTTTCGATGACCAACTTTATACTTTAGAGATATAGCATAGAAACAGGCCCTTCGACCTACTGAGTCCATACTAACCAGTGATTACCCATACACCAGCACCATCCTTCTCCCCATAATCCTTGACACCCTTATCTATCAAGCATCTTTCAATCTCTGCCTTAAGAATATTTTTAAAATATCCAATGACTTGTTACGGGGCAGTTTGTTTGAAACTGAAAGGTTAACCCATTGTGGGTATTTAACAATTTTTTTTGGAAGATTAGGGAATTAAGGGCGATGGGGAACTGGCCCAGAAAAGGAGATGGGGCCTGATGCAAATCATCTATAACCACATTGAATGGGAGGGAAGGCTTACTCCTAGGAAGCTCTTGCTCCTATTTTCTTATATTTCAGAGGAATTCACAATTCATTCTATTTCAGGAGATTGAGGGAAATAAATAATAAGAATAAATGAAAGAGCATTATTGGTTGGTTGACTCCCTCTAATTGAAGGAAATAACCGGTGGACCACCATGTCCCTCATCGTTCCCAATGAACATCACCTTGTGGGAAAAAGGTGACATTCCGTCAAATTTATAGCTGGTGTGCTGTGCTGATCATCTGATCTAGCGTGTCACTTGTGGACACTCACACATTGCTCTGTCTCTTTTATCGTTGGCAAGTGCAGACTGCACGGCTGAAGGCTAAATATCGGGAAGTTTAATTGGTGACCAGAACCATCCATTCACTGATGACCCCATTGCAACCGCCCAAGACGGATAATGATCGTGGATTTAACGAGGTCTATCCAACTGCAAGCAATGCTGTGATACTGATAATAAGAGCCCTGAAGTTCACCACTTGCTGCCTCATGATATCTACTCCCACCTGTTAGTAGGGAGTGATCCTGAATCGATCCTGACAACGGGTACTGTCTGTACCGAGTTTGTACGTTCTTCCCGTGACCTGCGTGGGTTTTCTTCAAGATCTTCGGCTCCCGCCCACATGCCTATGACGTACGGATTTGTACAGGTTAATTGGCTTGGTATAAATGTGAAGTTGTCCCTATTGTGTGTAGGGTAGCATTTATGTGCGGGGGTCGGTGCGTCTCGATGGGCCGAATGGCCTGTTTCCACGCTGTATCTCTAAACTAAACTAAACTAAAGCTGTACCTGTATCTCCTGGATGATTTCTTTATGTTGTGTCCCTGATACCAACAATGCTTTCTGAATGTGAAGATGGCAATGGGAACTGGCTGTAAATTATCAGGAAATTATGAGTTTTGGAGGAAGGAGAAAATGGAACAGGCAGTGCAATCCCCACTACAAAGATAAAGTAGCGCAGAAAATAAAGGTTTACCGTTCCTCCAAAATCTCTCATGACTTCCATCGTTTCTTTATGAACCAGAGTTTTTAAGTTCCCCCTGTCATCACTTCCACTCCCTAAAGTTAAAAGGATACTCAAAACACATTAAGGAAGCTTATCTCAAGCAATGTTTATTATGAGAATGAGAGTCAAAGAGCCATGGAGAAATTCAGCACATAAACATGCTCTTCAACTCATGGAATCTGCACCAAACATTAACCACCCATTTACGCAAATCCTATATTAATCTTTAATCCCATTGATTTTTATTTGTCCCACATTTCCATCATCTATCCACCAGATTCTACCACTCAGCTGCACACCATTGGTCAGATAACACAACAACTCCCAAGTCTTTGGGCTGTGGGAGGAAACCAGAACATCAAGAGGAAATCCACAAGATCAGAGAGAGCAAACAGATCGCATGGGATGTCAGATAGACACAAAAAGTTGGTGTAACTCAGCAGGTCAGGCAGCATCTCGGGAGAAAAGCAATAGGTGACTTTTCAGATCGAGACCCTTCTTCAGGCTGAGAGTTAGGGGAAAGGGAAGCGCGAGAGATAGAAGTCAAGTCACATTTATTTATATAGCACATTTAAAAAACAACTCTCGTTGACCAAAGTGCTTTACATTTGTTATAAGAGTAGTATACACAAGCAGGCTACATACATATATACAAATAGCCCTCACTCAGAGGACGTCAGGAAAGGCTTGGGAGAACATACACGTTTTTAGACTAGACTTAGAGGGATGCTGTTCCACAGTCTAGGAGCTGCGACCGCAAAGGCACATAGGACAAGGATATGCAAAAAGCAACGATGATCAAGGAAAGATGAAGCCCACAATGGTCCATTGTTGTCTGTGGAGTAGGCGATAACGAGTTATACAGACAGTTAAACTCAGCAAGAGGGTCAGGATTGAACTCGGGTCTCAGCAGCACCGCTATCTACATCATTTTGGCACCCACTGCCGTCCAAGTTTCCACCTGTAGGACCTTTCATCCTATTGCATTATTTATAATCTTCAGTTAGACCAGGGGTAAGACCCAACAGGTACAAAGAATTGATTCATGCGATTTTCTGGGCCACAGCCGTTTTGATCCAGTTGGGCTTCTTTACCTTTTTGGAAGCATCCTGTTTGCTGCTTAACTTGTTCTTGCCTTGTGTCAGGTAGACATCCACTGCTACTTGTGATCACTCTGCTCTACGTGCTCCTGAGGGCACACCCAACTCTTCTGCGACACCCGAGTGCAGTGCCTGGGTTGTAAATGTGAGGTGCCTTTTTAGTTAGTTGCTTTCTTCCCTGCCAAAGGTAGTTGGCCAACTGAGGGGATCTTGCTGATCTCCAGAGATGATGGTAAGAAGTTGATAATGATTTGCATTGATGGGCATTAGAAAATGAAAGGAGCTGCAAACTCAACAGCAGGGGAATTCAGTTAATACAGAAATCCCAATAAGTTTCAGAATAGCATACAGATTTCCAGTAACAATGTTATCAACCCTCTTTTAACAGGTGCGTTTATGTATCAGTATGACTATATACATGGGAAAAATTAAACCGTAATTTCTACTTATATAAATATCATCCCACCACAACCAGGGAGCAGACCTGAACTAATATCTACCTCAATGGTGACCTTCGGACTATTCTTGATTGGACTTTGCTGGCTTGACCTTGCACTCAACATTATTCTCTTATCATGTATCTATACGCTGTAAAAGGCTCGATTGTAATCATGTACTGTATTTCCGCTGACTGAATAGCACGTACCAAAAGCTTTTCACTGTACCTCGGTACCCCGTGACAAACTAAACTGATAAACTGATATTTGTAAGTTGCCTAGATTTTGTACAGTAACGAACACCAACAATGTCTGCCCTCCCTGGAAATAAAAACTCACTTGTATTCTGTCTTCCCCAGTTCTGATGAAGGGTTTTTGACCAGGAACATTGTATCTGCTTCCACAGGGACTGCTGGAACAGCTGAATATTTCCAGCATTTTATGTTTTTATTTCAAACTATAATAAGTATAGGAGTAAAGAGGTTCTTCTGCAGTTGTATAGGGCTCTGGTGAGACCACATTTGGAGTATTGTGTACAGTTTTGGTCTCCTAATTTGAGGAAGGACAATCCTTGTGATTGAGGCAGTGCAGTGTCGGTTCACGAGATTGAATCCTGGGATGGCGGGACTGTTATTTGTGTAATGATAGAAACGACTAGGATTGTATTCACTGGAGTTTTGAAGGATGAGGGGGAATCTTATAGAAACATATAAAATTATAAAAGGACTGGACAAGCTAGATGCAGGAAACATGTTCCCAATGGTGGGCGAGTCCAGTACCAAAGGCCACAGTCTTAGAATAAAGGGGAAGTCATTTAAGACTAAAGTGCGAAAAAAACTCCCGCACCTATTTTCTATGTTAAGTGGGATCCGTTGGGTCCCAGTCACAAGGGAAGCCTGGTCCCCCAACGCAACCTATTCCCAATGCAATATTCCACCACTCACCTGTTCCCCCAATGCAATATTCCACCACTCACCCATACCCCTAACTGCGCAGGCGCGGCTCATGGTGTGTGGGCAGGTGGGTTGTGGGGGGGAGGGGTGTGTGGACGAAGGGAGGGGTGTGTGGGCAGGGGCATTGTGGGGAGGAGGGGTGTGGACGGGGGTAGTGGTGCAAAAACATTTTGCACTTGCAGCACAGGAGAACGGTGAGTAAACTGGTGAAAAATCGTAGCGCTATCGCGTACCATTTTTGCGCAGGTAGAAAAACTGTGCAAACCGGAAGAGCACAAGATCAGAGTTTTAGTTATGAATAGAAGATAGATTTCCCGCTTCTGCGGTATTTTGTTCTTTACAGGAAACCAATGCAAGTTATACCGATAGTTGCTGAGCCAAATAAATCGTCAATGTATCCCCATGTACAACATACAGTGAAATGTGATACAAAAGTGCTGAAGAAATTCAGCGGGTGAGGCAGCATCTACGGAGGGAAGGAAATGGGCAACGTTTCATGTCGAAACCCTTCTTCAGACTGAAACTTTGCCTATTTCCTTCGCGCCATAGATGCTGCCGCACCCGCTGAGTATCTCCAGCACTTTTGTCTACCTTCGATTTTCCAGCATCTGCACTTCTTGAACACGTGTGATACAAAATGCTGAAGTAACTCAGCGGGGCAGGCAGCATCTCTGGAGAGAAGGAATGGGTGACGTTTCGGGTCGAGACCCTTCTGGAGACTGAAGATCAGTTACTCCAGCATTTTGTGTCTCCCTTCCATTTAAACCAGCATCTGCAGTTCTTTCCTACACATGGAGTGAAGTGCAATTAACTCCCATTTGCCAGCATCATCAAAGAAGAAGTGAGACCCGAGATGCATGATCAGTAACTGCTTGCTGCTAACAACATCTATGGTTTTAGCACCATTAAACATTGAGCAATGGTTTACATCAAGCAATGGGATATGTATAATTAATCTGGCAGGATCTTGATCAGCACAAAGATTACTGTCGTTTCCAAATATTGCAATTTCCCTGCACCAGCTGGGTCCTGTTCAAATACAACATATCAGTTATTTCAACATCTAGAATTACAGGCGGACTTAATTTACAGTTTGTATTTTGATTCACTGATACGTGTCCAGAGACAAGGCAGTTTTCTTGTATCATAAAAAGATTGTAATGTATCATTCAACCGTGTAACATTAAGTAATTAATCTGTCCTTTAAAGCCTCATCTGTTGAAAAGTCTGTGATTATCTTGGTGTGTTGCTCATCATCACAAAACTCCACTCTTAAGGACAAAAGACATGAAGCTAATCACTGGAGTAACTCAGCAGGTCAGTCCGCATCTCCAGAGAAAAATAATAGGTGACGTTTCGGGTCAAGACCTTTCTTCAGACTGAAGGGTTACAACCCGAAACATCACCTATTCCTTTTCTACAGAGAAGCTGCCTGACCCGCTGAGTTACTCCAGCATTTATGTTTCTATCTTCGGTATAAGCCAACATCTGCAGTTCCTTCTGACACATTAAGCTAACCCTTAGATAGACTTTGTTCATCATTATATATCTGTACCACCTAAATTCTCAGGAAACTGCTTGAATATTGCTGAAAAATGTGAGTGCAGACACCTTGCAATCATTTAATATATTAAGAAAGTAAATTGAAAAGACAACATTTAAGGCATTAAACTAAAGCAAAATATTTTAAGAGAATTAACTTACTTATGCAATCACCTCCCTGAATTGAGCCTGACAAACTAGAGCAATCTAGATTGAGCCTAGTGTTGCATGGTGGCCTAGCAGTAGAATTGCTGCTTTACAGCGCCAGATATCTGCGTACAATCCTGACTAAGGGTGCTTGTTTGTACGGAGCTTGTACGCTCCCCCACCTGATCTGCATGGGTTTTCTCCGAGATTTGGGGTTTCCTCCCCCATTAGCTTGGTATAAATGTAATGTGTGGGGATCGCTGGCTGTGCAGACTCGGTTGGCCAAAGGGCCTATTTCCGCTCTGTATCGCTAAACTACAAACTAAACTAAAAGTTTATGGTTGTGTTAGCTGAATTTATTCCAGTCCTTGCATATTTGAACCATTCATTTATTCCTGTTAGCTATCTAAATTTTTTGCTGTGTTTTCAAAATGCTATTAGTCTTGATCTCTCCAGGATATTATCTTTATTTTTCAGGATTTGCAAATGGCTAATAAAATCCATTTGTTCCTTGCATATTTTTAAATGTGTAGCATTGATGTTGAGACTTGCTTTGCTCTGAAATGAGCTTTTTACAGGTGAGACCATGCCATAGTTTGTTCATAAACCGCTAACCTTTTCTCTGTGTGTATTTTTGCAGCCACTGAAACGCGTTGACTGGAATGGGCCCGGACTGAAGTACAAAGTTAGTTGGAGACGACAAGGCAATGACACAAAATGGCATGAGCATACAGGCAACAAGCATCATCACTTTGTTGAAAATACCCCGACATTTGTACCTTATGACATCAAAGTACAAGCCATAAACGATATTGGAGAGGGTCCTGAACCAAAGATTGTAACAGGATATTCAGGAGAGGATTGTAAGTAATTTTGTTCTCAATTGCGCTTTGAAGCAACTTCTCTCTATTTGAAAAGTTCAGTAAAATTCCAATTGGTTCCATAATATGTGTTTCCCTTTGGTGCCTATATATGTTATTTTCAAAGATTTTTTAATTAAAAATGCATCCAAACTATGTGACGCAGGAACAATTTTAGAAGCAATTATACATTAACATAGGATTACTTATTCCTGTAATTTTGTGGTAGGAACCTAAAGTTTGTGATGTCATATCCCACCTAAAGAAAGTTATACAAATACATTTAGTTTAATTTGGTCATTTCTCTGAGAGCCATAAAACATGATCAGCAAAACAGCCAAGTTATCACTTAAATCTTAACCAGTTTGTTACAGAAGGAAACAGCTGCCCATACACATATATTGACATTCAAGTCCAATCCCGTACTCTATAATTGACTTTGGGAATTGGTCACACACTCAGTTGCATCGAGCTTTATCCACGTTCCAAAAATAAACAAATGGAACTGTGTTCAATGCTACGTTGCCCATCAAGAACCAAATGTGCATTATCATAGAAATATGAACACACAAGAAAAATGTTATGGGCCTGATAGTAACTACAAGGCAGAGAAAAAATATGGGTTGAGTCCTGGGAGAATGGATAACAAATAAAGAAGGGTCACTGACCCAAAACATTGACTGGTTTCTCCTTCTGCAGATGATGCTTGACTGGCTGAGTTGCTTTTGCACTTTATGCTTTTTTGTGGGAGAATATATTTCCCTCTGGTCCTGTTACACTAACCGTTGTGATTGCTTCAGTATTTTTTCCCAATATGTTTCCCATCCACAGCCAGAAACTGGCTGGGCTATGGTCGTAAAGATATCAAGGTTTCAGAGATGAGTTTAGGTTTAGATTAATCATTATTGTCACTAGTACCAAGGTACAGTGAAAAGCTTGAATCATGAAAGAGGTTGAGAGTGGGAAGTGCTGGGAGAAGAGAGAAGAAGTCTGTCATGTATCACACACAGCAAGCTTACTTCTGGATCATCAAAACTGCTTCTCACTCTTCTCCACCTATTTGCCAAAAACTCCTAATTCCAGAATAGGGGATGGAAACAGATAGCAACGGTTAGCATTGGGAGGGGTTGTGATTGCTGATCCCATTGGTGGGACTGGCGGTTCATGAGTGACTGCATGTGGAGTTTATCTTGCCAAACTGTGGTAGTGGGATTGCTGATGAATGAGGAAAAAAGTCATTCTGCTACAAGGCCATAAACATTGGTGTAATGAGCTAATGGATCCATCCTTCAAGCCATAACAATAGTTCAGGCAACCCGGTGATCAGATATGAGCATTAAAAAATAAATAAACTTAGCTTAAAAATATTTTATTAACTAACCCATCAGCTGAGAGGCATATTTATCATTTACCTCCAACCGACCTTCATTGTAAACCAGAAGTGGCCAGATTCGTTTATTTTATGTGTTTGCTACCATCGTCCTGTGCAGCTTGGAACATTAAAATTACATGAAAAGTGCTATGAAGACAATGATCAATTGTTGAAAATGTTACACACTTTAGACTTTGGAAATTACTTTGAGTGTGGAATTTATCTGTGACTTGTGGTTAGTTGGAGCAATTTCTTCGGAACTGTTCACTCCACACTCCCAGATTAAAACTTACACAGTGACATATCCTTACTGCTTACCTCCAGCAGCAAGCAAACATAAAACAAAAATGACTTAATCCAAGAAAAGTCACAAATAATCTATCATCTAGGTTACCATATTTATGATACACATCTAATGAGAAATTACAGCAACATTACACTCAAATGTTGCTCCTATAATCATTCAGATTCAAAGTACAATTTGCTGTTCCTACACAACAGCATAATATATTTACAACAACTTTGGTAAATCCACAGGGAAATTCCATTGCAAGATGTGCTGAATTCATTTGTAGTGAGCGGCATCACATAAATTCTCTCTGGAAAATTCAGAAATGACTGTAATTTGTACGTTCTATTTTAAGACCGAACTGCGAAGTGATGTCAAGTAGGGGTAGGAAATGTAGAATAAATGGTAGGACACCCAGGAATGTTGATGAACAGAGAGATCCAGTGGTGCAAGTGTATTGTTCCTTGAAAGAAGTAACTTGGGTGGATGGAGTGGTGGAGAAAGCACATGGTATAATGTAATAAAAAGGAACTGCAGATGCTGGTTTATACCAAAGATAGACACAAAGTGCTGTACTAACTCAATGGTTCAGGCAGCATCTCTGGAGAAAATGGATAGGTGATGGTTTGAGGAACTTTCAGACTGTAGAGTGGAGAGCGTGACTGCAGGCAAGTTGCTTCCAATCCTCCCCCCACCCCCTCCCAAAAGGAGCTAGGGTGGGGGGAGGATTGGAATATCACCTATCTATTTTCTCCAGAGATGCTGCCTGACCTGCTGAATTACTCCAGCACTTTATATCCATCCAAAGCATATGGCATGCTTGCCTCCATAGGATGGGGCAATGTTAAAACATTACAAAACACTGGTTAGGCTGCAGTTCAGAGATGGTCAGCACGCTATGGGTTGGATTTGGTTGCACTGCATAGAGTGTATAAGAGATTCACCACAACATTACTTGGATCAAAGGACTTTAGTTATAGTGTCATTGGTTAGGCTGGACTTATTTTCCCTGGAATGAAAAAGACTGTGGAATGACCTGATTTAAGTATGCAGCATTGTGAGAGGCATAGATAAGTAAGATAGCCCAATGTTTTCCCATGCAATGCTATCAGAAACAAGAGAGTATAGGTTTATGGTGTTAGGAAGGAGTTTTAAAGAGGAACTGAGGGAAGGGATTTTTTTTTTTACACAGAGAGTAGTTGATATCTGGAATGGGCTAACAGGTGTGGTGGTGGAACCAGATACATCATGATATTTAGGAGGCATTCAGACAGATGCTTAAATATGCAATGCAAAAAGGATACAGTCCTAATGTAGGCATGAGATTCGTGTGAATGGACCGTACAATTAGCAAGGACTTGGTGGGTATAGGGTCTTTTTCTGTGATGTACAACACCATGAGTCAATTTGTCTTATTTTAGAGAAGCATTAAAGGTGATAATTCAGTGTGAGTGAAACATTGCTCCGAAAAAATGAGCAGCCAACTCAGCAAGCTTCCTAGTTAGAAGCAGAAACATTTTGTATTGATTCATTAAAATGTAAATCTGTTTTTGTTTTTGAAAGTAACATTTCAAGTTCAAGTTCAAGTGAGTTTATTGTCATGTGTTCCTGATGGGACAATGAAATTCTTGCTTTGCTTCAGCACAACAGAACATAGTAGGCATTGACTACAAAACAGATCAGTGTGTCCATACACCATTATATAAATATATACACACATGAATAAATAAACTGTTAAAGTGCAAATAACAGATAATGGGTCATTAATGTTCAGAGTTTTGTCCGAGCCAGGTTTAATAGCCTGATGGCTGTGGGGAAGTAGCTATTCCTGAACCTGGTTGTTGCAGTCTTCAGGCTCCTGTACTTTCTACCCGAAGGTAGCAGGGAGATGAGTGTGTGGCCAGGATGATGTGGGTCTTTGATGATACTGCCAGCCTTTTTGAGGCAGCGACTGCGATAAATCCCCTCGATGGAAGGAGGGTCAGAGCCGATGATGGACTGGGCAGTGCTTACTACTTTTTGTAGTCTTTTCCTCTCCAGGGCGCTCAAGTTGCCGAACCAAGCCACGATGCAACCGGTCAGCATGCTCTCTACTGTGCACCTGCAGAAGTTAGAGAGAGTCCTCCTTGACAAACCGGCTCTCCGTAATCTTCTCAGGAAATAGAGGCGCTGATGTGCTTTCTTGATAATTGCATCAGTGTTCTCGGTAGCAGGATGTGGTTTCAGGATGCACGATTGGAGTGATTTGAAGCCTAATAGTTTAATTTAGTTTATTGTCACGTGTTGCATGCGGTCCAGTCAGCGGAAAGACTATTCGTGATCACAGCATGTTTTGGGAACAGCTTCATCCAAGACCACAAGAAATCGCAGAGAATTGTGGACGCAGCCTAGGCCATCACACAATCCAACCTCATATTCATTGACTCTATCTACACTTCACGCTGCCTCGGCAAGGCAACCAGCATAATCAAGGATGAGTCTCACCGCCGGTCACTCCCTCTTCGGACTATCTTTACTATATGGCAAAAAGAGTAACTTCAGAAGAACATGATGACTTTGACTTTATTGCACATCAATATTATTTTGTCATGTTCTACCTGAGTTTATTGAGGAAATATTCATAGGACTTGATTTCTAAGATTGGTAATCAGCTATTATTTCATCAATACAATAATTAGGATGGTAGAAAATAACTTAAATAGATGTTTTGAGCAATTTCGATGGGATGGGTTATATCCGTCAAAATCGCGATACAATCGTTGTATAATCATGCACTATGGGGTGCAGTGCAAGGTATGTGGAATATACAAGACAGTGGGCTGAAAAATCTCTGTTGCTCCAGTCTATACCAATTGGGTTCCTTTAGGCAGCTTGAAACCTCATGATAACTGCAAGTGAAATGTCATCTCCACAATGTCCTGACAGTATTGCTCATCCTTCCGAAACTGCCATTGACAATCTCATTCAGTCCATTTCATTTATATTCCTAAAATAAATATTCGTTTGATAGTTTCATTAAATTACTTCAATCTAACTCACCGATTTTATAATTCATTAAAAAAAGATAAAGATTTGTGAAGACAAATGTCTTCTGCTTACAGTCAGAAGCAGGAAAATTTATAGTGAGGAATAAGGAAATGGCAGAGAAATTAATCATATAGTTTTGTTCTGTCTTCATGGAAGGAGACATAAATAACACCCGAGAGATGCTTGGGGACCAAGAGGAGGAATAAAAGTAAATTGGTGTTAGTTGAATAATAGTGCTTGAGAAACTAATGGCACTTAAAGTTGATCAATCATCTGGCTTTATAATCTGCATCCCAGAGTATTAAACAATGTGGCTGTTGAAATAGTGGATGCAGTGGCAATCATCTGCTGGACTTGGGTAGATTAAGGGATAGTTTCTGCAGATGGCAAATGTATCCCCAAAAAAGGATGGGAAGAGAAGGCATGGATCTATAGACTGGCTAACCTGACATGAGTAATAGGGAAAAATGCTAGAGTCTATAATAAAGCTTGTGATAAAAGACTATTAAAAAATATCAAGGGGCCAGAAAAAAATCAATATAGATTTATGAAAGGAAAATGGTTTTTGACAAAACTCCTGAAGTGTTTTGAGGATGTAGCTGGTAGAATAGATAAGGGAGAACCGGACAATATGCTATGTTCATATTTTCAGAAGGTCTTTAGGTCTGATTCTGTGGGAACGGCCTGCATTTCTGCATTCCTCATTTAACTGAACATGTTTACACACATAACTGTCAGCAACTTTAGATTTCTATGCAGAATCCATAGTTGCTGTTAGTCATTCACCACTGTTCTTGATCAGTGCTCTAAATCTAACCCCCCTCCCTGAGGGAAGAAGAGGTTTCTACAATTCCCCAACCCTTATGGTTTGGAATATACATAAACATCCAACACCAGGTATCAGGACACATTATCAGGACTGCTTCCCCATTAAACTTATGGAAAGTGGGACTGAAGAAGTTTGTTAGCTCGTGTGTCAGATGACGTTCTGCCATCGCTTTGCCACAGTCAGTGCCACATCTGTGCCTTTGCGGAGATTGGCCGTAGCGCATGCCTCTCAACCACTAGTCAGTAGGTGGGCCATTGTCTGTACCTCTCCACAGTTACACTTGTCAGAAGTATGGTATTGTCATAGTCATACAACGTGAAAACAGGCTCTTCGGCCCAACTGATCCATGCCAACTAAGATGCCCTATTCAAGCTAGTCCCATTTGACACACATGGCCCATATCTCTGTAAAACTATCCTCTCCATATACGAATCCAGAAGTATTTTAAATGCTGTCATTGCACCTGCCTCATCTACTTCATCAGTCAACTCTTTTAATCTAACCTTCATCCTCCGTGCGAAAACGTTGCCACTCAGGTTCCTTTAAAATCTGTCCCCTCTCACCTTAAACCTATGTCCTCGAGTTTTTGATTTTCCTACCCGGAGATAAAGACACTGTGAGTTCATGATTCCCCTCATGATTTTATGCATCTTTATTAGGTCGCACATCAGTCTCCTGTACTCCAGGGAATAAAGTCCTAGCCTTCCCAACCTCGCCCTGTAGATCAGGCCTTTTAGTCCTGGAAACATCTTGTAACTCTTCTCTGCAATTGTTTCAGCTTAATGGCATCTTTCCTATTACCAGGGAGTCCAAAACTGAACACAATTCTCCAAGTATGGCTTAATCATCATCTTGCACAATTGTAATATAACTTACCAATTTCCTAATAGGTCAAGTTTTGCCCCACTCCCTTGACGGGCTCTCTACCATATCTAAATCTTTAGCACTATGGCAGTCCCAGATTATATTTGGGAATTCAAAATCACATTTTATGACAGCCTTATTATTCATGCAACTGTCTGCAATCTCTCTGCATATTTATTACTCTCATTCCCGTTGACAATTTGGGGGCTTACAGTACAATCAGAACAAGATGAATATCTCCTTGTTATTGCTCAGCTCCACCCCTACTGGTCTTTCCTTCAATAATGCTATCTCGGACTACTGCCGTTATCTCCTTAATCAATATGTAAATAAGCTCTTCTAAACTCTCTCCCCCCCCCCCCCCCCAGTCTAGTTCAGGCATTAAAACACTGATTCAAGCACTGGAACAACTAATCTTTATTTTTGGATTGCACAACAAATTCCCCTATACGATACCTAAACCACTGCGGGTTTGATCCTTGTATCTGCCTGGCCAAGCCTTTCAGCCTCGTGCAAGCAGAAACACTCCAAAAGGTCACGCAGTCCAAAGCGCTATTCCAGAAGATCGACAAAGGACCTCATGGGGGCTGCTTTTTATAGGCCCCCAAACCTTGAGGGGCCGAACTACAGAGGGGTGGTCTCTTTACAATCCAATCAAACATATTAATTACAACAAATAACAGAATCCCCCTTACATTATTGCAGGAGAAGCTTCTGGAAGAAGCTAACTTAACTTGAATAATGCAACATTTACCCTGGAATCCAAACAAACCTGCCAGGGGCTCAACACTTTGGTCAATCAACAAACAGCAGGGTAACTGTCTAGCAACATTATTTACAATATGTACACATCCTTGGAGTTCCTCTGCAGAAATCCCATTCATTCTGTCAATTGATCTGCAACATTGATCTGGGCCCTATACTTATTGGCACCATTCAGTAGCTTGTCTTATTTCTGCAGAGCACATCAAACTTGACCAAACAATACACAAGTCCTTTACTAAATTTTGGTGCTATGGCTGCTCTGTTTTAGCCAGGATTTACAAATAAAGCAAGTACCCATTGTCTTTTACAACCACCCCTCTATTTCCCCTGTAGCATCTGTGCCTTCCTTGGCCAGATTACCATAACAACCATTATTGTTAAATGCTTTTGTATCAAAGACATCCAGTGAGTCTTGTAAACCGGCATATCAACAAAATCCAAATCCTAGGAAAGATATATTTAGTTAAATTGTACCCATCTTGGCACTGCCCCACAGCTCCCTGACAATATTAATGGGAGGTAAGTCTACCTTAGCTTTGCCTCCTGTCAGGCCATTCCAAGAGCAGGATGTCAGAGTGTACCCCTTCTGTGAGGCCTTCCTATAACATATTTCTGAAGTTCAGAAGCAGGTCCAGGACAATTGGACCTGGCATCATTCCAATGTTCATAAAGGCAATAAGTTGCAGAGTGGTCCTAAACTAGGCACAATTCTGCACAATATATCTTCCCTTGGGAATGGCTGTTCCAGTTTTGTTATCACTTTGAAATATGGTCATTGTTGGTTTATTCAGTTACAGGTTATCCGTCGCAATGTCCAAATCAACAAATCAAAACCATTATAAGTAGATATATGGAAAAAGCTGCCTCAGCCTCTGCAAACAAACCTCGAGATTACCTAAACAATTGTAGGCATAGAAAATGTGAAAGCTCAGAGCTAATTTCACAACAACGATGACACAAAATAGTTTATATCTTTGCACTTGTGCTGTTAATGCACCTGGAATAGATCTGGAGAAAGGGTCTAGTTCCAATGGATTGTAACTATTAGAGAGGCTTTATTTGTGTATTTGGAATTAGAGGAGAGGATGTAATTAATCCATGATCTAGAGTGGAATTTTTCAAGTGAAAATAGAATCAAAACCAAAAAAAATCTTGAAGCCATTGTTGATTAATAACTTTATCGTTGTACAGATGCCTGCTTGCGTTCTCTTTTGTTTCAATACAAACTTTATAACAAGAGGGATAGCTTAATTTGATTGAAGAAACATTCTATTTTCTTCTTCACCTAATCACCATGCATGTTGTAAGATGCCCAAGGGTGTGTTGTTTGATGCACTCCACATAAAATGTGATTTATCTGTGATATTGCAGGCTTCCATAACAGCAGTAGTATCCTAATGCATCCAACAATCACAAAGACAAAATTCTCTGGAAGACTCTGTACAGTTTTACTCTTGATTAAAGCCCAAGAAAACGTACACATTTTATGGAAGGCTCATCGAGGAACTGAGAACAAATCAACTTCTCTATATATGTTGTTCCTCTTGGCAAAGAAATCTATTATATTGCTTCCCTAATCTAGTCCTTGTGTGACTGTAGACCTGTGATTGATATTTAACGGCATAGCAAGCTAGTTTTAAACAAAATAAGAATTAAACCACAGAGGCCCCTGTTCATTGACTCAGGATGTGGATGCAGTAAAGTGTTTTTCCAACTATGCCATCCTTGCAAAGTTCTCATTGCCAATTCCTGTGTGCCAATGAGTGAATTGAGAGAGTTGTTCCACAGACCAGTCAAGCGACACTCTGACAGTCTCACTCACAGTATTGCATCTTCAATTAACAATCCAGCATCCTTCGTAACAAGAATAAGCTGGGTGGGGCCCTAGCTAGAAATTGTGTGCAGTTTGGGTCAATGTATTTGATAAAGGGTGCTCTCGCTTTGGAGGGAGAGTAACAATGGTTCATTGAATTGACTATGGCCTTATACATAGTCCCCCCATTTCAGGATACCATAATGTTTGGGACACATGGCTTTGCTGGCGTTAGTAATTGCTCAGGTGTGTTTAAATGCCATCTTAATGCAGGTATAAGAGAGCTCTCAGCATCTGCTCTTTCCTCCAGTCTTTCCATCACATTTGCAAATATTTATTGCTGTTTATCAACATGAGAATTAAAGTTGTGCCAATGAAAGTCAAAGAAGCCATTATGAGAATGAGAAACAATAATAAAACTGTTAGAGACGTCAACCAAATCGTAGGCTCACCAAAATCAACTATTTGGAACATCATTAAGAAGAAAGAGAGCACTGGTGAGCTTACTAACCACAAAGGGACTGGTAGGCCAAGGAAGACCTCCACAGCTGATGACAGAATAATTCTCTCTATAATAAAGAAAAATCCCCAAACACCAGTCCGACAGATCAGAAACACTCTTCAGGAGTCATATGTGGATTTGTCAATGACCACTGTCCGCAGAAGACTTCATGAACAGAAATACAAAGGCTACACTGCAAAATGCAAACCACTGGTTAGCCGCAAAAATAGGATGGCCAGGTTACAGTTTGCCAAGAAGTACTTATAAGAGCAACCACAGTTCTGGGAAATGGTCCTGTGGACAGATGAGACAAAGATCAACATATCAGAGTGATGGCAAGGGCAAAGTATGAAGGAGAGAAGGAACTGCCCAAGATCCAAAGCATATCTCCTCATCTGTGAAACACAGTGGTAGGGGTGTTATGGCCTGGCATGTATGGCCACTGAAGGTACTGGCTCACTTATCTTCATTGATGATACAACTGCTGATGGAAGTAGCATAATGAATTATGAAGTGTATAGACACATCCTATCTGTTCAAGTTCAAACACGTGCCTCAAAACTCATTGGCTGACGGTTCATTCTACAGCAAGATAATGATCACCAAATATATTGCTAAAGCAACAAAGGAGTTTTTCGAAGCTAAAAAATTGTAAATTCTTGAGTGGCCAAGTCAATCCCCCGATCTGAACCCAATTGAGCATGCCACTTATATGCTAAAGAGAAAATTGAAGGGGACTAGCCCCCAAAACAAGCATAAGCTAAAGATGGCTGCAATACAGGCCCGGCAGAGCATCACCAGAGATGACATCCAGCAATTGGCGATGTCCATGAATCGCAGACTTCAAGCAGTCATTGCATGCAAACGGTATGCAACAAAATACTAAACATGGCTGTGTCCCAAACATTATGGTGCCGTGAAATGGGAGGGGGGGGGGGGGGGGGACTGGGACTATGTATAAACACTGCAGTAATTTCTAATGTATAAAAATGGCCTTTATTAAAATTTGACAATGTGCACTTTAACCATTTGTGATTTTTTACATTTTACATTACTCCACTAAATCTCAAATAGTGGAGTACCAAGAACAATAAATAAATTATGGGTCTTTGCCCCAAACATTATGGAGGTCACTGTATAAAATGATACTGGAGAAAATGTAGGGGGGGATTGCTCCCAATGGTTGTGAGAGTCCAGAACAGGGATAATAGCTTCAGAAATGTTTTCACAAGGAACTGCAGGTGCTGGAATCATGTGTAGAACACAAAGTGCTGGAGTAACACAGCAGGCCGCTCCAGCACTTTATGATATTCATTGTGTTGTGCGGCATGAAAGAGGTCAGATTCAGAACAGGTCTGGAAAAGAAAAGCTAGGTAAACATGCAATGTTGTCGGCCGTCATCAATAATAGAATCGATCTCCACTACAATAATTAATTTGAACTGAGAACATGATATGCTGAAATACTCAGCATGTGAGGCAGCATCTGTCCAAGAGAAACCGTTAATATTTAGGATCCAAAACTCTTTGCCAGAATGGGGAGAGAAAAAACCCACTTGGTTTTCTTAGCGATATCTTCATTGTATTAATGATTAAAAAAATCATAATTTACTGAGAACCCAAATTGTGGTTCTCTGAAGCAAAGTCCAGGATCCAAGAATGAATGGCCAAAATATAACCAGAATGTCTTCAGCCTATCTAACTGGCGAAATAGCATTTAATGGATAAATTCCCTTCAAGGTGGATCTTTACTTTTTTCCTTCGAACATTAACACACACATTACTTCCAAGAGATATTTTAGATAAATTAAAATTACTTGGATCAGTATGATCTAAGCAATCTATAATGGGTTTAGTAATGCATTTAATTGACTTTTTCACCATGAAAGCAAATATTTTCTCCCCATTATCAGCTACTAATTTTAACAGTTTAATTTCATGTGTGTCACAAAATATAAATGCTGTTCTTTAGCTTGTAATGGTTTTAATGAATATGGACTGACTTTCTTGTTTCAGTTAAGACTATTTGATTTTCCAGTACTGTTGAAATTCCAGTATTACCACAGCAACAATAAAAGTACTCATTACGCTATGATGTGCTCCAAAATGTCCTCAAGTCCTGAAATGTACTATATAGAGCCTTTCCTGATCTAATGATAGGCACTGTGTTAGTGACTCTGATCATCTGTTCTGTTTATCCATGGAACAAAATGAGCACACAATAATTTGGCACGTGTAAACCTGTTCCTCCATTTTGTAGGGTGTTGAAAACCAATGAAGAAAAAGTTTGCTGACACGTTAATGATGCCAATTGACATAGAAAATAGGAGGAGGAGGAGGCCATTCGACCCTGCGAGCCAGCACCGCCATTCATTGTGATCATGGCTGATCGTCCCCTATCAATAACCCGTGCCTGCCTTCTCCCCACATCCCTTGATTCCACTAGCCCCTAGAGCTCTATCTAACCCTCTCTTAAATCCATCCAGTGATTTTGCCTCCACTGCCCTCTGTGGCAGAGAATTCCACAATATCACAATTGTCTGGGTGAAAATGTTTTTTCTTAGCTCAGTCCTAAATGGCTCCCCTTTATTCTAAGACTGTGGTCCCTGGTTTTAGACTCGCCCAACATTAGGAACATTTTTCCTGCATCTAGTTTGTCCAGTCCTTTTATAATTTTATATTTTTCTATAAGATATCCTCTCATCCTTCAAAACTCCAGTGTATACAAGCCTAGTCTTTTCAATCTTTCCTCATATGACAGTCCCGCCATCCCAGGGATCAATCTCGTGAACCTACGCTGCACTGCCTCAATCACAAGGATGTCCTTCCTCAAATTAGGAGACCAACACTGTACACAATACTCCAGATGTGGTCTCACCAGAGCCCTATACAACTGCAGAAGAACCTCTTTACTCCTATACTGAAATCCTCTTGTTATGAAGGCCAACATTCCATTAGCTTTCTTCACTGCCGGTTGAACCTGTAAGCCAACTTTCAGTGACTTGTATACAAGGAAACCCAGGTCTCTCTGTACCTCCCCCTTACCTAACCTAACTCTATTGAGATAAAAATCTGCCCCCTTGTTTTTGCCACCAAAATGGATAACCTCACATTTATCTATATTATACAGCATCTGGCATGCATCTGCCCACTCACTCAACCTGTCCAGGTCACCCTGCAACCTCCTAACATCCCCTTCACAGTTCACACTGCCACCCAGCTTTGTGTCATCCGCAAACTTGCTAGTGTTGCTCCTAATTCCCTCTTCCAAATCATTAATATATATGGTGAACAGTTGCGGCCCCAACACCGAGCCTTGCGGCACTCCACTCATCACTGCCTGCCATTCTGAAAAGGACCCATTCACTCCTACTCTTTGTACCAATTTACTATCCACGTCAACACCCTACCCGCAATACCATGTGGTCTAATTTTAGTCATAAATCTCCTGTGCGGGACCTTATCAAAGGCTTTCTGAAAGTCTATATCTTTCTGAAACACTACATCCACTGGTCCTCATCATCCATCTTACTTGTCACATCCTCAAAAAATCCCAGAAGATTAGTCAAGCATGATTTCCCTTTCATAAATCCATGCTGACTTGGACTAATCCTTTTACTGCTATCCAAATGCCCCATTATTACCTCTTTAATAATTGACTCCAGCATCTTTCCCACCACCGGTCAGGCTGACTGGTCTGTAATTCCCCGTTTTCTCTCTTGCTCCTTTCTTGAAAAGTGGGATAACATTAGCTATCCTCCAATCCACAGGAACTGGCCCTGAATCTATTGAACATTGGAAAATGATCACCAATGCGTCCACTATTTCTAGAGCCACCTCCCTGGGATGCAGACCATCAGGCCCAGGGGATTTATATTCCTTCAGTCCTATTAGCATACCCAATACTATTTCTCGCCTAATGAAAATGTATTTCAGTTCCTCTGCCCCCTTAGATCCTCTGTCCTCCAGTACATCTGGGAGATTGTTTGTGTCATCCTTAGTGAAGACAGATTCGAAGTACCTATTCAACTCTTCTGCCATTTCCTTGTTGCCCATAATAATTTCACCCGTGTCTGCCTTCAAGGGACCCACATTTGACTTTGCTTTTCTTTTTCCCTTAACATATCTGAAGAGGCTTTTACTGTCCTTCTAGATATTCCTGGCCACCTTCCCCTCGTACTTCATCTTTTCAGTCTGTATTGCCCGTCTTGTTTCCTTTCGTTGTCCTATGAAAGTTTCCCAATCCTCTGGCTTCCAAGTCAAAAGTCAAAAGTCAAACAAACTTTATTGTTATTTAGAAATACATTGATACATGCAGTTCCAAACGAAATTCCGTTGCATTTGGCTCCCTGTGCAACACGATAAATTAACAGAAGGAAAGGCATGGATAAAAAGGATAAAAGGATAAATAGACGATGGTGGTAGGCCATTACATGGCATTCAGGAGTCTGATGGCTCGTGGGAAGAAGCTGTTGCAGAACCTTGATGTTCTGCTCCTTATGCTGCGATATCTTTTTCCCGAGGGCAGCAGAGTGAACAGACCATGATAGAGATGTGTGGGGTCTTTTATAATACTGCTGGCCTTAGACACGCAACGTTTGGTCGCAATATCCCCGATTGAGGGGAGAGAGGTCCCGATGATTTTTTCCGCTGTCCTCACCACTCTCTGCACAGACTTCCAGTCGGAGGCTCTACAGTCCCCAAACCAGACAGAGATACAGCTGGTCAAAATACTCTCTATGGTGCCCCTGTAGAAAGTAGTGAGGACGGGATGGGGGAGATGAGCTCTTCTCATCCGGCGCAGAAAGTGCAACTGCTGCTGCTACTCTTTGCTGTGTTATACATCTTTTCTTTTAGTTTTATTCTATTCCTAACTCCTCATGTCAGCCACAGTTGCCTCCTACTCCCCTTAGAATCTTTCTTCCTTTTTGGAATTAAATGATCCTGCATCTTCCGGATTATGCCCAGAAATTCCTGCCATTGCTGTTCCACCGTCATTCCTGCTAGGATCCCTTTCCAGTCTACTTTGGCCAGCTCCCCTCTCATGCCTTCATAGTCTCCTTTGTTCAACTGCATCACTGCCACTTCCGATTTAACGTTCTCCTTCTCAAATTGCAGATTAAAACTAATCATATTATGATCACTACCTCCAAGCGGTTCCTTTACCTCGAGTTCTCTTATCAAATCTGATTCATTGGACAACACTAAATCCAGAATTGCCTTTTCTCTGGCGGCTCCATTACAAGCTGCTCTCAGAATCCATCTCAGAGGCACTCTACAAACTCTCTTTCTTGGGGGCCTGAACCAACCTGATTTTCCCAGTCTACCTGCATATTGAAATCCCCCAGCACCACAGTGGCATTATCTTCGTTACATGCCAGTTTTAACACCTACTTCAACTTACACCCTATCTGGGCTACTATTTGGGATCTGCAGATAACACCAATTAGTGTCTACTTGCCTTTACAATTCCTCAACTCAATCCACAGTGACTCTACCTCGTCAGTCCGTACGTCTTCCCTCGCAAGGGTTTGAATTCCATTCCTCACCAGCAGAGCTACCTCCCCTCATCTGCCCACTTGTCTGTCCTTTCTATAGGATGTATAACCCTGAATATTAAGTTCCCAGGCCCGATCCTCCTGCAGCCACGTCTCAGTAATCCCCACAATGTCATATCTACCAACCTGTAACTGAGCCTCAAGCTCATCTACTTTACTTATACTTCGCACATTCATATATAATATTTGTTATTCCTTCCGCATCTCACCTTTCATATCCATCCCTACTACACTTGGCCATACTCTCCTATCCCTTTGTAAGCTTTCTTACCGGTTAATTCTGAGGTAATTAACTATCCCTTTACTCCCTTTCCCTTTAACTCTGTCCTTAACTATCCCATTTGACACTCCCCCCCCCCCCCTTATTTAGTTTAACACCACCTGTGCAGCAGTGGAAAACCTGCCTGCCAGAATGCTGGCCCCCACCTGTTAAGGTGCAATCCGTCCCTTTTGTACATTTCACCTTACTCCAAACAGATCCCAGTGGTCTAAGAATCAAAATCCCTGCCCCCTACACCAGTTCCTCAGCCACACATTCAGGTCCTGTATCTCCCTGTTCCTGTTCTCGCCAGCACGAGGAACTGGAAGCAAACCGGAGATAACCACTCTCGTTAAACTCCTGCCTTTCAGCACTTTTCCAAGCTCTCTAAAGTCACACTTCAGAATATTCATCCCCTTCTTTACGACATAGTTTGTGTCAATTAGCTCAAACAGTAGATTCTCCAACTTCACCTTGAAATCATCTCAAAAGTCTTTTGACACTGATTTATGTCATGGTTGTTTTTCTCTATTTGTACTGCTGTACTTCTTCTCTGTCTCGAACACTACCTTTTGGAAACAGGATTGCTGGTACAGAGATAAATTTGCAGGAATTGTTTTTTTTAGCATATCGTAAGAAGGTGTCAGTACCTACCAGAAGCTTTAAAACTATGATATAAGTATGTTGTAAGAATGTCTCCATTTTGTAGGAAGGAGAGTTTATAAGAATTATAATTATCTCTCAGCATTTTCTGTTGTCCAACTACAATATATTGTTGCACATGTCATAGAACTAGCTTGAACGAGTTATTATTGAACGAATGGCGTGGACATAGTTGTCCACAGGGCCTGTTTCCATGCTGTATCTCTAAACATAAAGATATGTGCTGTGGGAATATCTATTTTGGACACTGGCAGCTTCCCCAGGGAAATGATTTGTGATGTAGAGGCATTTCGTTCCTTCGTTAAAGCAAACTCCAGAATGGGGAAATAAACGCATTTATTTGCAAGAACATTTGCAAATCAGTTAATCAGTGTCATTCAAAATCAATATGGGGTCCTCTAATTGTTCACATTAATTATTGACAAGAGATGACTAATCTTCAGTATAGTTACGTTCATGCTTCAGCAGAGCTGCAGGATCAAAAATTTGTCAATGTGCATTTCCTTCTGGAAGGAGAAGGCACATATTTATAACTCACGGGCAAGGTTGATTGCACTACAAACGTAATTGTACAATGAAGTGCATCTCAAACTGTGCAGACTCCAGTGGAGAAGATGACTTGCCTCTTATGTTCGTGAATGCGGATAGGTGATTAAACTGGTAACTGGGGTAGGAAGAAAGGGCTCCAAGAACAGATCTGTCCTGAACAATTGGTGCCGAGCATATGGGTCCTTAAATCAAAGCTTCCACAAAGTTGTTTGTCCTTTTGATTTGAAATAATCATGGAGCTAGTCCACTGTCCATTTAATTGCTGCCAGTTATATCATGGAATGTTTGAGAGCATTGGATGCTGCAGAGACTTCAGGACAGGATAACGGCACTCCTGAGGACGTACTCCAGAGGGGCAGCACACTGGCGGCAGCAGAGGGGTTACTGCCTTACAACGCCAGAGACCCAGGTTCAAACCTGACTATGGGTGCTGTCTGCACGGAGTTTGTATGTTCCTCCTGTGACCACGTGGGTTTTCTCCAGGTGCTCCGATTTCATCCCGCGTTCCAAAGATGTGCAGGTTTGTAGGTTAATTGCCATCTGTAAATTGCCTTTAGTGTACAGGATAGGACTAGTGTACGGGTGATCGCTGGTCAGTGTGGACTCAGTGGCTGAAAGGCCTATTTCCATGGTATCTCTAAACTAAACTAAATTAAAGGAGCTGCATTTCTAGTTAAGCTGGTCCAATACGACCATAACCATACCCGGTAAAAGAAAAAAAGCTTCGAGGTATGTGTGACAGATAGAGAGAATAATTTGCAGGGGTAGACCAAAAAGAGGTGAAATTAGTCTGATATGAGCTGGCATGAACTTGGTGGGCTGAATGGTCTCCTATATTGTAAGGGTAAGAACAAGGAACTAGAACAGTGCAGTACAAGAACAGGCCCTTTGGCCTGCAATATATGTGCAGAACATGAGGACAAGACCTAGTTGCACATAAACCATTTCCTCCATTTCCTGCATATCCATGTGCCTGTCCAAAAGCCTCTTAAATGCCACTATTGCATCTGCCTCAACCACCAACCCTGGCAATACATTACAAGCACTCACCACGCAAGACGCAACCCCGCATGTCTCCTGTAGTGTTTGCCCCTCTAACCAATAGAGCTATGTCCTCTAGTATATGATTTTCCCATCCTGGGAGAAAGGTTCTGTGCATCTACTATGCCCTGAACCGTTTACATTTTATAAGTAAACCTTTCCCAGACTTGAAAACATTTGTTCCAGAAGAAAACTAAATATTTTCCATGGCACACAAGAAGGATGATTTTCTGACATTGTGACCATTCCAAGCAAGATTGTCGTGTTGATAATTGATAGGAGCAGAATTAGGCCATTTGGCCCATCGTCTGCTCCACGATTCAATCATGGCTCATCTATCTCTTCCTCCTAACTCCATTCTCCTGCCTTCTCCCCATAACCCCTGACACACGTACTTTGTCATGCTTTGAATGCAACTCTCAGCAGACAATCTGTGGTTACAAACAACTTTTCCTATGAATATACCTTATTTCAATGAACTGCAATTCTCTTTACTTTCTAGGGTCTAAAATAAAACTCATTAAAATAATCATAATGGCACATTGCACAGTTGATGACGAGCTTCTTTTATTAATTCCTGCTTCTAAGATCAGAACTCGAGGACGGAGTTGAGATATTCTGATGAAAAACTGTATTTAATCTCTTCAGTATCCATTCAACTGCTAGTTACTGTACTAATTTCTCCCAGGAGGCAAGTCATTTTAGCTAATAGAAAATTAATAAACTTCTTTTTGAAGTGGTCAGATACATTTTAGAATATCACGGTCTGCTAACATGGCATACTGTGGCTGGCATCGAATATAAATGTTATTTTACTTTCTATGCTTCTGATCAATGGCGAACATTTGGTATCCTTCCCTATGTGTCAGTGAAGTGGAGATTCAAGCAATTTTTTGAAGTAATTAAAATCAGTCACCTTACTTAACTAAATGCAGATCAAATTTACCTTTTGCATATGCACAAGTAATTTTCAAGAACTCTCAACTGCACAAATAAAGTGTTTTTTTGTCTGATATTGTCATGATATAACACAATGTCACATGAATTCAATTTTCATGTAACGTGGCACAAGACCTGATAAATGTGTGTTATATGTATGTGAAAGAGCAAAATAAAGTGCATGGACAATAAGAGTGAACAAAATATATTGACTTATTTTGCAATGTTCAAAAATAATCTTGAGATTCTGCATTTGTTTCAACAGTTCCTGAAGCTGAACCTTTGAATGTTGCCGTTGAAATCATGAGCAGTACTTTAGTTAAAGTCAGATGGTATGAAGTACCAAAAGAAAAAATTCACGGACACCTGGGAGGTTATAAGGTAAGTTTTCCTCTGCATCATTGTCTAATTGTTCATGTATAAAGCTGCATTGTTCCAGAGCTATTGCGGTTGAAAATGTTCATTAGTTATCTTTAAAAATAGCTTTTTAAATTTAGGTTGCAAGGTACATGTATAATCGTCTTGAATATTACAGTAAGATAACTAGTTATGAATGCTAAATAAGTTGCGAGTGAAATCATGGTAATATATCATTTCCAGCATCATGGGGCATTATGTCCGACCAAGACCCATTTAATTACAAATGAAAAATATGGTAGTCATGGAAAAATAGCAGGACTATTCTCATTAAAAAGGCTCCCTCCCGAATCCTTCAATTAAGCAGGAGAAAACTTTATTATGACCCCATTGAAATTTACTTTTGCTGATTCTGCTCTCACTGACCTACAAACAAATTGCCATTGGTACCTCTGAAAAATTGCCTTGTTTTGCCTGCCCCAGGAAGGAACTATATGTGTACATGGATATATTTGGACAGTACTTCTCAAGGTGATAAACGAAACAGGATAATAAACAAAGATGACATTTTGAAAATAAACTTTGAACTAATCTATTAAATATCAGCACCAATGCCAACCTGTTTCAGCTTTATTGGAGGATGGTCACCACTGGGCTGCAAATGAAAGCCCATCACTTTGGAAGTGTCCAATGGAAGGTAGATCTTCATATAAGAGGTCTCAAGCTTGGCCATTGGGGATAAATTAGATGAATCATTTGAGATATTTCTTTGATCACCAATTTGAAACAAAGTAATGGGGCATAGATAGAATGAATGCATACAGTCACCAACCCACACCTTCTCCCCACACCTTTGGCAACAAATCCAACATGTTTATTTCTGGGATTCTACTGCACAGAGGAGAAATATACATGTATTTGCAGTTGCGATAAATAATTTGGCTGGTTGCGAAGAATGCTGGACTGAATATTCTTCTGAATATTCTTCTATTCTGAATATTCTGGCTGAGGCAGACACTCTCCAAAGGAAACTGCCCACATTCAGCCCCTAGCAGGAAGGTATATCCTGCAATCGGGTGGACGTACGGGTGAGCAGAGTGCCTCATGTTACTCTCTCTGTCACAGTACTCTGTTGCATGACTCTCTGTGGTGTTCAGATTAATACAATCAAAGTGGATTTCTCATAATTCTCCTCAAGTTAAATTGCCACGGGTTAGCGGTATGATAAGTTAGAACTTTATTTATCCCAGGAGGGATAATCCCTCATCAATTGAATTGAGATTTATCAACCTGGAGATTCAGAGGAGAGCATCATTACTTTATTATTTGAATCAGTGTATTAGAATTTTAATGTTTTTAATGAATTTCATGGTATATTGATTTATTTTCTTGAGTTCATAAGATCATAAGGAATAGCAGTAGGATTAGGCCACTCGGTCCATCAATTCTACTCCACCATTTAACCATGGCTGATCTACAGTTAACTTATAAATAACTTTGTTTGTCAAAATGTTTACAAACTCATGTCAAGTCGCACAGGCTTTGACTGGAGTTTACCTTCTTCCCAATACATACCTCCTGTCAATGTTTATTGTGACATTCTAAGGTCGAGGCTGCAGCACCTCATTAGCCGAGGCCCAGTCACTGCTGAAGCCTCACCATGTCTTGCTGCCCAACTCCAGGATCAGGAAAGCCAGGATAATTAAACCCGTTGTACAGCACAAGTGTACAAGTGTCAACCGCCACATTGTGTGCTCACATGACTAAATCCACTGAAAGGAGAGCAGTTGCCACACAACGCCAGTGACCATGGTTCGATCCTGACCTCCGGTGTTGGCGGTGTGGAGTTTGATTGTTCTCCTTGTGACCATGTGCTCTGGTTTCCTCCCACATCCCAAATACCTGCCGATCGGTAAATTTAGTAGCAACTGCAAATTGCCTTATCTGTGGATGGGATTCAGAAAAATCGGGGAGAGTTGAAGAAAAGGGAGAGTGAATGGGATACAGGAAAGGGAGCAGAATAATGGGACTGTGTTGGAAGGAACTGCAGATGCTGGTTTAAACCGAAGATAGACACAAAAAGTTGGAGTATCTCAGCGGGTCAGACAGTGTCTCTGGAGAAAAGGAATAGGTGACGTTTTGGAAGGGTCTCGACCCGAACATCACTTATTTCTTTTCTCCAGAGATACTGTCTGACCCGTTGAGTTACTACAGCTTTTTGGATGTGATAGAACTTTCTTTATCCCAGGAGGGAAATTGATCTGCCAACAGTCATAGAAACACAAAAATACATGAAACATGAAATTGTGTCTATCTTCGGAAGAATGGGAAAATAATCTTCTGAGCTGACATTGATGAGCCAAATGGCCTCCTTTTATGTTGTAGGAAAGTAAACATGGAATAAATGAGAAATTAATTTGCAGGAAATTGGTATTGGTTTGGGAAAGTGAGCAGGTTTGGGTCGCAAGCACGTTCAGACGATCAATTGACAAATTTCACAGTTTGAGTGTATTACTCACAAAGAAACAAACATTGATTTCCGTAAATGTGAATTATTCTTCACTTTTTACACCATTTTTCATTTTGTCTTTATTTCTGCACTAATTTATATTCACTGTAGAAATGGATGCATTTGATTTTAAGAGATGCATAGCAATGGACAGATCAAGGCAAGCACACTGAAATGTTTCTTCTTCCCAAGGCAATTTTGTGCAAATTTTACTATTTGGTTTTAATAACCACGCAATAAGTTTATTAATATTTCACTTTAGCTTGAGTTTTATAATGGGCTCAATGGGCAGTACAAATGTATCACAATAAATTAGTCTATCTTCTCTCCAGAATTAACCAGGCTCTCCATGAGCAGTCCATTCATCACATGATAACATATATATCATCATTAATGGTCATATGGGAGAGAAAATTGTCTTTGGTCACTAGTCCTTAATGAACATGTAAGTAGCAGTCGCCAGCTGCAACTCTCTTCTGCACTTTACTTCCTCGTCTTCAGTGAATTTAAATATGGGCGAAGCAAAGCAGGCGATGTTAGTGACCGAAGACAAATTTCTAAACATTTGTGTTAATCTGTAATAATAAAAAATCTGAATATGACATTGACAAACATTGAATGCTTTATTTCTAATGCAGGGCACAAGGTTTTTTTATATTCTAGATACATGGATTTAAATGTTTGGCTCATTTGCAGGGTATAGTCCTGCTTTCTTTGGTCCATGAACTGATGGTCAGACCTCAACTGGATTGTAGGAGGTGAACCCACCAGACTGGAAAATGTAGGGAGGAACTGCAGATGCTGGCTTAAACCGAAGATAGACACAATAAGCTGGAGTAACTCAGAGGGACAGACAGCATCTCTGGAGAGAAGGAATGGGTGACCCGTCTGAAGAAGGGTCTCAACCCGAAACGTTACCCATTCCTTTTCTCCAGAGATGCTGTCTGTCCCACTAGACTGGAATCTTGATGGGTTTTTGTGGTATCTCTTTGTATATTATTTATTTTACTCCAGTGAAACTTTGAAATGTGATTGCTTAGACAAATTACATGTTGTAATTGCTTAGACAACATGATGTCATCAGAAAGAATTTGCAGATAATCACCAAAACTCTGATTTGTGAATTTACGCTGTAAATCCATTTTCAAAATCATGCCATGGATAACTGTACAGTTAAACATGCATTCAGCAGAGGTATCTTTTGAGAGATTTTCAACTGCCTGGAAGATATTTGGTTATCATTTCCCATTGAATGTTGTAGGGCATGGAGTCACTTCAAGTTCAAGTTACATTTGTTGTCACATGCACCAATTGGTACAGTGAGATTTGAGTTACCATACAGCCATACAAATAAAATAACACAATACACAATAGGATTTAACATAAAGATCGCCACACAACGGAATCAATGTTTTCCACTGTGAGGGAAGTCAATAAAGTTCAGTCATCTTCCTCTTTGGTCGCCTGTGGTCGGGGCCTTTGAGCCCTCCGCAGTCGCCGCTACGGCAGCCTGATGTTCAGGCCCTCTCGCCGGGATGATCGGAACTCCGACGTCGGAACGGAAGAACACTCTCAGCTGCTTGGAGTTTCTGAATCGTCCACTTCTTACCGGAGACTGCGGCTTCCGAAGTCCACAGGCCGAGATGGGCGGAGATTCAACACTGGCAACCCTCGGCAATAGATCCCAGGACCCCGCGATGTTGTCAGCGCCGCCCACAGCTGGAAGCTCGGCAAACCACAGATCCATGGTGTTAATCAGCAGGCCCAACACTCCGGAGCTCCAACATGGCGATCCCCGCTAAGGCATCGCCCGCTCCGTGATAGAATTCAGTGCTGCGCCGCCGCTGAAGCTCTGGCCGGTCGGTCTCTGGCAGCAAAGGCTGCGCCAATCCAGATGGTAGGCCATGAGGGGGGTGGCGAAGATGGTAGGCCACCTGATGACATGATTCGTATCCACTCCATATCCATCCTAAAACACGCACTCAAGTTTGTAAGACATGGCCTGCCATTGACAAGGCCATTCTGTCTGTTCATAATTTGCACATTGAGAATAAACCTTACCTGAAGAAACCTCTCCAAAATATTCCCAGACACTGATGTGAGGCTCACTGGCCCATAATTTCCTGGATTATTTTGTAAATCGCTCGTTCTAAGCTTCCCCCCAGTCTAGTTTCTGTCAAAAATCACTGAGTCAAGCACTTGCGCATCTAAACTGAACCACATGGAGATGGTCTCATTACAATTTAATAACAAATATCGATTAACCCCATACATGACAGACATTTCCCTAACCCAATAATACAGTGGCTAGTACATTGTATTCAAACAGTGTTTCTCAAAGGAAACAAACATCGCAACATGTGCCCTGATATGCAAGAAAACCAGACAAGGCTCAATACTTAATCCAATCAACATCCAGCAAAGTAAAGCTTTGCAACATTATTTACAATGTGTATGTCTGGTTTGCATTCATCCAATCCAGTCTATGCATTTTGCACCTTATTGTCAGGGTCTGCAGATGTTCCCATTCTCTTCCTGCAGCTCTGATCTGGGCTCTAGACAAACTGGCACCATTCTGCAACTTGTCCCATTTCTACAGAAAGCACTTTTAAATTGACTAAATGACCTAGCAGCCCTGAAGCCTTTACTCAATTTTAGGGGCCTTGCCTCTCCAATTTGACCAGGATTAACATTCCTTCCTTTTATCATATATGATAAACCATCATTTATGATAACCAAGTAGTCAGATAATCAGATAACCAGAGATACACATATGTGACTATTACATTCTCCATCTATTAACAACAAGACAATGATGTTTCTTCCCAGAATCTTGTCAAGCTTCCCAAGTTTCATGGGCATAGCTTCACAATTTCTGTCTGATGAGTCTTCACCTCCTGAGTTTTTGTGGGCGTGAATTCCCTCCATCCGTGTTGTTGCCCATTCATCCATCCCTTTCCATAGTCGAACCTCTAACCTATAATTCCTGAAAACCTTGGGATAAAGCAAGTTACCATTCATGCATCAATGCTTCCCCATACATTCCCTGTAATTCTGCAATGCTATCCATTTTCCATTTCACTCTTCCTATCCTATTATATTCTGCACTATCACTATGTTCCTATTGTAAATAAGCAATTCACATAGTCTTGGAGTGTGAAACATCCTTTAATGATATCCGTATAACACTCGTCAGCAAGCACTGGTTACATTCTTCTACTGAACTGTGCGCAGGGAGGGGAAGCGTTATGATTGATGTTAACTAAGGTGGGGTTAATGGTACTGAGGTAGCTATATTATTGGTTGCATGCATAAACCATCTATACCTATTACTATTCTGTTCTATAATATAATCTTTACTATCCTAGGATCAACACTAATCAGCCCTCTCCGTATTCACACGATGTTATAATATGTATATCTGGTGATGGTTTCTCATATAAATTTCAGCTGGGTTCAGTCCAGATTTCCCTACAGGCGTGACTCTTTTTTAAAGCAAACCATGATAAATGTTTCAATTCAACCAAATTCAGTCTCAGCCTTCAATTTACTATTTTAAGTTTCAGTGGCCATCTCATCCTACTCATTCTACAGCTTTGTGGTTGATAACACAATTCCATTCCAATTCGCGTGGAATTTCCAGCTGTTCAAATTTAATCTATCAATTTCCATATGTTGTCAATTTCATCATAAAGCCTATCAAGAATGCCAATTCCAGGGACAATTTCTTTCCATCTTCAAACATCTTCTTCAAGGCCTCTGCAATCTTTTCTCTTGCCTCTCTCTATAATCTCGGAAAGATCCCACCAGGCCCTGGGGATTTATCCAGCCTAATACTTCTTAAGAGCCTCAACACCACCTTGATCTCAAATTGCCCTCGCATATTGATACTCCCACACTGATCTCAGTGTCCTCTATGTCCTTCTCCTTGGTGAATATAAAAGGAAAGTACTCTTCAGAGTTAGACTGCAGAGATACAGCACAGAAACAGGGCCTTCAGCTCACCGAGTCCATGCCGACCAGCATTCCCTGTACACTAGCACTATCCTACACACTGGGGACAATTTTCAAATTTTACTGAAGCCAATTACCCTCCAAAGCTATATGTCTGGGGTGTAGGAGGAAACTGGAGTACACGGAGAAAAACCCAAGCAGTCACAGGGAGAGCGGACAACCTCCATACAGACAGCGCCCATTTTCAGGATCAAACCTGGGTCTCTGGCACTGTAAGGCAGCAACTCCACCGCTGCACCTCTGTGCCACCCTCATTTAGTCTTAGTGATTCATTCTGTGATGGTGGCCTTCTCTGACCTCTGAGGGTAAAGGACTATCAGCTAAGAAAAAAGTTCCTGACATCTTGACACGGTGCTACATTGTGCAAAAACTGTACGCAATAGCACTGTGTGAATAATGCACACATTCCACCTCACTTAATCTCCTGGCCTAACCACCGCCGTGTTCAGAAAATGATTCTGCTGGCGGAACTGCACTGAAAGAGCCATGCTCTGCATGAATATTCATGGAAGCTTAATTCTAGACAGCGTCACAATCATGAGAAATCTGGTCTTGCCATCACCCAGAGAGAGAAAAGCTATGACACAGAAGGAGAAAAAAGAACGCAGGAAACACCAAAAGTAGCTCATCTCTGGCTGGGGTATTGGTCACTAACATAATATCACCATGCTATCAAGAAACATAATCGCACTTCTTCATGCATTAATCAGCCCGGTCACTTCTTTCTATTGCCTATGACAATCCTTGCCTCTTCTTTACTGTAACATGAAAGCAAATGCTAAAGGGCCTGTCCCACCAGCATGCGACTGCACGCGGCGAGCGCGACCCAACGGGGTCACTTGAGCCGTACAGCCTCGCGGGCCCGGTCCCACTTCGATCGGCGGAGGCGTATGCAGTTGTGCGGGGCTGGTCTGGACATCGCGTGGGGCTCCGAAAAACTGACACTGTCTAAAAATCCTGCGCGGCAACGGCCTGTCGGCCCGCAGCCGCATTGAGGGCGTACGCAGTGTCCCGACATCGTACGCAGCGTCTTGACGCCGTACGCAGCGTCTGGGCACCGTACGCAGCGTCTTGATGGCGTACACCCAGCGCACGCCGTTGCACAATGACGTCACTGCCCGGCTTGCCATTGCATGATGACATCACCGCCCGACACCGTGCGACGTCCAAATTCAATCGGCCTGCCTCCTGCCCAGCTGTTTGGTGAGTATGATGTCTGGACCATCTCCATACGGCTCCGCGGTTGGAAGTGGGACCGGCCCTGCGAGGCCATACACCTCAAGCCACCACGTTTGGTCACGCTAGGCGCATGCAGTCGCATGCTGGTTGGACACTCTTAACACTATACATTCTACCAAACCATCTCCCCTGATCACCATTGTGTATGCTTTTAGTACCAGTCCTCTGCTTGCCATTATCTGACAACAGAAACCATAGAACAGTGTAGTGCAGGGAAAGGCTCGATATCCTTCCATTTCCTGCATGTTCTAGTGTCTAGTTAAAAGCTTCAAAATGGCATTATCATAACTGCCATGATCGTATCTGCTTTCACCAACACCCCAGGCACCCCTAGCAAACTTACCTGCCAAACCTTCTCATTTTTGTCTGAGTCATTTATATTTATCTATATATATATATTTAGATATATAAACTCACACACACACACACACACACACACACATATATATATATATATATATACAGTACACACACATACATGAGTTTGTGTGTGTGTATTTTATCTGTATGTGTGTGTGATATACATACATATATATATATATACTGTATATATCTTGCAAATAACAAATGACTCGGCACTGATCCCCATGGAAACTTCTGGTCACAGATCTCTAGCCAAAATAACCCCTTCCAGCACTATCCTCTTCTACTGGTAAGGCAGTTCTGAGTCCAAAATATTTATGGATATCATGTATCTCTTCTGATCTAAGATAGACCCAAGAAGCTGAAGTAACTCAGCGGGACAGGCAGCTTCTCTGGAGAGAAGGAATGAGTGAGGTTTCGGGTTGAGACCCTTCTTCAGACTGAAGAAGGGTCTCAGCCCGAAACGTCACCCATTCCTTCTCTCGGGAGATGTTGCCTGGCCCGCTGAGTTACTCGAGAAATTTTGTCTATCTTCCGTGTAAACCAGCATCTGCAGTTCCTTCTTACATACCTCTTCTGCTCTAGTTCTCTGTGCTGTGGTTGCCTTCTGATCCAGGCTAGTAGAAAACTGCTGATTTTCAAGGCAAAATACAAGTAACTCACCCATATAGAGAAATTATGATTTAATCAATATATATATTTTTTAATTTATGTGCTGGATATGAAAAGATTTTTTAATATATTTTTATCTTTACTGACATGGTGTTTAATTTGTTGTTATTTACCTTAGTGTTCTTTTGTTAGGATAGCAGAATGTCATCCTTGTAAAGTGGATTCCCTTCAGGCAGGTTAGTGAGAAAGATTTCAGGGGAAGAAATGTTAAGTAATCTTGATCACTATTTGTTGCAGTTGATTTAAAATTAAATACATACATGTTTAATTTAAATTCATCCTTGCAATTTCCTGTTTAAAAGCAATAGAGAAATTGTGCAATAGTGCATTTGAGAGCGGAACAAAATTGGTATGTCATAAGCTTTGAAATTCACAAAGCTTTGTTCGCTGACTAAGCATTGCTCAAGATTATATATCCAGAAATATTCATTAACCCTGCTGTACTATTATTCATTTTACATGTTTGTATGATAAGTAATGAAAAATATTACACACTAAGGCTGCAGTTCTTTCCCAACACCTTCTGAGAGGCTAAGGTGGGTAAATAACAGTTGGGACGTTGCTGTCCATAACTAATTAGGTCATAAGGTCATAAGGAATAGGAGTAGAATGAGGCCATTCAAGTCAACTCCGCCATTCAAACATGGCTGATCTATCTCTCACTCCTAACCCCATTCTCCTGCCTTCTTCTGATAACCTCTGTACTAATCAAGAATCTATCTATCTCTGCCTTAAAAATATCCACCGATGGCCTCCACAGCCTGTGCCAAAGAATTCCACAGATTCATCACCCTCTGACTAAAGAAATTCATCCTCATCTTTCTAATAACTGAATAAAAATATTTTGTAACCTTCAATGAAATACTGAATTTAAGACATTATACCAAAATGAAGAATTGTAATGAAAGAACATGTTAATTTTACCAATTCAACAAGAACATTATTTGGTTATACTAATCAAAGAGGAGTTTAGGCAAAGACAAAAGTTATATTTGATACATCATAATTTGAGTCTTAATAACAGATTTAAATAAAATGGATCGATTGATTCATTGATTGAAAGGCAGCATGGAAATGAGCCCGGCGGCCCATCAAGATCATTGATTGCCTACACATATATACATCACTACCTACATACTAGCTGCAATTTACAGTGGCCGATTAACCTACAAACCCTCATATCTTTGGGATGGGGTAGGGTGTAGGATCACCCTAAAGGGCCTGTCCCGCCAGCATGCAACTCTATGTGATGAACGCGATCAAACCGGCAGCGGGGGCCGCGCGGAGGTCGGGTGATTGGCGCAACGTGGCGCAAAGTGAGGCAAACTTGGAGCGAAGTCCAAGGTAAGTTCGCCAGGACAGAGAGGGGCACACAGAGAGGGGCACAGAGGCACACACACACACACAGGGCCACGGAGCCACACACATCGAGGGTCACGGAGGCACTTACAAATAGGTTCACGGAGGCACGATGTCCGGGCGGTGTGTAAATGTCAAGGCGACTGCAAGCCGGCAAGCCGTTGCCGTGCGGAATTTTTGGACATAGTCGGTTTTTCAGAGTGTCGGGAGGAACTCGGGACAAACTCCGCACAATTCCGCACGGCTCCGGCGATCGAAGTGGGACTGGCCCCGCGACGCCGGACGGCTCAAGCGACCACGTTAGGTCGCGCTAATCGCATAGAATTGCATGCTGGTGGGACAGGCCCTTAAGGAAACCCGTGTGGCCACAGGGAGCATATGCAAACTCCACACAGACAGCGCCTGAGATCAGGATCGAAGCAGGGTGTTTGGCGCTGTGAGACAGCAGCTCCACCAGCTGCACCATTGTGCCATATTATGGAAATGTAACAACATTTGTCTATTTTATTCACCTTTGGATCGGGAGTCACAGGACTACAATACTCACCCAGATGAAAAAAGAGATTATAGTTCCACAAAATAATTGTTGTCCCTTCTCTTTTCTCTAAAGCTCATCTTGGATTATTATCATGTATTATCATTAAAAACAGCATTTATAACTACATTCTATTAATGCAAATTACCTTTGTGCCCTGTTTCTCAATTTTACAATAATAATAATAGATTCAATAGCTTGCAAATGTAATTCCAAGCATATACGTAAAATCCATATCAGTTGCTTGCAGATTTCATACCGGTTGCGCATATATTTTATGAGTATCTATTCTTTGCAGTCTCAGTTCTTAAGTCGAGCATTTGCCTTTGCCTAAGAAAAGCCCCAACAGACTAAATGAACATTCCAAATGAACCATTCTCTGCAGAACAAAAGTAACAAAATCAAAATCAAAATCTTAATAATTACAGAAGCTGGAAATCTGAAATGCAAAAATACAGTCAATGTTGGAAATACTCAGTTGGTTAGGTGGTATCTTAAAGGGAAAGTACCTGTTTAGTTTAGTTTATGGTCATGTGTACCGAGCAACAATGAAAAGCTTTTGTTGCGTGCTAACCAGTCAGCAGAAAGACAAAAAATGATCACAATTGATCCATTTACAGTGTATGGATATATTATAAGGGAATAACTTTTAGTGCAAGGTCAAGCCAGCAAAGTCCGATCGTCAACAATGAAGTAGATAGTAGTTCAGCACTGCGCTCTGGTTGTGGTAGGATGATTCATTTGCCTGATAACAGCTGGGAAGAAACTGTCCCTGAATGGGAAGATGTGCATTTCTATACTTCTATAGGTTTTGTCTTATGGGATAGGGGAGAAGAGGGATTGACCAGGGTGTGACTCATCCTTGATTATACTGCTGGCCTTGCCGAGGCAGCTTGAGGTGTAAATTGATTCAGTAGAAGGGAGGTTGGTTTGTTTGATGGTCTAGACTGCATCCACAATTTGTTGCAATTTCTTGCGATCTGTTACCAAACCAAGCTGTGATACATCCTGATGAAACGCTTTCTATGGCGCATCTGTAGAAGTTAGTGAGAGTTGTAAACTTCAAGAGTTGTAAAGAGGTCAAACTTCCTAAGCTTTCTAAGAAAGTAGAGGCGTTGGTGTGCTTTCTTAGTCGTTGCTTGAATATAGGTGGTCCAGGAGAGGTTGTTGGTGACATTGACTCCAAGGAATTCAATCATCTCTACTTCGGTGCCATCAATGCAAACTGGGGTATGTGTACTGCTTCGATTCCTGAAGTCGATCACCATCTCCTTTGTCTTGCTGACATTGAGATAAAGGTATTGTCTCGACACCAGGACACAGATTCTGATTTCCTTCCTATACTCTGTTTCATCATTATTTGATATCCGGTGGTGTTGTCTGCAAATTTGAAAATTGAATTAGATTTGTACATGACTGCACAGTCGAGAGTGTGCAAGGAGTGAAGAAAGTGGCTGACAACACATCCTTGCAAAGTGCTAGTGTTGAGGATTATCATAGAGGATGATTTGTCACCTATCCTCACTGATTGGGGTCTGTTGGTCAGGAAGTCAGAGGATCAAGTTGCAGAGATGAACGCTGACGCCAAGTCCCATGAGTTTTGCGATAAGCTTGGATGGAATAATGGTATTAAAGGCAGAGCTGTATTCTGTGGTTAGTTTCAGTCCATTAGTGTCCAGATTAAAGGCCTAGCATGCATCTGCCACTCATTTCCCTTTGGAACAAAAAGTTACAAATATATTTTGGCAAAGGTTAGTAGTCATTTTTATTACGTTTAGTGAATTTCTCCAAACTCATTTTAAATTAAGACATTTAAATATTACTAGAATCTTGAGCAAAACTCACAGTGGTGGAAGAACTCAGCAGTTCAGGCAATAAAGGACCATTGAACTCAGCAGTTCAGGCAGCACCTGTGGCGAGAATGGATACATATCCTTCTTCTTTCCAACCCGAAGAGTCGCCTGTTCATTCCCTCCCCGTTCCTTCAGCACTTTATCCTTCATTTTAGATAATAGTAAGATTAAATGAGAACTTACCAGTTTGAAGTTTGATCTTTATTTCATGAGGAGTTACCATGAGGGATTACGTGAAGAACCCTGTACAGCGTTGGTGCGTCAATCTTCAAAGCAGTGGAGTGAAATCACAGGTAATAATGACTGAAGTATAATAGTAAGATAACAGAGACTAGAACTACCAGATGATATTGATGAGGGTTGGGAGTGGAGGGCACGTAATCCTTCATCGTAACTCCTCATAAAATAAAGATCAAACTTCAAACTGGTAAGTTCTCATTTAATCTTATTATTTTACTTCGGAGTCACGTGAGTGACTACGTGAGGATTTCAAAGCTCTGTGATTTCATGCCGCAGACCCAAATCCGGCGTTCACACTGCATTGATTGACTCAAAAATCCGTTAATAATCAATAATGCATCAATCATAACATTGTTAAATGAATAATGGTTTATTTACAAACAAAACAATAACAACCCCTCTAACTCAGGGGGAAACTATAACAGAACTCAAAGCAGAATCTGCAAACGCCCCCAGCCTTGTAATCAACTTCTTTTTTTTTTGAATATATTTTTATTAGAGGCCATACATATAACAAATAATATAGCATTTTTTTCCAAATATAGTTGATACATCTTTCCAAAATTATATAAATGTTAACAAAATATATATATTGGCCTCACTTTTTTTTATAGAGTGAAAAAAGTATAAAGAAAGAATAGTGAATAATTATAAGAGTATGATTATAGTTGATTAATATAAAGAAGAGAGAGAAGAAAAAATAAATAAATAAATAAAAATAAAATTAAATAAACAAAAACAAAAAACAAAAAAATAAAAAATAAAAATAAAAATATTTGTGGAAAAGAAAACGGTATACAACTTGTCAATGAGTGGAACAATTTCTAATTATAATATATGGAGACAAGTATATAAATCTGATCTTAAACATTTTTGTTTGATCTTTCCACTGGGTACTCATTGAGTTTCAATGCTGAGCCCAGCTACCCCTTCATATAATCAGTGAATGGAGACCATATTTGTTCATAAATCTCAGGTTTATCCATTAGGATAAATCTAATTATCTCCAATTGTAATGTCTCCAACATTTCTACTGTCCACATTTTAATTGTCGGGGATAATGGTCCCTTCCAAAATTGTAAAATTAATTTTTTTCCAATTATTAAACAGTAATCCAGAAAATTTATTTGATTTACTGTTAAAATTTGAGTTGAATCTAAAACCCCAAATATAATTAATTTTGAGTCAGGGCTTAATGTGATCTTTAAAACTGTGGAAATAATTTTAAAAATCTCAGTCCAATAACTTTTAAGTTTTGTACATATTACAAAACTATGATTTAAATCGGCTTCTATGTGCTGACACTTATCACATAATGGTGATATAGTAGGAAAAATTCTATTTAATTTCTTTTTTGAGTAGTGTAATCTATGTATTACTTTGAATTGTATCAAGGTATGTCTGGCATTTAATGAACAGCGATGAATTCGTTGTAAGCTTTCTTCCCATAAATCTTCTGTTATAGGTAAACCAATTTCATTTTCCCATTTTTGTCGGAATAGTTCCGTTTTTGGCAATTCCCTGTCCAAAAAAATATTATATATATATGCTATTAATTTTTCTGTTGTTGGATGCTTGTTAAGTACTTCATCCAGTATACCTGGCTCTCTATTTCTGTAATTTAGCGTATTTAATTTGACATAATCTCTAATTTGTAAATATCTAAATAGATTATTTGCTTGCAGTCCATAAATCTCTTTCAACTCCTGGAATGAGAGGAATTTCCCATTCCTGTAAAGATGTTCTGTCCTTATTATTCCTAAGTTTTTCCAATGTCTAAACCCCACATCCAATGTCGAAGGTTTGAACATAGGATTATTCATAATTGGTAAACAAAGTGGTATAGTTTCTAAATGTAAAGTCTTAATGATTTGTTTCCAGGTACGTATATTATTTAAAATTATAGGGTTTGCCTTATATAATTTTTTTTGTACCACCCCAGGGGCAAGGAGTATTGTGTTTATGTTGAAAGGGAAACAATCTTCCTTTTCTATTCTTAACCAAGCTGGGTCTTGTTCCATCTGTATCAACCAATAATTAAAGTTCTTAATCTGAAACGCCCAAAAATAATATAAAAAATTAGGTAAAGCTAATCCACCATTTATCTTAGATTTACATAAGTGTATTTTACTTATTCTATGATTTTTGTAATCCCAAATGAAGCTATTAACTATAGAATCAATTAAAAAAAAAAAAAATTTAGGAAGATATAACGGAATGGCTTGCAATAAATATAGTAATTGAGGCAGAAAAATCATTTTAATGGCATTTATTCTACCCTTGTAATCAACTTCTGATAACATTTTTGGAAGGTCAGCTCACTGGACCATCCTGCGGCCGCGAGGATATGGTCTATAGGCACGTCCATCGCCCTTGCCGTGGAAGTTGATGCCGCCCTGGTGGAATGAGATTTGAATTTATCAGTAACAATCCCAGCACTTCCCAGAACCTGCTTTAGCCACTATGAAATTGTTTGCACCGACACCTTACTGTGTGTTTTTTTGTGGCTAATAAATAATGCAGACTCTGTTCCTCGTAGGACTCTGGTGGCCTCAATGTAACGAGACAAATGTGATACTACACACAGGCAAACATCTGTGGGGTATGCTGAAAATACAATCTTACATCCTGTCATGCCTTTTCTACAATGTTTGCGCAAATCATAGACATAAAAATAATGGCATCTGCCGATACCTGCATTCTGTCTAGCCGTAGCTTTTGCAATGTTTGTACACGTTGGGCTGATACCAACGCCACAAGCATGACCACCTTCATGGTTAGTTTGGCTATAGATAGGCTTGCAACAGGAGCCACTAGGGAAGAAGCATAAGAACTTCACTCACATTCCAAATACCGGCATACCTGGGTTTAGGAGGATTAGAATTGAAAACTCCCTTCATAAATCGAGAAACTAACAGATGTGTCCCTACTGAATGTGACTCTGAACTCATGGGTAAATAAGAAGACAGAGCACTTCTGGCTGTATTAATCGCACTATAGCTTAATTTTTGATCAAAATAAAGAGTGGACAAGTACTCCAGTACGTCTGGGATGCCTGCAGTTTGATATGAGAATTTCTGCTGTAGACAGAATACCTCCCATTTCCTTATCGAGGTGATGTACTGCTTCTGAGTACTATCCCTGCAGGCTGACATGAGAACATCCACGGTACGATCAGACAGTCCACTCCCAGATATGGCCTCCTTAAAATCTGCAAATTAACAGATCAATACGATCATGTAAAGGATGTTGATCGCCAGTTACTGGGTTTACCAGTAGATTTTTATGTTTGGGAATAATCATGTGAGGCTGACTAACCTTCTGCAATATGAACCATGGTTGTGTCGGCCAATCTGGCACTACCAATACTCCTGAAGCAGAGTCCTGCTTAATCTTTTGCAAGCATCGACTGATGAGACAGAATGAAGGAAATGCATAAACAAACACACCACCCCAATGCAGCGAGAATGCATCCACCGCTGCTGCACCAGGATCTGGTTCCCATGAAACATATCTGGGCAACTGATGGTTTAGTCTAGATGCAAACAAGTCAATATCTGGCATTCCATACTGAGCAACCACTTGATTAAATATGTCCTGATTTAACTTCCATTCTATGTTATCATTGAATTGGCGTGACTTAATGTCAACTACTGTGTTGAATCTACCTGGTAAATATATTGCTGAAAGCCAGATATTTTGGTCAATGCACCAGTCCAAGATCTGATTAGCCAGTCTATCACAATACTGTGACTTGACTCCACCCATGTGGTTTATATATGCCATTGGTGTAGTATTGTCAATCTGAACCTGCACATGCAAGTCATTCCTGGCAGAGCAATAAGCTTTAAGCAATACCAGGTTCCTAAAAGCTCTAAATAATGGATCCCTTTTAATTGAAGAAGGGATGTCTAATCAGTATTCCATCTGCCTTCGCAACTGGAAGACATATCTGTAGCACCCCAACCCAGCGCACTAACATCCATCTGTAATATTATGGAAGGTGGTTCAACCAAAACCTCCCTGGAGCTTTTTGGGACATTTATGATCCACCATTGAATGTCTGAAATTGCCCCAGCTGACGATTACATAGGCATATCAAAATGACCCGCATGTGTCCTCAGTGCCTGTTCTTTTGCTCGTTGTAATTGTTGATAATGCAGAGGTCCAAACTGCCATAGCAGCAAAACTAACTACTTGTCTAATTGAAGGTCATGGTTCACTATGGAGATTAACACAATCCTCAATTAACTGCTGCCGTTTGTCCCTAGGCAAAGTTACCAACATGTGATTTGAATTACTGGTAAAGCCCAAATAATCAATGATTTGAACCGGTGATAAGTTGGATTTATGTGGATGAATGACGAACCCTAATTGTTCAAAAGTGAGTTTAATAATTGAAACAGATGATTCAGCTACAGCGCGAGTCTTCCCAACAATTAAAATATTGTCTTAGTAGGCCATTACAACATGCCCCTGAGCTCGGAGTAATCATAGAACAGGTTTTAACAATTAAGTAAATAATCTAGGAGCTGAAGTTAACCCATTGGGCAATGCTTTGAATTGCCACAACTGACTCATCCAGATAAATGTTAAATACCTCCAATCATCACCATGAATAGACACTGAGTAATATGCATCCTTTAAATCAATGCTGGCCATATAACACCCCTTGGAAACCAGATGTTTAGCCATAGAAAAAGTTTCCATTTTAAAATGCCTATAGCAAACAAAGGAGTTCAAACTTGTCAGGTCCAGAATGATTCCACATCCCCCAGTCTTTTTAGACCTAGGAAAAATACTTGACACAAACTGACGGTTTTGACGAACTAACTTCTCAATAACCCCTTTTTTTGTGTAATGTGTTAAGTTCTGCATGTACGAGCACATTCTCTTCTTCTGAAAATATAAGTTTCCAACTTGGAACATGCTGATTAGGTGGACACACAGTAGGGTAAAATTCAATTTTAACCCCCTCCATACTGCTCAGTATAAATGAATCTGATGTTATCTCCTGCCATTGTTTGAGAAACAAGTGTAATCTGCCCCCAATTTGAACATCTATTTCACTTGATTCATTCTCTTTAAGAGGAATTTTTCTCACCTGCATACATCCTGGCTGCCCTTGTTGCACCCGGCCCTTTGTCGGGGAAGTCATCCTTCCCCTCACGCCTATGGCAGGCTGCCAGCTCCGAGATTGCGAAGTTGAGTGGCTGGTCCCTTCCCCGGCGTCCGAACTGGTACCCCGCCGGTACGGAAAACCCCTCTTTGCTTGTTTGCCGCCGGCTTGATGAGGCCCATAGTTTTAGCATCCTCATGAAGCTCTTTAACTCGCTTGGCGAGATCTCCTCCAAATAAAAGATTAGGTTTTTATGCCGTACGCTGGGCGGTTTACACAAAGATTCCAAATTGGGATTAATAACTGGCCGAATAACACTTTGTCTTATATTGTTGATTTCAAGATAAGCACTACACAGAAGTCCCAGTGCATCTTGGTGAGCTTCCGACATATGCCCCTAGTCTACTGTAATAGCAATTGCCGTAAGCCCTGCTGAACGTAATTTCAATACCTTTTGGAATTTTAATTCTTGGGCTCTTGCTGACACCCCCAACTGTGTCCATATGAAATTGTTTACCATAGGTACCTTTAGTAAACCGCAATTGATAGGGGCTTCATACTTTTTAGCCGCCTCATCCATGGCCAATTCTTGTAGGTGGTGAGAGAGCATATATTGGATGGCTGATGCCAATTCATCCCCTAACGGCTCCCCTGCCTCTCTTGGCACTGCAAATTTCTCTGCTATATTTGGGATAATTTCAAGTTCCACTCCCTTGTGGCTCTCCCCAGCCACTGACTCGGCGTCAGTAAACTGCACCGCTATACCCCCCTCCTCAAAGGTTGGGTATTCTTGCAGCCCTATTACAGGCGCTGCGAGCACAGGATCTCCACTAGCCTGGCGAGGGCACCACGCCTCCTCACGGAGTGCGTCCCTGTCAAGCATCTTCTGCAATAAGACCTTGACCTGGGAGAGCCATCAGCAAATGCTCTCTCCTTTTGACGATAAAACCTGCAGGCCCGACTCTGGGTCCACGGGCCTATTTGATTTTACAGTAGCCTTACGCCCTACCGGCATGGCTACGCTACTCACAGGCAGCGGGTCCTGTGTCGCTAGCTCCATTGCTGGCGTCGGACTTAGTGTGCTAAGTGGGCATCCGCTAACAATACTATCCTGGTCTTCAACCCTTTTCGCTGCGGATCGCCTCGCCGACACCTTCTTCACTTTCTGTAACATTTTTAACGGTGTATCCACTACCGCTGAAACAGAAAATGAACACAAGAAAAGTTTGAAACTTACCTTGTGTTTTAAACTTATCGCTTGGAGGAGCTCTGCTGCTTCAACCGGCCGACTGCACCAATGCGTCTGATGTAATGACGCACCAACGGCTGTATAGGGTTCTTCACGTAATCACTCACGTGACTGCAACAGTTTGTTTTGCATTGCAGCTGTGAATTGGTAATATGCGAATAACAAGTTTTGTGCTTCAAACTCCCAGGAAACAGGCTTGAAATGTATTTGTTGCATCATGCATTCACCTTAACCTGTATTTAGACCATAAAAGGAGGTCAGGTGTATACACACAATGTATGTTGCTGGCCTTGGGAGTACTTGATGCAGATGCACAGCTACAAATGTTAATTCTTTTGCCGCTATTTCATTTCAAAAGTACATTCTTTCCCATACAAATTATTTCTGTTTTCTATCTTGCCAGTGTGAAGGAAGAAAAAAACAGAATCAAATTTAGGAATAACTGTTTTCTTCCAGTACCCTTCATAATAATGGCCTGACCTACAGAGGTTATTGTATGCAGTTACATATTGTATCAGAGACAGTTTATATCAGTAGTAGTGGGATCTGCAACTCGTGAACAATAAATAAACTTAATATTCATGTTTTGTTGAGAAGTTCAAAAAACCTACTTTATTAGTTCTTGGCTAACATTTGTTTACTTGAGAGCTAATATGAAGTAGGAAAGTTATCTGTTAGGTATTTTTAGATATTTCCAAGTGTCATCATAGGAAGCTTTGAATTATATTTTCCCCTGTCAGGGGAACTGTGAGATATTGGCCCTTATTAATTGAAGATTCCCATCTCGTGAGACAAAGGTTGCCATGTGGTTTTGTAGTGGTGTGTATATTAGGTGCTTGACATTCCAGAATATTGCAGATCCATTTCTGTGGATTAGAGTTTTCAGCTGTAGTTTCCACCAGGGAATAGAAACTACAGTTTGAACACATTTCAAGCTATTTTTGGGTGCTGGGCTCCTTGGATTTTTTTATTTCCTTTCACCAAAAGTACTGTGAGCATGGGGTTTTTTGTTGATATGGTTTGTTAGCCGTTCACAATCATGATCTCTCTGTTTCACGGAAAATATCACATATATCCAGTGGATTGGGAAACAGGTTAATTTTTCTATTATTTTGCATTGATCAGTCCCAATTAAAAGATTCTGGCATGTAATCGATGACAGCTTGTTTAACTTCGGGGCTTGTTAGACGTAGAAGCTTTGACATTTCAGTCAGAATGGTGTTGATGCAAAGAAGAGAGTTGTCAGCTTCGGGAACACTGGTTACAAAAATTATTATTCTTTGCAAAGACAAAAATTGAAATGTGCCTGGGGAAGAAAATCTGAGAAAACTTTCATCAAAATAGATTAGAAAATGAGAGGACAATTAATGGTTCATTGGCAGATGACCGGCAGTCCTATCAAGGCTCTAAGGGTGGTTAACCAGTCAAATTTGAAAATATATATTAAAAAAGTGTTAAATGGTTATATTGGCAATTTTAAAGAGAAAGATTACAACTGTCCAAAGACAGGTGAAGGGTTAGAAGATTGGACAGAAGATAAAAACAGCAAAGTCTGACCAGAAAACCAGAGCGAGAAAAGAAAAGGAAGAACAAATTGGCAGAGGTTCTAGAGACATTAAAAAAATATATATTAATTAATAAAGTGAATGATTGGTCATGCAGAGTGTGAATCTTGGGAATGAATAATGAGAGAAAAGGAAATAACAAAAATATATAAACAATTATTTTGCACCAACCTTCACAGAAATAGCTGCACACCAGAAATTGGAAGGGAGGTAAAAAAACTGAAGAAAATAAATGTCATCAGGAAGATGGTAAATTAAATTGATTGATTGAAAGATACAGCTTGGAAATAGGTCCTTTGGCCTATTGAGTCCGCGCCCACCATCAATCACCCATCGACACAAATTCTATTTTTTCCCGATTTTTCATCTATTCGCTACACGCTCGGGGCAAATTACCGAGGCCAATTGACCTGCTCGTCTTTGAATGGGGGTGGAAATCCACATGTCACAGGGAGTATGTGCAAACTCCACACAGACAGCATCTGAGATCAGGGTCAAACTAGGGTCACTAGAACTGTGCGGCAGCGACCATGCCCCTGGCAATTATCAAAGTTGCGGCTAGTGAAATTGTTGATGTATTGATTATAATTTTCCAAAATGGAAAAGGTTTTTGGAAATGGTATTAGAATATTGGCAAAAAGAGCAAATGGAATTTGTTTATTCAAAAATGAGAGAGAAAGCAGAATACTGCAGTCTGGTTATCTAAACATCTGCCATTGGAAAGAAAGTTGAAGTTATTATTGAAAACATGATGGCAGGGAACTTTTAAAATATATATATAGTGCAATCAGTCAAAGTCAACATGATTAGTGAAATATAAATAATTGTTCAACCAACTTGGTGAAGCAACAGGTTCGGGTGAATAAAGAGGGACCAGTTAATATACTAGACTTTTATTTCCCAAAGGCATTTGTTTAAATGCCACATCAAAGACTATTGTTAAAGATATACCTTCCTGGTGTAACTAAAGAGTTGGCTTTGATAGAAGATTGCCTGGCTAACAGAAAAGACAGTGCAGACATGACTGTGTATTTTTTTATTCTGCAAGATATTACAAGTGATGTGGCATGGTGATCAGTGCTGAAACCCCATATTTTTGTAATTTATTTCAACAATATGGATGAGCATGTATAAGGCATGATTGGTAAATTGGCAGACACTAAATTAGGTGGTAACTTAGAAATTAAAGGTCGTTGTAAATAATTGCAGTGGATGGATCATGATCAGCTGGGCAAGTGGCCCAAGGAGTTTAATTCAGATAAGTGTGAGGTGTTGCATTTTCAGAAGTTAAAATAGGACGGGACCGCCACAGTGAATGGTAGGGTTCCGGGGAGTGTTACAAAAGCAAAGTAATCTAGGAGTACATGTATATTGTTCCCTAAAAGTGGAATTGCAAGTAGACAGGATGGTGAAAAAGACTTCATCAGTCAGGGAATAGAGTATAGAAGTTGGGATGTTAAGTTACAGTTGTACAAGACATTGGTGAAGCCACACTTGGTCCCCATGTTTGGTCACCCTGCAAAAGGAAGATCAGGAAGGGTTTTTCTCGGAAGGATGCCATTAAGCTGGAAAGAGTGCAGAGAAGATTTACAAGGATGTTGCCAGGACCTGAGGCCCTGAACTAAGGTGAATGGTTGGGCAGCCAAGGTCTTTATTCTTGGAGCACAGGAGGCTAAAGTGTGATCTTATGGAGGGATAAAAAAAATCATGAGGTGAATAGTTAGGGTGAATGAACAGAGTCAAGGATGAGAGAGCATTGGATTGAGGTTGTGAGGAAAGGTGTAATATAAATCTGACGGGCAACCTTTTTAGACAGATGGTGGTGGTCGAACTGCTAGAGGAAGTACTTGAGGCATCTACAATAATAACATTTAAATTACATTTAGAAAGGTACATTGTGCGGAAACATTCAGAGGGCTATGGGCCAAATGAGGACAAATTAAACTAACTTAGAAGGGAAATTTTGGTCATAACCATATAACAATTACAGCACGGAAACAGGCCTTCTCGGCCCTTCCAGTCCATGCCGATCATTTATTTTCCCCTAGTCCCATCTATCTGCACTCAGACCATACCCCTCCATTCCCTTCCCATCCATATACCTATCCACTTTACTTTTAAATGTTAAAATCGATCCTGCCTCCACCACTTCTGCTGGAAGATCATTCCACACAGCCACCACTCTCTGAGTAAAGAAGTTCCCCCTCATCATTTTAAAGACCTCAATCAAGTCCCCCCTTAACCTTCTGCGCTCCAAAGAATAAAGACCAAACTTGTTCAACCTTTCTCTGTAACTTAGTTGCAGGAACCCAGGCAATATTCTAGTAAATCTCCTCTGTACTCTCTCTATTTTGACATAAAATATGAACGAGTTAGTTCAAATGGCTTATTTACATGCTGCATAACTATCAATCTAAATGACATGAATGAAGGCACCAATAATTACAAAATCTGTTGGTGACACAAAGATAGATTGGAAATAAATAATGAAGAAGGTATAGGGAGGCTGCAGAGATATAGTGCAGATAAAGGAAGTGGTCAAACAGCTTGAAAATGGATTATGCAGGAAACTGTATAAAGTATCCATACTAAAAGGACAAACAAACATGATATCTAAGTGGGGAGAGATTACAGAGCTCTGAGATAGTCATGGAGTGATACAATTTGGAAACTGGCCCTCCGGCCCAACTTTCCCACTACGGCCAACATGCCCCGGCTACACTAGTCCCACTTTTGGTCTATATCCCGCCAAACTTGTCCTCGTCATGTACCTGTCTAACTACCCCCCCCACCCCCCGGCAGGCTGCTACAGGCACCCACCACCATTTGTGTGAAAAAGTTACCGCTCAGATTCCTATTAAATCTTTTCCCCTTCACCTTCCTTTGGTTTTCGATTCCCCCTCTCTGAGCAAGAGATTCTGTGCCCGATTTATTCCTCTCAAGGTTTTATACACCTCTATAAGTTCACCCCTCATCCTCCTGCGCTCCAAGGAATAGAGAGCCAGCCTACTCAACCTCTCCCTATAGCTCAGACACTCTAATCCTGGCAACATCCTAGTAAATCTTCTCTGAACCCTTTCAAGCTTGACAATATCTTTCCTATTACATGGTGCTCAGAACTGAACACAATACTCTAAATGTGGTCTCACCAACGTGTTATATAACTGCAACATGTCCTCACAACTGTAGAGGGATCTCACTGTCCTGGACTTTGATTCAGTATGTAAGTACAACAAACAATTAGAAAAGCTGACTGACTGGTAGTTTTTATTATGAGAAGCATTCAGGACAAAGCTAAAACATTATGCTTCACATGAATTACCCTGGTCTCTTTATCTAAGTCAGTCTGAGACGGCTCTCTTAACCTATAGTTGGAATGGGTCAATTGCCTGCCAAAGGAAAATTAGATCGGTGAGGTTGATTGAAGTTCAGAAGAATGCAAAGGGACATTGATTAGAATGTGGTATCCTGAAGGATCTTGAGAGAATACATGTGGAAAGAAAAAGTCAGGGGAAGTTCTACAACTAATAATTTGGTAGGGGTGTCACTGTTTAAAATAAAGGACTACTTGTTTAAGACTGAAATTATTATTTTTTTTCTCTCAGTGAGTATCTGTTCCTAAAAAGGTGAGGCATGAAGGCTTTTTAAAAAAGGGTTGAAGAAGTGTTTTGGCACGAAACGTTGCATATTTCCTTCACTCCATAGATGCTGCTGCACTCGCTGAGTTTCTCCAGCACTTTTGTCTACCAAGGCTTTTTTTAAGGTAGACAGAATCCTGATAAGAAAGGGCACAGAAGGTTAACAAAGTGGTTGCAAAGTTCAACTTAAAATTAAATCCTCCATGATGTAATTGAATGCTTACAGTGCCAAGTGACCAATTCCTACTCTAAATTCATATGTATGCACATAATCCATGATTTAGAAACATAGAAAATAGATTTGGCCATTTGGCCCTTTGAGTCAGCACCGCCATTCAATATAAAGGTAGACAAAAATGCTGGAGAAACTCAGCAGGTGAGGCAGCATCTATGGAGCGAAGGAATAGGTGACGTTTTGGGTCGAGACCCTTCTTCAGTGATCATGTCTGATCATCCAAAATCAGTACCCCGTTCCTGCTTTCTCGTGCAAGAGACACTTTCTCTCTGCAAGAGAAACGTTAGGGCCTCTCTTGCTGATGGCACTGTTGGTATTTGTGGTGTGAGTATACGTGGGTTGAGCAAGAGGGCAGATTTTGAAGAGAACTGATACCTCAGATGAGTATAGGGGTGGAGATAATATTGAGGTAACGAGGGATTTGAAAATATGGTGGTGAATTTTTAAAATTGTGATATTGACTACTGAAGGCCAGTGAGCACATGGGACGTTGGTGAACAGGTCTTACTGTAAAATAGGATATAAACAACAGTGTTTTGAATGAGCTCATGATTAAAGATTAAAGAACATGGGAAAATGGCTATGTTCAAACTGGAATATTGAAAGAAAGGGAAATAGACATTTGTCTGAGAGTTTCAGAAACAGGCAGTTAATATTATGGAGGTGATAATAAGTGGTGTCCAAAATTGGAAGTGCAAAAATTGCTTGAAGCATAGACTGAATTTTCCAATGTATTGTAGGTTCATTTTGTCATTAAGACTGCATTTAAACCTTGGTAAATATTTTTGTAACGAATAGACAGTTTATAATTTCAAATATAAATTCAATCTTCTGCAATGACAGGTTATTCCTTTGCTGTGTGGTAAGTAATTAGTGGATGAATACAATTCTTCACAAGCAAATCGTTATCGTAATTCATAGCAGCAGACGTACACAGTGGTATGTGAAAATCCCGTTAATTCCTATATATTTGCTACACTGGCTAATTAGATCACTCGAAGAGGCAGTGAAACTGTGCAACTGACTTCTCCCCCTGACTGAAGCAGAATCTTCATTATATCTGAGGATGGTGATCTCCGTATTCAGCAGTTAGAAGACACATTGTCAGTTTGTCTTGTATGCTGTTGTCATTTTCAATTACTGCAATATAGAAGTAATAATTTGTGTCTGGGTTAGAAAATACTTTTCGGGAGCACTGGTAGACCCAACATTACATATCTTTTGGATTTATGCCTACCGTCTGTAGTTATGCTGACCTGCTCAAACCTATGTGTTGTTTTGATAACAAGAACCAAGTCCAGTCTATGGCAGCGTGCTTCATGAGAAGTTATTCAGTAATTCTTGGCTATTTTACAGCCATGAATTACAGCTTGTCACTGTGGAGAAAAAAAATAAAATAAAATTTGATGCTCAATTTTATTTTACCGCTTGGTAACATGAAAGAAAAATAACATTACTTCAGAAAATAAAAAACTCAATTGCAATTGTGCACAGAAATGAATTAGCATCTGATGCGATGATTGGCATCTCAAATTAAATGAATTGACATCCTCACCTAAACCTACAGTATATCCGTGTTTAAATAATTGGCTGCGCCAGCTGCAGTATCACTCCCCTATCTTTCTTCCATTCATAGAGACAAACTAATTAGTGAGCAGAAATAAAAATGCTGTTTCCCGAAATAGGACTGTAGATTTAAAAGAATAAGAAGAACAAAGCCATGTTGTTTTCTTTAGATCGTGTGGGAAAAGACCATGTGCTATCAGGGTAGATTTTGCCTCCATTGCCTGTTTCTATTATTGCTGTGATGTATTTGCTTTGTGAAAAACATTATAAAAATTCTTAGTCGTAAGAACTGCAAACCTGCAGATTTTCTAAGGGCTCCCTGCTGAACTAATATGGAAATTTGGTTTGCATATGCTTACAAGCATCTCCGATGTCTTCAGTTGGCTCAGAGCAAAGGTGATTTTAATCCTTTTTTGGGGTGTGGGAATGATGGTGTAGTTAATGACAGACTTTGACAAATTAAAGAGAGAACTGTATTTTTCACAAAAGTAGATTCATTAACCAAAACTTGTCCCCCACATCTCCTTTGAACCTTGCCTTTGTCACTTTGAAACAATGTTCTCTGGTCTCTGACATTTCCACCCTGGGGAAAGAGTTCCGATTGGCTACCTTATCCATGGCCCTCATAATTTAATATACTTTTTCCTGTTCCCCATCCCCCATCAACTGCTGGCATTCCAGAAAAACAATCCAAGTTTGTCCAACCTCCCCTTGAAGCTAATGCCACAGAACCAGGCACCATTCTGGTATACCTCTTCTGCACCCTTTACAAAGCCTCCACAACCTTTGATAATGAGGCAACCAGAACTGCATGTGATTCTCCAAATATAGCCTCATAGAACTGCATCATGACTTCCTAATTCTAGTCGATGCCCCGATCAATGAAGGCAAGCACACCATTGCCTTCTTTGATGTATCTGGCTGAATCATGCCCAGTCAGTCAGCATCTCAGACTCAAAATCTGCCTCTCTCCAAAGCCCATGCTAACAATATGGACACATGGAGCAAGAGTATTATGATGCATTCACCCAAGGACTTCCTTGCCTGATGTCAGGCAATAAGGTGCAGCAAAGGTTTTAGCGGCAACTGGGCACCAGACAGTGTACCACCAAAGTCCCTATGCTACAATATCCTGGCAGCCATTGCCAGGGTGAAAGCCTGGAGGAGGAGTATTACCTTCTGTCAAGGTTTTTAACTGTAGGTTTTTTAAATTTCTTTGATAATCAGAGGCATTTATTCAAAATAATTAAAAATTGATTGTAATTGCTTCGAATAATTATCGGGGGGGGGGGGGGGGGTGAGGAATTGAAGTGCATTGAAGCATTAAAGTATTGCCTTCATCTCAAGGGCATTTAGCATTAGGCAATAAATATTGGCTTGCCAGTGATGCCAATATCCTGAAAAATTGACTAAACTATAATTACAGCATGTCTCTCCATTCAGTTTCACTCTTCCAAAACTGGAAATAGTCCACTTTCCTTTTGCAATCTGAAAATTAAATAGGATGTAGAATCAACTTTGTAATATGCAGAATCAAAAACTTTAAGAAAAAATCATTATTTTTGTCACTCCATCATATTGGCTGCATTTTAAGCTGTATTCCTCCTAATGTAGGAAAATAGATTTACTCATTAATTTTATATTGAACTGTGAATGATTTTTCAACAATAGAAACTCAATGAATATCATTCACTGTGATTAACTCATTCCTCTCCCTGCAGCAAAATCCAGTTAATATCCATTGCTCTCTCCAGTAAAAAAAAATGGCCTTTAACATTGGTGATGCACAATGTTTTAAAGATTCTTTTAATTGAGTTTTTCAAGCTGCAGCACATCCAATTCACGTGACCACTCTGTCGACAGAGAGAGTAACTTTTAAGAGAGAGTTAGATTTAGCTCTTAGGGCGAAAGGAATCAAGGGATATGGGGAAACAGCAGGAACCGGGTACTGATTTTAGATGTGTAGTAAAGAACTCTGCCCTAATTTGACAAAAGGAATCAACTGACAATTTTGTCAAAATTGAGTTATTGCTTGTTTTAGGGTATTTGAGATATGCTCTACACAATGGTGAACAAAATAAGTCTTCTCTGAGCTCAATTTGAAAATATTTATACCAGAGAAGTAAGAAATTCCATCACAGAGAGCTGAAAGAAAAACACGTTTTCCTAATGTACAAGAAAACGCCTTTCTGTCAGTTGCTTCCTTTTGTCAAAGTAAGGCAGAACTGCAGATGCTGGTTTAAATCAAAGATGCTGGAGTAACTCAGCAGAACAGGTAGCATCTCTGGAGAGAAGGAATGGGTGACGATTTGGTTCGAGATCCTACTTCAGACTGTTATTAAATGATCAGCCATGATCATATTGAATGGCTCGAAGGGCCGAATGGCCTACTCCTGCACCTATTTTCTATTTTTCTAACTCCATGAAAATAAAAGGAAATGCAGACGCTGGAAATCTAAAATAAATCATCCTAGGACACTATAAGCTCTAGGTTTGACAGTATTTCACAGTTCCTTGCCAACATAATCTAATTTCCAGCAGTGAACACAGTTGTGAGAGTCTTCTGCCAGAGATCCATAATTAAATTTAATTTTTTAGTGAATTTTCAATGATTATATCATAAATGTGACCTTTAAAGATAAAAGGATGTATCTCTATTTGTTGGAAACGTCTGAGTAAGAAGTAGTTTGCAGCATTCCAGCATGAGTTTCTAGTGAGAATGCTTACAAGAATTGGAGTGCTGTTTTAAGAGGTAGAGAGAAATTTGAATCAGACAATCACCAAATTGTTCTCAATGAGCTGTTCGACTAAACAGAATAACAGTAGTGTTTCCAACCTATGTGAGGGGTCAATACAGCTGCACATTCCTCTCGATGAGCACGACGGGTAAGAAAGGAGGCAAAAGTGCAAGTAAATAATCCGTGTTATGTATCCTCACTAATTCTGGGCATTTAGAACAAAGACCATAGAACAGTATAGCAACCTCAGTCTGAAGAAGGGTTTTGACCCGAAACGTCACCCATCCCTTCTATCCAGAGACGCTGCCCCCACCCGCTGAGTTACTCCAGCATTTTGTGTCAATCTTTGGTGAAAACCAGCATCCTGCAGTTCATCCTGACACTGTACAGCACAGGAACGGGTCTGTAAGGCCACAATGCTTGTTCCGAACATGATGCAAGTTGAACTGATTTCATCGTCCCGCACATGATCCCTATCCCTCTATTACCGGCACTTCCTGTCAAAAAGGCTCACAAATGCCACTATTGTATCTTTCCCCACCATCACCCCGGCAATGCGTTCCATGCCTCCGTCACTCTCTGTGTAAAATAATTGTCCCACATCACCATGAAACTTTCCCTCTCTCACCTCATCACTATGCCCTACAGTATTGATCATTTCCACCCTTGGTTCTGACTATCTAATTGTTTATGCGTCTATCAAGTCTCCCCTCAACCACTGATGCTCAGAGAAAACAATCCAAGTCTATCCAATCTCTCCCTGTAGCTGAAAACCTCGAATGCAGGCAGCATTCTGGTAAACCTCCTCTGCACCATCTCCAAAGCCTCCACATCTTTCCTATAATGGGATGACCCGAACTGCAAATAATACTCCAAATGCAACCGAACCAAATTCCTATAACACTGCGGCCATTTATGGTCTGTTGTTTGGTTTGCAATGCTCTGTATGGATTCCCTGAGAGAGATGTTGTTGAATATTTACATTTGATTGAACAACCCACTTCTGCAACAAGACATTAGGGAGAATTTCAACTGTGAATAACTATTATGGAGAATTTCTGATTCCAAGGTGAAATGGCCGAGAAGAAGAAGAGGCAAATGTTGGCATTGATGAGGCGCAGAAGAGGTTTATCACAATATTGCCTTGATTAGAAGGTACTAGCTATAAGAGAGGTTAGACAAACTTAATTATTTTCTCTGGAGCATTGGATGCTGAGGGGAGATCTAATGGAAGTTTATAAAAGTAGGCTAGGTATTGATAGAGTAGACGGTTAGTACATTTTTCCCAGGGTGGAAATATCAAAAAAAAAAAATCATAGCTTTAAAGTGGGAGGTGCAAAGTATAAAGAAAATATGCAGGACATGTCTTGTGTGCAGAGGTGCCTTGAACAAGATTCCAGGGGTGATTTCAGAGGTTTTTAAGATAGGCACAAGAATGTGTAGGGAATGGAGGGATATGGGTCACGCAGGAAGAATGGTGTGTTTAATTTGGTTTAATGTTCCGCACAGACCTTGTGGGCCGAAGGACCTGTTCCTGTGCTATACTGTTCAATATTCTATGGGAAGCTAGCAATGTTCTTCAAAGTAGTTAATGTCTCAAGAAAGTGATTCACATCGAAGGACCTGATCTTCAAATTTCTGTCTGAATCATAGAAACATAGAAACATAGAAAATAGGTGCAGGAGTAGGCCATTCGGCCCTTTGAGCCTGCACCGCCATTCAATGTGATCATGGCTGATCATCCAACTCAGTATCCCGTACCTGCCTTCCCTCCATACCCCCTGATCCCTTTAGCCACAAGTGCCACATCTAACGCCCTCTTAAATATAGCCAATGAACTGGCCTCAACTATCTTCTGTGGCAGAGAATTCCAGAGACTCACCACTCTCTGTGTAAAGAATCAGTTCCAAGAAGAACCAGCTGCACAAGTGTGTTTTCCCTTGGAATATTAGGTGAGTGGGAGAGCAAGCAGAATTTACATGGAGCAGGAAAAGTGAGGAAAAAAAGGAGAGAGGAAGAAAAGCTCAAAGCTGTCTGATTCAGGGACAATCGCTTCCCAGCTGTTATGATTCAGGGACAGTTTCTATCTTCCCACCTGTTATCAGGAAACTGAATCATCCTACCACAACGTGAGAGCTGTCCTGAAGTACTATTTACCTCATTGGTGACCCTTGGACTATTTTTGAATGGACTTTACTGGCTTTACCCTGCACAAAACATTATTCCCTTATCATGTATCTATACGCTGCAAATGGCTCGATTGTAATCATGGATTGTCTTTCCGCTGACTGGTTAGCACGCAACAAAAAAATGTCACTGTACCCCGGTACACATGACAATAAACTAAACTGAACTGATATTATTGTGTTTAACAATATCTTCACAAAGAAATGGTTCCACTTGTACTTCAGAGCGGAACAATGTGCAAGGCACCTGCATAGTGGTAAGATTGTCCTTACTTGAAATATGGCATGTACCCTTGAGGTTTGTCAACAGTAAATATATTTCCACAGCCACACAATTGTAAGCATAATGCTCGTAGTGAATGTGGCCAAAGATATTTATGGTGTCTTACAATTTTCTGTTCACCACTCTAAACAAATGACCCATCCACTGTACTAGGTGAGATATAATGCAGTAAACTGAATTTCAATCAATCAATCACTTTTATTCATCACATACACATATAAGTGCAGTGAAATGAATTTGCCAGCAGTGGTACAATCAAAAAAGAACACACAATACACAATAAAATTAAACATAAACATCCACCACAGTATTCTTCACTGTGGTGGAAGGCACAAAGTACAGTCAGTCCTCCTGCATTGTTCACCCGTGGTTGGGGCCATAAACCTCCGTAGTCGCCATTACGGACGTCCCAAGGTACAGGCCCTCGTGTCGGGATGGTTGAAACTCGACGTCAGGACGGTCGAACACACTCCGTGGCTTGCAGGTCCCGAATTGGCGCTTTCTTACCGGAGGCCATGGCTTCAGAATGTTGTAGGCCACAGGCCGGCGGTCGGAGCTCTTCTCTGGCTGTCCCCGGCAAGAGAACCCAGGCTCCAGATGGTAAATCCACGCTGCGCCCGCGGCTAGAAGCTCCGCAGCCTGCTGCTTCAGGCTGTAACAATCCGCGGGCCAGCGATCGGAGCACTCCCTTCTGGCAACCCTGGCAAGGGCTCGCCCACTCCGTAATGATGAGTCCACGCTGCGCGCGCTGCTGAAACTCTGGGCCCGACTCCAGGAAAGGCCGCACCAATCCATGGTGTTAGGCCGCGAGGGAGGTGACATGGAAAAAGTCGCCTCTCTGTGGAGAAGGCGATCGAAAGCGGTTCCCCCCTTACCCCCCCTCACCATCCCCCACACAAGACACACCAAGAGACATTAACACACACATTTAGACACGCTAAAAAAAGTAGAAATGCCGAACACGCTGCTGGCAGGGCAGCCAACTCGCAGCGCCCCCACCGACCTGCCTTCCGACCCTAGTTGTCAAAATATGATTTCGGCCAAAATAGTGATGTCACCATTAAGGAAAAGAGCTTCATTGTTAACAAGAAATCCTTACTTGTTGCCAAAGGAAATACACATGAGGTATGAGGCATGTAAGTAATGAATAACAAGATAAAAAACTACATCATCCAGTAGAAGCTGCTGGGACATGCAAGCTTGGCGCTTTAGGAGAATGGCAAACTGGCATGTGTGTTTTGCGATCACCTGCATGGTTCATGTCGATCCAGACTCTAAGCTGGGTTGCAGTATTCAACATAGAGTTGGCACACTTGGGGTGCTGACTGAGGGAGGCAAAATGGTGATTAATCACTGGTACAGTCTTTTGTATCTGAGGCTCTGATCACTGTATCTCATAGGCTCTGTTCCTCAGTCACTCACAGTCTCTCAGGGTTATAAGTCAGAGTCAGTGTTCATGATCTCTCATGGGCTGTGTAGCCCGTGTCCCTCAGTGACTCACAGTCTGCCTTGCACTGTAACCTGGGCATGGTCTACTTTGCACTCGAACCTGGGCACTGTCTTTCCTGGACTGTGCCCCTCAGTCACTCTCTGTCTCTCCTGAGTCACATGTCTGCCTTTTCTCACTGTCTCTCCTGAGCCATGTTCCTCAGCCACTAACTATCTCAACCAGGCCATCTCCCTCAGTCATTTACATCTCCCCTTGTCTCTCCCAGGCTGTTGTCCCTCAGTCACGCACAGTCTCTCCTCAATAGTATGTCTGCGTCTCTGATCACTGTCCCTCTTGGTCACTCGTGGTCTCTCCAAGGCTGTTGTTCCTCAGTCACTCAGCCTCTCCTGGGTCATATGCCTGAGTCATTGCACACAGCCTCTTCTGGATTATGTGTCCGAGAAGAACACTTCAGGAGATGCGCATCAGGCAGCATCTCTGGAGAATGTGTGTAGGTGACTTTTCCGGTCAAGATTCTTCAGACTGATTGTAGTTGGGGGAGAAGCTGGAAGAGAGATGGGGTTGAACAATGTTTGGCAAGTGATAGGTGGATACAGGTGAGCGGTGCTGTGGGGGAGGGGGCTGATAGTTAGAGGGTTGGACGAAGGCCAGAGACAAACAGACAAAACATATGAGATCAAGATAGAGAAGGTATCAAATGTGAAGCTGGAGAAAGGTTGATATTTGGAGGTTAGTTAACTAAAATTGGAGAATTCAGTGTTCAAGGTTCAAGATTAGTTAAATGTTCTACAGGTCCACAATCAAAAGACTGGAAACAGATGAATCAAACAGTGTTTTACCCTGAAGAAGTGTAGCTTCAAGGAATATAAATATTTTCTATGTTTGCACAGATACACAGTTGCGGGCTGCAGTGTCTTCTGTGATCTGGTTACATCATGCTTGCCATGTTTTGCACCTCTCTATCATAATAGTGGAATCAATTGATTCTAAAGTTCACGATCATCACGTTGGTGTACACTGCAAGTCACTTTAAAATGTAACAGTGACCATAAGCTGGTTCATTGAGATCCTCGACTCAGTGCCGCACAATAATACTTGCGCTTGACCTTGTTCTCCAGCCAGCTGGCACCAGCGCTATCCTTCCTGCCTACCCTGGTAAGTTGCTATCCTTCAGGCCACCTGGTAAGTTGCTAGCTGCACATCCCACCACTGGCTAGCATTTTTGCATGTGTGGTGTCGGACTCAAGCAGGTAGCTGGTGGTGTTTAATTAAGTAACAGCATGTCTTCATCTGTATTCTTTTATTGCTGCACTAATCAATGGCCAGACACAAAATGCTGGAGTAACTCAACGGGACAGGCAGCATCTCTGGAGAGAAGGAATGGGTGACGTTTCGGGTCGAGAACCTTCTTCAGACTGATGTCAGGGTGTGGGTGGCACAAAGATAGAATGGAGTCAGAGAGTAAGACTGGTGGGAGAATTGGGAAGGGGGAGGGGATAGAGAGGGAAAGCAAGGGCTATTTGAAGTAGAGAAGTCAATGTTCATACTGCTGGGTGTAAACTACCCAAGCAAAATATGAGGTGCTGTTCCTCCAATTTGCACTGGGCCTCTCTGACAATGGAGGAGGCCCAGGACAGAAAGGTCAGATTATGAATGGGAGGGGGAGTTGAAGTGTTGAGCAACCCGAGATCAGGTAGGTTAAGGCGGACTGAGCAGAGGTGTTCAGCGAAACGATCGCCGAGCCTGCCCTTGGTCTCACCGATGTATAGAAGTTGACACCTGGAACAGAGGATGAGGTTGGAGAAGGAGCAATTGAACCATTGCCTCACCTGGAAAGACTGTTTGGGTCCTTGGATGGAGTCGAGGGGGGAGATAAAGGGACAGATGTTGCATCTCCTGTGGTTGTAGAGGGAACGGTCTCTGTGGAAATCAGAAAGGGGTGGAGATGGGAAGATGTGGCCAGTAATGGGATCCCATTGAAAGTGGCGAAAATGTGGAAGGATTTTATGCTGTATGCGACGGCTGATGGGGTGGAAGGTGAGGACAAGGGGACTCTGTCCTTGTTACGAATGGGGGGAGGGGGAGCAAGAGCGGCCTACGGGATATCGAGGAAACACTAGTGAGAGCCTCATCTATAATGGAGGAGGGGAACCCCCGTTTCCTAAAGAATGAGGACATCTCCAATGCCCTGGTATGGAAAGACTCATCCTGGGCGCAGATGTGACATAGACGGTGGAATTTGTAGTAGGAGATAGAGTTTTTACAGGAAGCAGGGTTGGAAGAAGTGTAGTCTAGATAGCTGTGGGTATCAATAGGTTTGTCGCCAATGGCCAGCCGGGTTACTAGATATAGAAAAGCACAGGGCTGGATGCTAATGAGAGGAAGTATAGGGCTCTGGTGAGACCACATCTGCAGTATTGTTTCCAGTTTTGGTCTCCTAATTTGAGGAAGGACATCCTTGTGATTGAGGCAGCGCAGCGTAGGTTCACGAGATTGAACCCTGGGATGGCGGGACTGTCATATGAGGAAAGATTGAAAAGACTAGGCTTGTATTCACTGGAGTTTAGAAGGTTGGGGGGGATCTTATAGAAACATATAAATTATAAAAGGACTGGACACGCTAGATGCAAGAAAAATGTTCCCAATGTTGGGTGAGTCCAGAACCAGGGGCCACAGTGTTAGAATAAAGGGGAAGCCATTTATTTTCACCCAGAGAGTTGTGAATTTGTGGAATTCCCTGCCACAGAGGGCAGTGGAGGCCATGTCACTGGATGGATTGAAGAGAGAGTTAGATAGAGCTCTAGGGCCTAGTGGAATTAAGGGATATGGGGAGAAGGCAGGCACGGGTTATTGATTGGGGACGATCAGCCTTGATCAAAATGAATGGCGGTGCTGGCTCGGTGGGCCGAATGGCCTCCTCCTGCACCTATTTTCTATGTTTCTATGTTAAGAAGGAAATCAAGAGGTGCATTCCTACAATGCTCGCCAAGTGTAAATTAGAAATGATTGTGGAATGGGAACGTGTAATGTGGAATTTCCAAGGAAACTCTCACCTTCTGTGGTTTCTATATCACCTCTGGATCACAGACTTGGTGATAACACCCAGTGGGAGTGAGAAGTCTCCTTTTGTCGGGTTAAGTTGATGCTGTCACGCCCATCTCCTACATGTTTGTTGCTCCTGGCTCTGTTTGTACAACAGTCATCCTCATTTCTATTGCAAGGAGCTATGGATGTTGGGAATCGGAAATAAGGATGCACATTGCTGGAGATATTCAGCAGGGCAGGCAGTGTCTGAGGAGAGAGGAACAGAGTTAATGTGTAGGTCATTGACTCACTTGCATGAATGGTTAATCTGAAACATGAACCTGTTTTTCTCGACATAGATTCTGCCTGACCTACAGAGTTTTTTTGGGCACTTTCTGCTTTTATTCCAAATTCTACGTTTTCGGAGATGCGGAATCTTATATTAGTATAGAGATACAGCGCTGGAAATAGTCCCTTCAGCCCAGCAAGACCACACCAACCAGTGATCACCCTTACACTAGTTCTATCCTACACACTAGGGACAATTTACGGAAGCCAATTAACGTACAAACCTGCACGTCTTTAGAAAGTGGTAGGAAAGCGGAGCACCAGGAGAAAACCCGGGGGTCACAGAGAGAACGTACAAACTCTGTACAGAGACCCGAGTTCAGGATCCAACTCGGTCTCTTTGCGCCGCGTTGCGCCACTCACCCGACCTCCGCGCGGCCCTCGCTGCCGGTTTGGTTGCGCTTGCTGCATGCAGGCGCATGCTGGTGGGAACGGCCCTGTACAGGGGATCACCCGACCTCCGCACGGCCCCCGCTGCCGGTTTGATCGCGTTCATCGCATAGAGTTGCATGCTGGTGGGACAGGCCCTTAAGGCAGCAACTCGTCCATTGCGCCACTGTTTCGCCCTTTTATTTTAATTTGGATTTTTTTTTTCTATTAATACAGTATTCATTTTAACATAAAATCACTTCTGATGCCAACAGTTTGCTCCTTTATGCATGACTACTCAACATAGGTATTCCGTGGCTCCTGCTATTAGCTGACCTGAGTTTGCCATGGAAACATTCTCCACAGTGAGCCATGCTGAAATGACAGGGACCTGACAGGCACTAATGACATTTTATAAAATGACCCAGGTACAATTACTTTGCTGAGGGACTTTCCTTTGCTATCTGTACTTCAGCTGCGAGAGACGAGTCGCATCTAACTAAGCAGAAACTTCTGGTGACATTCAGCAGAGAGACAACCTTGTCTGTTGAGGTTAAAGTCACCACTTCATTGAATTTTTATGCTGCTGGCTTATTGCAAGCCATTGCTGGTAGCATATGTCAGATAAGTTAGCCATCTCCCTACTGATGTTGTCATCAACTGCCTGGAGTTTTGTTTGACAGGAACAGCTGTAATGTGTTACTTTCCGTGGAATAAGACTTATGCCAGGTGGTGCAGTTCCCTAAAGTGCAAGACCTCACTTTTGACACCTAACTTGCCATCAAGTTAATGTATTTGATTCGAAAATTGGACATGGCATGGATAAAATATTGGTTGGCAGACAGGAAACAAATAGTAGGGATTAACGGGTCCCTTTCATAATGGCAGGTAGTGACTAGTGGGGTGCCGCAAGGTTCGGTGCTGGGACAGCAATTATTTACAATATACATTAATGATTTAGATGAAGGAATTAAAAGTAACATTAGCAAATTTGCAGATGACGCAAAGCTCGGTGGCAGTGTGAACTATGAAAAGGATGCTATGAGGATGCAGGGTGACTTGGACAGGTTGGGCGAGTGGGCAGATGCATGGCAGATGCAGTATAATGTGGATAAATGTGAGGTTATCCACTTTTGTGGCAAGAACAGGAAGCAAATTATTATCTGAATGGTGTCAGGTTAGGGAATGGGGAAGTACAACGAGACAAGTCAAGGGATCTGGGGAGAAGGCAAGAACGGGGTACTGATTGTGGATGATCAGCCATGATCACATAGAATGGCGGGGCTGGCTCGAAGGCCCTAAAAGCCTACTCCTGCACCTATTGTCTATGTATCTATGAAAAGTAATTTACTTGGTCCACTGACTGATTGTGTAAGAACACTCTAACCAAGTGTCCCAGATGTCCATAAGACTTCCTGGTGTCAACTATAATGCTACCACTTTTAGTCCGTGGTTGATGCCACTTGAAGCAACAAGCTAAATGGACAAACAGTTGCTTTAGATTCAAGAACAACTCATCCTTGGAATTTCCATCCTGACATTAACTGAAAATAGAATTAGTCTCTTGTCTCCACCTTAAACTATTGAAATTGTTTCAATTCACAAAACTGTCCCGATTCTCAAATACCTCCTGAATACTGCCAGTTGTTGAAATCAAGTTTATAGTCAGACACACTGGATATGCACAGCATGTGAGGCAGCAGCTGTAGAGAGAGAATCCTTTCTCAGAGCTGCTAGCTGTTATTCTCCATCCACAAATGACGAGTATTTCCAGAATATTCTGCCATTTCAAATTATTGCAACTTCATTAATTACTGTTGGAACAGTGGCACTATTTTAGATGTTTTATTTCAAGAGGTCCAAAAGGTGCAGTTTGTATGGAGCTTGTACATTCTCCCCATGACCAGCGTGGGTTTTCTTCGGGTTTTTGCCCACGCTCCAAATACGTACAAGTTTGTAGGCTAATTGGCTTGTAAAATTGTGCATTGTCCCCAGTATGTGTAGGGTAGTGTTAGTGTGTGGGGATCGCTGGTCGGTGCGGAATCAGTGGGCCGAAGGGCCTGATTCCATGATGTATCTCTAAGCTAAACTAAAAAACTAAACTCAGCGGATCAGTCTGCTTCTCTGGAAGAAATGGTTAGGCAGCGTTTCGGTTCTGTACCTATTGTCAGACTGTTTGTAGTGGGGGGAGGGGGGGACTGAAAAAGAACAGGAGGGGGCAGGACAAAGTCTGGCAAGGGATGGGTGGATACAGATAAGGAGTTTAATTCGCAGATAGGTTCAGTAGACCTTGAAAACCTATGATTTTATTGTCAGTAAACTCATTCTAACAATCGCATGTCCAGTGGGGTTTAAATGAGAATAATATTTGCACTTTTGAAAGCACCTTCAAAAACCATCAATGCACCTGAAGTTTATCCATTAAAGTTTATTTAATAATCTAAAATGAAATTGGAGCACAAAAGTTATGTAAAGAAGCACACAAAACCTAAAACGTCTTGTTGGTGAACAGTGTTGATGGAAAATAAATAATTGTTTGATCCAGTGCAGTGCAAACGAGCATCTGAGTTAAAAATTAAATAGACCCAAAAATTTAGAATGATTTCCCAATTGAAAACTGTCAGAAAAGCAGTTCATATTGTATTATTCAGCTCTCTCCAACAGAGCGTGATAAATATCTGGGGAACTGTATAAACTGAAATGATGGGCTCAATGGAGCTGGATTTGAAGGGAGGGGAAGAGCATCTGCAGAGCCAACGAGCCAAGGCTGAATGTGAAGCCGCTGAGTTTACTTTGATTGCATCTATTTTTTTTGATGGATTTTAGTAACTTAGAAGTGTTGGAAGGTAGTTCAAATTTAATGGGGAAATGAAGTCTTGAAATATAGTAAGCAGTGAGGAAGACAGATATAGGGTTCAATAAGGCTGGTGGAATAGACAAAGCGGGTTACAGTTTCATTTCAATGCTGAAAGTATATTTTGGAACAAATTCAGAGGAGAGATGGTACAGTGCACAGCAGGTAGAGCTGCTGCCTCACAGCACCAGGGACCTGATCCTGGGTGATGTCTGTATGGAGTTTACTTTCTCCCTCTGACTGTGTGGGTTTCCTCCAGCTGCTCCGGTTTCCTCCCAAATCCTGGAGACGTGCAGGTTTGTAGGTTAATTATCCTCTGTAAATTGCCACTAGTGTATGGGGAGTGGATGCGAAAGTGGGATAGCATAGAACTAGTTTGAACGGGTGATCGATGGTCACGGTGGGCCAATGGGCCTGTCTTCATGATGTATCTTTCAATCACCTCAATCAAAGATATGTTCGAGAGTTGTAAAGGACAGGTAGCTGGGATGCTTGTGTACTAATATTTGAAGACAGGATAGTATGTCTAAGCACTTCATAAAGCATGCAAGATATTGTGCTTCATAAAATGGAAGCAGTAAGAAATAACATGAAGGCTATAAAACACATGTTTGACTCCGGTTACAACGTCATATTCAATTCTGCGCATCGCATGCTGGGAAGGATATGATGGTTTTACAAATTGCACAGAGGGATTTATTTGAATGGTTCCAGTTTATTATGTAGTCAAACTGGAAGGGCCGGGGTAATCTCCTTAGATCAAAAAGTCTAACTCGCATGGAGGCCTTTACTTGAAGAAAGAAATTAGACAACGGAGAGTCTATAAAGGTTTAGTTTAATCATGAACTGAGTGGATGATGGGGCTGATTAGCACCTTTCTCATCTTTGTTTATTGACGTACATAGAACTTACGTACAGTTCTTTTGTTGTCACATAAGAGGCACATCTCCAAGGGTTTTTGATGGACTTAGAATGAGAATTTGATAATGGTATTTTAGAAAGTATAACAGCATTAAAAAACATGTAAAACTGAAGAAGGGTCTCAACCCGAAACTTCACCCATTTCTTCTCTCCAGAGATGCGGCCTGTCCCGCTGAGTTACTCCGGCATTTTGTGACTATCTTAAATAAACATTGTCATCCACGGATATTAAGAATCTCTGAAAATGACAAATCATATTGTTATTATGCACAGGAACTAATAAAGTTTAATTTTCTAGCTCATCACAATTTTGTCAACAGTACACAATAAATACTTCTTGCATTTTTGTTTTTAACTTGGAAACTATGTTGGCAATTGAAATGGCTGCCAATTCAGCTCCATTTGAATGTATAATGTTGGTTTGGAGTAAATCACACGAGAATTTCTATTGCAAATCTGTCCACGATTAACAAGTTAAGAAAGCTAAGGATCAACATTCTATTGTGCAGACAATTCTGTCAGAGCATGTTGGATTATACAAATATAAAAACAAGAAAATGTCCTTATTTCTCTGCTTTACAGACCAATTCTGAGTTTGTAATTCCATTAATTTGTGATTGTAACCTGTTTTCAAGTTTTAGGCACACAAAAATATTTGAATGTTTTTAAATAATAGACAATAGACAATAGGTCCATTCAGCCATCCAGCACCACCATTCAATGTGATCATGGTTGATCATCCACAATCAGTACCCCGTTCCTGCCTTGTCCCCATATCTCCCGACGCCACTATCTTTAAGAGCCCTATCTAGGTAGCTCTTGAAACTATCCAGAGAACCGGCCTCCACCGCCCTCTGAGGCAGAGAATTCCACAGACTCATAACTCTCTGTGTGATAAAGTGTTTCCTCATCTCTGTTCTAAATGGCTTACCCCTTATTCTTAAACTGTGGCCCCTGGTTCTGGACTTCCTCAATATCGGAAACATGTTTCCTGCCTCTAGCTTGACCAAACCCTTAGTAACCTTATATGTTTCAATAAGATTCCCCTCTCATCCTTCCAAGTTCCAGAGCATACAAGCCCAATCGCTCCATTCTCTCAGCATTTGACAGTACAACCATCACAGGAATTAATCTTGAAAACCTACGCTGCACTCCCTCAATAGCAAGAATGTCCTTCCTCAAATTAGCGGACCAAAACTGCACACAATACTCCAGGCGTGGTCTAACTAGGGCCCGGTACAACTGCAGAAGGACCACTTTGCTCCTATACTCAACTCCTCTTGTTATGAAGGCCAACATGCCATTCCCTTTCTTCATTGCCTGCTGTACCTGCATGCTTACTTTCATTGACTGATGAACATGGACCCCCCCAGATCCCATTGTACTTCCCCTTTTCCCAACTTGACACCATTTAGATAATAATCTGCCTTCTTGTTTTTGCTACCAAAGTGAATAACCTCACATTTATCCACATTAAACTGCATCTGCCATGCATCTGCCCACTCACCCATCCTGTCCAAGTCACCCTGTAATTCTCATAGCATCCTCCTCACAGTTCGCCCTGCCACCCAGCTTTGTGTCATCTGCAAATTTGCTAATGTTACTTTGAATCCCTTCATCTAAATCATTGATGTATATTATAAATAGCTGCGGTCCCAGCACCGAGCCTTGCGGTACCCCACTAGTCACTGCCTGCCATTCTGAAAGGGACCCGTTAATCCCTACTCTTTGTTTCCTGTCTGCCAACCAATTTTCTATCCATGTCAGCACTCTACCCCCAATACCATGTGCCCTAATTTTGCCCACTAATCTCCTGTGTGGGACTTTATCAAATGCTTTCTGAAAGTCTAGGTACACTTCATCTACTGGTTCTCCCTTGTCCATTTTCCTAGTTACATCCTCAAAAAACTCCGGAAGATTAGTCAAGCCTGATTTCCCCTTCGTAAATCCATGCTTACGCGGACCAATCCTGTTACTGCTTTCCAAATGTGCCGCTATTTCATCTCTGATGATTGACTCCAGCATCTTCCCCACCACCGATGTCAGGCTAACTGGTCTATAATTCCCTGTTTTCATCAATGCGTCCACGATTTCTCGAGCCACTTCCTTAAGTACGCTGGGATGCAGAACATCAGGCCCTGGGGATTTATCAGCCTTCAGTCCCATCAATCTACCTAACACCATGTCCTGCCTAATGTGGTTTTCCTTCAGTTCCTCCGTCACCCCAGATCCTCTGGCCACTAGTACATCAGGAAGATTGTTTGTGTCCTCCTTAGTGAAGACAGATCCAAAGTACCTGTTTAACTCCTCTGCCAATTCTTTGTTCCCCATAATAAATTCACCTTTTTCAGTCTTCAAGTGTCCAACTTTGGTATTAACTATTTTAAGCTTTTACTATCCTCCTTTATATTCTTGGCTAGCTTATCTTCGTACCTCTTCTTTTCTCCCCATATTGCCTTTTCAGTTATGATCTTTTGCTCTTTAAACATTACCCAATCGTCTTGCTTCCCGCTCATCTTTGCTACGTTGTACTTCTCTTTTATTTTTATACTGTCCCTGACTTCCCTTGTCAGTCACAGTCGCCCCTTACACCCCTTGGAATCGTTCTTCCTCTTTGGAATAAACTGATCCTGCACCTTCTGTATTATTCCTAGAAATACCTGCCATTGTTGTTCTACTGTCATCCCTGCTAGGGTATCTTTCCAGTCAACTTTGGACAGCTTCTCCCTCATGGCTCCATAGTCCCCTTTGTTCAACTGTAACACTGACACTTTCGATTTATCCTTCTCCCTCTCAAATTGTAGAATAAAACTTACCATATTATCGTCACTCTTCTAATATCTCCTTAACCTCAAGTTCCCTTATTTATCCAGTTCATTACACAACACTAAATCCAGAATTGCCTTCTCCCTGGTAGGCTCCAATACAAGCTGCTCTAATATTCCATCACGGAGGCACTCCACAAACTCCCTTTCTTGGGGTCCAGTACCAACCTTGGGTCCATTACCAACCGTGGGTCCTGTACCAACCTTAAATAATCACATCTTAAAATGTTTTTATTTTTACCGTAAAGAATCAAGTGCAAATTTGAGCATGTGAAATAGTCCTTGGGTGGCTCTTGTTGATCATTGATATCCACAAATAACATACTTAGGTGGATAGACAGGTCTGATGAAGACTCTCAACCCAAAATATCACCTATTCCTTTTCTCCAGAGATGGTGCCTGACCCGTTGTGTTACTCCAGCATTTTATGTCTTTGATGTAAACCAGCATCTGTTCCTTCTTAAACATTCTTAGGACGTTGCCTTCAGTGAAAAATAATGGAAGGTTCCCTTAAAACGGAATCACAAAATAGGCCTGCAATGCCCACTCTTTGCCAACCCATCCAAAATATTTTATAATTGTCTGTTTTTTAATCAACATTAACAGATTTTTAAAAAAAATATTTCCGCTACCCGACTCGGGTGTCTGTCTGGGTGGTAATACTGGTTTAGCTCTGTGGGATGACTTGGAATGACCTGGTGTTAATAAGAAACATATAAGTGGAAGCTATGTATAGGAAAGAACTGCAGATGCTGGTTTACACTGAAGATAGACACAAAATGCTGGAGGAACTCAGCGGGACAAGCAGCATCTCTGGATAGAAGAAAAGGGTGACATTTCGGGTCGTGACCTTTCTTAAGTGGAAGCTATTTTTACTGTTGTCACATACTAGACTAACCTCACCTGGGTTGGCCGTATCCTTTGAACATTTAGTTTGGCTTTCCTACAGTTGGAATAAAATATTTAATCAGTAGTCCATTAAGGTTTGCAGGAAACTGATTATAAATTAATGTGCAGCTAATCCGGAGTAAACAGGGAAAAACAACTTATTTGTTACTGGCACAGAATGTCTGTTAGTATTAGCTGCTTGTTTGCCAGATCTTCACACATCTAGTTTCATTGTCTTAAATTGAACCAAATTTAGCAAGAGGTGAGTCCAGCAACTGACTAATCCTCGTGTGCAGTTAGCTCCATTGAGCAAATAAGACTTTGAACAAAAAAAAAGACACAAACTGCTGGAGTAAATCAGCAGGTCAGGCAGCATCCCTGAAGAACATGGAATTTTAACCAACTTAGTATCTTCCATAATCAACAAAGTTTAAGCTTTATTAAACAACATCATTGGTTTATGAAAGCATGCAGCTGTTTAGTTTCATAAATCTACAACTTATGGACAATTTCAGAATTTGTGTCAATTTTAATTCTGTTAGTTTCTGAAATATATTTCATCTTCATATGTCACCCATTCCTCTCTCCATAGATGCTGCCTGTCCTGTTGAGCTACTCCAGTTTTTTGTGTCTATCTTCGGTTTAAATTAGCATCTGCAGTTCCTTCTTACACACTATATTAAAATAGCTTGTTAAAAGTAATGTTAAATAAATCTTTTGCAAGGGTAAACCAAAATATATCACAGTGTTAGGATAATGACTTTTATATCAATTGCCTGAAGTGGGTTATTAAATTACATGATACTTTCGCAATGTTGCATTAATTTCAACATGAAGCCAACCAAAATAAAACCAGGCTCATTGCCGTCTAATTTTAAATGATAATTAGCAAACAAATAATCATAGTAGGCTATTCATACTCATCATTACTGCTTACATACAGTACATGTTTCCCATGTATATGAGGATAAGAGAACACTCAGCCCCTGAGTGTTTCTTACTAACTCAGGATCAGTTCCTGTAGATTGGAGGGCCGCTAATGTTATCCCACTTTTTAAGAAAGGCGAGAGAGAGAAAACGGGGAATTAGAGACCAGTTAGCCTGACATCGGTGGTGGGGAAGATGCTGGAGTTGATTATAAAAGATGAGGTAGCCGAACATTTGGATAGCAGTAACAGGATCGGTCCGAGTCAGCATGGATTTACGAAAGGGAAATCATGCTTGACTAATCTTCTGGAATTTTTTGAAGATGTAACTAGGAAAATGGACAAGGGAGAGCCAGTGGATGTAGTGTACCTGGACTTTTAGAAAGCATTTGATAAGGTCCCACTTAGGAGATTAGTGGGCAGAATTAGGGCACATGGTATTGGGGATAGAGTGACATGGATAGAGAAGTGGTCGGCAGACAGGAAACAAAGAGTAGGGATTAACGGGTCCCTTTCAGAATGGCAGGTAGTGATTAGTGGGGTACCACAAGGCTCAGTGCTGGGACCGCAGCTATTTACAATATACATCAATGATTTGGATGAAGGGATTCAAAGTAACATTAGCAAAGTTGCAGATTCAAAAAGATAGGTGGCAGTGTGAACTGTGAGGAGGATGCTATGAAAATGCAAGATTACTTGGACAGGTTGGGGGAGTGGGCAGATGCATGTCAGATGAAGTTTAATGTGGATAAATGTGAGGTTATCCACTTTGATAGCAAAAACAGGAAGGCAGATTACTATCTAAATAGTGTCAAGTTGGGAAAAGGAAAATACAATGGGATCTGGGGGTCCTTGTACATCAGTCTATGAAAGTAAGCATGCAGGTACAGCAGGCTGTGAAGAAAGCGAATGGCACGTTGGCCTTTATAACAAGAGGCATCGAATATCGGAGCAAAGAGGTCTTTCTGCAGTTGTACAGAGCCCTAGTGAGACTACACCTGGAATATTGTGTGCAGTTTTGGTCCCCTAATTTGAGGAAGGACGTTGTTGCTATTGAGGGAGTGCAGCGTAGGTTTACAAGGTTAATTCCCGAGATGGCGGGACTCTCATATGCTGAGAGAATGGAGCAGCTGGGCTTGTACACTCTGGAGTTTAGAAGGATTAGAGGGGATCTCATTGAAACATATAAGATTGTTAAGGGCTTGGATACACTAGAGGCAGGAAACATGTTCCCGATGTTGGGGGAATCCAGAACCAGGGGCCACAGTTTAAGAATAAGGGGTAAGCCATTTAGAATGGAGACGAGGAAACACTTTTTCTCACAGAGAGTGGTGAGTCTGTGGAATTCTCTGCCTCAGAGGGCGGTGGAGGCAGGTTCTCTGGATGCTTTCAAGAGAAAGCTAGATCGGGCTCTTAAAAATAGCGGAGTCAGGGGATATGGGGAGAAGGCATGAACCGGGTACTGATTTGGGATGATCAGCCATGATCACATTGAATGGCCAGATGGCTCGAAGGGCCGAATGGCCTACTCCTGACCTATTGTCTATTGTCTATTGTCTATTGTGTAACATCTCATCTCAACTGAATCAGTGGTCTTTTCATTTTATATTGATAGTCATTTTGTGTCATTGTGTACAATAATAATGTGGCGGTTGTCTGTAAGTTTAAAACATCCTGCCATGAATGCACCAACACATAAAGCAGATTTAACGTCCAGGAAATACAATAGATGTTTCTTTAAGTGCATTTCCCAGAACTGCTCACTCAAAGGAAAGGTTAACATTGCCTTTGTTCGCTTGTGATCCAATTCAGGTTCCAGTCCTGGTAACATTAAAAAATCGTGAGGCCATCAGCCTAATTATTTTCAGAACCATATTACCCATGATCCGTGTGCAACATTTAAATAAACCCTCACGCCAGCCCTGATTCTCCCATCATCACCCATACTCTACATAATTTACATTAACCAGGTAATATCGCTGGGATGTGGAAGGAAACAGGAGTACCTGGGGGAAACCCACACAATCATGGTGAGAACGTGCAAACGCCATGCTGTCAGCATCTCAAACATTTGTGGTACCACTCCGGTGACTCACTCCACCATCACTGTGTATGCTAATAGCTTCATTTACTTCTCATGGTGTTTGCAAGTCTCTTTATGTCACTTCAGAGAGCAGGCCAGGCAGGGGCCATGCCACTCAGAGCTGTTGACAGCTTCTTTTCACCACAATTGTGAGCGGGGGCATTTATTCCTGGAAAACACTGCCTCACAAACTAGGTTAGAGATCGTTCACATTGAATAATCAGTTGAACGTGCAAGTGAAGTCAGTTGAGTAAATTGGCTACTTCCAAATTGTGCTGTATTCCTTGATATACAAATATTTGATGTACAAAATGTTGCTATAATGCCATTGCCTCTTTGAAGTCTCTGGTGATTTCAATCATAAAGTTATATCTTGATGGAACAAGTAGCAAACACTTCTTTTGCACGAAAACCCATAGCCTTTTGGAATTACAAAACTTTGGTTAATACATCTTCCAGGGGTGCATCTGATTCAGAGTTCAGGGCCCAGACTTTATCATTTAATGCTTTGCCTACAATTGTTATAGAGTTGCATATTTTTCAAAATGTACTGTTAGAAAATTACTTTAGCTGACAAGTCTGTATGGTCCCTAGAAATTAAAAATTGCTTAAAAGCAGACATAGAAATGTGATAATCAAGAGTCAAGAGTGTTTTATTGTCATATGTCCCAGATAGAACAATGAAATTCTTACTTGCTGCAGCACAACAGAATATGCAAACATAGTACATAACAGGAGAAAAAAAAGGTTCAGTGTGTATATATACACATGCACACATACTCAATAGACAAGCAATTATAGTGCAATAATAATAATAGTCTGTTGTTGTTCAGAGTTTATTTGTTGTATTTTGTGGCCTGATGGCTGAAGGGAAGAAGCTGTTCCTGAACCTGGATGTTGCAGTTTTCAGGCTCCTGTCCCTTCTTCCCGATGGCAATAGTGAAATGAGTGTGTGGCCAGGATGGTGTGTGTATGTGATGTTGGCTGCCTTGTTGAGGCAGCGACTTCGATAAATCACCTGCAGCAGCTACTGTGCCACAGGTGAATGAATTTTGGTGCAAATAGCCACAGTTTTGCCCATTAATAACACATGATTTTGAGAATTGAGCATGAGGATGTTGTCAAGCTAGAAAGTGTCCAGAGAAGATTTACGAGGATGTTGCCAGGACTCCAGGACCTGAGCTACAGGGAGAAGTTGAGCTGGTTAGGAGCACAGGAGGATGAGGGGTGATGAGAGGTGTACAAAATCATGGGAGGAATAGATCGGGCACACGCACACAGTCCCTTGCCCAGAGTAGGGGAATCGAGAAATTAAGATGAAAGGGGAAAGTTTTAATAGGAACCTAAAGGGTAACGTTTTTCACACAAAGGGTGATCGGTGTATAGAACAAGCTTCCGGAGGAGGTAATTGAGGCAAGTAATATCGCAACGTTTAAGAAACATTTTATTCAGGCACATGGAAAGCGATATGGGCCAAATGCAGGTAGGTAGGGCTAGTGTAGATGAGAAATGTTAGCCAGTTGGGCCGAACGGCCTATTTCCATGCTGCATGACTATGACTCTAACTGCACATATTATTCTGTAAAACCCCATCATGGCTGGATCTCCATTAAGATAAATCTCCATTTAAGGCTGAACCTCATAAAGTGTTTGGCTTCCACTAGAATTGTCACTGGAAGATTGCAGAATGTTTTGGTTGTTCTGCTAAATTGTCCAATTTACTTAAAGACCTGCTTGTCTTTGATCTGTGAGAGGAAGCTGGTGCACCGAGGAACTCAGTGCAGCAACTGCCAAAAGGAACTAAAAGGGTGGAAATGGGTGATTGCACACTAGGAGGAGCAAAGTTGGAGGTTATTTCCGAAGTTAAAGTCCTGTTCTCCTGAGACCAATTAAAAAATATTGTTTGCAAAACGCCGGGACATCTGATCCACCAGTGAATACATTATAATTAATTTGAAGGCTGCGTTTCATGGTAAGGAACATACGTTTAACAAAAAGGAGTTTAGCCAAGCATTAACGTCTATATTCCTGGTTGAAAATATGCATCCATTTAAATCAATTACATGAACTTAAATATGGCAGCAGGGACATAAAACATGGTTTGCATTTACTCCATACTTCAATGTTTTCTTATTACATAGCGGAAGGCCATTCAACCCATTGAGCCCAGGACAACTCACACCGCAACCCATTCCCTCAATAGTTTTCCCCATAACCTACTTTCCCTTCGATTCCATCAAGTTTCCCCAGATTCTATTATTTGCCTGTACAAGTAAAATTATCCCTTACTTGCATGTCTTTGATTTGGGTGAGGAAACCCTGAATGAAGCCCACATGGTTACAGGGGCAAATGTGCAAACACCGATTCAGAATTCAGGATTGAGAACTGGTTTACTAATAGAAGACAAAGGGTTGTCGTGGAAGGCCAATATTTAGACTGGAGATCTGTGACCAGTGGAGTTCTGCAGGATCTGTGCTGGGACCTCTGCTGTTTGTGATACATATTAATGACTTGGAGGTAAATGTATATGTGTTAGTTAGTAAGTTTGAAGATGACACCATGACTGCTGGTGTTGGGGATGGTGAGGAAGGCTATCAAAGTAGATGTATATACAGATCAGCTCCAGAAATGGGCAGAGAAATGGCAGATGAGGTTTGATCTGAGAAAGTGTGAAGTGTTGCACTTTGGGAGGTCAAGTGTAAGGGGAAATATATATAATTAGGCAAATTATATAACCAAGGCAAATTCCTTGTATGTGAATACTTGGCCAATAAACTTACTTACTTACTTACTTACTTACTTACTTACTTACTTACTTACTTACTTACTTACTTACTTACTTAATGGCATAATCCTTAACGGCATTGAAGTATAGAGTGATCTTGGGGTCCAAGTCCATAACTCACTGAAAGTCACAACACAAGTAGATAGAGTGATCAAGAAGGCATATGGTATTCTTGCTCTCAGTGCTCGGCATTGAGTATAAGTCAGCAAGTCACGTTACAGTTTTATAGGAATTTGGTTAGGCCGCATTTGGAGCCTTGCTTGTAGTTTCGGTCAACCCATTACAGGAAGGATATGGAGGCTTTGGAAAGGGTGTTGAGTAAGTTTACCAGACTGATGCCTGGGTTGGGAGGTGTAAGCTAAAGGGAAAGGTTGGACATATTTGGATTGTTTTCTCTGCAATGCCGATGGTTGTGACCAGAACCTTTTCCCAGGATGCCAAAATCAAATACCAGAGGGCATAGGTTTAAGCCGAGGGGGGTCAAAGTTTAAGGAAAATGTGTCGAATAAGTTCTTTAAGGAGGGTGGTAAGTGTCTGGAATGTGGGGTGGTAGATGAGGCAGATATGTTATTAGCCATTTAGAAATAGGCATATGGATATGCTGGGGATGGATGGATATAGATTATGTGCAGGCAAGTAAAAATTGAGAATAATGTTCATCTCAGACACGGTGGGCCAAAGGGCCTGTTCTTGTGTTGTACTGTTCTATGTTCCACATGGATAGCGCCCGAGGTCAGGCATGAGTCCGGGTAGGTGAAACTATGAAGCAGTGGCTCTGCTTTGCTGTTACTGGCAGCAGCTGTTTGATGGTTTGATGTGTGCACGGTATCCAAAGATCAGAGTCCCATTGTGAACATTGTGAACAAGCACCAGGATTCAGAACAAATGAATGTGTCCATTCCTCTAAGTTCACAAACTCAAAAACCACAAATCTCTGTGTGGTCTTCCCAAGTGCCCAGGGCAGTTTGTTTGACTTCATAGCCCACAGGTTGCCTCCCAGTATCGACATTATAACCTTTTGCACGCCAATCTCTCAGGTCCTGCATTAATACTTGAAACCATCCCACCATTCTCTGCCTCTCATTGATCATTCATCGTCCTCAGTCTGCTCACGTTCTATTTAAAGCAATAGATGAAATAGTTTTCCAAGTTATCGCCGGTAAAGTGAACGAAAACCAAATCATTTATTATTCTAGTTGGTCTGTGCCTGTGCAGTGATTAATGAAATGCTTCTCCAGGAGAGAAGACTTTGATAACAATGGTTGTAGTGAAGGAATCAATAAATAGGGCAAAGTTCATGTTTCTGCCTGATTCTTCCCCTGACCTTGAATGGACATAAGAACACTTGCTTTTGGATTCTTGTACAAGGGTATAATTAATTCTGCAAGGATTGATTCATTTGCAAATTGTGATGGTGGCTCTGTTCGCATTACAATCAAATTCCACTTTGAAGAGACAGCCATGACATAAAAGTCACTTTTCTTTGCAGAACATTGATGTTTTCAACACTTTGTAGATTATGCACTCCGCAATTTTCTTTCATGAATAACTAGTGAATATGAGTAAATAATGAGTTTTCCTGTAAACAACTTGCAAACATTGTCTAAATGACTTGAGCAATATAATTGTGATGTTTTCACGCATCAGTTGGTCTTTTAAGAGAATTGTTGGAAGACTTTCTTTTGTTTTCTGTTTCCTGGGGTGGATTTAAATTACAAATGCAGTGCCTGTGGGAGAATGGGTGTCAGAGATTCTGAAGTTGCAATGTAAAGGTGGGTCAATCCAGAAGTGGGATCTGACCCAACAGCAAATAAACTTTTAAGATAAGATTGTATCTCATTGTTTCGCTTCCGAATTATACAGAGACTTGAATTACTTATTGAATTTCACATGGATATGACAAAAGTCACATTCCGAGCAGGGAGAGCTATCCCATGAGATGTCCAGAACTACACTGGGTTTGCCGCATAAAGTGGGCTGCTCAGCTAAATGGAGTTCTCATTTGGGACTGCAATGAGAAATTCCTTAATTCAAGGTGATTCTCATCCCTGGAGAACCGTGGTGGCTCAATCCATTCAAACGAGAGTTGAATACCAGGACATTGAGGGAATGAGTATGATGTGAGGTATGAGTATGGTGCATACCATACTCATACCATACCTTTATTAATAAAATAAAGCTGAGGTAGTACATCAGCCGTGAATGGTAGAACAGGTCCAAAGAGCTCCGGAGACAGGTCCAAAGAGCTGATGGCCTACACTTGCTCCGAATTCTTACATTTTTAATAATGATCCAGTAGAAGTACGAGATGTCAAATGTATTGGCCCGAGTCCTCCAGTTCATCACGGACTTCCACAAATAGCTGCAGATGTGATCATCCGAGATGGGTTATCCCACAGGATAGCAGGTGTGCTTTGCAAACTGCTGGTTAAAGATAACCTTGATCCAGCGTGATGCGTCAAAGGTGACATTTTGCACTGAGACACAATTTATCACTTGAGCCCAATGTAGTTTGGGTAGCTGAAATTGATTTGGAAAGGCACTGATTACATTGTATATCATTAATATTATACACCAGACACCATTATTAGCTAGGTTGAAAGTTTAAGACTGGATAACCAGTTTAACCAGCAGTTTGCAAAGCACACCTGCTATCCTGTGGGAACGGAATTTCGTTTGGAATTGCATATATCGATGTATTTCTAAATGACAATAAAGTTTGTTTGACTTTGACTTTGACTTGATATACAGTATTATACCTGATATACAGGCATATATGCATGATACTCAGCTTTCCATTTTACTTGTGGGAAGAAAGCTTGTATTTCATCGAACAGAACAGTAGAGCACAAAAACTGTCCCTTCAGCCCCAATATCTGCCGAACATGATGCCAAGACCATCACATATCTACCTGCACATAATCCATATCTCTCCATTCCCTGCATATTAATATGCCTGTCCCAAGGTCTTCTAAATGCCACTTACATATCTGCTTCAACCACCACCACAGGCAGTGTGTTCCATGCACTCGCCACCCTCTGTGTAAATATAAACTTTCTCCACACATTTATTTTTATCATTGCCCCTCTCATCTTAAAGCTATGCCGTCTAGTATTTGATTTTTCCACCCTGGGAAAAAGATTCTGACTGTCTCCCCAGTCTATGCCTCTCATAATTTTATTTACTTCTTTCAGGTATTCCCCTCAACCTCTGGCATTCCAGAGAAAACAATCCAATGTTTCTTTTTCATATCAAAGCAAAGTGGTTGGAAAACTTTTCTAAAACCTTTGAAAATATAAAATTGAATTGATCTCTATTCTAGTCTGTTATGTAGTGGAACAAAAGAATAAATCACAGGAGTCTGTGTTCATCCTCAACAGTGAAATATTTAGTTGTCTTCTGCAGAGGAGAGGGAGGATCATTGACCTTAAAGGCAGACCACAAACTTCTTATTCCATTGTACAACATAACTCTTTTATGGCCATTTGGAGATAGGGTACAGCATCTCCACTAACGTACAGTTATCACTGCTTGGCCAACTCAAAATGAGAAGGCATAGGAGTGAACACTTTTCACATCACCATCCCTGCATGAAGACTGGAGTCCAGTGATCACGTCTTAAACATCAGTTTTCGCAGTAAGGCCCGTGGTTACCATGGTGATATTACCTGGAGTAAGCCCAATACTTCCATTCACCACTTTCCTCCAGGGGTTATCTGGTATCTCTAACCTCATGTCCTATTTGTGACTATTCCCATTACCTGCATTTACTTCGGACAACAAGAATCTTTGATTATCTTCGATCCCGACCTGAATTGTCACCTGTCCATTTTCTCTGTCAACATAGAGACAATCCTTCTATCTCTAAATACATTGACACAAGGACTGCTGTGGTCTTGTAACTTCCTATGCGAAGATGATTATCTGCAAGAACCCCCGTGCTACAGAACCTGCTAGGTTTAGCTGCACAAACCACATCCGACATATAATGGGGGAAAAATGCATTTTTCCTTGTTGCAAGACACTTCCTTGTGCTGCTAAAGAAGCTACCTGATACACTTGCCTTCTCTATATTTTGCTGGCAACATCACATTGACCCGTGACAAGAAATCTTGGCATTATTCTTTTTTGCACCCATTTCAAGACATAACCTCAGTGAAATTCTGCAGTGGAGCATTGATCAAGTTTAGTCTGTTCAGGGCGCTGACTTGAAATTAGATATTCATCCAAGGCTTCATCTCGGTTCACCTTAGTATTTATTGAGAACGTGAAGTGGTATTTTCCCAGCAGAGGTTCCTTTGCAAAAAATATGTTTTGTTAAATTGTTGATTATTGCAGCATAAATTATGAACTGCACATTTTGAATAAAATTATTCCCCTTTAACTTTCCCTTTCAGTGATGCTTCTACCTCCAGATATCCTTTCAACCGCAATGCAATTATCTGAAAATGGAGGCTTTGTATAAAGTCAATTGGGAATATTGTGAACAGTCAAGAATACTTTGAATAGTAGATCAATCGTTATTTGAAATGTATTCATTTGGTTGAGCCTGAGGACTTATCAGTTTTTCTCTTGCTATTTAATAATGCATTGCAAAATTCTGCACCTGTTCTGATGGAGTCAATAGTTTTACTTGGTAAATTATACTTCCAACTCCATCCTGTTTTAAATTTTAAGCTGAAATAGCTACCGTAAGAGAGACAGAGAAATTGATTTTTCTCTTTCTTGGAGAACCAGCACTCTTCTTTTGTCCAAGTAGTCAAAATAAACAATTGGAAAGAGGTAGCAGGAAACACATTGAGACAGTGAATGTGAATTACTGAGCCCCAGTCAGTGAAAAACCTTGAAGAGAATCTATACTGCAAAAGGTGAAGCCATCAGTGAAAACTGAAGATCGCAAATCAATGATCAAGCAACGGTTTTTATATACTACCTTCGCAGAAATCTTTGGTGAGACAGAGACCATCTTGATTTGAGTATTGTGCCACTTATTCACAAATACATTACCCACACATGATGCAATTTGCTGCAACATTTGATCATATACGCCAATGTCCTCCATCAACCATTTGGATGATATTAACCCAATTGGCCCCATTATTTTCTATCTAGTCATAGTCATAGCTAGAGCACCACTTCATTGCAACCTTTATCAGTTCCTGCATTGTTATCAATTATGTTCTGTAAGGATTCCTCTCTAGCTTCCCACAAATTTCTCATCTACGTTCTGATCTGATATTTGCAAAGATGTGCAAACTTCGCAAGTATAGGAAGGACACCCATTTCTACATTTGCCCCCAACTCCATCAGTCTGTCAGCACTCTTCAATTTGTCACATTGCTTGCCTGTCATCGTGCTGAGTGATCTAAGTTTCTTCCAAGTTTGTCCTCGGAAGTTGAACCCACTTACATCAAACTCTGTCCTGTAGCCTCCAACTCCAACCATCTCCTTGGCAATTTTTTTTTTAAACATAAAGGTTGTTCTCCCTGGCAATTATCAGAGACTGAACCAGACTACATGTAAATTTGAATCTGCATTTGGCACCTCTATAACTACATATTGTGTTAACGAACCATAGAGCTTGAGTATGAGAACACTGAGTTCCTCCAACACTTAGTGTTTTGCTTTCTCTTTGGTCATTTTTCCATTTCCCCAGCTATGGACTCTTATCCATCCTACTTTTAATCATTCCAATAGGTGTGGCTGCCACCAATAAACTCTTTACCATATTGCCAGGAAAACAATGCTGTGGATTTGAAAGGAGGCTTTTTATACAGAGGAGAGTAAAAATGCCTCTACCTGGAATACACACAAAGTGCTGGAGTAACTCAGCGGGACGGGCAGCGTCTCTGGAGAAAATGAATAGGTGACATTTTGGGTCGAGACCATCAGTCTGGACCTAGGCTTCTAAACGGCCAGCTTGAAGTTCAACTGAAACTCTCACTGAATGAGATAGTCTTCTTCTTCTTGCATATGGCGTGCACAGCCTAAAGTTGTCGGACAACTTGTTCTACTTGATCTTATTTGATTGTGCACGCCGGGCTGATTGCATTTGTCAAAACAGGGCGGACCACTTGAAGGTTGCAATCTCCCACCCCAATGAGATAGTCATTCACAGCTAATATGGTTTTCTGGTGCAGATATCTCCAAAATTACATCAGCGCACCTGTGACATCCAATATTAACTGAACAGCATGATTTCTAACCTGGTCTGACGGAGCTATGTTATGCACAGGTCACTGGATTTAAATAAACATGTTTCCTCTGAAATTGTGCTATCCATTCAACTCATCCACCGTGCAGATTTATTGCAGAAACAAAGAACTGCAGATGCTGTGGTATACCAAAGATAGATACAAAGTGCTGGAGTAACTCAGTGGGTTAGACAGCATCTCTGAAGAAAAAGGATGGTTGAGATTTCGGGTCGGAATCCTTCTTCAGACTGGTCCTGCTGAGTTACTCCAACACTTTGTACAGATTTACTGCCTACTTTACATGTCGTTTGTGCTCAATACTTAGCCTTCCTGAATCTTCAATGATTTTTCTGTGCCCCAGACTGAATTCTGAAGGGGTTTTATCTATACCGAACACTTCCTTTGTAATATGACCTGGTGATAAACCATAGGGATTGGAGACATCACAGGCAGTCAGAGGAGCTCTATATGATCGCCACATTGACCTCAACTCATCTCTGAACCCACCAAACTTCCAAAGGAAAATATTTCATGAAGATTAAATACTTATATGCATAAATAAATAAGGTTTTAAACATTTATGTGCTTGACCTGGTTTATTCAGGCACTGTTTTATTAATGGACGTACTCAGCAGCTCAAGCAACATCTGTGAAGATAAAGAAACGATGGACATTAAGGGCCCTGAAGCAGGGTCTCGACCGATAACATCGACCATCTCTTTACGTCCACAGATGTTGCTTGATCCAATGTATTCTTCCAGCAGTTTGTATTTTGCTCCAGATTACAGCAGTTGGAGTCACTGGTGACTCCACAGTTTTATCAATAATCTATAATGCTCTCGTTAAATATTAATAGGCTCACATATGAGTACACTTACTATTCTGTAACGCGTGTTGCCACTGCCTCAGTTTGTTCGAACAAAGAAAGTAAATAAAGAGATAAAGAAAACACAAATTGAATACAAGGATGGTGTTTCAGTTTCAGTCACAGAGGTCGATGTCAGAAAATCCTTCAGAGGGGTGAACCCTCGAAAGGCGTCTGGACCTGATGGCATACCTGGTCGTGTCCTAAAAACCTGTGCGGACCAACTGGCTGGAGTTTTTATGGACATTTTCAACCTGTCACTTCTGAGGTCTGAGGTACAACCCCTGCTTCAAAAGGGCATTAATAATACCGATGCCCAAGAAGAGCAAGGTGACGTGCCTCAATGACTATCGACCTGTGGCACTAACGCCTGTGGTGATGAAGTGCTTCGAGAGGTTGATCATGGCGCAATTCAACTCCTACCTCGACAAAAACCTGGACCCACTGCAGTTTGCTTACCGCCACAACAGATCAACGGTGGATGTGATCTCGCTGGCCCTCCACTCCGCTCTGGACCACTTGGACAACAAAAACTCATATGTCAGGCTGTTATTCATTGACTGCAGCTCGGCATTTAACACAATCATCCCCTCCAAGTTGGTTACCAAACTCGCAGAACTGGGTCTCTGCGCATCCCTCTCCAATTGGATCCTCGACTTCCTCATTCACAGGCCACAGTCTGTTCGTATTGGTGGAAATGTGTCAGACTCGATAACAATCAGCACGGGAGCACCTCAAGGCCGTGTTCTCAACCCCCTGCTGTACTCACTCTATACTCATGACTGCGTAGCCGGTCATAGTGCGAACTGCATCATCAAGTTCGCTGATGACACCACTGTTGTGGGACGTATCACTGATGGGGATGAGTATAGAAGAGAGATCGAGCAACTGTCCATATGGTGCCAGCACAACAACCTGGCCCCCAACACCAGCAAAACCAAGGAACTGATTGTTGACTTTGGAAGGAGTAGGATGGGGACCCACATATCAACGTTTATATCAACGGGTCGATGGTTGAAAGGGTCAAGAGCTTCAAATTCCTGGGCATGCACATCTGTGAAGATCTTTCCTGGTCCGAGAACACAGATGCAATTATTAAGAAAGCTCATCAGCGCCTCTACTTCCTGAGAAGATTATGGAGAGTTGGTCTGTCAAGGAAGACTCTCTCTAACTTCTACAGGTGCACACTAGAGAGCTTGCTGACCAGTTGCATCGTGGCTTGGTTCGGCAATTTGAGTGCCCTGGAGAGGAAAAGACTACAAAAAGTAGTAAACACTGCCCTGTCCATCATCGGCTCTGACCTTCCTTCCATCGAGGGGATTTATCACAGTTGCTGCCTCAAAAAGGCTGGCAGCATCATCAAAGACCCACACCATCCTGGCCACACACTCATCTCCCTGCTACCTTCAGGTAGAAGGTTCAGGAGCTTGAAGACTGCAACAACCCGGTTTAGGAATAGCTACTTCCCCACAGCCATCAGGCTATTAAACTTGGCTCGGAACTCTGAATATTAATATCCCTCCATCTGTTATTTGCACTTTATTAATTTATTAATTCACGTGTGTATTTACGTATATAATTGTAGTCAATGCCTACTATGTTCTGTTGTGCTATGCAAAGAAAGATTTTCATTGTCCTGTCAGGGACACATGGCAATAAACTCTTTTGACTTTTGATTTTGACTTTGGATTATTGCGTCAGACTATCTATGAACAGTGAGACAGATCTATTAATCAACTAAAGATTTGGTATTCAACAAAAGATTCAGTATTCCCAGAAAATAAATTTGCTTTATTTTCGGATTACATTTATTTCTACTGACTAACCACTGATCGTGGCTCAGGTTCTGCACCTGTAGTGAAGGGACGATGATCACCATCACATCTCGCTGACAGCATCTTCATGTTGGGCTTCAGAGTGTGTTTTCACAGAAGCTGCCTGGGCTGCTGAATGCTTCCAGCATTGTCTGTTTCTACTTCAGATCTCCAGCATGTGCATTTTTCTCATTTTCGTTCATGTTCATGTAAGCTGCTCGAAAGAGCATAAAGACTAAAATAAATATTGATTAAGATGCAGTCAGGAATACTGACCCGGATTTTGCTTTCAGTGAATTAAGAACAACTGCCACCATTCATCATAGTTCTCGCAGTCATGGATGGTGTCTGGTATTTAAGGGGCTGCTAATCGAATTTGGACATTCTATTTAGTACAGTACTGTCTGCCTTGTGTTAGCAGGACAAACAATAATACATTGCTTCAGCCAGATTGCAGAATCCATGTTGTTATACATTGAGTATGGATTAGAATATTGGATTCATTGTAAGGTCATGCACAACAAACAAAGAAAACAAGATTCAAATGGAGCGACAGATTTGAAGGAATACAGCTTTGTACTTATGAATTATGATAGGCTAATTTCACTTTAAAACAATCATGTACTGAATGCATCATGTTTTTCTCATACGTTTAGTGGATAACTAATAGAAGCATTCAGAATTTTATACCCTTTATTTTATTGTTGAATCCATCACTGAGGCCTCAGTATAGGCACTGGAAACCTCTCAATTTTGTGAATCGTAAAGACTTCATAATTCTTACCACCACATCCAGGTCTGTGTACGTTTAGAGTGGTGGAGTTAATGCCCTGAGGGTTATACGCACAGGAGGAAGGAGCATTCAATTTCAGAAGTTTATGTGAATCTAATTTCATCCCATGGAATTGAGTGCAACAAATCACTGGCACAAGAAAAGAAATATAAGAATCCATTGGCAACAGAGCAAAGAAATAAATAATTCTTTCATTTCCGATGGCAGTATGGATGTTTGTTTCCCCAAAAATAGGAAGAAAAATTTGAAAATCTTCCAGATATTCTGCTCTTTGTATCTTTTACTTGAGCTCCATATAGTTTACTTGAGTTTGGCTTGTTTGTATTACGTATAGAATTAAGAGATTTGCTTGCATAGCATGCAAAGCAAGGCTTTCTACTGTACCTAGGTACACGTGACAACAATAAAACCTAAACCTATCCCTTCACTCTGAAGAAGGGTCCTGACCCGAAACATTGCCTATCCATCTTCTCCAGGGATGCTGCCTGACCCGCTGAGCAACTCCAGCCTAAATGATATTTATCGGATTATCGCCACAACTGAAATCAGCAAGCTTATAATTGGGGAGAAAATTGGAGTTTAAATCACTAAATTTAAATTCTGAATAAATCAGAGGATGCTGAAAATACTCAGCAGGTCAGGCAACATTTGTGAAGAGAAAACAGTCACCATGATAGCTTCTGCAAAGATGCAACCAGGTTTGCTGAGTGGTTTCAAAATGCTCTATTTAATTTCAGAATCATAGCACAATGCAGAGTTTTTCTGTTAATTTTAAGGGTTATGGTTTGAAGTTCCCTCTCACGTCAATTTTGCTGATCTTCCGCTGTCATTTAAAAAGCATATGCTGGAAGCTAGAGAAACGAACAAAACTGGCTGTGCCTTAATATGATTTAATTACCATTATACTAATCTACACCAATTGTGAGCATTTTTAGGGGCACAAAGCGTACAGATCTGAAATTATTTTGCTTTAAATCAATGAAATTAAATAAATCAATGCAACCATGAAACACTTTAATTTGTTAAGGTTGTTTAGTTATTTAAAAGTGAGTACTCTCAAGAGGAAGAGTAAAATTGGAATTGTTTCCTTACGTAAGAAGTAATTTCAGCTTGTTAAGAGAATAATGCCAATTACGATTCTTAAATACATGAAAATAAATTTGATTGAAAATTTGCAATCACAAGTCAAAGTCAAACAAACTTTATTGTCATTTAGAAATACATTGATACATGCAGTTCCAAACGAAATTACGTTGCATTTGGCTCCCTGTGCAACCCAATAAATTAACCGAAGGATAGGCATGGGTGAAAAGGATAAATAGACACTAGTGGCAGCCCATTACATGGCATTCAGGAGTCTGATGGCTGATAATCACGTTAATCATGTGACATTTATGATAGTCATTCCTTTCTTGTGATTGGGATTTTTGTTATTTATTAATATATTAACATGAACAGAGCCAGAAAAAAAATAACGTATATAATGCACACAAAACAATTGTCAATGTGAAGAACAAATGTGTCCAAACAATGTAGTATGGTGAAATGTATTATAGGCACATAAATCTTGTTTGATAATAAATCTTGCATAATATGTTTGGAACTCATCATTTGCTATGTCATATTTTTTTGACACTGCGAATTTACAGGTAATTTTTTTTTATCTTTAACAGATTGTGTATTGGAAAATAAAAAGTTTGTTGGAGAGGAGAAAAAGACATGCTGAAAAACACGTCCTCACTTTCAGTGGACAACGCAGCCAAGGGATGGTCCCTGGCTTGGACCCTTACAGTGAATACGGTCTGATCGTGATGGTCTTTAACAGAAAGGGTGACGGGCCACAAAGTGAATTAATCACATTCAAAACTCCAGAAGGAGGTAAACAAACATATTCCACCATTAGCAATTGCAGCTATTTAACTGAACATAAAGATGTAGCAAATTCTTATAAATCAATGCATTTCAAAGAATTACATGTGTTTGCACTGGAATCTCTACCATCATAGTTAAACAGAAGTTAACTACATAACCCAATTCATCTCCCTTATATATTTTTTTCTTACTGAACAATTTACTGTAAATTGCATGTATCACATGCAAAGGCCAAATTTATCTTGGATAAAATTGAGGACATTGGTGAATAAATGATGCCCCTAGAGGGTGCTTGTTAAACATTCTACTTTCATTTGTAATTTAAAGTAGGAGATTAAATAAAGGTTTTGGAATCTACTCCTGAAGTTAGTTAAGAAAAAAGTGAATGATAGTGCTCTCACTCATACTGCATACTGAAACTAAGGATTTATTCCAATTGATTTCTGTACATGAACAGACTTACTGAGTATATTCACCGCGCAAGGAAATAAAGCTGGCAGTGTGAAAGAGTTCAGTTCCCCTTACTTTTAAAGTGCTCTCAAACTGGAATTCATGGACTTATAGGAATGGCAGCATGGAAACGGGCTCTTCGGCTCAACCAGTCCATGTTAACCATCAAACACTCATTTTTGCACTGACAGTGGCCTATTTTATTCGCCCCAGATTTCTATCAGCTCCCAGTCAGATTCTGCCACATCTAAACATTTTGAGGAAATTTGCAGAGGCCAGTTTACCTGCCAACCTGCGTGTTTCTGGGACGTGGGAGGGAATCCATGTGGTCATATGGAGAATGTTCAAACTCCACATAGACATCGCTGGAGATTTGGTTCGGTTTGGTGTGGTGTATTGTTAATGTCACATGTACTAAGATACATGTGACAAGCCTTTTTTTGCATGCTATCCAGTCAAATCATGCTCTCCATGAATATGACCCAGCTAAACACAGGAGCAACAGGTAGTGCAGGTCAGGACTAAACCCTGGCAGCTGAAGGTTAATACAGCAGCTCTATTATCTGCGCCATTATTCTGTCATTTATTTTCAAGATGGATTCAACCTGCTGCCCGTCATGCCATCCGTGGTCTCTCTTCACCCACAATTACCTAAGATGGATGTGGAATGACTTACCCCAACTTTCTTGCAGAAGCATCTGGTGCAGTAGGTACATGGCCTCAGGCAGTGCAAAGTAGAGGCCTGGGCCAGGGAAACCCCCAGTTAACCTCTGATGTGAGGCAACCTGTAGACTCGCCACTAGTCAACATTGTCACAGGTTTATAACAATATTTAATGACTATTGCTTTAAATTGCTTCAAATAATTAAACGTAAAAGAAGTTTAAAAATAAAACTTTTAAAGATTAAAGAATCCTATGATATGAAGTAAAATAACTTTATTACCTTTATGCATTTAGACCAATGTTCTGATTTAATGCACAAAACCAGTCATTATGTTCATCTGCCCCACTTGAACCAGTGATGGAGGAAACTGATAGATGTGTCAGCTCATCAACTCACCACAAGTCTGCACAGGTCCAGCACTCACTTGGGAATGGCTGAATGCAAGGCTTTCCCTTTGGAATTGCCAGCCACAGCCAGCTTGAATCGACCCAATGTTATGACTGAATCAAGTAAAGATAAGGAGACTATTGACGCAAATATCAATGGTGTTCACAATCAATTTGGCTTTGGTTCCAAGCATTATATCAGCAGTTGTGATGATGGGTACATAAAGTCAAAAATTAGATCTCTTTGCTATTCTTGCTATTGAGGGAGAGGAGCGTAGGTTTACAAGGTTAATTCCCGGGATGGCCGAACTGTCATATGCTGAGAGAATGGAGCAGCTGGGCTTGTACACTCTGGAGTTTAGAAGGATGAGAGGGGATCTCAATGAAACATATAAGATTGTTAAGATTTGCCATAGAGGGAGTGCAGCAAAGGTTCACCAGACTGATTCCTGGGATGTCAGGACTGTCTTATGAACAAAGACTGCATAGACTTGGTTTATACTCTCTAGAATTTAGGAGATTGAGAGGGGATCTTATAGAAACTTACAAGATTCTTAAGGGGTTGGACAGGCTAGATGCAGGAAGATTGTTCCCGATGTTGGGGAGGTCCAGGACAAGGGGTCACAGCTTAAGGATAAGGGGGAAATCCTTTAGGACCGAGATGAAAAGGAATTTTTTCACACAGAGAGTGGTGGGTCTCTGGAACTCTCTGCCACAGAGGGTAGTTGAGGCCAGTTCATTGGCTATATTTAAGAGGGTGTTAGATGTGGCCCTTGTGGCTAAGGGGATCAGAGGGTATGGAGAGAAGGCAGGTACGGGATACTGAGTTGGATGATCAGCCATGATCATATTGAATGGCGGTGCAGGCTCGAAGGGCCGAATGGCCTACTCCTGCACCTAATTTCTATGTTTCTATGTTTAAGGGCTTGGACACACTAGAGGCAGGAAACATGTTCCCGATGTTGGGGAGTACAGAAGAAGGGTCTCGACCCGAAATGTCGCCTATCTCCTTCGCTCCTTCGATGCTGCTGCACCCACTGAGTTTCTCCAGCTCTTTGTGTAAGCCACAGTTTAAGAATAAGGAGTAAGCCATTTAGAACGGAGACGAGGAAACACTTTTTCTCACAGAGAGTGGTGTCTGTGGAATTCCCTGCCTCAGAGGGTGGCGGAGGCAGGTTCTCTGGATGTTTTCAAGTGAGAGCCAGATAGGGCTCTTAAAAATAGCGGAGTCAGGGGATATGGGGAGAAGGCAGGAACGGGGTACTGATTTCGGATGATCAACCATGATCACATTGAATGGCGGTGCTGGCTCGTAGGGCCAAATGGCCTACTCCTGCACCTATTGTCTATTGTCTATTGTCAAACAGAAAACTTCTAAAATTAACTTTCAGATTTCGCTCATTGCAAATAGAACCTGGTAGTTGAAATCAAGTATCTTAGAATTAGCAAGAAGCATCCCAATTCTTAGGCCAGCAGCAGGATTGCCAAAAGTGTGACCCCCCATTCATTCTGAAGACCATGTCCTTCCTTGGGTACAGCACCATTTTCTTGGAAAATGTATTGAAGACAATTTAAGAACAGTTTACAAGCAGAATCCTTGGAGCTTCGTACAGCATTTATCTTGCATTAAATGTTGTAACTTTTATCCTTATCAAAACACTGAGGATGGGCAGATTGTATAGTCTTTTCTTTGACTGGATAGCATGCGACAAAAAGCTTTACACTGCTTTACACAAGACAATAATAAACTAAATTAAACTAAACTAAGAATCAGATTTATTCTGAAATCATTGGAAAAACTCAGTACATCGGACATGATGCTACTTAACCTGCTGAATGTCTATTTTTCTATCAGATTTCCAGCATGCGCAGCTTTTTTTTCAATACATTTTCATTAATAAGATAATATGGCTTTGTTATATGACTTTGTGTTTATCCACAAGCTTTATTTTGTTTTTAACTGACAAGACAGCTATTCCACATTTACAAAAGAGATGTACTCTGGATAACAATCCCATAAGTTGAACAGGCTGTGGGTAATTGTATTGGAAACATTTTGTACAGTGAATGCCAATGGTCAGGAAAGGATCAACTTAATTGGAATAGTCAATGGTGTTACGGTGAGAATTCATAAAATTGAACTTCTGTCAATTGAGTACCATCTATAACCAAAAAAAGCTTCTGAAGACCTACTTTAAAAATTGTATACCTATAAAAACTTTAACAATTTTCTAATAACGTCAACCAATCTTTTCCTTTTGAATACGCAGTTTTCAAACAATAAACTAAACTCAACACCTCAAAATTGTGACATCTTGCCGAGACTGCTGACCATTTGTCTTCCTTTGTGGGCACAATATATTAATTATTGTCTTCCTTCGGAAACTCAAGCACGGTGTCATGAGAACATCGTATAGTAAAAGGCTTGCGTTAGTGATTCATTTTGTGAGTGTCCTTATTGTTATTATCCATGCCGTTGCAACTCCTTTCTGAAACCTTATTTTGATGCATTTGCCTGAAGGAAAATACTTCAAAATAACTATGGCAATAAATACCCCTAAAATATTTATTTACATCAAAAGGAAAAATTTTGAAAAATACAAGCCTTATTTATATTTCTCAATTTGTTTTTTTTTTCCTTTGCAAACATAAACATACTTGATTTAGACCACAAGACAAATGGGCAGAATTAGGCTATTCAGCCCATCGAGTCTGCTCTGCCAGACTTAATTTAATATAAAACCTTATTTTGATGCATTTGCCTGAAGGAAAATACTTCAAAATAACTATTTAATTTAATATACAACCGAAAAACTAATTGGCACCAATATTTTATTCATTCATTCATATGAAACGTCGGTTCCTACTGTAATAAAAAATGGCAGATTTGGGGGCTATCCAGATAGAGAAGTTTCCCGAGTCTATACTTTGATGTCCAAAGGTGAAATGTGTTCCTTTTCCAAGTTGATTTTTTTTTTATAGGGTGAAAATCCCTTCATATGGTTCCCATGTTGCATTAGAGTATGGGATTATATCTAGCATTTGTATCTTGCCCTTGTAGCTTTTGTTATAATTGGAACTGGCTGCCTCTTCTTGGAGATATCGGTAAAATAAACTAAACAACTTTCCTTAGCGATGGTATTCAAGACTTGTTTACAACAAAAAAAATTCCCAATGGAAAATTGACATCAATGTGAGAAGGCTGTGGGGTTTTGCAGAGCATTGGGTTGTCCACAGGTGTAGGAGTTAATGGGGTGAACTGATGAGCTTCCTTGCATAATGACTTTGCTACATAAATCTGAAGAATCCGCACTATTAGGAAGTCAGCGTGTGGATCTGAGGTATGAGGTTTTTTTTTTTAAGCAATCAACGTTATTTTCCCTCTACAATATAAAGGAAACATAACTCTGGGGAATTGAAAACCAACTGCTGCAGCCCTCAAATCAAATATTGAAAAAAACAATGAAGGAAATCAACGGAAAAGAAAAATAAATATATATGCAAAGAGGTTCTGCAGCGTTTGGTACTTAGTCCCTTTTATGGAATAAATAAATAACTTGGACTGCACTATAAGCCACAAATTAGAAGTTTACTGACGTTACCAAAATTGGCAGCTTTCGATCACCCTTGACAAAATGGACCAAATACTTTGCTTATGCAATGTTATAAGTGCATACAATTTTTTAATAACTCTCTGTGTTGATCCTCTGTGTTCACTTCCCCTGTGTTCAATAGTCAGTGACGCTTTACCGTTAGTTGTAGCATCATGAGGAAAGCAGCAGTGTTTCCGTGGGAAGATCTTGAGTCTGGCATAGCTATTGCTTTTAGATTTCAGAGTGCATTGTGGGTCATCTAACTTTCCACAAGTCATGTGCACCCAGGGGGGCAGAATTGTTTGCCATTCCTGGCAGAAAGCAACGTCAACCATGCCCATGCCAGCCATTGATCGCGCAAACTGCATCACCGTGGCTAATGATTGAAGTTACAGCAGCACTAATACCACCAATGGGGATTAGAAAGCCCCTTGTCATGCTTGTATGTTGACAATCCATAACCCATTTGATACCAAACGTGGAGCTCTGTCCACCAGGTGACCCCAGGTTTAACAGATTACACCCCAGGTGTAACAGATTAGGTATTTATTTAAAAAGGAGCAGATTATCTTTGAGTACCCGATACAGTGGCCGGGGGGGAGGGAAGTTGCTTCAGTCTTGAGTCCAGTGTTGCAAACTGTTGAAGGAGTTCCATAATTCCTGCTACTGATTGCGAGTATTTGCAGTTAGGATCACAAAGGGGTAAGATTTCCACAATTGCCAGCATTGCAGGACATTTGGGACTTCCGAAAGTGGAAGTTACAAACCACTGCTCAGCTTAGTGTCGCCATCAAGTCCATTGTTCTCAGACATTAGACTCCTTGTGGAATCTAGTGATGGAGCAGGAACTCCGGCTGACTTCCAGCAATTTTGCCCAGAAAACATGCACACTGAATGTGTCCCAGATTAAAAACAGCTGCAAGGAAGAAAGGTAAGTTTCAGGTCATTTGCATTTTTTGGACTTAATTGAATTAATTTTTAGTGTTTGCTATTATTTTGAGCATTTCATTTTTAAGTGAAAACTAGTTGGTTTTTTTTTTATTGGCTTTGCACTTGACTGTCTTGGATATATTCAGGCATTCAAATTGGTTGATGGCAGGTCTGTCTGAATGTTTGGTTTCACCTATATTATGGTGCCCACAATTAAAAGAATAAAACTATATTTCCCAGTAATTGCAAAAAGTAATATGTGAAGATCCTTTTTTAATTTCGGTATGAGAGAGTTCATGTGTGTGTCACTAAATATTTCATAATTTAGCACTGGAGTCGCTCGATATACTTTTTATTTTCTGAACAGTTCAAAACACATACTGTAAATAAAGCAATCCAATGGTCACGGTTATTCCTCTCAGGCCATGAAGACTGCACTTTCCAGATGATCTCTCCCTTTCAAAGCAGTCCCAAACTCTGGTATGAACTTCATGTGGTGTGAGCATCTGTTGGTGTAAATAATTAATATCTAATCATTTTGGTTAGTGCACAAAATACATCCATTTATTAAAAATATATTAGTCCAGGAGGAACTGGAACAAGTATGGAAAATTAATGAGGCCTATCTTTACTGGTGCAGTGATACATTTATTGGCACAAAACTCCCAATAATTTGCGTTTCAATTGAGTTCCAATTCTTCCCCATTTCGTAAGTGACCTGCACTACACTGTCAGTGACCTCAACCAACATTAAATCAAAATTGCTATCTTGTTATGAGTGTACCTATTATGTCCCATAAAATTGCCAGATTCACTGCATTAACACAAAATAATCTTGCGGAAGCAACTTAGTGCAGATAATTCATGTAAAATGGCCATATTCATGGCATGATTTATGAAGCAGTGAAGGCGTGCCTGTTTTTCCGACATAAATTATCTCCTCCTATTTGATTTATAGGTAATGCATAGAATTTAATGTTGTGGGATAAGATAACACATAAAGTAATATGAGGAAAAAGGTTAAAAATTACTTAATATAGTGACGGTCAATTCTGAAAGTATTAGGGTCATTATTATATGCAATAAGTGTTAATTCTGCATGTAGTGTTCGAACCAAACATCAGAATTGTAAATGATTCTGCTTTGTTTTGACAGTTCCAGAACAGCCAGCGTTTCTGAGAATTGGGAATTTTGCCAAAAGCTCCGTGACTCTGTTGTGGGGACCTCCAGCAAAACCAAATGGCATTCTGATTGGTTATTTGCTCATGTACCAACTGAGTAAGTAGAAAATGTGGCATAATGGCTTGATTACAAATCAACTCCATCTGCATTTTTCATGTTGTATTGCGCGGAATCGGTATTGAGGATTAAAAAAAATGTTTCTTCAGGAATTTGCATTTATATATCACCTTTTCACAACATCAAGACATCCGAAAAGCATTGGACAACCAATGTTTTTTTGTATCCTGTGTTGCAGGAAGCAAAGCAGCTAGTTTGTTTCGTACAAACTCTTCGATTCTTCTTTGATATAGTGTCATGGCAGTAACTGACGGGTTTAATATCAACATCCCAAAAATACCTAAATAATGTATCACCATTGATTCTCTGGTGAATTGTTAAACTTAGAGGCAAAAATATTTCTGACATTACCATAGCTAACACAGTGAGTTATTGTTACTGAGGTAGTCCATTTAAATATACGCTTTGCCCTATCTGCTCCGAATTATGGCACCCTTTCCTATTTTGTTCTTCTTCTTTCGTGTGGCGTGCACAGCCTAAAGTTGTAACATAGAAACATAGAAACATAGAAAATAGGTGCAGGAGTAGGCCATTCGGCCCTTCGAGCCTGCACCGCCATTCAATGTGATCATGGCTGATCATCCAACTCAGTATCCCGTACCTGCCTTCTCTCCATACCCCCTGATCCCTTTAGCCACAAGTGCCACATCTAACGCCCTCTTAAATATAGCCAATGAACTGGCCTCAACTACCTTCTGTGGCAGAGAATTCCAGAGACTCACCACTCTCTGTGTAAAGAATGTTTTCCTCATTTCGGTCCTAAAGGAATTCCCCCTTATCCTTAGACTGTGACCCCTTGTTCTGGACTCCCCCAACATCGGGAGCAATCTTCCAGCATCTAGCTTGTCCAACCCCTTAAGAATTTTGTAGGTTTCTATAAGATCCCCCCTCAATCTTCTAAATTCCATCGAGTACAAACCGAGTCTATCCAACCTTTCCTCATATGAAAGTCCTGACATCCCAGGAATCAGTCTGGTGAATCTTCTCTGTACCCCCTCTATGGCAAGGATGTCTTTCCTCAGATTTGGAGACCAAAACTGTACGCAGTACTCCAGGTGTGGCCTCACCAAAACCCTGTACAACTGCAGTAGAACCTCCCTGCTCCTATACTCAAATCCTTTCGCTATGAATGCTAACATACCATTTGCTTTCTTCACTGCCTGCTGCACCTGCATGCCTACTTTCAATGACTGGTGTACCATGACACCCAGGTCTCGTTGCATCTCCCCCTTACCTAATCTGCCACCATTCAGATAATAGTCTACCCTCATGTTTTTGCCACCAAAGTGGATAACCTCACATTTATCCACATTGTACTGCATCTGCCATGCATCTGCCCATTCACTCAGCCTATCCAAATCACCCTGCAGCCTCCAAGCATCCTCCTCACACCTAACTAAACCCCCCAGCTTGGTATCATCTGCAAATTTGGAGATGTTGCATTGAATTCCCTCGTCCAAATCATTAATATATATTGTAAATAGCTGGGGTCCCAGCACTGAGCCTTGCGGCACCCCACTAGTCACTGCCTGCCATTCTGAAAAGGACCCGTTTACTCCTACCCTTTGCCTCCTGTCTGCTAGCCAGTTCTCTATCCACATCAATACTGAACCCCCAATACCGTGTGCTTTAAGTTTGTATGCTAATCTCTTATGCGGGACCTTGTCGAAAGCCTTCTGAAAGTCTAGATATAACACATCCACTGGTTCTCCCTTATCCACTCTACTAGTTACATCCTCGAAAAATTCTATCAGATTTGTCAGACATGATTTACCTTTCGTAAATCCATGCTGACTTTGTCCAATGATTTCACCACTTTCCAAATGCGCTGCTATCCCATCTTTAATAACTGACTCTAGCAGTTTCCCCACTACCGATGTTAGACTAACTGGTCTGTAATTCCCCGCTTTCTCTCTCCCTCCTTTTTTAAAAAGTGGGGTTACATTAGCTACCCTCCAATCCTCAGGAACTACTCCAGAATCTAAGGAATTTTGAAACATTATCACTAATGCATCCACTATTTCTGTGGCTACCTCCTTGAGTACTCTGGGATGCAGACTATCTGGCCCTGGGGATTTATCGGCCTTCAATCCGTTCAATTTACCCAACACCACCTCCCGGCTAACCTGGATTTCACTCAGTTCCTCCATCTTATTTGACCCCCATTCCACTGCTATTTCCGGCAGATTCTTTATGTCTTCCTTAGTGAAGACAGAACCAAAGTAGTTATTCAATTGGTCTGCCATGTCCTTGTTCCCCATGATCAATTCACCTGTTTCTGACTGCAAGGGACCAACATTTGTTTTAACTAGTCTCTTTCTCTTTACATATCTATAAAAACTTTTGCAGTCAGTTTTTATGTTCCCTGCCAGTTTCCTTTCATAATCTATTTTCCCTTTCCTAATTAAGCCCTTTGTCCTCCTCTGCTGGATTCTGAATTTCTCCCAGTCCTCCGGTAGGCTGCTTTTTCTGGCAAATTTGTATGCCTCATCTTTTGTTTTTATACTATCCCTGATTTCCCTTGTTATCCATGGATGCACCACCTTCCCAGATTTATTCTTTTGCCAAACTGGTATGAACAACTTTTGTACTTCATCCATGCAGTCTTTAAATACCTTCCATTGCACATCCACTGTCAACCCTTTAAGAATCACCTGCCAGTCTATCTTGGCCAATTCACATCTCATACCTTCAAAGTTACCTTTGTTCAAGTTCAGAACCCTTGTTTCTGACTTAATTTTGTCACTCTCCATCCTAATGAAGAACTCAACCATATTATGGTCACTCTTGCCCAAGGGGCCACGCACAACAAGACTGCTAACTAACCCTTCCTCATTACTCAATACTCAGTCTAGAATAGCCTGCTCTCTCGTTGGTTCCTCCACATGTTGGTTGAGAAAACTATCCCGCATACATTCCAGGAAATCCTCTTCCTCAGCACCCCTGCCAATTTGATTCACCCAATCTACATGCAGATTGAAGTCACCCATTATAACCGTGTTACCCTTGTTGCACGCATTTCTAATTTCCTGTTTGATGCCATCCCCAACTCCAATACTACTGTTAGGTGGCCTGTACACAGTTCCCACTAGCGTTTTCTGCCCCTTAGAGTTTCGCAGCTCTACCCATATCGATTCCACATCCTCCACGCTAATGTCCTTCCTTTCTATTGCATTAATCTCCTCTCTCACCAGCAACGCTACCCCACCTCCTTTTCCTTTTCGTCTATCCCTCCTGAATATTGAATATTGTAGGACAACTTGTTCTATTTGTTCTTCCGTTTGTGCACGTCGAGTTGATTGCATTAGTCGAAACAGGGCGGACCACGTGAAGGTTGCAATCTTCCACCCCTCCTATTTTGTTCAATCTTTCAGAATATAGAAAATGTATCTGTGGTGGCCATGAATAGCTTTCTGTGCACTAATACTCATGCTATCATGTATTAAGGGCCTGTCCCACTCGGCTGTCTTTCGTGCGCCATTTACGCGACCTGCTAACGTGTGGGTAGCGTGTGGGTAGTGCGCGAGTAGCATGGGGACGGGCACATGGAGTGGTGTGGAGGAGTGTGGAGTAGCTTGGAGGAGTGTGGACTTCGTCCTGCACAAAATCTTCGTGCACCACTGGCCTGTCGCGTAACTGACGGCCATAGTGGGCCAGGCACAAGACCCTGGTGCGACGCAACGTCTCTCCGCCAACAGCAGCAGAAGCAAGCAAATGATCGTCAAACTCAACCTGGGGTTCACGGCCGTTGCAGATCCAGATCTACCCCCATTCCTACTCCCAGAACGGGGTGGAGTGCGTGACGTCATTTAAAGATGGACACAAAATGCAGGAGTAACTCAGCGGGACCGGCAGCATCTCTGGAGAGAAGGAATGGGTGATGTTTTGGGTCAAGACCCTTCTTTCAGTCTGAAGATGGGTCTCGACCCGAAACATCATCCATTGCTTCTCTCCAGAGATGCTGCCGGTCCCGCTGAGTTACTCCTGCATTTTGTGTCCATCTTTAAATGACGTCACGCACTCCAGACAGCTGTGCGGGCGCATGATGACGCGCGCAACTCTCGTGGGACCGTCACTACCAGTCTGTCGCGAAAGTAACGGCCCAAGTGGGACAGGCCCTTTACTGATGAGAATGTCCAGCCTGATAACTTGCCCATTGTTTGATTTACCATTTCAAATAGTGCAAAGGGAGTGCAAAGGGAGGGCAAGGTGAGACTGGGAGTGGTGCTATAGAGAATAGCCTTGAGATGTGGAAATGGAATTGGAAGGGTAGATGTGGGTCTGTGAGTGAGGAGAATTTGTGCCATGAGCTTGGCAGAGATGGAAAGTGTATAAAGGAAATGCAGAAATGCAGAAAGCTGGTTTAAACCAAAGATAGTCACAAAATGCTGGAGTGACTCAGCGAGGCAGGCAGCATCCCTGGAGAGAAGGAATAGGTTACTTTTTGGGTCGAGACCCTTCTTCAGACTGATGTCAGGAATACGGAATGCAAATGTAATGCAGATCAAGGAAAATGGAGAATACACTAGATCATTGTTAGCTGGGAGAAGGGACCAAACCAAACAGGGATAGAATGTAGTCGGAGACATTAAGACTGGTTGGAGAACTGGGAAGGGGGAGGGATGGAGAGAGAGGGAAAGCAAGTGTTACTTGAAGTTAGAGAAGTCACTGTTCATACCGTTGGGGTATAAGATCCCCAACCGAAATATGAGGTGCTGTTCCTTCAATTTGCGCTGGGCCTCACTTTGGGAGGGGGAGTTAAGGGAATGGGAGGGGGAGTTAAGGTGTTCAGCAACCGGGAGATCAGGTAGGTTGGAAAAGTAATCTGGCAATGTATTTACAGTAATCAGATTAAGGATTGGGCAAACTGATTAGTGGAGAAGACAGATACATTAGGAACTGAGGATACTTGTTTACAAAAAGACAAAAGGTGCTGGGGTGATTTAGCGAAGTTTGGGCAAATCACACTCTTTGATGTTGGTGCGGTGGCAAATGCCTGTTGACATAGATGAACAATTCAATGAAAGAGGCAAATTGGACAAGGTTACAAGATATTGCGGATTACAATCTGGGTTGAAGTGGGATCAGAGGTTGGAGAATTACTTAGTAAATGCACTAGTGAAAGGGAAAACTCATCTAAGGCAGTTGAGCTGACTTTGAAGATCTGCCTGTGCAGGACACTAATTGTGTGCACAGAAGTCATGGAACTTGTCTATGTTGTCTATATGGATGTTGTGGATGTTGTCTATATGGACTTCAGTAAGGCCTTTGACAAGGTTCCTCATGGAAGGTTGGTTAAGAAGGTTCAACTGTTGGGTATAAATGCAGGAATAGCAAGATGGATTCAACAGTGGCTGAATGGGAGAAGCCAGGGGATAATGGTGGATGGCTGTTTGTCGGGTTGGAGGCAGGTAACTAGTGGGGTGCCTCAGGGATCTGTGTTGGGTCCTTTGTTGTTTGTCATGTACATCAATGATCTGGATGAAGGGGTGGTAAATTGGATTAGTAAGTATGCAGATGATACCAAGATAGGGGGTGTTGTGGATAATGAAGAGGATTTCCAAAGTCTACAGAGTGATTTAGGCCAGTTGGAAAAATGGGCTGAAAGATGGCAGATGGAGTTTAATGCTGATAAATGTGAGGTGCTACACCTTAGCAGGACAAATCAAAATAGGACGTACATGGTAAACGGTAGGGAATTGAAGAATACAGTTGAACAGAGGAATCTGGGAATAACCGTGCATAGTTCCTTGAAGGTGGAATCTCATATAGATAGGGTGGTGAAGAAAGCTTTTGGTATGCTAGCCTTTATAAATCAGAGCATTGAGTATAGAAGCTGGGATGTAATGTTAAAATTGTACAAGGCATTGGTGAGACCAAATCTGGAGTATGGTGTACAATTTTGGTCGCCCAATTATAGGAACGATGTCAACAAAATAGAGAGGGTACAGAGGAGATTTACTAGAATGTTGCCTGGGTTTCAACAGCTAAGTTACAGAGATAGGTTGAATAAGTTAGGTCTTTATTCTCTGGAGCGCAGAAGGTTAAGGGGGGACTTGATAGAGGTCTTTAAAATGATGAGAGGGATAGACAGAGTTGATGTGGACAAGCTTTTCCCTATGAGAATAGGGAAGATTCAAACAAGAGGACATGACTTTAGAATTAAGGGACAGAGGTTTAGGGGTAACATGAGGGGGAACTTCTTTACTCAGAGAGTGGTAGTGGTGTGGAATGAGCTTCCAGTGGAAGTGGTGGCGGCAGGTTCGTTGGTATCATTTAAAAATAAATTGGATAGGCATATGGATGAGAAGGGTATGGAGGGTTATGGTATGAGTGCAGGCAGGTGGGACTAAGGGAAAAAAGTTGTTCGGCATGGACTTGAAGGGCCGAGATGGCCTGTTTCCGTGCTGTAATTGTTATATGGTTATATGGTTATAACTACATCCATCAGTTAGATGCTGCAACACCCACCCACCCAGGCTCCTTTGTGCATTTAGTTTAGTTTAGTTTGGTTTAAAGATACAGCATGGAAACAGGCCCTTTGGCCCACTGAGTCCACCCCAAATAGCGACCGACTAGCACTATTCTACACACTAGGGACAATTTACGTTTTTTTTACCAAAGCCAATTAAAGCTGCAAACCCACGATTCTTTAGAGTGTAGGAAGAACCCGGAGCACTCAGAGAAAACCCACGTGGTCACAGGGAGACCACACAGTCAGCACCCGTAGTCAGGATCGAAGCCGGGTCTCCAGCGCTGTGAGGCAGCAACTCTACCGCTGACCGCCCCATGTGTGTCAGGTGCGTGGAGCAGCCAAAGGAAAATCTGCAGACTTTGTGCAACCCATGGGGAGACTTCCATTTTCATTTGTCTTGTTTTTGCAACAAAACTGATTGCTTCCCATACAAAGACACAGTGCCACACGATCCAATTTCCAGATAAAGGTCACTTCATAGTTGGGAGGCAGGAGAGATTAAATGACAACATTGTGGATGGTGCAAGGCAGAGAGTGATTGAAATGGGATGGGTACAGTGATGAAGGATGGGTCTTGAGGAAGTGTAAATTAAAGCAGCAGAATTGTTACCAAAAGTTCGTGTCCACATGGTTAGTTACGATGGTGCACAATTGCGGAACGCATTGTTGAGTTCCAGAAGGTAATAAAGTGCAATGAAAAATGACATATTGTGCCTTCAGTTTTGATTATGCTCCGTTGGAACGGTGTAGGACAGAGGTCAGGATGGGAGAGATGGGAGAATTAAAACAGCAAGCTCCATAATTCTCTGGGTCATGTTTGCAACCTGACAGAGGCAGGCTGGCATGTGGTTACGCAATTTCAACAGTTGTCTACGTAAATGACACAGTATACAAAGCAGTGCCAGTGGTATATTTGAAAGATGCAAAAGTAAATTGTTATTTCATCTGAAAGATCTGTTTGGAAATCGAAGGGAGAGAATTCAAAAGAACAGATTTTATATATACTGCAGAAGGGAAGCTGGTTTAGGAGGAACAGATTATTATGAATGATTGAGGAATACAAGTACACTTCAGAGGAAAATCAGGAGGGGAAGAAAGAGTATATATGATAGTTCTGGCAATAAATATAAAGGAGAATCCTTGGAGGTTCTATAAGGATATTAAGAGCAAACGGGTAATTACGGAGGGAATAGGTCCCTTTAAGGATCAATGCAGTCATCCAGACAGACACAAGGAGCTGCAGATCCTGGTTTACAAAAAAAAAGACACTAATTGCTGGAGTAACTGAGTGGGGTGAGGTAGCATCTTGGAGAACATGGATAGGTAATTGGGAGGGGGGGCTGGGGGGAGGAAAGAGAGGTGCAAGAGAGGTAGGGGCAGAACAAAGTCTGGCAAGTGATTGGTGGATGCAGGAGAGGGGTGTTTTGATAGGTATTTGCTTGGACAAAGGCCAGAGGAAAAGACAAAAGTGAGATTAGGAGAGAAGAGGTGTGAAATGTGAAGCCAGAGGGCCTGTCCCACCAGCATGCGATTCCATGCGGTGAGCGCAACCAAACCGGCAGCGGGGCCGCGTGGAGGTCGAGTGATCCCCGTACAGGGCCCATCCCACCAGCATGCGCCTGCATTGCGGCAAGCGTGACCAAACCGGCAGCAGGGGCCGCGCGGAAGTCGGGTGAGTGGCGCAACGCGGCGCAAAATGAAGCGAACTTGGAGTGAAGTCTTAAAGGTAAGTTCGCCAGGACAGAGAGGGGCACACAGAGAGGGGCACAGAGGCACACACAGAGAGGGCCACGGAGCCACACACGCAGAGGGTCAAGGCGGCACCTACAGATAGGTTCACGGAGGCACGACGTCGAGGCGGTGTGTAATGCGTCGAGGCGACAGCGAGCCGACAAGCCGTTGCCGCGCGGAATTTTTGAACATGGTCAGTTTTTCGGAGCCCCGCGCGATGTCGAGACGAACTCCGCACAATTCCGCACGGCTCCGGCGATCAAAGTGGGACCTGCCCCGCGACGCCGGTCGGCTCAAGCGACCACGTTAGGTCGCGCTCATCGCATGGAGTTGCATGCTGGTGGGACAGGCCCTGAAGGAATATAGGTGGAAGTAGATGGAAGGGGGAAAATGGGTGTACATCCAGTGGGGCACAGGGAAGGGAGGGGGAAGAAGGAATGGGGGTGTTTGTCGGTTAGTTTCCTAAAGTCAGAGAATAGTAAGATTGAACGAGAACTTACCAGTTCGAAGGTTGATCTTTATTTTATGAGGAGTCGAAGTGAGGGATTTCGTGAAGAGCCCGCATGCTCGACATACTTCAAAGTAGCGGCGTGGAATCACAGAACCAACAATAGAAATGACTTCGCATAGTATGATTGAATTGACTAAGATTACCAGATGAAGGTGATTGAGGGTTGGGCGAGGAGGGCACGAAATCCCTCACTTCGACTCCTCATAAAATAAAGATCAACCTTCGAACTGGTAAGTTCTTGTTCAATCTTACTATTTCATTTTGGAGTCACGTGAGTGACTTCGTGAAGACTTCAAAGCTTCTGTGATTACACGCCCTGGACCACGTCCATGCTGACACACCACTACCAGGGATGGATGGGAGGAACAAACTTGCTCAACAGTCCATACTGCAAAACAAGAACATATTTATTAATAACAAATCAAACCCCTCATACGGGGACATCTCCACGTTCTTGACCTGCATTCAGCACGGCTTCTGCGAACTGTGGAGGAGCAGCAACAGGCTTGTTATAAAAACGCTGGAACACAGCTTCATTAGCCCATCCTGCGGTGGCGAGAATTTGGTCCATGGGCACCTCCATGACCCTCGCCGCTGACGTCGATGTAGCCCTGGTGGAATGAGACTTGAACACATTAGTGTCGATACCTGACTTACCCAAGACGACTCGAAGCCACCTGGATATCGTCTGGACTGTCACTCGATGATGAGGTCTCTTATGAGTGACAAACAGGTATCTCTCCATTCCTCTGATGCGTGCCGTCACGTTGACATAGTGGCGGATATGTGAGGCTAAACATAGCCTAGCATCTGCGGGGTATGCCGGGAACTTCAGCTGCAGCCCTGTGCACCCAGGTCTATGCTGCTTTAGTAGCTCGTCAATGAAAAAGACTACTTCTGTGGGGGTAGACGTCATTCTGTCGACACGAAGTTTGTGTAGTGTCTGTACCCTCTGAGCTGAAGTCAGCGCTAGTAACATCACCAGCTTCATGGTGAGTTGGTCCAGTTGGAGCCCTTCCATGGGTGACCACGTCCTGAGCAGGGTTAATACGTCCCTGACATCCCAGGTGATATTATAGCGTGGTGTAGGCGGATTCATATTGAATATACCCCGCATGAGTCTGGACACTAGCCTGTTGGATCCTACCTCCAAACTGAGGTAGAATGATAGCGCACTTCTGGCGCTGTTGATGGCACTGTAACTTAAGTGTTCATCATGGTGCAACCCCGCGAGGAATTCCAGGACGTCGGTTATTGTCACGTCATCGTACGTGATGCGAGAGCGGCTGCAGTAGGCTTCCCACTTCTTAATATGCGAGCGGTATCTTCGCCTTGTAGACTCTCGACACGACGCCCCGATGGTATCCATGGTCCGAGCCGAGAGGCCGTATTGGACTAACGGCCTGTTCAGAACCTGCAAGCCAACAAATTTAAATAGCCATGGCAGGGATGCGGCTCCCCTGAGACAGGGTGAGTAACCAATTGTGGGCAACCCTTCAAAAGGACCCAAGGTTCGTTGAGCATGTCAAAGACCACCGGATACCAAGGCTGTGTGGGCCAGTCGGGTATAATAAGGATGCCCTTGGCAGCATCTGCCTGAATCTTTCCCAATACCCGACTGATGAGGCAAAACGGGGGGAAGGCATAGAAAAACCACTTCCCCCAGTCCAGCGAGAATGCATCTAGCGCTATAGCCCCAGGATCTGGTTCCCATGAAACGTAGGTTGGTACCTGATGGTTCAACCGTGACGCAAAGAGGTCAATGTCCGGTTTACCAAATTTGGCTGTGACTTTAGAAAAGATCTCAGGATGCAACATCCATTCAATATTGTCATTAAATTTGCGTGACCTGGTGTCCGCCACAGTATTAAGCTCACCTGGCAAATAGGTAGCTGAAATCCAAATGTCTCTTTGAACACACCAGAGCCAAATTGAGTTTGCCAATTTGTCACACGAAACTGACCTGGTACCACCCATATGGTTTAAATATGCTACTGCTGTGGTGTTGTCTATTTGGAGACGGACATGTGCTCCAACAAGCCTGGAACAATACGCACGAAGTCCGTGGAATGCTGCCAGCAACTCCAAATAGTTAATCCCTTGAGTTAACAACATCGTTGATTCAAGGGTGTCCCATCTGCCACCACAACTAGAGCAATTATTCGTGGCTCCCCAACCATTGGAGCTTGCATCAGTTTGCAAATATACCACCGGATTAGCCTCCCTAATAGGCTTGAATGAGCTGCTAATGTGACACACCCACCATTGCAACTCATTTATCGCTTCGGGCGGCAGCTGCATGGACCGATCATAATGACCAGCGTTCTGTTTTAACGCAGCAATTTTAGCTCTTTGCAAATTCTGATAATGCAAAGGTCCATATCGCGCTGCCGGAAACAAAGCTACCAGCTTCCCAATTATTGTAGCTAAGTGCCGAATCGATGGTATATTGGTGCGGATTAAATCTTGACACACCTGGGTAACCTCCTCAATCTTGTTAATTGGAATGGTAACCCTCATGCTTATAGAGTTCACCGTGAACCCTAGGTAATTAATCACCTGGGCAGGGTAGAACTTTGATTTCTCTGGATGGACAATAAACCCCAATTGTTGAAATATATTGACAGCAGCTGCAACACCCTGTTCAGCCAATTCCAGGGTGTGGCCCACAATTAAGATATCATCTAAATAGGCCATAACTATATGGTGTCGTTGTCTCAAATAAGCCATAATTGGCTTCACTAATTTAGTGAACAATCTAGGGGCTGTGGTGAGCCCATTAGGCAAAGCCTTGTACTGCCAGAGTTGCCCCATCCAGATGAATTTCAAAAACCTTCTGTCACATTTCTGGACGGATACGGAATAATATGCGTCTTTTAAATCGATGCATGCCATAAAGCAACCATGAGAAATCAATGATTTGGCTGTTTCAAACGTATCCATTTTAAAATGAGTATATGTTACAAAAGTATTCAAACGGGTTAGATCAATAATGACACGACAACCTCCATCCTTCTTAGGTCTGGTGAATATGTTCGAAACAAATTCAACTGGCTCATGCACCACTCTCTCAATCACTCCTTTGTGCTCAAGACTTAACAGTTCCTTATAGCCGGCTGCCTGTTCTGCAGCAGATAATTTAAACGTTCGAGCGGGCATGTGCTGGGATGGAGGAATGTCGCCATTAATAAACTCAATTTTATGCCCCTGAATATTCTGCAACACATACTCGTCACCAGTAAAATTACCCCATGCACCCAAAAACCACCGAAGGCGACCACCAACATGTGAAGTTAAACAGAGAGAAAAGAGAGAACCAGACCCCCTCACCTCCGTGGTTACTGGCGGTCCTTGACACGCGTGTGCGGACGTGGAGGTGCTGGGTTGGCTTGAGGGCACGGCGTCTTCGTTTTCCACCAGGGTCTCTGCCGACCCTGTCCTAAAAAAGACCCCTGGTGCTGGGTCTGATGTTGCTGTCGTTGTGGAGCTTGAGGGTGGGTCCTCGTCGAGGTACTAGCAGACCCTCGTGATCGAATGTATGGAGACTTTGAGCCTGACGGTGTGGGGGCACTCTGAGGGCGCATGATCCCCACCGTTTTGGCTTGCTCGTCAAGCTCCTTGACTCTCTTCGAGAGGTCCTCCCCAAAGAGCTGACGGGGCGGGGGTGGCGGCGGTGGTTTGCACAATCCTGCAAACTTTGGATTGAGCGCTGGGCGGATGCTGGTTTTGCGAAACCCGTTAATTTCGTGCTGGGTCGCGCACAGGAGGGCCAGGGCATCTTCCTGGTCCAAATTCAATTCGTCCCCGTCCACCGACCGCACAAAGGCGGTAATACCGGCCGTGAGGAGCTTCAGGATCCGCTGCAGTTTTACCTCCTGTTGACGGATAGCCGCACTGATGTTGCCCCGTATTGACCACAGGCACGTTGAGGGAGTTGCAATTGGATGGAGCCTTGTGACGGCTCATTGCCTGAATGAGGACTTCTTCCTGTAGTTGCTGGTTGTTAAGAAAGTCCACAGTGGCTGCCAGCTTCGTGTTTAAAGGAAGTCCAGATGAATGTGGGGCCGCAAATTTGGTCGCCACATCCAGAAGATCCTCTGCTGGTACCTCCACCGGAGGTGGTATGGAATCCACCAAAACCTCCTCCTCCTGCTGCTCCAGGCTGATGGTAGAGGCTGGTGACGATGCCCTGTGCCTGTGGCTGCCCTGCTGTTGTTGGCTTTGAAGCAGGAGCTCCAGCAGCCGCTCCATACGGTCAATACGCCCTTCACCCTGAACACTCAGGTGGTCGGAGTCCTCCGGCTCTGAAAAGAAAACCGGGCTCCTATCATCGGCCCGCACCTCATCGAGGCCCTGCCGGTGCCGGTAGTTGTCGCTAACAGCCGCCGAGGCGAAACTGCGCGATTCCCGCGCGGGCGTGTTCAACCGCCTCCGTTTAGCGGGAGCTGACGCCGCTGCCACTAAGGGCACTTGCAGCATGGTGTCGGCACCAGCCGAAGCATGGCTACCTGAAGCCCGCGCAGGCTTGCCGGCTGCCCACATCGTGGACCTTGCCGACGCATGGTCTCGCCCACCCATCCATGGGGGGCTCGGCGACCGTGACGAGACCCGACTCAACCGACCCGTCCCGGTGTCGAGAGTCGGGGTGTGCCGGCTGGACCTCACAGCCGCCCCGGGTCTCGCCCTGGAACCTGACCGCTCCTCCGTGTCAGGCAATGCCTTAGCCCTGGCTGGGTTAGGCTTCTGGGCTCCTGCCCTGCCCCTTCTCGGGGGGCTGAGTGGAACGGGCCGTGCAGCCGCACGCCCCCTGCTCGAGGTCGCCAGCGAGCCTGCTGACGACCTGACTGCCATGGCAGGGTCCCCCTGCTCTGGCGGCACACCACACTCCTCCTCGTCGAACTCCTCCGAGCTGTGGTGTGCTGGCGGATCTGGACCTGTAAACACAGGGCTTACCCACATCTCCGCCTGAGTCCCGGCCTGCACTGCAGGTACTGCCGATGGTAAAGGCCCCGGAACTGTTGACCGGCGAACTCGTCCTGACGTCCTCCGGCCCTTCGAACTCCCATCCATGTCCTTGCTGCAAGACATAACGAACAACAAGGACCACCAACTAAAGGTGGAATACTCACCTCCGTGGCCCCTTATGAAGGGCTGGCGAGGAGCGCGCTCCACCGCCAGCCGTCGCAGCAACGCGTTACGACGATATGTCGAGCATGCGCGCCGGCGGGCTCTTCACGAAGTCACTCACGTGACTCCGAAATGAAATTCAATGTTCATACAATTGGTTTGTAGGCCAGCCAAGTAGGATAAGAGGTGCTGTTCCTCCAGTCTGTGTGTGGCCTCACTGGCATTGGAGGAGGCCCAGGATAGAAAGGTGCGTATAGGAATGGAAAGGGGAGTGAAAATGGTTCGCAGCCAGGAGGTCCACAAGACCTTTGTGGGCCAACCAGAATTGTATGGCGAAATGATGGCCTAGTCCATGCATGGTCTCGTTGAAGTAAAGAAGCACAGAATGCAGCAGATGAGCTAAGAGGAGAAGCGTGTGAAGCTCTGTCTCACTGGAGGGGTTGCTGTCAGAACAGGGTAAAGGGAAAGGTGTTACATCTCCTGTGTTTTGTGAATTGAGGTATTCGGAGATGAGCTCTGTGGGACAGGAGAGAACAGAAACAATGGGTTTGTCAGATAGAAATGGGTCGTACAGGCTGGAGAACTATAGGTTTGGAAGATGTCCGTGTGGTCCTGCAGGTATAATATATGGATTGTTACGGGCTTGTCCCACAGGTGATTTTTTAGGCAACTACAGGCGACTAGTTTGTCACCACATGTTCGCCGGTGGTCGTCGGGAGTAGTCTCCACAGTTGCGCAAATAGTCGTCGCCTTTTTCTGGCCGCCGCTAAAATTTCAATAAGCGTAGCTTGACTTCTCCTGACGTAGGCGCTGTCATAGGTTGTCGCCAGGATGACACGGTTTTTCGGCGACCTGAGACGACTATGACAGTCGCCAGCAGTTGCCTAAAAAATCGGCAAGTGGGACGGGCCCATTACTGACTGAATGGAATGCCATGCATTCAGAGAGAGTGAGAGTGGAGTAGGTAAATGGAGAAGAGAATTCAAGATGTTTGATGTCAAGCCCGCAGTTGGAAATAAAAAGGTCCACATAGGGCAGAAGGCTGGCAAAGGGAGTCCATGAGGTGAAGGAATGATGGAGGCGGGAGAAGGACTCGTCAATGGGAGGCATGGATACCTTGCCATATCTGGTCGTCTTGTGTGCGAGGGTCCCAAATGAATATTTCTCCATCGTATTTACTGTAGACTAGGTTATGGAAGCCAAGGAATCAGGCGATGTGCATAGTGATGACTTGGAATATATCCACATTGCAAAAGAGGAATAGCTGACAGGCTTAGAATATATTAAGGTGGATAAATCCCTGGGTCCCAATCAAATCTATCCAAGGATGTTGTGTGAAAAATTGCAGAATCTCTCGCAGAGATATTTATATCATCTTTAGCCACAGGTGTGGAACTGAAAGATTGGAGGATGGCTATTAGTGTGCCCTTATTTTAAAAGAGCTGCAAAGACAACTCATGGAATGACAGGCCAGTAAGCAGAATTTCAGCGCTGAAAACTTTACTGGAGGGAATGTCGAGGGATATGATTCACCAGTATTAAGACGGTCAGCATGGTTTTGTGCATGGAAAATTGTGTCTCACACAGTTAATCAAATTTCTGGAGAGGCGACAAAAAGGATTGATGAGGTCAAAGCATTGATTATATGGATCTTAGCAAGGTTTTGAACAAGATACAGCATGTAGCTTAATCCTGAAGGTTAGATCACATGGGATTTAAAATGGGGCAGCCAATTAGATACCAAATTAAAAAGCAGAAACAAGGAACAGCAGATGCTGGTTTACAAAAAAAGACATGAAGTGCTGGATTAACTCAGTGGGTCAAGCAGCATCCCTGGAGAACATGGATAGGTGACTATTAGATCTAAAGTTGAAGGTTTGAACATTTCTCCCAGCTACCACTTTTAAACTGAATAGCTTCAGATTTGTAATGTTAACACCATAAACCTTCTGAATTAATGAGCATATTCCGCATGTATTGCCTTGATTTCAATATGACTCGTGGAATTTTTATAACTGAGGACACTAGTTCCCTCAAAATAAAGAATCATTTCAAATATGATGACTGAAATGTTATAATTTTCCAAATTGGCAATTATTCTTCTGTAACTTCATTTTTAAACTTGTAATCGTTATACCTTGAGAAATGAAGCTGTCTGCTTTAAAATTTTGAGAAAGATCAGAATTAAAGGACAATTCAGAAAAGCAGTGATGCCTTGTTATTTAAACGGGTCTATTGTAAGAAGCTGGTTCAAATCAATGAAATGAAATAAATTACAGTATAATCAATCCCATTCATTTGGAAGTCTTCTACCACTGTTCCCCAAGGCTTTAAATGTCAAATAGTGCAGCATAGCTACATCTACTTTTGCTGTTGTCTGTCATTTAGAGTCAGTCAGGGTTAGAATTCCTATGAATAGCTGAGAATGTACGAAGCATCATTTTTGAAATCACTTATCAGAAAAATTCAAATGATTTAATGAGCAACCAATTGTCAAGGATTGCATGATAATGGCTTTCATGGTGGTGGACAGAGTACGCTTAAAGCAGAGACATGCATCAAAGACAGTGGAAGCACTGGGCTCAAAACTCTATGGACCTATGACGGTGGAATAATATTGCAACAGAGCAAATCACTACTGCGAAGATAGGCACAAATTGCTGGAGTAACTCAGCGGGACAGGCAGCATCAGTCTGAAGAAGGGCCTTGACATGAAACATCACCCATTCCCTCTCTCCAGAGATGCTGCCTGTGCTGCTGAGTTACTCCAGCATTTTGTTTCTATCTCTGGAGAGAAGGAATGGGTGACGTTTCGTAGACCTTTCTACATATTGAGAATCAAGGGAGAGAAAAACGAGATATGAAAGGGTACAAAGGTGTGAAAAGAACAGATCAAAGCAGACGATGATCATGGACATGTACAATGGTTCATTGTTTAATGAGGGGAAGGTACACCCTACTGCATCTGTTTTTACATTGGTATTGAACAAGGCTGTTGAATTCTTAAACCATCTATATTAGCTGTCACTAACTCCTTTTGCGGCACCCCTGAGCACTCCTGGGAAAGCAACCCAACTCACTCCATGTGGTCCAGACGATGAAGGCACTCTGTTGTACAATGTTTCTCAAGATGCCGAAGGTGGGGGCAACCGATTGTAAAAGCTTCCTCACTTGAGCTGACACCCTGCTACTCTTTGCTGCAGGCTGCAGTGTCAGAGGTGTCGTTGTATTGTGTGGTAACATCACCCATTCCTTCCAGCCAGAGATCCTGCCTGTCCCACTAAATTACTCCAGCATTTTGTGTCATTGTATTGTCAGGGATGCTCCAAATATTAAAATGGCTCAATTGTCAGGAGTCCAACCGTGGCTCTGGGCAGATTGAACACCGACCCCACCTTCCATCTGCCCGCTTGACTTAGTCTTTGCTGCTGTCGGTACTCAGTACTCAGTCAGTACTGCTGTTCATACGAAAGGTTTATCTGACTCTATCCTTCTCCTTGCCTAGGTGCAGTTAAGGGCCTGTCCCACTTTCACTAACTAATTCACAACCTGTTTTACTTGTGGACATTTTTCATCATGCTAGAAAAACGCCCCGACCTACTTGATACCACGAGTACCTATGACTAGCATCACATCCTGCTATGACCTACCTACGACCTCCTACCACTTTGTGACGACCATGCTGCGAGTATGAGTCAAGGGCAAACTCGGCAGAGGTCGTGAATTAGGTCGTGATAGTGGGACAGGTCCTTAACAATGCTGCTGTTGAGCTAGTAATCCAGGGACCTGAATCAACAGTCCACAAAATGTCGCCCATTCATGTTCCAGCATCTCCAGGGAACATGAATGGGCGACATGTTCCGTTGGGATCCTTCTTCAGACTAAGTGTAGTGGGGAGGGAGAAAAAGTTGGAAAAGAGATGGGGCAGGATATAGCCTGGCAAGTGATATGTGGATACACGTGAGGGGGGGGGGGGGGGGGGGGGTGGGGGGGGGAATGTTTGAATGGTAGATGGGTAGAATGGTAGTTGAGATGAAAATAAATTAAAAGGGTTGCAAATTGGGAGAGAAGAGGAGTGAAATGTAGCACTCAATGCTCTGATTGTGGTCCCCATGATCTGTTGATGTCTTGAATGCCTTTTTGAACTGCAACACTGAACTAGTGAAAATATATGGCCAGATTAACTGTTACTCATCATGGATCTTGTGTTTTGAATGTATAAACTCCACAGGTAAGTTTAAGTTTATTGCTTCAGCTGAAGGGAATGCTATTTACACTACCATGTTTAACACTGCCAAAGCTTTGCGTCGGCCAATGTGCGTACAGAGCCAATTAGTTAGCAATCAAACATAATCAATTTACTCGGTTGACAATCTATGTGAACAGTGGAGAAAATGGAAGTTATGAAAGGAAGCATTGCATCCTCTCCCAATAAACACTGAGCATTTTTTGCCGGAACAAGGAAGTGAGTGGAGAGAGCACAGTGTCATGAAAATGATGTGCTTCAGATCAACCTTGATCTCTTGCTGTGATGCCTATACATGGTGTGAATGACAGTGACATCCGCCAATCTTGATCGCTCTACTTTGGAATACAGGGCCAATAATTTAATAGTGTTCCAGTAACTTGAAATTGAACATGTTCTAACTGACTTATTACCTATTTTTTCAAATTGTTTTCAAATATTAAATGATGTGTTGTCAGAGTAACATCAATTATTCATTTCCAAAGTCTTGTGATGAGTTGTTGTGAAAATTGGCACATGTTGAGCTGTTCACAAAAAAATCATAATGCTTTTAATAATTGGATTTGATTTTAGATTGCATAAGGATGTTTGCTAAATTAAAGCAGAATGGCTGCAGGGCTAAAACAAATTGCAAGCAAATAGTCTAATTCTCCAGCTGTCACTTGAATACCAAACATTATCTTCAAATAATGTTATTAAACCAGACAGAAACTTGGTTGAATTTATAGCATACACGTGAAGGGCTATCAGTCTGTACTTCTCAGTTAATTTTAGTTTGCAGAGCTTAGGAAATCAGGTCAGGCTTTGTCACATATTACTAACAGATGCTTGTCAGCAAAACATTACAGCAGTTGCAGTGAAGACTATGAACAGCTGAATGCATGGGAAATGAAATGGAGTGAGCTAAGTCAGGTGAAAGCATGAGCCTGTACATGATTTTTGCCTGCTGATAATATTCAAGATTGTCTTTTTCAGTTGTACAGCTCCAAAGCACTCTCACAATTTAGTTCAGCGACATTTGATATTGAAGACCGCTGTGTATGTAAAAGGCAGTTCTGTTCGTCTTTCAATTCGAACAGCCTCAATGAAGTGTGAGTCATGTTTCTGGAGATATGTGATTTACTGAACATTGCTCTTTTTTTAAGGTTTCCAATAGTTCAAAAAACAAAATCGCTGGCTGATTTTTAGATCATTGAGATTTTTTAATTAGAGTTCGCCATCGGTGTTTTCTTTTGCAATCTGGTCAGTGTTTAACTTTATGGATTGTTGTTTAGATGTTGGAACGGCAGCACCAACTATCTTTAATAACTGTCTTTGCATGTTTATGGAGTCTTCTCTACTATTATGTAAGAAGTTTCATTTGCATTGCTCCTGGAGGTGGCAGGTAATTTGACTTGCAGGTCTTTTGTCTATAAAAACCTATTTTCTCTGATATAGTATATTGATGTACATTGAAGTAAGGGTAGCTACTGAAAGATGGAATTATCCAAATTAAGAGGAACATTTTCAAAGTGCCACAAATATAAAGTCATGCCATGCGCCATATATATTTTTAACTATACTGTGGTTTTTCTTTTTGAGTATTTATATATCTTTTGATCCGTAATGATATTGGCATTTCATTGTCCTTCTGCAACGGCTTTATAAAAAAGTATTTACTGTGAAAAGGCAATATAAATTGTTTGTAAAGCATCATTACCAAAAGTAGAACATAAAAGCTATTTAGACTTCAGAGTAGTCAATGGCTGAATTATTATTGCATTTCCAAAGTAGCTGAATGTGTGCAAAGTGCTTTTCAGTTTTCATTTGTTCCAGATAGATCCACACAACACTTGGTGACACAGACCATTGAGAGCAGTCTTGTATTTCTTTCAGTAAAGTTATGATACAAGTTTTCCACCAAAACCATTGGTGTGTCATCTGAGTATATTAGTGTACTTCTACATAATTCAACTCGAATTAGCTCTTATGAATCAGGATGGCAGAAAGTTTGGGAATGACCTGCAGACACTGGTTTAAACCAAAGATAGACACACAATTGGGCAAGTGTGAAGAAGGGTCTCGACCCGAACGTTCACCTTTTCCTTTTCTCCAGACGTGCTGTCTGGCCTGCTGAGTTACTCCAGCGTTTTGTGCCTATCTTTGGCAGAATGTTTTCTTTGGTGAACAATACATTGGCCACTGAGTATGTTGGAAAATGGTTAAATAAATTTGCACTTTGGGATTTTTTGGGGGGTTTAAATTAATGTTATTATTTCCAGAATGTCCATTAAATAAATCTAGGACCATTAAGTTTACAAGTCAGTCTGTGTAGGAAGGAACTGCAGATGCTGGTTTAAACCGAAGATAGACAGAAAATGTTGGAGTAACTCAGCGGGGCAGGCAGCATCTCTGGATAGCAATGGGTAATATATTGGGATTCTGTTGAGTCTGAAGAAAGGTCTCAACCCGAAATGTCACCCATTCCTTCTATACAGAGATGGTGCCTATCCCACTGAGTTACACCAGCATTTTGTGCCTATCTTAAGTTTTAAAGTCATCCAGTTTTTAACTGTGCAGTCCATTTTTTTGTAGCTGTTCTTGCAGTGAAGCAGAAAAGACAGATTTCAGCATTTAATTTATCAACATCTGCTTGGGAAAGTGTACTCTGCACATGCATTATGCATAAATAAGCCTTCTGTATAAATATATATAGGAGGGAGTGAGTTTGTGTATATGGAGGGAGGTGGACAGGGTGCAGCCGGTGATTCACTTCCCCGTTTCTGTCATTGCAGCTGATTGTTTTGATATACCTACAGCCTGACCTCCCCCATGAAATCACATTCAGATTGCGACTGCTCAAATTTATTTTGATGCGCCAGAACTTAAATCTATTGCCTGCCCCCATTCTGCAGTATGATGTGCACGGTTCGTCCGTACTTCTTGGGTTGCAATGTCAAACCATGTTCCTGTATAGCTGTCAGATGGATAAAAGGTCCCATGGTACCATTCTGATGGAGAATAGAATAATTTTCAGTATCTTGGTCAATATTTATTCCTCAGGCAATGACGCGGAAAAAGATTTACTGATCATTGTCATTACACAGTTTGTGATATATTGCTCCATACAAATTAGCTGTTGCATTTTCTGCATTGTAATTGTAATTGCACTGACGCATTTAATTTGGTGTCAATCTATTTGAGTTGTCCTAAGGGCATTAAGGGTCTTGCATGTATCAAATTATTTCTCTCTTTATCTTTCAATTCTTCTTTCAGATGTAGCATAGCTTAGACTTCTTGTGCTAGTTTACATAAATCATTGTAATTGGTACCAAAGGATTCAATTTTAAAAGCCAGAAAGTCATGGAGCTATAGAACATGGGAACCTTCCTTACCATGCAGACCAAGTTGTCTGGTCTCATTTGCCTGCATTTGGCACATTGCCCTCTCATAGTACTGTGCAATGCACTAAATCATAACCATGTATCATTTCTATAGAATTAACACTCCTTATTCATTCCTAAATTCTAAATATACCAGTCCAATATATATGCTGATGTCCTTCTCATGCATATAAGGCACATGCGTTGGTCTTGCAGGGAATAGCCAGGCCCAACAAGATCTTCATCAGATCCTTGTTTATATCAACCATATGGATGGGAATTTACGAGCCATGATTGGTAAATTTGCAGGTGACACTGAAGTGCGTGGTATCGTAGATAGCGAAGATGATTATCAGCAGAATCTTGATCAGTTGGGCAAGTGGGCTGAGGAATGGTCAATGGGGTTTAATGCAGATAAATGCGAGGTGTTGCACCTTGGAAGTCAAACCAGGGCAGGACATTCACAGTGAATGCCAAGGCTCTGGGGAGTGTGGTGGAGCAGAGTGATCTAGGAGCACAGGTACGTAATTCCTTGATCATGAAAACTTTCGGCAAATTGTCTTTCATCAGACAGGGTTTCCAACATTGAAGTTGGGAGGTTACACTACAGTTGCACAAGACATTGGTGAGGCTACATTTGAAGTATTGAGTTCTGTTTTGGTTAACCTGGATGTTGTCAAACTGGAAAGAGGGAAAATAAGATTTATGAGGATGCTGCCAGGACTTGAAGGCCTGAGCTATAGGGAGAAGTTTGGCAGGCTACGACTTTATTCCTTAGAGCACAGGAAGATGAGGGGTGATCTTATGGATGTCCCAAGTTTCTGTTTAAATTCTCCATCCATTCCCATACCTGCCTGCCCATCCTAGATCTTCTCCACTGCCAGAGTCCATCTAGGCAGAGTGCAACATAATAACAATTTTCCAAGGGACACCAGGAACTAAAGATTCCAGGAAGTTCCCCAGTGATGCTGCCTGATCCGCTGAGTTACTCTAGCATTTGTGTCTTTTTTTAAATGCATTTTCCATTTTTAGAAAATTCCTGCCTGTCCCCCCCCCCCCCCCCCCCCCATCTCTCTCTCCCTCTCTCTCTTCTGTTCCTCAACAGGTCCTCCCAATGTTTTGGCTCCTTTCCCATACAAACCCTTGCTGCTTCATCGTGTTTCCATGTACCTACTTCAAACATGTTCCACCCACAGGTTGTTGTCCCCCCCCCCCCCCCCTCCACACACATCTGGTTCTAATTCCATCTACATTCACCTCTTCTCTAATTGTTCCCATTATCATCTTCCTCCCTTCCTCGCTTATAAGATTCCACCACTTGTTGCCTTTGTGTTCCTGTTTATTAGTGTTCAGCAACTGTCTCCACCTTTACCCTCCCATCCCTCCACCTGGCCCTATCTGCCTTCTCATTTTCTCTCTTCTGTCTGACTCCATCCATCATCTACCTGGGTTCCCTATCTGGCTCCATCATCCTTAAAAAAAAAAAGACACCAAGTTTTGGAGTAACTCAGCGGGTCTAGCAGCATATCTGGAGAACATGGATAGGTTGTGTTTCAGAAAGGCCCCACTGAAGAATGGTCCCGACCCAAACTATCACCTGTGATATTATCCAAGGAATGCTGTCTGACTCACTGAGTTACTCCAGCACTTGGTGTCTTTCTTTGAAAACCAGCATCTGCAGTTCCTTGCTTCATCTTCATCCTTCAGCTGTTCCTGGTCCACTATTCATCTCTTATTAGTGTTTCACTGCTCTGCCTTTCCTTTTTAAACTAGCTACGTTCCCTCTCCATTCTTAATCTCGATGCAGGGATTTGACCCAAAATGTCGACCATTCCATTCCATCCAGAGATGCTGTTGAACCCGCTGAGTTCCTCCAGCACATTGTTTGCTGTTCCAGCATCCAGCATTTGCAGTCAGACTTGTCTCTATCATTAGGCTCAACAGGGAGTTTTCACTTGAACCATGTACCACCATGTCAGGTAAATTGACAGATAAAATCCCCCTTTTATAAATTGCAATATTTGCTCTCAGATCTTTAATACCAGTCATTTAATTCCCAAACACTCTTGGAGTTCACAGGTACAGGCTCTCCTAATCCGATCAAATTCCTGCCATACGCAGGAAATATTGGCCAGACTGGATTGTTTTCTTTGGAACAAGAAAGACCGAGCTGAGATTTAATTAAGTGTATTCAAATATGTGATGCCAAGGTAGCAGGTGCCAGGGATCCCATTTCCTTTGCCAAAAAAGGAGAGCTGCTGCAGGAACTCAGCGGATCAGAGGGTACGTGTGAAGGGAAATGGACATGAAGGCCAACATGCCATTTGCTTCCTTCGCTGCCTGCTCTTGGGTTGACATTTTGGGTCTGCAGAAGGAGGGGAAGGAGCTCACATGCTCCATCTTCCCATCACCTACACACTCCTTCCACTGCCCCTTCGCCAGAGGGTGGCAAATCTGTCGGATTCTTTTGCTACATAAGGCAGATTATTATCTGAATGGTGTCAGATTAGGAGAATGGGAGGTGCAACGAGACCTGGGTGTGCTTGTATATCAGTCACTGAAAGTAAGCATGCAGGTAGAGCAGGCAGCGAAGGAAGCAAATGGCATGTTGGCCTTCATTGCGAGAGGATTTGAGATCAGGAGCAAAGAGGTCCTACTGCAGTTGTACAGGGCCCTGGTGAGACCGGAGTATTGTGTGCAATTTTGGTCTCCTAATTTGAGGAAGGACATTATTGCTATTGGGGGAGTGCATCGCAGGTTTCACCAGGTTAATTCCCAGGATGGCGGGACTGACATATGATGAAAGAATGGTTCGACCGGGCTTGTATTCGCTGGAATTTAGAAGGATGAGAAGGTTTCTTATAGAAACATGGAGCATTCTTAGAGGATTGAACAGGATAGATGCAGCAAAAATGTTCCCGATGTTGGGGGAGCCCAGAACCAGGGGTCACAGTTTAAGAATAAGGGGTAGGCCATTTAAGACTGAGATAAGGAAAAGCTTTCTCACCCAGTGTTATGAATCTGTAGAATTATCTGCCACAGAAAGCTGTGATGGCCAATTCACTGGATGTTTTCAAGAGAGAGTTAGATTTAGCTCTAGGGGCAAGGGAATTAAGGGAGGTGGGGGAAAAAGCCGGAACTGGGTACTGCCTTTGCATGATTGGCCATAATCATATTCAATGGCGATGCTGGCTTGAAGGGCCGAATGACCTACTCCTGCACCTATTTTCTATGTTTCTAAGTCAGTGGATATATTTGAGGCAGAGATAGATAGATTCTTGATTAGTAAGGATGTCAGAGGTTATGGGGAGAAGGCAGGAAAGTGGGGTTAGGAGAGATAGATTAGCTTTAATTGAATGGCGGAGTAGACGATGGGCCAAATTGCCTAATTCTACTCCTGCCCCTTATGACATGGCCCTCTTTTACTGCTCACCCACCTTCCCCTTCCTCTGTCATTTCTGTCAATTCCACTTTTTACCAAACTTTCCTATCAGATTCCAGAATCCATTGTATTTTGTTTTCTACTTATCACCTCCCAGCCCCTATCACTACCTCCACCTATCCCACCCTCAGTCAGTCAACCCCTCCTCGCCTACTACTTGCTTGCTCTTCCCCCACTTTATATTTATATAACCATTCATATGGTTTCTGGCTCACCACTTCTTAAATCAAAATGAAGAATCTCGACCCAAAACATCGTTTGTCCATTTCCCTCCACAGAGGCTGCTTGACCTCCTAAATTCCTCTAGCAGCTCTGCTATTTTTTTCCCGCAGATTCCAGCAGCTGCAGTATTTTGTGCTGCCATTCCTTTTCTCTAAGCACTTTGAAGGCAATTTGTAGGAGAAACGAGGAAGAATTATTTTAGGCCCAAAATGTGGTGAGAGACAGGAAGGCTGGTGGAGCTGGAAACCCCTTCTGTGATATAAGTATGTTGATGAGCATCTGCGAGAGCTCGATTTATGAATCTGTGCACTGACAGGAAAGTGGGATCAGCCGTAGTAGTTTTCTCAACTGAGGGGAAAATGGTCCAAATGGCCCTGAACAGTGTTGTCGCTTCCTGGCTCTGAGAATCCTCTGCCTCTCCTGGTCATTTTGGATTGCAAGGAGTGGAAGCATAGTGGACACAAGGGACTGCAGATGCTGGTTTATATAAAAGACACAAAAAAATGAAAATAAATCAGCAGGTCAGGCAGCGTATCTGGAAGACATGAATAGGGTTTCAGGTCAGGACCCGTCTTCAGACTGTTTCATTCATTGTGGAGCATGTTCAATTAAATTAAAAATAATGGAGCCATATCATTGAAGCCAAAGCAACACTGATTTTCTTCAGTAAAATATTGCTAAGTACAGTGAAGTGTGATTTCTATTTGATGCACTGGGAAATCTATACTATTGACCACATGGTAACTAGCGATATAGATCAAAGATCTCTTTGCCCTCCAGGACGAAGGACCTGGATTAAATGTACATGGCCTGTATTTGGAAACTGTCACTCTGCTAATCCAAAGTGTTTGAATGCCCTTCTGACGCTTCGGGCAGACTGCCAATGTTGCATTGCGCACACGAGCGGCAGGGAGGGTCCGCCGATTTTTGCGAATTGTTCCCATGTAAATCGTCTTGAAGAAATAAGGCTCATGTGATTCAAAATTTTGGACATCCATGAGAATGAAACGTCACCTCTCTGCGTAAAGACAAGAGCAGTCAGTAGAAGAAAGGTTTACAGCAGGTTTATTTCATTCATTCCCGGAAGGTTGGCATTGCTACCCTGTTTTAATTGCCTTGACGAGCTTGCATTTCGAACTGCAGAAGCACCTGTGATGAGTACCTCTACAATGTTACTTCGACAAGGGATCTCTAGAATTTTGATCCAACACTAATGAAGAAACAGCAATACCTTTGTAAGTCACGTCAATACGTGACTTGGGTGGGAATTTGTAGGTGGTGGTCGTGCCCACACACCTGCTCTCATTGTCTTGCTCATTGCAGTCTGTAGTTTACTAAAGGTTATATAAAAAGGCCAGTGAGACAGATTCAAATTCTAGAAACCTTTCGTAAGTCTCAGATGAGTAAACAAAAGGTTCACTTTAGATTGCACTGTTGCTACTCAATTTCCCACTTGTGTACCTTAGTTCTCCAGCTGAAAGCCAAATGTAAAATGGCCCAGGCATAGCTGAAACAAAAGGGAATTGAGCTTGACAAACGGTAACGTTACACTTGCTATAAAAGCAGTGTTTGTAAAACCATGCATATTTCCCGCACCATATAAATATCCAAAAGTCAAGGAAGGCTTATGTTTATCTCTCACCTTTCCCCATCCTTAAATGCTTTGGAGCAAATAAAGTCTATTTGAAGTATAGTCACCTTGGTAATGTAGGACAAAGAGCAGTTGAATTGCATTATGTGGGCAACAGTGCACCAATTATCGTAATGGCTTTCTCAGTTAAAAGTACAGCATTGAAGTGTCATCTGAGATTTTGTGATAATTTTCACAGCGATGGGACTTTAACCCACAGTTTACTAATTGGAAAAAAGTGCTACCACTGAGCCATCAGCAGCTTCTTGAAAAACCTCACCTTGAAAGCATCTCTGGATGATTTGTATCAACGTGTCACTGTTGTTAAGTCTGACTCACAAAGGATGGAGTTTGTGTGTGAAAGGCAAAGGAATCGAGTTTGTGGAAAAAATACGTCTCTCATACCACGTCAGTCTGAAACACTGGAAGTTCATTCAGACAGCACAGTGAATTTCCAGAAGTGGGGAAACAACTGAATTAATTGGAAACTCTGCAGGCCGAAAGCAAAGCGCAGGGAACTGGGAGAGTATCACAGGTCAAACTCCTGGTTCCAAGCTAAACTACAAAGTAGAGAACATACACAAACACGGGCTGTGTGCAGACAGGAAAAGAGGGGAGAGGACTCCCACAGACAGTCTGTCGGAATAATAACATCCCATTAAAAAATTGCCATATTGCGTAAATGGGAAGGGATATCATCTTATTTCCCTTGTTGTTTGAAGGATTGCAAAGAGAGCCACAGAAATTTACATCACAAGGCTCCATTTAGCCTATTTTCTACTTGTCTGTTGAAAAAGCAGAATATAGGTTAATCTAACTTCCCTGTGTTGAGTTTGTCCCTCAACACGTAGGCGCCTTTTAAAAAAAGCATTGAGTATTCCTGCCACTCCAACCTTCTGGCAATGAGCTGAAGATCTCTATTACCAACGGCGAGAGAAAAAAAGTTCTTCAATTCCCCTCTATCATTTTGACCTATTATTTTTAAATCTTTGCCTCCTGTTTCGACGGCTCTGCTGCAGAGGTTGTCCCATTTCCTTCTCCTGTTTAGTTTACTTTAGTTTAGTTTAGTTTCAGGCATCCTCTTGTGCAATGCTTGTTGTCAGTGCATTGCTCCTGCTTCTTGTTTGAGTTTCTTGTTTGAGTAAAGCGAAGACACAAGCAACTACAGATGCTGTCTTCCAAAAAGAGACACAAAGCTCTGGAGTAACTCAGCAGTTCAGGCGGCAACTCTGGAGAACATGGAAAGGGTTCCAACCCGAAACGTCACCTTCCCGTGTTCTCCAGAGATGCGGCGTGACCCGTTGAAGTACTCCAGAACTTTGACTCTTTTTAAAGTAAAGTGAGATGGACTCATATTGGTCGACTCATTCACGTCTAGTTTGTAACATCAGCCAATTATTTGATCTTCACCCATGTCAACTGATTGGAGTATGGTCTGTGGAACCAATTGGGACATTGTTCCAAGTAGTTAGAAATAACTTAAGTGTTAGAAACCTCACTGTGTCCTGTGATGAGATACTGAGCTGATAAGGTAAACTGATCATAATCATGCAATTAAACCAAACCTTAGAGAATATCTGGTGAATGTTTGTAATTTGCAATAATTGATTTGTTATGAAAGTGCAAAGCTACAGTACTTAAGCAAGAAACTAAATCGCTCATGTTCAGTTGAATTAAGGAATTGCCTACAATACCCGGCAAGTTGATGTGTATCAGTAAATGGAATGGATTGTTCATTTTGTTTAGATCTTTGCCTGAGGTGCCTGGCTGGAACCTCATGTTCAAAAAACATGGTGTGCTGGAGTAACTCAGTGGGTCTCTGAAAAAACGTGGATAGTTGACGGTTCGGGTCGGGACCCTTCTTCAGACTCTTGTTTATCCTTTGATTTTAAGGTTCTTAGTTTAAGGCTAACTAAGCTTTTCAAGTTGCAGGATTTTCCTTTCTTTTTCAATGAAGCCTATCTACTAGTTATTCACTTTTTAAAATTAAATCAAATGACACAGCTGTTCTGAGCATTGGCCCACTTGTCACTGAAACTTAAAAGCATATCGCAATGAATTTTTGAGGCACATTTCAAAGATTTTTTTATATAACAAAACAAATGGATTTAAAATCCAGTTTGATGTTTTATGTCGAAAAATATTGAATGTTGACATCTGTAGTTTGTTTATTTGATTTTAAATGTAGGTCAAAGCATTTTCCTGCCATTCTAAGAATGCAGAGTGTGCAGAATTCAGTCCAATTTTTTCATATTCTACTGCACATTAAATACTAAATCTAGTCTGAAACATGAAAAGGATATATTGAATGTAACTTAGTACTGTGGGTGATTGATATATTCAGCAGCTCTCAGTGAAAGTGTTGAAGCGAGAGATGCATGTTCTTTTAAAACTGAGATTAAGCTTTTTAATGCCAATGGAATGTCAAGTTAATGTCTATATAATTTACTGAAGAAAGACCACCCGTTGGCTGCAGCTTGTGATGTGGCCTCTTTTGGTGTGTTGGCTTTAGGGGGAGGTTGTGTATTGTGCTGGAAACGATGTAAATAAAAGATGACAGAACATCGCTGTGTGCAGCCAGCTTGGTGACTGTGAACTATCTTCACAAAGCATTCTTTCTTAGCTCCACTTTTATCCCCTTTTCTCCTAAAAGTCCATTTGCAATCACTGTTGTTGAGAAATGCGTAAACTCTATAAAAAGGTATTGGATAAATATTTAGTCCTTCTGGCTTCAATCCTGCATCAGAGAACTAAATGCAAATTTATCTTTAAAATGGTGTCTTCAAACTCTATCATGTTGCAGTATCCAGAGTGTATTACAATTGCACAAACTAAACGAATCCTGGCTTCTCCTAAACAGGAGTGATAGTTGCAATTGAATAAACAAGATAACTTTCTCTTATCAAAGAGAACTTTCTCTTATCAAGATATCTTTCTGTTATCAAAGTCAGATACCTCGACCTCGATACAGAATCTTAAATACCAAAATTAGATGGACCATTACATAGAAACATAGAAATTAGGTGCAGGAGTAGGCCATTCGGCCCTTCGAGCCTGCACCGCCATTCAATATGATCATGGCTGATCATCCAATTCAGTATCCAGTACCTGCCTTCTCTCCATACCCTCTGATCCCCTTAGCCACAAGGGCCACATCTAACTCCCTCTTAAATATAGCTAATATATTACGGGGACATCTATTGATGAGTCTCTGGCCAGCAGGGCTTATAAAACAATTGAAACTGACAGTATCTTGTGAATGAATCCTCCACCCACTCCACGATATCTTCTGACCATATTATACATGGTATTAATATTTACTGAAAATTGAAAATGCTGCAGGATTGCACAGGCATTTGTATTACACTTCCTGGACATCTGAAAGGAGAAAGGCATTGTAAGAATGGTGCGGTGACAAAACAGCAACAGCAGATACATGTCAACAGCATCAGAGGCTACAACCCTGATGAGACATGGCTTGAGGAGAACATGTGATCGGAGATGGATTTGTGATGGAGATATCACCATCTTCTACTGTTGCTGGGAGGAAACGGGCACCCAGAGGAAACCCACGCGATCACAGGGAGAACGTGCCAACTCCATACAGGCAACATCCGAGTTCAGGATCAAACCCGGGTCTCTGTCGCTATGAAGCAGCTCCACCAGCTGTGCCACTCTGCAACCCTTTGTGCTATGAACATTTTGTGAGACTAAAGATGTAACGAGTGGGATAAGGTACTCGAGGAGCAGCCACTGACATAAAGCAAGTTTGTAAGATCACTGATGTTTTTGCAGTGATGCCGCAAAGTCCTTGATCTCCATGATTATCTGGCCTCACTCCATATGAGCATTTATCGCAGGACTTAAAATGTCTTAGTCTATTTTTCCACAAGTTGTTGCATTTTACTTTGCTGTTGTATTGATCATTGTTGGCATCTACAAGAGCATAATCCATGATCCATTTATTAGCTGTTATTCTTGACTGAAGCAATTCAGACAAGTTTTAACTAAAATTATTAAGCTGAGTGGTGTTTGGATGTTGGAATTATAGTTTGAGATTTTGCATACAGTCAGTAGGAGTGGATTAAGCACATATTGCAAACTCCATGTCTATTTTTAGAAGCTTTCATTCTGTTCATATCACCTTTCCATATATGTGATGCACTACAGAAAATTTCCAAACCTTTTCAAGTAACTTTTACTGAAGGTATTAAAAGCTGTCCCAGCAATTTATTAATATCACCAATGATCCATTTAATATCACCAATGATCCATTTTAACAGAAGGATTCACATTTAGCTGGCACTTTCTCTGATAAAGAGACAAGATGTTATCATGGGCAGATTTCATGCTGGTGTTGAAGGTCAAACTATTTTGTCATTACTCACCACACACTCCTTTTTTCAGCCTTACATCGCACTGCAAGACAAAAATATTAAATAGAAATATCCTTGAAAAAATGCCAGATAACAGCCACTTACCCAGTGGCCTTTAATAGTATTTATCGCCAATATGAATCTGTGCTAACTTGCATTGACCTTTTGTTTATCTCACAGCGAAGAGGGCTATCTGGATTTTGCCACGATTGTGATATTTGCAGAATTCAATAGGGTGATTTAAAATGCCATTTTGTCTGTCATTTATCTGCCCATTCACACTTATGAAGAGCTTTTCACAGTTACGCTGGCTATCATTTTGCTACTTTTCCCAGTGGAGTCATTCTTAGATGATCTTTTGACAGTGATAGTCAGTATTGTTGAGCACATTGCAACTGTGTTCAATATGTACATATACTCCTCTCACAGTGACAGCAGTGTGCACCCTGCCAATTTTTTGTCTTTTTAATCCAGGCTGTATTGACCAAAGAAACTCCTGTGACATAAGTTATTGCCGCTGGTGCTTTTAGTTATTCAGAATCAGGAAGATGAGTATGCTGACTTAGTTCCTAATGTTTGCTCAACTAAATCTGGCTCACTTGTCCAAATCTTTTATGAAAGCAGTTTGCTGTTCCTGTTTATTTATAGAATCATAGAATAATGAATACAAAAAGCGGTCGTTTGTCAAATGTGTCCGCAGTGGCTCTTTTAAAGAGCTATCCAATTATTCCCACTCCTTTGCTCTTTTCCAATAACATTTTCCCATTTTCAAGTATGTATTCAATTCCCTTTGGAAATTTTTGAATCAGCTTCACAAAAGATCATAATTCACTTCACACAAGATCATAATTACTCCTATAATCGCAATCAAATTTTAATTCCCAATCTCCTCCTTCCCCACATGAAACATTCATGAATCTGAACAGTAAGATAACACATAATAACACCATTATGAAGAGACTAGAATAAACTGCATGTATTTTCATGGAATAAGAGAAAACTTTTTCCAACATAGACACACAGGCCATTTGTCCTATCGTATTAGTGCTGATTGAATAAGGGCCAGCCAACCAAAAAGCCACCTTCCAGCACAGGATCATTAGCCCAAATTCATGCACTTCCTGAATGCTTCCAAGTACATTTTAAAGGAGATGAAGGCTTTTGTCTGTACAACCCCATCTGGCAGCTAGTTTATTGATCCCCCACTTCAATCTTAATGACGGAATTTCTACTCTTCATCCTTCTACCAATTATTTTAAATCCTGCCGTCTTTTCACTGACCTCGTTACGAGACTAAATGGGTCCTTTCCATTTACTCGATGTTGACCCCTCCTGATAAGAAATAGAAGGAAGACTGAGGCAATTGGTCCCTCATGCCTGTTTTGTCATTCAACAAGCTCTTTATGTTTTACCAATACATTTTACCTCAGGTCTACTTTCTTACAATGATCCCATATAACTTGTTTCTTTCAGCATCCAAAATTAGATCTCAGTTCAGGGCTGGAAATTAACGGTTGCCCGGGTGCCAATGGCGACCTAAAGTCCCGCCGGGCAACCTAAAAGCCGTGTCATTTTGCCTGGCTTGGCAAGTACAAGGGATACCTATCCCCCCTCTCTATCTCTCTGTCACTCTCCATCTCCGCCAACCATCCGAGTCGCCGGTTCTCCGCTCTCCGGCCAGTCCTCATCCACTGGCACGGCCAGCTGCCTTGCACATGCGCACTGCCATGGCCTGCACATCCTTCCCCTGCACATGCGCTCTACCACAGCCAGCACATCATCGGCCATGATGGTTATGTGCATGTGCCGCCTTGCACAAGCGCACTGTCACGGCAACCGGTTGGCACCGGGCACTTTCTCCCTCCAATTGCATTGTGGGAGATCTGGCTGCCATTGCTGTCCGGTAGCCACCTCACCCCGACCGCTGAAAACCAACGCAAATTCACTCCCTGGAGCTGGAGCTGGTGCGTGTGTGTGTGTGTGTGTGTGTGTGTGTGTGTGTGTGTGTGTGTGTGTGTGTGTGTGTGTGTGTGTGTGTGTGTGTGTGTGTGTGTGTGTGTGTGTGTGAGTGTGTGTGTGTGTGTGTGTGGGTGTGGGTGGGTGGGGGGGGGGTGTGTGTGTGTGTGTGTGTGTGTGTGTGTGTGTGTGTGTGTGTGTGTGTGTGTGTGTGTGTGTGTGTGTGCGCGCGCACGCGCGCGCGTGTGTGTGTGTGTGATATATATACCCAAACACACCCACACACAATTTCCCTCCTGGGATTAATAAAGTTCTATCGTATAGTATTGTGTGTGTGGGAAGGAACTGCAGATGCTGGTTTAAACTCAAGATAGACACAAAAAGCTGGAGTAACTCAACAGGTCAGACAGAATCTCTGGACAAAAGGAAAATATTATGTTTTGGGTTCGGTCTGAAAAAGGTTTCTGCACACCTTTGGATTGTGGAAGGAAACATGAGCACCCTGAGAAAACCCATGCGATTAAAGGGAAAAGAAGCAAACCCCATACAGACAGCACCCATATTCAGGATCAATTCCGGGTCTCTGGCACTTTTAGGCAGCAACTTTATGGCCAATGTACTGCCCCATTATCTTAAACTGAATTAAAGCATACAGTAGCTGTAAAGGGGAACATGGCGTCACTTAGAGATTTAAGATTGAAAATGGATAGTATAATTTTTTGTGTGTTGGAAAACAAAATATAATGGCACAGCTGGTGGACTTGCTTCCGCACACGCCAGAGATCTGTGTTAAGATCCTGTCCTGGGGCGCCGTCTGGGTTGAATTTGCACATTTTCCCTGCAAGCGTGTGGGTTTCCTCCAACATCCCAAAGATGGCTTTGTAGGTTAACTTGTCTCTGCAAAATTGCCCCTAATGTGTAGGGAGTGGGTGAGGAAAGTGGGATAACAGAACTTGTGTGAATGGGTAGACAAAAATGCTGGAGAAACTCAGCGGGTGAGGCAGCATCTATGGAACGAAGGACATAGGCGATGTTTCGGGTCGAGACCATCGGTTCAGACTGATGTGAGGGTGGGGAGAGGAGGAGAAAGCAGGGACTACCTGAAATTGGAGAAGTCACTGTTCATACTGCTGGCGTGTAAACTGCCCAAGAGAAATATGAGGTGCTGCTCCTCCAATTTACGGTGGGCCTCACTCTGGCCATGGAGGAAGCCCAGGGCAGAAAGGTCAGATTCGGAATGGACGGGGGAGTTGAAGTTCTGAGCCACCGGGAGATCAGGTTGGTTATTTCGAAACGAGCGGAGGTGTTGGGCGAAGCAATCGCCAAGCCTACACTTGGTCTCACTGATGTAGAGCAGCTGACATCTAGAGCAGCGGATGCAATAGATGAGGCTGGAGGAGGTGCAGGTGAACCTCTGCCACACCTGGAAAGACTGCTTGGGTCCTTGAATGGAGTCAAGTGGGGAGGTAAAGCGACAAGTGTAGCATTTCCTGCGGTTGCAAGGGAAAGTGCCAGGAGAGATGGTGGTTTGGGTGGGAAGGGACAAATTGACCAGGGAGTTACGGAGGGAGCGGTCTCTGCGGAAAGCCGACAGGAGAGGAGATGGGAAGAAGTGGCCAGTGGTAGGATCCCATTGGTAGACAAAAAAGATGTAGAAAATCAGCGGGTGAGGCAGCATCTATGGAGCGAAGGAATAGGTGACGTTTCGGGTCGGGACCCTTCTTCAGACTGATGGCTATGGGGGGGAACAGGAAAAAGAAAGGAAGAGGCGGAGGCAGTAGGCTGTGGGAGAGCTGGGAATGGGAGGGGAAGGACGGAGAAAGCAAGGACTACCTGAAATTGGAGAAGCCAATGTTCATACCGCTGGGGTGTAAACTACTCAAGCAAAATATGAGGTGCTGCTCCTCCAATTTGCAGTGGGCCTCACTCTGGCCATGGAGGAAGCCGAGGGCAGAAAGGTTGGATTCAGAATGGGAGGGGGAGTTGAAGTGCTGAGCCACCGGGAGATCAGGTTGGTTATTGCGAACTGGGTGGAGGTGTTATGCGAAGTGATTGCCAAGCCTGCGTTTGGTCTCACTGAGGTTGATCATACGTTGAATAATCCAACCACATTTTTGTTTGGAAGTGGAAAGAAATAATAGAAATTGCATTCATTGCAACATGTAAAAAGAGTTGAGATACTGTATATACTGTATTATAATTTAGCTGCATATCATTGTGGTATATATCATGTCTTGATTGGTGAATATGTTTAGTTTGTGACTTCATTTGAAGCAGAAATAACATATGAATGCTTCATTGAGCATAATTCCGACTGGTAACTACGCACCTTGTCCGAGCACATTATCGCACGCGTCATGCAATCCGTCTTAAATGACCACCTAAACTGTCACTTGGCAACCTAAAAAGCTGCCTAGGTTGCTCGACAGACAACAGAGAAAAAACAGAGCCCTGGAGTTATAAATATGCTCAGCGATAGGGCTTCCACGCCCTCTGGGATAAGAAATTCGAAAGAACCAAGACATCTGGATGAAACGTTTATTCGCATCACAGTCCTGAATGACCACTCTCTTACTTTGAGATGGTGACTCTTCTTGCAGTCACCAAGCTGGAGAAAATATCAGCTCTGAGTTGACCCTCCCGAGCAAAACGTTGCAAGTTTCAATGAGACAACTCGCCATTCTACTAAATTTAGAGAGTCTAGGTTTAATAATTTAGCAAGCATACAGTCCTCCCCATTTTAGGAATCAACCTCATGATCTTTGGTGCTTCCCCCTTTATCACAAGTGTACTCGATCTTTCCTTATGGGACCTCCCTGGGGTCCAAGAATCAATCCAGTGACCTTGGTTGTATTGACTTCAAGGTAGTAAACCTTTCCTGCAATCAGGAGACCCAAGTAGACACAAAGAACTATAGATGCTGGAATCTTGTAGAACACAATGTGCTGGGTTAAGCAACATCTCTGGAGGATGTGGGCAGGCTAGGTTTTGGACCCTTCTTCCGACTCAGGAGACCAAAACTGTATGTAACACTAGAACGATCAGCAATATATCATCACCAATAATTTGACCTTGACCTGACACCTTATCAAATGGCTGTTGAAAATCTCGATGCATTAAGTTGCTGATTCATCTTTACCTAAACTCCTTAAGCAAACTTAAGTTTGTCAAACTAGTTGACATTTGCTTATGATCACATGAGATCATAGAGTGTTACCCTTTTTCATGTTTTATTTAAATGTTACTTGATGTAAATGAATTCATTCCTTCTCAAGTTGGAGAAATTCAACCATGCACTTCTGCTTGTGGAAATGCAGTTTTCCACGTCAATTATTTGCCTTGTCACCCATGCGGCTTGATGTCATGAGATGCTGATGTTGGGTCACACTTGCCGTCTTTCGAACCATCAGTATGCATTCACTGAAGGCCACGGTCCACACCTTCTGACTCAAACCCAACAGCTCTGCATGGAATTGGTCACAACACGAACCTTGTGAAGACATGGCACTTCTGGTGCTCATAGATAAGAGCAGCTTCACCTCTGGTTGCAACTGCGGCCACTTCTGCTTTATGAATCTCTGGCTCCTCCCAACAACCTGGCACAAAGAATATTGCTCTGTGCCTCAGGCTTTGTATGCAAGGTTTTTGTCAATGAAGAGGGTGTAGATTGCTTGGGAGACTCACTCCCAATCTTTAAACTTTAGATATACCGAGCAGACACAGGCTCTTCGGCCCACCGAGTCCACGCCAACTAGTGATCACTCTATACTCCAACCTGCACACACCAGGGCTATATATTTTACAACTTACAGAAGCCAGTTATCTTACAAACCTGTATGTCTTTGGAGTGTGGGAGAAAAACCGAGCACCCGGAGAAAAACCCACGTGGTCACAGGGAGAACATACAAACGGCGTACAGTCAGCACCTGTAGTCAGGATCCAACCGGGGTCCCTGGCGCTGTAAAGAGCCTGTCCCACTTAGGCGACTCTTTAGGCAACTGCCAGGGTCTAGTTTTAATGGAATTAACCGACGACATCTGGCGACAACCTACGACAACACCTACCACAACCTACAATAGCAAACATTGTCGCCACTGTCACCGAAAAGTTTTCAACATGTTGAAGATTTTGCAACAGTTGCCTGTAATCATCCAAAAAATCGCCTAAGTGGGACAGGCCCTTAAGGCAACTCTACTGTTGTGCCATGGTGTTGCTCCCTCCTCGCTGCCTAATTTCTGGCATTCAGATACATCGATACTAAAGTTGTGGCTAAGTGAACAGGTGCCCTTTCCACACAGTAATACAAGTAAAGCATGCATTAGTAGGAAATGAACCATACGCACGTTCAAAAGTGATGGGATTCTGTGTTCCATTTGCGCACACATGGAAATACAGAGATTGAATGTACAGTCTGGGTTTAGTGCTTCGGTTTAGGATCGATTGAATTGGATTTCTTGGCTGTTATCCTTTTATAAATTTCCCCTATTAGTTCCTATTACACTATCTTCCACATTTTGCTGACAACTGAAGTCAGGCAAACTGATCAACAGTTCCCTATTTTATCTCCTCCTCCTTTCTTAAATAGTGGTGTTGCATTGCTATCATCCACTGAAACTGGGACCGATCAAATGTCGCTAATGCATTCCAAGTCTCTGCAACCACCTCTTTTCAAACTCTCTGTTGCAGGGTATCTGGTTGAGGAGGTTTGGTGGCTTTTAGTCCCGTGAAGTACTCCGGTATTCTTTTTAGTAATGTTATTTAATCATGGATCTGCGGTATTTATGATGCATTCATTGGCTCTTCTTTGATATCACAACCCATTTTACATTTCCACGTAGAATTTCTCCATCCTTGTCTCTCGGGGATGCAAATATTTTTTTCTCTTCTATTCCTTCATGCATCGTTGTAGAAGCAATTACATTCTTCTACATTTCGTGCTAGTGTAGTTTCATACACCCACTTTCTCTCAATTTTTTAATCCTTTTTTCTAATATGTGCTAAATCCTCAGATTTACTTAGATTAGTGTTTGATAACATTTTTTTGTGTGATAAGCTTTCACTATCAGTTTTATAACTTCCTTAACCAATTTAGGGGAGTAACGTTTTACTTTTCAATTGGCTGCTCATTCTTGAAAGCCATGAAATATACCTCTAAATATTGCTAATCTACTGACAAACTCTTCAATCTAATTTTCCACTCTACCTAATCCAATTTGGCTCTCATATGCATGTAATTAGTTTTCCGTAAGTTAAAGGCGAAGTTTTGACTGAATTGTATCCATCTGGAAATGCATATACAATTCTAATAGATTGTGATCACTATTATTCTCCATAATACCGACTGACCTTGGAATCCTGTACAGCCTGAGATTAATGCAGGTTTCATGTTCGGCTTTGAGAGAAGGTCCAGCAGGAAGTCTCAAAAACCTGCAACCATTGCAAAGTGAACTTTTAAAACTTCAAAATAAAACCGAATGTCTCCTACACAGCCGACTGATATACTATCAATATTTTATGTTGGGAAATGTCAACCCCATCTGCTCTTCACTAACATGAAAAATGTAACCAGCCGGCAGAGACTGGTTAGCAGTGTTTTTAATGTGTATTTAAGGACACATTCATACTCCAATTGAAGAAAGCTCATGTATTGGGTCATATTAATGGCCTTAGAGCTACAGCTGCAATAAAACAGTACTATCAATCAAATTTTAATGGATAAATGAATGTCCACAACCTTGATGGATTAGTACATTATAAATCAAGCCTATCTTTATTTCCTTTAACCAATTTAAATTGAAAATTTTCAAATATGAACACCACACCACCGTTCTCTTTTCCTCTTTTGGCCAAAGCTCGATACATTATCACTCCAATCATGTTCGTGTTTGATTGTTGCCAGACTTTGTGCTGGGCCCATTTTAATATATATGCAAGTTTCTATAAATCAAACTCTTGGCGGGTTTGTTAACAATTATAGTATGAGGAGGTTTTGCCCAGTCAATTTTTTCACTTACTGAATAACTCAGATTGACGTTTTGATTTTATGCTAACTAGATATAAAATAAACAGCTGACACGTGATTAAAGTTGAGTCAAGACACAATGTCACAGCTGGTAGAGCCACTGCCGCACAGTTTGATCCTGACCATGGCTGCTGTCTGTGCAGAGTTTGCATGTTCCTCTTTTGATTGTGTGTGTTTCTTCCCACATCCCAATGATAAGGATGGCACGGTGACACTGCGGTGGAGTTGCTGCCTCACAGCGCTTACAGCACCATAGACCCTGGTTCGATACCGACTATGGATACAGAACAGAGTTTGTACATTTTCCCCATGACCTGCCTTGGTTTTCACCGAGATCTTCGGTTTCCTCCCACACTTCAAAGATGTACAGGTTTGCAGGTTAATTGGCTTGGTATAATTGGAAATTATTCCCAGTGTGTACAGGATAGCGTTAATGTGCGGGGATTGCTGGTCGGTGTGGAAACGGTGGGCCGAAGGGGCTGTTTCCGTGCTGTATCTAAACTGAACCCAACTAAATATGCCCCTAGGATGCATAAGCAGATGCGGTTTTGGTATTGGTAAAATCTAAGCTGATGAGAACGGGGGGAAAATATCCTGGGTTAGGATTGAAATCAAGTGAAATTTCGAGAATAAACTTTATTCAGAAGGTGCGGCACAGTGTCGCAGCAGTAAAGTTGCTGCCTTTCAATGCCAGAGACCCAAATTTGATCCTGACTACGGGTGCTGCCTGTACGAAGTTTGTATGTTCTCCCTGTGACCGCGTGGGTTTTCTCCGCGTTCTCTGGTTTCTCCCCACACTCCAAAGACGGACAGGATTATAGGTTAATTGGCTTCGGTAAGTTGTAAAAATAATTGTTCCTAGTGTATGTAGGTTAATGTACGGAGTGATCGCTGCTCGGTGCCTGAAGGGCCTGTTTCCGCGCTGTGTCGCTATCGAAAGAAAAAGTACAAACAAAACAAAAATTGTGCAAAAACTCTTCATGCATTCTCAGCATCGATGCATTCTATGGTGTCATACTCAGTCGTGTTTGCACCTATCTTGTAGAAAATTACCTTGCCACTCATCTGGCTCCCCTGAGGTGATTTTGCTTTCCTTGTTTGTGGGGTATTCCCACCACACTCTGCCCCCTCAGTGTCCAGCAGCAGAAGGACTGTAAACAGTGGTCATCCCCTCAGAGCCTTCTTCACATTGGCTGGACCAAGCTTCACTCCATTCCCTCCATGTAACTATTCAAGGTGCATAACTACAAATAGTGAGAAAAATGAATACTAACAGAAAGTGGCAAAGGAAATCAGAACAATCACTTTTCGTCTGGGCAAAGAATAGAAATCTGGTCTGTCAATGTATTCTGACAGGACAAAAATTATTCATTACACAGTAATAGGGGGACTTTCCTTCCAAGTCTCAAATTATGTCTTCTTGCAATTTTCATTCGGTGTGTTACACCATCATACGTGCTTGTGAAAAAAAATCAGTTGTTCAGTACTGTTTTACTTCAGATGAATTATAAACAGTTGCTCCTTCAAGCTTTGACAAAATAAACAATGTATTGCAGAGCTGAAGTACTAAATAATGCCACTTTGACTGGAATGAAATATTTTTAAACATCGTGGTTGCGTACATTTAAAAGTAAACAATTAAAGAAGCTTCCTAAATCCACTCTCGTTGCCATCTATCCCAATATTGCACGTCATGTTGCAAAAATATCAAATCCCTCTGACGATTGATATCCATTTGTTTTTTATTTCTTATTTCATAGATTGTATATATAATTTGTGATCATTTTATTAATTTTGGCAACTATATCTTTCTGTTCAGAATCAAATTAAAAATGAGATATCTAAACGTGCTTTATTCCTAATGTTAAGGTTTTTTTCTGATCAAGCTTGTTCTGAAATTCCAGGAGATTTTTCAATTCATACTGTCTTGAAATATTGATGAAGTTCTGCTCCGACATCATCGTTTAAATGTGTGCACTACTCTGACCTCCTTGGAGACTGAATGCTATTCTTCTTAGTCGATTTTGCTGCAGGCTGCCTGGCTGGACCTGTTTCTATTTGCTCATTCATTCCGTCACTTTGCTTTTGCCCAGAGTTATGAGAATTCTGAACTTCCGACATAAGTTCAGACTTGTACGCTTGTGTTCTTCATTTGCTTCCATTGAGGAGAAACTCATTTTTGCATTATTCTATCCTATATTATCTTTTCATAGCGGATGGTGAATCTGTGTGATTCTCCACTCCGAAGGCCAGAATATTGTAGGTATTTAAAAAGGAGGCAGGGAAATATTTGAAATATCACAAAATTCAGTATTTAGTGGAACTCACAAGGAGCTTAGGTCTGGGATAGTCTGCTCCTGGGTGATTATATTGAATGGCAGCGGGTTGAATGGTTGAAAGCCCTGAAGAATGGCTTCTGATAGCCCTGAAACTCCTGTTCCCACTTCCTCCCATATGATGACCCATCCTTAAGCTAATCATTAAACTTTGCATACACAATGGATACTATGGATACCAATGGGTGAGATCATCCTTTCCATCGCTCTGTGCATGATCTTCCACTGCGATGTGACTCACAACACTCTGGTCTAACTATGCAATACAGGGACCTTTGCAGCACTGCGAACCTGGTGGACATGCAGAATTAGCCTGAGAGTTGGTGAGAGTTTGAATACCTGTAGATTCATGGACTGTTTAAGCTGGCAATGTGATTGAGGCAACAGAATAGCCAAGAAGAAACAAGGAACTGTGGGTGCTGGATTACACAAAAGGACACAAAGTGCTGGAGTAACTCAGTGGATCAGGCAACAAGTCTGGAGGAAATGGATAAGTGACATTTCGGGTCGGGACCGTTCTTCTGCCTGAAGTTGAGTTGACAATGTCAATTACCAGTGGGCAAGATAGACGGCATAAACATTGTACCCGATGAGGAATACTGTGGCTTGAGCAAGAAACTAATCTCAGGCAGGTTCTAGCCCCTGGACTGCCCAAGCAGTGAGTGGCAGGAGGCAAAATGGGGGAAGAGGCTCAACTTCCTGTTGAAACTGGAGGTGCGGGTTTTCGGGGGTTACATTTGGGAAATATCCTCACCTCCTGTCACACCTGGTGGCAGAAGGTCACCTCCTGTCACAGTTGTGGGTGGAGCATCACTGCTTGTCATTAGAGGGGCAGAGACTCATCTCCTGTCAATAATGGGGACAGAGCCTCACCACTTGTCAATATGGAGGCGGGACATCAATGCTTGTCCTTGAAGGAGTGGAGTCTCAGTGCTTGTCAAAGACGGGGTCAGAGCTTCATGGCATATCGATATGATACGATATGATAGAACTTCATTCATCCCAGGAGGAAAATTGGTCTGTCAACAGTCATAAAACACAACAAGCTACATGAAACATGAAATTAAAGTGACAAGTGGAAAGTCCAGGATTGGGGATGTGCAAAGATTGGGGAGGGGAGGGAGATGGGGGGAGTCAGTCTACCCCATGACAGAAGAGGGAAGAGTAGTACAAGATTTCCTGTGGCATTCTGTGCTGCATCTTGGTGGAACCAGTCTGTTGCTGAAAGTGCTCCTCAGGTTGCCCAGTGTGTCATGGAGTGGGTGAGCTGTATTGTCCAAGATGCCCAATGATGGGGGTGGGGCCTCAATGCATGTCAATGATGCGGGTGGGGCCCCGATACATGTCAATTGTGGGGGAGGGGCCTTTATGCTTGTCACAGATGGGGGAGGGTTCTCTCCAGTTGTCATAGATGGGGCGGAGCCTCACCACTTGACAATGGGTGGGGGGCGAATCCTCGCCTTGTAAAATGTTTAAATATCTTAATGTACATCTGAAATTGATTCCAATTAATTTTTTTAAATCCAATTTACAAACGATGAGGACTGTCAAAATATATTGCAACACACTACCCAAATAAAAATATTCCCAAGGACAAAAAGTAAAAGTTAACTATCTTCACTTGCTATTCTCCTAATCTCCAAGTCTGACTGGTGTAATATCTGAGAATGAAATCTCAGCAGGACAGGGCTCCACTGTTGGATTTCACACGTGCAGGTCAGCAACAAAGCAGTGTTGGAGACACTGGCATCTGTCACCCAGCATGTCTCCGTTTTGCAGCAGCTCCACATCACTCCATTTAGCTACTCTTCTTGTAACTAAATGCCAATACTTCCCTTCAGAACCACTGACTGCGGCCGGCAAGATTCTGCCCAAGGTTTAAATAATTCCGCAGCCTCTTGTGTCTAAGGAAGTTTAATTCCGCTTTGTTCTTGTTTTACTTCTGAAGTGGTCGTGATTAAGGATAAATCCCACTTCCAGACCGCGAGCTTATACCCTCATAACCAGTGGAACAGCCCGCACTTCATAATAAACATTTCTGCCCGCATAACCCTTGACAAAAAGTTCAACATCTAGTCTTCAAAAAGGAAAAGATTAAAAAAAGGCAATAAAAGAAGTTCATACTAAAAATAAAAGAAAGAATATTTCTGATGAAACAATTGAGGCTATTAGTAAAAGCAGGGTAAAGGATGTAGCTCTCAGACAATAATCTTCTCCAGGGTTTACAAGAGAGATAGAAATAGATGTAGGACCAGTATTATTGACAGTTTTGAACTTTAGAGCTGAGATGAAGGGGAAAAAAATTCACAAAGAACTGGTTAATGGGATTCATCAAATATTCTGAAGAACTGGCCGACAGAGTGTTTCAAATGAGCCAAGTTGTATAAGAAAGCAATATTGCATTATAGCTTAAAACTAACTAACTAACTATGAGCCATTTGACAGAAGCATTAATTCATGATTGTTCAGGCTACTGTCACAGTTACAGCTTGACACAGCTGAAAGCACCAGCGATGATAATTGTGACTAAACTCTGGGAGAAAATTTGAGGCACAGCCTGGTAATCATGACTAAACACAACAAGAAAATTGGAGGCAAAGCCAAAAGCAGGAGAAATCCATTTAACCATTTTAATATGCTTGCCGAAATTCAAATCAGAAGGATTTCTTTTTGAATGAGTGCGTGTGTACTTTAGTGCCGGGGGATGTCAGTGCCAGTGCAAGGAACACACTTTCATTATGCAGTACCAGCCAGAAGCATGCCCTTATCAGATATAACTCTGGCAAGGTGGAAAGAACATTTTTCTTTCATTGTACTTGAACCCAAGCCTCAGAAGAATAGTCCTGCTGCAGTATGAATTTTCTCCACCACACTTCAATCAGCTCAGTGGCCTCCCTGAGTGAAAGTTCCAATTAGTACTGAATTATGGATGGTTAGTGCTGTGAGTTAAGTTCACTTGGAAATGGATTGAAATAGCACAAACTCATTTCTTCTGCCATCACCAGAGGGAGACTTTCAATCCATCAGTCTGGGTGCATTTTGCACTTGGACTGCTGAAGTGAAAGAAATATGTGTTATTTTACCCAGTCGTTCAGCCTCAAGTTATTAATGCAATTACCAGTGTGGTTTCAGAAAGTGGTCTTTACTTCCAACAACACACAATTAAAAGCCCGTTTTACGTGGATGGTGGAATAAAATCATTTCTGGAGAGGTCTCATGAACATAATATTTGCTCTAGAGCGCTCATTCTTGTTGGTTATGTTTGGCTCCAGAACGCTAATTCGTGTTGGTTATGTTTCGGAAGGAACTGCAGATGCTGGTTCACACCGAAGATAGACACAAATGCTGAAGTAACTCAGCAGGATAAGCAGCATCTTTGGAATGGGTGACGTTTCAGGTCTGAAGAAGGGTCTCGACCCAAAACATCGCCCATTCCTTCTATCCAGAGATGCTGCCTGTCCAGCTGAGTTACAGCAGCATTCTGTGTCTATCTTGTTAGTTATGTGCTCCCTTGGTTCCTATATAGTTTCCAGTGTGTTTGTGCACATATGTGGCAAGAGCTAATCCAGATGTCTCCGTGGTAAGGAGGTGGCTTGGGGTTAACAGCTGTCAGCGACTGAGACTGTTATGCCAGCCAGCAGGCAACGTCTATTTATCACAAGCTCATTGATTCATTGAGCACCCTGCCTTAAGCTTGCAGATGGGAACACCACCTTTGAATTCCTCAGCTCCCACCCACACTGATTAAAGGGATTAGCAACAACTTTGAGTTTGTAATGTTAATTTTTATTTGCTAGTTGGTGGCGTCTGGCATTTTTTCAGTTTACTACAGACTTTAAATATTTGTGTGGCAGATGCAGAAAGACAAGCCCAGTGTGTCCAAGCATGAATACATTGTAAGGTATTCCCTGAGGAGCACGTCATGACTGGAAAAATGAATAAAGTGTTTGCAGAGTAGGACAAGTGACTGGAAGGGAGAGGAGCAAGGTTACATCAGTAATTGAGCTTCAGTGTGCAGAGAATGGCAGCATTCATTCACTGAACCATTATGGCAAATGTGTCTTATATTCAACATCCACAGAACTGTAGGTTCTGTTCCAGCCTGCCCACACTATGCCACACTGCCCATTGACCTTAATGGTGAAGCACCTTGTTTGGAAAAGACATTGTGTGCTGAAGGGCCTGTTTCTGTGCTGTTCAATTTTCTATGTTCACTGATGTAAGCGAGACCCTGAAAAATGTGGATCATTTCCCATTTCTCAGGAGCCACCTCCTCGTGACGTGCCAATCAATAGCAGCAGAGTCTTTGGTCAATTGAGTGGAAGGGTATTGGAGATGAAGAACTAACACTTCAGGCAACAAACGTCAGAGATAGAGCTCACCAAGTCCCTGCAGACCAGCGATCCCCATACACTAGCACAATCCAACACACTACGGAGAATTTACAATTCTTATCAAAGCCAATTAACGTACAAACCTGCACGTCTTTGCAGTATGGGAGGAAACCGGAGCACCCGCAGGAAACCCATGTGGTCACAGGGAGAACATGCAGGCTCTGCACATACAGCACCCGTGGTCAGGATTGAACCCGGCTCGCTTGCAATGTAAGGCAGCAACTATACCGCTGCGCCACTGTGTCACCAACAGTATGCCTGGACCATTTTTATTATTGCTGATCATTAGAGAAAAGGTCAAAAGGTTTTGATGGAAAAACTGGGCTAACCATTATAATGAGGTCACATCATGTCCAATGTCCGCGAAAGCATCTTTTGCACAATCTAACATATCTAACTGTTAAGCTACTGACTCAATGGAATTAGAATTTACTCTTAAAAAGGCACAAAGTGCCGAAGTAACTCAGCAGGTCAGGCAGCATCTCTGGAGAACATGGATTGGTGATCTTTTGGATTGGAATCCTTCTTCAGTAAAGAAGGTCCCGACCTGAAACATCTCCTGTCCATGTTCTTCAGAGATGCTGCCTGTCCTGCTGAGTTTCTCCAGCACTTTGTGTCTTTTTTTGCGAACTGGCAACTGCGGTTCCTCATTTCTAAAATTAAATCTTTCATTTATATTGTACCTTCCATTATCCTCATGATGCTCCAAAATGCTTAGTTTAGCTGAGAGATATAGCGTGGAAACAGGCCCTTCGACCTACGGACTGAACGCCGACAAATGATCACCTGTATACCAGTTCTTCCTGACACCAGGGACACCGTTACAGAAGCCAAACTTGCACTTCTTTGGAATGTGGGAGAAAACCGGAGCACCGGGAGAAAACCCACACGGTCACAGGATGAACGTACAGACTCTACAGACAGCACCCATAGTTAGGATCAAACCCGGCTGTCTGGCGCTGTAAGGCAGAAATTCCTCCACTGCGCCACTGTGCCATCCCTTACCATATGCTGTACAGTCATTGAAGCACACCTGAAGTGTCAACACTTATTCATAAATGATTAATCATAATCTAATTCTTTGTTGGTACCAACTACTTCTGGCTCCAACATGATAACCATGTATGCTTTATATTATAAGGTGTAAATAGGAATAGCAACCATTTAACAATATAATAAAGATTATTTTGCATGAGAAGTATGATTGTTAGCAGCAATCCTCTTCTATTGTTAGCTTTGCTATTATGAGAAACACAAATTAAATTTCAGCTCAGTAAAAGTGCTTATTTTTTAACCCCGCGAGGCATTACACAATGAAACTCTTCCATTCTAATTAATTACCCAGCGTTCTTTCAGTGCTGGAGGCAAACCAGCCAGATAGCAGCAAAACATATTTAAATGCTTATAAACCATTTTTTTTCCTTTCTTGATTCAAAGAAAACATTTAATTTAATCGCTGAAGTTGCACTGTAGTGATAATGGGATTAAATTAACAAATAATTTTCCGCTGGAGTGATTTCCTGAAGTATTTGGCCAGCAAGTCAAAATCTTTCCATTCTTTTCAAAGTGATCCATCATCTAATTAGATGAATGCAAAGGAGGGGATAAATAGAGTTTGTGATTGTTAAAATCATCCTGGTAAAACAGTAAATAAATTCATATTCAGTTGCCGTATCAGTGTCTTGTGAATTCATGAATGGATATTTTATTTCACTGTTACACAAAGAATGGTTTAAAAATCGCGCACAGATCATATATTTTCCAACCTCCAACAGAATAAGAATTCTATTATTCTCCAGTGACAGAAGCGGAATATGAGATGTTGTTCCTCAAACTTGCGGTGTTGTTCACTCTGGCCATGGAGGAGGCCCAGGACCGAGAGGTCGGATACGGAGTGGGAGGGGGAGTTGAAGTGCTGAGCCACCGGGAGGTCGGGTTGGTTATTGCGGACCGAGCGGAGGTGTTCGGCGAAACGATCGCCTAACCTCCGCTTGGTCTCACCGATGTAGATTAGCTGGCATCTGGAGCAACGGATGCAGTAGACGAGGTTGGAGGAGGTGCAGGTGGCCTCCTCCATGGCCAGAGTGAACAACACCGCAAGTTTGAGGAACAACATCTCATATTCCGCTTGGGGAGTCTGCATCCTTTGGGCTTAAACATTGAATTTTCTCAATTCTGTTAACCCAGACTGCTCCTTTCCCCCCACCCCCCCACCTCTCCCTCAGCCCTCGGGCCCTGACATTCCTTCTCCATCTCCCCCCCCCCCCCAAGTCGCACTAGCTTCTCATTTTCACACCAGAAACAGCTTACAATGGCCTGCTTTCCTTATCACCAATACTTTTTTGCATATCTTTCACTCATTGTTCTTGCTTTATCTCTCCATATCACTGTTTATATCTCTCGTTTCCCTGATCCCTGACCAGTCTGAAGAAGGGTCTCGACCCGAAACGTCGCCTATCTCCTTCACTCCTTAGATGCTGCTGCACCCGCTGAGTTTCTCCAGCTTTTTGTGTAACCCTCGATTCTCCAGCATCTGCAGTTCCTTCTTTAACACCTATTTTTCTATGTTTCTATGTTTGTTTCTATGTGCGTGATTCTGTTTGAGTGTGTGTGGATGTCTGCATTTGTGATCCTGAAATTACACCAAAACAGTACATGATTACACTACAATTTTTGGACCACCACAATAGTCACAATAGTTACAATACCCACAATTACCCACAATAGTCATGTGGTGTGGTGTATAAAGTTTCGTTCAGATTGATGGTATATTTTACAAGTTATTCACATTTTTAACTTCACAAAACCAAGTGTGAGAAGTTGCAGTGGCAGTTAGCAGCTATGACTCATTTACATAAATTGCCGACTTGCAGCCCTGCCTGTTACAATGTTGCAAATGTTGCAAGTGCAATTGGATTTTTTAAAGTGAAAAAGAGGGAGGGTGAAGGTGAGGGGGATAAGGTGAAATGAGCCACCCGACTTGTGTTGGGGGAACGGATGAGTGGTGGAATATTGCATTGGGGAATGGTTACATTGGGGGGCCAGGCCACCTGTGGGGGCTATAGGTGAGTGGTAGAATATTGCATTGGCTGACCAGGTTGCGTTGGGGGACCAGGCATCCCATCTGACAGGGACCCAATGGGTCCGACCTGGTCAAGTATATTACTAAAATTCTCATATTGTTTGTTAGTTATGATGTCTGTGTGTGCGTGTCTGCAAGTGTGACCCTGAAATTCGCCAAAACGGTACATGATAGCGCTACAAAAACGACTTTGACAAAATTCTCTTCCATCTGCACTGACCATTAGTAGCGTATGATGTCACAATGGGATCTCATTTACATAAACTGCCCACCAGCAGAGTTCCACCCCACAATGACATCATAATGGGATCTAATTTACATAATGTTTTTAAATTTACATGTTAAAAAACACAGCAGCGTTCCACCATTACATCACAATGGGATCTCTTTTACATTAAAAAAAAACAGATTTTTTTAAAACTGCAGCTTCCACCTCACAATGATGTCATGAGGGGTAGGGAGGGGAGAGGGGTTATGGAAGGAAGGATGGAGTGACTCACAGTAGGGGAAAGGAGAGGGAGGGAATGCGGGAGGGGAGGAGGATGTGTGTGTGTGTGAGTGTGCGTATGAGTGTATGTTGTGTGAGTGTGTGAGTGTGTGTGAATGCATGTGTGTGCGTGTGAGTGCATGTGTGTGTGTGAGTATATGTGTGTGTGTGTGTGTGTGTGTGTGTGTGTGTGTGTGTGTGTGTGTGTGTGTGTGTGTGTGTGTGTGTGTGTGTGTGTGAGTTTTAAAACTTAAAATAACAAAACAGCGCCCCCACTTGTCGGCTGTGTCTGCGCAGTTGGGGGAGGCCTGTCAGCCCTGTGGGTGCGCAGTTGGCCTGGTATCTGCACTGCGGTGGGTCCGGGGATGGGGAGAGGCCACGACTGGTACCCGGGGCCTGGGCGCTGGGGCTGGGTCTGGGAGCAGCGGCGCTGCTGCTCTGGGCCTGCGGGGAGGGAGAGGAGCGGGACCTGGGGCAAGGACTAGGCCTCAGCCTCAGCCTCTCCCTCCCCCGCCTCCAGGCCATACGGCCCGTCCTCCCTACCCACAGCCCACACCTTAATACAACTTCATCGCCAATGTGGTGGACAAAACAGGGCCGGCGGTGGTTTACATCGAGATCCTGGGGAGATGAGGATGAAGAGGAGGGGGTAGGAAGGGAGAGGGAGGGGAAAGTGGTGGAGATGAGAGGGCGAGTGGGGGAGGAGGAGGAATAGAGGTAGAGGAGTGGGGGATAGAGGGAGAGGAGGGCAGTGGGGGAGGTGAGGAGGAAAAGTGGGGGGTGGGATAGGCAGGAGGTGAGGGGGAGGGGGATAGAGGGAGAGGAGGGGTGTAGGGAGGGGGGGAGGTTAAGGAGGGAGGAAGTGTGACTGAGGGTATGGGAAAGGAGAGGGAGGGAAAGGAGAGGGAGGGTTGGGGAAGGGAGGAAGTGAGGGGAAAGAATGGAGGAGGGGGAGGAGAGAGGAGGGGAGGGAAGGTTGAGCGGAGGAAGCAGAGGAGGGTTGCTGGAGGGTGGGAAGAAGGAGGATAATGGAGGAGGGGAATAGGGTACTGAAGAGGGAGAGTGAGATGCGTTCACATTGATCTTATATTTTACGTTATTGCCATTTTAAACTTTCAAAACATTGCAGTTGTGCTCCCACTTGCCCGCCATGCCTGCGCAGTTGGTGGGGGATTGCGCGTCACAACAGGGATCTCTGGTGTCGCAACAGGAACCCGTCAGCCACGCCTGTGCAGTTGAGGGCTATGGGTGAGTGGTGGAATATTGCGTTGGGGGAAAGGGCCCAATGGGTCCACACTTGGTCCAGTAGATAGTTAAAATCTAAGAGACCTAAAATGCTGCAGAGAAGGAATGGGTGACGTTTTGGGTCAAGACCCCTCTTCAGATTCTATATTAAAATCTTTATTCAAAAACTGTTATATAAGTACGACATTTGTATGTTGCCATTTGCTACATTTGAAATATCACTAGCATGAAAAAGTCTGCAAGAATCAAATGACACAAACAGCTTCACCACTTGGCATCTTGTCAGTTGTGGGATGAAATTACTGCTCTGTCCTGTGGCCCTGGTTTATTCTTATGCAATTATGTTATGTACAGAACTTGTCTAATTGCACATTTCGTGTTTGCAAGAATGGCAAGATCTCTCAGACTGTTTCAGACGATGGTGCTTTTGGAAGGCAATAATTCAGAACTGATCAGACAGAAACTCACGTTGCTTGGGGTGGACTTGTCCTTGTAATTAACATTGTTGTGCCCTTTTGCCATTGCCACACAATTGCCCGCAAGCCATCCGAACTAATCGTTTAACATCTGAAGTAAATTGTGCGACAAATATCCCATTATGAGAAATTAGTTGTCTTGACTGCATGTGGCTGGTGCTCCATATTAAATTTCTTTCAGATAGAACTGGATGTGCTATGCTGTTAATAAAGCAGCTAACATATTGGAAACACAGAGCAGGTCAAGTAGTATCAGTGGAAAATAAAAACAGATGTTTCAACAGAACAGGAGATAATTAGAAATGTAACAGATAGAGAATCGCCTGCTTGGTTGACATCCATTGTTTCACCCCAAGCTTTTACTCAATCCATCACACTGGTGCACCATCATTGCTCTGTGTGCCAGTGACAATTCACTGAGGTTTCTCCAACAGCATTGCCCTAAACTACATCATTGTAAGGGCTAAAGCAGCAGGCACAGCATTGGGAACAACTTCCCTGCAAATTCAACGGCAAGTTGCACGTTTTCCTTCGTTGGAAATATATTGCTATGCCTTCGTAATCACTGAGTCTAAATATGGGCACTGCCTATCAATGTGTGGCAGTAGCTGTGATGTAACCAAGGTAACAGTAAAAAAAAGAGACTCATAACCATCTAATAATGAACATTAAATATTCGACATACGTGTAGAAGTCAGGTTTTGGAAAGTTAAAAATTTTAAAAAGCAGTAGGTGAAATTTGGGCATTCCAATTATCTGCTCAAATCCTTTTGCCTTTGTGACAGATGTACCCAGCGATGTGCACTCTTGTACACTGACATTCTTGAGTTTATTCAGTGTGATCTTAAAACTGGGTATGTATAAATATAATGAATTAGTTAGGAGTAAATAAGTTACACAATGTTATCGTTTCTATGAATTGTGTGCATGACATTTAAAAAAAAATTAGATTTAGTGACACAGAGCAGAAACAGGCCAATCAGACCACTGAGTTCACCGGTGATCCCCACACGTCAACGCTACCTACACACGCTCAGGATAATTTTACATTTAGACCAAACCAAACAACCTACAAACCTGTAAAGGGCCTGTCCTACCAGCATCCGACTCCATGCGATGAGCGTGATCAAATTAGAAGCGGGGGCCACGCGGACGTCGGGTAATCCCCTGTACAGGGCCGTTCCCACCAGCATGCGCCTGCATGCGGCAAGCGCGACCAAACCGGCAGCGAGGTTTGGGTGAGTGGCGCAACGTGGCGCAAAGTGAGACGAACTTGGAGCGAAGTCTTAAGGTAAGTTCGCCAGGACAAGAGAGGGGCACACAGAGAGGGGCACAGAGGCACACACACAGAGGGCCACGGAGCCACACACATAGAGGGTCACGGACGCACCTACAGATAGGTTCACGGAGGCACGATGTCGAGGTGGTGTGTAATGCTTCGAGGCAACTCTGAGCCGACAAGCCATTGCCGCGCGGAATTTTTGAACATAGTCAGTTTTTCGGAGCCCCGCGCGATGTCGGGCCGAACTCCGTACAATTCCGCACGGCTCCGGCGATCGAAGTGGGACCGGCCACGCGACGCCGGACGGCTCAAGCGACCACGTTAGGTCGCGCTCATCGCATGGAGTTGCATGCTTGTAGGACAGGCCCTTAAGTCTGTGGAGTGAGGGAGGAAACCGAAGATCTCGGAAAAAACCTATGCAACTCACGGGAAGAATGCACAAAAACTGTACAGACTGGTAGTCAGGATCGAACCTGGGCCTCTGGCACTGTAAGGCACTAGCTCAACAAATATCAAATAGTTGGTTACACAAGAAGCTGGAGAAACTCAGCGGGTGCAGCAGCATCTAAGGAGCGAAGGAGATAGGCGACGTTTTGGGTCGAGACCCTTCTTCAGACTGGTCAGGGATCAGGGAAACGAGAGATATAAACAGTGATATGGAGAGATAAAGCAAGAACAATGAGTGAAAGATATGCAAAAAAGTATTGGTGATAAGGGAAGCAAGCCATTGTAAGCTGTTTCTGGTGTGAAAATGAGAAGCTAGTGCGACTTGGGGGGGGGGGGGGGGAGATGGAGAAGGAATGTCAGGGCCCGAGGGCTGAGGGAGAGGTGGGGGGGGGGGGGGGGGGGGGGGAAGGGAGCAGTCTGGGTTAACAGAATTGAGAAAATTCAATGTTTAAGCCCAGAGGATGCAGACTCCCCAAGCGGAATATGAGATGTTGTTCCTCAAACTTGCGGTGTTGTTCACTCTGGCCATGGAGGAGGCCCAGGACCGAGAGGTCGGATACGGAGTGGGAGGGGGAGTTGAAGTGCTGAGCCACCGGGAGGTCGGGTTGGTTATTGCGGACCGAGCGGAGGTGTTCGGCGAAACGATCGCCTAGCCTCCGCTTGGTCTCACCGATATAGATTAGCTGGCATCTGGAGCAACGGATGCAGTAGACGAGGTTGGAGGAGGTGCAGGTGAACCTCTGTCGGACTTGGAATGACTGCTTGGGTCCCTGAAAGGAGTGGATGGGGGAGGTGAAGGGACAAGTGTAGCATCTCTTGCGGTTGCAAGGGAAAGTGCCCGGGGAAGGAGTGGAGCGGGAGGGAAGGGAAGAATTGACGAGGGAGTTGCGGAGGGAGCGGTCTTTGCGGAAGGCAGACAGGGGGGGAGATGGGAAGATGTGGCGAGTGGAGGGGTCACGTTGGAGGTGGCGAAACTGGCGGAGGACTATCTGTTGTATGCGCTGGCTGGTGGGGTGAAAGGTGAGGACCAGGGGGACTCGGCCCTTGTTGTGAGTGGGGGAATGGGGAGAGAGGGCAGTGTTGCGGGGTATGGAGGAGACCCTGGTGCGAGCCTCATCGATAGTGGGGGAGGGGAAACCCCGTTCTCTGAAGAACGAGGACATTTGCGATGACCTGGTGTGGAACACGTCATCCTGGGAGCAGATGCGGCGTAGTCGGAGGAATTGGGAATAGGGGATGGAGTCCTTACAGGAAGCAGGGTGGGAGGAAGAGTAGTCCAGGTAGCTGTGGGAGTCAGTTGGTTTGTAGTGGATGTCAGTCAGGAGTGTGTCACCTGCAATAGAGATGGTGAGGTCAAGGAATGGTAGGGAAATGTCGGAAATGGTCCAAGTATATTTGAGTGCCGGATGTTCATAGCTATTCTGAGTCAGTTTTCCTGCAGTCTGGTGTGATGTTGAGAGGGCACTGCCCATTAATATTGTATTTTCTGCTACCTGTAAAATGTATTCATGAGTTTTTATTCATTATGTCAAGAAACTGATGAAAATATAGCTCCTGTCAGGCACTATCTCTGCGTCAAAAATACTGTTAGTTCTGGCTGAAGCTTTAAGAGTGACATTTGCCTGAAGACAGCCAGCTTCTGGCTATTTCAGAATCAGCTTACTCATCACCTGTGTAACCACTCTTTCACCAGTAAACGAATCAGGGGCATATTGTGTCAGTTACTGGATCAGAATTCCAAAAGGTTTGTACCAAATACCAAAAGCTATTCTCAATTTGAAGATTGAATGAATCTAAAACCTTGGAATTAGAAATTAATCAATGGCCTTTATCCTGGTTTGAAACAGTGGTAGGAATATCCCATCTGTTCTTTTAAATAGCTCATGCGTTTTCCTTAATGAAACATCACCCTGTTTCAGGGGCAGCACATGGGTGTAGCAGGTAGAGCTGCTACATCACAGTGCCAGAGACCAGGTTCGATCCTGACCTCGGGTGCTGACTGTGTGGAGTCTCCCTGTAACCGCATAGGTTTCCTTTGGGTGCTCCGGTGTCCTCCCACACCCCAAAGACATGTGGCTTAAATTTGCCTGTATTTGTGGCCCTAGAGCAGGGGTCGGCAAACTACGCTGGCGGGCCGAATCCGGCACGTAACCTGGAATCATCCGGCTCGCAGGCGTATTTTTTTTCCTTGTCACCTATATTTGTTTAGACTGTTTAATACTGTTGTCCAGCGACATAAAGACTTGCTTTAATGCTCCTGGCAATCCTGTTTGCTGATACAAAAAATTGGAACTGATATAATCCCATGAACTGGACAAAAGGTTAGTTGGATTAGTGGGCGCATTCAAAAGTATTAGACACTGATGTAAAAGTGCAGTTGCAGTGGCTGCGGTGGCTGGTGCTCGTCGCACACCGGTACCATCCGTCCCCGTGCTTCACCCTGGGGAGGGTCCGGGTCAGGGTCAGGGTCAGTGTTGCCCTCCTCAAAAATGGCGGCACTGCTGGCCGGTGGTTCTTGTGGGCGTGGCGGACAGGAATCCGGTGGTAAATGGACGGGACTAGACCTTGGAGAGGAAGATGGAGAGGGAGGGGATGGGGGAAAGGGAGAGAGGCGAGGAGAGGGAGAGGTGGAGAGGGAATGGGGGAAATGGAAGGGGGGGAAGGAAAGGTGGGGAAGAGAGGGGAGGGGGAGAGGAGCGAGGAGGAGGGAGAGCGGGAGGGCAAGGAGCAGTGGAGGAGAGGGGATAGGAGGTCAAGGGGGTGTGGGGGAAGAGAGAGGGGAGTGGGGGGAGGAGAGGTGGAGGAGGAAGGGGGGGAAGGAGGGGGGAGGGGACGAGAGGTGGAGGGAGAAGGGGTAGGGATTTGGATGGGAGGAGAGGGGAAACAGAGAGGGGAGGAGGAGGAGAAGTGGAGGAGAGAGAGGGGAGGTGGGGAGGTGAGGTGGAGAGAGGGGGAGGAGAGGTGGAGAGAGTGGGGAGCAGAGAGAGGGGGTGAGGAGGGGAGGGGAACAGGAAGGCGAGAGAGATTGAATGGGGGGAGGAGGAAGAGAGGGGAACAAAGGGTCTGCATGAAGTTTAGGACAGAGAGGGGTGAGGATAGTTTCAATACCAGTGTCTCAAACTAACTGCTATGTTCATTAGACATAATATTGCTTAAATATATAAATATGTCAAAGTTTAGTTAGTATGTATTATTATTACCTCCATTTATTAACAATGGCAATAGATGTGGCCCGCCATCCGCTCACAGTCATGGGTCCTGACCCCTATGCAGAACAAGGTTGCCAGCCCCTGCCCTAGAGTGTAGGGAGTGGATGCAAAAGTGGGATAACATATAACTAGTGTGTATGAGTGATTGATGTGATGTGTGGACAAGTCTGCTTCCATGTTGTATGTTTAAATCAATTCAACAAAAAGTATTAGACATTGAATATCCTACGTTGGCAGTACTTTACATCTCAACTTTGACCTCTGCAAGTTGCCCTTTAAAGGGTCACACCATGGAACAACTATCACTTTTAGGCCGTGGGGGTGTTGAAAAGGACAGATTACATGCAGCTTTGATGAGGAACTTTGACAAAGAGTCTTCAATCTGAAATGTTAGCTTTTAGCATCTTTCCATGCGTGCCTTTTGGCCCACTGAGTGTTTCCAACATTGTGTTTATTTAATTCCAGATTTCAAACATCTCCAGGATAATAATTTAATGGGTGTGAGTGGTTGGCAGATTCCACTGGGGCCACAAATAACTTGCAGATAGAAACATGTCTAGGAAGAAACTGCAGATGTTGGTTTACACTGAAGATATGCACAGAACGCTGGAGTGACTCAGCGGGACAGGCAGCATCCCTGGGGAGAAGGAATGGGTGATGTTTCGGGTTGAGACCTGAAATGCCACCCATTCCTTCTCTCCAGCGATGCTGCCTGTCCCGCTGAGTTACTCCAGCAATTTGTTCCTATTCCAGATGTTGATAACATTACATACAGCAAAACTCGAAAGATTCAAAAGTGTCTCAGCAGGAGCCTCAGTGGCGGGGGGTGGGGGGGGGGGGGGATGGGGAGACAATGGGGACCCGGCATGGGGGAACCACTGTGAGGGACGGTGGGAGAACAAAGGGGGTCCTGGTATGGTGGGGGGGGGGGGGGCACTCTAGTTTTGAATCCTCTGCCCAGCGGATAAGCCTGTGTTTGTTTCTTCATTTGTTCCGGTGAAGGCGTTGTGCACACGGCAGCCAGCCAACAGTTGCTTGTCTTTTTCTTTTTGTTTTCACTTTTAATTTCAAGCTTTTGTACACCTTGTGTGCAGTGGCTGTCGGCAGACCAAGTTCCCTCCAGGGTTGAACATAGTTTTATCGTATCATATCGTAGCAGGACTTATTTTCTTGAACTCGCAGTGCTTCAAACTCAGCTCGTCCAGGACAATTTCAGTCTTGGAGGAAACATGGACAAAATAACTGAAAGCAAGCAGGCTGTGAAATGGTACTGACTTCCCTTGAAAGGAAGACAAGGAGTGCTGGAGTAGCTTAGTGGGTCAGGCAGTATCTAAGGAGAACATGGATAGGCAACCTCTCATGTCGAGACCCCTCGTCAGACCCAAAGCATTGCCAATCCATGTTCAATCCAGAGAAGACAGCTTAGAATGCTGCGGTATGAATATTGATTTCTCTAACTTCAAGTAACCCTTGCATTTTCTCTCTCTCCATCCCTCCTCCACCAAGGTTCACTGTCCTCCTGATTAATTTTACTGATTGTGTGCCCCGTTGTCACCTTCCCCTCAGTTAGCAACGAACCATTCCACATTCCCTTGATCAACATCTGCTTTGATCGGTCATTTTCACACTTCCACATCTCTGATCTCCATCTCCCCTGACTCTCAGTCTGAAGAATGGTCTTGACCCGAAACGTCACCCATTCCTTCCCTCCAGAGATGGACAAAGGACAAAGGACATTTATTGTCACGTACACCAATTGGTGTAGTGAAATTTGAGTTGCCATTTGCAGCACACCAATAAGAATAAAACACAACATTAAAGAATTTAACATAAAACATAAAAACATCCCCCCACAATGGTTCCCACTGTGGGGGAAGGCTACAAAGACGCTGCCTGTCTCACTCCAGCATTTTGTGTCTATCTTTGGTGTAAACCAGCATCTGCAGTTCCTTTCTACACAGTATTTGACCATGTGGCAACAGGAAGTCCTAATTAATGGAATTATAATTAACATGAGGTTTGTTCGAAACCAATCACCGCAGCACCAAGCGCTCCACAGACCACTGCCTGAAATCCAATCAATTTTGCATCATCAATAATCTCCATCCTGAGGTTGTAGAAACAAAGAACTGCAGATGCTGGTTTACAAAAGAAGAAACAGAGTGCTGGAGTAGCTCAGCGCGTCAGGCAGAATCTCTGGATAACATGGATAGGCAATATTTTGTGTCTTCTCTGAAGAGTCCCAACATGAAAGGCTGCCTATGTGTATTCTCCTGAGATACTGCCAGACCCACTAAGCTACTCCAGCACTCCATGTCTTCAATCATAAGGATATTTGCTGATCACTTTACTTTGTTCAGTTCCATTTGCAACACCTCACATAATGAAGCAGTCCATTTCTATATTCAATAGTATGTGGACAGCATTCAAGCTTGGGCTGATATGTGGTAGGTAACATTCATTCTGCACAAGTACTGGATAGTGCAAATCTCCCCTAAGAGTTTAACCACTTGAACAAGGAGGTGATTTATGTTCATGCCTTTTCCCTTGTCATTCAGAGATTAATGTTTTTGTCTGTGCAACGGTGTGCACAGGGAGAGCTCTCTAAATGACAGTGCCAACCTGAAAACAAGAACTTTATGATCCTCGGCAATTGTTCTCCCAGAGTCACTATAACACTAAATAGCAATTGCAACTGCTTGTATTTCCATTCTCAAAACAATGATTGAGAAATGATCATATTGCAGCAATTTATTTTATTTATTCACACGCACGATGTGTGCATTTCTGGCTAGGCCAGCATTTACTGCTCATTGTCAGCAAAGTGAATGGATATTCACCCATTCCAGAGAGCTATTAGGAGTCAACCAAGGCTCCTGTGGGTCGGCATCAGATTTTTGTCCCTTTGGCATTTCATAGGAACCCGTGCATGTTTGTGTCAGTCTAGTAGCTTCAAAGCCTCCTCTACTGCTGCTGGGATTTTACTTGATTGCTTGACTTTGCCTTTGCCACTGTGGTGTGAATATAATAGATGAGAAAGAAGATTTATCCACACTTGGACCATTGGAGTACAGTGGATAGGACAAAGAAAGGCCCATCATGCCGGGATCACGGAGATTGCTTCAACTAAAGCAATCACTTCAGCTATGTCATTCACAAATGAAATTGCAGATGGATATGTTGAAAGAGCAAATATTAGAAGGCAAATAGCAACTGGACCTGGATGAGAGAACATCCCACCCTGAGAAAACGTTCCGCTGCCTCTCCAGGAGCTGGCCCAAAAGGTTAAGGCACGAGGTATCTGAGGTGTATTGGCTGGCTGGATCTAAAATTGCCTGGGTGAAATGAGGCAGAGTTGAAGTGGATGAGTGTTTTTTCTGATTAGAATTCTGTAACAAGTGCTGTACCAGAAGGATTAAGCTTCTGTCCCCACTTACGTGTCCTTGGCGTGCTAATTACGCGACCTCATGGTCGCGTTGAGGCGCGACGGTCCCGCGGTGCCCGCACAGCCATCTGGAGCGCGTGAGGTCATTTGAAGATGGACACAAAATGCAGGAGTAACTCAGCGGGACCAGCAGCATCTCTGGAGAGAAGCAATGGGTGATGTTTCGGGTCGAAACTCTTCTTCAGTCTGAAAGAAGGGTCTTGACCCGAAACATCAATCCCGCTGAGTTACTCCAGCATTTTGTGTCTATCTTCAATTTTCTTGGCCCCGCTATGGGAGTAGGTGGGGGCAGATCAGGACCCGCAACGGCCGAGGGTGCCAGGTTGAGCTCGGCGATCGTTTGCCTGCTTCTGCTGCTGTTGGAGGTGAGACGTTGCCTGTCCCACTTTGGCCGTCAATTACATGACAGGCCGGTGGCGCGCAAAGATTTTGTTCGGTATAAAATCCCGGAGCGCTGCACGATACCGCGCACAACTCCATACCCCTCCGCACTTCTCAGTGGGACCGGCCCTGCGCGGCCACACGATGCCCTTGCGCCTCAACGCGACGACGAGGTCGCGTAATTTGCGTGCCAAGGACACATAAGTGGGACAGGGCCTTTAGTGTTGGGCCTTTTGCTGTTTGTAATATGTATAAATGACTTAGTTGAGAATATTTGTGGCTGACACAAAAAATGGTGGAGTCGTAGATGGACACTGATCATCCGGAAAATGGGATGGGCCAATGGCAGATGGAGTTTAATCCAGGCAAATGTGAAGGGAAACACTTTGGAAAGTCAAATTCCTGCAGGACATGCAGACTAAATGGCAAGAATCTTTAGAGTGTTGATGAGAGAGAGTTTAAGGTGCAAGTAAATGACTCTCTGCAAGGTGCAACATGGGTAGATAGTGTGGTGATTTGGTATGCTTGCATCATAGGCTGAGGTATTGAGTCAAATAGATGGGATGATTTGTTGTGTTTGTATAAAATGTTTAAACCACACTTACAATATTATGTTCAGTTCTGCTCGCTTCCAGGAAGATGTGGTAACAATCGAGAGAGGGCAAAAATAAATGCTTGAAAGGCTGCACTTCTAAGGAGATGTTGGACTGGCTAGATTTATTCACACTGGAAAGTAGAAGGTTGATGGGTGATGTCAAGTGGTTTACAACATTATGAGAGGCATCAATAAGATGGGCAGTCAGAATCATTTTCCCAGGCCAGAACCGTCTGGGACTCAATGGCACAGGTTTAAGGTAAGTGGGGAGAAATGTAAAAGGGATCTGTGAGGCTTTTTTTTCATACAAAGGATGGTAAGTATCTGAAATGAGCAGCCAGATTGGAAGCAGATACATTACAATGTTTAACGTGTATTTGGGAAAGTACTTGGTTATGAAAGATGTTGAGGAATATGGACCGAATGTGAGTAAATGGGATTAGTGTAGCTAGGCATCATGGTCGGCATGGATGAGATGGACTGAAAGGGCTCATTTCTAGGATGGACCTGTCTGTATCTCTATGACTCCAAGGAGCAACTTGGAGAGGCAGACCAGATCAATAATTGTAGCCCAGTGGATGCATCTACCTAGTTTAATGAGAAACCAGGTTCAAGGATGGCTTCTTCCCAATCAACCTTTAGCCTCCTGAACACAACATGGTACTAACCTCAGCAACTATGAATTTCTATAGACTGATAAACTCTCAAGGTTCAGTCAATGACAACATTCAAGACAGAAATCACAGGATTGTTCGATACTAAGCACATCAAGGAATCTGAGATAAAGTGATAGTGAAGTCAAAGATAAGCCATGATCTTATTGAATGATAGAACAGGCTCAAGAGGCTCAGTGGGTCTTATTCAAACTCCTGTCTCCAGGTCAATACCAAGTACGTGTGACTAATGAAATACCAGACCAATAACTTAGCCAGAGTGAATGGTATTCATAGTATTAGACATGGGGAATATTTAGAACTGAGAACATAGAACATAGAAAAAGTACAGCAAAGCAATAGTTCCTTCGACCCACAATGTCTATGCCCAACATAATGCCGACATGAACTAACCTCATCTGCCTACGCATAATCCATATTCCTCTATTTTCTGTCTGTCAATATGCGTATCTAAAAGCCTCTTAAATGCCTTCACCACCATTCCGAGCAGAGTATACCAGGCATCCACCACACTCTGTGTAAACAAAAAATGCCTCGCTCATCTCCTTTAAACTTTGCCCCTCCCACTTCAACATTATGCCCTCTTGTCTTTGAAGAGCTATGTTCTCTTGCCTTTATTGTTGCCAGTGAAGGTAATCAGGGAAACGCTGAAGAAGTCCCTTGGTGGAGAATGGAAGAGGTTATTGTTTGGTTATGTTGCTCTTCAGAATAAATATAGAGTAATGGACAAAGCTCACACGAGAACACAAGGTCCAGTGGAACTTAATGTTGCCCATTTTTTTGGCAATTAAGAGTTAAGCTTGTTTTTTCTCCAAATACACACTATAACATGTAATATCAAGGAACTGCAGATGCTCGTTTATACCAACGATATTCACAAAATGCTGGAGTAACTCAGCAGATTAGGCAGCATCTCTGGAGAAAATGGATAGATGATATTTTTGGTTCTAAAGAAGTGCCCTGACCCGAAACATCATAATTTCTCCGGAGATGCTGCCTGACCCACTGAACTACTCCAGCATTTAGTGTCTGCACACCAGTACATACTTTGGACTATAGGAAGTGAAGATGTCAGGAAGCACTGAAGATTTTCTTTCCCTAAAATTAATTAATTAACTTTTGTGATCCTTGAAGTACTCAATTTGATACTGTAGCCTGATTTGAACTATTTTTATTATTACCTTTTGTGAATTGGTTCATTGTTGTATTTGAGACAGCTCCTTTTATACCTAGTGCTTTCATATAAATTATCTCTTGTGAAAGACGATCAAATTTAGTCTGAAGAGAGATAACTGATTACAACTGTATTAACATCCTTTACAAACGTTATTGTATCCTCAAACAACAGGTTCGGCTTATCATTTCAATGAACGTAGTATATAGTTATAGTATTTTCTCTTATGCATTTATATTCTTGCTGGATCCTATGAACTTAATAAATTAGAAAACTGCAGAACTATGTTTTTATTTCATTTTTCAATTTATTCCTTTGCTTATTTTGTCTTATTTCTCCAACTGCTGGAAACTAAAGTAATTGTTACCTCAACAATGTTTGGCTGCACCCTGTGACTGACACTATTCCCCCCCCTGAACCTTTCTTCCATTTCTGTATCCTTTCCAAATTGAACACTTGGACACAGACTGCACCTGGAGAAATATCTTCAGGAATGACCATTGACTGGAGTAGTGAACCCTACAGGGCAGCAGAATACCTTGACTCCTTTCCCAATTCACTGGCACAGCATCATGCCACCTCTGTTGAAGATAGGTAACATGGCACATGAAGTGTTCTCCCCGGCAATGCCTCTGATACCATACCCTGTACCATGGACATTGAAATCCTATGCATTTGGGCTAGGGTTTAGGGTTACAGTTTAGGGTTAGGCATAAAAATGTCTTTTTTTTTTTTTCTCACTCTTCTAATTCTGATGAAAGGTCCCTGACCTGAAACATTAACTCCATCTCTCTCCATAGATGTTGCCCGACTTGATCAGTTAGTCCACCCTTGTCTGTTCCAGAATTACAGCTTTAAAAGTTGCTTTTCTCCAACTATTTTTGTTAGGCTTTTTCATAGCATGTTTTCTGATGCTTCAGCCTGTACTTTATTGGCACAGAGTTAGTGCTGTCAATAGTCTTGCACTATAAGGGTACAGGAGCGTAATGGTTACATTATTGGACTTGCATTAAAAAACTTGAATCGTTGACTTAGACACTGACTTTGAATCCCACTCGAACAGTTGGGGAATTTAGATTTAAGTGATTGAATAAATCTGGAATTAAACAGAAAGCTAGTATCAGTAATGGTCGCCATGAAACTACCAGATTGTCATAAAAACCCATCTGATTTTCTCATATCCTTTACGTTTGAAATCTGTTATTCTTAGTGGTCTCAGCTGCATGTGACTTCAGGCCAACCAATGTGGTCCAATCTGAACAAGTCACCTCATTCAAAACAATATAGGGATGACATTCTGCTGACATTCTCAGCAAACTGCACATTCCATCCAATCTTCCATTATTTTACTTTAATTTTCGTGAGTCCTATTTGAGCCACCTTTATCTTCATCTTTAAATTTTAAATCTTAAAGACAGCATCTGCAAGCCTTTTTCTTGCATTCTCACAACTTGTAACTCCCAGATTAATTTATAGACCATGGGATTTGAAGACTAATATAGAATATGGATTTTGAAAGCCTGCAAAACAAAAAGGGTCTTTATTTGAAGACTGATGAGAATATGGAACTCAATGCCACGGGGCGTGATGGAATAATTAGCATTGATACACTTAAAGAGGTGTTTTGGTTAAACATGTATTGGACAAGAGAATAGATGACCTCTGCTGATTAATTTAAATGAGGAAAGGTAGGAGGAGACTTTAGTAATACATAAAAGATGGAATAAATTGGTAGGGCTGGATGGCCTATTTATGTGCCGTTTCAATGCAATCCTATGGCTTTTTAATGTATCCCATGTTGCTCTGAAACATTCAAAGTTTGTAATAATAATTTAATAGAGTTGAGGCAAGATCAGCCACTATCAAATTAAATGGTAATGCTCATTGAACTGAAGCACCTGCTCCTCTCCAATTATTGGGCCAAACCTTTTCATGAAATTCAAGCATTTTTTTCTATAATGAAGACAATTGTACTATAATGATCTAGCAATATTTTTTATAATAATTTGATCATTAAGTGGCCCCAGAAGTACTTAATACTTGTTTCGTTGTTTCAAGGCAATATATTACTCCACTTCTAATTTTCACTTACGGATCTGTTACAAATGTTTTCATTTATATGTTGCTTAACTAATTCCAGTTTTTCATATCATGTCTCTTAGTCATGTCTTTCATTTTTCATTCTGCTGCTTCTTAACTATTACTCTTTAACCATTTGGATCCATGATTTGATGTGAAAATTCTACTTTTCAAAGCATTTAATTTCTGTTTGGTTGTTTTTTTTCCCCTTCAATGCTGGTTATCGATTTATCTTTCAACTGTTTTTTTTTTAAGTAATTGCATCATAATTGGATTTCTGATTCAAGGGACCTTGAGGTCTCAAATAAATTTCTTGCATGGATTTAACATCATGCTTTCAGATTAATTGCGGTTAATGTGATGAATCAGGCATCGAAAATCCTTCTGATATTTGTGGATTTGTTAAAACTGCACAATAGCATTTTCTGCCTGGTATTATCTGTGACTCACGGACAGAAATTGATCTTTATCAAACCAGATTAGGAGTCATGAGAGTGCAAGATATGGCATGTGTTTGATGTATTTTGAATTGACTCTTAATTTCTTTTAAAGCATACACATAGAATGTAATATTTTGAAGAACATCTTCAGTTTCTTTTCATAACAGATCTTGTCTATCAATTCTATGTCTATGAAGTGATTTCTGCTGGACCAAATTGGTGCTATTTACCAGGTTATTATTACTGCCTGAATCTGCCAATGGAACTGTTAAAAGTACACCACCAATATTTTTTTTGAACTCACATTGAAAATAATGTGTCGCTGAATTCAAATTATGTTTCCTAATTTACGCTTAGGGAATTGATATGGTAATAGCGCTGATCACTTACAAATAATATCATTTGTAAATATGATAATTACATATCACATAAATATGAAGAGCTGGGCAGGCCCTGATTTAAGTAGAGACATGAAACTGCAGATGCTGGTTTACATAAAAAGACACAAAGTGCTGGAATAACAACAGGTCAGGCAGCATCTCTGGAGAACATCAATAGGTCCGCGATTCTTCAGTCTGAAGAATAGTCCTAACCTGAAACGTTACATATCCATTTTTTCCAGAGATGGTGCCTGACCCGCTGAGTTCTACAGCTATTTGTGCCTGCTTTAAGTAAGTTGGCATCCAAAGTCTAATAGAATGTTTACACACATGTTAATTCGATCAATTTACTGCTTATTTGGAGTTTTTGCATCCACAAATGTAGAGCTCTGAGAGGAAGAATAATGTGTTAATAGTCCGTTACACTCCAAACATGTATATTAATTTGGAAAGGGCTACAAATAAGGTCAAATATGAGTTTAAGCCATGGATAACAGCCATGGTACTGTAGTATGATGTTATTGTGATTGATTCAATATCCTCACTATAAGTTTAAATACAAATTCAAAGCTGTAGTCTGGTGCTGACGGAGAGATGCAATCTTGTAGATCACCTTTTGTTAAATTGTTCGTTCAAGGCTCCATCTGGTCTCTCACTAAAATGTAAAAGTCTTGATGACAGCACAGTGAAGAAGAAAAGGGGAGCCCTCCTGGCCAATATTTATCCTCTAGTGAACGTCAGTAAAAGGGAAGATCTGGCCAATTACATCATTACTGTTGTTGACTTTTCACTGCACAAATTGATTGCTGCTTTTCGTACATCAGAGCAGTGACTGCTCTTCAAATTGTGGCCATAAATCAATTGGAACACTCTGAGATTGCAAGAAGCATGATATGTTCTCGTTTTTGTAATTTATGTGGAGAAATCAGATAATATGGGTGTATTCAGACAAAACAAATACTATGGGACACTTAACATTCACATAGCAAATAATTGCTTCATGTTATGCAGTTGGTTTCATAACTCAGTTTGTAATAGAAAGACCAATTGCGAAAAAAATGGAATTGTTCGTGAAAAAATTAATTCTGTTTAAAATGCAGAGTTTCATTTTTGTATCCTGTACTTTTTTCACTTATTCAATAGACAGTAGGCAATAGGTGCAGGAGTAGGCCATTTGGCCCTTCGAGCCAGCACCGCCATTCAATGTGATCATGGTTGATCATCCCCAATCAGTACCCCGTTCCTGCCGTCTCCCCATATCCCCTGACTCCGCTATTTTTAAGAGCCCTATCTAGCTCTCTCTTGAAAGCATCCAGACAACCTGCCTCCACCGCCCTCTGAGGCAGAGAATTCCACAAACATTCATTTTCTAAGACATGGTGATTTTGACAAAGTCACAGTTTATTACCCAGGAAATCCAGAGGAAGTTGTGGTGAGCTGCCATCTTGAACTGCTACAGTAATTCTGGTGAACATACTCTCAAAGTGATTTTGGGTAGGAAAAGCCACATAGTTGTGCACCTGCTCGTGCCACTGCCTCGTAGCACTAGATACACTAGTTCCTGAGATCCTGACCTCTGGTGCTATCTGTGAGGAGTTTGCACGTTCTTCCTGTGACCACCTGCAGGGGCTGACATTGAGGTGGTCCAGACATATAAATACCTTAGAGTGCACCTGGATAAAAAACTGGACTGGTCTGTCAACTCTGACGCCCTCTACAAAAAAGGCCAGAGAAGACTCTGTTTCCTCAGAAGGCGCAAATCCTTCAATGTGCGTAATGATATGCTGCACATGTTTTACAACACTGTGGTTGCAAGTGTGATTTTCTACGCTGTTGTCTGCTGGGGCAAGACCATTAAGGGCCTGTCCTACAAGCATGCAACTCTATGCGATGAACGCGATCAAACTAGAAGCGGGGGCCGCGCGGAGGTCGGGTGATCCCCTGTACAGGGCCGTTCCCACCAGCATGCGCCTGCATGCGGCAAGCGCAACCAAACCGGCAGCAGGGGCCCGCGATTAGGTCGGGTGAGTGGCGCAACGCGGCGCAAATTGAGGCAAACTTGGAGCGAAGTCTAAGGTAAGTTCGCCAGGACAGAGAGGCACACACACACAGAGGGCCACGGAGCCACACACATAGAGGGTCATGGAGGCACCTACAGATAGGTTCACGGAGGCACGATGTTGGGGCGGTGTGTAATGCATCGAGGCGACTGCGAGCCGACAAGCCATTGCCGCGCGGAATTTTTGGACATAGTCAGTTTTTCGGAGCCCCGCGCGATGTCGGGCCGAACTCCGCACAATTCCCCATGGCTCCGGCGATCGAAGTGGGACCGGCCCCGTGACGCCGGACGGCTCAAGCGACCACGTTAGGTCGCGCTAATCGTATAGAGTCGCATGCTTATAGGACAGGCCCTTTAGTGCAAAAAACAAGAAGCTGGACAAACTGGTTAAACGAGCTAGCTCAGTGCTGGAAGGGAGAGTGGACTCTGGGATAGATGTGCTTGAGAGGCGTATGCGGCGCAAGGTGCAGGTTATCCTGAAAAACCCCAGGCATCCCCTCCATGTAATTCTGGAGAGTCAAATGTATGATCGGCTCCTCTCCCTGCCCTGTCTAATGGAGCGGTTCAGGAGATCCTTCACCCCTGCAGCCATTAGATTTTATAATTCTGTAGGGGGATGCATTTTTTCATTTTTAAATTTTTTTATTTTTAATTGTTAATTATTGGTCTTTTTTAGTATTTATTGCTCTCAGGTAGTGTCCACATTGTATTTTACGTATTTTCTGTCTGCGTTCGTTTTGAATGTGTGGGTTTGTTGGTTGGGGGCTTCTGGATATCTGAATTTCCCTGAGGGGATCAATAAAGTATTTATTATTATTATTATTATTATTATTATTATTATTATTATTATTATTATTATTATGATGTTCCAGTTTATCCCCACATCCCAAAGTTGCTCAGAATTGTAGGCTAATTGACTGCTGTAAATTGCCCTTTGTGTGTAGTAAAGTGGTAGGATCTGAGGAGAATTGATAACAACATGGAGAGAATAACGTTGGATTAAATGAGTGGAGGATTAGTGTAAATTAGTTGATGGTTGGCATCGCCTTGGTGGTCCAAAGGGCCTGATTCCATGCAGTGTCTAGTTACTCAGTGATGATGAAGGAACAGTGATACATTTTCAGGTGATGGTGATTTGCAGCTTACTGGTAATGGGACAACCTGTAAATAATGGTACTCCTATGCACTAAAGCCCTAGTCCTTTTTGGTGATAAACGTTGTGGGTTTGTGCGGTGCTGTTGGAATCACCTAGGCAAGTATCAGCAGCGCATTTTGTAGGTAGTCCACACTGCAGCTACTGTGAGTGTGTGGTGGAGAGAATGACTTTGATTGCAGGAATTTCTTGAGGTTTCCTGCATCATTTTGACATTCTGTTGATTCAGAATCCCAGTTTTGTTATTGATACAGTGTCTTAACGCTGCTTGAGATGTCTAAAAAATGGCCCTGTTAAATTAGCAGCTCATAAAAAGGTTGTGGGTCTACTAAATTGATATTTTATTGCACCTGACAAATGGTGCAACACATACAAATTCCTATTTCTCATGTTATTGAACCACGCAAATCAATTCTTAGCCAGTATTTGATAGGATATTGAAAACTATCAGTCAATGTCGGAAAGCCTAATTTCATAGGACTGCAGAAACAAGCAACAAAGTTGTTCCACACTGCTGCTAATTTCATGTTGTAGAGCAGAGGGAGCATTAAAGTGTCGAAGAAATACGTTGCAAATTATTTTTGCTTTGAAAGCATATGCAAATTTCAATGCACACTACCAATAACTCGATGACAGTTTATATATTTTGATAAGTGTGCAGTGTGAATGCTCGAAGGCCTGAACATTTTCATCGTAATTCCAGAATGATTCCAATGATCATGAAGAGCAACATCTCATGTCAGTCCTTTGTGGCAAGGCAACTTACATAAACCACAAAACATAAAGCATAGAAAATACAGAATAGGAAAGGCTCTTCAGCCCTCAATGTCTGTGCCGAATGTAATACCAAGATGAATTAATCACGTCTGCCTTCACATGATCCATAGCCCTTCATTCCCAGCATTTTCCATGTATAAAACAAATATGGGACTAGGGGAGAATAAGTGTTCGGCACGGACTAGAAGGGCCGAGATGGCCTGTTTCCGTTCTGTAATTGTTACATATTTATATGGTTATATAAGCTTTTGAAACCACTATGAATTTCTGCAGAACATATGGGTGTATTTATGATTGTTGGAATTTTATTTTGTAATCCTGTGGTTGCAACAAACATGTATTGGTATTTCTATTAGAGTCTTACCATGTGGAAACAGGCTCTTCAGCCCAACTTGCCCACACCGGTAAACTTGTCCCATTTATACTAGTCCCATTGCCTACATTTTATCTATATCCTTCTAAACCTGACCTATCCATGTGCCTGTCTAAGTATTTCTTAAACATTGCGAAAATGAAGGAATGATAATATCTGTTCGTCAGGATATGTGAGAGAAAATTGGTTTAGAAAGGTGTAGCCCTAGCCTGGCACTCGTGCCTAAGTAAGTTAGTATCGTGCAATTCAGTGTTTTCAATTAGGGGACACAATCTACAGGTGGCTCTTCTAAAGTTAACAAATTGTTCGCTGTCACTGCTTCATCAATTAACTGTCGTCCATAGACAAGAGAACTTGTTATCACAACTGGATGAAACATTTGGTTAAAGTGGGCCACCTGAACAAAATGTTTGAAAGCCACATAGAAGGTGCCCATCACTGCCACAGGCAGCTGACTGGGTGGATGAGGTTACAATCGATAAAGGCTCTTTTGCTCAGGATAGAGCTCAGTCATTTGGTGTTGTTGTCACACTCATTCAGCGAGATGGAGTTATAGAGCCATAGATTCACACAGCACAGTATCAGGCTCTTGCTCTACTCATCCATGCCAACCAATGTGCTCCACTTAAGTTAGTCCAATTTGCCCGCATTTGGCCAACATCTTTCTAAACCTCCTTTCCATTTACCAGTCCAAATTGTCTTTGTACCTGCCTCATCTACTTTTCTCTGTCAGCTCATTCCATGTTCCCAACTCCCTCTGTGTGAAAAGGTTGCTCTTCAGGTTCCTGTTAAATCTTTCCACTCTCATTGTAAACCTATGTCCTGAGGAAAAGTATCTGCATTTACCTTATCTATTCCCCGTGTGATTTTATGTATCTCTATAAGATCATCTCTCATCCTCCTACGCTCCAAGGAATAAACTCCTAGCCTGCCCAACCCCACTTTATCACATACCCCAAGTCCTGGCCACATCCTCGTGACTCTTCTCTGTAGTCTTTCCAGCTGAATGGCATTTATCTTCCAGCAGGGTGTCCAAAGCTGAATATAATACTTCAAGTGTGGCCTCACCACATCTTGTAAACTGTCACATAACGTTCCAGCTTCTGTACTCAGTTCCCAGACTGATGAAGGCCAGCATGTCTAAAGCTTTCTTTACCACTTCCAGAGAACCTACTAGTACACCTAGATCCCTCTGCCCTTCAACACTTCTCAGGGCCTTCTTGTTAATGTGATGGTCCAGCCTGGTTTGACTTCCCAAATTCAATAGCTTCCACTTACATTCAGTAAACTCCATTAACCATTCCTCTGCCAACTTGGACAACTGATCCTGCTGTGATTTTGGATCACCATCTTCGCTATCTATAATACACTTTAGTGTCACTTACTAATCATGCCTTGTAAATTTTCATTCAAAATGCTGATATAAACCTCAAACAGTAATGGGCCCAACCCTTATCCCTGAGGCTCACCACTAGTCACAGGCCTTCAATCAGAAAAGTAACCTTCCTCCAGCACCCTTTTCTCCCCATCATGAAGCTTATGCCCGTCCCACTTAGGAAACCTGAACGGAAACCTCTGGAGACTTTGCACCCCACCCAAGGTTTCTTGCGGTTCCCGGAGGTTTTTGTCAGTCTCCCTAATGGACAAAAGTGGTTTCTGCTTCTTCTATGTTCCGGCGATTATTTAAAAAAATTCAAAACCGGCCGCGACTAAAAATAGGTTGCCGTTTTAAAAATTGGTACTTTTTTAGTCAAAGCCGGTTGCGATGCTAGTTGAAGGTGGTTGCCGGAGGTTGCAGGTAGTGGAAGGTAAGACCTTTTTTCCACCCAGTTTTATTCCACCAGGGAGGTCTTACCTTCCACTACCTGCAACCTCCGGCAACCACCTTCAACTAGCATCGCAACCGGCTTCAACAAAACTTTTTACCGGTTTGTTAAAACGGCAACCTATATTTAGTCGCGGCCAGTTTTGAAATTTTTGAAATAATCGCCGGAACATAGAAGAAGCGGAAACCACTTTCGACCATTAGGGAGACTGACAAAAAACCTCCAGGAACTGCATGGAAACCTTGGGTGGGGCGCAAAGTCACCAGAGGTTTCCGTTCAGGTTTTCTAAGTGGGACAGAGGCATAATCTCTATCCAGTTAGTTAGCTCTCCCTGGATTCTATTCGACCTCCAAAGCAACTTGCCATGTGGAACCTTATCAAAGGCCGTACTGAAATCCATATAGATTACATCACCGGCCCTGACATCATCAACCTTCTTGGTTACTTCTTCAAAAATGCGAATCAAATTTGTGATACATGATCTCCGACACACAAAATCATTGGACTATCCATAAGTAACTCCGCTCTTATCAAATGCATGTATATCTTATCACTCAGAATCCTTTTTAGTAACTTTACCACCACAGATGTTAGGTCTACTGGCCTATAGTTCCCAAATTTTTCTTTGCCATTTTGTCTTAAATAGAGGCACAACATTAGCCACCCTCCAGTCTTCCGGCACCCCACACGTGTCTAACGATGATTCATATATCTCAGCCAGCGCTTCTGCAATTTCTTCTCTAGCTTCTCATGGTGTCCTTGGATATATCAGATGAGGCCAGGGAGATTTGCCTCCCCTCACATGTCTTTGGACATCCAGCACCTCCTCAACCATAATAGGACAGTTCTCGATACATTCTTATTAACCTTTGCGAGTTCTCTTCTCTTAATGTGTTTCTTCGCAGTAAATGCAGAGAAGAAATATTCATTGAGGACCTTGCCCAGCCTCTGTAGCTCCACAAATAGATGACCACCTTAATTTCTGAGAAGCTCTCTCTAGTTACCTTTTTTTTGCCTCTGCAGTATATATGTATAAAATCTCTTTTGATTTTCTTTAATTTTACCTGTCAGACCTTTTGCCACTTTTGCCCTGCTGATTTCCTTCTTAAGTATGCTCCTCAGTTCCATGTATCCTCCATGGATACACATAACACTAGCTGCCTTTACCTGAATCATGTCTTGTTGTTCTTCTTAACCAGCCATGCCTCTTTCTTTTTTCCTGATGATTTGTGCATTCTAAGCCATTCTAATATTTTAGGAGTTGGAAAGTGATCTGTTCCCCATTGAAAACCTGACTTGCAACTGCTCTTGAAGCCTCATTGTTCATATGGTTCATCTCGTTATATTTCTGGTCTGCTTTGATATTGATTGTGGGGAATTTGATGACCTTAATGCCATTCAATGCCACAGAGATAAGGTTAGCCTTTCTCCTATTGGAGTTTGTTATTGTCTGGAACAGATGTGACTAGAATGTTTCTGATCACCCCAAAACAGTGTTGCTTGTGTCACATATAAGGTGTCACAAATAGAACTGAAAATGAATGAACATCCCCACTTCTGTCAGAGTGGAGAGTAAAGTTAGTTAGTTGTGTGTCATGACAAACTTCTGCAGCACTTTCCTGGGGTGGATATCATTCATCTTCAACATGCATAGCTACGTTCGATTGTTCCAATGATTAATTGAACAAATATAACATTTTCTCCAGACTGTCATTGACTCCAATTTTATACACACTCCTTGATATCAAACTTGCTCAAATTCTGTCCCAATATGAAAAGGTGATATACTAATCCATCCTCTACAGCTCAGTCTTTTTGTCAATGCTTGAGCAAATGCTATTATGATGTTGAGGAATGGAACTGCAGATGCTGATTTACAAATGCTGGAGTAACTCGGCGGGACAGACAGGATCTCTGTCGAGAAGGAATGGGTGATGTTTTGGGTCTGAAGAAGGGTCTTGATCCAAAACATCACCCATTCCTTCTCTCCAGAGATTATGCCCATCCCACTAAGTTACTCTAGCATTTTGTGTCTATTATAATGATGTCTGCTGAGTATATCTCACAAAGCCAGACAGAGTATCAGTGCACAGTTTATTGGTGACTGTGTGATGCTAGCAAGGACTGCTGACAATGCCAGACATCATTGCTCAGATTAGAATGAAGGGGATCATATTTGGCTGGATTATAATTCGCCTTTCTTTTCCCACGTCATCTGACGGGTGTCGTAACCATACTGGAACAATGTGGACAGAAGAGCACCTAATTCTGGAAAATGAGCCTTCAGAAGCACAGAGAAGATATTTACTGGATTCATAGATTTGGCTGAATTCATTGTTGCATCTCTTTCTTAATATCATCCAAGTGAATGATGAGTCTACTGCAATGGAAAGCGCTTCTCATAAGGCCAGAATGGGTCATTCATTAGCAAGACCTTGTTCCTTGCACTGGCTTCAGTCAACGTCAAGCAAAGTGGATGTTATGGAGGCTCTTGCTCCAGTGGGTTGTTGAATAGTTCACCTCAGTTGATTGCTGCAGTGTTGGAGAACCTTGTTCCGATCCATAGGCTGCACATTGCTGATTGTTGTGGTTGTGTGTGAGTCAAAAAATTTTCATTAATCACTCTCTGCTGCCAGCAAGCGAGGCAGTCTGCTGGACGTTCAAAGTCAGATGTTGGTCTTTTTAATGTTGCCCTGTCTTTAGGCAAAGGCCTGCGATTTGAGAGGACATTCCATCGGAATGAAGTCCAACCAACAACCTCAATTTGTGGGTGAGGTCTGGCACGTCAGTGATTTATGTAGTCATAGAACACAAGATTAAGGAAGTAATATTACATTTGCATGAATCAATAGTTAAGCTACATTCTGAGTATTTTGTGCATTTTTGCATGTTCCATTAGAGAAATGATGTTAAATCCCTAAAGATCATGGAAGGTAGATCCTCCAAGATATCAGATTTGTCTAGTTGTGAAGTGAAATTTGAGATACTGGCAATATTTCAAGGAGCATGAGTAGATGAGAAATATAATAAAGATTTGAAAATTAATGTTAGATTTGATAATCAACGGTGGAACTTACGTCCATTGTGAAGTGCTTTGTGAGGTTAGTTGTGACGCTCATCAACTCCTGCCTTGATAAGGATCTAGACCCACTGCAGTTAGCCTTTTGCCACAACAGATTGACAGCAGACACAATCTCGCTGGCTCTCCACTCACTTGGATAACAAGATCCTGTACGTCAGGCTATTCTTCATCATCTACAGTTTGGTGTTCAACACCATAATCCCCTCTAAACTTATCACCAAACTCAGGGAACTGGATCTCTGCTCATCTTTACTCAATTGGATTCTCAACTTCTTCATTGGCTGATCTCAATCAGTGTGAATGGGCAACTACACTCCCTGCGCACTAGCTATCAGCACAAGGGCACTTCCAGGTTGTGTGCTCACCCACTGCTCTACTCTAGCCAGGCACAGCTCCAACACCATCTTTAAATTTGCTGATGATGCCAGCGTTGATGGAGGAATAATGGGTAATGATGTCTGTGTACTGGTAGAAGATTGATAATCTGATTAAATGATTTGCAGAGGAAACATTTTGCTCTTAATATTAACAAGTCCAAGGAGCTGATCATTGACTTTCGCAAGGAAGAAGAGAGGGTTCTTGAATCTGTCTTCATTGATGGAGAGTGTTTAACAGAATCAAGTCGCTGGGCATGCACATCTCTTACACATCACCGAATACTCCCATCGAACTACCACAGCTGTATGTTAGCGAGCAAACCTGCCTAGTTTCATCACGGCCAAGTTTGGTAACTCGAGAACACTAGAATGAAAGAGGCTGCAGAGAGTGGTGGACCTTGCCCAATGCATCACAGGTATTCACCTCCCACCATCATGGGGCTCGATAGGAAATGCTGCCTCAAGAACGTAACTATTAGGCATGCTGTATTGCTTTTCTGTCCACAAACTACTCTGGTTCCAAACCATTCTTCAATATGCAAGCAGTGAATGTTTTTTACTTGAATCCACATTAAAATTAAAAAACCTCTGATGCTGAAAATCTAAATCTAAAACAAAAACAGAAAATGCTGGAATTACTCAGCCAATCAGGACGCATTCGTGAGAAGAGGTGACATTTTAGGTTTGAAATCCTTCGTCAGAACTGAAAGGTTATAACTGGACAGGTACTAACTAAACATGTCTCTAAACTGAAACATTGACTATGTTTTTCTTCACAAATGCAGCCTGATCAGCTGATTTTTTCAAGCAATTGTTTATCTATCTGATTGTATCTGATTAGAATTTCTTTCTTGCAAATATAAGAAATGCTTAGAGCCTTGTGCGAAACTTTGCTATAAAGATCAAGCCTTATGGGCCTGTACCCGTCATAGGTCGTTGCAGGTCGCCGACAATTTTCAACATGTTGAAAATTCAGCGGCGACTAGAAAGACGCTACGACTCTTTGGGCGACTGAGAAGACTACTCACGACCATACAGGTGACACTCTGGCGACATGTCGCAGGGTGAAGCCTGTTCTGGTTCTGGTCGCTGCTGGATTTTCAACATGTTGAAATTTTCGGCGAGCTGCTGTGACAATGACAGGTACCAGCAAGTCGACGAAAAAAATTGCGTACGTGGGACAGGCCCATTAGTCTTTGTCTCATTTCAAGTTGCTTTAGTCTCCAACATGAGCTGAGTTGATTGATTTGAGCCTCTGGCCGAATGTGCTCGGGATCTTGGACTAGTCAGGCTAATCAGCTATTGCATATTTGTGGGCATCAGGATTCAGACTAGTTTTGTTATGGTATGTTGCTCTCCCTGTTGTTATGTTGGTACATGACATTAGCTTTCCAAGCATATTTGGAAGAGTGATCACGAGAAACTGTTGGCATCTGGGGAACATAACCTAAGGGATTATGTGGAATAGGAATAACCCAATACCCATTTTATCAGGTGAACTCTGAGCCACCTGGCCAAATTTTGCACTAAAAACAACTCCTATTTGCACTAAAAACAACGCCTATTTTAATGCAGCAGCAACTACAAATTAGTCCGAATTCTCGAAATAAGTAGTGGGAGAATTTACATATGAAACATTAAGTGAACCATTATTATCTTGAGCAAAGATAGACACAAAATGCTGGAATAACTCAATGGGACAGGCAGTATCTCTGGAGAGTTCAGACTGCAGTCTGAAGAAAGGTCTCGACCCGAAACGTCACCCGTCCCTTCTCTCCAGAGATGCTGCCTGGCTCGCTGAGTTACTCCAGCATTTTGGTGTAAACCAGCATCTGCAGTTCCTTTCTACACATTATCTGGAGCAAAGTGTCTTTGAGATTAGAAGATTGCATTTGCTGACACTTCGTACCATTGTTGTTGCATCTTGTGATATTTAATAATTGTGTTCTTCTGTCTTACATCCACGTAAGACAGAAGAACAAAATTATTAAATATCACAAGATGCAACAACAATGGTATGCAGTGACAGCAAATGCAATGTCTGAAAGCAAATCGACTATCAACATTGGGAAGAAACGAACACGTTGACGTGCCATAAATACCAACTTCATTAAAAACTGAGGTAAAGCTGATTTTTTTATTTCCCAAAATGAGCTTACGTCAGCAGCAAATCACTTTTGCCACCATCATGCATTTTGAGCATTATGGACAGCGATCATTAACTCTTCTCATATTAGACCTTCATTATACACTAATTAATGGAGCGTCAGAGAGCTGAAGATACCAGCTTTCTGTTCAGTATTTGCTTCAGCAGCCTTTCACCTGATTGTATCAGAAATATGAGGAAACATTTGCTGAATCATAACCATGGATGAGTCAAGGTGTCATTTTATTTTGTCTGAATTTGCATACTCGGAAAATTATTTGGTTACTTTGGATAATGGATTTAAATTGCAACTCACCCCAATTTGAGATACTGTGGGACTGCATTATAGTCAGTACTGACTATTGCTGAGAAAGGAACAGAGAAGATGCTGTAAGGTAACTAGATTAATGCATTCTTTACTACCTTAGTGAAAGGTGTGTATTAAAGGCGAGGAAATGCACAGTAATATAACCATTATGCAAGATGAAACAGAACATCAAACAAAGGCACTTCTATCCATAGCCATTTATTTACTCCAATTACATTCAAAAGCAACACAAGAAATTCTTACCCTTACATTTTCTAGATAAAAACGGAACTGCTGAATGATGTGATAGTTAAGGCTGCGAATTGTTTTATTTTTCAGTTAATGACACAGAAGGAGAATTTGGTGATTTGAATACCATTAACATCACGGACCATGACACAAGCAAGGTAGTGGTGTCTGACCTAGACACAAACAGCAAGTATATGTTCTACCTGAGAGCTTACACTAAAGCTGGTCTTGGGAGTCTTATTATGGAAGAAGGAACAACGATTACAGAAGGAGGTAGGAAAACTTTGTTTATATATTGGGATCTTACTGCAAAATATGCTTGTTTTGTAATCATATTATTGAAATCTTAAAGATATTTCATCGGACTCTGTGTTAAACTTTACATATAATTTCTAATGTAGACAATAATGCTGGAGAAACTCAGCGGGTGAGGCAGCATCTATGGAGCGAAGGAAATAGGCACCGTTTCGGGCCGAGACCCTTCTTCAGACTGATGTGAGGGTGGGGGGAAGAAGAAAGGAAGAGGCGGAGACAGTGGGCTGAGGGAGAGCTGGGAAGGGGAGGAGAAAGCAGGAACTACCTGAAATTAGAGAAGTCAATGTTTTTACCCCTGGGGTGCAAACTTCCCAAGCGAAGTATGAGGTGCTGTTCCTCCAATTTATGGTGGTCCTCATTCTGGCCATGGAGGAGGCCCAGGACAGAAAGGTCGGATTCGGAGTGGGAGGGGGAGTTGAAGTGCTGAGCCACCGGGAGATCAGGTATGTCAATGCGTACCGAGCGGAGGTGTTGGCCGAAGCGATCGCCAAGCCTATACTTCGTCTCACCGATGTAGAGCAGCTGACATCTAGAGCAGCAGATGCAATAGATGAGGTTGGAGGAGGTGCAGGTGAACCTCTGCCGCACCTGGAAAGACTGATTGGGTCCTTGAATGGAGTCAATGGGGGGAAGTAAAGTGACAAGTGTAGCATTTCCTGTGGTTGCAAGGGAAAGTGCCAGGGGTGGGGGGTTGGGTGGGAAGGGACAAATTGACCAGGGATTTAGTTAGGGAGCTGTCTCTGCGGAAAGCAGACAGGGGAGGAGATGGGAAGATGTGGCCGGTGGTGGGATCCCGCTGGAGGTGGCGAAAATGTTGGAGGATAATTTGTTGTATGTGACGGCTGGTAGGGTGAAAGGTGAGGACAAGGGTGTTACAAGTGGGGGGATGGGCAGTGAGAGCAGAGTCACGGGGTATCGAAGAGACCCTGGTGAGAGCCTCATCTATAGTAGAAGAGGGAAACCCCCATTCCCTGAAGAATGAGGACGTTCCCTGAAGAATAATTTCTAACAGCTGGTTAGAACAATATCTTCTCTGTGGCCTGATCAAAAAGGCTTTTTGTTTCACTCATTTTATTTGGCCTACATTTCATTAAAATGGCAAATGAAAATGAATAAATTAGAGATATAGCAATTAATTAAAAATGTATAAAACATGACCAGATTATAACTGGCATATGAAACTCTAAATTCAAAAATGCAGTTATGAAAACATATGTAATTCCTTCATCTATTCTATTTTTTAGAACAGTTTGGCAGCCTTCAATGCCTCATAAACTTGATGGCAAAATACATTTAGATTGTGGAGTACTAAGTACTTTGTATTCTTTTACTTAATAGAGGTAGAGTACAAAGTACCCACAGTTCAACCCAACATCAAGTAAATAATGGAGAGGACGTTCATGCATTTAATATTTAAAGGAATGGTAATGATGAAAATAATAGAATTCAACATTGACAAATCGACAGGATAAGGTTTCGACCCTAGGGACTCAAAAGAAATATGTGAAGAAATTTCACATGTATTAGTCAGAATTTTTCAGAGCTCTCAGAAATTATGTCTTTGGATTAGAAAATTGCAAAAGTCAATTCATTATTTATGAAGGGAAGCAGAAACCTTGTAACCGCAGACACTGAGACCATTTAATACCAACTATGGGAAAGCTACTCCAATCTATCATCGGAGATGGAGTGACTGAGCACTTGACCAGAGAGTCTGCATTGATCTGTGAAGAATAGATCATGTCTGAATCACAGTTTTTTAGACAACAATAAACAGAGTGAATGTCTGAGGATGGAGAAGTGAATGTGGATGTTTTCCGTATCCAGTTTAGAAGACACATAATAAGATATAGCTCAAGATGTTATCAAATATTTGAGCAGAGAGGATTTTGTGCACCGATTCTATGTGGATCGACAATTGTTTGGTAGGCAGTAGGGAAAAGGATTTATTCTCTGGGTGCCAGGATATGATTTTCCCTGGCATTCGGCAAGCAGCTTTCACATTATTATAATAATAATGACTTGCATAAAGGTAACGGGAGCTGAATATTCAGGGTGGATACAGCAAAAACAATTTACATGTTGGGAAATCAAGATCATGATAGCTAAATCTGAAAGTTAGAGCCCAGTTACATAAGAATGAAATCACTAGGACATTTACAAACAATTGTCTGTTTCTCACATCTCCAATGGGCAATGAATACTGGAGGTCAGGTGAAGTATCAAAGCATAAATAAAGAGTGTTAATTTGCTGTAAAAATCAACTAATAAGTAATTGATTAAACTTGGGGAGCTGAATTGCCTCCCCAACTTATTAGGATGAAGTGTCTTACAGAGGAAACAAGATATTATTGACCGATTTGTTTAGTTTAGAGATATAGCATGGAAACAGGCCCTTCAACCCACTGAGTCCACGCTGACCATCGATCACCTGTTCACACCAGTTCTATGTTATCCCACTTTTGCATCTATTCTCTACCCGTCAGGAGCAATTTCCAGAGGCCAATTAACTTACAAACATGCACGTCTTCATGATGTTGAGGGTAACCAGGGCATCTGTAGGATGCGGTCACAGGGAGAACTTGCAAAATCCATACAGACAGCACTTAAAGGCAGGATTGAACCCAGGTCTGAGAGGCAGCAGTTTTACCAGAGGAACCACTGTGCCACTCCAAACTTACTGGAACAAAACCGCCCGCAGGCCCCGGGCGCCAACTCTGGCCCGAGCTGCCGGCCTGAGTCCCCCAACGCCATCTTGGCGACAAGGAGCGCCTCCAGGACTCACCAGGACGCCGCCTTCACCGACCTCCACGCCGATGCTGCCGCCGACCTCCACCTGCCTACCAATGACGCCCAGCCCCGCTGCCTGCCCGGTAACTCTGTTTATCTCACCCTCCCCGATTCCACCGCCCATCTCCAGCACAACTCGACCGCTGAACCTCGCCGCCCGCCAGGACCACCTACCCTCATTGCCGCACCGGGCCCATCCAGCATCGCCGTTGTACTGGGCCCGCCGAAGACCAGAGCCGCACCCGCCTCACCTTGCATCGCCGCCGGACCGGGGCCCCCCGAACATGGCCGCCGCACCGCACCCCACTCTTCTCGCCGCCTCACCAGGCAGGCTGAACCTTGCCGCCACACCGACCACTTGCCCACCGGGACCACCCACGCATCGCCCGCCGACCCCGATTCCACTGCCCGCGGACTCCTACCTTCGGGCCCGCCGACCCACGACACTCCACCGCCCTCCAGCAGCCCGCTGCCATCGCCTCACCTACAGACTGGACTGTGCAGCGGGCCTGAAGCCTCCACGTTGCTCACTCCTCCCACCACTCTGTTGTTAACGGAACTGGGTCCTAGTGCCCGTCTCCCCAGCCCCGGTGACCTCAGTGGCTATTCCACTGGGTCTTTCCCATCCCCCTCCTACCATGTAACCCCTGCTCTTTCCCACCCACACCACAGCCCCCATGCTCCCCCACCCCCTGACCACCCTCCACCCCCCCACCACACAACGCTCCGTCCTCAGTCCACTCACCTGCCTTCCTCCAGCCACAACCCCCATCCCTGCCGCGTGTTCACCATCCCCCCAGACCTCCCCCTCTCCGACACCGAAAGGTCGGTCCTCAGCAGAGGTCTTACCTTTGTCCCCGTCCGTCCCCACCTCAATGAGTTCCGCGCCCACCGCCACTTGGAGCTCTTCTACCGTCGCCTCCGCCTCACAGCGTTCTTCCACGGGAACAAGTCCTCGCCCCCCACTGATGATCCCTTTTCCTGTCTCCCACGTACCCCCTCCTCGTGGACCACCCCTCGTGGCCCTCCAGCTTTAGAACTCTTTATTCAGAACTGCCGTCGGGACATCAACCGCATCGACTTCTCCACTCCCCTGTCTCACTCCAATCTCTCCCCCTCCGAACGTACTGCCATCGACTCACTCTGCAACAACCCAGACTGGGTTATCAAACCCGCCTACAAGGGAGGTGCTGTGGTAGTCTGGCGCGTCGATCTCTACAAAGCAGAGGCCACGCGCCAACTCTCGGACACCTCCTCCTACTTACCCCTGGACCATGACCCCACTGACGAGCACCAGGACACCATCTCGAGCACCATAACTGACTTCATCAACTCCAGCTCCCTACCCCCCCGAGCCTCCAACCTCATCGTTTCCCAGCCCCGCACAGCCTGATTTTACCTTCTCCCCAAAATCCACAAACCCGACTGCCCCGGCAGACCCATTGTCTCTGCCTGTTCGTGCCCCACCGAACACATTTCCACATACCTTGACTCCATCCTATCCCCCTTTGTTAAATCCCTCCCCACCTATGTTCAAGACACCTCAGACACTCTCCGTCGGCTCCGCACATTCCGTTGTCCAGGCCCCCATTCTCTCATCTTCACCATGGACGTCCAGTCACTATACACCTGCAGCCCCCACCAGGATGGTCTCAAAGCCCTCCGGTACTTCCTCGACCAGAGGAGCAACGCATACACATCCACTGACACCCTCCTCCGCCTAGCGGAGTTGGTCCTTACCCTCAACAACTTCTCTTTTGACTCCTCCCATTTCCTCCAAACACAAGGCGTAGCTATTGGCACACGCATGGGCCCTAGCTACGCCTGCCTCTTTGTCGGGCACGTCGAACAATCTTTGTTCTCGGCGTACCAGGGCCCCACCCCCGACCTTTGCCTCCGTTACATTGATGACTGCTTTGGTGTCACCTCCTGCACCCACGCACAACTGACTGACTTCATCCATTTCACCACCAACTTCCATCCGGCACTCAAATATACTTGGACCATTTCCGACATTTCCCTACCATTCCTTGACCTCACCATCTCTATTGCAGGTGATACACTCCTGACTGACATCCACTACAAACCAACTGACTCCCACAGCTACCTGGACTATTCTTCCTCCCACCCTGCTTCCTGTAAGGACTCCATCCCCTATTCCCAATTCCTCCGTCTACGCCGCATCTGCTCCCAGGATGACGTGTTCCACACCAGGTCATCACAAATGTCCTCGTTCTTCAGAGAACGGGGTTTCCCCTCCCCCACTATAAATGAGGCTCGCACCAGGGTCTCCTACATACCCCGCAACACTGCTCTCTCTCCCCATTCCCCCACTCACAACAAGGGCCGAGTCCCCCTGGTCCTCACCTTTCACCCCACCAGCCAGCGCATACAACAGATAGTCCTCCGCCAGTTTCGCCACCTCCAACGTGACCCCTCCACTCGCCACATCTTCCCATCTCCCCCCCTGTCTGCCTTCCACAAAGACCGCTCCCTCCGCAACTCCCTTGTCAATTCTTCCCTTCCCTCCCGCTCCACCCCTTCCCCGGGCACTTTCCCTTGCAACCGCAAGAGATGCTACACTTGTCCCTTCACCTCCTCCATCCACTCCTTTCAGGGACCCAAGCAGTCATTCCAAGTCCGACAGAGCTTCTCCTGCACCTCCTCCAACCTCATCTACTGCATCCGTTGCTCCAGATGCCAGCTCATCTACATCGGTGAGACCAAGCGGAGGCTGGGCGATCGTTTCGCCGAACACCTCCGCTCGGTCCGCAATAACCAACCCGACCTCCCGGTGGCTCAGCACTTCAACTCCCCCTCCCATTCCGTATCTGACCTCTCGGTCCTGGGCCTCCTCCACGGCCAGAGTGAGCAACACCGCAAGTTGGAGGAACAGCACCTCATATTCCGCTTGGGGAGTCTGCATCCTCTGGGCTTAAACATTGAATTTTCTCAATTCTGTTAATTCAGACTGCCCCCACCGCTCCCCACCTCTCCCTCAGCCCTCGGGCCCTGACATTCCTTCTCCATCTCCCCCCCCCCAGTCGCACTAGCTTCTCATTTTCACACCACAAACAGCTTACAATGGCCTGTTTCCCTTATCATCAATACTTTTTTGCATATCTTTCATTCATTGTTCTTTATCTCTCCACATCACTGTTTATATCTCTCGTTTCCCTGATCCCTGACCAGTCTGAAGAAGGGTCTCGACCCGAAACGTCGCCTATCTCCTTCGCCCCTTAGATGCTGCTGCACCCGCTGAGTTTCTCCAGCTTTTTGTGTAACCCCCTGTTAATAACAATATATCTGAAAACCAGGGAAGAAAAGTATTAAGAGATGAAAAATGCTTTGTTTTGAAAGTCACAGCCTTCATTATAAAATGTGCTAAGTAATATATTGAAAACTTTAAAAGTTAGATTTCTATGAAACCATGATTATCTTACAGCAGGTTAATCAGAGTGTGGGCTGGACCATGCTGGAAAATACCAGCAGCTCTGCAGAGAACATTGTGGTTTTCTGTTGTTCCACATTAGTTTGATAACTCTGTGTGCTGCTGGAATTGCCACTAAAAGCACGTTCTTATATAATGATCTGAATGAAGCATTCCAGCTCACTGTACAAATGTTCACAACTTTGTTCAATATGGTTAAGCAGCCTAAGTGAATCAAGCAGATTCCAGGTGCAACACTTGATGTGCTGGGTTATTTCAAGTGGCTTGTTCAGCAAAAGCAAGCAGAGTGGGAAAGTTGCATTCGTGGCTGTTACAATATTAACTGAAGTGATTTCATTATATATAAAATACTCGTATATCTAATTCTATGGGGTGATCTATGATATTGTTTCCATGCTGCTGCTTCCGTTTATTTTAATGGGAGTTGAACGCAGTGTTTCATGTTGAACATTTACAATGAACAGGCCATGATTTCTTGGTTCATTTAAGACTGAACATAAAACATTTAATCCAATTTTATCATCTTTATTATAGTTTCGTAAATTCTAATGGCTGTTTCATTCGCCTTTGGCACCGAGAGTTACTGCTGCACCCTGGAATAAATGGCACAGAACATTCCAGATGAGATCTTGGAGTTTAAACCTTTGTTCCAGTTAAATAAGTGTGAAACCAAAAGCAATAGCCATTATTAGAAACAGCAGATCATTTAAAAAGTAATAAATAGCAGTTATGCAAACGCCTTCACTTCACATGTACAGCTGCAGGAAACAGGACCGGGATAATCCCACCACTGAAAGCAACCTTGGTTCATCAATTTCCTCAGACATGAAATTCGCAAAAAGACATCAAACCTGTCAAGCTAGACTAAGAAAATAATATTTTTTTTCAATTGGCAAATGGTCTGTAAACTATGGATCAAATCCTTATCTTGGTAATATATCTTATGAACTGACAGTCAAACAAAAGAACTGTATCAATTTAGGGAGAAGACTTCCTCATTAATTGCCACCAATATTATGGAATCTTAGAAGATAGACACAAAATGCTGGAGTAACTCAGCGGGAGAGGCAGCATCTCTGGATAGGAGGAATGGGTGACGTTTTGGGTCTAGACCCCTCTTCAGACATTTATTTACAGCAGAGAAAGTTCATAAGTTCTACGAGCAGTTTTAGGCCATTCGGCATATCAAGTCTACTCCGTCATTCATTCATGACTGATCTATCTTTCCCTCTGAACCCATTCTCCTGCCTTTTCCCCATAACCCCTGACACCCTTACTAATCAAGAAATCAAGAAAATAGCTTTTAAACATGGCAGGATAGTGTTGTGATTTGCACTCAAAGGAGAGTTTCAGATGAGATGACATGGTTGCATCAATAGGACTATCATTTAAAAGCAATGTGCATTGGAATGTCTTCTTGCAGAGGGTGATGTATCTCTGCAAGCATCTATTCCAGAGAATTGTGGAGACTGGATCTTTGGAAATAGATATATTTTTTAAAGATCGGGGAACTGAGGGTTATTTAGCTGGTATACCCAGAGCTCATGTCTTCTGAAGAGGAGTTGAGGCATGGGGAAGATCATGGGGCTGGTTTAAAGGGGACCTTGGCTACGTTCTGTTCCTGTTTTCATATGTTCTAGTGCCTTGAATGGACCTACCTCTAATTTAGAGACAGCGATATCTGTCATTTTTCCATCTCCATTGTTAGTTTCTCATCATCAACATCTTTGGTCATCTTATGACTGCTAATTTAAATTGATTTAACATATTTTGAATGTTACACTGTGATAAAAAAAGCATAATCCTTTGAGACTGTAAGCCCCCTCCCACCCCAGTTCTCAATATCCCTCTCAGCAGAAACACCATCTCTGCATCTGCCCTCTGTACTTCTGTACTTTTCATCGATGTCACCTCTCGTTCTTTTAAATTCTAGAGAGTATGGACACATTCTGTTTAATCAACCAAGTGACGGAATCTACAGGTGAAGAATGGCATCCTTTGGAATGATTGGGTATTCTGCAATAGTGAACAGCTTTGTTGAACATTAGCTACCATGAAACGGTGCTTCATCAAAGTTGGTCTGCTTTCATCTGACTCCTTGCCAACCAATAATTAAGACAAACAAAAAAAAATGCACAGTGGAAATAATGAGCTTTGAAATGCGGAGCCCAAAGGCGATTAGATATGGAATGTTCAGCTTCACTGCTTGGGGTCGAAAATGTAGATCAGTGATCCTGGCTATTTATCCAGGGGGGGCCACTTTGCTAAAAGAGCAACTGAAAGTTATATGAACTTAACACATTGCTTGGTCTTTGTTAGTAATGTGATTTTACATAGATACACTATATAGATACATAGACAATCGGTGCAGGAGTAGGCCATTCAGTCCTTCGAGCCAGCACCGCCATTCAATGTGATCTTGGCTGATCATCCCCAATCAGTACCCTGTTTCTGCCTTCTCCCTATACCCCTTGATTCCGCTAGCCCTAAGAGCTCTATCTATGCAACCAGTGGATTGGCCTCCACTGCCTTCTGAGGCAGATCATTCCACAAATTCACAACTCTCTCTGTGAAAAAGTCCCGCCGTCCCGGGAATTAACCTCATGAACCTACGCTCCACGCCCTCAATAGCAATAATGTTTTTCCTCAAATTAGGAGACCAAAACTGCACACAATACTCCAGGTGTGATCTCACCAGGGCCCCGTACAACTACAGAAGGACCTCTTTGCTGCTGTACTCAACTCTTCTCGTTATGAAGGCCAACATGCCATTAGCTTTCTTCACTGCCTGACGTACCTGCATGCTTACTTTCAGTGACTGATGTACTAAGACACCCAGGTCTTGTTGTACTTCCCCATTTCCTAACCTGACACCATTCAGATAATAATCTGCCTTCCCGTTCTTGCCACCAAAGTGGATAACCTCACATTTTTCCACATTATACTGGATCTGCTATGCTTCCGTCCACTAACCCAACCTGTCCAGGTCACCCTACATCCTCCCTACATCTTTACAGTTCACACTGCTACCCAGCTTTGTGTCATCTGCAAATTTGCTAATGTTATTTTTAATTCCTTCATCTAAATCATTAATGTACGTTGTAAATAGATCCATCCTTACAACCATCCCCCTTCCCTCCATTTCATTGACAATCTCCATTGCTGTCTGTGTGGAGTTCGCATGTACTTCTGTGAAGACACAGTTTTCCCTCCGGGCATTCCACAGTTACATCCACACATGAAAACCTGACCATTTCCGATTATGATGTACAGTCAAATATAACGCAGCCAAATAATTTGGAAGTTACAACTTTGATATTGATGTCAAATTATCAGATTAACCTAAGAATTTAAGAAGCCGGCTGTGCTTGTTCAAAAATATCCTCTCCTTGCAGCAAGCGCCACAAGGAGCTTTCAACTCTTTGGCTGTTCCTATCAAGATATCAGTTCTAGTGACATTCTCACTGGAATTTTAGACAATAGAAGGAAAGTTACGTGTGAGCTGGGAGCACATGTAATGAGCTGTTCTTCAACAATGTGCTGCTCGCACTCTGGCCTGTGGATGCAAAATTTACAAGACACGTGAAATGAGTTTATTTAAAACATATATTCCAAGTACTTCAACCTTTTACGGGCATGCTTTAAATATTCATTGTCAGTGCAAAGATCAAGCCACAAAATCACCAGCTGCTTTATTTCATTCACTTAAAACCAATAAACACAAAGGAACACTCACAACCTACCTATATAATTGAAGCACTGGCTCCGCTGTGAATCTGCCATATCCTCACAGCATGGTTAAGTGTCTGAAATAATCATTGTATATGAAATGTACTTATTAAGCTCAAACATTTTATTTGCTAAAAAGCAGCTAGTCAAATTAAATATCCACATGCAAACATACACGTGATTCATGCCACATTTCCCTCATGTATCTTTATTCACTGAAAATGGATCAACAACATCAAAGGTATTTGAGAATTTTCTTTTGCAGTATTATCTCTTCTCTTTCAATCTTGTCTTCTCTCCTGCAATGGAAATTATGATTTCTTATCCTATCCTATCCATATCATAACGTATATTTTAAATGTAATATTTTTCTCGACCTATTTGGCTGGCATTTGATTTATTCACAATTTTCCATTCAGATGCTTTGAAGTTTCTGTATACATTCGAACATTCCATACTGCATGTAAAAGAAAATTACTGAGACCACTGCTTGTTCCCCAGGGTACTCCAGTGTTAACTTTAATTCCTCTTTAACATAAATATAATTTCCACATCTGTGTTTGTGCTTAAACTACTGGAAATTAGAAAGTCAAATAAGATAGTGTGCATTGATGGGAAAATGTAGCCTGCATGGAATAGTTAAAGTGTCCGAAATTCAAATGTTAAGGTGAAAGGATCAAGGTAATTCTGGAAATAAACCAGATGAAAACCAGCCAAGAGCACAGGGCCAAATACTTGTAAAAGAAGCATGTATGTATGTATGGTGGCGCCATACAGTTGCAGCCTCGCCAGCAGTCTTGTCCTTTTCCTTCTTTGTTTTTTTCAGTATGTCGTAAAATGTATGTTTTAGTATATCGTTAGCTTTGTATTATGTGGGATGTAGTAAGGGGGGGTGGGGGTTGGGGGAAACTTTTAAAAAATATCTTTCCTCGACGGAGATGCAATTCTTTTCCTTATCGTATCTCCGTCCGCGCTGCGGGCTAACATCGAGGAGCCTGCGAACTTAAATCGTGGAGCCGGCGGTCCCTTGGTTAGGGTGGGAGCTTTGACCGCCGGCTGCAATCGTGGGAGTTTCGATCACCCCGACGCGGGAGCTTCGATCGCCCCGACGCGGGAGCTTCGATCGGCCCGACTGCGGATGGTTCAACTGCCCCGTCCGAGGCAGAATAAGGAGGAAAGAAGATAAGACTTTATTGCCTTCCATCACAGAGAGGAATGCGAGGGAGCCACTGTGGTGGATGTCTATGTTAGCTTTTATGTAGCTGTGTGTCTTGTTGCTTTTTTCTGGTGTGAATGTATGATAAATCAAATTTCACTGTTCCTTAAATGGCACCCGTGACGATAAAGGACCATTGAACCATCGAACCATTAATGAAGAAGCAGAGATTGAGTCTATAAGGACAGCATCTGTAAACCGACGGGACAGTTGACTTTTTTGGCAAGGACCCTTTTTCAGAAGCTGCCAGAGGAAGCTATCAAAGCAGACATAATTACAAATTTTAAAAGACATTTGAACAGATATTTGTATGGGAAGGGTTTAAAGGGATATGGGAGCAAATGGAGCTAGCCCAGAATGCTAACTTGGTCATCATGGCCAAGATGGGCCAAAGGGTCTGGTTCCATGCTGTATGACTCTATGACTCTAATAGAAACATCTGAAAAAATGCTGCAATTAGCACCAAGAACCATTGAAAGTCTATTACTTCCAAAATAAATGTAATTTTATCTTGTACGATCCAGGCAACAATGGAAGGAATTTCTCGTGGCAAAGCAAAACATGCCCCACCCACATCAAGCTCCACCCAGAGTGCATCCTACTCACATACTGCCCCTTCTTTATGAAATGTAATGTTTGCAGCTCTAGCTGGGTGAAGTAGAAGAGTTTTAACCTGCAGGGCTACACCAGATGAAGGGCTTTGCTATAAGGCTGGCACCACAAAGCTGTAAATTTACCCACTGTCCTCAAGGGCTCAAAGCGAGATGGAACCCGGGATGCTTTCACAGTTGCTGCATGACTGAGATGCTGAGCGGGTTGTCAGACTGGCCAAATGCAGGAGTTGCCAATGATCATGAAGGAATCCATCTCCATGTTCTGCCAGAGCTTGTGCAGATCCTGCCACAGAGTCATACAGCATGGAAGCAGACCCTTCAGCCCAACTGACCAAGATACCCCATTTTGCCCATATCCGAAATCTTTCCTATCCATGTACCTTTCAAATGTCTTCCAAATGTTGTTATAATACCTTCCTCCATTACCTCCTCTGGCAGCCTGTCCCATCTACCCTCCACACTGTGTGAAAAAGGTTGCTCCATCTTGAGCCAAAAACAAAGTGCTGGAGGAATACCGTGCAGACAGCCAGCATCTGTGGACGGAATTGACCAAATGATATTTCAGGTCGGGTCACTTCTTCCGATTGATGGAGTACAATGGAAAAAGCTGAAAAAGAAAATTAAAACATAATTTGAGTTCGGCCAAAATAAATTGGGTAATTTTTCAGTTGGTGTACATCTTGAGGCCACATATATGTCCAATTTCAGCAATTAAATAGAAGTCGCATTTTATTTGGAACATCCAATTAAAACGAGATCTGATAAAATTAGTCAATATTTCGGGATTGTTTTTTAGGTGTTAGGCCAATGTTTATTGAGTAAGACCTTTCATTCCTTTGGATCTGATTGGAAAAATAACCATCAGAGAATATCTCCAATTCTACAGAATTTAACAGTGCAATTTAAAGTTTACTAATTATGAATCTATTGTCTATTCACAGAAAAACCTGTGCAGGTCTTTAACCTGTATTTTTTTACTTATTGCAAAAGGTAATTTTCTTATGCCCACAAAAAAGGCAGGTGAGATGATGCAAATGCTGTTATGTAGGCCTAACCCCCAATTACCAGCATTTAATAGAACTAGAAATTATTTGCTTCAGGTTGCAATAAATGAACAAAAATGACAATTGTTTTTAATACAAGAAGATATGGGGGTCATTTCTGGATAGTCACATCATCACAATAAAACATTAATATCTCTTTAATACAAAAAAAAGAAATATATGGCTCAAATAAAATATAACGTTAATGATGTGTCAGAGTTCAATTAAAATTGTTTACAACAAAAGGCCTTTATTACAGCAATTTCTGGCTGCTCTCACATAATTAAATATGTGAACCTTCTCTGGAAGCTGGTTGAAGGGACAGTTTGTACTGTACTGGCAACTTTTAATCTTTATCAAAACCAGTGTCCACAGGGTAGCTGAAGTATACACTCCATGCAGATTTTTTTTAACTAATACTTGGATTCAATGCTAAATTAAGTACGACTTTGACAATTTGAAAAAAAGACTGCACAATTGAATACTCTGGTGTAGACCACAGCCAATCTTATACCTGTTTCTCTCTCAAAAATGTTTCAGCACTAAGAAATATATGTGGACAAATACAAAGTCTGTCATAAACTAGTGCAGTTAAGTAATATTACATAACTTTAACAAAGGAGGATGAAGTTGAGATTCTGGATGGGTTAAAATCTGATGAGAATGTTTTAGAAAGGCTTGATACAATTAAAATGGCTAAAATACTTAGTTCGGATGGGAATTTCAAATGGAATTTGCAGAGGCCCCAGCCCTAATCTTCCAAACATTTACAAATTCAGAGGTGGTGTCAATGGACTGGAGGATTTCAACCATCATCCCTATGTTAAAAAATAGGTGTAAAGGAGAGACCCAGTAACTACAGGACAGTAAGTTTAACCTCCTCGGCAAGCAATCTCGGACAAAACTAGCAGTGGCCTGCTTAACAGTGGATTCATCATTGAAAGGTTGCAAATTGTATCCAATGAACGCCAGTTTTATGATGAAGGAATTGAAATGATGGATGAAGGAAATGGAGCTGATGTTATGTATATTCACTTCCAAAATCTATTTGATAAAATACCTCAAAATAGGCCTTCCATCAATATTAAAGTCCATAGAATAAAAGCAGCTGCAGCATCATCAATAGAACAATAGAATTTAAGAACTAGGAGCTGGGGTAGGCCACCTCATCCTCCAAGTATTATCTGCCATTCACTAAAAGCAAGACTGATCATCTACCTCAGTGTCATCTTCTGTGCTATCTCTTTATCCCTTGGCTCCTCTGATGTCGAGATGTATATCTAAGTTTTGAATGAACTCAACAAGTGAACCTCCACAGCTTTCCTGTCTCTACCTAATTTCAATAAGACTTTAATATTCCTGTCAGCAAATCCTCTTAATATAAAGGCCAACAAGTCGTTTGCACTTTGATCACTTGTTTCACCAGCATGTTGGTCTTCAGCAATTCGTGTACATCAACCCTGCTCGATCTCTCACCATTTCACAAATATTCTGCTTTTCTGTTACGTTCGTCAAGGTGGATGAAGTCACAATCAATCGGAATACTTGTATCTCAAATATATTTCGGAATATTTCTCAATAACTGAAAATATTTCTTTGAAGCCTCTTACATCCTCCACAGTACTCACAATCCCACCCAGTTTAGCATCATCAACAAACTCTGAAATGTAACACTTGGCCTCTTCAGCTAAATCCTTGTGTTTAGCTGTGTGCAAGCCCTGCAATACCAATCTAATCACCTGAATAGATTGTTCTCCACCAGAGAATAACAATATAACATTATGATGTAATTATGATGACTGTAAAATATAAAGGAGATTTTCATCAAGGCTGCAAAAAAATATGCTCCAAATACAATACACCTGATCTTCATTCCATTAATTTCAGATTTCTATGCATTCAATGAAGAGGAGAGTCTATCCTCATAATGTATACTGAATTGTGATGTGGACTCTTTTCAGATTGACCATAGAGGATTCTTGATGCAACTGGCATTTGCCGAAAGGTTGATGTGGGCTTCAACTTGAACCCAAAAAGCTAAAAAATATTGTCCAACAGGATTAGGAGCTAACACATTTAAATTATAGTCTGATCAAGTCCAAAAAAAAACATTTATTTGAAAATGTATTTCAAATTGATCCTGCAAAATGCATGTGTTTATAATGTATCTCCAACAAATGTCGAGCACAACGATGTCAGCTAATCCTGCTGCCTTATATCATAAGGACACGACTTTCAGTACATGATACTGCTTCAAACTCCTATCAGTAGCTAAAGTATACTTACGGAAAATATATTGCAGCAAAAGGTATTTTATTTAGTTCCTGTTGGCTATGAAATCTTCCAGGTTATTTTCAAATCTGATTGAATGAATTGTATATTTTGTTAGCTGCCACGATCTTGACGTTCCAATGAAGAAAACTCTCATATGGTGACTTTATAAGAATTTATATGTATTTCACCTAAAGATGTCAGTTTGTGGGAAGGGAAAATTATTGAGAAAGATAGACACAAAAAGCTGGAGTAACTCAGTGGGTCAGACAGCGTCTTTGGAAAAAAGGAATAGGTGACGTTTCGGGTCGAGACCCTCCTTTAGAGTACTGGTATGAAATAGTTCATTACTACTGAGTAGCCATAATCTGTGCAGAAAAATTGCTCTCAATGTCATAGTGGATGCGTCACAATATGGAAGCCAGAAAGCGTATGAGTGTTCAACTCAATATTTGTACAAAACGTAGAAAACAAGGAACTCCACAGAAAAGGATACAAAAGTGTTGGAGTCATTCACGGGTCAGGCAGCATCCCTGGAGAACGTGCACAGGCAACATTTTGGGTCAGGATCCTTTTTCAGTCTGAAGAAGGGTCCCGACCTGAAATGCCACCTATTCATGTTCTCCAGGGATGCTAAGTGACCCACTGAGTTACTCCAGCATTTTGTGTCAATATTGGTACGTGTGGACAGTGGACAGAGCCAGGATATGCTATTAATTATTTAGTTCTCAATTGTTTAACTGTATTGGAAAAATATGTGGCATTTTAGTTTCACATTGTAAATGAATACTGGCATGTATGATATTCAAGTGGTGTCATGTTCCCTTTACATTTTCTTTTTCAATTTCTGTTGACAGTTCTGTGTCTCTGCTTTATTTTTCAGGATTCTCCTCTACTTTCTCCCTTTCAACTACTCCCCTTATCCCAGTTGCCAATGACTCACTGTCTTCTCTAGGTATTTCATATTCAGTTGCATAATATCCTGAATTTCAGCAACACAAAATTGAAAGACCCAGATCACAGGGAAATTATCTCAAGTATTGAGGCTATGTTTTTTCTGTTTTCAGTTGAATAACATATTGAGCTTTGTGAATTCATACCTGCTGTATCTATCTGATTTCCACAGCTGAGGTATATTCCAGGGAATACGCTAAAAGATCCTACCTGCAAGAAACTATTTATTTCAAGCCAGGCCCTAGAAAAGCATGTATAAATTAACATTTTTGGACACAAATATTGCATTCAGAACAGCGCATTTGCCATTTTCAACACTTTTCAACTGTTTCCGCTTTGTGCCATTTATCTGCAAATCACATGTAGATTGTATCCATATGATATGGCCTTGCATTCAATGAGCCATGATGGCACTTCCACTATCTCTAACAGTGTTTGTTTTCAGCACTGAAAATAAACTATTACATTACCAATAACATGGAAAATAACTATCCTATCTTCCTCAAGCATAGGCAAAAATTGCTTGTTAATGAGTACATTTTTGCTCTCGTTGGTGATGAATTCGTCACGGATTCTTTACATGTGTGCAAAAGCAATGTGATTCAGTCAAACCTATCAAACTTACGAGGGTCTTTATGCTGTGGAAGGATCAAATACTTTGAAATATTCTGGTAGTTTATTTTCTTAAATATATGCATATAATGAATATGCTGGTGAAACAGACAATGCTTCATTAATCAACATTCAGCTCATGTTTAATATCATTATTTTTTAAATGACCTTGAATTATATTGCAGGCTGAGATACCAGAGAACAATACGTTTGCTTTTTTTGTTATTGAGGAGACGTGGCTTAGACTACGCTACGCTTAATTTGCACTTCTATCAGCAATCATTTCCTCGTGTTCATACAATTCTTGCTCTGTGCAGCTGCTAATGGGTGTTCTCCAAGCTGCCAGTGAGAAGCTTGGTAATGTCAAACATTGTTCTGGTAAAAGTGTTGAAATAGTGACAGATAAAGCATTGCATTGTTCTACGATTTTGGATATGCACAGCCTGACTCTTAGTCAGCTACTATCTCATCAGTTTCACCAATTTGTTTGATTCTCCACCCTTGGGCTTAGCAAAACCTTTTCAATTGACCAAATAATAAGATGGAAGTGACATTTTTTTTCTTTCTGCAGAGCTTGCTGTATGCTGTCACCTTACTGCAGAATGGAACATTGTAGAGTTAGGTGTTCTGGAGTGTCTACATTTCAAATGAAAATATTTGAATTGAATCTTGCGTCAATTAGCTCAATTGCAATCTGGATTCTCATTCAGTCGATTTGTCAGACAGCAATAAAAACTAATTTGCAGAAATTAAATGTTTATTGTTTTTGATTCATTGTTATTGCTTTGTTTCATCCTGCAGTATGTCAGGGTTTGAAATTAATTTAAATGCCACGACAGAACAGGCACTTTCTGTTGATTTTCAGAACAGAATCTAATCAGTTACCAGCAACTCCCCCAGCTCTGGTTTAACTGATCTCTAATTACAAACCCTGAAGTGTGTGCGCTATTGACAAAGTTGTAATCTAACTCTCCTCTTTACTTTCCTGTTTTTGCAAATAACAATGCTGCATTCATGGAATATTGCTTGTCTTGTTACTTATTCAATAGTTCCAGTCTTGCTGAACATCAGTTCTTCTGTAAGTGAAACATATGCAAACATCAGCTGGATTCCAGGAATGGGACATGCAGCTTCTGAATTTTATGTTGCATACATGAATAACCGTAAGCTGTTCTCACTTTCTTATTCTGCAGAAATTGTAGTGAAATCCCAGTGGGCCTATTAATGTAGCTTTCCTACTAGTCCCCGCTAACTATGATTAATGAAGCAGATCAATGAAGTTAACTTCTTAATAACTTGCTCTCAAATTAGCAGCAGCTACAGGCGATTTTTTTTTGATAACTAAAAGAATGTTTTATTGCTATTAATATGTATTGTTATATAATTACCAATAACATGCCCACGGTGCATTTTGACAAATAATTTTAAAAAGTGATAAATGTGGCATCAATTTTATATTTTAACTTGAATATACTTGAGTTGTTTTGGGATTTAAAAATCCCAACCGTTGTGCTGGAGTTAATTTTCTTAATGCAATTTCCATAGGTAAAGGTAAATGGAAGATTTCAGACGCAGTAAATGTTTCCCACAATTTCCACATCTTAGAAGGGCTAGAACCTGGAACTGAATATACAATCCGTCTAATGACTAAGAGCTGGTTTGATAACACTAGCATTTTTGAAGATGTTATAGAAACGAGGGGAAAAGGTGAGGCACTGGTCCCATTTAAAATCTAGTCAGCAGACGCTACAAATTACACAAAATGAAGAAACCAGTGGCGGAGCTAGTGGTGGGGTTGGAATAAGTGGAGGTATGAGATGGGTGTCTTGGGTCCTTCTCAACACCTCTCTCTCTTTCCTCCCATTTCTTCTGTGCATGACCGATATGTTTTTGAAGAATATCCTCTGACAAAACCTGATTTTGGCTGGTCAGCAAATCTAAGCATTTGCTGGCTCAACCTTTAGTTAACCTACATGACCGATTGCTACTCAGCCTGTTCCATACGAAAATATTTTGTTCGGCATGTTCTCTAGATTTTCTCCACCAGATCATTACTCACAGCATGCCCTCCTCTCCCCAACATCCACCCTCTCTCCCCCCCCCCCCCAAACCCATTTGATCACTTAGCCATGTTTTGCTCCGCCACTGAAAGAAACCTAAACTTGTATTTAAAAGTATTGTTGTTGCTTTGGAAAATAAATATATACATTCTTAAGGTTACAAAAGTAACTCTCTCAGCACAAGGTACAAACCGGAAGATATTTGCATTAATTTTATTGGGACAAATGTTAAGCTGCATGTTACGTTCATTTCGTATTGCTTTGCTGCTATCCTGTTAATTCAACTTGCCTTTTGTTAATTTATAAGCATTGTTGCGCATGGGCTGCCGAGAGATTCCATTCCTTTGTTGGTTCTTATTGCCATGCTTTATAATTCATTTATGACCGGTATTTCGAGCCAAATTCATACACGATGAGATAACAGTGAACAAATCAACCTCATCAATATCCAAGCACACAGTGGTAATCCAGAATTCTTTTTGAATTTCAAACCTATTCTCAATTCCCTGAGTAATCTTCTGAATTTGTACAGCAGATGTCAAGAACAATTTGTTTAAATTTTTATCTAATAGGAAATAAATTGTTATTACACACAATGTTACCCATAATTGCATTTCCTGGATGTAACTGACAGCTTGGTTTTCTCAGTTCATCTGCAGCTTCATGGATTCTTGAAGTGCAGTTGGAAGGTACAACTGTAGTCTGTAACGGTTGTCCATTGACAAAGATCTTTGCATTAATGTTGTCAATGGTCAAGATTAAAGTAAGAATAATTCTCAGTTGTTAGGTTTTTTTTCATAATATACATGGGTTTGGTGCTTGATTTGATAAATTCTAAATAGTTTATGTTTTGTTTTGTCTCAATCAATTCTATAACGTGGGCATTGTGCCAAATGATATCAATGAAAGCATTCTTTACAATAAACTCATTTTCGAGGGTATAACTGCACCACTGAAGCATGTGCAATTTTATTCTTGCAACTCATTGGCAGTTTAGATATACTTTGCATGTATTATAAAATAAACAATCAGTTTCTAATAAGCAAGTTTACATCTCCAACAATGTAACAATTCTTGACATTTAGATTAGGCGGATGAATAAAAATGATGAATGATATAACATTGCATAAAGTTGTAACAATTTGTCTTGCATTTTATCTTTTTTCTCTGATGGTTAAAGCGATCATTTAACTCTCCTAATTGCTTCTTCTCTTAATGATTAATTATATGGCCTACAACAGCTTACGCAGGAATACACAAAGGAATATCTACACAAGGATGGTTTATTGGCCTAATGTGTGCCGTGGCATTCCTTACCTTGATTTTATTAATTGCTTGTTTCATAAAGAGAAACAAAGGAGGAAAATATTCAGGTAAGCAGCAACTTTTATTATTCAGCATGTGTGAATGTATTTCATTACTGAATACAAATACCCAATAGGAATATTGTTTCTGACTGAGGGAATGCAAAGCCTGAGAGGAAAGAAATGGCCATCAGAACAGGTTTAAAATTATTCTAGACAGCCATGCAAGCAAATATTTAAATTTTGATTTAACCCTTTCATTGTAAAATAAGCCCACGATTAAACATTCTCCCAGTACAAATCACAAAGTGTTGGAGTAACTCAGCAGGTCAGGCAGCATCTGTAGAGGGAATGGACAGACGAGTCACCTGCCCATTCCCTCCACAGACACTGCCTGGCCCATTGAGTTAATCCAGCACCTAGAATTTTGTTCAAGGTTCCAGCACCTGCAGTTCCTTGCATCTCCATTCCCTCATTACAATCTGTTAATAGTTATTTCATTATATTATCTGCGCATGAATATTTTAATTATAGTATATACAGCAGTCCTTAAACATCATTTATAAATAAATGACTATGTCCACATTTGAAATGGAAACACCAAGTTCGTCCAAGTTCGTCAGCAAGAACAATAAATCCCTCTTTCGCTGCCCTGTCTTAGGTTCCAAATTTTTCTTTTTTTTTCCTTAGTAATGCACACAAGTAAGAAAATACCATACACTGACAAAATGGCCCAATTAACCTAATCTTCTCCAGTAGAACGCAGAGTGTTGGATTAACAGCTCAAGTGTCAGCATCTTTGGAGGTCATGGATAGGTGACTTTTTGGGTTGGGACCCTTCTTCCGACATCTGCAGTTCCTTGTGTCTCAACCTCTTCTTCTTATCCATCCAGAGGTTACCCTTCATTCAGATCCTGATACATAAAAATTGTTGGAGACAAATTTGGGAAAATTCTTGTGTCTGTTATTTCTCTTCAACTTGTGCAGGCATTTATATGTACATTTAATGCTGAAGATGCCTTTGTAAATATTAAAAATGAAAATGTCACATGCCAACAGTTGCCTGCAGTGAACAGACTCTGACCATTGCGTGATGCTGTGGAACTGAAATCTGCTCAAATTTAGACACCACTTCATAACAAAATTCTATGGCCATCATATATTTGTCCACAGTTGATATAATGAAAGCCACTTTATCAATAGCTTATGAAAATATAATATAGAAAAGGTCATTTTTTAGCAAGAAATTAATTAAATTACAACTAACCACTGTAGAGACAAAGCAAATTACAAATTAATTATGTAAACAAGAATCGCAATGAACCTTTTAAACTCCATTTTGTGTACTCGGTATAATATTTATACAATGATATAATCTATTTGAGTAATTTATTCAACAAAACAATGGTTATATTAACTATAAGTCTATTTGCAGATAACAGATTCATTTTTTAGATATATACAGGTTCTAGCTTTCGTTTAGTTTAATTTAAAATCATTCAACAAAATCTTAATATTAAAATAATTTCAGACCAAAAGTATCCCTTCTCCCTCCCTACCTATTCTGGATTTAGTGTTATGTAATGAACCGGATTTGATAAAGGAACTTGTGGTTAATGAACCATTAGGAGGTAGTGACCATAATATTGTCAGGTTTAATCTACAATTGGAGAGGGAGAAGGGTAGATCAAAGGTGTCAGTGTTACAGTTAAATAAAGGGGACTATGGGACCATTAGGGAGGAGCTGGTCAAAGTTGACTGGAAAGATACACCAACAGGGATGACAGTGGAACAACAATGGCAGGTATTTCTAGGAATAATACAGAAGGTGCAGGATCAGTTCATTCCTAGGAGGAAGAAAGATTCCAAAGGGAGTAAGGGGTGACCGTGGCTGACAAGGGACGTCAGGGACAGTATAAAAATAAAAGAGAAGTATAACGTAGCAAAGATGAGTGGGAAGCAAGAGGATTGGGTAATGTTTAAAGAGCAACAGAAGATAACTAAAAAGACAATATGGGTAGAAAAGATGAGGTACGAAGGTAAGCTAGTCAAGAATATAAAGGAGGATAGTAAAAGCTTCTTTAGGTATGTGAAAAGGAAAATATTAGTTAAGACCAAAGTTGGACCCTTGAAGACCGAAAAAGTTGAACTTATTATGGGGAACAAGAATGTGACAGATGAGTTGAACAGTTACTTTGGATCCATCTTCACTAAGGAGTACACAAACAATCTTCCTGATATAGTAGTGGCCAGAGGATCTGGGGTGATGGAGAAACTGAAGGAAATCCACATTAGGCAGGAAATGGTGTTGGGTAGACTGATGGGACTGAAGGCTGATAAAGCCCCAGGGCCTGATGGTCTGCATCCCAGGGTACTTAAGGAAGTGGCTCTAGACAACGTGGATGCATTGGTGATAATTTTCCAATGTTCTATAGACTCAGGATCAGTTCCTGTGGATTGGAGGGTAGCTAATGTTATCCCACTTTTTAAGAAAGGCGGGAGAGAGAAAACAGGGAATTATAGACCAGTTAGCCTGACATCGGTGGTGGGGAAGATGCCGGAGTCAATTATAAAAGATAAGGATGTAACTAGGAAAATGGACAAGGGAGAGCCAGTGGATGTAGTGTACCTGGACTTTCAGAAAGCATTTGATAAGGTCCCACATAGGAGATTAGTGGGCAAAATTAGGGCACACGGTATTGGGGGTTGACATGGATAGCAAATTGGTTGGCAGACAGGAAACAAAGAGTAGGGATTAACGGGTCCCTTTCAGAATGGCAGGCAGTGACTATTGGGGTACGACAAGGCTTGGTGCTGGGACCGCAGCTATTTACAATATACATCAATGATTTGGATGAAGGGATTCAAAGTAACATTAGCAAATTTGCAGATGACACAAAGCTGGGTGGCAGTGTGAACTGTGAGGAGGATGCTATGAGAATGCAAGGTAACTTGGACAGGTTGGGGGAGTGGGCAGATGCATGGCAGATGCGGTTTAATGTGGATAAATATGAGGATATCCACTTTGGTATAAAAAACAGGAAGGCAGATTACTATCTAAATGGCGTCAAGTTGGGAAAAGGGGAAGTACAACGGGATCTGGGGGGTCCTTGTTCATCAGTCTATGAAAGTAAGCATGCAGGTGCAACAGGCAGTGAAGAAAGCGAATGGCATGTTGGCCTTTATAAATAGAGGAGTCGAGTATAGGAGCAAAGAGGTCCTTCTGCAGTTGTACAGGGCCCTAGTGAGACCACACCTGGAGTATTATGTGCAGTTTTGGTCCCCTAATTTGAGGAGGGACATTCTTGCTATTGAGGGAGTGCAGCGTAGGTTTACAAGGTTAATTCCCGGCATGGCGGGACTGTCATAGGCTGAGAGAATGGAACAGCTGGGCTTGTACACTCTGGAGTTTAGAAGGGTGAGAGGGGATCTTATTGAAACATATAATATTGTTAAGGGTTTGGACATGCTTGAGGCAGGAAACATGTTCCCGATATTGGGGGATCCAGAACCAGGGGTCACAGTTTAAGAATAAGGAGTAAGCCATTTAGAACAGAGACAAGGAAATACTTTTTCTCACAGAGAGTGGTGAGTCTGTGGAATTCTCTGCCTCAGAGGGTGGTGGAGGCCAGTTCTCTGGATGGTTCCAAGAGAGAGCTAGATAGGGCTCTAATAAATAGTATGGTCAGGGTATATGGGGAGAAGGCAGGAACGGGGTACTGATTGGGGATGATCAGCCATGATCACATTGAATGGCGGTGCTGGCTCAAAGGGCCAAATGGCCTACTCCTGCACCTATTGTCTATAGTCTATTGTCAATGCTTGACTTAAGAAAATGTGAATTCAATGTCACCCAGTGAAGGAATAAATTATTTGATTTTCCATAGAAGCACCTGGCTTACAAATCTTCATTGAAAATGAAGCTGCTATAAAGCAGGACCTGGACCCATATCAAATTATTATTTCTGACATTTTATTTATGTTCCTAAGCCAATACAAACCTGAACCTAATATCTTAATTTTGAAATATTTTTGTTGCGTCAGACACTCAAGCTTCTGAAACCAGCCAAACTTCCTTCTCTTCCAGTTTCTTAATTAGAGTTCAGCCATTATCGAAACCAAGGACACACCTAACATATATTATAAAATAGAGGGCAAACTTTGATTTGTGGAATCTTTATGTACTTTCATTTGCTTCTCCAGTTAAAGATAAGGAAGATGCTCGGGCAGATCCAGAAGCACAGCCAATGAAAGAAGAAACTTTTGGAGAATACGGGTAAGCGTCTTTAGAGAACTAACTAGAAAAACTAACCACCCATGTCCCCAATCTCTCTTTTGCTCCATTTAAACTCTGCTTTGTTACACAAAATCTAGTCATACGTAACCACTGTGTATGCATTGTTACAAGTTGCTCTCATAGTGAACTTCAACTGAATTCACACATTTTGACTTTATATATTTTCAAGTCCATGTCAAGATAAATTAATCCATAATCTAGTCAAATGTCAATATTGGTCATTTTTATCGTGTCACATACCAATAATTTATGATCCATAAATGAATTGTACAATATTTTTTATTCCTTTAGCTCTTTATCTTTAAGAAATTAATCTGGTGATAGGTTACTTCATGAGCTTTGCAAATCTGCACAGCGACAAGCTACTTCTGCAAACTGGAAACGATGAGGGTGAGAAAAGGAAGCAAATTGCTGTTATTTTTCCACATTTTGGTGAATAACACATGCCAAACATGGATCTTGCTGACATTCCATTTTTTTTTAATCTACAACACTGATTACCTCAAGTGAACTTGACACCTCATGCCCTTAAAATTAAGTTCCTAGTTAATTTGTTTGGCAGTTTGAAATAATCCATCTGCTCTTGTATCAGCCGGAATCATTTCTGCCATCTTCAGAGGAATAAGTGGATAAGTACCTCCGCTCCTCGTTGTCACATTAACTTCAATGCCAGTTCTGATATTGAAAAGTATAAGAGTACATCTGTGACGGATGAGGGTAACGTTCGCATCAACACCTGGGCTTTTCTGTCTATCTGAACAAGTGATAACAGTGAGCACTGTTATCCTCATTGTCAAAGTCAATGTGAAGTGCAGCCCACTGAATTGCACTTTATTACTGAGTCCCTTTATTCATTTAAAACTCTAAAACTGGAAGTCAGTGACAATTAATAATTGCCAGTAAACAGACACATGACAAGGAATGAAGAGTTGTGATAGAGTATCAACCAAACTGACTGAATTATAATAAGAATCATTGTAAAATGGATATTTGCTAAATGTACAGACCTGGCAGAAACAATTATGTTTCACTGAGTAACAATGGGAATTTGGTGAGAGTTGGATCCACTAAATTCAAAGGCCAGCAGTAAATGCAGGAACAACTGAATCAAATTACCCTAGTGCTGGGGGTTACACAAAAAGCTGGAGAAACTCAGCGGGTGCAGCAGCATCTAAGGAGCGAAGGAGATAGGCGACGTTTCGGGTCGAGACCCTTCTTCAGACTGGTCACGTTAGTGTTGAGCAGGAACTCAAGATAACGTGTGTGTGACATATAAAGATAATCTAACTTGCAGACAATGGCAACACAGTGGCGCAGTATTAGAGTTGCTGTCTTCCAGTGCCAGAGACCCAGGTGTGATCTTGAGTATGGCTGCTATCTAAACAGAGTTTGTACATTCTCCCTGCGACCATGTGGATTTCCTCTGGGTGTTCCGGTTTCTTCCCTAGTGTGTTGCATAGTGCTGGTGTACGGGGTGATCACCGATTGGCGTGGGCCGAAGGGCTTGTTTCCACGCTGTATGTCTAAAGTCGAAAGGCAGCTCACCCAGGGACTTTGAGCTTCAGGAGCATCTTAAATCCATGTGGGACATAAAACTGAGATGTTCCTGGTGGATGCATTCCAAGAGAGCTTCACCCTACCATTTCACAGGAGAATAGTGAGTGGACAGATATTTACCAAATATGGAGGAGTCAGAATATAGAACACTCACATCCTGGTCAACGGTGCTTTATTGTCAAAGGTTTCTAGACCCAAGACAATCACCTTATGCCAAGTCCTGTTTTGAGCATATCTTTGTCTCTATAAAAACATTATCCAGTGGATAGGAAGATTGATGGTGTTGTGGATCCATTTCCACACCAGTCCTACATGGAGACTTTAATTATCCTAAAGTTGACTGGTTTCATAAAGTGTCAATGATGCACGCGGGAGTGATTCCTGAATTCCCAGCCCAACAAGGAAGGAAATCATGTTCAGTCTAATATTTGGCATTGAATTGGAACATGTTTCAGTGGGAGAGCATTTTGTGATGACAATATTTTTTAATAACTATTATTTGAAATTATCTTTTGAACAAAACAACCTATCTCCACCAGTGAAAGTCAGCAGTCATCTACCAACATGAAATGGAGCATTATTGATTGATTGAGTAGTACAGCATGGAAAAGGCCCCTTAAACATACTGAATCAACTCTTGCCAATGATCACCCATTCGCAGAGGTTCAATGTTATCTCACATTCGTATCCACTCCCTACACATTAAGGAAATTTACTAAGACCAATTAACCTACAGACCTGCACGTCTTTTGGATGTGGGACATCAAGGGCGCCGGTCGTCGAGGTCGGCGGTCGTTGGGGGCGTCAATCGAGGTCGACGTTCGTTGAGGGCTCCAGCGGTCGAGGACTGGCCACGCGGGAGCCAGTGGACATGCCGCCAGGAACAAAGGAGGACCCGGCGTGGGGGAACCGCCGTGGATGGGGGGGGAGAAGAACAAAGGAGGACCCGGCGTGGGGTGGACTGGCATGAGGGGGTGGGGTGGGTGGGAGAACAAAGAACCCGACGTGGGGCTGCCGCCATGAGGGGGGAGTTGGGGGAGGTCAAAGGATGACCCGGCATGGGGGAACTGCCGTGTGAGGGGGAGGGGAAGGGTGGCGGGGACGGGGGAACAAAGGAGGACCTGGTGTGGGATACTTTGTAACTTTGACAGTGCCCTTCATGTGGTGACTCTTCACACACCTTTTGTATGCAAAATGAAGAATTTCACTGTGACTTGTCACATGTGACAATAAAGCATTCATTCATTCATCATTAATTAATTCATACTGTAGAGTATTTATTCATTCATTCGTTGTTTCAAACTGGAGCACCCGGAGGAAACCCACGCTGCCACACAGAGAACGTGCAAACTCCACACAGAAGGTATCCAAGGTCAGAATCGAACCGGGGTCTCTGGTGCCGTGAGTCAGCAGCTATAGCATCTGTGCCACTATGCAGCATTATATTGGAGAACTAGGCAAGAAAGGCATGCAGAAGGCAGTGAGAGTATAAATGTTTGATTATTTGATATGTATACTGTGGCATAATTCATATTTTTTTAGACACATGATAAGTTTTATCTTCGCATTTTAGCTTGTGTGCAAGGTCATTGATAATGGGGACTCTTGATGATGAAGGAATAGGGGATTTGGGCTTTCTGGCATTCTTCATGGACAAGTCCTTCCTGAGCAGATACTACCTGTCCAACTTTCCCTCTCGCTTACTTCCTCCTTCTCCTCGACCAGTCGTTCATGCTCCTGCTCCTGCTCCTGGGCTACTTACTTTAGAGCTGGCTGCAAAGGCTGCCCACCCATAGTGATGATGTTGTTGGGCATGCACCAGACCACCTCAAACCCAACAAGACTGAGTGACTTCTCTAAAATCAACTAAGCAGCGAGCAATCCAATTCTGTATGACATGATGGCGTCTATGTTACTCCCATTTTCACATTTTCTGGGAATTACATTTTGGGATGAGGCTTGGAATGGTGGTAAGTCAGAGTTGCAGCTGATCATGTCGATCCCTGATCACACCTGTGTTCTGCCATCTCCTTTAGCAATCTGCAAAGACTTCTGGAATGATTTCTGAAGGCTGTTTTAGGAAATACAGATTGGCTTGCACTGATGGCGGACATTTTGAAATCCAAGACCATTAACAGTGCACTTAGCATGGTGTGATGCTAACATTTTGAAAAAGGACAAGCAGATTTTATGCATTTCCTTCACCAATTTGAACAGGCAAGATTTTTACCCATTCCAGCACAATCCAGTTTAAGCCCCCGATTTTATATGCACTTAATTTTCCTTGGAGCATTTAACAAAATATGTCTGCACACTACAGAGTATTCAATCAAATAAAGCTGACGTTTAATATCTCTTTGATCAATGATAATCATGATCATCTTTCCTGTTTATCAATAATCTATCTGCTGCTTCCATGACAGCCTTGATCTGTGACTGCAGAAATAAATTATATTGCTCACTAAATGCTCCATCTTTAATGATCTTGTACTTGATGTTATCTTCATGACTGCCTCTCAGTTACTGTGCACGAGAAAAAGGAAAATCAATTCAACACATACAGTTTTATTGATTCAAAGCATTAAACTACTTTTGCAGTTGTGACTTGATTAATTAGAGAAGAATGGAAGTGTTATTATTCAGTCAAAGTTACCCCGCATAAGAAGTTTCACAAAATATAAATGTTGTTTGTGTCCTGTTTGATTTCTGCAGCCAAGATGGAGGGACTGCTCTAGTATGTATTTATACACCTGGAGCAAGTTAAAAGGATTATTGAGGATGTTTGAAGGGGAATTCACGTTTTATCTTTTTACTTTAATATCTGATTCATCATGTAGTCTGAAATTTGATTTCATATTCAGTAAAAAATGTCTATTGTTCTTTGTTGGGTTACTTTAAGGAAGTGAAACAGTGTCCTTGAACAGCTAAAATATATTGCCAGTCGAACCAGCAGTCCCAACACTGCAGTAAATATTTTACAGGTGCATTCCAAGCAAGCGCTCGAGTTGACCGATAATTAATCTGTTCGGCCAAAAAAATACCCTGGTTGTAAAACTTATTTTTCTCACTGGTGTTGAATCTATTTTTCTTTTAGTGTTTATCTCAATCTACAATAAAAAATAGTGGTCACCTTGAGCAACAACTTTCAGCTGCAAGGTTATCATTCTGATTTCCTGAGTTGTGTATTAATCAGCCAGGGTTTTTCTCGTTAAATTATTAAAGGGCCCTGGTGAGACCGCACCTGGAGTATTGTGTGTCATTTTGGTCTCCTAATTTGAGGAATGACATTATTGCTATTGAGGGAAGTGCAGCATAGGTTCACCAGGTTAATTCCAGGGACTCACGTATGATGAAAGAATGGGTCAACCGGGTTTGTATTTGCTGGAATTTAGAAGGATGAGAGGGGATCTTATAGAAACACATACAATTCTTAGAGGATTGGACAGGGTAAATGCAGGAAAAATGTTCCCGATATTGGTGGTGTCCAGAACCAGGGGTCACAGTTTAAGAATAAGGGGTAGGCCATTAAGGACTGAGATGAGGAAAAACCTTTGCACATAGAGAGTTGTCATTCACTCATTCATGCATTCATCATCGTTGAAAACGTTAGTGACACAGTGGTGCTGGTTTCCAACGGGAACGGTGACGGACGCACCACACATCTGTGTCCTCCAGTTCCTGCGGATTTTCGCCGCTGGAAGTATAGGATTTTGGTGTGTGTGCTTTATCATTCCTTACAATGCTGTGTACGACAGTGATCGCAACTTCTACTGAAGTGTGGATGGCCGTTGGCTCGCTAGAAGCTCATCCGCCCTTTGACAGGTCTTGTTTTTGGTCCTGCTGGGGGCCCACAGCCCCCTCCTCACCTGGCAAACCAGGTGGAGGTGACGGTTTAGTCACCGACTGTCCGACAATGGAGTAGGTAGCATGGGATTACATGGTACACGTGGCGTGGGAACTTCCCCCAACCTGACCTGACAGAGAGTTGTGAATCTGTGGAATTCTCTGCCACAGAAGGCAGTGGAGGCCAATTGACTGGATGTTTTCAAGAGAGAGTTAGATTTAGCTCTTGAGGCTAAGGGAATAAAAGGATATGTGGAAAAAGCTGGAACGGGGTACTGATTTTGGATGATCAGCCATTTTCATATTGAATGGCGGTGCCGACTCGAAGGGCTGAATGGCCTACTCCTGCACCTATGTTTAAGTCCGATAGTGACAAGTTCTGATCTGCAGCAATTGCAAATAATGCATTGAATCTTATGAGGAAATAGAGGAGGAAGATTGACAGAAGTATATTTGGTTTGAAATGTCTCTTTTTACTATTGATTAGAAAAAGGCATTGATCTGCATCATAGTAATCATCCAGCAGATTTGATATTAAATTACTCTCCACCTATTCAAACATTCAGGTAAAGATTCAAGGTGTTGAAGTGCAAGTTAAGGTGAAGCAAACGATTCTCTTGGTTTCCCAACTAATGTTGATTGCTTGGCCGAAATTACTCACACTGGTTAATTTGCCAATCCACATTACCTGTGCACTAATAATTCTTGTCATGTGAAGTTTTCTGAGGCCTTTGTGAAAATATCAATAAGGAATTGTATAGCATCAACATTTGTCTGAACTGAGTTTCTGGCTAATTTACATTTAAATAACACTTTAACATAGAAAATCAAGGTCCATCAAATTGCGCAAAGCATTCCTACTTATGAAATTCATGTTATACTTGTATGAGAAATATATATTTGGCAACAGAAAGTCAATTCTTTTCAAATACAATGATAAAGCACAATGGTAAATGGATGATGGACAATGCTTCCTTCATTATTCGGATGAGGAACAAGGAGAATATTTTAAATAACCCCTGAGGGTAAGTTATGATGTTTTGCAGCATTGTTTATCGTGTTACTTTAGTAGATGGAATTTGTCATAATTTGTTCCAGAAGTATTATTTTGCAAAACAAAGGTTTAAGTTTAATGCATTATCCGCTTTGATTTTATGCTAACGACAATGGATACAGATCTTTGGAAAGGTAAGATAACAGGATTTATGTCTAGCTACCTGTGTTGTACATATGACTTTTTATTTTGTTGTTGATATTAGGTTTTTCCTGCATTAATTAGTTATTAAAACAGTTATTGAAATTAGTTATTGAAACAGTTTTCCCACTATTTCCCTCCGTGCAAACTCTACAATTGCAATATAAAAATTCAATTTTATTCATTTTCTGTTGATTCATTTTCAACATTATCAATCATGTTCCAATGGTTCATTAGGAATGTATGCAACATCTTTTTTTTTCAGATAAAAGGACAGTGATCGTTATTTTTTGTTTCAAGCTGCTTCAGAAAGGTTCTTCCATGCTTAACATTTGTAACAGTTATTTTATATTCTTATATCTATTATATATATATATATATTGTTATATGATAAACAATTTATATGATAAATGATGTAAAAAAAGACACAGTGTCCACCATAATATTTGGGGCAAAGACCCATCATTTATTTATTTGCCTCTATACTCCATAATTTGAGATTTGTAATAGGAGAAATCACATGTGGTTAAAGTGCACATTGTCAGATTTTATTAAAGGCCATTTTTATACATTTTGGTTTCACCATATAGAAATTACAGCTGTGTTTATACATGGCCCCCAATTTCAGGACACCATAATGTTTGGGACACATGGCTTCACAGGCGTTTGTAATTGCTCAGGTGTGTTTGATTGCTTCCTTAATGCAGGTATGAGAGCTCTCAGCACCTAGTCTTTCCTCCAGTCTTTCCATCACCTTTGGAAACTTTTATTGCTATTAATCAACATGAGGACCAAAGTTGTGCCAATGAAAGTCAAAGAAGCCATTATGAGACTGAGAAACAAGAAACAACTGTTGGAGACATCAGCCAAACCTTAGGCTTACCAAAATCAACTGTTTGTAACATAATTAAGAAGAAAGAGAGCACTGGTGAGCTAGCTAATCACAAAGGGACTGGCAGGCCAAGGAAGACCTCCACAGCTGATGACTGGAGAATTCTCTCTATGGTAAAGAAACATCCCCAAACACTGTCCGACAGATTAGAAACACACTTCAGGAGTAAGGTGTGGATTTGTAAATGACCACTGTCTGCAGAAGAATTTATAAATTGAAATACAAAGGCTGCACTGCAAGATGCAAACCACTGGTTAGGCACAAGAATAGGATGGCCAGGTTACAGTTTACCAAGAAGTACTTAAAAGAGCAACCACAGTTTTGGAAAAGGGTCTTGTGGACTGATGAGATGAAGATTAACTTATATCAGAGTGGTGGCAAGAGCAGAGTATGGAGGAGAGAAGAAACTGCCCAAGATCCAAAGCATACCACCTCATCTGTGAAACACGGTGGTGGAGCTGTTATGGCCTGGACATGTACGGCTGCTGAAGGAACTGGCTCACTTAATTGATGATACAATTGCTGATGGTCATAGCATAATGAATTCTGAAGCATAGAAACATTTCCTATCAGCTCAAGTTCAAAAAACGCCTTAAAACTCATTGGCCGGCAGTTCATTCTACAGCAAGACAATGATCCCAAACATACTGCAAAAGCAACAAAGGAGTTTTACAAAGTTAAAAAATGGTCAATTCTTGAGTGGCCAAGTCAATCAACCGAACTGAACCCAATTGAGCATGCTTTTATATGCTGAGGAGAAAACTGAAAGGGACAAGCCCCCAAAACAAGCACAAGCTAAAGATGGCTGCAATACAGGCCTGGCAGAGCATCACCAGCGAAGACACCCAGCGACTGGTGGTGTCCATGAATTGCAGACTACAAGAAGTCATTGCATGCAAAGGATATGCAACAAAATACTAAACATGCAGGCTCGAAGGGCCAAATGCCCTCCTCCTGCACCTATTATCTATGTTTCTAATAGCAATCATATCTACATTTAGGTAAAATTGAACATGATACTTCAGTTACATTCCCAACGAAGGCCAATATAATTGTGACAAGACATCTAAAACCTGTAACCCAATCTACACAGAGTAAAGGTCAACATACCTATCTCCCAACCAGCTGCATTTGCATGTTAGTTTATGGAAACATGCACAGAAAAATAATCAGTATTCCTGTTTTTCCTATGATGCATTATGACTGCATGGTGGCGCAGCGGTAGAGTTGCTGCTTTACGGCGCCAGAGACCTGGGTTCGGTCCTGACTATTGGTGCTTGTCTGTACCGGCTTTGTACTTTTTCCCCATAACCTGCATGGCTCCGGAATTTCCAGATTCCTCCCACACTCCAAAGACGTGCAGGCCTGTAGGTTAATTGGCTTGGTATAATTGTAAATTGTCCCTAGTACAGGCAGGATAGTGTAAGTGTGCGGGGATCACTGGTCAACGTGGACTCGGTAGACCTGATAATTCCGGTATTTAAATCCCTTAGTGAAAACACCGACTAGAATACTTTAAATCATCCTTTATTTCACCAAGGTAACCAGGTTTCTCTGTACCACCCTGGGAAGCTCTCCCAGTAGATCACGGAGTAACACATGTGCTCAAACAAAGGAATTATATATGGTTAATACAGTGGGAGGTAACTGACAAAGGGTGGTGATTCTAGACCAATAACTACAGTATCACATGGTTATATATGCGGGGACAATCTTTCTACCCAATTACAATCATACGCAGCATAATACATCTTAGCCAATTACAATAGCATTAAACATCACATAAACATTACATTTTTTCCAGGAAAAATTATCACAATAAGGACAACTAAATTATGTCAAAATAAAGAAATTAAAACATAACTCAGAATACTTAAACCTTAGTCCAAATGTATCCCCAATTCTACATATTCTCATTCCTCTCTTTTATCATTAATAACTCCCCATGTTCCTACCTATTTCTATCCTTCTCAGTCATTCAAACTCTTCCTGCACCCTATCAACATACTCAGTCTTTCTTCATCACACACTTCATCCTGTCTCAACAATAACATACTTGGAGCACCTATGCCTTCCAGTGCTGTCTGCATCCTCCCAAATGCACATTTTACAACTGCTAATCCTACAGAAATACAAATAATCGCAATAGCTAGGTACATAGCCATGCTGATTAGCCAGTCTGACCAGCTTCCGAAGCCCCAATTACCCCAGTCACTTGCTTCCTTCATGTTATCCAGCTGCTCTCTTATTAGCACCGCCATTCAATGGTATTATGGCTGATCATCCACAATCCCCGTTCCTGCCTCTAACATGTCCAAACCCTTAACAATCCTATACGTTTCAATAAAATCCCCTCTCATCCTTCCAAACTCCATAGTATGCAGGTCTAGCTCTCCAAAACTGCACACAATACTCCAGGTGTGGTCTCACTAGGGCCCTGACAACTGCAGAAGGACCTAATTGTTCCTAAACTCAAATACTCTAACAATTAAGACCAACATGCCACCAGCTTTCTTTACTACCTGCTGTACCTGCATGCTTACTTTCAGTGACTAATGTACAAGCACACCCAGGTCTCGTTGCACCTCCCCTTTTCCAAATCTGACATAATTCAGATAATAATCTGCCTTCCTGTTCTTGCCACCAAAGTGAATAACCTCACATTTATCTACATTATACTGTATCTGCCATGCATCTGCCCATTCAACCTCTTCAAGTCCCCTTGCATTCTCATAGCATCCTCCTCACAGTTCACACTGCCACCCAGATTTGTGTCATCTGTAAATCTGATAGTTGCTTGTTATCCCTTCATCTAAATAGGCACAGGGACTTTTACTCCCTCCTTTTGACATGCATAATCAAATTTACAAGGAGCATGGTAACATGGCAATGCTCCATAATTATGATTCTCCATCCTTGCTATCACCATCACATGGCAGTGCATCTCCTTCACATCGGTGATAGATTACATCAGCATACTCAGTTTTTCGCAGACCCGATGGCTATTAATGTCCCAAGATAGGCGAACAACAGTGGTATGTCCATCATGATTTATCCTAGAAAGGGATTTCTTAAAAGAAAGAAGAGGTTAGCATTTTATGTCTTAGGCACCATACTGACAATGTTACAGTGGCAAAAGTGAACCCACGCGTCCCTCCCCTCCACCTTAGCTGCGGTAGGGGTTGTTGGAAGGACCTGGTAAGGTCCTTCCCATCGAATGTCCAGTCTCTTCCTCATCCAATTCTTGATCATTACATAAGCATCAGGTCCAAATTTAGATAGAGTGGTTAGAGTGTACATCTTTCAATGCCCTGTTTAATGATATAGTTAGTAATTTCCATTGTCATGTAATGAAAGTGAACAGCCTTTGTAGTATTGAGGTTCCATGGGGTTCTGAGTGTGCGGCCATATACAATCTCTGCTGGACTCAACCGAGCCTTCCCTGCTGGGGTGGTGCACATCTGGAATAGCGCCACAGGGAGTAGTTTAAGCCAATTGTTAATTTTTCAATGTTTGATTGGCTCGTTCAATGTGTCCAGCAGCCTATGGCTGATAGGCACAATGTACTTACTGTTGGATGCCCATCTGAACACAGAATTCTTTGGTCACCTTTCCTACAAAATGAGGGCCATTATCAGAACTCAGCTCAGTTGGGATTCCATACCTGGGTATAATTGCTTTCATAAATACTTTAACAACCATAGAAGCTTTGTTATCCATGGTAGGATAAGCTTCAATCCATTTACTAAAGACATCTACATTAGTATGTATCTACTAATACATATTTATAAAACTGACATATTTCCAACTCAATGTAGTCCATCTGGAGAGTCTCAAAGGGACCCATGGATAAAGGGGTTCTCCCTTGTTCGCAGGTTATACCCTTCCCGGGGTTATATTGCTGACAGGTCAGACAACGACTACTAATTTCCTAAGCCATAGTCTGCAACTTTGGATGCCATCATGTATCTAAAAGCGTATCACTAGTTGCTTGGGTACCACAGTGAGTTGAAAAGTGTATACTCCACATCACGAGTTCATCTGACATGCATGTTTGCCCTGCCGGGGTAACCCAGAATCCCAACATGCAATCAACTTTACAACCAAGCTGTTTCCACATTTTGATACCTTGGCCAGGAGCATTCTCCTGTAATCTAACGACAACTTGGATGGTTGGCATTGGTTTTTCCAAGGGAGACTTGTCTTTGTCCATGCTTTTAGTCTGCTTCATTATTTTAGGTACCACCACCCTGCGCCCTTGGGACACTTCCTTAGCTTCTTGGTAATTTGTTTTGGAAACATAAGGGCTTGTAACAGGTCTGATATCAATTTCTGGTGGGATGTCTGTGTTCCTGCGGAAGTCAAGAATCCCCTATTTTTCCACAACTGACCAAAGTCACAGATCACTCCAAAAGCATATCTGAAGTCAGTAGAAACATTGATTCCCAAGTCCTTCCCTAAGATGCAGGGCAAACAGTTCCGCTTGTCTGGTAGAGAATGGTGTTTCAAAGACCGCCGCCTCCACATCATTGCCATCCTGATCTATAATTACGTATCCTGAAAGTCTTTCACCTAGAGATCCAATTGATACACTCCTTCCTATCTACATACACATTTACGTCAGGGTTTGTCATGGGAATATCTGTCAAATCTTCCCGAACAGAGGTATCTTCTTTAATCACAAACACACAGTTGTGCCCTGACTCAGCTTGTTCCTCTAAGTACTGTCATATAAAGGGCAGTGTTACATTTTCTGGGGAGCTACTTGGATGGGGTTAATCTGGACGCATCCTACCTGAGTAGAGTCTTCTGCCCAGGTCCTGTGGGTCCGCATACTCTGTTCCTCACTCCCCAGATGATGGCGTAGCTGCGTAGTAACCGTCCTTGGTGAGTGATAAAATTGAACAGTACGATCATTAGACAGTTCTTGTTCCTGGCTCGTGTTTGGAATCGCCAGACCAATCGCTTGCTTAACCATAGCTCCTAAATCATTTGCATGAGATGGGATGTTCACTTTCTTTACACTGGCTTTCAGTCTGTCAAATAATTGATTTCAGAATATTACTGTTGGTTGAAAAGCACTGTATGGTCTAGAGCAAAAATACATTTCTGATCTTCTGCTACATTATGAACCATCCAGACCTCTGAGGTCGTCTGGGACAGGTGCTCTCTGTCACCAGTCAGAACTAAACAAGGAGAAACAACTTTTATTTTTTCACCACATATGTGAAACAACTTCCATAAAAATGTAGGTCCACTCAAATTAACAACGCAGAATACCAATGGCATTAAGTAATGTCCCAAGAAGCATCAGCCAAGGACTGGTGGCTTATCAATTCTAGATCTTTAACGGGGGTCCCTCTTATCTGCTCCACTAGAGAAAGCCTGTCTGAGAGAAGTACAAAGCCACAAGATCTAGTCAAGTATCTCAGTAAGCAACGCTATAACAATTAGCTCTTTCGTGCCTTGTGATTCATATTGGCTAAAAATTTCACACAAAACAATTAGATCCCCACAACAAAAAATTTACACAATCAAATAAATCCCACAATACCCCTCCACAAAACTCAGAATATTTTAGAATGACACAAGTTAACAATGGAAGAACAAAATCAACAAACTCTCATAAAAGTATTTGATTTCAATAGTAAATCTGAAGAATCTGAGTGTACCGCTTTATCAGCTTAGGAATGTCGTTATCAGAAAAATGTTGTATCCTCCTCACTTCTTCAATTTTAAAGCAAAATCGCACAAACTTAAACAAAAGCATAAGAAAACTTAAGCAAGAATATAAGCAAACTTAAGCAAAAACATAAGCTATTATATACAAAGTTAAACCACACAAACTTAAACAATTAAAAAATCCATAAAACACTTTGACAACAGAATATAGAGCAGAAATGCTTTGATCTCATTCCTGAAATACCACAGATACCCCTTCCCACTTTTATCTCGGCGCTGGTTTTGAAGTTATATGTAAATTTTTACTTCAGCCCAAAATCATATACAGCATCCATCTTAGTCAATTACAATAGCATTAAACATCACATAAACATCACAAAATTAAAACTTAACTCAGAATACTTAAACCTTATTCCTAAAGTATCCCCAATTCTATATATTCTCAGACCGAAGGGACTGTTTCCACGCTGTATCTCTAAACTAAACAAAGCTAAATAACTAACAATATTTTTCTCATTGCTATGAGGTAAAATATCTGCTCTGATATTACTTGTCAGTACCCTCTTACTGTCTCCTTGCATTCTCATCATGTCACTCACTCCCATTGAGATCTGAGTCATCAGAAACTTAGAAAAACATATATTTCGGCCTCTCAGCCAATCATTGATACAGAATGTGAATAATTGGGGCCCAAGCTCAAATCCCTGTGGTAACTCACAAATCACCGCTTATCATCCCTTATCATCGACCAGAAATCTATTTATTTATACTCTGTCGCAAGGGACTGCATATGCTGGTTTAAACTGAAGATAGACACAAAAAGCTGGAGTAACTCAAGGGGATAGGCAGCATCTCTGGAGAGAAGGAATGGGTGAAGTTTCGGGTCGAGACCCTTCTTCAGACGTTTGGGATAAAGGAAACGAAAGATAATAGACGATGATGTGGAGAGATAAAGAACAATGAATAAAAGATATACAAAAATGTAAAGATGATAAAGGTAACAAGCCTTTGTTAGCTGTTTGTAGGGTCTTCATCTTTCATGTGGCGTGCACAGCCTAAAGTTGTTGGACAACTTGTTCTATTTGATCTTCCGTTTGTGCACGTCGAGTTGATTGCATTAGTCGAAACAGGGCGGACCATGTAAAAGTTGCAATCTTCCACCCCGTTTGTAGGGTGAAACCTTTGTGTTCTATCTATTAACCAAGTATTGAACCGTGCTGGTATTTGTTCACTCGGTTGTTCAGCAGCCCTGTGCATGGGACTATGGGTGGCTACTGAATATCCTAATACACCCCACCCTCTAGTTTCCCCACATCTACTGTACCAGGTGCATTCTCAAAGAGCTTCAATAGTCAAAGATCAGTTAAAATTGGTTCTATATACATGTTGACTTCGCTCAATCGTTTTATGTTGTACGGCCAAATTGTTGATAATGGTAGTGATTTACTGAATCCACGTACCTGTCCCTGTTAGAGCATGACACCCTGAAAATGATCCAGGAAGGATTTGAAGGCATCAGTGAAGTTTTTAGGTTGGTTCCCCAGATGAGAGACAAATGTTACTGGGATCAATTAGAGAACTCTTTTCTGTGGAGAAGGGAATGTTGAGTGGAGATTTGGCTATACGTATATAAAATAATGAGGGGTTTGGACAGAACAAGTTGTGGATGACTATTCCAGTTATGAGGGGGCAAGGACGAATGCTGATGTCTTAAAGAAAAGGCAAGTTGTGGGGGGAAAGATTTAATAGGAGCTTGAAGGGTTCACACACAGGGTGGAGGGTGTATGGAACAAGCTGCCGGAAGAGGTAGTTGAGGCAGGTACTATCGCAATGTTTAAGAAACATTTAGACAGGTACATGGATAGGACAGGTTTAGAGGAATATCAGCCAAAAGCAGGCAGGTGGGACATGTTGGCCGATGTGGGCAAGTTGGGCTGAAGGGCCTATTTCCACGCTGTAAGACTCTGTGACTGATTCTATAGCAAGAGAATTTGGAGTTGCATGAGGAAAGAACTGCCTGCATGAGGTAGAGGCAGGTTTTATTGTGGCATTCAGAAGGATGTCAAATTACATGGACAAGAAAATATTGCAATGCTTTTCTAGAAAGAATGTGAATTACTGTGTTTCACAGATAATTATTTGTATCAATTGAAATATACAAAGAAACTAATGATATGAATGAAAAACAACAATTCATCATAAATAGGACAAAATGTTCACGGGATAGAAATGCACGGATCACGAAAAAATAGCATTGCATGTTTATTAAGGCCTTATTAAAGTAAGACATCATTTCTAGAAGCTTAAAATTGAAAAGTAGAAAATAATATCTCTTAAGAATCTATCTTAAGAATATATTCAATCCTGGTTAAGCCACACTTGGCATGCTGAGCACAATTCTAATTGTCATTTTATTGAAGCCTCTAGAGGCAATCGAGAGGATGGAAAACAAAAGATTTTCCAGAAATACAAGGTTAAGCACACCAGATAATGATGAGCAGTCTGGGTTTCACTTCTCTTCAAAAGAGAGGGCTGAGGAGTGATTTAATACTGGACTTCAAAATTATGGAGAATTTTGTTTCCCACCAGTGTGGAATGTTTCCAGTGGTGTATAAAAAAAACCGGAATCAATGATAGAAAATGGTCACCAATAAATTAAGCAGGAAACTTATTTATCGAGAGAGTGGTATGAATGTTGTTAATTACCACAAGATGAGAAAATGAGATAGATACATTGAAAAAGCAATGAGATAAATACAAGGCTATCACATAGAGTTAGTTGAGGAAAGACAGGAGGAGGAGATTCAAGTCAAGCATAAGTGCAAGGCTATATTGGATGGGTCGAATGACCTATGTCCCTTCTGTATATTTTAAGTAATTTTGTGTGATTTTGGTCCAGGCTTAGCTCCCTGTCTACAAAACCAGCTGGAAGCAATGAGATAATGAAAGATCAACAGAAAAGCTCAGTGGATGACTTCTACGATTTATGAGACAATGTTTACAGAACAAGAATTGTTTTCATTGGGGAAAAAGGTGATGGAAGAGGTTAATTTCTTTACTTTTGGGATTATTGTGAGGAACATTGATAACAACGAATTGGCATCACAGGCATGAGCCAAGACCTGCTCCATGTATTGTTATTACTCCCAATTCCTCTGCTTCTCTTTAAACTGATAACATCCTTTTCTAAGTTTTATACTGATGCAGTAAATAGAAGATTAAATGATAGAATATATTGATTATGATATATCCTCACACCAGTAAATTGACCAATCTGCAGAGCTGCAAGGCACTAATTAAGCCTTAGGTTTTCACAATTTTATACGGTGTAAATATGTCCAGTGCCATAACGGTGAAGAATGAGGATAGCAGCTGCCACTATTCACTGAAGAACATATCTGATAGATGAGCAAACAGTTTGCAGAATTTTTCCCTGGAGGAATCTTCCTCGTCCATTGCTTCTGTTAGAAATTAAGCTCTGCTCTGCACAACTTCTACTCATTAAGGTCTGTGGATGTGTACTTGTCATGGCAAAATTAGTGGTGAGGCTATATTATTGTCCATATATTGTATCTTCTATTTTCTGCATCAATGTAATACTTGTATTGTATCAGGATGTTATCAATAATGGTGGTAAATAAGCTCCACTTCTGCACCCTCATTAGTTTATCTCGAGGGAGAAAACAAAAACTGATGCCAGTGTGTGGCCATCAGTTCTGACAGTGAGAGCAGTAATGCTGCAATCTTTTAATGACTTGTTACGATTGCAAACAACAAGAGAGCCCTGCCAACAATTATCTTCCATGGGCTGGAGCTATTTTAAGCAATAAAAGTATTTGCAATGAGGCTCGGTCATCTTGGCCATCAGTTTAACACAAAAATAAGTTCAGAAGAAACATGATACAGATGTGCAACAAGATAAAGGGAAGTAGAGGTACATGCAAAAACAAGAATATTTAACTTGGATTTTAACACCAACGGTAAGATCATGAGATCCAAGTGAAACATAGTCAACAACTGCTAAAACAATTTGGTGCTACCAAATTCTATCTCAAGATAAAACTTGATAAGTTTCTGGTTAGGAGTGATAATTGCTTCCCCCTAGTCTAGTTTCAGTAAAAACACTGAATCAAGCACTTGAAACAACTCAATTTTATTTTACCAAAAGCACGTCACAGTTCAACTACTATACCTATCCCACCGCGGGTTCGATCCTCGTGTCTGCCTGTTCAAGCACTCTAGGCCTCGCTCAGACAGAGACGCTCCAGAGGTTCACGCAGTCCAAAGCGCTTTCCCAGAAGATCGACGCTGAGCCTCGTGATCACGAACTTTTATGTGTCCCGTGACCTAAAGGGGCCGAACCACACAGGGGTGGTCTCTTAGTAACCCAATTACAGATATTGATTAACCCCATACATAACAGGCATTCCCCTAACCCAATGATACAATAGTTCAATACATTGTATTCAAAACAGACTAACAAGCCAACTAAGAAACATTTACCCTGATTTACAGAAAACCCAGACAAGGCTCAACACCTCATCCAATCAACACATGGCAAAGTCAAACTCTGCAACATTATTTACAATTATTTACAAGGTGTACATCTGGTTTCCAGCCATCCAATCCATTATATGCATTTTGCACCTAATTGACAGGGTTTCCAGATATTCCCATTCTTTGCTTGCAAATTGTATCGAAGCTCCAGACACTCTTGCACCTCTTCACAGCTTCTCCTAGCTCTGCAGAGAGCAACTCCAAATTGACCAAATCTCACAGCAACCCTGAGGCTTTACACAATTTTGAAGTCCCAGCTGCTCCAAATTTAGCCAGGATTAACAGGAGTGTTTTGACAGGTTATCTGAATAAATGGTGGAACCATTTTAATTTTTGCCTTTTGAGGGACACTGAGTAATTATGTAATACTTTTACATTGGAGGTTAGATTTTGAGAATACTGTGTGCGGTCTTGATGGCTCTCTCAATCTATTGCCCTTGTTTTCTTACGTTGCCGATATAGAGAAGAGAGAAAAGTGCTGGAGAATTATCTCTCTCCTCTCAATTCATATTGGCACTCTCCGTACTTTTAGTCCCCACTGCACTACCTCAGCAGTTATGGCACTTTCCTCCTGCTGCTGTTCCAGGAGATTAAATGTCAGTGCAGGCTATGCACGGGAATTCTTGATCTGCAGAAATTGCTTGGTTGCAGTGTGCTGCAGAGTTCAATTCCCTTTAAGTGACAACGGGTAGGAGCCAGAAGCATTGCGGATTATTGGCAGACAAGCAGATTCTGTCCTGAAAATGCTGATCGGGTGAAATATATTCTGTTGGCACATATAATGCTATTTTCCACAGTGTATTACTAGTCATACCTACAGAGCTAATGGAGAGGCACAAATGATCATTAGCGAAGATGATTTATGACATCAGATGATTTGTTATTACACAGATCTGAACAGAAACAGCATTTACACTGCCTCTGGGACTTTTTGTGTAAGATTATATTGCTCAGAACAAAATTGTGCAAAGCACATGGTGCAGAAATTTGTGACATGTTTAATATATGAAATCATGTCCCTGATCAGTAACCTAAAATTTTCCTTGAAAATAGAATCAGACCAGAGATAAAACTGAAAATGTTTCTAAAAAATCACAAATGTCACAGTTTCATCAGCAATTGCGGATCATACAAATATAAACGTTAAGCACAATTTTAGGGTCATGGAGACAGCTGATGGTGGTGATGAAAAGTAAAGCATTTCATGATAGAAAATAGTCACAAATGTGGATAGGAGATCGCCAGACACTTATTCAGTCCCAGCATTGATTCCTTTTACAAGGTGACTGCAAACACAAATGGAAAGGGTAATCAGCTACAGAAATAAACTCATCTAGCTGCCAATAGCTGCCTCGAACAGTTAATATCAACATCTGCTCAGTATTAGCGCAATGGATGCAGAGAAAGAAGTGTGCAGATAAATATATAAAATGAGTTAAGTACACAGAAATAGACATTTCTAGCTTCTGGACAAGAGAGTAATTAGAAGGGGAGAAGCAGATGGTATTTTTACTACATGTGCAGGATCCTTTCTGACGCCATGCACAAGTTCAAAGCAAAGAAGCACATTTTAAATCCAGTAATGAGAACTCAACGAAAGCAGAATGGAGAAGTAATTGCTGAAGAGTGATAGGAACATAAATGTTCAGCTCATGATTGATGGACACGTATTGCAAGCACAAAGCACAGATTGTGATTGTAGGCAAAAATCAGGATGGTGCCAGTGGATATAAACTAGAGAAAAATATTGACTACATTTTTAAATTAAATGCGATGCATTGTCCTGATCTCCACTGGACTCAGAATATCAGATAACACTACAAACGTGTTGCTAATGAGTAAATTTGAGCAAGTGAGTTTTCAAATCAAGAAAACATAAAGTATCATAATGCACAAACATGTATGGAGACACAAGGAACTGCAGAGACTGGAATTTGCTGTAGAATGCAAAGTACTGGAGTAATTCAGCAGGTCAGGCAGCATCTCAGGAGGACAGAGCTGGGCAACGTTCCGGGTCAGGACTTTTCTTCAGATTGAAGAAGGACCCCGACCCTGTCCTGCAGTGATGCTGCCTGGCCTGCTGAGATACTGTATTCCAGCGCTTTGTGGTCAAATATAGGATACGAGAAGGTTTTTCCTGAAAAGGGAGTGGTGAACATGTGTAATCATTGAGGCTGAAAGGAGAAGGTCCGATGCATAAATGAGGAAAAAATAAAATAAGGGGGGGGGGTTTGAGGAGAGGGAGGGACATACATAGCGGTGTTCAGAACAGAATGAGTTAGGAAGATTTTGTGCACTAGCAGAAGTAAGTGTGGACCAGTTGGGAGTGAAGGTGTTTAATATACTTCCAAGTAAGAAACCTCTTGGCTCATCTCGGATTTCCCACTGATGTGCCAACATTCTAATGTTAGTAAACTAATCTTGCAGAAGGGGTTGAAATGATGTGAAGCTTGATGTAATGTAAACCGACAGTGACATTTGTTTACATAACTATTTCTAATTTTTAATAAAGTTATCACCAGTGAAAATTACAAAATGTTGAGCAGCTGTGAATTGGTGTAGTTTGTCGATCAATGTGAATCAATATTGTTGTTGCACATTTAACCTTTGAAAGAATTGAGCATGGATTTGAAATGCTTGAGGTGAAAGGAAAAGAGCAAATGCTTATGATGTTAGATGATCAGTCTTCTCTGATATTCAATTGAAGGATTATGATATAAGATTATTAATTCCTCAATTAATTCCTCAGAGAATAGTGGATGATAGGTTTGTTAAGACCTTTATCTCAAAGGCGGCGTGCACCTCGAGAGACTTTACAGCACGCCATCACAATTACGCTGTGCACCATTTCCCTGACAGCAGGTTGTTTTTTTTTCTCTCTCCCCAGTGACAATGAAGACAAACCTTTGAAAGAAAGTCAGCAATCACTGAATGAGGGGGTGAAAACGACGGGAAGTGATGATAGTTTGGCAGAGTATGGAGATGCCGGATCAGAAGGGGAATTTAATGAAGATGGCTCATTCATTGGACAGTACAGTGGAAATAAAGAGAAAGATGTCGATGGAAATGGAAGCTCTATCGCCACTTCTCCAGTTAAAGCATGAGTAACATGTTCATGAACTTCACTTGCCTTCTTAATATATTTGTGATACAACTGAAAACTTTGGTGCATTTGAATGAACTCAGATTGCCAACGTGTTTAAGATAAGAGAATTAAATGTTTATGGCCCGCAAAGAAGACTTAAGTGATGTACAAATATTTGGTAAAATTTAAGATACAGAACACATTTGGTTGCAGACAATATATTGTGCAAAATTCTTTATTCTGAGGGATATATTGTGCAAAGTCCATGTAAAATATAAGTGTCTGTAGATTCATAACAGAAATGGTTTCAGTTGCTGACACAGTGACATACAACCATTTAAATCCTTGCTGCCGTTAGCAGATTTAAGTCCTTATTGTTGTGGTTAGCTTGTGGCTTGTGACCGACCCTAAATGCTCAGAAGTTAGGAACCTGCAGAAATATAATTGCCATAAGGAGACCAACACCTGGTACACTGATATCTCTTATTGCAAGGATATGAAAGCTCAAGGGACAGTGAATTGTACTCCTGTTTTTTTTAATGAAAAGTACATCTTTCAATATAACATACATGAACTTTTCAAATGTCTGAAATTTTCATGTCAATTTGAATGAGATTATTTAAATGAAATTATTTTTCAGAATCTGATTTTAAAATATCATTAATTGTTGTTGCAGGCAAGTGGGGACAATAAAAATGTACTGTTAAGGTGAACTTGTACTCAAACAGTTGACAACCATGTGCAGTTGAGGTGCCAGGACTATAAATCTTGGTATATGCTAAACCATCATTGACTATGCACAAGGCCATCCAAACTCTTGCGTGATTCTTCCAGTGTGCTCTCCATCCAATATTCTGCATTTAATCATTGTATTCACTATCAGGTGTGGTTATTAAGCCAAAAGACCACAGCATACATTTTGTAACTGGGCACACTTTTAGAATTTGAGGAGGGCCTGGAAAGGATAATTCTCAACAAATGGTTAGTGTTTTTTAAACATTACTTCTTCTGCAGATTCTTCAATGAGCACCTTGAGGCATTACTTCTTGTTAACACACAGACTAGATGTACTTAAGAAGTATCTATATGTGTGAATTTATATTGTGTATAAAACATGTAAAAGATAGCTTTGTGATGTTGAACTAAATAAACTACATGTTGCCACCCAGAAAATTGGTATACTTTGAAAAGCTGTAGGTTCATTTTTTTTTAAAAATCGGTGAACAATTGTGAAGTAATTGTACTTGTGTTCAAGGTTTTATTACTGTAGCTTCTATATGTCTCATTATTGATTTTTGCTTAACAGTGCTGGCAAAGTTTTAATTTGTAAGTTATATATATATCAATTTGAAACATTTTTGTAAAAAGGTTAGATAATATTTATATTAATGAATTGGAAAGATTTTGTCAAACCTGCAACTTCTGAAGTAACTATTTCAGTACTTATAACAGCAAAAAAACAAAATCATAACAGAATACATCAAATATTTTAACATCATGTTCTACAATAATGCGGTTTATAGTAAAAATGGAATTCAATCTTGTTGAATACAAACCTATTTTCATTAGTCTTTTGCAATTTGTGCAGATTGCAAATTTGCAACCTTTTCCAACATGACAGCATTTTTGAGCTTTGGTTTACACATGGCTGTGCATAATCCTATCTCAACATTTATTTTTCAGGATGAACTATTCTATGAAAATTATTCTTCAATTTGTATAACCACTATATTTACTACAAATGAACCATTTAGTATTTGTAAAAGGCAAACCTTAATCATGCTTAGCTTTGTAAAAAAAAAAATCCCTGCTCGAATGATTATCTGATTCAATAAAACTACTCCCAATGCAATGTCACTTCTTGTAGTTTCTGCAGTAAGGGAGTATCTTATTAATCTGGCCTTTCCTTATTGACATGTTGATAAACCAAAGTATAATTTCTGATGGCTAGCCTTATGTTTGTATGACATATTTAATAATTTTATATCTTTGGACTCAGATGCTGCATGATTAGCAGAAGGGTCAGTATATATATATACAAACAAATTATACTGCCAACTGACAGCCTGAAGCACAAAACATGAGAACAGGTTTGTTGCTTTTGAAATAAACTTGAGGCCAAGGGTATGAAAACCAAATACTGACGGTCGTTGTCAGGTTAAATGTAAGCTGTTGCCCCTCAAGTTACAGAGTAGCTGTTGTCCCTTGTTGAAACTTTTCATTTCTCTGTAGCTTCGGTTCAATTGCAGACTTCAATCGCAGTCAGTATCTGTGTCGTTTTATGTCTTCTCAAAAGAAAAATTGAAAACTTGTATCAAGTTTAACAGAGCAATTTTCATAATTTGTATGCTTCCTTCGATAGTGCAAATCCCCTCGGAACAGCTGTTAAATTAGTTAACATTGTAGTGTTGTGATGTTATCATAAGATATGTGTGCATATATGGTGCTTGCAGTCACTAGGTTTAGTTAGAAACAGTTTGTCATACTATTTGATAACTAATTAACTGTCACCATTAAAAAAAACACAGAAATAATCCTTCAGGTGATGCAAAATTGTGTTTTCATTGAAAGATTCATGTGAGGTTTTCAAACTCATGTTTTCTACCTGTGTAGCACTCTTGTATTATATAAAGTCATTTTGGAATGTTTCGGCTACTAATGTGTGTTGTGTAAATGACCTTGTGATCTTTCAGAACATGGATGCTTGTCTTATTAAACACGGAATAACAATGTTTTATGTGTCTCCTGGTATTTGCAAAGACAATCGTATTTACATACATTATTGTAGGACAATATAATTCAAACATGACTGTGTGGTGGGAGGGCCTCATAAAAGGACTGACACTTTCCCAGATGCTTTCTGCAAATACCACAGCTCTTCTGGGACCCATTAAACCTTTGAAAGACAATGTAGCTATCTAAATGTAAATAAGCCTCCGATATAGAATTTCTTTAAGAAAGAGAACGATGCCTGATTCTGAATGTTTCCCTTGCTGCATCTTTCAGATACAAACTAACAAAGCACAAGTTTACCCTCTACAACACCTCTCAAGCCCACTGCACAGTGAATACAATACAATACAATAGTGCATTATTGTCACGTGTGCAAGACATAGTGAAATTCTTTATGAGTCGCCAAATTTGGTGCCATTTCCAAAATCTGGTCCACCCGCTAGTCTTATGGAGCGGCGCTCCAACCAGGTGAGTATCAACAATCCTCTTCTCTCCTGGCCAACTTTGTGTCCCTGCAGCACTTCTCACGGCCAACCTTGAAGGTACGGAAGGTAAGACCCATTTTCCTACCTGCCTCTTGACCAGGTGGGCATTCTATCTTGAATGAGTTACTAATTCTTCCAGATGGGTGTTGAGAGGACCAAAGGGGCCAGGGGTTAAATTAAGCTCTTAAGCATGCGGAATCCAACTTCTTAGTGTTATGAGGTCTCCAGAATCCATAAGGAGGATGTGTACATCCATGGATGTGCATTGGAAGCTATCTCATAAAAGTAATGCCACCAGCAATGTACAGAGAAGGCAGGTCTTGAGTTAGGTTTAGATTCCTCATTGCCACATGTACACAGGTACAATTAATCTGGGTTTGCTGATAATACAAAGCTGAGTGGTAATGTGGGCTGTGAGTGGGGTGCAGGGAACATTCAAGGGGATACAGCAAGGATAAGTGAATGGACAATTACATAGCTAATGGAATATACTGTGAAGACTGTGAACAACATGAAGTCATTCATCCTGGGAGATAATATAAAAAAGAAGAGTATTATTTTAAATGGTGTGTCCTTAAAAATTAAGGTGTTTGAGAGTCCTTGCACACAAATTACTGAAAGTTGGCATGAAAGTTAACAGCATTCAAATATGTTGGTAAACAAGATAGACACAAAATGCCGCAGTAACTCGGCGGGACAGGCAGCATCTCTGGAGAGAAGAAATGGGTGAGACCCATCTTCAGACTGATCAGTCTGGATCAATCTAATCAGTTAGATTAGTCTCAACCCGAAATGTCACCCATTCCTTCGCTCCAGAGATGCTGCCTGTCCCGCAGAGTTACTCCAGCATTTTGTGTCTACGATTTAAACCAGCATCTGCAGTTCTTTCCTACAAATGTTGCTAAACAACATGTTGGCCTTTATTGGAATAGGATTTAAATACAAGAGTAAGGATGTTTACTGTAATTATATAAGATTGATAGGTTCTTGATAATTAAGGACATCAAAGATTGCGAGGAGAAGGCAGGTGAATGGGGCTGAAAGGTTAAAATAGTTCAGCCACGATCGAATGGCGGTGCAGACCTGATGGGCCGAATTCTGCTCCTGTCATGGTCTTATGCTGAGAATTTTCCAGTGTTTTAGAGTTTAGAGATGGAAACAGGCCCTTTACCCAACTGAGTTCACATTGACCCGTTCACACTGGTTCTATTTTATCCTATATTCTGTTCTTATTCACACTATTTAGTTCTTGACTCAGTTTAAATTCTTGACTCATAAACTGCAGAGATTTGAAAATGCAACTCAAAGGCCACGAAATCCCAGGAATTTATTTTGAAGATACATGAGAGTGATTTCGCTTTTGAATCATGTGAAAGCTGCCTCCAGTACTGGGTCGTCAGTGCAGAAAATGCAAACATGAAAGTGTTTGATCCCTCAGATCCCTATTAAACGTTGCTTGGATTGGTAGGTTAGAAATGGTAGAACTCAAAATGCTGGAGTAATTAGTGGATTGGACGGCATATCTGGAGGACATGGAGAGGCCATCTTATGGTGCGGAACGTCGATCAGAAACGTCGCCTATTCATGTCCTCTGGAGATTCTTCTTGAAATGCTGAGTTACTCCAGCTCTTTGTGTTCTATGCAAGATTCCAGCATCTGCAGTTCTTTGTGTCTAGGTTACAAATGGGATCGGGTTTCATGCAACCCTGGCAGATAATTGGACAGTGGGACATCAGAAGCTGGAACCAGTTTTCAATGTTCATGTCCCCAGTGACCCAAAGAAAGTAGAAGGCTTTCCTCTAAAATCGGAGATATCAAATTCATCACAAAAAAACTAAATGAGCCTCTTCAGAGACTGCCCAGTGCTTCAATTAAGGACAAATTCTCTATCTTAGCAGACCTTTACCCTGTTATTCAGTCAAGTTCTTCCAGTCAAGGCCCAGGCAACCTCCGAGGCATTTCCGGATGCTTAGATGTTGCAGTAGGAATATCAAGCATGTACTGCATGTCAGATGATATCACTACCGTGTGTCTTGTGGTTTCTGTGCGCAGTTCTGTCACATGCATGGAGAACCACAGTAAAAATTCTCATTACACGCACGAAAGTCCTGATTGCTTTCAGAAATCATATTTTGGCTTCCAATCTATCACATAGTGCTTAGTGATGGAATTTCTAACCCTTTGTTTTCTTTCTGTGCACATTATTTGAGAATATGTTTTTAATTGATTAAGCTGACAGCCCGCCATTATTTGAAAACAAAAAGATAGGGGAGTGTAACTGACTTCATATAGACTATTTTGATGCACAGGATTTTCCAGAAACCCGAAATAAATATGGTCAGATGTATGTAAAGTCAAGCCAAGTTATTCGGTATTCAAAAGAGATACAAAGTGCTGGTGTAACTCAATGGGTTTGGCAGCATCTCTAGAGAACATGGAATAGCCAATGTTTTGAGTCAGGACTCTTCTTCAGACTGATTGTATTAGGAGTAGTAATCAGTCTGAAGAAGGGTACCAACCTATCGGACTTTACTGGCTTTATCTTGCACTAAACGTTATTCCCATCAGTCCCTTTTGTACTGTATCTGACTGGTTAGCACGCAACAAAAGTGTTTCACTGTCATGTCAGGAATAGGAGTAGAATTAGGCCATCCAGTGCATCAAGTCTATGCCATTCAATCATGGCTGATCTATCTCTCCCTCCTAACCCCATTTTCCTGCCTTCCCATAACCTGTACTAATCAAGAATCTATCTATCTCTGCCTTAAAATTATCCACTGATGGTCTCCGCAGCCGTCTGTGGCAAAGAATTCCACAGATTCACCACCCCCTAAGTAAGTAAGTTTATTGGCCAAGTATTCACATACAAGGAATTTGCCTTGGTGCTCCACCCACAAGTAACAACATGACATACAGTTACAGTTACGAATGACTCAGAAAACACTAAACATTAATAATAATAAAACTCTACACATGACAATGAACTAAACTCAAACTCAAACTCCCCAGAGATGCTGTTTAATGCTGAGTTACTCCAGCACTTTATTTCTTTTTTTAGTTAACCAGTATCTGCAGTTCCTTGTGCCTACATTATTCAGTATCCATCTGTTTTCCAGTTCAAGACCTCTCCTAAATTTGTAAATGTTCAAAACATGCACCGTGAATCTGAAGTACAGACTAAATTGAATAGCCAATAAGTTACTTTCTCATCAAAGATGACATTTAAGTGAAAATTATTGTTGTGTTCTAATAGGAATTGGAGGGATCATATCGATCTGAGTGTCGGGCCTGAGAAGCAATAAAGGGTAATCATTTCACTGATTGTTTTGCTGTTGGCACTCGGCCAGCCTCTTAGACCTGCCATAAAATTAAATGAACTAATACCAAGGTGAATACATATATTATTTTTATGTCATTTGCATGAAGCTGCTGTCTCTGTCAAAAAGCCGACAATTATTACCTATTCCAAATTGACCTTGAGAAACTAGTGCTGACTCGCCTTCCTGAGCTGTAGCAGTTGTGGGATGAAGGGACTCCCATGGTGCTGATAGATAGTTTAGTTTTACAGCATGGAAACAGGCCCTTTGGCCCATCGAGTCCATGCAGACCATCCATCGCTCATGTGCATAAGTGATAAGAGCAGTATTAGGCCATTCAACCCATCAAGTCTACTCCGCCATTCAATCACGGCTGATCTATCTCTCACTCTTAACCCCATTCTCCTGCCTTCTCCCCATAACCCCTGACACCCGTACCAATCGAGAAACTATCTATCTCTGCCTTAAAAATATCCATTGACTTGGCCTCCACAGCTTTCTGTGGCAATGAATTCCACAGATTCACCACCCTCTGACTTACACTCATTCACATTAGTTCCGTGTTATCACACTTTCTCATTCACTCCCTGCCCATTAGATGTAAAAACAAGAACTGCAGTTGGTGGTTTATACCAAAGATAGACACAAAGTGCTGGAGGAACTCAGCGGGTCAGGCAGCATCTCTGGAGAAAAAGGATGGGTGACCCTTCTTCAGACACCTTTCTACAGGTCTGAAGGAGGGGTCAGACCGGAAACTACATCCACCCTTTTTCTCTGGAGATGCTGCTTGACCTGCTGAGTTACCCCAGCACTTAATATCTATCCCTACACACTACGGGCAATTTACAGCGGCTAATTAACCTAGAAACCCACATGTCTTTGGGATAGGGTGTTCTGTTATTTAAATTCTATAACTGAAGAAAAACATGATGTTTCCAAGTCAGAGCGGTGTGAAGGCAAATTTGAAGGCACATGCCAGCCTGTCTTTGCAGGTTATCAAGTCGTTGGTTCAAGATATTTTGTTGAAGAAGCCATGATTAAGCAATTTTAATGATTGTACAGCAGTCTTACTCCATACAAACATAGTAGCCCTTGAGCTTATTCCCCAACTAAGTGACTGGTTGGCACACACCTGCCTTTACTTCATATCTCTAAAAACTCGGCCCTAAGTGTAGACCCTGTTTGCAAAGCTTAAACAAATGGAACTAGTTTTTATTCACACTATCAGCTCTCCTTTATCTCAGAAACATTGATAATATTATGCTTATTACAAAACCTCTCTTTAGAATTTAACCCTTGGAGACAATGTTTCCTCGTGGTGGATCTAAAAAGCATTTAATCGAAGGTCGCTATAATTGAGTTATATCTCTTCCCACCTTGCCTCCTGGAATGATGTTATCCCTTTCACTCAATATCTCTGTCTTTGCCGAGCTCTACTACTCTCGAGCTTCTGAAATGTCCTCCTTCAAGAAACTTAACCTCCGCTCTGCCATAGTTGATGGAGCTTTCACACATATTTCCTCGATTTCCCATATGTCTGCTGTCATCCAACCCCTGCCAAGAGAGAATAGCAATATAGTTCTCATGCTCCTTACCTTACATCCTGCCAGGTTCCATATCCAACACCAGATCCTCTGATATTTCCATCAGCTCAATCATGCTCTCACTATCAGTCACTGCTTTTTCTCTCCTCCCTTTCCTGATTTCCGCAGGGATCCTACCTAACAGCCCCATGGGGGTCCCCTCACCAGCAACCACAACAATTCAAGAAGGTGATTGAACATCAGTTTCTCATCCTGCCCATTGCACATTCCCAGCAACTTTGCCTTGCAAATTGTAGGAGGTGGAACACTTTACTCTTCGCCTCCTCCATTACCACGATCCCAAGACCGAAACACCCCTTCCAGCTAAGACAGAAGATCACCTGCACCTCATTCAACCAGGTCCACTATTCAGTAGTTGAAACCAAACATAAACTAAGCCATTGTTTTGAAGAGCCTCCTGGGCTCCGTTCTCAATGAGCTTTCAGATGTAGAATATGTCAATTTTGGCCGACAGAGGTGCCAAATGTGAATTGGAAGAATAACATCTTGTATTCCATTTGGGCAGCTTAAACCCTATTGGTATGCACATTACATTTTCCAATTTCAGGTAACCCTAGTTTTCATCTACACTAACACATACCATTATACTTATCCCCTCCCCATCCTTGTTCCATCATTCCCTTCCCATTTGGTTCCACTGATCATCTTTCCATGGCTGTCCCACTCGTTTAGGCAGCATGACCGGTTGACTTACCCCAGCACTTTGTGTCAAAGTTTTCTTCTTTGACCGGCCTGCCTTGGATTGCAACATAGCAGAGCAAAGATCAGCATTAGGCATTGCATCAGCAATGATGTTTGTTCTGCTTTTGCTTGATAGATTAAGTCGGCATTGTGAATAGTTGAAAGCTAAATTAATTTCCATTCCTAAATTGTACTAAAGTTGCCCACCTCTGGTTAGTCACTGCTTATATACCAAACAATTCATTGTGTTTGAGCTTCCTTGGCACTCAGTCTGCATAGTGAACACTCTGATGAGGTCAGGAGGGCGCCTTGCCAGGTCGCATTGAATTTCATTCATGTCACCGAAGCCATGTACCAGCTTCTCAAGATCATAATCCTTTCTCAGAGTGGCTTTCAACTTGAAGAATAGGAATGGCTTCTTCTGTTTTCAGTGTTTGAAGCACATAGTCAAGAGCGTTGAGGGCTGTATTGTCAGAAGGATCTATATTTTTTTCTGCAACTGACTTGAACTGTACAGTTCTCCTCAATTCATTAAATAACAGGGGGAAAAAACGCACGCAGTCAGATGTTTCCTGATGGTGACACTAGCGCAGAAAAGCCAGATTACAATCCAACGCGTTTAGTATTCTCCATGGTTACCAACAATTTGAAAAAACTCAATAGCGAATCCTGCATCATTTGCTTTATTTATGGATCTGTGTTGCTTCGTTTTAATGAAATCCCAATGGATTTTGTTAGGTATTCAAGGCAGTGCACCATTTACTTAATAGGCTTGTTTATACAAGCTTGAGTCACACAAATGTTGCTCCTGGTTAGAAGCACATTAATTGGCATAAACAAACAGTTGGAGTGATTTCCATATATGTTTAGGAGAAAATTTGCAATATTGAGGAGGGTGGTTAGACTTGGCTTTTATTGCAAATTATTGTGTAAAAATATATAATATTAAATCAAAACATTGCCATAGACATGATGTGACTCAGACATTTCTTGAATGCACATTTTAAAATGTTTTTAAAGTTATTACAAGAACATGGTAACTGATGCAGCTGCCACGTTCTTTATGTTAACTATAACTTCAAAAACCTGCAGCATAATCCAGATATGGAAATTAAATTACTGCACCAATATTGACCGACTTCACAATGAGGTTTCAACGGTACTAGATTACCTTGGATAATGACTACTCTCGTTTAAAAGTTTTTTGTCAGCACGCCATATAAATGAAAGCTTTAGGACCTCAAAGCTGGGAAAGATAGCTGTTGGACCTCCAATAACAAGTTCCTGTTCTTTCAATGCTGTCTTCAGCATTGCTCTGATCATATCACACACAGTCATTTCTCTCCTTGAATAGACTCAAAATCATGCACGTTGTTTGAGATAGACATAGAGAATATCACATGGTGTGGATCTTTAGGACCAGTGCCAACTCTTCCCTTCTTCTTTCGTGTGCCGTGCACAGCCTAAAGTTGTTGGACAACTTGTTCTATTTGATCTTCCGTTTGTGCACGTCGAGTTGATTGCATTAGTCAAAACAGGGTGGACCACGTGAAGGTTGCAATCTTCCACCCCAAACTCTTCCCTTATGAAACTCCACGCACTGAAACTGAAATGTATCAATATATTTTGCCTTAACATTAACATTTCATTGTTATCAAGTCCATCATACATACCAGAGAAATACATGGATATTCAAATCTAGTTCTCTATATTTATGAAGCACATAATTGAATTCAACAGTTCCAGATAACCAGCCATTCCAGTTCTGACGTGAGATCGTGCACGTGTAATATCCACTCACTCCCCATGAATGCATGTATTTCCAGCATTTTCTTTTGCTCCAGATTTACAGCAACTGTTATGCACTGCATCTCATTGTCCCCTATATTGCTGCGGGGTTTTTTCATCTTGCCCTCATTCATCTTCCATTGCATCCTTCTGGAGAAATCAGCTGTGATTAACAACCATTCATTTCCCTCTCTTAGATGGCTCTTAAAGTAACTGTCACAAACAATTCGTGCCTCTTTCCTATCACAGACCTACTCTTTGCCCTCTTGATCCTTTCCCTTTTCACAACCAAACACAAATTGCTTTCTCACTTTTCTAATTTTGATGGAGGATCATCAATCTAAAGTGTTACCCTTGTTTCTCTCTCTACAGATGCTGCCTGATGTGATGAGTAACTCCGGGAGTTGTTATTTTTCATTTTTCGGTCAGTGTCCATTACCGTTCAGTAATTATATAATCAAGGCACATGAAAGTTTCTTTGAATGAACAGATGTTTACTTGGTTTGCTAATCTTTTTTCTTGATTTTCCTGAGAAATAACCAATGTCAGAATGGGCTTCGATCTGGAGACCTCTTAGCCCCACTAACACATTTTGCCACACACTCCGCAAAGAGTAGGAGTTAACGGGTCGTTTTCACAATGGCAGGCAGTGACTAGTGGGGTACCGCAAGGCTCAGTGCTGGGACCCCAGCTATTTACAATATACCTAAATGATCTGGATGAGGGAATTGAAGGCAATATCTCCAAGTTTGCGGATGACACTAAGCTGGGAGGCAGTGTTAGCTGTGAGGAGGATGCTAGGAGAATGCAAGGTGACTTGGATAGGCTGGGTGAGTGGGCAAATGTTTGGCAGATGCAGTATAATGTGGATAAATGTGAGGTTATCCACTTTGGTGGCAAAAATAGGAAAACCGACTACTATCTAAATGGTGGCCGATTAGGAAAAGGGGAGATGCAGCGTGACCTGGGTGTCATGGTACACCAGTCATTGAAAGTAGGCATGCAGGTACAACAGGCAGTGAAGAAAGCCAATGGTATGTTAGCTTTCATAGCAAAAGGATTTGAGTATAGGAGCAGGGAGGTTCTACTTCAGTTGTATAGGGTCTTGGTGAGGCCACACCTGGAGTATTGCGTACAGTTCTGGTCTCCAAATCTGAGGAAGGACATTATTGCCATAGAGGGAGTGCAGCGAAGGTTCACCAGACTGATTCCTGGGATGTCAGGACTGTCTTATGAACAAAGACTGCATAGACTCGGTTTATACTCTCTAGAATTTAGGAGATTGAGAGGGGATCTTATAGAAACTTACAAGATTCTTAAGGGGTTGGACAGGCTAGATGCAGGAAGATTGTTCCCGATGTTGGGGACGTCCAGGACAAGGGGTCACAGCTTAAGGATAAGGGGGAAATCCTTTAGGACCGAGATGAGAAGAAATTTTTTCACACAGAGAGTGGTGGGTCTCTGGAATTCTCTGCCACAGAGGGTAGTTGAGGCCAGTTCATTGGATATATTTAAGAGGGAGTTAGATGTGGCCCTTGTGGCTAAGGGGATCAGAGGGTATGGAGAGAAGGCAGGTACGGGATACTGAGTTGGATGATCAGCCATGATCATATTGAATGGCGGTGCAGGCTCGAAGGGCCGAATGGCCTATTCCTGCACCTAATTTCTATGTTTCTATGCAGTTGTTTTGATCATAGTTCTGCATCTTGCACTGCAGGTTTCCATCCTGTTTGTACTGTAAACACAATCCCAGACATTTTGCCTACTCTACTGATCTATACAGTTGACTATAGATTTTGTTAGTTCAATGCATCCCAGTTAGCTAGCTGACACAAGGTTATCAACCTCTTTCCCATTCTTTATCTCATCATTGTTATAGATCTGGCCCTTAACTGTGGTATTTTTAGTGAATTAAAAAATCTAGTTGGTGTTGTAGTTGGCCATGGGTGTACAGGGGGTAGTCGGGGATTGACCCCACAACCATGAGGAACACCAGTGGTGAAGTTCTGTGCGGGTGACATTCTGTGCGGGTGACATTCTGTGCGGGTGACATTTTATGACCAATCTTAACTTACTGATAGTTACAAAATGCTGGAGTAACTCAGCAGGTCGAGCAGCATCTCTGGAGAAAATAAATAGTTGACGTTTCAGGTCGGAACCATTCTTCAGACTGAACAAGTCCAGAACAAAACAGGCCCAGCAACAGGTGACTGCAGGAAGGGTGTAGACAATAATGGCCCTTTGTTGGCTGGGGAAGATATGTTAACGATAGGGATACAAGAATGCGAACAGTGGAACTAGTCGAATGACTAGGATGGGGGAGGGGGAAAGGAATGCAGGAGTTACTTGAAATGAGAAAAATCAATATTCATACCGCTGTGTTGTCAGCTGCCCAACTGAAAAATGAGGTGCTTTAGATGTCTTAACGACTGTCTAAATGAATGATGTCTGCTGGTCATAAAGCCTAGAAGCCAGCTGCAGATGGAAATCCCAACACCAAGGTCCTTATGCCAAGGTGATCCAGAACATAAGCCAGGCAGTACCTGTGGAGAGAGAAGCAGAGTTAACATTTCAGGTCAATGATAGAAAGATGGAAACATAGAAAAATAGGTGCAGGAGTATGCCAATCGGCACAGAGCCAGCACCGCCATTCACTATGGCCGATCATCTAAAAATCAGTACTCAATTCCTACTTTTTCCCAATATCTCTTGATTCCCTTAGCCCTAAGAGCTAAACTCTCCCTTGAAAACGTTTAGTGAATTGGCCTCTACTGCCTTCTGCAGCAGAGAATTGCACAGATTCATAGCTCTCTGGGTGAAGAAATGTTTCCTCATCTCAGTCCTAAATGGCCTACCCCTTATTCTTAAACTGTGACCCCTTGTTCTGGACTCCCCCAACATCGGGAACATTTTTCCTGCATCTAGCCTGTCCCACCCTTTAAGAATGTTATATGTTTCCATAAGATTCCCTCTCATCCTTCTAAATTCCAGAGAATACAAGCCCACTTGACCCATTCTTTCACCATATGTCAGTCCCGCCATCCCAGGAATTAACCTGGTGAACCTACGCTGCACTCCCTCAAAAGCAATAATGTCCTTCCTCAAATTAGGAGACCAAAATTGCACACAATACTCCATGTGTGGTCTCACCAGAGCCCTGTACAATTGCAGTAGGACCTCCTTGCTCCTGAACTCAATTCCTCTTGCAATGAAGGCCAACATGCAATTAGCTTTCTTCACTGCCTGCTTTACCTGCATGCTTACTTTCAGTGACTGATGTACAAGCACATCCAGATCTCGTGGCACCTCCCCTTTTCCTAATCGTTTAATGATCTTTCATTAACTTGAAATATTAACTCTGTTTCTCTCTCCATAAATGTTTCCTGACCTGACTATTTCCAACATCTTGATTGGAATTGTTTTGTTTTTTTGCCAATCCAGGGTTTCGTTAATAATCCACTTTGGCGTGACGATGTCGTTTGTGTAAAAATAAATGAATAATTAATTCTTCAACAGGTATTGTTGAACATATTGTTCAACAGAATCTCACTCATTACATTTACCACAAATACAGATAGTTGAAGTAAAAAAAAAATTGAAACCAAGAAGAATTCATCGAAATAACTGACCCAAAAAGGAGAGTCCTTCATTGTGACATTGAATGAAGCCTTTTGATGGATCCATTGACGTGAGGCTGCTTTCGCTGATCCTTTAATAATGTCCCAACCTCATGACACTATGAGTATATGAATGTGTCATGCAGCTCACTCAGGCCCTGACACACGGAAGATCAGTGATATGACATACAGTTCCTTCATGGGTGCCTGATTATTGCACTGGGATTTATAGATGCAGGGGGATATGTAAGCACAGCTTACAAAGCTGCTGCAGCCAAAGCATTTGCAGTATCAATGGATGATTCCAACCACACTTTGAGGTAGTTTCCATGGTATATTTGATGGCGATGTGGGAAAAGGAAGTTCCAGTTACTGGTGCGGCCAGAACGATTAAAATTGCTGAAATCCAAAATCCGATATCAAATTAGTAATGCTCTGGTTCACGACAATTTAATTCTACAAAACAATGGCAGCATGGTGGTGCAGCGGATGAGCTGCTGCCTTACAGCGCCAGAGACCCAAGATCGAACCTGACTACGGCTGCTGTCTCTACGGAGCTTGTACTTTCTCCCAGTGACCTGCGTGGGTTTTCTCCGGGAGCTTCATTTTCCTCCCGCGCTCCAAAGACATACAGGCCAATTGGAGCTTGGTAAAATTGCTTGGAGGCCAATTGGCTTTGGTAAAATTGCAAATTGTCCCTTGTGTGTCTGGGATGGTATCGATGGACGGGGATCGATGGTGGGCCAACTGGCCTGTTTCTGCACTATATCTCTAAACTAAACTAAGCTAAACCTCATATGATTGTGCTGACATCCTCCAAGCTTAGTAGAGGTTCTGATTCATCAATGTCATCAGTAGAGAGACTGTGCACTCAGACATTGGCTTGAGGACCGCAGGTCTTTTCTTACCCTAAGAAGACGCCCAAGAACCATGAGTGACGTTCTGAAGTAACTTTGGTGACTTTAGAAGCAGGTGTTTCCTCGGTATGTTGGGGCGGGTTTAAACTAGATGGGCAGGAGGAGAGAAACATGAAGGAAGAATCAGAGGGAGAAAAGATAAGCTAGAAATTAAAGATTGGGTTCAGGTGAAGGAATATTTAAGCTAAGCAAAATTAGACGGTAATAATACTGGGCAATGACTGTGGTAATGAATTTATGAAAAAAGGGCAGAGCATGCTAGCAAACAAATTCAGAATAAGAATTGGTAAGGTAAAATTAAATGTTAGTTTTCTATGTGAGCTTAGCATTTATGAAAAAAGATAGCTGAGTGAACAGCACAAATAGCAATAAATAAAAATAAACTGATTGCCGTGAGAGAGATGTGCTTGCAAGGTGTCCAAGTCTGGGAAGAGGAAATTCAGGTGTATTTGAGATTTCAGAACAAGAGTCAGAAAAGAGAAGCAGGTAACTCCTTGGGTTGCTCTATAAATAAATGATGACATCACTGCAGAGGTGAGGAATAATATTGGCTCAGAAGCTCAAGTTGTTTGTTCAGTTGTGGTGGAGATAGAAATATCAAAGATAAGAAGAAACCATTCTGAGTTGTATATAGGGTCCTAAACAATAGCGATAGTATTGTGCAGACAAAAGGTAAGGAAATAATGACAGGTTGCAACAAACATGAACGATTTTAATTATCAAATCAAATGACAAAAGGTAGTTTTGAGGATGAGTTTACAGAATGTGGTCAGGATAGTTTCTTGGGGAGATGAGGAACCCAATGGAGCAGGCTATTTTAAGTCTAATATTTTGTGCAATGGGACAGGTTTATTTCACAATCTCACAATAAAGGACCATTTTGGAAAGACTGGGCAGCACATGGAAGACTTTCTAATCCGGTTTGAGACGGAAACTAATCAGTTAACTTAGAACAGGCAATTACAACTGTATGAGGGCAGAATTGACTGCAATTGACAAGGAAAATAGATTAAAGGAAAAGATGGTACATCATCAGCATCAGACATTTGAAGAAATATTTCCTAATTCTCAGCAAAGGTGTATTTGAGAGCAAAGAAAAGCTGCATGAAATTTATGATGGGAGGGGGAGAGGAGGGGGGAGCAGGGGGAAAGAGGGAGAAAGAGAGAATGTTGATTACATTTGATGATTACATTTTTTTTACAGAAAGTAGTTGATATGTGGAATGCCGGAGAGGATGTTGGAATCGGAGACAACTAGGGGTCATTTAAACATAGGATAATCATGGAAAGAAATTGACCTAATAAGGACAAATTGAATTAGTGTAGATGGGTGTTAATGTTGGCATGGTTGTGGTGGGCAGAAGGGGCTGTTTCTGTGATGTATCACAGTATGACTATAAACAAGAAATTATTTTATTGAAACTAAACACATTTTGAGGGGGGATTGACAGGAGTGAGGTTTGGGGGTGGGGGGGGGGGAGATTAATTTCACCTTGTGTGGGTTGCTCCAATTAGGGAAATAGCTTCATAATGAACAATTATACATTTAAGGCAACAAAAACTTTTCTCCCTCTCTCTCAGAATCTTTGGAATTCTCTCTCCCAGAAAGCTGCATTGGATATATACAAGACTGAGATTCACAAACATTTGAACTGAGGGAATCAAAGGGCACAGGGAAAAAGCATGAAGTGCTGTTGAGGTCACTGCCAGGTTGCTCATAGCCTTGTTGAACAATACCACAAACTATGAAATAGTTCCACCAACCTGCTTCAGGTGCCTGTACTCTTATAGCAGATGAATGGCTAGGATCAGAGGTCACAGTACTACACATGCTTCCATTCTATTGGTTAGAAAGATGTAATTATTGCTGAGTGAGTTTTAAACAAGATCAATTGGTAACCATTATTGTTTTCAGCTGGCATTAACTCAAGCAATTACTACAGGGAAAAACATCTCCTGGTCTACCTCATTATAAATATTCTGTGACTGCTTTTTGCAGTGACAGACAACTTCTGGATGAAGGTTTCTGCAGAGTTAATTAGGAAGTTAAATTGATTGAAAAGGTAAAGATTTCTTCATGGCAGCAGTTTATTCCTGTGAGGTAAAGCTCCTTTTTGGAGGAGTGCAACCAATAATCACAGCTGCTGTGCCATGTCAGAAGTCCTTTCATTGGAACCTGTTCAACCAAAACATTTCCATCATGGAGCCTATCACTTATGACCTCTCTTTGAAGGGTAAGACTAATGTGATTTTTTTTTCCTTCCATTTACTGAGCATTGCTTTGGTTTTGAGGACAAAGTACATGATGGAAGTCTTCATACCAGTTATGTTCTGTCAAGTAGGATACCTTGAACATTTGCCCTACTGGTTATAAGGCAATTAATCAGTCCTCTCATTATGTGGGGTGTCATGTAATTGAAGGGAGCATTGGCAGTATTGTTGCATTTTTTTTTCTATTTTCTTCATTTGTGGAAGATGTCTTGCTACAACCTATAGTGGACACACTAGTGTCTGCACTATTTTATGCTGTGGGAAAATAGTTGGGTGATATTGAGAATATCTGGGCTTTTTAATTGTCTCCCTCTGCATGACAAGAGAGGGTCTCCCTTCAGAGGGGCGTCTTGTGATCTTTCACGTTTGGGATTCATTGAGCTTGATGGTTATCCAACTCAGGCAGTGAAGAAAGCCAATGGTATGTTAGCTTTCATAGCAAAAGGATTTGAGTATAGGAGTAGGGAGGTTCTACTTCAGTTGTATAGGGTCTTGGTGAGACCACACCTGGAGTATTGCGTACAGTTCTGGTCTCCAAATCTGAGGAAGGACATTATTGCCATAGAGGAAGTGCAGCGAAGGTTCACCAGACTGATTCCTGGGATGTCAGGACTGTCTTATGAACAAAGACTGCATAGACTCGGTTTATACTCTCTAGAATTTAGGAGATTGAGAGGGGATCTTATAGAAACTTACAAGATTCTTAAGGGGTTGGACAGGCTAGATGCAGGAAGATTGTTCCCGATGTTGGGGAGGTCCAGGACAAGGGGTCACAGCTTAAGGATAAGGGGGAAATCCTTTAGGACCGAGATGAGAAGGAATTTTTTCGACCAGAGAGTGGTGGTTCTCTGGAATTCTCTGCCACAGAGGGTAGTTGAGGCCAGTTCATTGGCTATATTTAAGAGGGAGTTAGATGTGGCCCTTGTGGCTAAGGGGATCAGAGGGTATGGAGAGAAAGCAGGTACGGGATACTGAGTTGGATGATCAGCCATGATCATATTGAATGGCGGTGCAGGCTCGAAGGGCCGAATGGCTTACTCCTGCACCTAATTTCTATGTTTCATTCTTCTCCTTAGACTTTGCCTCATTCTCTTCAAATTTTTTGGGTGAATTCTATGTCGAGGAGATGATCAGGCATTACCCCTTTGATATTGGATTATAGGTCCCTGTTAACTGGGGACACCATTTTTCTAACTTTTAATGCATGTCTGCTTCTTCCATCTTCATCTCCTCTTGTTTGTGGCATTTCTGTAGTCAGAATTGAGGATTAACATCACTACAGAAAATATATCAGATGCATATACAGTGGTCATGGGTGCCCAGGCATGTGTCCAGGTTGGTGTAATGCATGAACTAATTTCTTGACAATTTTATGAGTAGTTGGTGAAATTGAATTGGTGGATGGCATCTCACCACTCCTGGAGAATGCATGTCAGCTGTTATATGACAGCAACATGATCCTGAACACCTGTGAGTGGAGGTCAGGTTGAGCCTAAAAGACCAAGGCTATGAATGGCCTCTGCCTTTGTGGAAACTGAAACGTAACCCATATAGCTACTGTAGGTGAAGGCTTGGTCATGGAACCTGGCACAAAGTGCTTGTCTCTCGGAGTGCAAGCAATGCTCTGGATTCACCTAGTCTCACCTGGCTGCTCTGTTTAGTTAACCTTCTTCTCTGGCAAAGGACGCGTGTAATTTGTTGCGGCATCTAAAATGGAATCAACTATGAGCTTGTAGTACATTTGGTTAGAGAGATATGACACCTGCCAACTCTCTTGGTGTGTATTTGTGGAAGCCTTCTCATGTATACCAATTTTTGACCACCTTGTAAATCACTGGGGGAGCACTGAGAATGCAAATTCATTCTGGGCAATAAGAATAAAATTGATTTCATATAAGCATGATAAGTACTGCAATGTGACAATGTTTAGGAATATTGCAACAAATTGCTGGAAATTGCATTTTCCAACAGCTCAGTGATGTTCCTCTTTGATAAACTGTTGGAACTACTACATCTTCAAAGCAATTTATGTTTTTTTAAAAAGTGGCCCAGAGGTTTAATGTATGCTAGTTTAATGAATAAAATGCTCTAATGCATATAAAACAGACTTTTTTTGAAGGGTTGCATATTGTATTAGAATTTATAACATTAGGAAGCAAGTGGCATCATGTAAAACAACAATGGCTTTCTGTCTTGTCAATATTTTCAGTCACTTCTCCTTCAACCTTATCTGCTGTTCCAGGTGTCAATTCCTGTACATTGGCGAGACCAAGCGCAGGCTCGGTGATAATTTCGCTAAACACCTCCGTTCAGTCCGCCTTAACCTATCTGATCTCTCAGTTGCTCAGCACTTTAACTCCCCATTCCCAATCTGACCTTTCTGTCCTGGGCCTCCTCCATTGTCAGAGTGAGGCCCAGTGCAAATTGGAGGACCAGCACCTCATATTTTGCCTTCGTAGCTTACACCCCAGCAGTATGATCATTGACTTCTCTAACTTCAAATAGCCCTTGCTTTCCCTCTCTCTCAATCCCCTCTACTTCCCAGTTCTCCTTGCCTGAAACATCACTCATTTCTTCTCTCCAGAGATGCTGCCTGTCCTATTGAGTTACTCCAGCATTTTGTGTCTACTTTTGATTTAAACCAGCATCTGCAGTTGTTTCCCACACATTTTCAGTTGATTTGTTGCTAGATGTTCCTAAATGTATCTCTGCTTGTGTGTAATCTTCATGGGGTTATGAAATTAGCTGATGCCATTGAAATTAGTATTTTCTCAATATTGCTGCACTGACAACAGTGCCCCCTGTAGAAGGTTCTAATTATATCCTACAGACATCATTAACCTTTCTCTCTTTGTAAAATATTTGCCTGCTTTAATCACTAGCTGCAGGTACAGACCAAACATAAAATATCTTATTTCTGGACCTGATTTTGAGAGGCTAATAATCGCACTACTGTGTATATCGGATGCATAATTTCCCAAAATTAGTGTCTTAACTGTGCAAGTTTCAATGTCTGTACTAATAATCTTGAGAAGCTTTGCTTAAAATCAAAAGACAACTGATACAAATACAATTTTTCTGGAAAAAAAAGTATTTCACAATTCAAGGAAATAGGACTTTCATTCTCATTCAACCTTGGGGCACCCTGTTTTGATAGTTTATGAACTACCTAGTTTTTTTTTAATGTAAAAATTAATCGTCAAATAGTCATAGATCACAGAAACAAAGCCTTCAGCCAACCTTGTCCACCCTGATTATTAATTAACTGATGACATTAATCCCATTTTCCAGCACTTGGCCTTCAATGCTTTGGCAATTTAAAATGCTCATCCAGATATTTGTTGTGGGGATAAGTGTCTCTGACGCGAAGGCTCGTGTTTGTCGGTTTGCTCGACCTATTTTACCAACTGATCAATATGGTGCTGAATCCTCAGACTATCCTACTCACTATCTGCAGCACAACCACCAATATTTGTGCCACATGCAAGCTTGCTTATCATCCCTTTTGTATCCAAATCAATTAAGTATGTAACTTTGTGGGGAATGTTATTTGTCCAGTGCATCCAGCACAATAAGACTGATTTTCTTTCAATTGCATACTTTTATTTGTAATTTCAATAGACAATAGGTGCAGGAGTAGGCCATTCGGCCCTTCGAGCCAGTACCGCCATTCACTGTGATCATGGCTGATCATCCACATTCAGTACCCCGTTCATGCCTTCTCACCATATCCCCTGACTCTGCTATCTTTAAGAGCTCTATCTAACCATCTCCTGAAAGCATCCAGAGAATTGGCTTCCACTGCCTTCTGAGGCAGAGAATTCCACAGACTCACAACTCCCTGGAGGAAAAAGTTTTTCCTCATCTGTTCTAAATTGCCTACCCCTTATTCTTAAACTGTGGCCCCTGGTTCTCGACTGGGGCAAGAGCTGGTATATGATGGGTGGAAGGCTCTGCAGAGAGTAGTGCATTCGGCTGAAAGCATTATGGGAACTTCTCTCACCCCTCTGCAGGAACTATACATCAGGAGGTGCAACTCCAGAGCCAATAAGATAATGGGAGACCCCTTCCACCCCTGCAACAGACTGCGTCAAGTCGTCACATACGGGATGTGCAGTGAAATGAAAAGTGGCAGTGCCTGCGGACTTTGTGCAAAAAACAAACAAACAACCAACCAACAAACTACAAACAGAATGGAACAGAATCACATGTTCTTTTTCATATTAAATATTGTGGGTGATATTGTGGTACAGTAAAGTCAGTCCCTCGTGCGATACGAGTCTACAGACCGAATGGCCTCTGGGAAGAAAGTCCTTCTCATCCTCTCCGTTCTCACAGCATGGCGACGGAGGAGTTTGCCTGACCGTAGCAGCTGGAACAGTCCGTTGCAGGGGTGGAAGGGGTCTCCCAGTATCTTATTGGTTCTGGAGTTGCACCTCCTGATGTATAGTTCCTGCAGAGGGGTGAGAGAAGTCTAAAGGCTCTTTTAGACCCTTGAACCATCTTTGCTTCACTGCTGAAGTTTTATTCTCTGTAACACAGTAACAGGTCTTTCGGCCCACAATGTCTTTGCTGAACATGATTCCAAATTAAACAAAACACCTCTGCCTGCACACAATCAATATCCCTTAATTCCCTGCTTATTCATGTGCCTATCTAAAGGTCTCTGAAACGCCACTGTCATTTCTGCTTCGAGTACCGCGGCATAAGCTCCAGCAACCCACTACTCTGTAAAAAAGAGAAACTTGCTCTGTGCATTTCCTTTGAACTTTGTTCAACTCGTCTTTAAATCTGTCATTTTCACACCTTCCATTGTTTGACATTCCCACCCGGAGAGAAAGGTTCGGACGTCTATCCTATCTATGGGTCTCATAATTTTAGAAACTTCCATCCACTTCACCCTCCACTCCTGTGAAAACTTCACCCTCCACTCCTGTGAAAACAATCCAAGATTGTTCAACCTCTCCATGTAGTTCATACTCCAATCCAGGCATCCTCCTGGAATATGTAAGATTGCATGTGTAAGCCTGGTTAGTGCTCAAGCAGAGTAAAGGGCCTGTCCCACCAGCATGCAACTCTATGCGATTAGCGCGACCTAACGTGGTCGCTTGAGCCGTCCGGCGTCGTGGGGCCGGTCCCACTTCGATCGCTGGAGCCGTGCGGAATTGTGCGGAGTTCGTCCCGACACCGCGCGGGGCTCCGAAAAACCGACTGTCCAAAAATTCCGCGCGGCAACAGCTTGTCGGCTCGCAGCCGCCTCGACATTTACACACCGCCCCAACATCGTGTGTGTGTGTGCGCCTCGGTGCCCCTCTCTGTGTGCCCCTCTCTGTCCTGGCCAACGTACCTTGGACTTCGCTCCAAGTTCGCCTCACTTTGCACAGCGTTGCAACACTCACCCGACCTCCGCACGGCCCCTACTGCCGGTTTGGTTGCGCTTGCTGCATGCAGGCGCATGCTGGTGGAAACGGCCCTGTAGAGAGGATCACCCGACCTCCGCGCGGCCCCGCTTCTAGTTTGATCGCGTTCATCGCATAGAGTTGCATGCTGGTGGGACAGGCCCTTAACAGTAGATGCTTTTGAAGGTTTGCATAGATCTAGTGTGATACTGCCTCCCTTGAGTTGGCACAAATTGCTTGTGCCAGGCAGCATCTCTGGAGAAAAGGAATTGGTGACCTTTAGTGTCGGAAGGCATCTTCACACCCAATTGCTCAACTGCAATATCTCTATGTCTTGAGTTAGTAAAGATAGTAATATACGCCTTGCATAAAACTTTCTCCCATTACTTGAATAGTATATTGAGACGCGTGTTGTTAAACAAAGTGATCTTTATTGAGTTGAACAAAGACCAATTCACACGTTCTCCCAAATTTTTGTATGTAAAAACCCTAAGTCACGTGGCAACTTGTTCTCGCCAAACCTAGTCACGTGACCCAGCCAGTCCTAGGGCTGAGGGTTCGCCCAATAAGTGGCCTAACCACCAGGTGGCACCACAATAGTATCTCTTTAACCGTCTGTTTTCTTCTCTTAACCCCACACCTAACAGCAGATCAAGAGAGGCTGCGTTGATACGAGTCCACCCTTTGAGCAGACTGTTTCCAGACTGTCTCTTTTGCTACCACTTTCTCCAGATTCGATGCCACGGTGGGCCATTTGATTCCAGGAGCTGAGAGTTTCCTGCAGGTTCACCTCCTGCCCACTGGTATGGATTTGTCAAAAAGCCACTGGAGAAACCTTGGGTAAGGTCTTGCCAGAAGCTTTGCACCCTCTGGATATCTTGCATTAATATCAGATCCCACATCTCTGCACCCAATGCATTCAAGCAGATTTGAGAACATAATATGGAAGAATAAACCTCACTCAACTGGATTTGTCCATCCATGTGTGCACTGCATATATCATGCACTAGAATGTGCAGTCAAACAAAATATCTGGACCATCCAGTGACTATTTATTGTGATTTATTCAACTAGATATAAATAGTGAAAGTTAGAAAATTTGAATATTATTGAGCACATTTCTGAAACGCTATTGCAGTTTCAAGTGGGCAGCATTGAAATGCAAACTAATAGGGATGTTCAACCGGCAGCAGCATATAGAACTCATCATTTAACTATAACACAAAATCAGGAGCTGAAGATTTAATAACCTCCGTATCTTTGATACTGCCATAATACACATGTCTACAGACTTTGAATTATAAATGATCAGTAATATCACTAAAATTGCTTTTGGAATTGGCAGTCTGAATGAATCACCTGTGAATATTTTAGAATTTGAAATGATCTTCATATATTGCTGCGGATGTGGACTAGATGCAGGGTGCTACATGACTTGACAGACAAAACCTTGAAACCACTCCATAAAGGGTGGTGGGGCTAAAAATTCCTTATTGAAATTCTAAACTACGAGTTGCTGAAGTTGCACACAACTTGTGAAGAAGAGGGCGGCACGGTAGCGTAGTGGTAAATTTGCCACCTTACAGCGCCAGAGATCTGCTGCTTGTCCGTGCAGAATTTGTACATTCATCCTGTGACCTGCGTGGGTTTTCGGTGCAGACCCGTTGGGCCGAAGGGCCTGTTTCCACCCTGTATCTCTGAACTAAACTAAGAATTTAAAGGTAGAAACATTTTTGCAAGCAATATCTGAAAGTCCATTCCAAAGTTATTAGTTTTGCATGTTCTGTCAATATTACATAGTTAATGGGGTTGAGCAAAAATTATTTTTATGTAAAACATACTCTGGTCCAACTCTTCAGAATTATTTCCTATTCATAATTACTTTCTACCTGAACTTTATATCATGTGTCCCTTGAGCCCAAGGGTACAGTTGCACACATGTAAAGTCCTAATTGGTTACACTGTGCCCACAAGGAGAGATAATCAGCTTGAGTGATTTAAGGAAGTAAATTTGAATTTTGGTCTAATGGGCCTGTCCTGCTTAGGCGACTTTTTAAAAACATAGAAAATAGGTGCTGGAGGGGGCCATTTGGCCCTTTGAGCCAGCACAGCCATTCATTGTGATCATGGCTGATCGTCCGCTATCAATAACCCGCGCCTGCCTTCTCCCCACATCTCTTGACTCCAATAGCCCCTAGAGCTCTATCCAACTCTCTCTTAAATCCATCCAGTGATTTGGCCTCCACTGCCCTCTGTGGCAGGGAATTCCATAAATTCACAACTCTCTGGGTAAGGTTTTTTCTCGCCTCAGTCTCAAATGACCTCCCCTTTATTCTAAGACTGTGGCCCCTGGTTCTGACTCGCCCAACATTTGGAACATTTTTCCTGCATCTATCTTGTCCAGTCCTTTTATATGTTTCTATAAGATCCCCTCCCCCCACCCTTCCCCCCTCCCTCATCCTTCTAAACTCCAGTGAATACAAGCCTAGTCTTTTAGGCGACTGCAGCAGACTATGCAATCGCCACATGTTTGCGGGTGGTTGCTGGGGAGTCGCCTTCATGGTCGTGAGGAGTTCTCGCATTCTGGGAACTAGTCGCGGCCTCATTATGGTCGGCGTGTATTTGTCAACATGTTGAAAAATTAGTGACGACTGGAATGAAGCCGCCATGGAGAGTAGCGAGAATTCCCGTGTATAGGTTGGTCGCCAGGAGGTCAAAGGTTCTCATTGTAGCTGGTGCTGATCGGTGAATTTCATTGGCTCATTGGGGGGAAAAAAGGTACCAAGATTCAGAACCTAGGAAACCCTGTTAATGATCCACCGAGCTTTGCAGCCGTGTATCTCTGGTTTCTTAAGTTGTCTGCACTCTTTCTGTCCTGCACCCCCCCCCCCCCCCTCTTTAAAGGACTTGCTGTACACTCTGCTTTAGCCATCTTAATTTCTGTGCCAACCTTCCCGTTCATCACGGTGTGTGTCTGTTTCACCTTGGCTTTGCACCTTGTGAAATTTTTAGACAGCGCTCACCCCGCTTGCCCTGTCCCGGCCTGCACAACGGGCTAGTGAGTGCGTGCGGTTCTCGAGCAATTCTCTCTCATTGTTGAAGGAGGTTGTGATATTGTCGTGCACAAGTAATAATTCGTTCACATTGACATTAGATATCATAACTTTCAGGGTTTTTAAGAACATTTGTTAACGCAACTTCTGATATTTAGAATATCAAAGGAATATTTATTCTACACACAGCAGGTGGAATATTTTGCAAATAAAGACATTCATGAAATGTTGAAGTGTTTGCATTGCACTTGTTTAATGGTGGTCTGTTACCCAACCTGACAAAATCTTGGACTTGAAAGAGAACCTGTTTTCCACACCTCGCTCGGGGCTTACGACTCCATGAAAAAATTGCCATTGTCTATTCTGTGTTTGTACATCTTTCTTGCAAAAACGATAGTGTTTGCTCATTCTCAACAAGAACTTTTATCTGTCAGCATAGTGTGCAAAAAGGTTGCATTTAATAAATTATTTAATGTAACTTTCTCAATTATTTATGTGTAATTAAACAAAAGTTAATTTTGACCTTTGTTGAAAGTACTAGATGCATGACATAGCTGTGGGTGCACAGAGTACACTTCGTCTGAACTTGCATTTAATTATCATAGTACTGCTGTGCTTTGGCAACTAGAATTGAATTTCTAGTGATGGTCTTTAGGGAAAGGTAAAAGCAAAACTAAACAGAACTGGGGTTTCAACTTGGTCTGCAAGTAGAAAACTGGTGCAATGAGTTTCAGTCTTAAAGCTTAAATTCAGGAAAATGAAGAATGCACAATTTTCTCTCATTTAAAAAATATTGTGATTGAAGTTATAAATTTTACTGATAAACAGTCTATAGGTTCTTGAGGGATACAGTGGAAGCATGAACAGTACCAGGTAAGTCATCCAGAGGTTGGACTGATTTCAGAGCAGAATTCAAATCCCATCATGAACTTGGAAAATTGAATTTGCCACTAGTTTAAAATCTGAGATCCTAGAAGGCAAGAGGCAGCATGAAAGGGGTTGTAAATGAATGGTCTGTAGTTGTTGTAACTGGGGACGATGATGCTGCCCAGTGTTACAGCCAAAGAGTTTGTGCTTTGGTTGCAAAATGCAAGTTGGTAGAAGCTACCTGCATTTTTTACACAGCGCTTGCCCTGTCCCTGGCCTGCATAACGGGCGAGTGAGTCTGTGTGGTCCTCGAGCAATTTTCTCTCACTTGTCACACACGTAATCATTCGTTCACATTGACCACAGATATCATAACTCTCAGGGTTTTTAAAAAAATTTGTTAACGCAACTTCTGATATTTAGAATATCAAAGGAATATTTATTCTACGCACAGCAGGTGGAGTATTTTGCAGATATAGACATTCATAAAATGTTGAAGGGTTTGCATTGCACCTGTTTAATGGTGGTCTGTTACCCAACCTGACAAAATCTTGGACTTGAAAGAAAACCTGTTTTCAGACGCAGTGTACTCTGCACTCACAGATATGGAGTGCATCTAGTACTTTCAACTGATATAACTTCACATGGGACAGCAATTTCTCCCTCAATATCAGCAAGATTAAGGAGCTAGTTACTAACTTCAGGAAGCATGGTAGAGTACATGCCCCGATCGGCATCAATAGTACACGAGTGGAAATGGATGCGAGCTTCAAGTTTCTTTGGCGTTAATATCGCCAATAATCTGTTGTGAACCAACCATTTTGTTGCAAGAGCTAAGAAGGCAAACTAATGCCTCTGCTTCCTGAGTGAAAATTGGCACATCTCCAATGACTTTTCTACAGATGCACCCTAGAAATCATATTATTGGATTGTGTCACATCTTGGTTTTGGACAGCTCTGCCCATGACAAAAGAAATAGCAGTGTCTTAAGGGCCTGTCCCACTTGTGTGTCATTTACGCGACATCATTTACGCGTCACGACGCATGACTCGTGTGTCGTGATGCGCATTACGCGTGCGTGGTGATGTAGGCAGTGACGAGTGGTCGAGGGTGGCGTCCCAGGATGTACGAAATCTTTGCGTGCTACTACGTGATGCGCAAATGATGCCCAAGTGGGACAGGCCCTTTAGATGTTGCCCAGTGCATGACGCAGATCAGACTTCCTATAATTGACTCCATCTATACAGTTTCAGTTTAGTTTATTGTCACGTGTACCCAGGTACAGTGAAAAGCTTTTGCATGCTAACTCATCAGCAGAAAGGCAATACATGATTACAATCAATCCATCTACAGTGTATAGATACACAATAAGGGAATAACATTTGGTACAAGGTAAAGCCATCAAAGTCCGATCCTTCACACTGCTTTGAATAAGCAGTCAACATAATCAGACTTGTCCCACCCGACCTGTGTTTAAAGGTACAGAAGCTGGAAAGCACTCTCTGGCAGACACAAAAATAACTTATTCCCCATTGTCAAGCTTCTGAACATTAATTGAGGTGCTGTCCAATTCAGCTATTTGCAGACATTGAACTTCTAAAGAACTGGTGTGCTATAATGTTGAAAACTATTCTACACTATCTTCCCCATTGCTCTACCTATTGTACTTGAGTTCAGTTTAATTGTATTTGTGTATGGTACTATCAGATCTGATTAGATAGCATGCCAAACAAAGCTGTTCACTGTGAACATGAGAATAATAAAAAAAACCTGAACCTAACCTAATTTGATAGAAAGGTCAAGGGAAGGCAATGCAAGGACACAATTCTAAAGGAGAATATTGTGAAAATTCTTGAAGATGGCGGAGCATGTTGAGAATTGAGTTTTTTAAAAACATTTTGTGCTTTATACATTGATTAATGTTTAGCTTAGTGCAAAAACAGTCCCATTGAGTCCGTGCTAACCAGCGACCCCTGCGCATTAACACTATTCCACACACTAGGGACAATTTACAATTTTACTAAGCCAATTGGCCTACAAACATGTATGTCTTTGGAGTGTGGGAGAAAACTGGAGATCCCGGTGAAAAGCCACGCATGTCACGGGGAGATCTCGTAAGGCAGCATCTACTGTTGTTCCACTGTGCCATCCTAAATTGATGTAAAATTTGGAAGCAAAGGAATAATGTTGAAGCCTTTTGTTCCAAACAAAAACTGCCACAGATGTTTTGCACCCATTGCAACAGAACAGATTTGAAAATCGAGGAGCAAATGGTATCCAGTGAAGGTGCTGAGTTTTACAGGTGGACTGGTGAACCTAAACTAGTTCTTGAAGCAGAGGCGAAGAAGAGGTAAATTGATAGTCAACGAAAACATGCGTCATCATAAGATGATAAAAGCAAAACTATTCCCACTTTGTGACAAGTTTGAGGATCACGGGGTAAAGACTGGTAAAAGAACTAAAAGGCTTGAGGTAATCTATTTCCAAGTATTGGGTCTTTACAATCTGGAGTTCATTGCCTGGAAGGGTAGTGGAAGCATACAAATATATGTTTTTAGAAGGTTCAGTATTGAAGAAATGTGTTTAATGCAAGGAAAGAACTAGGAATAGGTCAGTTGGATTTACGTTGCATAAAGCTAACAGGTGCTGAATGGATCCATTTTGATGCAACAATTCTCCCATTCTATGTATGATGATATTTAACCATAGGTACAATTCAAGTAATTGATGGGGATTTTATTCCCCATCTTATCTCGGTCATAATCATCTCTTACACTGGACAAGTTGGCTAAATATTAATCTACCACGAGACGTCTGGAACTGTCAGAAGACTTGCTTGGGTTTTATCTCCAGGGTGTGGTTGAAGTGGATGATTGTATACTTTGGGCATGTATCTCCATGACGAGTGACAAATTTTGCAGTGGACCATAAGTGAGCTACCACTGGAGATATGGGAGACTGCTGATGCTGGAATCTTGATTATAAAATAAAGTGCTGGTCGAACTCGACAGGCCAAGGAGCATCTGTGGAGGCACATGGATGGATGACATTTTGGGTGGGGACCCTTAAGACAGATGAAGTTGAAACTGTCTGTTCAATTTTCTCCATGGATACTGCCTGGCCTGCTGAGTACATCCATATTATTTTTCTTGAACTACCACTAGTTGTACAAGGGGGTAAGGGAGAGATTTAATAAACTGGTCAAGCCAGAGTTCCTTATTCTGGAATTGCCTACCTTTTTTGAGTTAAGAGTGCATCAGAGATTTTAACAAGATGACTGACGCTACAACCTGTGCCTCCTCCCATCAAGTTATGGGCTTTATCTCACCTGCTGACAACCATCCATGGGGGTCAATCCGCCATCAGTCTGGCAATGTGTCCCCTCCATTGACCACTGCTCAGTCTGAAGAAGGCTCGCTGCCTGACCCGCTGAGTTACTCCAGCATTTTGTGTCCACCCTCCAGTGACTAACCATGTCACCCATCCTGACCAGTCTTCAAATGACATAAGTGATAGGAATAGAATTAGACCATTCGGCCCATCAAGTCTACTCTGCCATTCAATAATGGCTGATCTCTCTCCTTCCTAGCCTCATTCTCCTGCCTTCTCCCCATAACTCCTGCCACCTGTACACCTAGTTGGCCACTTTTGTGAAGCAGCCCATAGTCATTTGTGAAAGCACATTCTGTTTGTGTTTGGCTAATGGAGAGGGGCAACATTTTTACTCTAATTGTTCTGACATTTGTACCTTTGAACGACTGATGGAGACAGTTGAATCATGTTTGTTACTTGTGCAGTAAACCTTGCTGACACTCTCACCACAGGCATCAGAGACGAAAGTAGATGGTTAAATTCCATCTGCTATCTTGTTGGGCTGAAAGCTTTTTCATCGCCAAAAAAGCTAACCATGTTTCTTGATGAAACTTGGCAGCATTGATGAAACAGATTTATTTGAGAACAGATATCAGATTTTGGTTTGGACGTTGAACTTCCACAGTAAACTGATTCCCTTTGCACATTGTTGATTGTGCATAAAATAGAAGTTGGTTCCAATGCTTTACAGGCACTTGCTGTAAATAATTCAATGGTCATAAAGGTATCTGACAATGTAATTTGTGTAAAATGTTTTCACGTTTTTTTAAATGGTTAGGCTTCAACGGTCGTCTATCAGCACTGACAGAAGAACCTTGGTTGACATTGCTTCTTGTTTTGTGCCATCTCTGAAATGAATCTTGCATCTGCCCATTATCTCTTGGGATGGCTGGTTTCTCTCTGATCACAATGTACGGAGAACCTTTTGTTGTTCTCCGTTTGTGGCCCAGTAACCTGGCACTGATACCTTGCCAACTATGTGTTTGCTTGTTGGGCTGAGGGCTTTCACCCTTCATGTGTATAGAAAATTAAATTATGGATGTAATTACTCTTGACATTAACCTCTAACATTAGGAATGAAAGGTTATATTATCTCTAAAGAGTACAGAGTTTGTCTATTTTTACAGTCCCCGAGTGGGATCCTGAAGAGGATGCTGTTCTATTTACTGAGGGGTAATGAATCATTGTCTTCCCAGTAATGATTCACACTCTCCACCATATCCTCCTGATTGGCACTGGGAACAAAAGTCACAACATGTCGGGTCATACTGGCACTCTCCAGATTCCAGATAAACAATTCAATGGAACGGCTCAATAGCGTAAAACATTACTTTGTCTGTTAAAAACAGAGACTAGATGGAGGTAATGTGACTTGGTGCTAATTTTATCTGCACAAATAATGTTAAATTAAGAAATTCGGATCAGCTCTTTAAGAAAGGACATAAATTCTGGCCTTTTATTTTGCTTCCAAGCATTTAAACAAGTAAAATATATGCAATTAGGTTAGATTTTCTTTTTTTGTTAATATTTTTTATTAGAAGTAAATACATATTAAGACAATTTAAAATGTGAGAAAAAAAACCAAAAGAATATACTATTCATCACATACATTCTTAATATTTTTAAAGTTTACAGTCATTCTTGTTTGTACTTCTATATTTTTTATTATTTTTAATACAGAAAGAAATTAATAGAAAGAAATAATAAAAGAGATTAAAATAAGAGTAAAAATAGAAAATCAATAATGTGAGTGGAGTTTTAAACATTCTATACTTCATTGGAGATATATCAGTGATCTATTATATGATTCTTCATCTATTCCTCGTTCAGGTTTTCTGAGAATAAAAAAATATTTGCTGAATGTTATTTCCAAATTTATGGCATTTGGAGATGTTTAGCATAGTAGTGGTTAACTAATTGGGAAGTTAATATTTTGTATTTTATAGTGGATAAACATAATTTTGTTTGCAGCTACAGCATGAAGCTGGCACTTTGGCCCACAAAGTCCACACCAACCACTGATCAGTCACTTGCACAAGTTGTTTTTTTTAAATCCCGCTTTCTCATCGACTCTCTGCATACGAGGAACAGTTTTAGAGGATCAATTAACTGACTAACTCGCACATCTTTGGGATGTGGAAGGAAACTGGGGAACTCGGAGGAATCCCATGCAGTCACAAGGAGAAGGTATCAACTCAACACAGACAGCACCCTAGGCCAGGTTCAAATCTGGCACTGAGGCAGTAGCTGTGCCCCCCTTTATGCTCATTATGGGTTCATTAGCCTTTGGAGCAGAATTAGACCATTCGGCCCATCGAGTCTACTCTGCCATTCAATTATGGCTATTCTATCTCAACCCAATTCTCCTGTCTTCTCTGCATAAACTTTGACCCTCTTATTAATCAATAACTTATCAATCTTGCTTTAAAAATACCCAATGTCTTGGCCTCCACAGCCATCTGGAAATTCACTGATTCGCCACCCTCTGACTAAAGAAATTAATTCTCATCTCTTTTCTAAAGGTATGTCAAGAGTTTTATTGTCATGTGTCCCAGATGGGGCAATGAAAGTCTTGCTTGCTGCAGCACAACAGAATATGTAAACATAATACGGAACGGGAGATATAATACGGAGCAGTGTGTCTATATATCATAGACCATATTTACACAATAAACAGATAGTGTAAAGGCTATTATTGTTCAGAGTTTGTTTGATGGTGCGTTTAATAGCCTGATGGCTGTGGGGAAGTAGCTTTTCCTGAACTTGGATGTTCCCGATTTTAAGCTCCTGTACCTTCTTCCTGATAATAACTGAGAGATGAATATGTGGCCTAGATGGTATGGGTCTTTGATGTTGGCAGCCTTTTTGAGGCAGCGACTGATGGATCCATTCGGTGGTGGGGAGGTCAGAGCCGATGATGGACTGGGTAGTGGTCACAACTTCCTGTAATCTTTTCCGCTCCTGGACGTTCAAGTTACCGAACCAAGCCATGATGCAACCAGTCAGAATGCTCTCTACTCTGCACCTGTAGAAGTTCAAGAGAGTCCTCATTGACATACCGACTCTTTGTAATCTTCTCTGGAAGTAGAGGTGCTGATGTGCCTTTTTTTATCATTGCATCAGTGTGCTGGTGTTAATATTGACCAAGTTAAAGACACCATAAAATGGAGGATCCCTGCATTAGTCAGAATTGCTTAACCTTTGTCAGCAGAAATGTACCGGTTGTTTAAATTTACAGATGAAATTGCCAGCTAGTCTGAGCCTAGATTAATATGCGGGATGGTAAAAGACCCAGGTGTTCTAATTTCCTTCTAATTGATTAAATGTATGACAACTCTGCAAATAAACTTAAATGCATTGCTTTGATTGGATTGGTGCAAAGGTATTATAAATAATGTTACCTGCTGTTTGTTGATTGGCCAAAATGTTAAGACCTGGCAGGATTGTTTTGAGTTCCAGGGTAATGTTGCATTATTCAGTTAGCTTCCTTTTAGAAGATTTTGCAAGAAACATTGTATGGGAGACACTGTAATTGGTTTGGGGAACTGTCAATGATGTATTGATGTAATTAATGTTTGATTGGGCTGTAAAGAGACCACCCCTATGCAGATTGGCTCCTCAAGGTTTGTGGACCTATAAAAGGTAGCCCCATTTTAGATCGACGTTGATCTTCTGGAAGCGTGCTTGGGACTGCATGACCTTTTGCAGCATGTCTGCTTGCATGAGGCTGAAGAGTTTGGCCAGGCAGAGACATGGATTAGTGGTTTAGGTATCGTATAGGGGAATTTGTGTTTAATTATTCTGAAGTTATTAATTGTGTTTTATTCAAAAATAATAAAGAATAGTTTGTCCAGTGCTTGAGTCGGTGTTTTACTGAACTAGACTTGGGGGGGGGGGGGGGGGGGGGGGGGGGGGGTCGTCGGCGAACTTGATGATGGAGTTCGCACTATGTTCGGCTACGCAGTCATGAGTATAGAATGGGTACAGTAGGGGGCTGAGCACGCAGCCTTGAGGTGCCCTGTGCTGATTTTTATTGAGGATGACACATTTCCATCAATATGGACAGACTGTGGTCTGTGGATGAGGAAGTCGAGGATCCAATTGCAGAGGGATGCACAGAGACCAGATCTGAAAGCTTCGTAACCAGCTTGGAGATGATGACAATGTTAAACAGCAAGCTGTAGTCAATGAATAACAGCCTGACATGAGTTTTTGTTGTCCAAGTGGTCCAGAGCGGATTGGAGAGCCAGTGACATCGTATCCACCATTGACCTGTTGTGGCGGTAAGCGAACTGCAGTGGGTCGAGGTTCTTGTCGAGGTAGGAGTTGATATGTGCCATAACCAACTTCTCAAAGCACTTCATTCTTACTTTACTTTATTAGACTGTGCCTTCTCTTACACTCTCCCCACATCCACTCTACCCAGGCCTTTTATGGTTCTGTAAGTTTCAATGAGATTCTCCTCAACCACCTCCCCCCCCCCCCACCCCCCCCCCACCCCCCTTTCCAAACATCAGTGAGTATAGGCCCAGAGCCATCAACACTCATCAAATATTAACACGCTCATCATCAGGATCGTTCTCGTAAATGTTCTTAGAGCCTCTCCAATGCCAGCACATCCCTTGTTGGATATTGGGCCCAAAACTGCTCTCAATACTCCAAATGCATTATAACCAGTGACTGATAAAGCCTCCACATCATTATTGTATTCTGGTCCTCTTGAAATGAATACTAACTTTGCAGGTTCAATCGACAGTAAGGAATGCAATGTGATCTGTGGGGAAACCTGCCCAAGTCCTTTTGCATCTTATCTTTGTTTATTTGTTGATTAGTTATTACAGATCTTCTAATCTGATTAGTTATTACAGATCCTCTTCTTTCAAAACCCACCTTCAGAACACCAAAGCCAAGGTCAACACTCGCAACAACATCCTACGCAAACTGGTAAACTCAAAGTGGGGTGCTGATCCACCAACCATCCGTGCAACGACCCTAGCCCTGTGCTTCTCCACAGCTGAATATGCGTGCTCAAGCTGGAGCCGCTCCCATCACACCAAACTGGTTGACACAGCCCTCAATGACACCTGCCGCATTATCACGGGATGCATACTCCACTCAACGCCACTCCCATGTCTCTACGCCCTAGCTGGTATTGCCCCACCCCCCATCAGATGATCCATCGCGCCCAAGACTAGCAGAGACCACGGGATTTCGATACCAGGCACCCCCTGCACGGACACACAGGACCTCCACCCCGACTGAAATCCAGAGCCAGTTTCTTGCAGACAGTCCCACCTCTCCAGACAACCAAAGAAACAACAAGGACCAACATCTGGAAAGATGAATGGAACCAGCTCAACACACAAGCCCACGACTGGATGGAGAGAGGAATCGCTCAGACTGAATGCCTCGCCAGCGGGCACGACCTCCCATGGCCAACCTGGAAGACCCTCAATAGATTACGAGTGGAGCAGGGGAGGTGCAAAGCACTTGTGAAAGCATGGAACTACCAGGCAGAAGACACATGCAGCTGTGGAGCAGTACAGACAATGTCCCACCTACTGGAGTGTGACGGCACCCCCCAGTGCAGCCCCCAGGTCCTGGCTGAACCGACCCGACCAGCTGTGACCTGCGCCAGATACTAGCAGAACGACATCTGAGATTGCAACGGACTCAAAGAAGACAGATCTTCTATGGCTTGTTTTCTTTTGCATGTCTTCCGTTTGGTCCAAAATGTCTAGATTGGATAAAACTGGTCCATGGTCATGGAGCAACACAAAGCAGAGATTTTCTTTATACATTTTTCTTTCATTTCAGAAAATGTTACAAGGAAAATATAATTTAGGATCTTAAATAAATTTACTGAAAATTCCATGGCACTAGTTTGAATATCAAAATATTACCATCCATATTATGGGTATTTTTACTTTTAATCAATTTCATTAAAGAAAATAAATATCTGGTCATAGTACATTGTAATTTTATTTTTTGAGATGGCTTGCTCCATTAATTATTTGCTATTGAAACATTTCAAAGTTCTTCAATATTTTCAAAACTCAGGGGTATTGAAAGATGACATATTAATTAATGCATGTCTGGCTAATCACTAATATTCTTTGCACTTCACCAAATTTTCAAAAGCACTCATCTTTGCCATTGTTTAATACAGTTTCCATTATAAGTAAGAAAACTGTGATTGCTGCTTTCAATTTTAATACTATCATTGTGAAACTATGGGCTGCCTTTTACTCTCTCTCTCTCTCTCGTGCTCTCATCCAGTTCAGCCACTCGGTGGTGAAATCAGTTAAGAGAGACAACCCTGAATACTAATTTCATGTTGTAGCAGGATTAGTAGGCCTTGGAGATTTTTTTTTAATGTTGTTCTGAAGTTGCAATTAATTGTTTTCAGTTGAGCTGCTTTACGAGTTATTGGACAATGCCTGTAATTGAAGTCTTGACCAGCAGGGAAGGAGATATTTTTTGGGTTTCTTTGGATTCATGCAATTTTAAGGGATCCCAATGAGAAAAATTTCTCCAGAAAATGGGAGTACTTTGTAAAAATTACTCCCCTTCACTTTCCTTTCAGTTAGGCAGATTAACGATCAATTTCAGGGACTCTGACCAATCAATCACTCCTTATTCAGGTTAAATTTCAATTCAAATTGAAGCAGTGCTATCTTAAAACCATTATTATGCAGGCATCGGCCTCGAGTATAGGGTTTTGAATTGGAATCATTGCTCAATTGTGATTTTGCTGAGTAAATAATTAAAGGGAAATTGCAATTAGAAATGCAGAAGTCAATTTTTAGTGGTCTGCCTTTTTTATCTACTTTATGGCAAAGTTCATTTTCTACCAATTGTTATATGTTAGCATTGATGAACTCTTTCTTGCTGCATGGATATTCCAATGCAGCACTGTTATTACAAAATGGACAGTTCTAAATATGAAGAATGAATGTGCATGTAAATTCAATCACCTTCCAATGGTATAAAAATGTTGAGACTTCATTTTGCATACAGTCTCAAAAATTTGTGCCCATTTTGAGTTGAAGTCTTGTGCTTTTGGAAATTGGACCAAGTATTTGCTGCCATGAATTGCCCTAATGCAGAGATAATTTCCCCAACATATCTTGTATGTTTCTGAAGCTAGATCTCAAGCTCATGACCTACAACCTGTGTTAAATGAGGACTGCATTGCACAATGGGAACAACATTCAAATTAAAGAGTTTGTGCTGGTTAGCAACTTGCTGCTTCACGGCCTTTTTTAATGGCAGACACATTGGAGATTGGGTGAAATCCAATTTCCAGGCAAATACCTAATCCTTGGCATCCCAAACATGGGAATAGTGATGAATTCTCAGTATGCCAGAGCCAAATCTGTAATGGGATCGAAGACTGGCTTCCAGATCCCTATGTTAGGTTGTAGTTAGCATCTGTCTCAAGTCCTTAGCAAGTCACCAGGGCAATTTTTCATTTCAATTTTGTCCGAAGGGTAATTTGAGAGAGAATGCCTAAAATACATGTACCATTGTACATGTGGAACTATTGAATGGTATAAAATGGATTGTGTATGGATAGGAAATGGAGGCTAAGGATTAATACTTGGTAAATTGCTGTGGTTAAGGTGCGGCAATGATGAGGTAAACCAATGGCAGTGTTTTTTATGGCAATAATATAATGAATGAGGAACCAAGCAGATCTTCTACACAGCCGAGCAGGTCTTGGAGGAAAATGAAATGGTTAAATGTGTACAAGTCTTCAAAATGAAAGCATGTGGTCAGAGTTTATCAGTGAAATGTTCGTAAATAATTTTGTTTGACTGAAGGTGGATTTGTTGTCTTAATGTGGATAGTGGGAATCGGTGTGTGTGGAAAGTCTGATAGTACATAGTGTAGTTTAGGAAAAGGGTTATGATTTCAGAATAGAAAGCTGGTTGATCAAACCTTCAACTATATCACCCAACCAAATCTAGGAAATGAAGTTGGATGGCCTGTGTTTGATTGTATTTGTAGCAAGGGAACAGACAACAGTCCCAAGCAAACAACTTTTATGCACAAATATCAGGCTTGTGCTGAGTAAATCTGTCTGACGATATTTAATTGGACTTTATTTTACATTAAACTATTTCCTGTATCTGTACAAAGTGGACAGCATGATTGTAATCATGTTGAGTCTTTCCGCTGACTGGATAGTATGCGGGAGAAAAAAAATGCGACCATCCGCGCCTGCGCAGTTGGGGAAGCGACGCAAAATGACACCGTCTCTCCGCGCATGTGCAGTGAACCCGGGTGGGCTCAGACTGTCATTTGCACTCCACACATTGAGCTCAATGCCTCGTGTCTACTCCAGGTAAGTAGTGGAATATTGCGTTGCAGGAGGGGGAGTCTTTTTTATCCTCGGTTCAAACTACCCATGAGGGGGTCTAATCTGGCCCACGGGGTAAGGGAGTGCCCATTTCTCCGGGTGCGATGTCTGTTCGCCCGGTCCAGCGTCTCCATCCGCGGCATCGGCTTGCCTGGCGACCAGGAGACTGTTCTCCCGTCGCCGGGTTAAGGTAGGTTTTAGAACTATTATTTTCTCCTCCATTTGAATATTTTAAATGATATCAAACAATTAATTGGAACTGCTTTCTTTTCCTTTATAACAATACAGACAAATATGAATTCCATAGTTTGTGACATAAATGTACATTTTAATGGGATCATTATATACAGATGTAACATTTCCATTTCGAGATGGGGGGGGGGGGGGCAAATATGCGTGAAGCATATTTCGAGATCGGGGGGGGGGGGGGCAAATATGCGTCAAGCCGATCACCTAATCGTTAAAGAGCTAAAAGATAGCCTAATTGATAAAGAGCTGAGGAGATGAATCGGAGCTGCCAAGGAAAGGTACTCTGAGAAGTTGAGGAGCAAGCTCTCAGCTAGAGACTCTTCTTCAGTTTGGAAGGGCATGCAAGAAATCGCCAGCTGTAAGAGCTCTTTGGACAATTGTCAGCTGACGAACGACCTGAATGAGTTTTACTGCAGGTTTGAAAATCGGAAACGTGCCCTCCCCCTCCGCAACAAACACAGCCAGACCCTAGTCTGCAAAGAATGGACCCTGCACCCTCTCCTTCCCATTTGCCACTTCACACCTACTTAAGGCAAGACTCCAGTATGAAAAGAGTGCACCCTTTCCCACCCCAACCAACTCTTCACACCCACTCACAGCCTGACCTCGGTCTGCAAAAACTGGGCCATTCTACACCCACCCCACTCCAATCACCACTTCACACCCAATTACTCATTTTTAACCAGTCCCTGCAAAGATGTACTGTCCCTGCCTGCTTCAAAGTCTCCACTTTAGTCCCGGTACCTAAAAAGGTAAGGATTACTGGTCTTAATGACTACAGGCTTGTCGCACTGACCTCTGTCATGAAGACCATTGAAAGGCTTGTGCTGGCCAAGCTGAAAAACATCACAATCCCTCTGCTGGACCCTCTGCATTTTGCATATTGGGACCATAGATCTGTGGATGAAGCAGTCCATCTGGGCCTGCACTTCATCCTCCAGCACCTAGACCGCCAGGGGACCTATGTGAGGATTTTGTTTGTTGATTTTAGCTCTGCATTCAACACCATTGTGCCAGAGCTACTACTCTCCAACCTTTCTGAGTTGACTGTGCCTGAACCCCTCTGTCGGTGGATCACCAGGTTTCTGACAGACAGGAAGCAGCATGTGAGACAGGAAAGCATATCTTGGACCCGCAAACGCTCAGCATAGGAGCGCCACAAGATGCGTACTCTCCCGTCTCCACTACTCTCGCTACACCAATGACTGCACCTCCACAGACTCCTCTGTCAAGCTTCTCAAGTTTGTGGATGACACAACCCTGATTGGACTGATCCAGGATGGGGATCTCTGTACTCTTTTCAGTTTGACATCTTTCCTATAACATGGTGCCCAGAACTGAACACAATATTCTAAATGCAGTCTCGCCAACGTCTTGTTCAACTGCAACATGACCTCCTAACCTCTATACGCAATACTCTGACTGATGAAGGCCAAAGTGCCAAAATACTTTTCGACCACCTGATATACCTGCGACATGACCTTCAAGGAACCATGCAACCATCAACCATTCCTCTGCTCACCTTACGATTTACGATGTTGCCAAGACTCGAGAGCCAGAACTATAGGGAGAGGTTGAGTAGGCTGGGACTCTCTTTCATGGAGCGCAGGAGAATGAGGGATGATCTAATAGCCTTATAACCATATAACAATTACAGCACGGAAACAGGCCCTCGGCTCTTCCAGTCCGTGCCGACCATTTATTTTCCCCTAGTCCCAGCTACCTGCACTCAGACCATACCCTTCCCTTCCCGTCCATATACCTATCCACTTTACTTTTAAATGTTAAAATCGATCCTGCCTCCACCACTTCTGCTGGAATTGAGGTGTTTAAAATCATGATTTGAATAGATATGGTTGAGTCTTTTGCCCAGAGTAGATGAATCGAGGACATAAGTCTAAGGTGAAGGGAAAAGATTTAATAGGAATCTGAGAGGTATGTTCCACACAAAGGGTGGTCAGTGTATGGAACAAGCTGCCAGGGGAGGTAGTTGAGTCAGGGACTATCGCAACATTTAAGAAACAGTTAGACGGGTACATGGATAGGACAGGTTCGGAGGGATATGGATCAAACGTGGGCAGGTGGGACTAGTGCAGTTGGAACATGCTGGGCTGAAGGGCCTGTTTCTACTCTGTATCACTCTATGACTCGATCTTTCCCTCTCAAACCCATTCTCCTGCCTCCTCCCCATTACCTCTGACACCTGTATCAATCAAGAATCTATCAATCTCCTCCTGAAAAATGTCCATTGACTTGACCTCCACAGCTCTCTGTGGCAATGAATTCCACAGTTCACCACCGTCTGACTTAAGAAATTCCTGCTCATCTCCTTCCCAAATGAATGTCTTTTAATTCCGAGGCTGTGGCCACTGGTCCTAGACTCTCCCACTAGTGGAAACATCTCCACATCCACTCCATCCAGGTTTTTACCAGGCTGGGACAGATGGCAACGGCTTCACACCGTGTCCAAAAGCTTGTGTCCTGTCCTGCTTCACCCAAGGCAGCAGAAACGTTATAGGAGAGGGCAAGCACCGTAACAAAGTAGCTCACGATGGTTTGGGTAACATTCAGGAATGTCTATGCATGTCATATCATGAATATTACTGAAGAACGGTCTTGACCAGAAATATAATCTATACCTTTTCTCCAGAGATGCTGCCTGACTCGCTGAGTTACTCCAGCACTCTGTGAAACGTTGCCTATTGATATTCTCTGCAGATGCTGCCTGACCCACTGAGTTACACCAGCACTTTGTGTCTATTTTCCCTTCACCCATCTGCCCAAGCCCACTCTCCCCCCTCCTTTCCTGTGTTCCTATCCACACATAAACCTCTCTCTGCCTTCACATTTCACTCCTCTTTCAAATCTGCTCTACTTATCTTCATGGATTTTATCATCTTAACTTTTTAGTCATAGAATGATGCAGTGTGGAAACTGGCCCTTCAGCCCAACTTACCCACACCGACCAACATGTTCATCTAAACTAGTCCCACTCGCGCGCGCATGGCCCATATCCATCTAAATCTGTACAATCCATGTACGTGTCCAAATGTCTCTTAAACATTAGGATAGTCCCAGCCATATCTACCTCCTCTGGCAGCTCGTTCCATACACCCAGCACCCTTCGTGCAAAAAAGCTAAATCTCAGATTCCTGTTAATTTCTGAAATATTGGTCATCAATTTGGAGCAGAAATGCTCCAAAATAAGGAATGCATCAGAGAGCATCTAAAACCCCTGAGCTTCAAGGCCCTGGACCCTGGCATCGAGGGACTTCATGCACCGCGCTCGTGATGTGCGCATTGTGCACATTATTTCATATTAAATTTTTTGTATCCTGTCATGCCACCCCCCCCCCTTTTTGGAAAGCTTCGTACGGGCCTGAAACTAAATATGAAGTTCTGGGGAGAGTATTTTGGCTGAGGAGTAAGGAGAAGATTGAGATTTGATCGTGACATGAGGAATTGCAAATGCTGAAATCTTGTGCAAAAAAAAATAAAGTGCTTGAGGAGCACAGCAGGTTATGCAGCATCTGTGGAGGGAATGGACAGATGCCGTTTCAGGTTGTGACCTTCATCCTGTCTGAAGCATGATCCTGACCTTAAACAGTGTCTGTACATTCCCTCCACAGGTACTTTCTCACCTGCTGAGTTCCTCCGGCACTTTTTTTTGCTTTAGATTTGGACTTGACAGCTCTGTGTAAATCCAGTGCAGTAATAAATCTTGGCAAGGTTAGGAGAGTGAAAGTTTGACAAAGGGCAAAGATGTCAGGCACCTTCAGATTTGACTCTGTCTTGTTGTCTTTGTGATCAAACATCTTAGATTTGTGGATCTTCATTCATTCTGGATCAAAAGTGGGTGGTGGGCAGTAATGTACAGTCAAATTACAAAATCCAAAGAGGTAGAAACTGAGTTTAGTTTAGAGATGCAGCACAAACACCCTTTGGCCCACTGAGTCTGCCGACCAGCAATCCCAGTATACTAGCACTATCCAACGCACTAGGGTGTGTCAGTGCCATTTGCAGAAGCCAATTAACCTACAAACCGGGATATCTTTGGAGTGTGGGAGAACCTGTGGGAAGAATGTACAAACGCCATACAGACAGAACTTATAGTCTAGATAGAACCCGGGTTTCTGGTGATGTACGGCAGCAACTCTCCCACTGTGCCACTAGCATAGAGTTTAAGTTGTACACATCTTCCTGTGGCCGGTCATTGCTGGAGCCTGCCCACAAATCCATGGAGCCTTCGGCTGAACATAGCTCCATCTTCCTCGTTAAATATCAAGTTGATATGTAGAAAGAAGACCCTCTAGTGGCTGATGTGATATGCATTACAAAGAATGATAATCAAGGTTGTCAGACGTCAGCCAAGACTCCCAGACATCCTTGTAGGAAAAGGTTCTCAATGTAACAACCTTGGCTCATTCATTAATGTATATCCCTCTATTAATAAAGCCAGTGCTTTGCAATGTTCTGCCAAAAATGTTGCATTGAAAGAGTGAACATTTTACTTGGTAGATTCATGAGGACAAATTCATCTCCATCAATTTGTTTTAAAGGGGGGGGGGGTGGTGAGTTGCAATGAGTCCATATCTGTTTTGCATGGGTACATTTATCTATGATCTTGATATCAAGTGATATGGGAAGTCAAAGTGAAGTGGGTATGTGTAGATCAGTGTCACTCGTGCTATGGGTCACACTGTGGCTCTGCCCACTGGTTTAATATAAAGCCCTTTTCCCTTCCCTCCCAGTCATGAGGTGTATGTTCAGTTGAAGTTACCTATGCTGTATTGCTAATAGAAATATTTGGATCCTAATCACTGCGTGAGTTAAGACAATCCAACATGGTGTCGGGCAACTCAGACTCGCTCCTTGTTTAATTCTATTGCATTTATTTTTTGTCCAGAATATGTTTTACTATGGCTTCTGCTCTCAGAACACCAGAAACATTGGTGTTTGATGAAGGCCCTGCTGAACGTTGGCGCATATTTGAAGAATATTGCACCATTTATATGGACGCGGCTCACCTGGCTGCTGCTCCAGGTGTTCGTGCCTCTATTCCCCTCAACCTAGTGGGCATGGAAGTTGTTCGGCAGCCAGAAAATGTCATTATGAACAAGCTAGATTTGATCTGGCTGGTGTTCAGATTGCTCCCACAGAATCCACCCGGGATCCCGACTGCCTGCTACGCAAATTCCGACAGTTATGTAAGTTACGTACTAACCTTGTAATAGAGATACATTTTTTTTTGCGAGGCCAGAGACATGGCGAACCTGTTGAAACATACGTTAGTGCTTTGAAACACATTGCCAGTAAATGTGCCTTTTGCGATTTATGTGACTGCCTAGTTCGTGACCGTCTGGTCTGTGGTATTTGCAATGATAAATTGCATGATGAGCTACTGCACAATACTGACCTAACTCTGGTGACTGCTGAAAACTACTGCCAGTTCGGCCCTTCTTTGCCATCTGTAATAAGATAGTACTACAAGATGGAATTCTTGTAAAAGGCCACAAGGCTGTAGTCCCTGCTTTGTTATACAGCAAGTATTTAATGCTGTCCATGCAGGGCACTGAAGCAACTGTCCCACAAGCTAAAAACATGTTTTACTAACCTGGTATGGCTCAATACATTCTCGAGAATGTGGCATCTTGTGCAGTGTGTAACAGCTTGGCATTTCATCAAAAAAACAACCACTTCTCTCACACCCGGCTCCTGCCCTCCCGTCGTCTACAGTGGCAACTGACATATTTGAATGGCATGGCAAGCAGTACCTGGTTCTTGTTGACTTGTATTCCGGCTGGTTTGACATCGATCTTTTTAGTAGCCCCACTTCTCACGGGGTAGTTGTAAAACTCGCTCGCCATTTTGCAGACCACAAAGCTCCTTGTCAACTGCTATCTGATAACGGCAGTCAATTTACCAGCCAGCACTTCAAAGAGTTTGCTGCACGCTGGGGTTTTCGCCACATCACCAGCAGGTCTGAATATCCTCAGTTGATTGGATTGGCTGAATGGGCTGTCAAGTGTGCCAAACAATTAATGGAATGATCCCACAGAGCTAATTCTGATATGTACCTGGACCTGCTCAACCTGTACAACATCTCCCGCAACCGCATCTTGGGTTCACCTGCTCAAACTTTATTGTCAAGGCAGACCCGAGCCGCAGTGCCTGTAGCAGATTGGGCATTAATCCTGCAGGTGGTCCCACCATTGGAAGTCCAGTCCAAGCTGTAACAAAAGCGTGACATTCAAAAAAGGTGATATGGTAAAACATGCAGACCGCTGCCACCATTAACATGAGGGGCAGGTGGTTCGTTTGCAAACCGACAAAGGACATGACCATATCAGTGTGATTTCTGGAACTGCCTCTGAGCCACGCTCAAATTGGTGAATGCTGATGGCGGCACCTACAGGCGTAACAGACAACATATCCTGCCTCTGCATGAGCCAGCTCCACCTCTGTATTATCCTGACTGTAACCCGTGTACTTATAAACCATATAACCATATAACAATTACAGCACAGAAACAGGCCTTCTCAGCCCTTCCAGTCTGTGTTGACCATTTATTTTCCTCTAGTCCCATCTACCTGCACTCAGACCATACCCCTTCATTCCCTTCCCATCCATATACCTATCCACTTTACTTTTAAATGTTAAAATCGATCCTGCCTCCACCACTTCTGCAGGAAGATCATTCCACACAGCCACCACTCTCTGAGTAAAGAAGTTCCCCCTTATGTTACCCCTAAACTTCTGTCCCTTAATTCTCATGTCATGCCCATGTCATACTTCCGTCAAAGTCCAGCGGCATCGGCCCGCCTGTACCAGCACAACGACTTGCTTCTGAAATGGTTACTTTGCCAATGGTGACGCCTCGTCCGCTGTACTAAAGTCCCCTGTTTCGTCACTGGGAATGCCGTTTCAAACTCTGCCACCAATTATACCACGGACTCAGTCCCCGGTGATGAAGAACAGAAATGGTTTATATCGCACATGTGCTGGTCATGTTTGCAAGCCCACTGTAAAGTTCCCGGGCTACGTTTGACTCTCCTCCAGCTTATTGTCATTTCCGATGCATGCCTTTTTTAGTCAGTTTTGTATTTACATTTAATTCTTTAAGAGGGAGGATCACTAACGTATGGCATCTCTGTGTGGTATCTCAGCTGCACGGAGGCGGAGGAGACCTCTTCAGCGCGTTGGCCACAGAGCGCAACAGATTATTGGTACACAGCTACCAGCCTTGGAGGGCATCTACCACACACGGTACCTCAGGAAGGCCGTCAGCATACATAAAGACTCCTCTCACCCTTGTAATGAACTGTTCAAACTACTCCCTTCCCGCAGACGTTACAAGGCCTTCTACGCCCCCACTACCAGACTCGGGAGCAGCTTCATTCCCAGAGCTATAGCGGCTCTGAACCGGATATTATTATTATTGTGCTATGAGTCACACAGTGGCTCCACCCACTGGTTTAATAGAAAACCTCTTACCCTCCCAGTCATGAACTATATGTTAAGATGAAGTTATCTATGCTGTATTGCTAATAAAAGTCTTTGGATCCTAATCTCTCTGTGAGTTAAGACAATCCAACAGTATGGAAGTGATTATATTGAGTAAGGTCATAAGGAATAGAATTAGGCCAATCAACCCATCGAATCTGCTCCACCATTCAATCATGGCTGATCTATTTCTCCCTCTGAACCCCATTCTCCAGCCTTCTCCCCATAACCTCTGACACTTGCACATGTGTACATAAATGTATAATAGATGTGTCCTGTCATCACTCATTATTCCAGATTCAAACACAATAAAATCTTCCTCAAATCGCCTTTCAATCTTCTATGCCTGTTCTGGATACCATTGACCAAGGGATTAGATATCTTGCTATCTAACTCTAGTTACCCTTGTAAATGTGATGGCTCAATTAGATTTTCATCCCTCTATTAATTAAATTTTTAAAAACTGTAAACGGACTATGGTGTTCACAAAAACAATGGATTGTTTAAAAACAAAGCTGGTAAGGAGAGCAAGTCTTTCATTGTGTCATACCACACACAAATGGACCTTTCACAAACCCCACCCCACTTCCACCTCCTTTGGCAGCGCCTTTGCAATGTCAACTACTGATACTTGCTGTTTTCTTTCAAAACATACCCTCAGTTATATTAAACTTGTGCCCTCTTGATTTTTGGGGATGGGCAATAAAAGGTTTGACTTGCCATCAACAGCTTGAGCCTCTGAATTACTTTTTAAAGTTGATTTGGCAGCCAGTGTTCAGAAAAGAATGCCCTTCATTCAACCACAAAAATAAGATAATTCGTGCCTGTTGAAGAAATGCCTGGACGATCTTGTAGTAATGAGGCTCTGCAGATGTTGACTTGCACAAAAGGGTGCTGGATAAGCTCAGCGGGTCATGCAACATATCTGTAGAACATTGCTCGGTGGTGTTTTGGGATGGGACCTTTCTTCAGATCCCAGCAGTCCATTCAGATGAGATGGCCTCTGTGCACCTTCTCAAACCTCTAGAGTCTGAAGAAGGGTACCAACTCGAAATGTCACCTATTCAGCTTACCTGGAGATGCTGCCTGACCCATGAGTTACTCTAGCTCTTTTTTTTAAACTGGACAATCTTGGTCTTCAATCTATCACAGACAATCTCTTTTGTTCTCCTCCTGCTACTTATTTTCTCACCTTTCCCAATTCTGATGGAAGGTCATTGATCCAAACATCAATTTTGCTTCTCTCTCCACTTGCATTGCCTGTCCTGCTGAGTATCACCAGCATGTTCTCATTTTATTACTAATTTCCTGCATCTTTAATTTTTTGCTTTCCATTGCAATTGATTACCCCTGGGCGGTAGGAGCAGCTAATTGAAATCTGCATCTTTTTTAGCGTTTGGAAAATTTATTGTAATACGCTGACATTTTGGTGTCAGATGGTTGGTCTGCAGTCAAAATGTGGTTTAAACTGTTCAAGGCTATGTTGGATATCGCAAAATGCCTTGAGATCAGAACAGTATCAATATTCTAGCTAGTAGCACAGTTACTTGTCCTGACTCCCTTCACTGCAATAGTATGCACTTTTATATTAAAAAAAAACAATTTATGAGAAAATGTGGAAGAAGCATTAGCTCAGGGGGACCATTGTCTGCAAAAATATTAATTCTAAGGAGCAAAAGATTTTTTTTTAAACATGACACTCATTGCCAACAGAGTAAACAGAAATTTAGACAGCATTTGATTTAATTTATTTTCTCAAAAAGCCTGCTTTTTTTTATTCCTCTTGTTGATACTGATAACATCCAGCGGCTTAAAGTGCAGACTTTTCATCACTGCAGGGGTTAGTGGAAGGGCAGGAGATAGCTGCAATAATAAAAAAGCCAATGCGCTATTATAAAGCATGCATCAAAGGTTGTTAACAGCAAAGCTGTGGCTCAGGAAAAAGCAATGATGGGTTGTAGCAGTCTAGTATCAATGAGTGGAGCCTCATTTCTATTGGGCAATTGGTTTAATAAAGTAGGTGGTCATAAAACATTGGTTGCGTTTCCATCCAACCTGAAGAAAACAGTGAAAGATAACCATATAATGGATGTGACCTTAATTAGTTTGAAAGTAAAAAACATTCCTCCCTTTTTGAAATGCAGCTGTATGAAGAGGGTGCGACAGTCCAAAGAATTAGGGATGCTAGTTAATACACAAAGTGCTGGAGTAACTCGGCAGGTCAGGCAATATCACTGGAGAACATTGAAAGATGATGTTTCAGATTGAGATCTTTCCTAAGATATTTTAAAAGGTCCTCATTAACTGGATATTGGGGAAATGCTTGTTATCCATATGCAGTTGAAGATTAATATTTTGCCAACGAGTGAAATGATTGCATGACATTCACCACTAACTTCTGTCCGGCACTCAAATTCACCTAGACCATTTCCAACATCTCCCTACTGTTTCTAGACTTTGCCATCTCCATCACAGGTAACCGACTACTGACTGACATCTACTACAAACCTACTGACTCCCATGGCTATCTGGACTACACTTCTCTCCACTCTGTTTCCTGTAACGACTTTATCCCCCTACTCCCATTTCCTCCATCTACACCGCATCTGCACCCAGGATGAGGTGTTCCAAACCAGGGCATCGGAGATGTCCTCATTCTTTGGGGAATGGGGTTTTCCTTCGTCGACTATAGATGAGGCTCTCACCAGGATCTCCTCTATATCACCCAGCTCTGCTCTCACTCCCCATCCCCCTACTCATCACGAGGGTAGAGTCCCCTTGTGTTTTCTCCTCACCTTCCACCCTACCAGCCGTCGCATGTAACATATAATCCTCCAACATTTTCACCACCTCCAAGAGGATCCCACCACTGGTCACATCTTCCCATCTCCCCTTTCTGCTTTCGGCAGAGACCGTTTCCTCCATAACTCCATGGTCAATTCATCACTTCCCACCCAAACCACCCCCTCTCTTGGTACTTTTCCTTGCAACCATGGGAAATGCTACATTTACCACCCCTTCGAGTCCATCCAAGGACCCAAGCAGTCTTTTCAGGTGAGACGGAGGTTCACTTACACCTCCTCCAACCTCATCTATTGCATCTGCTGTTCCAGGTGTCAACTGGTCTACATCGGTGAGACCAAGTGTATGTTTGGCGATCGCTTCGCCCAACGCCTCCTCTCAGTTTGCATTAACCAACCTGATCTCCCGGAGGCTCAGCACTTTAACTCCCCCTCCCATTCGAATCTGAAATTTTTGCCCTGGGCCTCCTCCATGGCCAGAGTCCCACTGCAAATTGGAGAAACGGCACCTCATATTTTGCTTGGGTAGTTTATACCCCAGTGGTATGAACAAACTTATCCAATTTCAGGTAGTCCTTGATTTCTGCCTCCTTCCCCTTCCTTTCCCAGCTCCCCCACAGCCTACTGTGTCTGCCTCTTCCGTTCTTCACCTCCACCCCCCCCCCCCCCCCCCGACATCAGTCTGAAGAAGGGTCTCGACCAGAAATGTCGCTTATTTCTTCGCTCCATAGATGCTGCCTCACCCGCTGAGTTTCTCTAGCTTATTTGTCTACCTTCAATTTTTCCAGCATCTGTATTTCTTTCTTAAGCGTGACAGTTTCTGCTGCTTTGAGTCCAGCAGTGGACATGCTGCATGAGTGTTAAAGAAGGAACTGCAGATGCTGGAGAATCGAGGGTTACACAAAAAGCTGGAGAAACTCAGCCTGAAGAAGGGTCTCGACCCGAAACGTCGCCTATCTCCTTCACTCCTTAGATGCTGCATGAGTGGTTCACCTCCTGACCACTTCATGACTTGTTGGGAATCTGTAGAATTCATCTTGGTAATCCAGGTGTAGCAATTAGCTACATTAGCTCTAGGGGTGCAGCTTCCTTGCTTGATACCCTTGTCAAAGGATTCAATGTATATCCAACAACAGACTGTAGCTGCAATGTACACACACTGGTGATTATACCACAGGGCTACAGTAAAACTCCACTAATCCAGTCCTCTCAGGACTGCCGTGCTGCTGGATCAGCCCATTTCCTGCACCATCAGAAGCTGTGTTGTAATTGAGCACTCTTTTAATTCGCCTGTTAAACAAAGTTAGTATGATAACAATTCATTGTGTGGCGCATCTAAGACGGTGTGCCCACATTGATTCAATTTATGTGATGGTGTATTGGCAGTTTATAAGGTGCAGCAGTGAGGGGGAACCTCTGTGTTACTCCAGTTGCTGCGGGGACTGGAAACAGCAAGGCACTCCCCCCCCCATCTCAGCAGAAGCAACCTGGGGATGAATTAAGATGCACTGTGTCCTCATTTGCCTTCTCACACCTGCTTTTATACAGGTTGGTAGACTGTCAGGACCACACAAATATGCACTTTTGGGGTTTGAATATGGTTGGGTGAAGTTTCTGTGTTGTTTTGGGTGTTAAGAAAGTTGAAGTTAGTGGGTTACTGGTTGTTAATGTTTCTGTGTGCTGGGTTGGAAGATATAATAATGTGTAGCATGGGCATGTTTCTTATTAGGTCATTCCATAACCTGTGGTGGTTGCAGACGTTGCAATGAGGATATGGCATAGGAAAAAAAGGCCAAATGTCAACTTTTAGCATGTTGCTGGAAATGTACAGTGAAGGTTAATTAAGTGCCTAATAATATTTATTGAAGTGTAAAATCAAAAATACAAGTGTGTAAATCGCACAGAGAGTGTATTGAGTACAAGGGAAACACAGGAAAGAATGGGCTGTGAGTGAAACTGTAACAAAATGGGTGTGTTAGGGAGAGACAAAATGGATGACTGAACCAATGATAAGAGCAATGTTTTGTGTTTACATGATTATTGAATAAAACAACCAGCAGAAGCAATCTGGGGATGAATTAAGATGCACTGTGTCCTCATTTGCCTTCTCACACCTGCTTTTATACAGGTTATCTATCTGCTTTACGGTGCCCAACCTTGGGACCCGTAACAGATCGTGGGGGCTCGTCCGGGATCGGCGCCACTTCGTGGTTGGAGTGGAGCTGATCAACTAATGACACCTGAGACCGAGACCGAGACAGGGCTGATTCGAGCTGAGTGCCGAGAGCGGTGAGTCAGAGCAGAGACTGTGCCATTGCTGAACTGTGATCCATCGTGAAAGACGGTGAAAAGCTGCTGCCATGTCAGAGAGTGGGAGGAAGAGCCTAGTGTGGGACATTCGGAAGTCACTGCTCACCTTGTCAGCTGCAGAGCTTTTTCACATCGCCAAAGAGATGGGTTCAACGTCAGATTGGGACCTGTCTGAACTCCATGAAGGAGACCATGAAGGCTGCTTCGACAAAATCAGTTCATTCATGTACAGTAAGCATTTGTTAAAGTCAGAAGACAGTGGAATGTCTGAATTGTGGGGTCTGAAAGATGCTATTGATGATATTGTAAAGACCCGAAAAGTATTGTGTTTGCCAGAGCTAGAAACACAACCCATAGGTGCTCATGGAGATACTACTAACCAAATGTTCCAAGTCAGTTCTACTTTGCCAAACAGTGATGCTTTCACCACTGACCCAGTACTACCTACTGCTGTATCTGACTCCACAAATGTAGAGTTACTCGAAATGCTCACTAGCTATGAGGAGCTTGGTAAAAGGCTGAAACAAAGCATTATGGTACCGACAACTCAGTCACCAGAAGACTGTCCGCCAGTAGCAGCACAGGCTAATAAGTCTCGAAGTGACTTATCATACCACAACCCGACAGTTGTTCAACCCAATCGAGAGGGGATGATTTCCATAAGAGATCTCGCCTATCTCCAGAGAAGGGAGTTTAAGGTACAAGGGGGCCAGGTTGGTGATCATTCGTCAGACATCAGTTATAGCAATGTCTGTAAGCAAATAGAAGAAGGGATCAAAGAAGGCTTCCATGATGCAGAGATAGTTCGTGGTGTGCTCCGGATAATGAAACCTGGAATATTTAAAGAGATGCTAATGAACAAGGATGACTTGACTGTGATGGAACTCAAGGGATTTCTCCAGGCTCACCTAAGAGAAAAAAGCAGTGCAGAGTTATTTCAAGAGTTAATATGTGCCAAGCAGGAGGAGAACGAGACACCACAACAATTCCTCTATCGTGTCATAGGTTTGAAGCAACGTGTCCTATTCACATCAAAACTGTCAGACGCAGGTATAAAATACAGTGCAGCCACTGTTCAAGATGGCTTCCTACATACAGTTTACCAGGGATTGGGCTACAAACACAGTGAGCTACGCAGAGAAATAAAACCTCTCTTGTCCAGTGGTGAAGTAAGTGATGAGACAATATTGCGCCAGGTAATGAAAATCACCAATGAAGAAAGTGAGAGACAAAAGAGGATAGGTCCTTTTCGTCGGCAGGCTGCAGTTCATGCACATGGTGCACAGTTTGACCCGAATACAGCAAAAGAGCAGGGTAGCAAGCAAGAGAGTGTGGCGCCAAAAGTAAAGACAGACCCAATTAAAGAGCTTACAGCCAAGGTAGATGAGCTCACAAGTATGATTGAGGCCATGAAACGACAAATTAAGCCACAACCAACAGATGTGAGGAACCAATATTCTCAAAATAAAATGAGACCCAGGAGAGATAAATCATACAGTTGTCCAAAATGTTTTGAACAAAACCGCCCAGACTGTAACCATTGTTTCTCGTGTGGGGAGGAAGGCCACAGAGCTGTTGGCTGCTTAAAGAAACAGAAGAGTCAGGGAAACTTGCACCGGTCACTGCAGGGGGGGCGCCCAGTGATCGGATCTGAGAAACGTCCCCAAACTCAAACTGATTGTGATGACAACAATACAGATCTTCCCTTGTCCACCACTTCAGAAGTAGCGAGCACACAGTACAATGACAAACAAAGCAAATCATCTTCTCAGTTCTCTTTTGAACCACAATGTACCAAACGTAAAGCTGTCGCCAACATGATAGGAAAGAAGGCTCTGATACAATGTAATCTAAGTGGTTTGGCGGTAACTGCATTGCTTGACTCGGGCGCACAAGTTAGTATTATCAGCCGTGCCTGGAAAGATCTACACCTGCCTGATCTAAACATTCGACCAATGTCTGAGATCGTTGAGGAACTGGATGAGCTAAAGGTTTATGCAGTCAATGGAGAGCTCATTCCTTTTGATGGATGGGTTCCTATAATGACCAACCTACCTGGGAATGAGGACCCAAGTCTTGCCATCAGTGTCCCATTCTTAGTTAGCAGCTTGACCATGGAAAGACCGTTGATTGGTTTTAATGTTCTTGAGCAGCTTGTTGAGGGACAGCCAGAAAGGTTAGTACCTACTCTGATACAGTTGTTTCAGAATGCCATTGGTGTTTCAAGTGAGAAAGCCGAAGCAGTGGTGAGTTTTATTCAGACAGTGGAGCCAAGTATGCCACAAGGATGCCTAAGAACTGGTGCAAAGGACGTGGTCGTTCCAGCTGGACAAGTCAGCTGGGTGAGATGCCGGGTTCCCCCAACCATGAACTCCTATGGCCGTCTGGTATTGTTCGAATCAGACGAAGGCAGTCAGCCTTTGGATCAGCTAGATCTAGGAGCAGGTTTGGTTGAAATGCAGAATCCTTTAAAACCGTATGTCACCATTGCTGTTGGCAACAACACCAGCCATGACATTATCTTGCCACGTAAGACAGCCCTGGGCACCTTACAGCATATTGAAAGGGTTGTGGAAGCTGACCCTCCAAGAAAAGTGGCATCCATGACAACAGTCAACGAGGTCACCTCTCAACTTCATCAACCAACTCCATCACTGTGGCATCCGCTCGTGAACCTTGATCACCTGGAGGAAAATCAGCAAGAGGTTGTCAGGAAAATGTTATTTGAGGAGTCAAAAGCCTTTGCCAGAGATGAAAATGATATTGGATGCAACCCAAGCCTGCAAATGGTGATAAATCTGAAAGATGACATTCCTGTGCAGAGAGCGTACACATCCATCCCAAAACCGCTGTTGAGAGAAGTAAAGGAATATGTTCAAGACCTCCTTGTCAAGGGATGGATTGTGAAATCTAGGTCCTCCTATGCCGCTCCAGTTGTGTGTGTGCGGAAGAAAGACGGTACGCTGCGCCTCTGCATAGATTATCGTCTATTGAATCAGAAAACGGTGCCAGATAGACATCCACTGCCTCGAATACGAGACTTGCTGGACACCTTGGGTGGTTACTCGTGGTTTAGCATCCTTGACCAGGGTAAGGCCTACCACCAGGGTTTCGTGGCTGAAAGTTCACGTCATCTCACTGCTTTCATCACACCCTGGGGGTTTTATGAGTGGGTAAGGATCCCGTTTGGCCTATCAAACGCGCCAGCAGCATTCCAGAGAAGTATGGAGGAGATGTTGAGTTCGCTGAGGGATGAGTGCTGTATACCCTACCTCGATGACATCCTCTGCTACTCGCGGTCATTTGAAGATCATGTGGAAGTGGTCCGCAAGGTTCTCCAAGCTTTGCAACATCAAGGGGTAAAGCTCCGATCTGAAAAGTGTGAGTTGTTCAAGCAAGAGGTTCGCTATGTTGGCCGCCTTGTCTCTGCTAACGGTATTCGAGTTGATCCCAAGGACCTGAATGCTGTGCTGGCTTTGAAAGACAAAACACCACAGACGGTAGGTGATTTGAGAAGGGTTCTCGGTTTTCTCAGTTACTACAGGACATACGTTCAAAACTTCTCAAAGATAGCAAAGCCATTGTATGAGATGCTCCAAGGGAAATCCTCAATTCAAGTCCAGTCGCGACAAGGTAAAGCCAAGGGACCCCAACTGTCATCCAGGGCACCCATACAGTGGACTGCTGAACATCAAAGTGTACTCGAGAGACTGATTGACATGTTGACACATCCACCGGTTTTGGCATACCCAAACTTCGACAGGCCTTTCGTCTTGCATACCGATGCATCAGAGCAAGGTCTAGGAGCTGTTCTCTACCAGCAACAGGAGGGAAAGCTACGAGTCATTGGGTATGGGTCACGGACTTTGACAGCTGCAGAGAGGAACTACCATATGCATAGTGGCAAGTTGGAGTTCCTTGCACTTAAGTGGGCAGTGTGCGAGAAATTTAGGGACTACCTCTATTATGCTCCACACTTTACCATCTTCACTGACAACAACCCACTTACTTACATCATGAGCACTGCCAAACTCAATGCGGTTGGTCACCGGTGGGTGGGAGAACTGTCAGACTTCCATTTTGACATCAGGTACAGACCAGGAAGAGTCAACACGGACGCAGATACTCTGTCCCGAGTCCCTCTTGATATTGACCAGTACATGTCAACATGCACAGAGGAGTTGTCGCAGGATGTAGTGAATGCAGCTTGGGAAGGAAGTCAAGCAGCCCAGAGGAAAGATGTGGCATGGATAGCCGCTCTCGCTGTCTCCTCTCAAGATGTTGTCCTACAGCCCCGCGCCCCTCTACACAGCATTAGTCATGACGACTTGGTCCAAGCTCAAAGAGAGGATCCCGAGATAGGAAAGATCTTAAAGCTCAAAGAGATGAACAGTAAATTGACAGACGACATCAGAAGGACTGTGAGAGGAAGCGCATGCAAGCTTCTGCATGAGTGGAGCAGGTTGCACATCGAGGATGGGTTGCTGTACCGAAGAACAACAAGTAGGAAACAATTAGTACTACCTCTGAAATACCACCCTGTGGTATTAAAGCACCTCCACGACAACATGGGACATGTGGGCATGGAGAGAGTTCTTCACCTCGCCAGGGAGAGGTTTTACTGGCCCTACATGAAAAGGTGTGTCGAGGACTATGTAACAAAGAAGTGCAGTTGCATCAAACAGAAGAAGCCTACAGTGCATGTGCGTGCACCAATGAGCGGTCTGAAGTCTAACTCACCCCTAGAAATGGTTTGTATCGACTTCTTACACCTGGAAAAGAGCAAAGGGGGTTATGAGTACATCCTGGTAGTCATTGACCATTTTACAAGGTTTGCTCAGGCCTACCCTACAAAAAACAAGTCTGGCCGGACGGCAGCAGAACGGATTTACAATGACTTTGTACCACGTTTCGGATTCCCAAACAAGCTCCATCATGACCAAGGACGTGAATTCGAGAATGAACTGTTTCGAACCCTTGGCCAGCTCTCTGGAGTAGGACATTCCCGAACATCTCCATATCACCCGCAAAGTAATCCAGCAGAGCGATTCAATCGAACCTTGCTGCAGATGCTGCGAACTCTGACAGACATAGAAAAGGAGATATGGAAAGAACATCTCCCACAGGTTGTACATGCGTATAACTGCACACGCCATGAGTCCACTGGCTATTCCCCTCACTATCTTCTCTATGGTCGACACCCTCGCCTTCCTGTGGATCTCTTGTTTGGGTTGGCTGAAGAAATAGATCCAGTGACGCACAAAGGTTATGCTGAGAAGTGGCAAAAAAGGATGGCGGAAGCATACCGCATTGCTAACAACAACAGTCTGGCTTCAAGTGCAAAAGGAAAGTCCTTCTATGATCAGAAGGTTAGAGGAGTGGTCCTGAAGTCTGGGGATAGAGTGTTGGTTAGAAATCTGGGAGAGCGAGGTGGGCCTGGGAAACTACGTTCCTACTGGGAAAAGAGGATATATGTAGTGAAAGAGCAAGTCTCAGACAACCCAGTGTATGTTATTCATCCAGAAAACGATGGCAAAGGGAGACTGAGGACGCTGCATAGAAACCTGCTTTTACTGGTCAATGATTTACCAGTGGAATTCCCATCGCAGCAGACCAAACCAACTTCAAAGCCACAGACGAAAAGGAAACCTCAGCTGAGAAGGAGTGACATAAGAGACAGAACCGAGAATGCAGAGACATCTGACTCGGATGATGAGTCAGGAGGAGGTTATTGGTTGAGGATACCCCTAAGTCGGGCTGAGCCAAGGACAGCAGCTACGCCTGAGAGAATGCCGGCTCAGACTCCTAGTAAACCTGCCAGAATCCAACATGAGCAAGCACAAAGAACACCCACTCGAGTGACCCGACAAAGGGATAAAGATTCATTCATATCAGTCGGAAAACATGAAAGAAGTCAAGAACGGATGGTGGTCCAAATATCACCTGAAATGGACTTGAGGCCACCAGAAGCTGAAATACAGCCACAGGATCAATGGAAAAGACACTCAACAGATGAAGGCGAACCACAACAGGAGGATGATCAGGACATTCCCCATGACACTGAACAAGATGAGAAGATTGTTGCAGATCTCGAGCATCGCTCTCTCTCACCTTCTGAACCTGGATCCCCTGTTACACTGAGACGGTCCACAAGGGAAAGACGGCCAGTCCAAAGGCTCACCTACTCATCTCTTGGTCATCCGACCTATCAACCATTTCCTGCTGTGAACACTATTGGCACGTACCTCATGCCCTATACTCACCCACTGTACAGGCCATCATTCCAGTATGCACCCATGGTCCAATATTCATACTTGCCATGTACGGTACAGTGTTATTGAGAATGAACAGTGGTGATGTAATCAAACTAGAGTCATATATTTTTTTATAGTTGAAGATTTTGAATATTGTAAATATTTTGAGTCTGTGAAAGATTGTTGATTATTTTCAATGGACACTTGCGATTTGAAATAAGTGTCAGGAGCCACTTTTGTTGTTGGGGAGCGTGTGGCGCATCTAAGACGGTGTGCCCACATTGATTCAATTTATGTGATGGTGTATTGGCAGTTTATAAGGTGCAGCAGTGAGGGGGAACCTCTGTGTTACTCCAGTTGCTGCGGGGACTGGAAACAGCAAGGCACTCCCCCCCATCTCAGCAGAAGCAACCTGGGGATGAATTAAGATGCACTGTGTCCTCATTTGCCTTCTCACACCTGCTTTTATACAGGTTGGTAGACTGTCAGGACCACACAAATATGCACTTTTGGGGTTTGAATATGGTTGGGTGAAGTTTCTGTGTTGTTTTGGGTGTTAAGAAAGTTGAAGTTAGTGGGTTACTGGTTGTTAATGTTTCTGTGTGCTGGGTTGGAAGATATAATAATGTGTAGCATGGGCATGTTTCTTATTAGGTCATTCCATAACCTGTGGTGGTTGCAGACGTTGCAATGAGGATATGGCATAGGAAAAAAAGGCCAAATGTCAACTTTTAGCATGTTGCTGGAAATGTACAGTGAAGGTTAATTAAGTGCCTAATAATATTTATTGAAGTGTAAAATCAAAAATACAAGTGTGTAAATCGCACAGAGAGTGTATTGAGTACAAGGGAAACACAGGAAAGAATGGGCTGTGAGTGAAACTGTAACAAAATGGGTGTGTTAGGGAGAGACAAAATGGATGACTGAACCAATGATAAGAGCAATGTTTTGTGTTTACATGATTATTGAATAAAACAACCAGCAGAAGCAATCTGGGGATGAATTAAGATGCACTGTGTCCTCATTTGCCTTCTCACACCTGCTTTTATACAGGTTATCTATCTGCTTTACGGTGCCCAACCTTGGGACCCGTAACAATTGCATCTGGTAAGTTTCCAAGGAGTGTGACCAACAGATATGAGTGAGTTTAAAGGAAGTACAGGTAATGGAGCCCTGATGAGTGCATGGGGAATGTGGCAAATATCAGCTCTTGAGTGAAATGCTCACTAACCATACAGGCAGCACCAGTAGTCAGGATTGAACCCGGGTCTCTGGCAGGAACTCTACCATTGCACCACTGTGTAATCTACTGTTTTCACATACTGTTAATATGGTTGCCACTTGAGTATTCCAAGCAATATTTAACATATAACCATATAACAATTACAGCACAGAAACAGGCCTTCTCGGCCCTTCCAGTCCGTGCCGACCATTTATTTTCCCCTAGTCCCATCTACCTGCACTCAGACCATACCCCTCCATTCCCTTCCATATACCTATCCATTTTACTTTTAAATGTTAAAATCGATCCTACCTCCACCACTTCTGCAGGAAGGTCATTCCACACAGCCACCACTCTCTGAATAAAGAAGATATTTGCCCTGTTCTTTTCTATATTAGATTATTGTGAAATTGCCTTTTAATAGTTTGCCTTTTATTTTTCTTATTGACTCTTACTTGGGGGGGGGGGGGGGACCTTCCTTCTCCATTTATAATTGTGTTTAAATGACTAGACCGGGCATAAAGCATTGATGGAATTAGCCGGTGAACAGTGACATATCTGTTAAACAAAGAATTTTACATGCAATGAAATGCTTATGCTAATATCTCTCCCTTTTGTACATTCCTGGTACTGCTCAGTAGAATAGCCAAGGAGACTTTAGGCATTTACTAGCCTATTAAAGAAAAGGAAAATAAATTAAGGTGAAATGCCAAAAGGTTTGAAATTAGATGATGAATGAAACTCTTGTTATGCCTATAGGGCAGCAGCTGAGTTAGCAGCTGTATTCTTCCTCATTTATTATCTCTTAAATACAGCAGGACAAGTCGTCAAGATAGAGGTAATACCTGCAAAATGTTTGGGTTAATATGTGGCCAGGACGTTGTATTTGCCTTTTTGAGTTTGAAGAAATGTTATTTAAAAACCTTCTTTTGGACCTGTTTTCTATTTCACATTGAAAAAGAACATTTCACTGATGGAAAAGATACTGTGGACATTTTCATTCTCTGGAATGTGAAGATTTTACAATATCTGATGATCCTTGATCCATGCCGACCAGCTTCTGAGATTTCCAACAGTCAGCCAATCTGATTTGCTCCATATGAAGACAAGAGTGCACTGCATACAGCAAATGCTCTGGTCTTCAGCACCCATTCTAGCTACAGTTTTTAAATGTGTGCCCCAGGCTTATCATTTTGGTTACTAAAACAACATTTAAAAAGCAGTTGGGCAGGTACATGGATAGGAAAGGTTTAGAGAGAGAGAGATGAATTAAATATACTTTATTGTCACATGTGACATCTCTGTGATATTCTTTGTTTTGCATACCTAAGGTATGCAAAGAGTTCCTAAATAAATGGTGCCGACAAGGTTACAAAGTATTCCATGTTTAACACATTGCATTTGTGGTCCTCCTTAGTTCACTGGAATCTAACTTGATAAAGTGAGAAAGTTGCTTCTGAAAACCCTGCACGCAAAGACGGGACATACTCAATCCAACCAACTTGTGTTGTCCCAGTCAGCAGCAAAGCAAACTAGGAGGGGTAACTTTTTCTACACAAAGGGTGATAGGTGTATGGAACAAGCTGCCAGAGGAGGTAGTTGAGGTAGGTCTATCCCAACACTGAAGAAATTGTTAGACAGGCATATGGATATGCCCATGTTCACACGGGAGAGCTGGTCCCCCAACACAATATTCCACCAATTCCAATGGGGGGGGGGGGGGGCATTTTCTAGAGCGCTAGTATGTATGTTGTGGCCGAAGGGACTGGTTTCCAGAGGGCTAGTATAGACTTTGTGGGCCAGTTGGTTTAATAGGCTGGCAGCACAGTCACTCGGGCCTGGTGGGCTGGCAGCTCAGTCACTTGGGGCTGGTGAGCTGGCAGCTCAGTCACTCAGGGCTGGTGGGCTGGCAGATCAGTCACTCAAGGCTGGTGCACTGGCAGTTCACTCAAGGCTAATCCTTGAAATTCCATTTCAAGCAGAGTGCAGGCCACCCAATTCAGAAACGACTCATTGCATTGTCATTAAGGGCTAACAAATAATTTATTGCAAGTACATTGCAGACTCACAGTTCAGTTGATTCACAGGTTTAAATCACAGTTGTGGACTCTCCCTCGTGATCTTCCAGAGTGACTGGCTCGCGTCCAGGCATCCGGGGTTTTATCGTCCTGCCATTCTGGAAGGGGCGTTACCTTCATCATGGTGATTGACAGGCAAGAGAACCAATCAGCTGATCTCAAGATTATTTAAACACTTTTTATTTTTCATCGATTGGCAAATTCCTTGGGGCTGACTCAGTGTAGGAGGACTGTGTAAGATTGCCAAATATCATAGTGATATATGGTAGCATTCTTTCTAAAATCAATATATAGTGCAGACAGGAAGTGGTCATGATGAGACTTTTAGTTATACAGATAGATTACTCTATCGCTGACATAAGGAGGCACTTGCTCACCTTTAACCTCCTCAGAAGCTTGGGTTAAGGTTGGGATTCAGCAATCGAGGTTAAGGGTTTTATCATGGTCAACAGAAAAAAATGTACGAATGATCAGAGGTGAGAGTGACCACCATATGCTGAGAGAATGGAGCAGCTGGGCTTGTATACTCTGGAGTTTAGAAGGATGAGAGGGCATCTTATTGAAATGTATAAGATTATTAAAGGTTTGGACACGCTAGAGGCAGGAAACATGTTCCCAACGTTTGGGGAGTCCAGAACCAGGGGCCACAGTTTAAGAATAAGGGGTAAGAACGGAGATGAGGAAACACTTTTTCTCACAGAGAGTTGTGAGTCTGTGGAATTCTCTGCTTCACAGGGCAGTGGAGGCTGGTTCTCTGGATACTTTCAAAGGAGAGCTAGGTCGGGCTCTTAAAGATAGCGGAGTCAGGGGATGTGGGGAGAAGGCAGGAACGGGGTACTGATTGGGGCTGATCTGCCATGATCACATGGCGCTGGCTTGAAGGGCCAAATGGCCTACTCCTGCACCTATTGTCTATTGTTAGGAAATGAGTCGGTCAACATGTGAGTCACACGATCCAACAGTGAGCAATGTGCTAATAACCAAGGCCCATACGAAACTTTTCAAAAAGGGGGGTGGCATGACAGGATTACAAAAAATTTAATTGAAATTGCGTGAAGTCCCTTGATGCCGGGGTCCAGGGCCTGCTTAAGGGCCCTGGAAGCTCAGGGGTTTTAGATGCTCTCTGATGCGTTCTGAGCCTTATTTTGGAGCATTTTTGCACCAAATTTATGACCAATATTTCAGAAACTAACAGGAATCTGCGAGGTAGCTTTTTCACAGAAAGGATGGTGGGTGTATGGAACGAGCTGCCAGAGGAGGTAGTTAAGGCTGGGACTATCCTGACGTTTAAGAGACATTTGGACACGTACATGGATAGGACAGGTTTAGATGGATATAGGCCAAATTGTGTGAGTGGGGCTAGTGTAGATGGGACATGTTGGTCAGTGTGGGCAAGTTGGGCTGAAGGGCCTGTTTCCACACTGCATCATTCTATGACTAAAAAGTTAAGAAGAAAAATGCATGTGCATAAGTAGAGCAGATTTGAAAGAGGAGTGAAATGTAAAGGTGGCGCGACTCTGGTCGCAGCGGCCTCTGCAGTCCGTCTGTCTTTTTTTAATTTTTTGTCTCGTTTGAGTGTTGTTAGTTAGTGTTTTTTTTTAGTTGGATATGTGTGGGGGGTGGGGGAAACTTTTTAATTATTTTCCCTGTACGGAGGACTTGACCTTTTCTCTGTCGGGTCTCCGTTGTCGTTGAGGCCTAGCACCGTGGAGCGGCCTCCAACCGGACCTGGGGCTCCAGTCGCAGAGCTGCGGGTACTCACCATCGTGGAGCTGGCCGAGTTCAGAACGGGAGGAACTGTGGTGGCGCGCTGCTGCTGCCCGACCCCGGAGATTCGGAGGCTCCAGCTGCAGGCTGGTGGACGGTAACACCGGGAGACCGCTTTTCGGAGCAACTTCTCCCGCCCGAGTGGCGGGGTTGAAGACAACCTGGAGCGGAGCCTTGCATCGCGCGGCTTTGTTGGCCACGGGACTTGCTGGCGCCCGCCGGGGGCTCCAACATCAAGACCCGGAGCGGGGCCTTGCATCGCCCAGCGCGGCATGAATGGCCGCGGGACATATACTATCACCCGCCGGGGGCTTTGACTCTGACCGGGAGAAGAATGGGGAGTGCAGGGGAGAGATAAGACTTTGCCTTCCATCACAGTGAGGAGGATATTCACTGTGATGGATGTTTGTGTAAAATGTGTTGTGTCTTGGTTCTTTTCTTCTTGTATGTATGACTGCAGAAACTAAATTTCGTTTGAACCTCAATGAGGTTTCAAATTACAATAAATGGTATTGTATTGTAAAGACAGAGCGAGGTTTATGGGTGGAAAGGAACATAGGAAAGGAGGGAGAGAGTGGGCTTGGGCAGATGGTTGAAGGGAAAATAGATATAAAGTGCTGGAGTAACTCAGCGGGTCAGGCAGCATCTCTGGAGAAAAGGTATAGATTATGGTACCCGGACATGGCGCCGACAGACAAAAAGCCGAAGCAAAGACGTCGAAGCTAAAGAACGGAATGGAAACGAGGCCGAAACGCCAATAAACCGAAAGAGTGCGAAGACGAAACACCTACTAACCAAAAGGATGGGACTCCTAAATGCAAACTAACCGAAAGGGCAGGACGCCCAAACCCAAGGAACCGAAAAGCTGTGTCGCCTAAAAGCAAACTTACCGAATGGCCGCTGTCGAAACGCCACCTACCCGAAAGGCGGCATCACCTACAGGCCAAAGGGCCGACTGCCGCTCAACAGAAACGTCCAATAACGGACTTGACGTTGTGGAGGAGGGCGAGACTTATCAGCGATTGGTCCAGACTCCCGCGTCCATCACATCACTGTGATGGCATGAAAATTGTCCCACACCTCCGCTCTACCTGAGCGATGCACACCTTCGGCCCCTTTCAACTTGGTGCTTGGATTCAGATTGCCCAGTCACCTATGGCTTGTGTGGGAAAATGAACCCCACGCTCCTGTCTCCCCCTTCTCTCTCCCCCTCTCTCTCCCTTCTCTCCATTCTCTCCCCCCTCTTTTTTTCAAAAACTTTATTCAACACAATCATATAATACAACACATCAAAACATAGTCAAAATTACACTGTATCAAATAAAAACATTATGGTACAACAGTGCATTTATTGTTTACAATACTCTCAACCTCACGTGGTGACCAGCGCCCACGGAAGGCCTCCAGAGTCCCCGTTGACACCGCGTGTTCCCTCTCCAGGGACACATGTGCACGGACGTAGGCCCGAAAGAGGGGCAGGCAGCCGACTCTAGCCTGACCATCGGCCGCCCGCTGCCTGGACCCGCGATTGGCCATCTTGGCCAGGCCCAGGAGCAAACCGACAGGTAAGTGTGTCCCCCTCCCCCCCCCCCTCGGCTCTCCCCACTCCCTGCCTTGTGTCCGAACACCAGGATTGTGGGACTAAAATGCAACCAGAACTTGAGGAACAACCCCTTCAGATATTGATACAGGGGCAGTAACCTCTCACACTCCATATACATGTGGAACACGGTCTCCTCCTCGTCGCAGAAAATACATGCGGCGGGCGAGCCCATGAACCGACTCAAAAGTTTATTACATACCACCGCTCTCTCCACCCCAGGTTCCCAATATAAAGGGGAACAACTCCCTTATAGAAGGACCCCACTGGGGACCTCCCCCACTTTCGGGTGGTAACACCGTCCGCCATGGTGTGTCGGAATGGGAGACGAAGGCAAGGAGGTTCAGAATGTGCAGGAACATCCTGTACAGTGTGTGTCTCTTCGCATCATGAAATGGCATGCTGGTCATCTCAGAAAGGCGGCTCAGATTGTGTGGAGCCGGTGCCCGAGAAATATCCTGGAGCCTAGGCCCGATGAGCAGATCTGACGGAGCGGGGGTAAGCTCTATCAGAACCACTCTAGGCGCCCGCCTCTCCTCGACACCCACCAACTCAGGGTGAGGACCGGCCACTGCCGTGGCCACGACATCCCCCTCCCCTCGTGGAGAAACATGCTGGCTGAAAACAGCCAAACTCCTCACTCTTAGCGCATCTTAGAAGACCGGCAAGCCCCTTAGAGCGGGTCGACTGATGCCCGCCGCCGGGAGCCGTGAGACCCCCCCTTGGGCAACGACCCCGACGGAAAAAATACGTGGCCAGAGCATGCCACCTGGGGGGGTTCTCTACATACATGTACCTCCGCAGAGTCCTGAGGCAGAGAGCCGCCACCTGGGTACACACGGACTGGCCGCCCTCCTCTAATGGGAGACTCGGGACCGCTGCGGAAACCCAGTGCATCCTATTCCCCAAAAGATATCTACCAGCGTCTTCTGTAAGGTAGTAGCAAATTCTCTCCCCCCTCTTCTCTCTCTCCCCCTCTCTCTCTCTCTCTTCATAAGGTTAAAAATTGGGGGTGAAGTGGTGATTGGAGTGGGGTGGGTATAGAAGGTCTGGGTGTGAAGTATCGGTTGAGAAGGGAAAGGATCTACTCTTTTCATACTGAAGTCATGCATTAAGTAGGTGTGAAGTGGTGAATGGTAAGGAGAGGGTGCAGGGTCCATCATTTGCAGACTGGGGTCTGGCTGTGTTTGTTAGGGAGGGATTAGCAGGGTTATGTTTCTGATTTTCAAACATTGCAGTAAAACTCATTCAGGTCATTGCCGGGCTGACGGTTGTCCAAAGAGCAGGGGGCTTTCCTCTTGTAATTGGTAATTTCTTGCATGCCCTTCCAAACTGAAGAAGAGTCACTAGCTGAGTGCGCTGCGGTGCCTGTCCATCGCCTGCCATCCAGGGCGGCCCTGGGAGACCGTTCTCCCGTTGCCGGGCGGAATCGGGAACGACTGAATCTGAACCCTTTAGGCCCTCGCCCACCTCCCCCCCCCCCCCCCCCAGCTGGGCGCACGCCACCGTTTTCCCATCACCTGGCCGGAGTGGGAACGACTGTCAGCGGCCGTAACCTCGACAACAGACGTCGCTCTGGCCTTCGCCTCTCCCGCCGTCCCACCACGACACCACCCCCCCTCCCCCTCCCCGCAGCGGACCCGCGCCACGGACTCTACCCCCCCCCACCGCGGGCCCTCCAACGCTGCATGGTAGGGAGGACGATGAAAGAGGGGGGAATGTGAGAGGGAGAGGGATGAGAGGGGAGCGGAGGGATAGGGTGCGATGCATCCAACGCATCCCCCCCCCCTTCGGACGGCCATGTGCACTTCCTCTTGTTAATTGTATAAAAATTGCTTTACATTATAGATAACACCTCTGTTTCCTTTGGTATAGTTTTATGGACAATTTGATAACCTCTCCTGCAAGCAGACAGGGTCTTAAATTATGCCTCATTGTAATGACCGCACTGCCAACTTTACTGCACTCTGTCAGTACTTTGAGTGAGCTGAGCTACGTGTACTTGAGTTACTGGAACGCGTAGACCCAAAATCTCTACAGAAACAGAAGTGCTACCACCTCGTCCGTGAAACCAAGCTTGAGGAGGAACACACCTCCCACTTCGTAACCAAGACCAACCTGGCCTGATTGAAATACATTTGCGGTGTCTCCTGAGCAAATGTAAATTGAAACATGAATGTTCTAATCAGATGGAGATTTTCATTAAACAACAACTTCATAAATCAGTACTCTCTTGCTCAGTCACTGAAATCAGCAAAAATGCATCTAGTTGAAGTCCATGAATCAAAAATTCCTTCTGCTCAATTACTTGTAAATCAAACGTCTATTCTTGGATGGAATATATTTATAATTCAGCTGTACCTGCATAATGTTTGGTTTATTTGACCAATCTCTTGAGCGATTCTCTCCTTAATTGTTATTATTTTTCCAAGTATTTGTTTGGTTCTGATATTGTGCCAACCTGAACATCAATGCTGATTAAAGTTTCTATTCCCATGGTGATTCTCGGTGCTGACAATTGCAACTTGCATCCTGCACATAAGTGCTACTTTAAAAAAAAAATAGTAGGTTGTTCTGCTGCAATTTTGATAGAAGTCATGCTGAGCTTTTAATATGGATGTCACGGAGAGAAATTGAAGATATAAAATTTAGGCTACTTAGGATTATACTATATTACTTATTATCCAGAGTACATGAGAGGAAATAGGCAGAGGAGTCCATCAGGTGCAATGCTTTAAGCTCCTAATATTTCTACAACCTCGCAGCATGTGCTTGAGGAGATCAAATCATAAATCATGTTTATGAGGAAACTAATGAACTTTATTTTCTTTTAAATTGGGTTGAGCTCCAGTGAAGGGAGCCAGCTGTGTCCTATTGTTCCATATGGCTTGGGGATGAGGTAATAAAATCTAGAATGGATTATTTTTTTTTAGGTGGGGAAAAGTGCAATGGAAATCTCCCCATCCACTCGGTGGCTGGATTTGTGTTCAATACAGAATGAATGCTCTTAAAGATTTGGAGTAAAATTGACTTCAATACTTTTCATTGCTGTTCCTGAATTTCAGGGAAATTGCAGCACAGAGCTGCCAAAATCGAGATGGAAGGGTGATGAGTGTCTGGGACGTGTGGCCAGAGGTGATGGTGGAGGCAGATATGATAGTGGCTGCAGGAGCCATTCATGCTTATTAAGCAAGTCACTGTTAGCATATTATTATTTTGTCTAGATATTTCTAGCAATATTATTTTGTATACTTGGGGATGGGCTTTTGATACTTAGATGAACGTTACATATATAATACCAGGCGATGGAATGGCTAGATCAGGCATAGGAAGAGAGAGAGAACGGAAAGTTACAGCTTGTGTGAGAATAAGAAATACCTGGTATGAATCATGCCTTTGTTTGTACAACTGCAATAAAGAATCAATTAAACTGGAAATATAGACTGGACGACCCGTTTTCTTTATCGTTCGGGTAATTTGACTCATTCGTGCCTGTATGGTAATGGCAACAGAAAGTTGGACATTGGAAAAGTTTGAAATTGCAATTGCAGTGGCATTTAAGAGACTTTTGGATAAGCACAAATGTGTGGAGGGGTATAGATTATGTGCAGGCAGATAAAAAATTAGTCTAGGCATTGGATTAGGCACAGACATTGTGGGCCAAAGGGCCTGTTCTTGTGCTGCATTGTTCTCTGTTCTGTGTGAACTTATCCTGGAAGAGATAATTGAATGTACATTTTTCAGTGAGGTAAATGTCATTGTAAGCCACGTTGAAAACTCCAAGATTGGACAGTGGGGATGAGGAGGAATATTGTTAGCCAGTGAATCTGTGGAATCCATTGCCACAGACAGCTGTGGAGGCCAAATCATTGGGTATTTTTAAAGCGGTTCTTGATTAGTAAGGAAATCAAAGATTACGGGTTGAAGGCAGAAGAATGGGGTTGAGAAGGAAAAATAGATCAACCATGATTTGGTGGCGTAGCAGCTTCGATGGGCCGAATGGCCTAATGCAGTTCCTATGTCTGTGGCCATCCCTTTTCAACGGTCTGATGAAGGATTGAAGTATACCTACAAACAACTAATCATGGATGAAATCCCAGTAATTCTTATTTCCTGAACAGCAAGTAATTCCATCACGGAGAGGAAGAGAGAAAGACAGTAATGTATTTGTAATAATGGTTAGGTGCATTATTCTCTCCCCAAGTTGGAATGATAGACACAACTGGGGGATAAAAAGCAGCACATTAAAATTGAAGCAGCCAAGTTATCAATCAATACAACTAACAATCTTTCTGTAGTTGTCTCAACCATACAATGTTTTAGCAGGTTATACTTGGCAGACATCTGAACAAGGCAATGAATGTTTATGCACAGAGTAAGCAAGAAACAGAACTGTAAAGGGAGTTGTCAGACAAAACATCTTGCATTAAATCTTGCCTTCAGTATTAACGTAGTACGTACATGGTAAATAGAACTGGCAGAAAGTGTTCGAAGAAACCAATTGCAACATGTTGATAGTTGCAAATACTACAAGCATTTATTTTGCATTTATGAATATTCATGGGAAATCCACATTGATAAGAGTCTGGTGTCATACACAATAAAATGGCCTTAACAGTTATTTTCTATTTAAATTATTTTTCTTAAATTCTGAACTAATGAAAGGATGAAATCGGTAACGATCCAACTTCAAACCGACTTTTGATTCAACCACAAGTCTCACACTCATAATAGTCCAATTATGCATAATGAATTGCTCGGCGCTTCAAATCCTCTCTCTGATTTATAAAACTCATAAGGGTACTATGATGAACATTTACCGTTCACCTAAAAGGGAGCAGCCTCCGCTATTTCCTTGACATGTTCCAGAGCGGGGAAGGGAGGAGAACATAGGAGGAGCCTTCGTAACTTTGTCAGCACTGTTTGTGGTGGCTATTTGCATACCCTGGGTATGCAAGCAAAGAATTTCACTGTGCCTTGTCACATGCGACAAAGTATTCCATTCCATTTTGTCCAGAACAAATATTCTGCTGAACTCGCATGCCTGCTGTAAAATCAAATATCCGTGCTTTTTAGCACCAGCCACTGAAGTAAAAACTCTGCACAGGTCAATGTTTGCTTGATATATGAACCTGATGTAAATACGAATAACAATATTCTGGGAGTGATTTTAATATTCATGCAAAAAGTACGCACACATTGGCAACACGGTCATTATTTTTGAATTTCTGTCAGCAACATCATGGGTGCATCTGGAAAAGGATTTCATCACGTGTAGACAAAAACACATTTCTCTAACAGTGATCGTAATATGTGAACAGTGATCATAATCTTGTGCCATGTGGTGCCTGAACGAAGCAACGAGTACTAATTAAGCTGGTTTGGTGAAAGATTATTTACTTGGGAAAGAGTGGAACTCTATGGTGAATTGAACAAATCTACTATTGGGGAAACACCAAAGTAGAGACTAAATCATTTAATGAATCATTAAAAGTTTAAAAATAACTTTTAATGATTCAGAAACTAATGTATCCTCAAGGATAAAGTACTCAACGCCAGTAAAAAATAAATAGCCACTCGTGGTTAAAGAAATAAAGACAACATGACCAAAAAGAAAAGCCATATTAAAAGGTGGATCTCACCAAATTCTGGTGACGGGGAAAGAGCTGCAGGAAGGGAGTATGACAGAACTTTCAAAGGGATATCAAACTCAAATCAAATAATTTGAGTTTACAACTTTAGAGGAAAGGTGATCAGAATCAACATAGGCCTATTAAGGCTCATGGGGCTGAAACTTTTCTTAGATTTATCTCCTGGGGCTAAAGGAATCAAGGGATATGGGGGGGGGAAAGCAGGAATGGGGTAATGATTTTAGATGATTAGCCATGACTTGGACTTATTGGGGATAGTCAACATGGCTTTGTGTGGAGAAGGACCATGTCTTGCAAAATTGGTCTGAAAAAAAGGTCCCAACCTGAAACATCACCTATCTTTGTTCTCCACAGATGCTGCCCGAGTAATTCCAGCATTTTTGTTTTTGTAAACCAGTGTCTGCAGTTCCTTGTTTCTACATTTTTGGTGTTTTTTTTGTCATGTCTCACAAACCTGATTAGTTTTTAGAGGAGGTGATTGATGAGGATAGGACTGAGGATGTTGTCTTCACCAACTTCAGTATAGCAATCAACAAGGTCCCCCATGGCACACTGATTATGATTAAGGCACATGAGATCCACGGTGACTTGGCAGTTTGGAATTAAAATTGGCTTGGTTGTACAATTGTGATAGCTGTTTGGAAAGTCAAGTGTACGAGGCAAGTATACTTTAAATGGCAGGAGCATTGGTGTACCGAGGCATATTGAGGTGTCAGTAACCCCATGAAATTGGCAACACAAGTAGTTAAGGTAGTAAAGAAAATATATGGCATACTTGCCTTTATCAGTTAGGCCATTGATCATAATAAAACTGTGAATTTGTGCTGCAGTTGGTTTGGCAAAGTGTGAATTATTTTGTACAACTCTGGATACTGTATCATGGGAAGGATATGGAGTTTTTGAAGGTGCTGGAGAAGTGATGTTATGTGGGTCATAGAATATTAGCTATAAGGTGTTAAAGAAGGAACTGCAGATGCTGGAAAATCGAGGGTACACAAAAGGCTGGAGAAACTCAGCGGGTGCAGCAGCATCTATGGAGCGAAGGAGATAGGCAACGTTTCGGGTCGAGACCCTTCTTCAGATATAAGGTGTGGTTGGACAACGTGGACTGTTTTCTCGGCGCATCAGAGACTGAGGGGCAACCCGGAAGAAGTATTTAAAATTATGAGCGTTGCAGATGGGTGGCAATGTCTCAGAAGCATGTAATAGGCACATTCTCAGCCAGGGGAATGGAGGGAGAAAGACCATGTACAAGCGGTTGTGTAGTTTAAACTGGCATCATAGTCTGTGAAATTACCATGGACTGAAGGGCCTGTACTCAAACAACAAGGACAGAGATCCCCCAGTCTTCACCTTTCACCCCACCAGTACATCATCCTCTGACATTTCTATCACCTCCAACGTGATCCTGCCACCAGTCACACCTTCCCATCTCAATCCCTATCTGTCTACGGCAGAGACCACTTCTGCCACAACTCCTTGGTTCAGTCATCCCTTCTCACTCAAACCGTCCCCTCCCCATGTAATTTCACCTGCAACTACAGGAGATGTAACACCTGTTCCTATAGCTCCCACATCAATCCTTCGAGGTAAGACAGAGGTTCACGTGCAATTCCTCAAAACTCATCCACTGCATCCGGTGTTCCCGATGCAGCCTTCTATACAATAACATGTTCGAATTGGCTTCAAAAACTTTATGGAACATGAGGGATGAACAGAAGTAGTCCAGATTAACTGGACTTTTTGAACGCCTTTTAAGCCCTTCACTTTTAATTGCTAGTTAAAGTCTGCCTTGAATTGACAAAAACAAAGATTGTCAGCTGTTAACATTAATAATTAACCAACATCAAAAACAATACATATTTGGGTTAATAAAATGAACTTGAAAATGACTCAAGAAATTGTAATTTATTTAAAATAGTGCTTGAGCAATTGAATAATTATTTGACTTTGGGAGAAAAAGCAGGTGAAGGTAAAATCTTTTTCTTTCTACAATGTAGATTTTCAGCATCCCATAATCAAGCAGGACAGCAGAAAATGTTGTAAATGTCAGATCTAAAATGGTTAATATGGAAAAAGGTTAAGTTTTCAATATAAAAATGGATGATGTTATAAGTTATTGATTTTCCTTTCTGAAACAGAACAAAATAGCATTGCAGGACATAAATGTAATTTTCAGACAGACAAGCAATGATACACACCATATACATCTTGTTGAACAGCATGACAATCATTGACACAGTTGATTTCCCAGAAGAGCCATGATCCACAATCGGAATAGCTGCAGCTTACAAAGGCTCGGCTCTTTGTTGTTAAATTTTTTTTTACTGTTAATAAAAACCAAGCATGCCTTGAGGGCCTGAAATGCAGGGTTTCAAAAATGCTGTTCATTGGGAGAGCTGGTTTGTTTGAACAAATCAGCAATTAGGGTGGTGCAGCGGTAGAGTTGCTGCCTTACAGCAGCAAAGACCCAGATGCTGTTTGCACGTTCTCCCTGTGACCGCGTGGATTTTCCCCATGTGCTCCAGTTTCCTCACGCACTCCAAAGACGTACACATTTGTAAATTAACTGGCTTATATAAAATTGTAAATTGTATAGTGCATAGAATAGTGCTAGTGTTCGGGGTGATCACTGGCTGTCGTGCACTCGGTGGGCCGAAGGGATGCTTTCCACACTTTTTCGCTAAAGTCTAAAGCAAGCAAAATATAGTCACAGTTCCAAAACGACTCAAAACAGAAGGTATCATGATAACTTTGTGGTGGTACCTCCTTTATCTATCTTCTTTGAAGGATAATCCTGCTGAGTAATAGAAATTGGCAGATCGTCAAGACTCGAGCCTTCATCCTCCACATGTGATGCAGTGACACCTTAGACAGGGAGTGATGGCAATGATGCTGAACATCCAACACTGTTACAAAAGAAGCAATTTTATTCAGTTAACAATGTCCCTGATTTGGTGGTGTCATTGCTAATTTGCGAGGGGTTTGGTTTACAGGTGCATGTTAGAGTGGTACATGGTTCCCTCTAAGTGCCAATACAGGTACACCACAGTGGTGAAGTGTACGGTATGCTTGCCTTTAATGGCAGTTGCATTGAGTGTAAGGGTTGTGACTCTGTTTCAGAGACGTATTCAATAGTAAGATTAAATGAGAACTTACCAGTTTGAAGTTTGATCTTGGTTTTATGAGGAGTTGCGATGAGCGATTACGTGAAGAAGGCCACCAGTCGTCATGCGCGTCAATCTTCAAAGCAGCGGTGTGGAATCACAGATAAAGAAGTTGACCTAAAGATAGTAAGAATTGGCAGAACTAGAACTACCAGATGACCTGATAATATGAGGGTTGGGAGTGGTGGGAACGTAATCGCTCATCGTAACTCCTCATGAAATCAAGATCAAACTTCAAACCGGTAAGTTCTCTTTTTATCTTACTATTTTACTTCGGAGTCACGTGAGTGACTACATGAAGATTTCAAAGCTCTGTGATTTCACTCCGGTTCGAATCCAGGAGTCACACACTGAATGGATTGACCATGGGTGAGTGAGAAAATATTAATGCATTCAGACATAACATAGTTAGGTAACAATACTGATGCTTTAATGTAAAAACAAAAATGATAGTGACCCCGCTCAACCTGGGGGGAAACTATAAACAGAATTCAAAATGGTACGTGCAAACACCCCCGGTCCAGCAATGGATTTATTATAAACTGGCGGAACATCCTTTCATTGGCCCGTCCTGCCACTGCTAGGATGCTGTCGAGGGGCACGTCCATAGCCCTTGCTGCCGACGTTGATGCAGCCCTGGTGGAGTGAGATTTGTAAACGTCAGTATCTACTCCTGCAACTGTCAGTACCTCTTTTAGCCATCTGGAAATGGTTTGTGTTGACACACTATGATGTGGTCTTTTGTGACTGATTAGGACAGCTAACTCTGAGCCTCTGAGGCTCCTGGTGACTGTAATATACTGGTGCAAGTGAGCGACTACACAAAGTCATGGATCTTCGGGGTATGCCAGGAACTCAAGCCTGGGCCCTGGTACCCCCGGCCTGCTCTGTTTTGCTAAATCATAAATGACGAAAGTTATGGTGTTGGCAGTGGTGTGCATGTTGTCGAGTCGCAGTTTGTACAGAGTCTGGACTCGTTGCACTGTTATGAGCGCCATTAGCATGACCACCTTGAGGGTGAGCTTGTGTAAGGATAGTGTCGTGGCTGGGGCCCACTGGCGGAGTAGAGTTAGCACCACGCTAACATCCCATGTGTCGGTGTACTGTGGCCTGTAGTGTTGTATATGCCCTTCATGAACCTGGTAATAAGAGGGTGCTTTCCAACCGGGAGGGCCCCCTTTCCCAGCACTAAATATGATGACAGTGGCACTGTTGATGGCACTGTAGCCTAATTTCTGGTCATGATATAAGGTAGACAGAAATTCCAGGATCTCCGTGATGCACACAGTGCCATATGTAATGTTGGAAGCCCGGCAATACGTCTCCCACTTCTTGATGTGGGAGACGTACTGCTTTTGTGTGCTGTCTGTAATTACGTACTGCTTTTGTGTGCTGCTGTAATTACATCCACCGTTCAATCAGCCAGTCCGATTCCCAGGAAAGGCCTGCTCAGAATCTGCAAACCAACAAATTGATTCGATCATGTAGCAGATGATGGCTCCCCATAACCGGGTGTACCAGCAGCGCCCTGCTGTTGGGGGCAGCCATCAAAGGCTGTGTCATGATTCACAGGACAAGTGGAAACCAAGATTGTGTAGGCCAATCTAGCATGACCAAAATGCCTGTGGCATTGTCTTGCTTTAGTTTGACCAAGCATCGGCTGATGAGGCAAAATGGAGGGAAAACATACAAGAACATTCCTCCCCAATGCAGTGTGAACACATCGACTGCTACTGCCCCTGGGTCTGGCTCCCATGAGACATATTTGGGTAACCGGTGATTCAACCTGGAGGCAAACAAGTCAATATCCGGCGTGCCATATCGGGCAACAATGTCGGTGAACACGACCTGATTCAACATCCATTCTGTGTTATCGTTGAATTTTCGTGATCTAGTGTCCACCACCATATTATATCTACCTGGCAGGCAGATAGCCATGACCCAAATGTTCCTTGCAATACACCAATGCCAATGGAGGTTTGCCAATTTATCACATGATTCAGATTTTATTCCAACCATGTGATTGACATACGCCACTGCCGTGGTGTTGTCAATCTGTAGTTGAACATCAACATGATGCATACTGCTGCAATAAGCCTTTAAGCCATAGAGTGCTCCCAACAACTCTAAGTAGTTGATGCCATATTGCTGTAGTATTAAGGACTCCTGCACATTCCATCTGCCCCCGCAGCTGGAGTTGGTGTCTGTTGCCCCCCAGCCCAGGCTACTCACATCGGTTTGTAATAATACCGATGGTGTGTCAACTTGAATTTTCTTAGAACAGTGATGTGTATTGGTAGCCCACCAGTGTAATTCACCAATGGCATCTGGTGGTAAGTGCATGTGTTTCCCGAATGGGCCTGTGTGAGTTTTGAGGGCCCGTTCCTTTGCACATTGTAAATTTTGGTTGTGCAAAGGTCCGAAGCGTGCAGCTGGAAAGGCTGCCACAAGCTTGCCAATTACACTTGCTACTTGTCTGAATGTTGGCTGCTGGTTAGCAATTAGCTTATTGCAGGCTTCCATCAAGTCTGATTGCTTGCCACCTGGCAGAGTAACCGACATTTGAATTGAGTTATTTGTAAACCCGAAGTAATCCATTACCCTAATTGTAGTCAATTGTGACTTAACTGGATGGATTAAGAATCCCAATCTCTCAAACATGAGTTTGGTAGCTGAAACAGATGCTATTGCTGATTCCTTTGTGTTCCCAATTATTAGAATATCATCCAAATAAGCCATCACGATGTGGTTCTGTGCTCGTAGCAGTCCCAGCACCGGTTTTAATAATTTTGTAAAAAGTCTGGGAGCTGAAGTCAGCCCATTTGGCAACGCCCTGCATTGCCACATCTGCCCCATCCAGTTAAATTTCAAATATCTCCTGTGCTCCCTGTGTATAGGCACTGAGTAGTATGCATCTTTAAGATCTATGCAAGCCATATAACATCCTTTGGAAACCAGCTGGATAGCTGTACCAAAGTTATCCATTTTTAAATGTTTATACTGCACATGGGTATTGAGTTCCGTCAAGTCGAGGATAATACGACTTCCTCCATCCTTCTTTTGCTTAAGGAATATGTTTGATACAAATTGGTGTGTTTCCTGGCGGGACCTCTGAATCACCCCTTTTGTGTGTAAAGCCTGAATTTCAGCTTGTATCTCAAATCTTTCCTGTTGTGGAAACACATATGTGCGGTTTGGTAAATTTTGTGTGGGTGGTGACGAATCAAGAAGGAACTCAATTTTAAACCCTTGTACACTGTGCAGTATGAATGGGTCTGCTGTGATCCGATTCCATTCATTCAAAAAATGGTGTAGCCTCCCCCCAACTTGTAAGTTAGAGGTGTGTAAATTGTCCCACAAGGAACTAGAATGTCCTACCTTGGGCGTTACTGCCTGTGTGGTCCTGGCCTCCGGCCTCCCGCCTTGGGACAGCTGGAGTCTGCCTCATGTCCCTGAGCCCTTAGGCTGGTTGCGCCTTGTGTGGAAGGCGGCATAGGGGTGACCCGTAGTGATGAGCCCCTGGGTATAGTTGGGGCTCGGCTCATGAGGTGTATTGTCTTGTCCTCGTCATCCAGCTCTCGGACCTGCTTTGGCAGGTCTGCCCCAAAGAGGTAGTTGGCCGGCTGGACATTGCTGGCCTTGCACAGCACTCCAAATTTCGAGTTCAGTGCCGGCCGTATCGCGCTCTTGCGCAGAGAGTTAATCTCAAACAGGGCATTACAGAGGAGCCCCACAGCGTCCTACTGTGTCTCCGTCAGTGGCCCGCCATTGATGGACCTGGCAAAAGCCGTTACTCCTGAGGCCAGCAGTTCTTAAATTTTTTGGAGTTTTACTTCCTGGGCTCTTACCCCTGCTCCAATATGGCCCCAGATGGCGTGATTGACGGCCGGCACATTGAGGGAGGCACAGTTGTACTGTGTACTGTAGCGGCCGGTGGTCTCCTCCATAACCTGGTCCTTGAGCTGGAGCGAGGCTAGGTAGTTTATGGTGGTGGCCAGTTCTTCATCCAAGGGGTCTCCGGTTGGGGTAGGTATGGCGAATTTTGACGCCAATAGAGGCACTGCAGCCCCTCGCTCCCTAGAGTGTTCCCCTGATGTGCCTCCCTGCTCTGAGTCAGGATACTGCTGGCTCCGTGTACTCCCCCCTACAGAGAGGGAAACACATCGCAGCCCTGTGAAAGGTACTGCTAGCGCGGGCTCCCGTGGAGACCCGGCCTGATACTGCTCCCTCCTCTGGAGCAAATCAGTCTGGAGGCACCTCTCCAACAGGTGCTCCATCTGGGAAAAGCACCCGCAGATACTTCCCAGTGTGGGAGGTGATTCCTCCGGCCCGGACTCATCGGAGTCTACGGGTCTGGCAGACCTGTGGGTGGCTATGCGCCCCGGCGGGACTGCCACGGTGCTTTCCTGTAGCACCAAGTCTGCTGCCGCTGGTTCCAACACCGGCGGCCTGGAAGGTGACTCGGACAGCCGTCCGCTACCCGCAGCACCGCGGTCTTCCGTAGCCGGCTTCGCAGACCGTCTCCGCACATTCGACATGGTAGGTTCGTTCTGTTGGGAACAACCGAACAACCGAACAACCGAACCTGCCAAACAACGACCGTAAGTAACTTAAAAAAAAATATTACCTTGGTTTTTGCCGCGCGTGATGACTGACTGCCTTCTTCATGTAGTCACTCACGTGACTCCGAAGTAAAACACTGGTTGGATCATCCAGAGGTGCTTCCTCATCCACTGAGTTACTCCAACACCTTTTTTGTTAACAAGCATCTGCAGTTCCTTTTGCCAGAATATTGTGTGGTGTTCTAGTCGCCATGCTATTGGAATTACATTTTACTTCGGGGTCACGTGAGTGACTACGTGAAGACCTCGCCAGCACGCATGCACTCCTCCAGCGTACGTTTAAAAACGGCCCGCAGGTAAGTACTTACCATTCCTGAGGTCGTTGTCGGCTCTGTTAAGTATTTGTCTTACAGAGCGCACCAAGAGGGAATCGAGGACAAAGTCCAAACGAGCCGCAGCCAAACTGGCTGCCGAGGACCGCGAAGCGGGCAGCCAGCAGCGGTCGAGTTCTCCAGAGCTGCTGATACAAACCGCAGCCCCCGACTTCACGCCGCTACAGCCCGCAGGTGCTCCTCGGACTGGCGGCAAAACCACCCGGAAGTCGGGCAGGTCCGCTGACTCGGCTGAGTCCGGGCTGGAGGACACCCCGCCGGTGGGAAGCGACAGCGGTCGATTATCCCGCATGGAGCGGATGGTGGAGCAGTTGCTCCAACGTGACCTGCTACAGCAGGGGTATGATCACAGGGCTGCCAAATGTCTCACACTCCTCACAGGGAAGCATTAGGAGTCAGAACTGGGCTGACTCTGAAGAGGGTAGTGGGGCTGAAGAAACACCAATGCTAGGGGTGCCAGAAGGGGAGTTACTGGGCATGGTATCAAAATTTGCGATGCCTACCCAAAAAGGGCTGCCGTTGCAGCCAAAGTTGGCAGCCAGTATAAACTACATGGCAACAAATCAACTTCAGGAACAGGCCATTAATGACACCACAGCCAAATACCTAGCTCCTGAGAATTGTGTCTCCCTCAATGTGCCTGCAGTCAACAACCCCATCTGGGGTAACATGAGCCCTGGCATCAGAAGCCAGGAAGTAAAACTCCAAAAAATCCTAAAACTACTGGCTTCTGGGATTACGCCTGTTGCCAGGTCAGTGGATGGAGTGGAGATGCCGGAAGAGCTACAGGATGCCCTGGCACTCCTCTGTAACACTCAGTTTGAGATCAACTGTTACAGAAAGAGTGTCATCCGGCCTGCACTGAACCCCAAGTTTGCGGGGTTGTGCAGACCCAGCAGTGTACAGCCGCCTACACTGCTATTTGAGGACAACCTACCTCAGCAGGTAAAAGACCTCGATGAAGAGGCAATAGGCATGATAAAAGTGCCGGCTGCCACCAAGTCCTCGTACCTGCGGCGACAGCACCCCTATGCATCCACCAGCAGACACGCTACCACAGCGACAGAACACCTGCTGGTGAAAGCTCGAAGGCCGTCCAACCTGCCCAACGGTCTTTTTTAGACAATGCCCCAGCACGGCCTTCCTGGAAGATGCGCCACCCCCACACCACAGCGCCTCCACCTCCCAGGAAACAAGGACAGAGGAAACCAATGCAGCACCGCTGGTAACCATGGAGGTTGGTGGATCTGGTTGCCTCAGGAACATTGCATGTTTAACTTCTTCATGGATTGGGGGATGGTTGCACTTGTTTCAGGATGCATGGAGATCTATAACTTCTGATCCTTTCATACTGCAAAGTATTCAGGGATACAAAATTGAATTTGTTCACAAACTTCCCCTTCCTCTTCAGCATGCACCTAGTCGAAAGTTTGTACTTTCACAGAAAGAAAAGATAGAAAGTCATGCTGAACTCTTCAGACTACATACGAAAGGGGTAATTGAGAAAAACAAAAAATGAATCTCATGCGTTTGTATCGAACATCTTCACCAAAAATAAAAAAAGATGGCGGATGCCGCATCATTATTGATTTGACACAACTGAATACGCCCACTTCAAAATGGAAACTTTTGTTACTGCCAACCAACTAGTTTCCAAGAGATACTTCATGGCTTGCATCGATCTAAAAGATGCATACTATTCAGTACCAATAGACAAAGCTCATCGCAGATATTTGAAATTTGCCTGGATGGGGCAGCTCTGGCAGTATAAAGCGCTGCCTAATGGATTAACATCAGCACCCAGACTGTTTACCAAATTATTGAAACCAGCTTTAGCGTGTCTCAGAAAACAAAAACTTATTGTTATGGCATACCTCGATGACATTTTAATTGTGGGGAAAACCTTGGAGTTGGCCAAATTGGCTGTCTCAGCCACTGAGCACTTATTTCAAAAACTTATTATCATCCATTCAGACAAATCCAAATTAATGCCTTATACCGCTATGGACTATTTGGGATTCACGATTGACTCTGTTCATATGTCTGTCACTTTGCCACCTAACAAAGCGTCAGACTTGATAGAAGCATGTAACAGCCTTGCTGGCATCAGTAAACCATCTATTCGGCAAGTAGCCAGGGTAATTGGGAAGCTTGTGGCTGCCTTTCCAGCCACACAATTTGGGCCTTTGCATTACCAAAATCTACCAAGAGCAAAAAATTGCAGGACTCAAACGCCATGCTGGCCATTTTGACAGGCCAATGCATTTACCAGCAAAAGCATAATTGGAATTACAATGGTGGATAGACAATGCTTGAAATAGCTCCAATCCCATTACAATCACAAACCCCTCGGTTATACTACAAACTGATGCCAGTGCTCAAGGCTGGGGAGCAACTAATACCACCTCCAGTTGTGGTGGTAGATGGAATGAGCATGAATTAACCTTACTCCCGGCACTGGGAATTAATCATCTAGAAATGCTGGGAGCATTTCATGGACTCTGGGCTTACTGTTCGGACATGCACAATCTGCATGTACGCCTACAAATTGATAATACCACCGTGATGGCTTACATCAATCATATGGGTGGAATTAAGTCAATATCTTGTGATGAATTGGTCAATACAATCTGGCACTGGTGCTCAGAAAGGAACATTTGGATATCAGCCACTTACCTTCCGGGTAAGCTAAATACAGTGACAGACACCAGGTCACCCAAGTTTAAGGACAACACCGAATGGATGTTGGACCACAAAGCGTTTGCCGATATTGTAGATCGGTATGGAACACCAGATATCGACCTCTTTTGCATCCAGACTCAATCACCAAATACTAATGTATGTTGCATGGGAACCAGACCCTGGGGCACTAGCGATGGACGCTTTCTCGCTACACTGGGGGGATTTGTTTTTCCGTTCATTTCCCCCCATCTGCCTCATCAGTCGGGTCTTGCAAAAAATTCAACAAGACTCCGCATCGGGTATTCTGGTTGTACCCGACTGGCCTACTCAGCCATGGTTCCCTGTGGTACTGGACATGGTCACAGAACCATGCATTCCAATACCCAAATGTCTGAGTTTACTGGTACATCCTGTGACAGGGAAGAGTCACCCGTGCCATGACCGGATGAACCTATTGGTTTGCAGGGTTTGAAAAGGCCACTCCTGGATTTTGGACTCTCGGACCGAACAATGAATATCATCACGACATCGTGCAGGGAGTCCACCAGGAAACAATACCTCACTTACGTCAAGAAATGGGAGGTGTTTTGTACCAAGACAAACACCACATATGACACAGCCACCATTACGGAAGTGCTGGAGTTCCTGGCAAGCCTTCATTTTGATGAAGGTTTAAGCTACAGTGCCATCAACTGTGCCAGGAGTGCCCTATCCTCATATCTCGGACCAGGTTTAGATCATCTTGCAGTTGGGTCTCACCCCTTGGTGTCTAAACTTATGAGGGGTATTTTTAACTCTAATCCCCCCAGGCCTAGATATTCCCAGACCTGGGATATTAGCATTGTGCTAACCATGCTCTGAGGGTAGGCACCAGTAATGTCTCTTTCCCTAGCCAAATTGACATACAAAATGGTAATGCTGATGGCACTCGTGACGGCGCAACCGGTCCAGTCCCTACACAAGCTAAGTATGGACCAACAATAAGGTAACTTTCTTCATTCAGGGGTTACTCAAGCAAAACAGGCCTGGATCATCTGGCCGCATGTTGGATTTCCTGGCCAACCCCGTAGACAGCCGCCTATGCATAGTGACCCACCTTTTACACTACATGGAGGTCACCAAGTGTCTCAGGGGCACGGAAAGGGCTCTGCTTATGTCACAAACGTCCTCATCATAGAGTCACCGCGCAAACCATTTCAAGATGGCTAAGAGTGGTTTTGGGTGCAGCGGGGGTGGACACTGATGTTTTAAAATCTCACTCCACCAGGGCTGCATCTACATTGGCGGCAAGGATGATGGAAGTTCCTATGGACCACATCCTTGCAACGGCGTGTTGGGCTAATGAGAAAACCTTTCAGCGGTTCTATAATAAACCCGTGGCCGTGCCTGAGACGTTTGCAGACACAATATTAAGTTCTGTATTATAATTTCCCCAAAGTAGGGGTATTATTATTGTTATTTGTTAAATAAATACCCTCTTGTTTTTCAGCACAGTTTCATGTCTGAAATGCGTTAACATACTTCCTCCATTTGTCATTATGGCAGTGTGTGAGCATGGACTCGTTCCAGGGCATGAAATCACAGAGCTTTGAAATCATCACGTCGTCACTCGCGTGACTCCGAAGTAAAATAGTAAGATTAAATGAGAACTTACCAGTTTGAAGTTTGATCTCTATTTATGAGGGGTTACGATGAGGGATTACGTGCCCTCCGCTCCCAAACCCTCTATTATAAAGGTCAACTGGTATGCTAGTTCTCTTATCTTACTATGTTAGTCAACTCTGGTATCTGTGATTTCACGCCGCTGCTTTGAAGAATGTCGCACATGCGTGCTGGCGGGGTCTTCACGTAATCCCTCATCGTAACTCCTCATAAAATAAAGATCAAACTTCAAACTGGTAAGTTCTCATTTAATCTTACTATTTTACTTCGGAGTCACGTGAGTGACTACGTGAAGATTTCAAAGCTCTGTGATTTCAATGGGAAATAAGGAAGGGTCTGCAGAGAGTAGTGCGTTCAACCAAACGCACTATGGGAACTACACTCGCCCCCCCCCCCCCCCCCCCCCCCTGCAGGACCTATACATCAGAACGTGCAGATCCAGAGCCAGCAACATTATGGGGGACCCCTACCACCCCAGCAATGGACTGTTCCAGCTGCTACGGTCAGGCAAACGTCTCCGCTGTCATCCTGTGAAAACAGAGAGGATGAGACGGAATTTCTTCCCACAGGCCATCAGGACTGTAAACTCTTATCTCACCAGGGACTAATTTACTGTTGTGTTGTGTCTTTTTAAAATTGTTGTTTTTTTTTTGTAATGTAAATACTGATTCTGTTCTATTCTGTTCTGTAGTTTTTGCCCAATCCGCAGGCATTGCTACTTTCATTTCACTGCACTTGTATGTGTGTGTGACAAATAAAGTTGACTTGACTTGATAAATAATGGAGGTTATCTTCAAAGTGATATAGATAGATCTGAGGGGCACGTTTTTCCACACAGAGGGTGGTGCATATGTGGAACGAGCTTCCAGAGCAGGAGGTGGATGCAGGTTCAATGGCAACGTTTAAAATATATTTGGACAGATACTGGAATTGAAAAGGTTTGGAATATACAGGCGTAAGGCAGGCAAATGTTATGGGTTTACATGGGCACCTTGGACTGAATGGGCAAGTTCGGCTGAAGTGCCTGCTTCTGCGCTGTATAACTTCATGAATCTACTCGATGCTCTTGCACCTCAGAAGCCTGCAGAAACAACAGATTGTGAATCCGTTCAGTTTAGTTTTATTTTAGCGTGTACGGAGGCACAGTGAAAAGCTAATCAGTCAGCAGAAAGACAATGCATGATTACAATCGAGCCATTTACTGTGTATAGGTACATGATAAGGGAATAACGTTAAGTGCAAGGTAAAGCTGTAATGTCTGCACAAAGATAGTCGGAGGGTCGCCAATGAGGTAGATAGTTGCTTGGCATTGCTCTCAAGTTGTGGTCGGATGATTCAGTTGCCTGATAACAGCTGGGAAGTAGCTGTCCCTGAATTTTCTGTACCTTTTGGCCGATGGGAGAAGAGAATCTTCACTGTTGCAGGGAGACCTGCACTGCCAAACATCAACAGTGCAGCCAACGTCATGCACTTCAACACAGACGGAGGATGCATTATACAACAGCAGAAACTAGCCTCTTTCTCCAAGCGTTTCTGCCCTCCCTCCTCCTGTGCCATCTGTGCTGTTTAGCAAGATCAACTACTTGCAGCTTTGTCCTTAATTAATTGGTGCAGGGTGTTGGATGGATTAACCTGCCGTTTGGTGTTTCCAGACTTCCACAGATTTGCAACGCCTGAAGGCAAGACAAGTACTCTAGCATGGGCATTGTTTTCACAGCTTGTCTGCATTCATTATGATCCCAAGGACATCATATGTTCTGGCTTTGCCTGGGTATAACAATGAGACTGATTGGAATGAGCAGTCTGTCACAAGAATCTGAAGATTTAACACGTGTATAGATTAAATGTTCTGCTTTTGAAATGTAGCCTACCCCTTTTGATGAATATGTTCCGTGATTTACTGCAGCTGTGAAGACTGTGGTTACCAGGTGTGTAGGAATGAACTGCAGATGTTGGTTTAAATTGAAGATAGACACAAAAAGCTGGAGTATCTCGGCGGGACAGGCAGCATCCCTGGAGAGAAGGAATGGGTGGCATTTCGGGTTGAGACCGTACTTCAGGCGGCAGGTCTTCATTTCATGTGCACTCTGTTGTAGCTCCATTATAACGCTTTAGTCATGGCGGCACAAGGAGCACAGCATGAACGGGAGAATGAATCTGCTGAATAGAGCTAAGTATTGATGAGGGAAGAGCTTCTGAAAGACTTGCTCAAGATGGGAACATTATTCATAACTGCTCCTGTGTGAGGGTAATTTGTGAAGCAACTCTTGTTGAACAAGGAGCTTCTCAAATCCATAGATAAAGCTACAAAGCAGGGCCAGAGCATTAGGGTTGAAGCTGTAAATGTTGTCATGACCATCCATTTTTATGTTTCTATATCTTCCCAGAGATGGGAGCAAGAAATATTTAAATTCTCTGAGTATGCAGCACTTTTTTGCACTGGGAAGATTAGAGATGCAACCTACTTTGGGAAAACACAATTTGACTTTAGACTACTTAAGGCGAAAGAGACACAGTATGGAAATGGGTCCTTCGGTCACCGAGTATGCGTCGATCAGTAATCACTTCATACAGTAGCAGTATACTACACAATTAGGATTATTGAGGACAATTTACAGAAGACAATTAACCTGTACGTCTTTGGGATGCGGGAGGAAACGGGACCACCCCGAGAATACCCACAGGGAGAGAATACAAAGTCATACAATCAGTACCTGTGGTCAAGATCAAACCCGGGTGTCTGTCGCTGCAAGCCATTGATTCTACCGCTGCACCATTATGCCACCCTTGTCATCTTCTAGAAGAGGGCAACAGACAATGCAACTCTAAGGATTCATGAGGACTGCCTTTTTCCCCAAAAGACTCCACTCATGTCAGGTTCCTAGTGCTTCAATTTTATGTTGTACTGCAGTATTGCATTTCCCAAGCTCCAAAAGGGGGAGAGAGGACAATTTAAAGAGGTGACTGGGCAGTGAGGCTTATTGTAAAAGCAAAGATCTTGCCTTGCCACTGTTGTTAATTATTAAAGCATATGTTTGACTGTAACGACAAAATAAAACAAAATTTACAAAGGATTATCACTGTTCCAAGCATCCGAAATACCAGCCGAACACCAACCAACCAGAAGTGTGAAAACGCACACCTCCAGATTCAGGGACAGTTTCCTCCCAGCTATTGTTCGGCAACTGAACCATCCTACCAACAACGAAAGAGCAGTCCCAAACTACTATCTACCTCATTGGAAATCCTCAGACTATCTCTATCTTTGATCGGGCTTTCCTATCTTTATCTGGCATGAAACGTTATTCACGTTATTCCCTTTGTCATCAAAGAAATAACATGAATAACATTTAGTGCAAGATAAAGCCAGTGAAGTTCGATCAAAGATAGTCCGAGGGTCTCCAATGTGGTAGTTCAGGGGTACACTGTGGATGGCTCTATTGTAATCATGTATCACTGTACCTCGGTACTTTTCACTGTACCTCGGTGCACGTGACAACTCAACTCAGCTATGCATATGCTTTCTGTGTCTTCAGTGCACCTTTGCCTGTTTTACTGCCCATTGCAGTCTGTTCCCCTGGTGTCAGTACTCTGAATGGTGAAATCTGGCCTGGGGAGATTGCGAGTTACATGAGCAAGGTGTGGAATGTGACTTTGAATGATGGCAAGTCTGCGAAGGAGCAAATATATCTTGAATCCCAACACTGCTAGAATTACTGGTAGGTGAAAGATGGGAAATGCATGCATTGTTCTGTGATTGTTTGTGAATTGTGCAACAATTGTGCATATTTTTGAAAATATGTTTGTATATATTGGCCAGATGCATGATGAACCTGTTGAACTTTTTATGGAGTCGCATTCCATTCCTTGCATCTATACTTTGTATGTCCTCCATAGATGGTTCTTCAAGAGCTTGCTGGTCCTTCACAGACAAAGAACATTGCTCTTTCTCTCCTTCACTGTGATCAAGTCCAATGATGCTGCTTTGGAAAGAACTCTTGCTTCTTCCAGAACTCCTTGCAACTTGCATCATAAGCGACATGAATTATACTTTATTATTACACCTGACACGTCACAGTGAGATTATTTGTTATGCAGACACACGGTATGCAAAGAGCAGCCACATAGAGGGCCAACAAAGTTACAAATATTCAATTTAGTCCCCAATGGTCCCCCTTTATTTTTCCTATATCTGTTGCCACTACAGGGCATCACCTCATAAAGAGGTACTGGTAGTAAAAAGGTGAGCCAAGTATGCTTAGACTGGAGTTAACCAATCACAAAAATGGTGTAGGCAAAAATGATTCATTTTCGATTATCGTAATTAGCAGGTTGCACAAATTCTATGTGTGGTCAGCCCTGGTTTGAATGGGAGCAGGTTTATCAGGGTTTCGAATCTTTTGAATTCTCTTCACAAATGAGCTGTGGAGGTTGAATCAATAATTCTATTCAAGGTTGGAATGGATAGATCTTTGGGCATCAGGGAAATCAAGGGTTGGAAGGAACAGGCAGGAAACTGGAGACCAAAATCAGATCGGTCACAAGCCTATTAAATGGTGGCACAGGTTCAAGGTGTTGTCTGGGCTGCTCACTCCTTTTCTGAATAATATCACAATCCCCAGTTTTCCAAATTACCTAATTTAGCTTGTAATTTCTGCCGAACTAGGTGGACGTTTAAAGAAACCTCTTATTACATTATTCAAATTCATCCTATTGTCCTGGCTGACCACACATGGCCGATTTATTATTGCATCCCCTGGGACCACCAATACACAATAATGTATTGTTGAACTCTTTGAATGTGGGACTTAAGTGGATTTTAGCAATTGCTCTTTCACTGACAACAGTGTTCCCAAAGTTGTTCGCAACCACTTCAGATTGCCTTGAGGTCATCATAAGGCTTTGTGTAGATAAAAGTTCGTAATTTCCTTCATATGACAATTCATTGAACATGGCAACATGTTATGGAATGCAATTGTAATTACTGCCTTCTCCACATCTATTACCTATCAAAGCTAATCCTAACCTGTTACTGGAGAATGGAAATAAATTGAATGCCACACAGTATGTATGATTTGTTTCTAAAGTGAAAAGCTTCATTTTCTGGAATAACCACACCAAAAATTGCTGAAAGGACATTGCCAGCGATGACAACAAATTCATTATCCAAAATCATTATTACAGCCAAATAAAGCATGTTTTGGGGAATGTAATTTAACGGTTTGCTGCTGACAATTACAAAATGCACTTTTGACATGTTTTATAAAACAATGGTTTGCCTGGAGCCGACAACTTGCATGCTTGGAACTACATTACATTTTTGCATTTCAATAAAGTTGAACAACATGCTGCTAATTCAAATTTAAAACCAAATGTTCTTTGCAGTCCTTTACATTTGGATATTTCTCCAAATCTGTTCATTATTAAATCTTTCAAATTATAGTAATGCCTTGGAGTGTTACAGGTACTTGGAAAATGAATTTTCACTAACACTTTTTAATCAGCAGTTCTTTCATGCCATTGAGGAAATAAATTTGTGTTGAGGAAATAATTTAAATGTGTACAGATATAGCATGGACATCTGATATATGCCTTGATAAGAGTTTTTTTAAAGAAAGATCCAGAACTGCTAGATTTGGTGGTAACGTGACATGGACTGACAAATGTTAGAGACAGAGTAGGGTTTAAGGGTCCGCATCTGATTTTCAAGATGCAACAAGTGGTATTTCCTACAATGTGTGGGACCTCAGCATTTCATGTGTACCAATAGTTGCATCAAAGAATTCAAGTGTTATCCATTTATGTCATGTAAAGTCATGTCATGAGAGCAGGCAGCTGAAAAGAGATGTTGATAAAGTAAGTGTTCAAAACCATGGCAGATGGAATCATCCATTCAAAGTACAGATCATTGATAATGTAACTGAACTAAACAGACTGGAGTTATGGAATAAGACTGCTTCAATCCATTTCAGCAAAACATCATAATGATCAGAGGTGTTTCAGAGACAATGAAATGCTTCCCAAGTACCTGCAATGTATGGCAACTTGGGGCCCAATTTGAATGCAGTAAAGTGCCAGGACTCGACTGAATAAGTAATCTGTTGAATTATGTTAATCGGATAGGGTCAAGGTCTTAGAGAAATCTACAGATCTTGGAGGAACACATATGGAATTTTGCATTTCCCCTTGTCAGGGAAGTTGAAGCTTTGATTTAAGGATTCATTGCCAAAATCAAACCCTGCAACAAAGCACCATTTCACCAATGACCACCTGTCCTTTGTGTTCAAGTCTCTGGAGTAGAGTTTGTGACTTGGATCAAGGGTGCTACCATTAAGCAAAGTCTGACATGTGGCTGGAGCCCTTGGGGGAATTATGCCAGAGATGTTTATTGAATTGTACATGCCCTTTTCTGTGTACAATTTGCCTATTGGTCTAGTTTCTATATTTCAAGTTGAGATATTAAATAATATTGTTAACTTGTATCTCCGAATAACATAATTGCAAGGTAGCAAATGTTGAACTATGTGGAGCAATACTGAAGGTCTTAATTATTCTGTTCTTTTCTGGCGACATTTGCAGATATGGTTAATGTTAGATGAACGTCCCAAAAATATTTTCCTTTGAAAGAAAGATGGCGGCGTGGTGGTGCAGTGGCAGAGTTGCTGCCTTGTAGTGTCGGAGACCCGGGTTTGATCTTGTCTATGGGAGCTTTCTTTGAGGAGTTTGTACACTCTCCCTGTAACCTGTGTGGATTTTCTCTGACATCAGTTTCCTCCCACTCTCCAAAGACGTGCAAGTTTGTATGTTAAAGAGGAAAAAGAGTTGACTTTATTGTCTTCCTTCACAGTGAGGAATGTGGGATATTCGCTGTGGTGGATGTTTATGGTAACTTTTATGTAGTTGTGTGTCTTGTTGCATTTTTTTAAAGTATGGCTGTGTGGTAATTTGAATTTCACTGTACCCTAATTGGTACGTGCCAATAAGCTAACCTTGAAACCTAATTGGCTTTGGTAAAATTGGAAATTGTCCCTAGTGTGTGTCGGATGATTTTACTATACGGAAATTGCTGGTCGGTGTGGACTCGGTGGGTGAACGGCCTGTTTCCGTGTTGTATCTCCAAACTAAACTAAAGACCTTGTAATTGAAAATGGAAACAAGAAGGTGAAATTATTACAACACAGATGATTAGGATATTGATTGATTCTAATGCTCAGAGCTTTTGATATGTTGCCTGGTTGTGATATTAACGGCAAGGAAAGCGTATCCAGGTTTGGTGCAACTCTGCTTGATGACCTGAAGTATGTTGGTAATTTGAACATATGTTAAAAAAAATTGACAGTGCTTGAAAATGAAATTAATGCTCTCTGATGAAAACAAGAACAGATTAATGTTCCAAATTCAATTTGTTCCAGAATCCGAACTGTATTTTTGTATCAAAAATTGGAAATTTAAACTGTTTAAAATTGATTTGTTGTTCAAATGTCAAAAACATACCACAACGTAAAACTGTTCATTGATTTGAGTGAATCACTTTTGGTTTATTCCAGCCTGCCCTGTTGCAACAGGGTAAAACGATGGGTGGAGCGTGAAAATCAGCATTGGCTAATTTGTAGTGGATTCTCAATTAAAAGGTCGAAACTACCCTTGAAAGTTACATTTTAACCCAAAGCATAATTTTTATCTCAGTACTACATGTACCAAAATAAAATTCTGTGGAGCTAATGTTAAGAGGACGGATTAAAAAAGGAAAATCACCCTTGGCTGCATCTCACTAGATCTGTGGATCTTTTGAAGTCCAGTTTGCTTAAGGACTCTCTTGTTTCTAGACTTACCAGCCTGTTGCAAGGCTCGGTGCTGGGACCGCAGTTATTTACAATACACATTAATGATTTAGATGAAGGGATTAAAAATAACATTAGCAAATTTGCAGATGACACAAAGCTGGGTGGCAGTGTGAACTGTGAGAAGGATGCTATGATGATGCAGGGTGACTGGGACAGGTTGGGTGAGTGGGCAGATGCATGGCAGATACAGTTTACAGTGGATCAATTAATGTGAAGTTATCCACTTTGGTGGCAAAAATAGGAAGGCAGATTAGTATCTGAATGGTGTTGAGGTAAGTACAGGGAAGGGAAGTACAACGAGATGTGGGGGTTCCTTGTATATCAGTCACTGAAAGTAAGCATGCAGATACAGCAAGGCAGTGAAGAAAGCTAATGGCATGTTGACCTTCATGAGTATTGGAGCAAAGAGGTCCTTCTGCAGTTGTACAGGGCCCTAGTGAGGCCACACCTGGGGTATTTGTGCATTTTTATCTCCAAATTTGCGGAAGGACATTCTTGCTATTGAGGGAGTGCAACGTAGGTTCACAAGGTTAATTCCGGGATGGCGGGGCTGTCATATGTTGATAGAATGGAGCGGCTGGGCTTGTATACTCTGGAATTTAGAAGGATGAGAGGGAATCTTATTGAAACATATACGATTATTAATGGATTGAACACGCTAAATGCAGGAAATATGTTCTTAATGTTAGGGGAGTCCAGAACCAGGGGCCACTGTTTAAGAATTAGGAGTAGTCCATTTAGAACCGAGATGAGGAATAGCATTTTCACCCAGAGAATTGTGAATCTGTGGAAGTCTCTGCCTCAGAAGGCAGTGGTGGGCAATTCTCAGGATGCTTTCAAGAGAGAGTTAGATAGAACTCTTAAATATAGCAGAGTCAAGAGATATGGTGAGAAGGCAGGAACGGGGTATTGAATGTAGATTAGATTTGATTCAACTTTATTGTCATTGCACATTTACAGTACAATGAAATGGTTTAACCTTGCAGCCATAACATAGAATAACAAAGCACACACACAACACAGTTTTACATCCGCCACAGTGAGTCCACCAGGCACCTCCTCACTTGTCCCAAAGTCCTTGTCTCTTCCCTCCTTGTTCTCCCTCTGCGCTAAGGCGATCCAGGCCTCCGATGTTGTGACCCCGCCAGGTGATGGTAAGTGAGTCAGTCCCGTGGCTGAATCTGAGCTCCGCAAATGGGCTGGTTCAAACTCTGCGGCCTGGGGTGGTCGAAGCTGCCGAAGCTGCCGCCCTCCAGTCCAGCGGGCGAAGCAGGTCACCAATCTGTGACCTGCGAGCTCCCCGCGCTGTCGTCCACTGGGCCCGTCGGGTCGGGCCGCCGCCGGAACGCCGCCACGGCCCCGAAGTCGGGCCGCTGGAACGCCGCCACATCCCCACATCCGGAGCCTCGAGGTCAGTCCCCGTTGGAGGCCGCCAGCTCCGCCATTAGGCCTCAGCGCAGACGAAGACGGAGACAGGGGATAAGACAAGAAAGGGTCGCATCCCCCCGAAGGAAGAGACCAACAACAAGCTTCTCCCCCCCCCCCCCCACACATACATAACCCAACAATCTAAAATAAACTGAATGGGACAAAAAAAAACAAAAACAAGAAAAGACAAAACAGACTGCAGGCGAGCCGCAGCTGCAAGGCAGCGCCGCCACTTCCGGATGATAAACCATTATCACATTGAATGGCGGTGCGGGCTCGAAGGGCCAAATGGCCTTCTCCTGAGTCTATTGTCTATTCCATTTCATTTAGAGTTCTCCAATGCCTTTCGGAGCTATTCCTCCTCCTTTGAAGCAAATGCTGCAAGACCTGGTGGGGAAGGGGGTGGTGTGGTCAATCTGTAATTGTCAAGAGCATTTAATTGTCATATCAACCAAAAACCAAGCAATTAAATTCTCACTTGCAGCTGGTTAACAGGTCTGCAAAATGCAATATTCCCACATAACGCAATAAACACAAAAATCAAGAAATTAAAACCCACAGTATTGGCACCAAAAAAAGCATGAAGTCCTTGCAGCAACTTGGTCAATTTGTCATTCATAGGTTAGTCGGTGTTTGTGAGCTTGATGTTGTTTGTAGCTTTTGACCACCATCACTACCAGTTTTTGTTCTCAAAAGATTCTAGGTCATACCAACAACGTGTGGTTCAGATATACAGTATCTGTCTATAATTTGACATGAGTGCATAAAGAGGCTGTCCCACTCCAGCTGATCTATTGCCTGTTTCTGCTGAATTCTGCAAGAGGATCTACTGATATGGAATCACCCTCCAGAATACAAATGGTTAAACTGGGAAGTGAGTGCTCGAGGTAAAAAATAGCAGTTCAAGAAGACTGCGATTCGGTTTGAAGGGCAGCCTACTACACACAGGGGAATAGTTTACAATGATAAAGCTGGGCCCTTGGATTTATGGTGGACAAAAGTTTTTACAGAAGCGAGCAGCCTGGGCCTGCATGACAAGGTATCAACACAGAAACACGGTATAGCTTGTAGTCGAGGAAAACAATGTCTTGCTGGCCCGTCAGGAGCTGACCGTGTAACTGATCACACACCTGCAGAATAGGAACACCAGAATAAAGAATGAGAAGTACAGACATCGAGTGTCCTGCAATCCATCTTGTCGGTCTCATGGAGAAAGTCTAATTGGTCCAGACTGGGGAGCATTGCACCCAACTCTCAGCTCAGATGGAGATTGGAAAGTAGAATAACAACTGATTTGAAATAAAAATACTGAATTTGTAATTGTGGTAAAAGTACTGAATGTATTTTTAGCAGGTGCAATACAAAATGTCAGTAAAATTCATTGGTTTAGATATATTATTGCAAACTGTACTGAAGTACACTGAAATTATTTATTTTTGCCTATTATTCAATCAGATATACCACACATAACTACAATCAAGTCAAACTCAAGTACAATAGTTAGAGCAAAGGGAAGGATACAGAGTGCCGAGTATAGTTGTCAGCAATGTAACAGAGTATAGTTTGTAGCATCAGTTCCATAGATTAAGTCCAGTGCCCACAATTGAGTAGAGGTGAATCAATTAGCTTAGGTTAAGAAATTAAGAGTAGTTTATCAAGTTGTACACAAAGTTGGACTCCTGTACCAGTTGAAGGTTCTGGATCCCACCAGCTTATTAAGCCATCACATGCCAATGAGAAAACGTTTTGATTATTACATTGACAAATTTCCCCGTTTTCAATAACCTCTCATTGACTGCAGTGAATAGGTGACTGTTTTTCCATGGCTCATCATTGCTGATTTACCTCAGGAGTCCAGCGGGAGGAGACTGTGGCTTCCTCTGCATGTGATATGTTGGCATTAACTGTTCCCAGATCTGGCCAGTTGATCAGTGAATGCCTCGTTCCAACAACAATGAATCCTGCCTATACCTGCTTTTCCCGGAGAGACATTCTGGCTGTCTGCCCTATCCCTCATAATTTTATATACTTCTGTCAGGTCTGCTCGCAAACTCTGATGTTCCAGAGAAAACAATCCAAGTCTGCGCAATCTTTTGTTGTAGCGAATGCCTCCTAATTCAGGCATCATTCTGGTAAACCATCTCTCCATCCTTTCCAAAGTCTCCACATCCTTCCTATAATGGAATGACTGGAACCGCACGCAATACTCCAAATGCAGCCTTGCTCCAGTCCTATGAAGCTGCATCATGACTCCCTGACTGTTATACTCAGTTACTCGACCAGTGAAAGTAAGCATACCAGATGCTGCCTTTACCACTGCATCTACTTTGCCACTTTCAGGAAGACTTGGACCCTTTTTGTATACGAACGCTGTTAAGGGTCTTTTTTCTGAACTCTTTTTTTAAATCCCCCTATATTCGACCTCGCAACTTAAAATAGAAGTGAATGCTGAGCCAAAGAGATGTCGGGAGGAGTGTTCAAAGGTTCACAGAAGCTGAGTAGACAGAAGATCTTGATGGATGAGATCTCCATGGAAGAGAGTCAGCAAACAATGTGTAAGAACAGTTTAGGAAGAGAAATCCAGGAAATAACGCTCTTGTGTTGCAGAAATCAGAACAAAAATAATTATATTTGAGAAAATTAAGGACAACAGCTTCCTCTTGAGATTTCTTGCATTCATATAAATATTCTTCCACCTAACCTCTTTGTCTCCATGAATCGTTATAAATCTGACAGAAAATAAAATATACCCCAGTAGACTGTCATGTGGGAGATACTTAAAAATAGCTCCTGCATTCTATGGTTGTCGGCACATACATCAATTACACTTTCCACATCTGCTTTTAAATGTGAAAGCCTACAGTGGCATTCAAAAAAAGCCGTACCTTGGGAAAATGGCATTCACCTTAGATCTGCATGATGCAAAACTCAGCATGTGTAAGAGACTTAAATATGTCTTGTCTGAATTACTTTTTAGCAGGTGCTGAGACATAATTTACCAGGAACCAGCTATTTCCAGTAACTCAATCAAATGTATGTTTAATGCATGAACTAACACAGTGCGTATTATTCAACGGTGGTGTGTATCACACATGAGCTTAAACGTGACCTTGTGTAATATAAAAATAATTATTTCCTAGCGGTACATGGACTTCAATTTGAAAAGGAACAGACAGGTTTTCTGACATAAAATTGTATAAGGCCAGGAATCTGACTGGCCATAATCTATTGCTTTTCAGATGCTTAGGTTAGTTATGCTATTGAGGAAGGTCTTTTATTCCCTTTGGGAATGGTCCAGTTCGGACCTCATTCTAAGTAATATACAAAATGATCTGGAATGATGTGAGACTAAATTCAATGGAAATAAAATATGAATAGCTATTAATGATTATGATATAGTTGGGATCACGGAGACATGGCTCCAGGGTGACCAAGGCTGGGAGCTGAACATCCAGGGATATTCAATATTCAAGAGGGATAGAGAGAAAGGAAAAGGAGGTGGGGTAGCGTTGCTGGTTAGAGATTAGATTAACGCAATGGAAAGGAAGGGCATTAGCTTGGAGGATGTGGAATCGGTATGGGTAGATCTGCGAAACACTAAGGGGCAGAAAACTCTGGTGGGTGCTGTGTACAAGCCACCTAACAGTAGTAGTGAAGTTGGGGATGGTATCAAACAGGAAATTAGAAATGCGTGTGACAAAGGCAAAACAGTTATAATGGGTGACTTCAATCTACATATAGATTGGGTGAATCAAATTGGCAGGGGCACTGAGGAAGAGGATTTTTTGGAATGTATGCGGGATAGTTATCTAAATCAACATGTAGAGGAACCAACGAGACAGCAAGCTATTTTAGACTGGGTATTGAGTAATGAGGAAGGGTTAGTTAGCAGTCTTGTTGTGCGTGCCCCCCTGGGCAAGAGTGACCATAATATGGTCGAGTTCTTCATTAGGATGGAGAGTGACATTGTTAATTCGGAAACAATGGTTCTGAACTTAAAGAAAGGTAACTTTGAGGATATGAGACGTGAATTGGCCAAGATTGACTGGCAATCCATTCCAAAAGGGTTGACGGTGGATACACAATGGAAGACATTTAAAGACTGCATGGATAAACTACAACAATTGTTCATCCCAGTTTGGCAAAAGAATAAATCAGGGATAGCATCAAAGCAAAGGATGATGCGTACAAAGTAGCCAGAAAAAGCAGCATACCAGAGGACTGGGAGAAATTCAGAGACCAGCAGAGGAGGACAAAGGGCTTAATTAGGAAAGGAAAAATAGATTATGAAAGAAAACTGGCAGGGAACATAAAAACTGACTGCAAAAGATTTTATAGATATGTGAAGAGAAAGAGACTAGTTAAAACAAATGTAGGTCCCTTGCAGTCAGAAACAGGTGAGTTGATCATGGGGAACAAGGATATGGCGGACCAATTGAATAACTACTTTGGTTCCGTCTTCACTAAGGAAGACATAAATAATCTGCCGGAATTAGCAGGGGACCGCGGGTCAAAGGAGGAATTGAGTGAAATCCAGGTTAGTCGGGAAGTGGTGTTGGGTAAATTGAATGGATTAAAGGCCGATAAATCCCTAGGGCCAGATAGGCTGCATCCCAGAGTACTTAAGGAAGTAGCTCCGGAAATAGTGGATGCATTAGTGATAATCTTTCAAAGCTCTTTAGATTCTGGAGTAATTCCTGAGGATTGGCGGGTAGCAAACGTAACCCCTCTTTTTAAGAAGGGAGGGAGAGAGAAAACAGGGAATTACAGACCAGTTAGTCTAACATCGGTAGTGGGGAAACTGCTAGAGTCAGTTATTAAAGATGGGATAGCAGCACATTCGGAAAGTGGTGAAATCATTGGACAAAGTCAGCATGGATTTACGAAAGGTAAATCATGTCTGACGAATCTTGTGGAATTTTTCGAGGATGTAACTAGTAGCGTGGATAGGGGAGAACCAGTGGATGTGGTGTATCTGGACTTCCAGAAGGCTTTCGACAAGGTCCCACATAAGAGATTAGTATACAAACTTAAAGCATATGGCATTAGGGGTTCAGTGTTGATGTGGATAGAGAACTGGCTGGCAAACAGGAAGCAAAGAGTAGGAGTAAACGGGTCGTTTTCACAATGGCAGGCAGTGACTAGTGGGGTTCCGCAAGGCTCAGTGCTGGGACCCCAGCTATTTACAATATACATTAATGATCTGGATGAGGGAATTGAAGGCAATATCTCCAAGTTTGCGGATGACACTAAGCTGGGGGGCAGTATTAGCTGTGAGGAGGATGCTAGGAGACTGCAAGGTGACTTGGATAGGCTGGGTGAGTGGGAAAATGTTTGGCAGATGCAGTATAATGTGGATAAATGTGAGGTTATCCACTTTGGTGGCAAAAACAGGAAAGCAGACTATTATCTAAATGATTGGGAAAAGGGGAGATGCAGCGCGACCTGGGTGTCATGGTACACCAGTCATTGAAAGTAGGCATGCAGGTGCAGCAGGCAGTGAAGAAAGCGAATGGTATGTTAGCTTTCAGAGCAAAAGGATTTGAGTATAGGAGCAGGGAGGTTCTACTTCAGTTGTATAGGGTCTTGGTGAGACCACACGTGGAGTATTGCATGCAGTTCTGGTCTCCAAATCTGAGGAAGGACATTATTGCCATAGAGGGAGTGCAGAGAAGGTTCACCAGATTGATTCCTGGGATGTCAGGACTCTCTTATGAAGAAAGACTGGATAGACTCGGTTTATACTCTCTAGAATTTTAGGAGATTGAGAGGGGATCTTATAGAAACTTACAAAATTCTTAAGGGGTTGGACAGGCTAGATGCAGGAAGATTGTTCCCGATGTTGGGGAGGTCCAGGACAAGGGGTCACAGCTTAAGGATAAGGGGGAAATCCTTTAGGACTGAGATGAGAAGGACTTTTTTCACACGGAGAGTGGTGGGTCTCTGGAACTCTCTGCCACAGAGGGTAGTTGCTGCCAGTTCATTGGCTATATTTAAGAGGGAGTTAGATGTGGCTAAGGGGATCAGAGGGTATGGAGAGAAGGCAGGTACGGGATACTGAGTTGGATGATCAGCCATGATCATATTGAATGGCGGTGCAGGCTCGAAGGGCCGAATGGCCTACTCCTGCACCTAATTTCTATGTTTCTATGAATGTTAACTGTAATATTTTGGCACACAATAACATGCAGGTAACATTTCATCATAATAATCTTTGTTTGCAAAGTTTATCCAAGGTTTTAAAATTGTGGGATAATTAACTCATGGAATTGACTTTTTAAAAAAAAGGTTGGGAGTTAACATTCATCACCAAAAAAAAAAAAATGACACTGTTGTGATCGTGGGATATTATATGTTTAAATCCAAAATCCAATTCTAATTTACGATCAGTTCACTGACAGTGATTATGGTGGAGGTGTAAAAATAGGTGGTTATTTATCTCCTCCACAAGTAAGCTGTATATTGAAGTATTCTGTTTGAGGTTGTGTGCTTCATGTGTGACCCAGTTTCTAGGTATAATGCTGGTGGATTTCCCAAGCCCTGGGGTAAATATCCAACAGTTCCAATGAAATGTTCTTTCCCTTGGCAGCATCATTTGTGGACCAGAAAATATTGCAGTGCCTCTCCAGAGTCCTCTAAGCTAACACACTTCCTTGGTATCTACACCAATATTTGAGCTGTGCTCACACGTTTTAGGAGCAGAATAAGGCCATTCTGTCAATCAACTCTACTCAGCCACTCAATCGTGGTTGATCTATCTTTCTTCTCAAGTCCATTCTCCTGCCTCCTCTCCAGAACCCCTGACACCCTTACTAAACATGAATCTGCCAATCTCCACCTTAAAAAAATATCCATGGACTTGATTGACTTGATCCATTGACAGCCTCCACAGCTGTCTGTGGCAATGAATTCCACAGATTCACCACCTTCTGACGAAAGACATTTCTCCTCATTTATTTTCTCAAGGTACGTTATTTTATTTTTGGGCCATGGCCTCTGGTCCTAGACTCTCCCACTAGTAGAAACATCCTCTCCACATTCACTCTATCCAGGCCTTTCACTATTCGCAATCCTAAATTATTTGGACTCTTCTCAACTCCATCCTCCATGAGTGCTGCTATGCCCCGATCAGGACCAGTACAGTCAATGAGTCCACTCCTCGATAAAGTTCAACTTTAGTCTCAACAGGCCCTATCCGACTAAAACATGTATTGCATAATGCCAAGCCCCACGCTTGAGTCCCAGGACATCTTGGATTCATTCCATGTGTACATCTGAAATTGATGGGTTCATTCAGAATTCAGTCCACGTCCCATGGCCTTGAGTAATGAGCTGGGACCTTCCCCACCCATCCCCATATTGCTGACACCTTCCTTATTGCCACCTCCCCAGACCTTGCTGCTTGATTTGGAAGCCAACTCTGGGATTAGGATGGATGCCTGGGTTCCTGGCAAAATTATTTTGCTCTGTAAAATTGAATCTGCAGCTTCCGTTTTTTTTTCTCTGACAAAATCTTGGCAAGTCACCCACAAAATCCTGCTCTGTCAGCATTGCACCAGTATTTGTGTAGGACCATTTAACTGAAGGATTGAGACCAGCTGAAAGCATTTATTATGTCTTGCCGAGACCTCTGCTAAATCCCATGACACATGGATACATTCTTTATCCAGGCTATCTAAATTATTGGGCTGCACAATCAGTTGTTTGAGTCGTATCATTTGTTTGCTGTATAGCTTCCCCTTTCAGTCTCCTGCACGAGGCCAGGAACTACATTTATCACACAAACGCAACGCATACCACATTCACACAGTGTGCAGACTGATCTCTCAATGCTGCAATTATGTTTCTGTGGCATAATTTGTTATTGAGGATTGCAGGTCACTCAATGTATTGAAAGTACCGGTGAACGAGAAATTACAATCTGCAGGCAAAACATTTTTTAAAAAATGCATTTGCCCATTCGGAGACAAAAATATATTTTGAAGTCCTTCAATAAGGCATTGATTTCATAGCAAATTAAAGCTTCAAGTGGTGGTTTCAGATTGCCTGAGATAAAAATTGTAATATAAAATGAGAAATGGTCATTTTGCTGTCAAACCTGTTTTCTCCTAACAGGCCATTCATGATTTGTGCTGTCAAGGACACTTCCCCAACTGATTAATCTCCTGAAGGAGGTGAATCAACATGGGTAAAACGTCCGAGCCATGAAACCCTGAAATTTCACTCCGTGTAGTTTATATTACAGATTTTCATTACTTCGAAACAGCTATATCATCATTGACTGAGAGGCATTTTGGTATGTCCCCAGGATAGTGAAAGCACTAAATAAGTGTATATAAACGTAAGTTCTTCCTTTCTATCACAGCAGACAAGCTGAGCTGTATATTGCATTTCAATTGAGCTGAAAGGACATCTGTGAAAACTGGTGCAAATTCCCATTTAATAAGCACTCAGGCAGCCTACTAGACTGTCAATGCCTTTGGAAATACTGCCATGAATAAAAGCATGCAAGCAATTAACATATTTGTATGCAGTTCTTTCCTGTGGTACATTGACAGTGGAATTAAGCCGTCTCTACGTTCATTGAGTTAAATGTCTGATTAAATAGCAAGGGAAGATATTCCACAATAACATGTTAAATGTACAATGCTGTTCCATTGAGCAACTGTGAGAGCAATTTCATTCAACTTCTGGAAAAAAAATGTTGACGACAAAGGCAAACATTTTCTACATAAAGTTCAAATGTTTCAGAGCAACATTTGTGATCAATATAATTGGGCGCTGAATGAACGGTTACTGCACATCTTTGTAGCACATCTGTAGAATAACTAGGTACATGTTCTCAGAAATCACTTGGGTAAAAAAAAAGTGAAAGATCAGATTCAGATTCAGATTCAATTTTAATTGTCATTGTCAGTGTACAGTAAGATGTATTCAAATTGATCAAATGGAAAGAATTGAGGGCAAATTCAGAAAATAACTTAATTTATCATGAAACTCTAAACTCTATCCAGTTGTGTGGCTTAATCGTTACTATAATCACATTGTGATTGGATTCGATGTTGCGTTTAAAATTATAACAGGTTTTATAAGAGACACTCATCCAGATCCAATTCTCTTTAAAAGGGGCTAATTTACATATTATTGCTTGCTCTGAGAGAGGATAATCTTTTTGTGTATACTCTGGGGATTTGGGAACATGGGGAGCACTGGATAAGAATAGATTAATGTCTTTTGAGTTCACCTTCTACCATCCTGGTCGTCACATGATACGATGATAATTGAGTTGTTGACTAATCATAGCATTATTTTGAAGACCCAATGATACATGAGAAAACCAGTCTGGCCGAGAGCTTTAAGAACCATACGTCCAAAATCACCTTTCTCCTCCATATCATCTACATTTACCATGGCTGGTCTCAAATACCCATATGCTGTATCTTAAATGTACTTCAGAAATAAATCTAATTTGTATTTGAACAAATCAATATCAATTGCTTGCACTATAAGGAGCCTGTTTTATAGATTTGTCACTTGCTCAATGACATTTTGGCTCCAACATTCTTGTGCTGCTAACCTTCCCTCTGCCGTTGACCACGATGGGACTGTCTCAGATATAATGAATGAACAAAGTCAGTAAACAAAATAAGTCCATTCCAACCTTAAATACAATCACATCAGATTCCTTGCAAGTACAAACAAAATTAGACATTCTTGTGCATTATGCTGATTTAGTGCGCATCCCTAGCTGTATAATTCTTGTGTGCTGCTCCTTAAAGCGATTGCAACTTCTCTGCTCGAAGAGGACCGACATCCAATGGTGGAGACTAGATGACCACAAGAACCTCTGCACCCAGGATAGATTGAAAGCCAGGTCATTGCAAGGGTTGCAACACAGATCGTGGCATCCTCGGAGAAATCAGAAGGTTTGGAACAACTGTCATTTGCCTCTGGTTGCAACTCGGTCAACTGTTAAAGGACAGATTGCTGGGTCACCGTATAAGTACCTTTATAAGTGGTGGTAACAAGGCTTTGGTTCACTCTGCAGCACTTAGGCCTTTGACAAAAGCTGCACATCTTGCAACCCAAAGTTGGTAACGGCCCCGAGATGCTGCTTTCTCTGTGCATCGACTGTTATGTGATTGCCCATCAAGCTTATTTCAACCTGACAAAAGAATCTAAGAAAAATAGTAATAGAAACAGGCCTGTGTCCCTCCACCATTCATGATGATCTTTCTCCTCACCTTCACTTTCCTGTCAGAGCCTCAAAAATCTATTGCTCTCTATCTTAAATCTATATTACTAAAAGTCTGATCTTGACCGCTTTTGGCTCACTGTGGTGTGATTTCCATGTACGCCGCCACCTTTATTGAACAAATTGCATAAGAATATTCAATATTGGAAAACACTACCTATCTCAATGTTTGGTAGATTTAATGCAATAAAAATGATTTTTCTTCCGCAATTATTGTACCTTTTTCAAACAATCCCGATATATCTTCCAAAATCATTTTTTAAAAAGGTAAACTCTATTGTCACTAATTTTATCTGGGATTATAAGAATCGCAGAATAAATAAAAAGCATTTATGTAAATCAAAAATAAACGGAGGCTTAGCTTTACTGAATTTCATGCTCTATTTCTGGGGAGTTAACATTCAAAATATGAACTTATGGTTGGAAGAATTGGACCAGCAACCAGATTGGTTAAAAATGGAAAAGGAAGACAGTTTACCCTTTGAAATTGGTTCGATTTTGTTTGCTACCACTAAATTAAGCAAAATGAAACTATAGTGAAAACCCTATAATATACAGTGGTATACGAATTTTGAAAAAATTAAAAAAGACTTTAAAATTGGATAATATATCACTACTTCTTCCCATTGTAAACAACCCTGCATTTAAACCTTCAATGTTGGATAAAGGTTTCCTACAATGGAAAAATCACGGAATTAAAAAGATGGGTCATCTCTATCAGAAAGGCACATTCCTTTCATTTCAGGAGTTACAACAAATTTATGAACTTCACTCAAATGACTATTTCAGATATCTACAACTTAGAGATTATGCTAAATCAAATACACAGGACTATAGAAATAGAGATCCAGAGATTCTTGATGAATGTTTGAATAAACACCCGGTTACAGAAAAAATAATATCTTATATCTATAATATCCTATTAGACAGTGAGGCACCTACAATGGAAATATATAGGCAATCATGGGAAAATGAACTAGGCCAACCAATAATGCAAGATATTTGGGACGAAAGCTTACAACATATACATCATTGTTCGTTAAATGCTATACATTCCTTAATACAATTTAAAGTATTACATAGATTACATTATTCAAAAACAAAATTAAATAGAATTTTCCCAAATATATCTCCTATCTGCGAAAAATGTCAGCACTTAGAGGCTAACTTAGCACATACATTTGTAAATTGTATATAAAGTTTTGGACAGAAATTTTTAAGATAATTTCAGAAGTTGTCAACACCCAATCGGACCCCGACTCAAAACTAATAATATTAGGAATATTAGAACAGTCAAATATTTACTACAAGCCAAAGAAACTTTATTGACTACAGTATAATAATTGGGAAAAAAATAATATTAACATTTTGGAATGGTCCTATAACCCCCACAATCAAAATGTGGATTATGGAAATGTTGGGGACTCTACATTTGGAAAGAATAAGATTTGTCTCAATGGACAAACAAGAACCTTTTATCAGAACATGGTCTCCATTACTTGATTATCTGAAGGGGCAAACTAGTTCGGCACGAGAACCTGACTGAAACCTGAATTAAGGATTAGATGAAGAATTACATTTTATAATTTATGAACATATCTCCAATGCTGTATTATTAGTTAATTATACCATTCTTTTTTATTATACCCTCTTGTTTTTTTTGTTTTTTCTCTCTATTATTTTCTATCTATATAAAATATATATATATATAGAAGATAATTGATAATATTGATAATATTAATAATGTATGACTACCACAAACAAAATGTTTTTATTATGTACTTCTAATTAAAAAAATGTAATTAAAAAAAAAAGAACGCCGCCACCTACGGCCGTCATTTTTGGCCAGCTCGTTTAAAAAAAAATTGCCATTCTCTCTGCTGCCCCTGCTGGAGGGAGGGGGAGGGACTATAAAACTAGGAAGTGGTGTACCTCAGTCTCTGCAAGATAGAGGAAGCCAGAGGGTCACTCTCTCTGAGCTCTGAATAGCACTGAACACAAGTCTAATCAACTGTGTGCCCTTAATGTGGTTCTAAAATGCTTGAAAAAAGTTGCTCTTGGTTCTAAAATGCTTGCAAAAATTGTCTCTATTGGTTTTAAAATGCTTGCAGAAAGTGCTGCTATTGGTTCTAAAATGCTTGCACAACGTGTCTACTGGCTCTAAAATGCTTGCACAAAGTGTCTATTGGTTCTAAATGCTTGCAAAAAGTGTCCCTATTGGTTCTAACATGGTTGAAAAAAGTGTCTCTATTGGTTCTAAAATGGTTGAAAAAAGTGTCTCTATTGGTTCTAAAATGGTTGTAAAAAGTGTCTCTATTGGTTCTAAAATGCTTGCAGAAAGTGGCTCTATTGGTTCTAAAATGCTTGCAGAAGGTGTCTCTATTGGTTCTAAAATGCTTGCAGAAGGTGTCTCTATTGGTTCTAAAATGCTTGCAGAAAGTGTCTCCTTTGGTTCTAAAATGCTTGCAGAAAGTGTCTCTATTGGTTCTAAAATGCTTGCAGAAAGTGTCTCTATTGGTTCTAAAATGCTTGCAGAAAGTGTCTCTATTGGTTCTAAAATGCTTGCAGAAAGTGTCTCTATTGGTTCTAAAATGCTTGCAGAAAGAGTCTATTTGTTTTAAAATGCTTGCAGAAAGTGTCTCTATTGGTTCTAAAATGCTTGCACAAAGTGTGTGTATTGGTTCCAAAATGCTTGCAGAAAGTGTGTGTATTGGTTCTAAAATGCTTGCAAAAAGTGTGTGTATTGGTTCTAAAATGCTTGCAAAAAATGTCTCTATTGGTTCTAAAATGCTGCCTGGCCAGAGTGACTGAGTTGCCTGGCCAGAGTGACTGAGCTGCCAGCCCAAGAATCTATTCGACGCACAATGTCCATACTAGCCCTCTGGAAACCAGTCCCTTTCATCCACAACACACATACTAGCGCTCCAGAAAGCCCCCCCCCCCCAACGGGTCCCACATAGTCTAGTATACTCTATAACTGAGTCTGCATAGGTCTCTTAAATGGAGAATTCTACACTTTTGCTATCCTCTGTGTGTAATTCTTTCTTCTCATCTCGGAACCAGTCACCCAAATTCAATCCTGAGGTAGGGTGCTGGCTCAATGGAGTTTGTATGTTTTCCCTATAATTGAGTGGGTTGTTTACTCCCACACTCAAGTTTATCGGTAACTTGGCTTCCATAATATGTAAAGTGTCAGTAGTGTGTAAGAGAGTGCCAGTGTATGGGGTGATCAGTGGCCAGCGTGCACATGGTGGGCCGAAAGGCTAGTTTCCTCATTGTATGTGTGAAGTAAAGCCTAAATCCCAGAAATAATTGTGGTGAACTTTTGCTGCCCTTTTATAGAAACATAGAAAATAGGTGCAGGAGGTGGCCATTCGGCCCTTCGAACCAGCACCGCCATTCATTGTGATCATGGCTGATCGTACCCTATCAATAACCCGTGCCTGCCTTCTCCCCATATCCTTTGACTCCACTAGCCCCTAGAGCTCTATCTAACTCTCTCTTAAATCCATCCAGTGACTTGGCCTCCACTGCCCTCTGTGGCAGGGAATTCCATACATTCACAACTCTCTGGGTTAAAAAGTTTTTTTCTCACCTCAGTCTTAAATGACCTCCCCTTTATTCTAAGACTGTGGCCCCTGGTTCTGTACTCACCCAACATTGGGAACATTTTTTCCTGCATCTAGCTGGTCCAGTCCTTTTATAATTTTATATGTTTCTATAAGATTCCCCCTCATCCTTCTAAACTCCAGTGAATACAAGCCTAGTCTTTTCAATCTTTCCTCATATGACAGTCCCGCCATCCCAGGGATCAATCTCGTGATCATATGCTGCACTGCCTCAATCACAAGGATGTCCTTCCTCAAATTAGGAGACCAAAACTGTACACAATACTTCAGATGTGGTCTCATCGGAGCACTATACAACTGCAGAAGAACCTCTTTACTCCTATATTGAAATCCTCTTGATATGAAGGCCAACATTCCATTAGCTTTCTTCACTGCCTGCTGTACCTGCACACCAACTTTCAGTGACCTGTGTACAAGGACGCCCAGGTCTCGCTGCACCTCCCCCTTACCTAACCTAACCCCATTGAGATAATAATCTGCCGTATTGTTTTTGCCGCCAAAGTTGATAACCTCACATTTATCTATATTATACTGCATTTGCCACGCATCTGCTCACTCACTCAACCTGTCCAGGTCACCCTGCAACCTCCTAACATCCTGTTCATAGTTCACACTGCCACCCAGCTTTGTGTCATCCGCTAACTTGCTCCTAATTCCCTCTTCCAATATATAATCCATATAAAAAACGTAATTTCCCAAGCAGAGAGACTGGAATGGTTCATAATCTCTCCTCTCCTCCCATGAGTCTGAAGAAGGGTCCCAACCCAAAACTTCGCCTATCCATGTCCTGGAGAGATGTTGCCTGACCTGTTGGATTCCACCAGAACTTTGTGTTCTATGCAAGGTTCCAGCATCTGCAGTTCCTTGTGTCTCCTCCATCTCTCTCATGTAGGCTTCCCCTATGAAGAACCTCATCAAGCTTCTGCAGCAGAGCTTCCAGCACTACCTTGTTGTGAGTGTGAAATCAAGTATGGGAAGGTTTATTTTTTTTAGTTTCGCCCTCTTGTCTTTCCCACATTGCATGGCCAGGTTGCAATTCTTTGATATTAGACAAGAATGAAACAAGAGACCGTACTTGTGGTAAGAGGTGAGGAGCACCTGAAGAAGAACTGGTTGTAAATCAGAGTTGAATGAGGTGAAGGACAAGGAATAAAGGCGGTACAGTGGCATAGCAGTAGAGCTACTGCCTTACAGCTCCAGAGACCAGTGTTTGATCCCTCAAGTACCCCAAGTACTGTCTGTACAGAGTTTGTACATTCTCCCCGTGAACCGCGTGGGTTTTCTCCAAGGTTTTTGCCCACACTCCAAAGATCACCTTTGATCACCTGCCATTGATCTCCGCTGCCTTCTGTTCCCAGTACCTCTTCATCACTTGTTCAGAGCATTTTCCTTAATCGTATGGTATAAAGGTTAAAAACAAATTGTCCCTTGTGTGTAGTGTTATTGTGCGGGGATCGCTGGTTGGTGTGGACTTGGTGGACTGAAGAACCTGTTTTCCGCACTGCTTCTCTGAACTAAACTAAATAAATTAATGCTTATCAACAGTAGTGTCAGCACAGCCATTTTAGCTTTCCCATTAGGGACAGCAGTTCTGATAACGCTGTCACTAATTCTTCTTTGGGGATTAGAACATATAGTAGAGACCATCTCCCCCTCTTGTTGGCTTCTGCCTCAGGAGCAAAGACACGCACCTCCTTCAGCAGCAAGGAAAGTGTGTCAGTGAGTTTTGAACAAATCAACTGGATGATGAGGTTGCCATGGTCAAATAGTAGGTAATGTATGGAAGCTGCATTGTGAGGATGTGAATCTTATAGCAGATTCTGCTGTGAAGCATATTTGTGTTGGATCTGATTTCCTGATTGAAAGAGATTATTTGTGGGCAACCGATAGGAATTTAGTGAATGGGACAGTGGCAAAGAATAGAGGAATTGTTAGATTTGATTTGATTCAATTTATTGTCATTATCTTCAAGTAAGAGACAACGAAATGCTATTTCCCATACAGTCACACGAATAAAAACAAAAATCAAAAAAACACAGACCACAGTAGCCCACAACGCAAACATCCCCATAGTGGCACCAAAGTTCCCCACTGTGAGGGAAGGAACCAAGGTCCAGTCAACCTCCTCGCTGATGTTCCCCGATGTTCACCCGTGGTCGTGGCCTCCCCCATCCCCACCCCCCGCTGTCGCCTGTTCAGGTCCTCTCGCCGGGAACGATGGAACCCCGAAGTCGGACTGAAGAACATCCTCAGCGGCCTGGACCTCTGAATCGACCACCTTCCACCGGAGTCCGCGGCTCCCGGCAAAGGGTCCCAGAACTCCGCGATGTTGGTCAACGCCGCCCTCGTCGCGAGCTCCATGAACCACAGCTCCGTGATGTTGAAGCAGCAGCTTCAAATGGCGATACCAGGTATGGCATCACCCGCTCCCCGGTGAATCCAGTGCTGCACAGCTGCTGCTGAAGCTCTGGTCCAGTCACCGGCAGGAAAGGCCATGCCAATCCAGTAGGTAGGCCGCGAGGAGGGGGGCGAGGACCCGACTTGGATAATAGCGCATCCTCGCCAGGAAGTGACTGGGAAACGGTTTCCCCCTTACCCTACCCCCCTCTCCCACATAAAATACTAAAAAAAATCCCCCAAAAACATACTTTAAACATACTAAAAATAAAAAAGATAAAAAGACAAGCAGACTGCAGGCAGAGGCAGCCATTCAACAGCGCCACTGGAATTGTAACTGTGTTGTGGCGTTTGAAGTTTAATCCTCTGAGCTTACCTGCATATGTCAGGTGACTAAACTGCATTCTGATCTTTAGGGTTATTCACCTGCCATTGATCTCCACTGCCTTCTGCTCCCAGTACCTCTTCATCACTTGTTCAGAGAGTTTTCCTTAATTGTATGGGAATCCGGAACGTCTCTCCACATTTCCCACTCCGTCACCAAGATCTTCAGCATCAGTAAACCACGGTTCACACACTTGTGCTCTGCCATTATCTGTCAGACGGCAACATTTGGAATCATATCCTCGCAACCAGTGGTCACAATGGGATGCATGTTAGCATAGGGCAGAACAGGTTAGCCTTAAGTAACACTAGCAAGAATTGATCCGAGACCCCTTGCTGCTGTGTGCCAACGATCAATAGTGCAGTTAGAAGTAGCTGCATGGCAAAATCATGTAAATGAGCAGGCAGGATGAAGATGTCAACTGTAATGCAAGCAGCATGACTGGCATGGGTTAATAACACCTTGTGATCTCTGCTGCTGTTTTCCGGGCCTGTCCAATTTAGTCCCTGCAGAGTATTAACTTGAATAATTGCAAAACAACCTGTTCATCCATTGACTGATGAACACCTTGTAATCCACAAATAATCAAGTAATCAGCAAGTTATTAAATCCACCCCATTTGTTGTATATTGCAAATTTCTGATGATGCGCTCAGTTTATGTGACACACCGGGAAAGGTCTGTAACTACTTCATAAAATGGTTTCCCAAAGGAAATTTTGTGAGTCAGAGATACCACCAATTGTTTTCCTATTGATGCCTCCTGTATTGTTACCCCCAATCAAAGAGCTCCTGGAGGAGTTCTGCCTGATTTAAACTAATGTGTGTGAAACCTACTGCCATTAAACTTTCCATCAGGCTGGTTCTCTGAAATACAAGATTAAAACGAAAGGGAAATGTCTTCATTTGCTTGTCAATGAACACTTTGTTGTAGAAATTGCAATTGCAAGAAATTGTTGCGAATTGTGGACACAGCCCAGAGCATCACACAAACAAACCTCCTTTCCATTGACTCAATGTATACCTTCTGCTGCTTCGGCAAGACCAGCAGCATAATCAAGGATGACTCGCACCCTGGCCACTCCCTCTTCTCACCTCTCCCATCGGGTAGACGGTATATAGGAGTGTGAAATTCTCAGCTCCAGATTCGGGGACAGTTTCTTCCCAACTGTTATTTGGCAGCCAAACCATCCAGCCAATAACTAGAGCTACTTTCTACCTTGGACTTTACTGGACTTTATCTTGTACAAAATGTTATTCCCTTTATCATATCTGTACACTGTGGATGGCTTGATTGTAATCATACTGTATATCGTCTCTCTGCTGACTGGTTAGCATGCCACAAAAGCTTTTCATTGTGCCTCGATACACATGACAATAAACTAAACTCAAACTCGGTATTATTACAAAAATAGTGGACACAAAAGAAAAAAAAAGTATTTGTCCGGTATGATGTTGTACTGGTTAACAGTTGGAAAATAATCTAATAAAATGGTGAGGGGAAAAAAGGAACAGTCATACTCGTTCTGGAGTGCTCCATACACCCTGACATTGAGAATAGCTTTGTTACGGGTTTCCTTGTGCTCCTATGCATAATGGTATTATATTCTACAGCCACAGGCATCGCTCTGCAGTCTATCCTATTGAAGTCCTCGCTTTGCAGTTTTCTGCAGTGGAATGTGTGTGCAACCTTGGCCTCCAAAGAGCTGGCAGCGACACCTATCTCTCCTTTCCCCAGCTTGTTTCTGCACAGTGTCCCTCGGTGTGAAGATGCCCTATATGCTTTGCCCTCTAAAATGTCAGCGGTGTCGGTGGATGAGCTGGGATCCATGACCATTGATGTCTCTTCACAATCACAGTCTGTCATCATCCTGCTTGATCTTTTATTTCTTTTTAAATCTTTGGGGGTTTTTTCCAAAAAACAAAAACAAAACATAAAAAAACAGAGCAAAAAGAATAATGATAAACATAACAATGATATTGATACATAGGGATCAGGATTACATTTATAACAGGTATAACCTAATATGAGTTCAGTGTCAAAATACACAATGAATATAGACCTCCCGGTCTCTATGTAAATATAGTTAAATATTTAAAAGAAAACTTAAATGTGGGAAAAAAAACACAAAGACAAAAAAAGAGAAAAAAATGAAGAAACAAACCCCCCTAAACTGAAGAAAAAAAATAAAGGAAAATAAATAAATAAACAAAAACAAAGCAAAGCAAAACAGAATCTGAACTGAGAATTTCAACAATTTAAGTCTGTTTGTCATCAAGTCCATTCCACCATATAGAGGTAAAATAGTTTTTATAACGGTTAGAGAGGGAGCAATTTATGTTGTATGAAAGTGTTGAATAAATTTTCCCTAAGTCTTATCAAATTTAACCAAGGGTTCAACAATGTCACTCCTGATTTTTTCTAAATTTAAACATGATATAGTTTCAGAATGCCACTGGAGTGTGGTCGGAGGGTTGGAGTCTTTCCATTTAAATAAAATAGATCTTCTGGCGATTAGTGTGGTAAAAGCAATCAAACGATGGGCAGAGTGGGACAAATGAATAAAATCTAACATTGGTAGCCCAAAAATTGCAGTAATAGGATGAGGTTCTAAATCAATACCTAAGACTACAGAAATAGTGTCAAACATTTATTTCCAATATCTTTCCAAAAGTGGGCAGGACAAAAACATATGGGTCAGTGAGGCCACTTCAGAGTTACATCTGTCACAGGTGGGATTTATATGACCATAGAAACAAGCCAACTTATCTTTTGACATATGAACTCTGTGAACCACCTTGAATTGTATCAGAGCGTGTCTTGCACACATTGAAGAGCTATTGACTAATTGAAGAATCCTCTCCCATTTCTCTATAGATAGACATGTGGAGTTCTCTTTCCTAGTCATTCTTAATTTTATCAAATATATCGATTTGCAATTTCAAAATCAACTCATAAATAGTCGTTATTAATCCTTTCTGATAAGGGTTTAAATGTAAAATGTTTTCCAAAATTTCGGTTTGATGTGGCAGCGGAAAAAGGGATAGAGTAGCCTTCAAAAAATGTCTAATTTGTAAATATCTAAAAAAAATGTGAATTAGGTAAATTATATTTATTGGAGAGTTGTTCGCAAGACATAAAACAACCATCCAAAAACAAACCACTAAAAGCTACTAATCCCTTCCTCTTCCATTACAAAAAGACTTGATCAGTACTAGAAGGTTGGAAGAGAAAATTGGATAAGATAGGACTCGATAAGATAAAATCATTTAGTCCAAAAAACTTACGAAATTGAAACCATATTCGAAACGTATGTCTTATTATTAGGTTAGTCGTATATTTATTCAATCTCATAATTGTAAACGGTAACGAGGCCCCTAGAATAGAAGCCAATGATAGCCCTTGTAAGGAATCATGTTCAAGGTTTATCCATCCTGGGTATTGGGTATCTTCTAAATCTTTTGTCCAAAATGTTAGATAACGAACATTGACTGCCCAATTGTAGAATCTAAGGTTTGGCAATGCCAAACCACCATCTTTTTTTGATTTCTGTAAGTATTTTTTACTTAGTCTGGAATTTTTATTCTGCCATATATATGAAGAAATTTTGGAATATATATCAAAAAAAGATTTGGCAATAAATATTGGTATCTTCTGAAATAAATACAGAAATTTAAGTAAGATGAACATTTTAATAGCATTGATTCGGCCGATTAAGGATAAGGACATTGGTGACCATTTAGTAAATTTTTGTTTAATATGATCAATTAAAGGCATACAATTAGCTTGAAATAAATCCTTGTGTTTCTTGATGATCTTAATACAAAGGACAAAGGACATTTATTGTCACATACACCAATTGGTGTAGTGAAATTTGACTTGCCATGCAGCACACAGATAAAGATAAGACCCAACACTAAAGAGTTAACAATGAACATAAAAACATCCCCCCACAATGGTTCCCACTGTGGGGGAAGGCACAAAGTCCAGTCCCATCCCCAAGTCCACCCATAGTCGGGCCTATTGAGGCCTCCGCAGTCGGCACTACGGCGGCCCGATGTTTTAGGCCTTCTCGCAGTCCTCACAGCGGCTTGGGACCCCTGGAACGGCCTCTTCCCTACCAGAGTCCGTGGCTTCTGAAGCTGACAAGCCCGCGCTGGATGGAGCTCCACAACTGGTGAACTCGCCGAGAGATCCCAGGCTCCCGATGTAAAAGTTCAGTGCTGCCGCCCGCAGCTGGCCGCCCCACAGTCCCGCAGCTCCGCGATGTTCACCTGCAGTCTCAGCATTTCGGAGCTCCAGCGCAGCGACCCAGGCAAGGTATCGCCCGCTCCACTCCCCGATGGTGCTCCAGCGCTGAGCCGCTGCCGAAGCTGAGGTTCTGGGCGGCCCCCTCAGGAAACACCGCTCCAGGCCCGTTGGTAGGCCGCGAGGACAGGTCGAAGTTGCAGCCCGGAGAAAAGCTGCCTCTCCGACCAGGTAGGGACCCTGAAAAGTAGTTTCCCCCTTCCCCCCCACAACCCCCCACATAAAAAAGACTAGAACTCCAAAAGAAAACACTAAAACTCACTAAAAATAAAAGAAAGAAGTTAAAAAACAGACAGCTGCAGGCTGGGCAGCCATACCAACTGGACGGCACCCCCTAGGAACAGAAGGATAATACCTAGATAAGTAAAACTTTCGATAGTCAATCTAAGTAGAAACTGTCCATATTTCAAAACTGGATTATTTAATGGAAAAAGCGCACTCATACTAAGATTTAGTTTATAACCAGAAAAACTACTAAATTGATTAAGTAATGCTACTATTGCCGGAATAGATTTCTCAGGGTTAGAAATGAATAATAACAGATCATCTGCATAAAGAGATAACTTATGTGTCTTATTCCCGCGGACAATACCAAAAATATTAGGGGATTCCCTAATAGCGGTGGCCAAAGGTTCCAAAGCAATATCAAATAGTAAAGGACTTAAGGGACAGCCCTGTCTAGTACCTCGAAAGAGCCTGAAAAAAGGGGATCTCTGATTATTAGTAAGTACAGAAGCCTGAGGTATATGATATATCAACTTAATCCAATAAATACATTTTGGACCAATCTTAAATTTTTCAAGTGTATTGAATAAATATCCCCAATCTACACTATCAAACGCCTTCTCGGCATCAAGTGAGATGACACATTCTGGGGCTTTTATTTAATGCTGTATATACAATATTCATTAATCTCCTAACGTTAAAGTATGTAACGATTTTTAATATAACCTGTCTGATCTTCGGAGATAGTTTGCGGTAAAATATTTTCCAATCTCATAGCTAATATTTTTGAAAGAATTTTTAAAACTACATTTAAAAATTGATTTAGGTCTATATAATATCACTTCAGTAGGGTCTTTATCTTTTTTTAAGGATTAAAGAAATAGATGCTTCATATAAAGATTGTGGTAATCTATTCCTTAAAAAGGCTTCTTTAAATACCTTGCACAGCCAGGGAGACAATAAATTTGAAAAATACTTTAAAAATTCTACTGTAAACCCATCTAACCCGGGAACTTTACCAAAATTCATTGAAATAATTGCTTTCTGTATTTCTTCTTCCATGATGGGTTCATCTAACAACAGAGACTCGTTATATGATAAATTTGGTAAGTTCAGTTTCTTTAAAAACTCATGTATTATATTGGAGTAGGAAATTCTGATTGGTATAGGGATGTATAAAATTCTTGAAAGGATTTATTAATTTCATCATGGTCTACAGTTAGTGTACCATCCCGTTTACTCACTTTAGTAATCTGACGCTTGGCCGACATCGCTTTCAACTGATTAGCAGGTAATATACCAGATTTTTCGCTATGTATATAAAATTGACTTTTGGTTTTAAGTAGCTGGTTCTCAATTGGTGATACTAATAACAAATCATGTCTCAATTGAAGTTCAACACTATTAGAAACATAGAAATTAGGTGCAGGAGTAGGCCATTCGGCCCTTCGAGCCTGCACCGCCATTCAATATGATCATGGCTGATCGTCCAACTCAGTATCCCGTACCTGCCTTCTCTCCATACCCTCTGATCCCCTTAGCCACAAGGGCCACATCTAACTCCCTCTTAAATATAGCCAATGAACTGGCCTCAACTAGCTTCTGTGGCAGAGAGTTCCAGAGACCCACCACTCTCTGTGTGAAAAAATTCCTTCTCATCTCGGTCCTAAAGGATTTCCCTCTTATCCTTAAGCTGTGACCCCTTTGTCCTGGACCTCCCGAACATCGGTTACAATCTTCATGCATCTAGCCTTTCCAACCCCTTAAGAATTTTGTAAGTTTCTATAAGATCCCCTCTTAATCTCCTAAATTCTAGAGAGTATAAACCGAGTCTATGCAGTCTTTGTTCATAAGAGAGTCCTGACATCCCAGGAATCAGTCTGGTGAATCTTCTCAGCACTCCCTCTATGGCAATAATGTCCTTCCTCAGATTTGGAGACCAGAACTGTACGCAATACTCCAGGTGTGGCCTCACCAAGACCCTATACAACTGAAGTAGAACCTCCCTGCTCCTATACTCAAATCCTTTTACTATGAAAGCTAACATACCATTTGCTTTCTTCACTGCCTGCTGTACCTGCATGCCTACTTTCAATGACTGGTGTACCATGACACCCAGGTCGCGCTGCATCTCCACTTTTCCTAATCGGCCTCCATTTAGATAATAGTCTGTTTTCCTATTTTTGCCACCAAAGTGGATAACCTCACATTTATCCACATTATACTGCTATTCTTATTGAGCTCTAAACTAGGAGCTTTTTAATATGTTTTATCAATTTCTTTAATCTCGTCAGCCAATGCACAATGAGTTTTGTTTTTTAATCCCGCGGAGTATGAAATAATTTGTCCACGAATATATGCCTTAAAAGCATCCCAGACTATACCATTGGATATTTCTTCAGTAGAGTTTGTCAAGAAGTAAAAAGCAATCTGATCTTTCATAAAATTAATAAAGTTTAAGTCTTGAAGCAAAGTAGCATTAAATCGCCATTGTTTAGCACTAAACTTGGAATCAGATAGTTTGATTGATAGTTTCAATGTTGCGTGATCAGAAATAGCAATTGCATCATACTCACATGCTTGATCTGTTTGCAGTTCCTTGTATCTGAAACAATGGGGAAAGTCAATGACACATTGGGGCAGCACTCTGGTTGCTGCCTTACAGTGCCAGAGACCCGGGTTCGATCCTGACCACGGGTGCTGTCTGTACGGAGTTTGTACGTTCTCCCATGAGTTTCGGGGGTTTTCAACAGGAAGCTCTGGTTTCCTTCCACACTCCAAAGATGTACAGGCTTGTAGGTTAATTGACTTGGTACAATTGTAAATTGTGTGTTTGGTAGTGTTAGTGTGCGGGGATCGCTAGTCGGCGTAGACTCAGTGCGCCGAAGAGCCTGTTTCCGCGCTGTATCCTTAAACTAATAAAAGTCCGCTTTATCGTGAGACGTGAAAAGGAAGTCATTTTTTTTGCTTCTAAAGGGCCTGTCCGACTTGCATGTGATTGCATGCGTTTGGCGCGACCAAACCGAAGCGGAATTCGCAGTAAGTATGCGCGTTGCACGGCGTCGAGTGGTGATGTCATCACAAAACGCCACACCGGGCGGTGACGTTGTCGCGCAATGCCACGCTCTGGGCGTACGCCATCAAGACGCTGCGTGTGCACTCAATGCACCTGTGGTCCGACAGGCCTTTGCCGTGCAAATGTTTTGGACAGTGCAGGATTTGCGGAGCCCCACGCGATGTCGGGACCAGCCCCGCACTACTCCATATGCCTCTGTGCTTTGAAGTGGGACCGGCCCCGCGTGGCCTGTTCGCCTCAAGCATACGTTTGGTCGCGCCAGACGCGTGCAAGTGGGACAGGCCCTTAAGTCGCTGTGGCTGAACAAAATAATCACCAGTTTAATGTGTTGCCTGCAACACAAGCACTGGGCATATGTTAATTGCCTTCTGCAATTCTTGTTCTCTTTTCATGGTCATTTCTGAGCCCTTCCTTTGTGCCTCTCCTTCCAAATTGCTGAATCCTTTATTATTTAACAGCAACCATAATAGAAGCCCTATTATCTTAAATTATGACAGAAAATTATGGGTGAATGTTGTAACTGATAAGCATATCATCGTGGGGGTTGGGGTGGGGCATTTAAACTGCATAAAACGCTGCTGCCTCTCAGCACCAGAGACTCTGGGTAAATCCTAATCTTGGGTGCCTTCTTTGTGGAGTTGGCATGTTCTCCCGGTGACCATGTGAATTTTCTCCGAGTGCTCCGATCACCCGGAGAAAAGTGTGGGTTTGTAGGTGAAATGGCCTTTGTAATGTCTGCCCCTCATGTGCAGGAAGTGGATGAGAGTTGGGATAACATCGAACTAGTGTGAATGGGTGGTCATTGGTCAATGGACTCCTTGGGCTGAAGGGCGTGTTTCCATGCTGCATCTTTCAATCAATCACCTCTGCTATACAGATGCCTCCAGCCTGCTGCCTTCCAGCTCTCTGAGGCGGGTCAGCAGAATGGCAGCTTATGCAATCCATTTTGTGAGTCGTAATGAAGTTTGCAATGCCTGATTTAACTTTCATTCCCAGTGTAACCATGGGCAGTCGGCTTCCATCATAGATCTGAGAGGTGGGACAATGGTGCAGCAGGTAGAACTGCTGCCGCACATCAGCAGAGACCTGGCTTTGAACATGACCTCAGGTGTTGTCTGTGCGGAGTTTGCACATTCATCCTGTTACAGCGTGGGTTTCCTCTTGGTGCTCTGATTTCTTCCTTTACAGGACTTTATTCCTTGGAGCGCAGCAAGCTAAGGGGTGTTCTTATAGAGATTTATAAAATCATTAGTGGAATTGATAGGGTAAATGCACAGTCTTTCACCCAGGCTAGGGGAATTAAGAACCAGGGGGCATAGGTTTAAGTTGAGAGTGAAAAGATTTACTAGGAACCTGAGGGATAACGTTTTCCATCGGAGGGCTATGAGTATACAGAAGCTGCCAGAGGTGGTAGTTGTGGCAGGTAGTATAACAACATTTAAAAGGCTTTTGAAAAGGTAGGGTTTTGTGGGATATGCGAGCAAGTGGGACTAACTTAGTTAGGGCATCTTGGTCAGCATAGACTAGTTGGGACGAAAGGCCTGTTTCCTTGCTCGGAGTCGATGATATAGACATGTGGGTTTGGAGATTAATTCTCCTCTGTAAAATTAAAACAAGGGGAAAACTACCCCCAATGCTTAGGGATTGGATGAGAAAGTGGGATAACATAGAACTAGTGTGAATGAGTGATCAATGGTTGACATGTACTTGGTGGGCCGAAGGGCCAGTTTCCATGGTGTATCTCTGAACTAAACTAAACCTGGTCAGCTCTAGCAAGGTTAAGCCAACGTTGGAGAGAGAGTCATTGCATTTTAAACAAGCTTTGTTGGTCAGTTAGAATAGGTGTTCTTCATAAGTTCATATGTGCTTGGATCCGAATTAGGCGATTCTGCCCATCAAGCCTACTCCACCATTCAATCATGGCTGATCTATCTTTCCCTATCTAAACCGTATTTTCCTGCCTTCTCCCCATAATCCCCTGAAACCGTACTAATAAAGAATCTATCTATCTCTGCCTTCAAAAATGTCCATTGACCTGGCATCCACAGTCTTCTGTGGCAATGAATTACACAGATTCACCACCCTCCGACAATAGAAATTCTTCCATCTCTTTCCTAAAGGAGCGTCCTTTAATTCTAAGGCAATGACCTCTGGTCCTAGATGCTCCCACTAGTGGAAACGTCCTCTCCACATTCAATCAATCCAGGCCTTTCACTGATCAGTAAGTTTCAATGAGATCTCCCCTCATCCTACCAAGCTCCAGCGAATAGAGGCACAGTGCCGTTAAAAGCTCATCATATGTTAACCCACAAATTCCTGGAATAATTCCCATAAATTCTTTCCCTGGGTTTCGTACCCACCACCCTCATCCACAATTCTACTTGTCACATTGCTTTCAACCTTTTTTATAAAAGTTCTCCAGAGTTTAGGATCAAATGCCTCTCTCTGGGCTCGGAGATTGGGCACCCACCACCGACAACTTTACACCTCACTCCACGAATCAAAGTCCCACTACCCTTCTAGGTTGCATACCAGGCGGCCTTGTGCAATTGAAGATTAATTATGTTTACTTTAAAATAATGTGACATTTCATTCAAAGTGAAAAGAAATTCCCGTTAAAATAATTTTGCGTATCATTTAGCAGGTTATAATGGCATCAATTTTGTGAAGTACCTGTTGAAAAAGAAATAAAGATAAATTGTCGTTTTACTGAGTAAAAAGTGACCTGTGACATTGTGATACTAATAGTAAGTGATGTGTGACCAAGTGAGCACTGACACGTGACTGAAAGATACTGAACTGAAGCAATTGTATAATGTGTGATTCTGTGAAACTAATGTTAAGTGATGTGTGATCAAGTGAAGGTTGACGAGAGAGAGAGAGAGAGAGAGAGAGAGAGAGAGAGAGAGAGAGAGATCCGTGCACGTGTGTCCCTGGAGAGGGAACACGCGGTGTCCACGGGGACTCTGGAGGCCTTCCGTCAACGCTGGTCACCGGGTGGGGTTGAGAGTATTGTAAACAATTAATGTACTGTTGTACTACAATGATTTTTTTTGATATAGTGTTATTTTGATTATGTTTTGACGTGTTGTATCATATGATTGTTTCGAATAAAGTTTTTGGAAGGAAAAAAAAAAAGAGAGAGAGAGAGAGAGAGAGGGGCTCAAATGATGCATGACTATATGCTGTAATAGCTTAAGCCGCCAATTTTGGAGCAAACTATGAGTTAGAACATAACAAATGTCAGAGAGTGGGAGTAACCATGAGAGGGATTATTCTGGTTGCTTTTGCAAGCACACCAGACATTCTTACCTATCTCGATAGCAGTTGTGAATTTAACTACGAGGATCAGTTCATTAAGCATTCGCCTCAGTCTCAATGCTCACTCAGGAATTGAATAATTACTTGTATTTCATCAATTAACATTTAAATAACGCAGAGCTAAATAGTGAAGTCATGACAATGAAATACATTGTTTCCCACTAATGACATTGCAGGTACAATAACATTTAAAATATATTTGAACAGGTACATCGACAGGAAAGGTTTAGAGGGATATGGATCAATGCAGACAAACAAGACCAACATAGATGGCATCTTGGTGGGCTGGATGAGTTGGAGATAGGCTACGTTTCCATGCTGTTTGACTCCATAACATTTTCACAGTTTGTTAGTGATCCCATATTTGGAAGCTGAGTTAATTTTGTATTGAATTAAAAAGCTTCTATATATTAAAAAAGAGTAGAATCAAATACTGACCGTGTGGCAGACTGTGGTCCCACACCTATCTTCCGGCAGCAGGCCTAGCTTGCCCATGGCGGAGCCAATAACCCGTCCTTGAAACAAGCTGCAGTGGACATTTCTATACACTTTGTACTTAATCTAACATTGTGCTTACGTATAACAATACTTTATTAATCTGTATGCATCCTTCCATGATGTGACGTAAAGGCGCTGAGTGCAGCAGTCCTTTATAGTAACCGTTATGTTACACTTGTATATCTAAATCGCATCAGCCACCAGCCTGTGTCGGTTAACTTCCTGGTCTGATCATTCCTCAGCTTTAAAATCCTTTTGCTTCCTTTCATGGTCTCTCCTTATCTCTACAATGCCCTCGAGCCCTAGAAGTCTTCACGCCTGAAATTCTGGTTTCTTGTCCAACTCCAGTTTTAATCTTCAATGGAGTTTGGCAATTACTTTCACCAGTGGTTGATATGCTTTCATCTACTTTGTGCATAACTTCTCAAATTAACTTTCGGAACCACTCATCCCTCCACCTATGTTTTCTCAGTTTCATTTGCACTGTCTCACAACAGTGAAAAATGCAATTGAATGAATTTATACAGAATGTACAAGATATCCAAATATCCCATGCTACTGTTGATATTAAACCAAACATGAAGCATGAACTACAGCTTGGTTAAATGGCTATATTGTAAGGAAATGCTCTAATAAAGATAACAGCGGTAGGGAGAAGCTGAGAAATCTTGTCTTATGCAAAAAGCTTCAGTTTTGATAAACAACGTAATTCAGTGTGGTCTCAAGCATAAGAAGCAAAAATACTTGGCACATAGCAGCAATTTGGCTGCAAGATTTGCTGCTGCACTGTTGTTGTCTGCAATATTTTACTTTGTGAGTTCCTGGAAATGAGAGGTGGAAGCATTGTTGTGTCCTCTACTGGGCATCTGAGACCAGATTGAACGGGGCTGATAATTGTGTGTCTTCTCACCCAAAGCTCGTAAAACAAACACTGCAGGGTCTGAATGAGGTAATATGAATTAGAATGGCAAATTAAAGTCAGATTGCGTTTGGTGAGAGGAAAAAATCCAGGAAAGAAAGACTGAATTGAAGATAGAGAAAAATAAACAACAAAACATAAATTGGGACCAGATTTAGCATCAGCAATTGCATGATGAACGCAGAAGAAATGTAGTATCTTTGCATTCCCAGTTTAATGTTGTAGTCTAGAATTTGCTGTTGGTGATCGCCTGCTCCATTGTAAACACAAAAAATCAGAAGAACTGAAAGGACTTAAGCTATTAATGGACTAGGCTTCCAACAAAATACACTCAAGATCTATGCTTTGTTGCATGCGATCGAAGTGATTTTTAAATAACAGACTTAGTGTAATCACTGCCTTCCAAATGTCTGAGCTGAGAAACAAATCTCATGTATATGTATTGCTCTCACATAAATATGTCAAAATACAGCAGGGTAGAATCTTTCCTTGGTTGCTTGTGCACTTCATGTATGTATCTGTTCGCGACTCTTCATTGAATTTCCCTTCTGAAATTCTGTCTAAATGAAATCAATGTAGTCACATTTCAGAACCAGCTACAATTCATAGCTGCTAGAGCTGGTGCAGGAAAACATGACTATTTCCACACAATCAATTTTTTAAAATTAACTCAAGAAATTTGTTTATGGCATTTTCAATATTTATCTTAATCACATATATTCATCCCATAATCCATATTTAGTACTCTGCAAATTGTTCAAAGATTTAATAAAAAATTGTGATTTTTTTTTTCCTCTCTCCCTGTTTAACAGCAACAATTCCTCAGTGCTTTTCTTTGTCCTTTTAGCTGGCTTGGTGAGGTCGCAGTGGTTGGATCCTAATGATCCCTGTTGAATTGATGCTTGATGGCAAACACTATTAGTAAAGGGCCACTATGATTGAGCCACAATTTTTTTTTTTTTGTGAAGAGCTTAGCTTCAGGTTAGCAGTCAGCACTGTTTTGGAACTGACGGAAAATAGGTGGGCTTTTTATATACTGAATAGAACCTCCAGCAAAGTTAAACCCGAAGAAAGGAACTCATATTTGTGAGAATTAATCGACACTCCCATGGAGGGTAATGGTAATTAAAAGATCACACGGTTAAAAGGATACTTGGACATGAAATAGACATGCCCAAATTTTCTTTAGCTGACTTGGTTCAGAGCCACCATGAGAACTGCGAATATGGTGTCACTCAGTGCATTTAAATTGGAAACCAGGCAATGAGATGTCATTTCCAAGAATTTAATGGCAGAGTGGCAGAGCTCCAATCTTTTGGATTTCAGTGCTTAATTGCCCATCTATCCTTGCCTAAAATTAATGTAGCATTTCCACATAAATAATAGTGAGTGCTGTGATTTCTGACAGTAATTTGTTGAACTAATGCCTTCCAAGCTAGCCTTACATCCTCAAATGTTTATCAAAGTGGTAGTATGGAATTGGTGGCCAGAGAGTTTATGGAGGGAGCTGAATCAATGGTTTCCAAACATCTCCACAATATTTAATTGCATGACTATTCCGCCTGATCGGTACTTGATGCTGGGTAAACACAGTAGCTTGTCAGTGGTAGTGGAAGAGTTGAAGGGAGTGGTATTGGAATGGAGCTAGATGCATTTAGATGCTGCCACTGAGGTGCAGTGGATGGGTGAAAACTAGGAATAGTCGATGACAAGGGCTTAACAAAAATGGAAGGGAAGAGGAACCATTACAGTGTATATTATCTCCTGGGTATTCAAAACATCTCTCTTCATGATACAAAACCTAGCACATCGGATGAAAAGAAAACCTTTAAGCTTGCCAAAGATATGAAACCAATACTGTTTGTCAACAAAGGACCATGTTTCTGTTATTATTGTTTGATATATACGGTTTCTCTCTTGCAAACCAGCACTACCTATCGCCTTTCAGTTTTCAGCTTGTTTAATCTGCTGAAGTATGGTGATGCATGAAATCACAAGCGGGTAACAGATTGGGGAGGCTAGCAAAATTAATTTGCTTGCTTTTGATTAGCCTGTTAATGTATATTTGTACATCCCTAAATTAATCACTGGCTTATTATAAATAGTGCTTAAGATTTGTTTTTTTCTGAATACTGATATGTTGTTATCTTGCTCAGAGAATGAAAAGCTCGATACTGCTGAGAGAAAAATTGCAAAGCAACAATTTTATGTGTTTGCCAATAAAGAACTACTACTGAAAATTTAATTTATCTGTTTATCGCAGCATAAATAACTGGAGCACAATTCATCTTGTTCAATGTGGATGTTAAATAATACTTTGAAAAATTGAATTCTGAAGGGTACACAAAAATAACTCTGAAGAAAGTCTGCTGAGGTATTGTAGGTGTGCAACATACCCTCATACACTTGTAATCATCCCATTCTCTACAATATAGAACTTTCAAGACTTAACGTCTTAAAAAAAATGTGTTGCTTTATGTTTGGATAAGCTTACAGTTTCTGAGTGTAAATCTCATTTCTATTATGAGGCTTCCCTGCTATGGCAGTGACTATGGTCAAACCAAGAGGCGCTAAACCAAAACCAAAGTATGGCGGGGAGCCAAGTTCAGCCAGTTGTTATCATTGCAACGGTAATCACTCATCCCAATTTTGTCAGTTCAAAATGGCCAAGTGCTATAACTGCCAGAAGAAAGGCCATATCGCCTCAGCTTGTCGGGCCAAGCTTAAAGCAGGAAACCAATAATCTGCGGGATTCAAGTGACAACACCAGAAAGAAGTTCACCACTTGGAGATAAACTCAGATGGAAATGAACTTAGGTTTTACACCATTTATGCAACCAACATTGATAAGCCTACACCCATCCAAGCAAGGAGTTTCAAACTAAACAATTGATTAATGAACAGTTTATCAAGCAGCAAATTGTTCGGTCATGAGCAGAGACCTGAACAGAGCGAAACAAAGTTCCCACAGACACCATTGTTTTAGAGTAAGGTCAAGCTGAGAACCTACTCGGGCGAAGTTTTGGAGACATGTGAACAAATGAACTGTAAAGTTCAGCATAATGGTCAGTCAGTAACACTGCCCATCATAGTGGCCAGCTACAGAAATAAACCAACCTTCCTCCGAAAGGATTGGCTGAGTAGAATAAACTGGAAGAACATTTTAACCGTTGATTTGTCCAAATCACGTCTTGAAAACGTCATAAGCAAACATGCAAACTTTTTGCTGACAATTGCACAGGAATAACAGGGTACTCTGCACACATTTGATTTAAGCAAGATGTGAGACCTGTGTATTGTCGACCAAGACCTGTACCATATGCACTAAAGCAACAAGTGGAGGAAGAACTCAACAGGTTAGAGCGTAATGGAGTACTCGTGAAGACAGACCAGAGCAAGTGGGCAACACCAATTGTAGCCATACCCAAGGCCAACAAAACTGTTCAACTATGTGGTGACTACAAAGTCACAATCAACCAAACCGTTGATGACAAACAATATCCATTACCAACCTCGCAAGATCTGAACACAGAACTTAGCGGAGCAAGAGTCTTCACTAAGCTGGATTTGTCTCACGCTTACGCCCAACTCAATGACGACAAGGAAAGTCAGCAGTACTTGACTATCAACACACATATGGGCTTGTATTCATATAGAAAGCTGCCCTATGGTGTGAAATCCTCCCCGAAAATGTTTCAGTCTGTCATGGACAAAATGTTACAAGGCATTCCACACTGTGTGTGCAACCAGGATGACCTACTGATATTCACAAAAGGCATGGTAGAACATCTGGAAATCGTCGAGCAAGTTCAAACACGACTGTACTGCCACAATGACAAACTGCGACAAAGTAAATGTGCAGTTGCGCAGTCAGAGGTGGTCTGCCTTGGACTCAAAGTAGACGCCAACGGACTTCGCCCTGTGAAGGCGAAAGTGGAAACAATAGTGAATGCTCCAATAACCAACAATGTGTCAGAGCTACGATCATTCCTTGGGATGGTGCAGATTTAGCAACTGTGCTAAAGCCACTACATCATCTGCTACAAAAAGATGTGAAATTAAAGTGGGGAAAGGAACAGCAACATGAATATGACATCTGCAAGGAAAACTTGACAAGTAACAAACTCCTTGTTCACTACGATACGAAATTTGCTTGTGATGCTTCAAGTTATGGTGTAGGTGCAGTGATCTCCCATGTAATTGATGATGGACAGGAAAAGCCTATTGCTTTTTGCATCCTGCACCCTATCACCGAGTGAGTGTAATGATCCACAGATAGAAAAGAAAGCACTCTGCATCGTGTTTGGAATCAAGAAATTCCATCAGTTTCTTCTCGGCAGATCATTTACCCTAGTGACTGATCACAAGCCACTACTAGTGATACTTGGTCCCAAGCCAGCTATACATTCCATGGCGGCATCAAGGATGCAGCGCTGGGCAATTTTGCTGTCCCAGTACGACTACAAGGTTGAGTACAGAAGCTCCATGTGCAAAGCAGTTGCAGATGCATAGTCCTGCTTGCCCCATGAGAACTCTGACGTGGGAAGTGAGAACTCAATTTACACACCGCAGGTTGTAGATGCAGACTACATCTTCATCCAGTGACTGCAACAGAAATGTCAACAGAAACAGAGAAAGGCACTGTGCTGAAGTGGGTCTATGAACAGACATTGAATGGTTGTGCTGAAATCGATAGTGGATTGAACTCAGTTCTGAACTCAGAGCTGAAGTCTTTCCATAATCGACACCATGAATTATCATGTGAGCATGGATGCATTAAGTGGGGTTACAGAGTGGTTGTACCAGAGTCTTTGAGAAACAAAATTATGAATGAACTTCATGTCGAACATCCTGGCATAGTAAGCATGAAGTCAATTGCCAGATGTTTTGTGTATTGGCCTGGTATAGACACTGACATCGAGTCACTGGTGAGCAAATGTAGCGTCTGCCAAAATTGCCAGAGTAAACCATCAAAAACACCACTGCAACCCTGGTCATGGCCAAGTAGATCTTTTCAGAGAGTTCATGTAGATTTTTGAGAAAAGGGTAATGATCACTTTCTGGTGCTGGTAGATAGTCATTCCAAATGGAGTGAGGTTAAGCATATGGGGTCAAACACTACAACTGAGCGTACCATAGATGAGTTGACCCATAGAACACTTGTTCCCCCTTACTATCCAGCCTCCAACGGGCTACCCCATTCAACGAAGAGAAGGCTAAGAATACACCTGTCTAGTTCAACCCAATTTGGCCTTGAGAGGTGAGCAAAAACAGTTGTCAAAAACGCCATTTTGACTCCCACAAAAAAGAGAGGTACTTCAAGCCAGATGAGCAGGTTCGTGTTCTCAGTCCTCCCAACAAGTCCAGTCGAGACAAATGGGATGTTTGGAAAATAATGGAAGTGTGTGGAACGAAAAGGTACTTAGTTGAAGTTGGAGATAGGATCAAAAGTGTTCATGTTGATCAAATGATTTCAGCCAAAGATGAACCAAAAACTGAGCATGAAGTCCTAATCCCTGAGTTTTTATCGGAAAGCGAGTTGGAAGAGACCACTGTGATTGAAACACAAAGTTCAGTTAGTACAGACAAAGAAACAGATTCTTCTGGTCAAAGCCAGGGTACTAAAACAGAGCCAAACAAACCTACAGTTGAGTCAACACCTAAACCTGTTACACCTGTTACTGTTAGATGATCAGGCAGGATACGTAAACCAGTAGTCAGGTTAGGTTTGTAAATTAAGTAACTCATTGTATAAGTAAAACAAAAATGTGTAGATATGTAAAATACATATATTATGTTTATCGTTTAAGATTTCATAAATACTGGTTTAAATCAAGTATCACAGCAACAAAATTGTAACTGAGTACTTAGATATAATACCTATATAAAGGAGAATAATATATTCATACATGTTCATGTATATGTTAATGAGATGGTGCTCAATACAAGCAGGGAATGTTGGGTAATAAACCTCTCTCTCGTGGTCCAGGCAACCGCCGTGTAAGTTGTTATTCATTCTGCTGTTTGGAACATAACAAAAAGCATTTAAGGGTCCTCATGGATTTGACAACTACAAGGCTATGTGGCTGGCAATGTCTTTTACATCATTTGCTTGGATGAAACCTGTTCTGACGCCACTGTGTGATGTGGTTTCTCTTTGGAATCCCTTGGAGTATTGAAACATTTTCATTGGTTCACACCGGGGGATCAGCAAAAGGTAAATGTAGACACAGCTTCAGGACAGTAGCACTAGCTCAGTCCATTTTCTGCAGCCAGGATATTCTCAGCTAACATGAGGTCTGAGAAGGAGCCATTGCTTGAAGCACAGCCTGCTAATTCAGTAACTTTTTTTGGCACTATTTTTGCTTTTATATTACATTTGTTGTGAAATGACACAAACGTCTCCAGGTCTATATAATCTTGTACCAAGACATCCCCACTGGGCCAAATTGTCCACAGGGCACAGGAAAATGTGTGGATAGCTGATAAGCCATTCACTTGCAACTGTGCAATCAACAACTTAACTGTGAGCAGCCTCAAATGCTCCATTCAGTAAAAATTAAAAGCCAAATAACAAAACCACATCTGTTAAAAATAATTTATTATATTTCATTTTATCCCATTTTATAAAAAAGCAAAAATAAATGCTCCCCAAAATGCAATCCGCTAAATCCCTGAAGTAGATCAATTGAGAGTGGCGTGTTGATCTCACTGCTGTGCACATCTTAAAGAAACACAAAAAACATCAACAAACATTTTTGGGGGGAGAAAAAAGATACTCTCATTTTCCCAACAATGTTTCTGCCGTAAGTACTTTCTTTTAATCCAAGTCCTTTGTGTTTCACTCTGTCTTGGCATTCGTTTTTTTCATAAGGTGTGTAGAAATAATGAACTGCAGATGCTGCTTAATTCTCAAAAGGACACAAAGTGCAGCTTCTCTGGAGGACATGGACAGGAGCTGTTTCCGGTCGAGACTCTTCTTCAGTCATCTTCTGACTGACCTTCTGTGTGAACTATCTGCTTGAATTATCATGTTCCTTCCATTCTTTGCAAAGTGTTCTTTCTCCTCTGTTGCTTTCCTCTAAATGAAAGGCCATTTCCCCACCCAAGGGCATCCAAAATGGTATGTGGTATTGTGGAGATTGGCCACGCTTTGTCTACACACTCTACCTTTCTATGGTGGTCACCCAATCACCCAGTGCCTGCATCTTAGGTGTAACCACCTCAATGAAACTCTTGTTCATGATGCTCCCAGCATAATGGATGCCCTTGAGTCCATCTGCAGCTCTAACCAATCGCTGTAGTCAGTCAGGAACATGCAACTGGATGCACTTCCCCCAGGTGCACTCACGAAGGACATGGACGTTTCCCTCATCTCCCACATCCTCCAGGCGGAGCATTCTACTGTCCTTACTGCCATCCTGAATATGATGTGGCGAATGAGTTAAGATTAGAAAGACTTTACCTTTTCCCATTTCACTGCTCAGCCCCCTCGCTGAAGCCTCTTGAGACTGAGCCTCAACCCTTGTTATTCAAACACAGCACTTATTAGTCATCGTCATACAGTGCAACAGGCCCTAAAATGCCCATCTACATTAGCCCCACCTGCCTGCGTTAGGCCCACATCCCTCTAAACCTTTCTTATCCATGTACCTGTCCAAATATCTTTTAAATGGTGTACTAGTACCTGCCTCAACTACTTACTGGGGTAACTTGTTCCATGTACCCCACCACGTTTCCCCACTGTGGGGAAAAAGCTGCCCCGCCGATTCCAGTTAAACCTCAAACACAGCCACACATGCTTCAAAGGGCCTATTATCCTAGGCGCTAGGATGATACCACAACCAGACATCCATGATGTGGAGTTAGCTTATTTACCCTTGGTAGAATAAATGGGAGAACATAATTTCAGCACCCTTCCCCGCCCAACTCAAGGTTGATACAAAATGCTGGAGTAACTCAGCGGGTCAGGCAGCATTTCAGGAGAGAAGGAATGGGCAACGTTTCAGGTAGAGACCCTTCTTCAGACTGATGTCAGAGGAGGGAGGTGGGACAAAAATCTGATGTAGGCAGAGACAGTAGCACGTGGGAGAACTGGGAAGGTGAAGGGGATGGAGAGAGAAAGCAAGGGCTTCCTGAAGTTAGAGAAGTCAATGTTCATACCACTGAGGTGTAAACTACCCAAGCAAAATATGAGGTGTTGTTTCTCCAATTTGCGTTGGGCCTCACTGACAATGGGGGATACCCAGGACAGAAAGGTCAGATTGGGAATGGGAGGGGGAGTTGAAGTACTGAGCAACCGGGAGATCAAGTAGGTTAAGGCACACTGAGCGGAGATGTTCAGCGAAATGATCGCTGAGACTGCGCTTGGTCTCGCCGATGTAGAGAAGTTGACACCTAGAACAGCGGATACAGTAGTTGAGGTTGGAGGAGGTGCAAGTAAACATCTGCCTCATCTGGAAAGACTGTTTGGATCCTTGGATCGAGTCGAGGGGGGAGGTAAAAGGTCAGGTGTTGCCTCTCCTGCAGTTGCAGGGGAAAGTACCTGGGGAGGGGGTGGTATGGGTGGGAAGGGACAAGTTGACCAAGGAGTTTCGGAGGGAACGGTCTCTGAGAAATCAGAAAGGAGTGGGTAGATGTGGCCAGTAGTAGGATTCTGTTGGAGGTGGCAAAAATGTTTGAGGATTATATGCTATATGTAATGGCTGATGGGGTGGAAGGTGAGGACAAGGAGGACTCTGTCCTTGTTACGAATGGGGGAAGGGGGAGTTAGAGCGGAGCGGCGGGATATCTAGGAGACCCTAGTGAGAGCCTCATCTATAATAGAAGAGGGGAACCCTTGTTCCCTAAAGAATGAGGACATCTCTGATGCCCTGGTATGTAACACCTCATCCTGGGCGCAGTTGCGGCATAGACGGAGGAATTGGGAGTAGGCGATAGTCTTTACAGGAAGCAGGGTGGGAAGAGGTGTAGTCAAGATAGCTATGGGAGGCAGTAGGTTTGTAGTAGATGATGGGAGTCAGTACTTTTTTTGGACAGTTCTTTTTTTTTTGGACAGTATTTTGCCCACTCCATTTCCCCCATTCCTGCATTTCCTGAACAATGCTGGGAATTCAAAATAAAAATGGAAAATGCCGAAAATATTTAGCTGGTCAGGCTGTGTCTGTGGATGGAGAAGAATAACTTTTTGCAACCGGTGATAGTAATTCTGGTGAGTTTTCAACCTGCGATATTTAATAGCCCTGTCCCACAGTACGAGTTCATTCCAAGAGCTCTGCCGAGTTTAAAAAAAATCAAACTCGTGGTAAGCACGGAGCATGAACGTAGCGGGTACGTCGAAGCTCGGGGACGTCTCTTAGCGCTAACGGCAGGTACTCGGGTAGACTCGCTAATGGCAGGTAAGCACAGGAAGACTCGTGAAGATTTTTCAACATGATGAAAAGTGTCCACGAGAGCCCTGAGTACCGACGAGTGGCCATTACCGTAAATTTCGGAGTTCGAATCAGGGCAAACACGGGAGAGCTCTTGGAATGAACTCGTACAGTGGGACAGGGGTTTAACTCTGTTTCTCTTTCTGCCCACATTGCCTGGTCTGCTCAGTGTATAAGGTTCCAATATCTAAGGGTTCTTTTTCCTCACCAGAAAAAAAGATAATCTATGATTATTCTCCCTGAACTTCACTTCCTTTATGAACCTTGGACGTTTCAGACTGGTGCTAGACAACCACCATATACCTGAATCTAATGTCTGTTCTCAAATAGACGCACACATTGTGTCGTGTGTCCTGGGATGTGCTTAATGTTTAGGCAAATTCCAACAACTTGGCAACACTAACACTTCAGCCGAGAAAGAAAGTGGCGGGGGACAAAAAAAACGTGACGTTGGGAAATAATGGGAGGTCAAACGCAGCAACAAGAGGCATTCGGATTATCTCGGGAGAGCTACTCAAGAAATCAACTGCATGGTTTTCAAACTCGGAGTAAGGAATATTCGCGTGCTAAATGAAACCTCACGATGGCAGCGCTGCAGTACGGAAGGAATGAATTTCAGGCTCTACCTGGCCAGCAGAGATGTTGATTTAAAGAGATATTTCTCCGCAGAGATAACACTGCAGATGGCGAGGGATTAAAATGTTAGCATCGTTGGTAATTGTGTACAAATAGATAACCAGAGGAGTAGACTGCCTCTCGCTCATAATTGAGGTCTTTCCCAATAGATTGAAAAGAAATGCCGTGACTTGCGGAGGTTCAATGCAATATTCCATTAGTCTTATATTTGTGTCGTTGCCTTTGTGAAGACTCGCGCACTCATTAAAATGATCACACTGCTGATCCGCAAAGGTTTAAGGATGTATCGTTTCTGCTCAAGCAATGCGAGCTTGTGTAACGTTCCCTCTCCAGTCATTGTCCAGCATGGAATAATTTAATCTAAAACTTTTCCCCAATAATACACTCGTGCATAGTTGTTTCCACGCGATATTCAAAACGACATGTATAAGGGTTTTATGGTGATAATAGAATGCAAATATGAATGCTAACAATAATGACAACCAGTGTTGCGCTTAATTGCTACAGCGATCTTTGGTGATTACAAAAAAACCTGCACGGAATGTGTGTCACTGTATTGTTGGAGATACCATTTCCAATGCGACTGGTGCCTTCAGGTCAGTCAACCGCTTTGACTCAGCACAGGCAGGAGAGAGTGGGGCTTGGAGGGGAGGGAGGAGAGGGGTGGGGTGAAGCAATTACTTGTATTTAAGGGTCAAAAGGAATAGGAGGAGAATTAGGTAATTCGGCCCATTAACTATTCCGCCATTCAATCATGGCTGATCTATCTCTCCCTCCTAACCCCATTCTCCTGCCTTCTCCCCCACCCTCTGACTGAAGAAATGTATCCTCATCCCCATTCGCAGGGGTAAAAATATGACGAGATTTGGGATCAGATGGCGCATCATAGTCCATTGCTGAACTAATCTTCATTCGACTTAATCTCCTGCCATTGACTTTTAATGGGTCAGTACATTGTTTGCATGTTTAGATTAGTTTAGAGATACAGCACGGAAACAGGCCCTTCGGCCCACCGACTCCACGCCAACCAGCGGTGCCCGCACATTAATATTATCCTGCACACATTAGGGACAGTTTACATTTATACCAAGCCAATTAATCTACAAACCTGGACGTCTTTGGAGTATGAGAGGAAACCGAAGATCTCGGAGAAAACCCATGCAGGTCATTTGAAGAACGGACAAACTCCGTACAGACAGCACCTGTGGTCAGATCGAACCCGGGTCTCCGACGTGGCAGCAACTCTACCACTACTACACCATGCACGATGAGCCCCTAAATGATGACCAGCCACTAAACATTGGCTAGGCCATCAGCCCTAACTCTCCCATAAAAATATAAGACATAGGAGCAGGAGCAGGCCATTCGGCCCACCTGGTCTGCTCTGCCATTCGGTCATGGCTATCCTATTATTCCCTCTCATCCCCATTTTCCCACCCTATCCCCATAACCTTTGACGCCCTTACTAATAGAACCTATCAATGTGTAGGAAGGAACTGCAGATGCTGGTTTACACCGAAGATAGACACAAAATGCTGGAGTAACTCAGCAGGACAGGCAGCATCTATGGATAGAAGGAATGGGTGATGTTTCATGCATTAGAGTTAGGGTTAAGAACCTATGAATATCTGCTTAAAAGTACCCAATGATTCGGTCTCCACTGCCCTCGGTTGCAATGAATTCCACAGTTTCATTTCTGGTTAAAAAAATTCCTCCTAATCTCCATTCTGAAGGTACCGCCATTTATTCTGACGCTGTGCTGGAAGCATCATCTTCACATCCGCTCCATCTACCTGGAACTGTCACACCCACTGGGATATGCAAATTGTTGAGGGTTGGCAGGGTGCAATAGGAAAGGATCGGTGGTGAATGTATTGCCTAAACCATGGCACCGGTGACGATGCAGCACTCCCCCAATGCTGAACTGGAGGGTCAGCCTACATTTGTATCTTCAAGACTGTCTAATATCCCAAGATGTCTCACAGGTGAATACAGATTTTGACACGGGAAATTTTGAAATGGTACATTGCAAGGAAGTGTACATTGTAAGGAATAGTGCAAGGCATGGATAGCGCGGATGTGGAGAGGATGTTTCCACTCGTGGGAGAGTCTGGGACGAGAGGCCATAGCCTCAGAGTTAAAGGTTAGGAAGAGGATGGGGAGGAATTTATTTAGTCAGAGGATGGTGAATATTTGGAGTTCATTGCCACAGAGGACTGTGGAGGCCAAGTCAACGAAGGCAGAGATAGATTCTTCATTAGTACAGGTGTTATGGGGTTATGGGGAGAAGGTGGGAGGATGGGGTTAGGAGGGATATATAGATCAGCCATGATTGAATGGTGGAGTAGATTTGATGGGCCGAATGGCCCAATTCTTCACCTCGCACTTACGACATGAAGAACAGAAAGGAAGAACTCAAAAGGTCCCCTGGGCGTTGGCAGCTGAAGACACAATTCCCAATTAGGGATTATTAAACGCTGGATACTGAGTGGATCAGGATTGGCGGGTTGATGAACTTACAGCCAGGGAGAGGTATGGGGTTGGGGAGAGGTGAGAGGATAACAGTCAGAATCCATGTTTTGTTTAGCCAGCAGATGAGCACCAGGGTGGTAGGTGACATGGTGGCACACAGGATTCGGGCGGTAGCATCTACCCTGCCCCATCCAATGCCATTTACATCTCTCCTGGAAAGGTGAACCAAAGGTGAACCAAAGATCCAGTTCTTTTACAAACGGCAGCAGTGGTGACATTCCGGAAGAATAACGGTCTCAGCTCTCTCGAATCATGTCGCAATGAAAGGAAAAGACTTCAAAGTTTGTTCTCGCCGTTGGGAAACTGGGAACGAAGCGAGCAATGCGTGTGGAAAGCTGTAGCGCCGAATCCAACTGAATAGAAATATGCTCACCTCCGCTCCCCTAGGGAGGTAACGGAGGTTGACTGTGGATGGATTCAACTGAAAACCCTTGAGCGACGGTCAGTGTTTGTGCAGGGCTCAGTGAGAATTAGAAGGACGTTTCTTTGGGGTTCTTGTCGAGGAAAAAAACTTCGAAGCGTGGATAAAGGTTCAAGGGGTGTTTGAGAGAAGTGCTCCGTACTCCGCAAATTGCAGCTACCGAGCCTTTCTCACGAGGTGGGTTCGTCTGTGTCCGACGCTGTTGGAGAACCCACCCTCTAAAACTGGTCGGAGTCAGAATTGATGCTCGCACTTGTTAATGAGGAGTGCTCACTGATGTCAAAGCTGCAGGGGGCTGCCTGAGCGAAGGTGGGAGCGAGGATTGAACCCGAGTCTCACTGCACTCGCTCACTCACTCACACTTCCCTCGGCAAAAGCCATCGCTCGTTCTGTTAAAGAGCTGGGTCTCCGACCCTGGTTCCCCGCGGGCGTTGCGCCGCGCCGCACCGTCACTCCGCTTCTCAGTTAAGGACACGTTGTGGAGATGAGAGGGGGGGAGAGAAAAAGAAAGAGACCCCGTCTTTGATGTGAGATAAGAGAGAGGGAGGGAAGGAGGGGGGAATGCGAGCGACGTACCCACTGACGCACGGCGTAACCACACAGCTGCTCCATTTGACAAGGTTTTTTTTTCTCTCTCTCTAAGCCATAAAGTGGAGGTGGGCTCTCCGCGTTGAGAGGGAGCATCGGTGCGCAACCTGCGATGCTGTCTGGACTCGGCGCCGGCAGCCCGTGAGACATCCCGGCGCATTGACCTGGATGGATCCCAGCAAAGCGGGTAAGATGCAGCTCATTCAGTCCACCCGCTCACTGGCAAACCCACTGCCTCCAGCCTTCGCAGCCCTTTATTTATTGGGATTCCGGCGTGTACTTGTTCAGATGCACGACCGTGATTTGGCAAGGCAAAGTAACCTTGGTTGGGTGAGTGGGTGAGTGTGTGGCGGGGTAGGAATTGACCCCAGTGTCTGTTGTCGAGGGGATCCCGCTTGTCACTGATCGAGGGGGAGGTCGCGGGATGCCGCTCCGCAACTCAACCCACAGTGTGGTGTGCGCGGGGCTGCTTGGATCCTGACTTGATAGACGCCGGGAGAGGGGTGTTTGTGTTCCCAGGTCTGATAAAGTTTCATCACCAGGACCTTTTGAAATGGGCTGACGCGAGTGGAAGGATTCTGTGCTTGTGCACTGGTACAAAAAGACCAGTCCCTGTTCCTCTGGCCAGGATGTGCGTTATCTTCTTGAAATACCGCGGTCATAGGTTTCCAATGTTATTTTGGTGTGAGGGGAAGGGGAGTGTGATGTGTATTTGGTTTAAAATATCACCTGTTCGCAAGAACAAATGCAAACCCCATTCCAATGGTGAATGCCAGAGAGTCACAGACTCGTGTGAGGCTGCTTTCATTGTGCATGACTCTGTATTCAGTAACTGTTCAGAAGTGACACGAGATTCAGTGCTGAACTAATGTTCCCATTTAATGGTGCCACGAACGTTGCCTCCTCCGTTCGGTCATTTTCTGCTCGGCTCTCTCTGCAAGTCGCACTCGCACAAGTCTGGAAGTTTGACTTGGCGGGGCCGCGGTTGCATTTGTGGACACGACAAGATGATTTGCAACATTAACCATGCTCATTCTTCCGGAGCACACGTTGTAAATCAGACGTGCGCACATTCTAATGATGTTCCGTTGTGCTCAATTTAGTGCCCCAACAGACCTTCGCTAAATCCCAAGGTGTAGCGGCGGCCGCTTCTATACTGAGAAAAGCGTGCAGAAATAAGATTTAAAAAAACTCGAACTTCTTTTCAATGGGCTGGGAAGGTTCGGGGCTCCACTTTCTGTAGTAGAGACTGGCGTGGTCAGTATTTCTTCATGCTCGGCCTCGCAGCTAGTTGGGCTTCGAGAGTAAGCTAGCCTGGTCGCTATCATCGGCTCCAACAGAATGGGCTATTTATTTATTGTAGCTCTCTTCATCTCTGCTTATTAATTTCTCAAACCCACAATGGTCAAGGATGCAATGTCAGTGTGTACCTCGACACTTAATGTTCACTGACAGCTGCTGGCGAAGGCATGATTGTCAGCTGCCTTCCAATTCCACGCGAAATAAATATCCAAACTCAACCCGTTGCCCGCCACCGTCATTGTAGATCCTCCCCCTTTCTCACATCTAATGATGTAACTGTGAATCGACACCAATACACGACCGAGATCGTGTCCCACGGAAGGCCTGATTCGGAGTCTAGTAGACTATTTTCTGGAGCAGCATAACATTTCAATTCAGTCTTGTCAGTTTTCAACGTGGCCACTAGATGAGGTACTCCACAGCAATCATTAAGTTTTTTTGGGGAGAAATCAAAGAACAACTGGTATTGGGTACATTGCACCTTGAATATCTGTGCACTTCAAACCTTATTGAATAACAATAAAGCAAAAAGTGAGCATCAAGGCAGAATATGGAAGAACAAACAAAAATGTTACTGGGATGTTGGAAGAGAATAATGGTGAAAGGCACAGAGCATTGAACTGGGCGTGGTGTGAAAGGCATGGTGAGGGGTCCAAACTAGGAATGAAGTATTCTCTGGCGGCAGGGGGCAGTGTTGGAGGAAGCTACATAAAAGGACAGGGCTTGTGGCTAAAGGGATCAGGGAATATGGAGAGAAGGCAGGTACAGGATACTGAGTTGGATGATCAGCCATGATCATATTGAATGGCGGTGCAGGCTCGAAGGGCCGAATGGCCTACTCCTGCACCTATTTTCTATGATTCTATGAAGAAAACATCAAAAAAGACATTGCCAATTGGAGGCAAGAGCTAGTTATATGTTACCAAGAACTGGTTGGCAGCTAACTAGGGCTTGGTGTAGTTTAAGAGTTTGGCTGAGCGTGAAGAATGGAAATGTTGAAACAATAGACAAAAGGTACAGGAATAGGCCATTCTGCCCTTCGAGCCAGCACCGCCATACAAGGTGATCATTGCTGTTCATCCACAATCAGTTCCCAATTCCTGCCTTCTCCCCATACCCCTTGATTCCGCTAGCCCTGAGAGCTCTAGCCAACTCTCTTCTGAATGCATCCTGTAAATCGGCCTCCTGAGGCAGAGAATTCCACAAATTCACAACTCTGTGTGAAAAAGTTTTTCCTCATCTCAGTTCTAAATGGCCTACCCCCTATCCTTAAACTGTGACCCCTGGTTCGGGAACGTGTTTCCTGCATCTAGCAACATGTTTCCTTCATCTAGCACATGTTACCTGCACCACAGCAGTAGAAAAGGTAGAAGTGGATGCAAATGATGTAAATATTTGGTATAGAGAGCATGTGAAATGACTCAGAGCGGAAACATATGCAGTCTAGTTCAATCTGAAATGGTGGCCATGGAGAGAGTTGCAATCTGTGGCAAGGATTTGGAGGTTAGGTAATGAAAATGATGGCTTTTGACCTTCCCATTGGTTGAATGGAGAAGTCAGATAGGATATTAGGTAAGAGTTCTGAGTAATTGGAAAGGTGGGTATGATGATGGAATTCATCAGTTGAAAACATCCTTAAGCATAATTTTACACATGTGCATGGGTTGTTCAAAATACTACTCGTTTGGATGTAGATTGCAGAGTGTATTCCAAAAAATACCTGGTTTAATATGTCTTTTTGGAACTAAATATAGCCTTGGAAATACATATTCATTGGAAAAATCAAAACAAACAAGGTTTTGGGTTGAGACCTTGCACAGGTTTGACGCAGGGTTTTAAGGGCCTGTCCCACTTGGGCGTCATTTGCACATCATTTACGCATCACGACGTGGGATGCGTGCATTGCACGTTCATGGCACGTGGTGAGGCGTGGTGGCATAGACAGTGATGCGCAGTCGCGCACGGTGCACCAGGATTTTGGAATTCACAAAATCTTTGCGCGCCACCTGCGTGATGCGCAAATGACGCCCAAGTGGGACAGGCCCTTTAACCTGAACTATTGGCAATTCCCTTCCCTCCACAGATGTTGCTTGACCTGCTGAATTCGTCCAGCAGTTTGTGTTGTGCTCCAGATTTCAACATCTGCGATCTCCATATTCAATGAAAATTAAATGCTTTGGTCAAATGTTTTGTCGTAACATTATACACAATGACATTGAATAACAATGCAAGATGATAGTGAATTTAAATGGGACGAAAGGGGAACTTTGAAACTTCAAATGAATGATAAGGTTAATATGATTAGAAGGAATTCAAGAGACGTTTTGAAATTAGGACTAGTTGTCCCCTTGTTGAGAAATCAATAATATGTCAGGACATTAGTTTAATAAATCAGGACATTAATTTAAGATTATCACAAGCAAACAATGAAGAACAGATTCCTGGAGGCTTTTTGTTATTACGGATATTGTTAGCACCTATTGGCCATTGCTAATTTCCCATTGAACTGAGTTTTACGGAGTTGGATGTAAGATAGGCCCAGTGATGGTGGCAAATTTCATCCTGAGGGATATTTATGAATTGGATGCGTTTTTGTAAAGATTAATTTCACTATTCCTTGATTCAATAATTTAAAAAAAAATTACAAATGTAACTTCCAACATTCTCTCGTGGTGCAATTTCAAGTCATGAAAGTGGAGGAGAGGCCCAGAGTTACAGGTAGTAATCTAGTAATGTAATCACAATGCCACCACATGATGATTTTATTGATCACCATAAAACCTGATGTGAAGGGAACTGGTTAAGCATTTGGACATGTATGGATTGAAGAGATAGAGCAAATATAAATGGGGTGTATTATTGTTCTGGTTGAATATGTTCAAGTGATTCATTTTATTTTCGAATGATTTTTTGCACAACTGTATTTTTTGTATGTTTTTTTCTTTTTACTGTACTTGCAGAATCTAATGTATCATTTATGTTTTTGTGTGTTGTATTTGACTGAATGCTGCTGCAGGCAAGATTCTCATTGCACCTGTTACTCACCTTACTTATGCATATGACAATAAACTCGACTTGACTTGACTAACTGGGTTCTTTTATGACTGTGACTGCTCTTTAAATCCATCTGAAAACGTTGGGTGTAGAGCATTTTAAAGTTGATTTCAAACTTAGTTTTAATACCTATGCAAAATGTTTTCTTGGCAATTACACACGTGTTTACAAGAGCATTGTGCATGTTAAGATATGGGAGGGGGATGCAGGGGTGGAGAGAGAAATTTAACTCCATCCAGGTAAAGGGTCTTGACTAGAAACCGTTTAGTTTATTTAGAGATACAGCTCGGGGACAGGCCCTTTGGCTCACCAAGTCCTTGTTGATCAGCGATTCCCTCACACTAACACTATCCTACACATACACTAGGGACAATTTTCAGAAGCCAATTAACCTACAAACCGGTATGCCTTTGGAGTGTGGGAAGAAACCGGAGCTCCCGGAGAAAGCCCACGCAGGTCACAGGAGAATATATAAACTCCATACTGATGGCGCTGTTGGGCAGAAACTCTACCGCTGCATCACCATGCAGTGGATAGAATAACTCTTCCGCACTGGTGTTACTCGATCTGCTCAGTTTCTCCATCAGTTTGCTTGTCTGCAAGCAGTTGAATAAGCCAATTAGTTAACCTCTCACCAGCTGAACACTCATTCCTATTTAGTTGGTGAAGTAGTAACATACTGCTGACCCCAGAATAAACTACCACCCACAATATCTATGCTCAGCCAAACATCAGAGGTACCATTGCTAGTTTCATTGTATGGCTATAAATTACATGCGGTTATAATGCTAAGTTTAAGATGGAAGTTACATTATTGGAGTTTCTTTAAAAAATGGTTTTGAATTACTCATGCAAAATAGTCACTTCAACAATGGGAATTGTCTTTTTTATTTCTGTCACGGTTGATTGCTGTCCATTTCGTGATGTGAATTAAGTGATTTGGGTAGGAAATGCAGGGGGAGTTATGCTTCTAAAACGTTGCACTGGTGCAGTAATTCCTGAATCCATCAAAACTGTAAGAGATCATTTCTGTTTGTTATTCCCCTGTATCCAGAACAAATTTAGTTTTTCTACGCATTTATATGGTGGCTGATAGGTGGAGGTTCTGAAGGGAGCTGCTGGTCCTTGGGATTGCAGTGACTCACTGGTGAGAAGGTCTAACTGCATTACTCAGACCCTATCTATGGTCCAGGGATGGCTGATGACCCTTGCCATCATCGGAGGTATTTTAAAAAAAAAGTTAAATGCCTTTCACAACTGGGAAGGCTGTCAAGATGTTTTTGTGACTGAACATGTTGATACACTGCCCAAAGCCAATGCACTGCACAGAACCTGCATGTGGGATGGCTATCAAGTGCAGCGTTTTGACCCTTGAATTTCGCACCTACAGCATAGAAACATGGAAAATAAGTGCAGGTGCAGACCATTCGGACCTTCGAGCCATCACTGCCATGCAATATGATCATGGCTGACCATCCAAAATCAGTACACCGTCCCTGCTTTTCCTCCATATCCCTTGATTCCGTTAGCCCTAAACCCTATATCTAACTCTCTTGAAAACATCCAGTGAATTAGCCTCCACTGCCTTCTGTGGCAGTGAATTCCACAGATTCACAACTCTCTGGATGAAAAGGTTTGTTTCTCATCTCAGTCCTAAATGACCTACCCCTTATTCTTAAACTGTGATCCCTGGTACTGGACTCCTCCCACATGTGGAACATTTTTCCTGCTCCTAGTCTGTCCAATCTCTTAAGACTTGTGTTTCGATAACATCCCCTCTCATCCTTCTAAATGACAGTGAATAGAAGCCCAGTCAACCCATTCTTTCATCATATGTCAGTCCGGCCATCCGGGAATTAAACTTATGAACCTACGATGCACTCCCTCAATAGCAAGAATGTCCTTCCTCAAATTAGGAGACCAAAACTGCACATAACACTCACCAGGGCCCTGTACAACTGCAGTAGGACCTCCTTGCTCCTATATTCAAATCCTCTCACTATGAAGGCCAACATGCCATTTGCTTTCTTCACTGTCTGCTGTTCCTGCATGCTTACTTTCAGTGACTGATATACAAGGAAATCCAGGTGTCATTGCACCTCCCCTTTTCCGAATCTGACACCTTTCAAATACTAATCTGCCTTCTCGCTCCTGCCGCCAAAGTGGATAACCTCACATTTATTCACATTATACCGCATCTGCCCACTCACCCAACCTATCCAAGTCACCCTGCAAACTGGCCCATCGGCCCACCGTTCACACTGACCATTAAGTGTAAGAATAGTGTAAATGGGTGCATGATGGCATGGACCCAGTACACCAAAGGCTCTGTTTCCATGTTGTATGGCTCCAATCAATACGAAGTTCTCCTACTCTCTGACAAGAGTTCTGCAACATCCTCTCTAGCTGCTCCCCCTCTGTGATTCCTCTTTATCTCTCTATTTAATCATTTATATCTCTCGTTTCCCTTATCCCTGGCAAGTCTGAAGAAGGGTCTCAACCCGACCCTTCTCTCCAGAGATGCTGTCTGTCATGCTGAGTTACTCCAGCTTTTTGTGTCTAACATCAATGTTAATCCCATTTGCCAGTATTTGATCGATAGATGTATGTCGTAGGAATTCATGTGCTTGTCAAGGTGCTGCTTAAGTGTTGTGAGACTCTTTCCCCCCCCCCCCCCCCCCCCCCCCCCCCCATGGGCAAAGATGGTGCAGATGTACAAGCAGAGAGTGGGGCAAGTTTGGCAAATGCATCCGGTGTAGGCGATCCATCTCAATGTTAATGTTGCTTGCTCTTCTGACAAGTTGGCCAATCTCCAATACAGGTTAGATAAATATGGTGCATGGTTAATTGCAGCTATTGGAATTGAATTTTTTTTCAGATACCTTTAGCTACTTACAACAATTGTGTGCAATATATTAACGTAAACTGACTACAGCAAGGGGCTTAATAAACATTTCCATACAATATGTCATTATTAGTTATTTAAAACAAGTTTTCAATGCAATTGATGGATTGTTGTTGATTAAAATGTATTCATGTGGCCTATATATCAGTTGCATGATAATACTTCATCAGATTATCCCAGTTACTACAGTTCATAGATATTGGTAACTAGCTTGTTCATGAAAGGAAAAAAAGAGAATATAATTGTTGTAAAAATGTACACGACTACAGAGGTTAATGTAAGATGTTGCATTTGCTATGAAAATGAGTTGAGTAGAACCTTGACTAAATATTCAGTGTGGAAAACAAGCACACATTTGAGCACAATTTGCATTTGGAATCCTGATTGCATCACTAAATACAATGTTTAACAGGCTTACAGAAACACTGTTGGCATTACATATTCTGTAGATGTTTCAGAGAGTCTGATTATATTACAATGCATGTGCATTAACTGGAGATATGTCTGTTTGAAATATGAGGCTATGTAACATTTTCCAATCTTTTTACAAATGCATTTCTTGGCCAAAGGAACTACAGGGTAAGATGCTCAAATAAAATGATATCTGCCAACTCACAGGCTGAGTTGGTTTATTGAGCAGTTACGAGATAAAGTTCAAATCAGCCAGAGTTTGGTCTGGAGTTGTAGAGTCATAGATTTATACAGCATCAACTTGTACAGCTTCGGCCCAACTTGTCCACACTGATGAAAGTGTCTTCCTAAGGTTGTCGAATTTACCTGTGTTTAGTCCTTATTCCTCTACACCTGTTTCTGCCCATGAACTTGTCCAAATGTCTTTTAAATGTTGTAATTGCACCTGCCTCTACCACTCCCTCTGGTAGCTCATTCCACAAACCCACCACTCTTTGTATGGGAAAAACCTGCTCTACAAGTCCCCTTTAAATCTTTTCCATTTTGCCTTAGACCTGTATCCTCTTTTCGACTCCACTAGCTTGGAATAAGATAAACCATCCACCTTTATCTATGACACTCATGAGTTTAAGAATCTTTGGAAAGTTAACCCTCAGCCTCTAATAGCTCAAAAAAAAAAGTCTTAATTTACCCAGTCTCTCCTCATAATGCAAACTCTTCGATCTGGTAACATTCTTGTGAAAATTTTCTGCAACCTCTCTAGTGTGATCACATCTTTTCCATGGTATTGGTGATTAGACCTGCACACAATATTACAGTCTTGCCAGCATCTACAGTTATAACATGGTGTTGTGTATGATGCAGGGAAGCACTTCACCACTTGTGGACTGTTATAATTTTCAGGGAACTATGTACTTGCACAACTGGCCACTCTGTTCTATGATGCCCCCCTGTATGTCCTGCCTGGTTCAAATTCCCAGAATGCATCACGTCGCACTTGTATGAGATAAACTCTGTGTTTTAGCTGATCCTCGTAAGACAGAATTGAGGCTTTGTAAGTTGGTTCAGAGCCTTATGGTCTGAATAGGAGCATCCTCTCGAATCCTTCTTTATAATTACTCCACCTGGAAGTGTGGACGTTGGATAAAGACAGGATTTGGGTTATTTGTGAAGAAATCTGCAATCAAACAGTGGACAGATGTTTATTTGTCGAGGTTATGTAGCTGATGACCGCTACTTAGTTGAAGCGTTGTGGGATGACCAATACCCGAGCAACTACAGTGCTGTGGGAAGTCTGTGCATTTAAGAGTACAAGCATGATAATAGAGGCAGCAAGGTTATTGAGGGAGAGGATGCAAGTTTTCATTTGAACTGCTGGCTTGTATTCTGACTGGGCAGGTCACTTGAGATGCACATTTTCTCCTAATTCTGTGTAGGTGTTACGTCGTTAAGCTTTGCAAATATTTTTGCCCATCAATGAGAATAGAATCAAAAACTAGGGTTATTGTATCTTGCCCCAACATGAGTTATGATGAATTCAAGGTGTAACCCTAGTAACTAATTGAAAGTAGAAATATGGAGCTTTTATTTTGCATTGAGTTTTCCTGCCAACTAGCTTTATTTGCATTGTGTTTGTTTTCAATGCCCTTGCATCCAACTCAATAATCACCAGATGTTTTCAGGATGTATCAAGGTAATACTACAAGGCAATAAACTGCCTTCATTTGATTTGTTGATTGTTTTAATCTCTTTAATAGAGTAGATGTTTACTGGATTGAAACAGTACAGTGAAGGACATTAACTGGCATTTGTTTTCAATGCACTTTTTTGCTTAGTCAATAAAATGTTCCATCTGTACTGCATTTACTTGATAGAATTTCATTATTGCAAATTTTTGCTGCATCCATTTAGGCAGCTTGGACCATTTAAGGGCAATGGAGGGATAAGAAAGAACCACTTGTAATTTTCAAAAACTGATTATGAAAATTGGTTAACTTTCAAGGCATTAGGGTTCAACATTAATTAATGCCTATAGTTAACCAGCGAATTAACAACACTCGCAGATCATTACAAATGTTTTGAAATGGCTGGGTAACACTTATCTCCTATGACATTGGTTGTTGAGACTTTTTTTAAAGGATGTCCTACTTTAAGGATTGCTTCATGTCACTCCCTGCTCTCAATGAAGTTGACTTTGTAAAGTGTGTAACGTTCCAGAGTCTCTCTCTGTTTGCGTGGGGACATCACAAGAAGAAATGATGGCATATAATGAGCAGTTGACAGCACTTGACCTCTACTTGCTGGAGTTTAGAAGGTTGGGGGGGGGGGACCTCATTGAAACTTATAGAATAATGATTGGCACAGATAGAATGGATGTGGAATTGATATTTCCACTGATGGGAGTGTTTAGGACCAGAGGTTGTAGCCTGAGAATTAAAAGGTGCTCATTTAGAAAGGAGGCAAGGAGGAACTTCTTTAATCAGAGGGTAGTTAAACTATGGAAGGCCAAGTCAGAGATAGACAAATTCTTGATTAGAATGGTTGTTAAGGGGAGAATGCAAGGGAATTGGATTAGGAGGCAGAGATCAGCCATGATTGAATAGCGGAGTAGACCCGATGGGCTGAATGACCTATTTCTACTCCTATATCTTGTGAACTTGTGAAATACGATCCTGCCATCCAGCATTTTACTTAATAAAATGTCATAATTGTTAGTTTGAATACTAACTATCTTTAATGCAGTAGCGAGAAATGCAATGTGAATACTTTACTAATCTCATGACCTCAGCCATTATTTTCCATGATTGTGAGCCAGTTAATATTAAGTGTATTGGACAGGTGCATGTACATGTCCCAGAGGAATTGTTCTTGCTCAGTGCATTTCTTTGCAATTCTGGATTTAAGCATACCGTCAAATTGTTAAAGGCAGCAAAGTAGGTGTTAATATTTCAATAACCACATTGCTGGATGTGGTTCAAGGAATGCTGTTCAATTTTTTGAAAGATTTTTTTGGTGCAGCAGTGCTGAGTTATTTGTCATATTGTATCATGGCAGCAGTAATATCAATTTCCTACCATGTCTCCTGCCTTTACTGGAGATGAGTAATATTGTGGGTCTGGAAATGCCATTGAGAATCCCCAAGAATTCAAATCAACCTAATCCAAATGGAACTGCTCAGAACTAGTGTGCAGAGGGACTTTCAGGTGCAAAGTTTGTATTGACACAAAAAATAGAAGGATTCTGTTGAATCATGGTATTTAGGCTGGCTTGTTGCCTCAGGGCAAGAATCAAAATGCACGTGTTCATTAATTGAACCATTTAACACACACAGAACATTTCCAGAACTAAAACATGAATTTTATGAGAAGTATTAGTTCTACATTCAATTTGCTTTGAAGAACTTATTTGATGTGAATGTCAAATAAAAGCCGTGGCTATTTATCATTGATGTCCTTGAAAAGGTCAAATAATATCTTGGACTGCAGGTCGTTTTGACTGTGTGCAATCTCGATACACTTCACCTCCTTTTATCAAACTATTAGAACACTAGCTATTTAATAACCTCTCAAGAATTCCGAAGCAAGGGTATTAGTAGATAATAATGCCCAGTCTCTTGCGGGACAATGGCTAACCAGTTATATACAGCTCGTGCCTGATAAATAGTAATTGTTTTCTGCCATGGTCAACTTACCCATTTGAAGAAATAAAAATAGTAAGATTAAATGAGAACTTACCAGTTTGAAGTTTGATCTTTATTTTATGAGGAGTTACGATGAGGGATTACGTGAAGACCCCACCAGCACGCATGCGCGACATTCTTCAAAGCAGTGGTGTGAAATCACAGACAGCAACGTAGACTAATATAGTAAGATAAGAGAGAACTTCCATACCAGTTGATCTTTATAATAGAGGGTTTGGGAGCGGAGGGCACGTAATCCCTCATCGTAACTCCTCATAAAATAAAGATCAAACTTCAAACTGGTAAGTTCTCATTTAATCTTACTATTTTACTTCGGAGTCACGTGAGTGACTACGTGAAGATTTCAAAGCTCTGTGATTTCATGCCCTGGAACACCCCATGCTCACACACTGCTATGCTGGGATAAGAGGATGAACGTATTTCAGACATGACACTGGCTGAAAAACAAAATAGGTATTTATTCATACCAAAACAAAATATATATCCCATATAGGGTAATTATTTAGCAGAACTCAAAATCCTTCCTGCAAAAGAGTCAGGAGAGGCCACGGGTTTGTTGTAAAAACGTTGAAACGTCTTCTCATTGCTCCAACCCGCTGTGGCTAGGATGTGGTCCATGGGTACTTCCATCATCCTAGCCGCCGAAGTGGATGCTGCCCTGGTGGAGTGAGATTTAAAAATATTAGTGTCCACCCCCGCCGCATCCAGTACCACCCTTAACCATCTAGATATGGTTTGCACCGTGACTTTGTGGTGGGGATTTTTGTGGCTGATAAGCAAAGCTTTCTCCGTGCCCCTGAGAGACTTGGTGACTGAAATGTAACGTGATATCAAAGTGACGATGCAGAGTCGAGTATCTGCTGGATAGGCTAGAAACTCTAACGTATGTCCAGACGATCCGGGTCGATCTTGTTTTAACAGCCCCTGCATATGAAAAATGATTTTGCCATTGGAGATAGTCATGGCATCCAGATTTAACCTGTGCAGGGACTGGACCCGTTGTGCCGTGACAAGTGCCATAATCATTACCATTTTGTAGGTGAGTTTGTCCAAGGTGAGCCCTGAGTTTGGTGTCCATCCTCGCAACATAGTCAATACTATGCTGATATCCCACGTGTGGTTGTATCTGGGCCTGGGGGGATTGGAATTAAATATTCCCCTCATTAGCTTGGACACTAATGGATGTGATCCAATGCCAGATGATCACTCCCCTTGCCCAGATAAGTTGATAGGGCACTCCTGGCACAATTAATGGCACTGTAGCTTAATCCTTCATCATAGTGAAGGGTAGCCAGGAATTCCAGAACTTCCGTGATGGTAGCCGATTCGTAGGTTGTGTTTGTTGTAGAGCAGAACACCTCCCACTTCCTGATGTAGGTCAGGTACTGTTACCTAGTGGACCCCCTGCATGACGCTGAGATGGTATCTATTGTTCTGTTGGTGAGTCCGTATCCCAGAAGTGACCGTTTCAGAATCTGCAAATCAACAGGTCCATGCGGTCATGACATGGATGGTGTTCCCCTGTGACGGGATGTATTAATAGGCTAGGTCGTTTGTTGACCCGAATACAAGGTTCTGTGGCCATCTTCTGTACCGCTGGGAACCATGGTTGGGTAGGCCAGTCGGGCACAACCAAAATACCCGATGCGGAGTCTTGTCTGATTTTTTGCAAGACCCGACTGATGAGGCAGAAGGGGGGAAAGGCATAACAGAACGAATCCCCCCAATGTAGCGTGAAAGCGTCCATTGCTACTGCCCCTCGGTCTGGTTCCCAAGCAACATATGTTGGTAGTTGGTGATTTAATCTGGATGCAAAAAGGTCGATATCTGGTGTCCCATAACGTTCTACAATATCTGTGAACACTTTCCGATCCAACATCCATTCTATGTTGTCGTTGAATTTGCGTGACCTGGTGTCTGCCACTGTGTTTAGCTTACCTGGAAGGTAAGTGGCTGAAATCCAAATTTCCCTTTGCAGACACCAGTGCCAGATATTATTAGCCAATTCATCACATGATATCGACTTTATTCCACCCATATGATTAATATAAGCCACCACTGTGGTGTTGTCAATTTGTAATCTAACATGTACTTGGTGCATGTCTGAGCAATATGCCCTAAGGCCATGAAATGCTCCCAGCATTTCTGAATAATTAATTCCCAATGTTTCGAATAGGGTTAGCTCTTGTGCACTCCATCTGCCTCCACAACTAGTGGTGGTGTTAGTTGCTCCCCAACCTTTGGCACTGGCATCAGTTTGTAAGATGACCGAGGGATTTATGATAGTGATGGGTTTGGAACAGAATTGAGCGTTTTCCATCCACCAATTTAATTCAATTCTTGCCTTTTCTGATAACTTCATAGGCCTGTCGAAATGGCCTGCATAACTTTTGAGAGCTATAATTTTAGCTCTTTGTAGATTTTGATAATGTAGTGGTCCGAATTGCACTGCGGGAAAAGCAGCCACTATCTTCCCAATTACCCTGGCCACCTGCCGTATGGATGGATCCCTGATGCCAGTAAGGCTCCTGCAAGCTTCTATCAAGTCCACCACCTCGTTCGGTGGTAAGGTGATAGACATTTGCACCGAGTCAATGGTGAACCCCAAGTAATCCATGGTAGTAGAGGGTTCCAACTTTGATTTATCTGGATGTATGATGAACCTCAGCTTTTGAAAGAGATGTTTTGTGGCTAGAACTGCCAATGTAGCCGTTTCCAAATTCTCCCCGACAATGAGGATATCATCAAGGTAGGCCATAACTGTATGGTTTTGTTTCCTTAAATAGGCCAAAGCTGGTTTCAATAATTTGGTGAACAGCCTGGGTGCTGATGATAACCCATTGGGTAAGGCTATATATTGCCATAATTGTCCCATCCAGATAAATTTAAGGTATTTCCTATGATCCTTGTGTATTGGCACTGAATAGTATGCATCTTTGAGGTCAATGCATGCCATGTAGTACCCATTAGCTATTAGCTGTCTAGCTGTGTCAAAAGTGTCCATTTTGAAATGAACATACTGAACAGAAGTATTCAGTTCGGTCAGATCTATGATTATGCGGCATCCGCCATCTTTTTTATTTTTGGTAAATATATTAGATACGAACTCCTGAGATTCTCTGGTGGTTCTCTCAATTACCCCTTTACTAATTAGTCTTAATAGTTCAGCATGGCCCGCCGTTCTTTCTTTTTGTGAAAGTATAAACTTTCGGCTAGGCGAATGCTGGACCGGGGTAGGGAGTTCGTAAATGAATTCAATTTTATAGCCCTGAATACTTCCGAGTATGTAAGGATCAGAGGAAAAAGTGCGCCATACTTCATCAAACAAGTGCAACCAGCCTCCCACATAAGATGAATTTAGACAAGCAATGTTCCTGTGGGAGCCAGACCCACCTACCTCCAAGGTTATTGCCGGTGTTGCGGTCTTTGCCCTTGTTTCTTCTGTTGAGTTGCCGCGTTGTAGGGGTGGCGCATTTTCCAAGAAGGCTGGGCTGGGCCATGGCCTAAAAAAGACCGTTGTGCAGGTGGGCCGGCCTTCGAGCTTTCAACACCGGACGATCTGTTGTGATATCGCTGTCCGGTGGGTGTGTAGGGGTGCTGCCGCTGTTGGTAGTGAGGTTTGGAGGTACTGGGTACCTTAATCAGGCCTATGGCCTTGGCCTCCTCGTCCAGGTCTTTCACCTGTTTGGGGAGGTTATCCCCGAACAGCAGATTTGGTGGTTGAGTGTTACCTGGTCTGCATAACCCCGCAAACTTGGGGTTAAGTGCCGGTTTGATAATGCTCTTCCTGTAGTTATTTATCTCGTACTGTGTGTTACACAGCAAGGCCAGAGCATCCTGTAGTTCTTCCGGTAACTCTATTCCCACCGCAGTTCTGGCCACTGCCGTAATCCCGGCAGGATCTTCTGAAGTTTGACTTCTTGCCCTCTAATCGTAGGGCTCATGTTCCCCCATATAGGGTTATTCACCGCAGGAACAGTCAGTGAGTTACAATTTTCAGGAGCAAGATACTTATCAGCTGTTGCATTGATGGCTTGCTCCTGAAGCTGGTTTGTAGTCATATAATTGATACTAGCTGCCAGCTTTGGGTGGATAGGTAGGCCTTTTTGAGAAGGAACTGCATGCTTGTTTACCATATCCAGTAACTCTTCTTCTTGCACCCCTGACACTGTTGGTTGTTCAGCCAACTCCCCCTCTTCAGGGTCAGCCCAGTTCTGACCCCCAATGCTCCCCTGCGAAGAGGGCGAGACATTAGGCAGTCCATGATAGGATCCTGCCGTGGGCCTGCGAAGAGGCCCACCGTGACCCTGCCCCTGCAAAAGCAGGTCACGCTGGAGCAATTGCTCCTCCATGCGGGCAAGACGACCCCCGTCGCTATCAGCGAGCGGGGTGTCCTCGGGACTGGACCCAGCTGAGTCGGCAGCCCCGTCCGACTTTCGGGTGGATTTACCGCCCGACCGCGGCGAACCTGCGGCCCTCATAGGCGAAAAGTCGGGAGCTGCAGGTAACAACTGCAGCTCAGGAGAAGCGGCACGCTTCTGGCTGCTCTCCATGGCAGCAGCTTTTGCCGCTGCTCTTTTCGATTTCCGCGACTTCATTCCTGAAAAAACAAGTGTATGTAAAGTCGCCACGCTCACCACTCCGGTGAGACTTACCTTTCGTAAGTTTTTTAAACTTACGCTGGAGGAGCCCCGCTCCTCCCGACTGTCGCTTCCGCATGCGAACGACGATATGTCGCGCATGCGTGCTGGCGGGGTCTTCACGTAGTCACTCACGTGACTCCGAAGTAAAATTGAGTGTTGTCATGGGCAAATACTACAAGTGTGGATAGCAGACCAATGAATAAGGGAAGCTGAGAGCAAAGCAATGAAAACATTCAACTTGACCTATTTTATAAATTTGCACTAAAACATTAAAATATTCTTCTGCAAGTAGTTGACGTTAATTTATAACCTTTTGAAAATTGTAATTAAATTTAAAAGGATCAAATTGGCTTAATTGTGATGATACTGCTGGAAGGTCAGAAAGCTAATGGGGTCTAGATGATAACTAAAATTAATGAGACTTTAGTCTTTGTGATATGTGGCTGCATATTGATTGCGTGCACATTGGGCTGTAGTAAAAACATTTATTGGTTATTTTGTAGTAAGCCGCGTTTAAAGATGATGGTATGAAAGGTATGGCTTTGAGAAACAAACATGTGTTGTAATACGTTGCTTTCAGTAATTGGAGAATTTTGAGAAGACAGTGTGGAAAAACAGTTTAAACAAATCATCAATCACAAACTAAGATTCACTTGTTTTGGAAGTTTATTCTGTCATAACATCTTTGAAGATAGATTAATTTAATGGGCAAACTGCAATAAAGCTTAAAGGTTTTGTTGCTCTCCCTTTCTAAAGAAACAAATGACCAAGTAGTATTGAAATAAAAAGGAAAATGTTGGAACAAGTCAGCAAGGCAGGTAGCATCAGTGGAAAGGGGAACAGTTAATGTTTTGACGTTGGGCCTTTCATGAGCTGCTGCTAAGGGTTGCCAGCACTTTTTGCTTTTATTTCAAATTTCCAGCATCCTCTGATTTTGATCAAATAAGATTGAGTTACTTCATGGTTTAATGAACTAATAATGTCTGTTGGATTCTGGATTGGTGAATAATGAATTGTGAATATATCAAGGAGAAGTAAAATAATATTTTTCATTGACAGAGTAAACCAGTATGCATTGAATTGACTCATGATAAAGTTTGCTGTGGAAATGTTACAAGAATATAAAAGAGTTAATTAAAATGCATTGGTGATTTGATGGATTATGGTATGCAAATGTGTATACAATATTTTAATGGAAACAATATTGTTGCTGGGGAAATTAAAATAGACCAGCTGATACATATATGAAAGGTGGTGCCTGAATTGGGGAGAGAATTAGATGTTAGGAAAGATTTGACAAATTTGGATTGTTCTCTCCGAACTGTCAAGAGACCAAGGTAAGACCTGACAGAAGTTTACTTGATTATGAGAGGCATGGATAGGGGGGAGGACCAATGTTTATCAAGATAGAACTGCATTGGTTATTATTGTCAGATGTACAAAGACACTATGGGAGCCATTTATGCTTAACTTCGTTACAGTTAGTATATTATAGCCATGTCCAGATATTTCTAGCTGTATCTTTTTTGTATGCTTGTGGGTGGGATTTGATTCATAGAGGGGGCTGAGGAGGCTAGCGTAGCCACAGAGAGTGGGCTGGTCAGTTTAGCCTTGGGGGATGGAGGAGACAATAGTTTTTACCACGCGACACGGATGAAACAGTAAGAACGAAAAGTTACAATTTGTATTGGAATAAGAAATACTTGATATGAATCACTTCTTTGTTTGTACTACTTCAATAAAGGACCAATTAATCAAGAAATCTTGAGCAATCCTTTCCACTCGTCACTTTAATTTCATGTTTCATGTATTTTGTGTTTTATGACTGTTGGCAGATCAATTTGCCTCTTGGGATAAATAAAGTTATATCGTGTTGTAAAACACAAAGTGCTGGAGAAATTCATCTTGTCAGGTGGCATCTGGAGAGTGGTTCTCACCCGAAATGTCGCCTGTCCCTTCCCTCCCCAGATGTTGCCTGATCCACGGAGTTCCTCCAGCACTTTGTGTTTTGCTCTGGTGCAAGAGGTAGTGTCGAGAGGAAAATACCAGAGTATTATAGCATTACAGTTAAGAGTCAAGATTGTTTTATTGTCATATGTCCCAGATCGGACAATGAAATTCTTGCTTGCTGCAGCACAACAGAATATGTAAACATAGTACATAACTGGTGAAAAGAAAGTTCAGTGTGTGTATGTATACATGCACACATACTCAATAAATAAACAAATACAATGCAATAATAATAATAGTCTGTTGTAGTTCAGAGCTTATTTGTTGTCATGTTTAATAGCCTGATGGCTGTAGGGAAGAAGTTGTTGCTGAACCTGGAGGTTACAGTTTTCATGCTCCTGTACCGTCTTCCCAATGGCAATGGTGAAATGAGTGTGTACCAGGATGGTGTGGGTCTTTGATGATGTTGGCTGCCTTATTGAGGCAGCGACTTCGCTAGATCCCTTTGATTGTGGGGAGGTCAGAGCCGGTGATGGGCTGGGCAGTGGTCACAACCTTTTGCAGTCTTTTCCGCTCCTGGACGTTCAAGTTGTCGACCAGTCGGTATGCTCTCTACTGTGCACCTGTAGGAGCTTAAGAGAATTCTCTTTGACATACCGAATCTCCTTAATCTTCTCAGGAAGTAGAGGCGCTGATGTGCCAAGTTACAGATCAAGTGCAGATTTTTAAAAAAGTGCAAGAGTCGCAACAAGGTTGGTTAGGAGATCTGGGCTAGCTTAGCTAATGAGAGGACCATGCAGTAGTTTGATAACAGCAGGAAAGGATCTGTATACTGGAGGCCACCGCTTTATGACGAGAGCGGGGAATGTTTTCAAAGGAGATTTACATGACAAGTTTCTTTGCACTCAAAATGTTAGATGCGTGGAATGCATTACAATGGTGGAAGCAGATAAAATAAACATATTTATGAGGCATTTAGGCAGGTACATGAGCAGACAGGAGATGATGGGTAACAGATCATTTGCGAACAGATGTCCTCCCTGGTCTATGAGCGGCTGACTTAAGTAGAGCATGTGGCAGACCAGTGGGATGGATTTCCTGGCTGCCTCTCCTGTGAGAAATCTGGACGGTTGAGTGAAATGCTCTGGTTTGACTATTCTTGCCCTTGGTCGGCTCGTGTCTTTACTCAAATATATTGCCGGCAGCAACATTTCCAGCTTGGGAACTTTTCAGGCTAAAGAGTGTTCTCGGGAACATAGCCTTTGTAACGTTGATGGGAAAACAGTACATCATCATATTAAGAATGATAGCAAACAAGGTTCAATATTTTTTTAAATTAGTTTCAATAATTATGGAAATGATATTTAATTCCAGCAATTAAAAAAATTAATTAAATTGTGAAGTGGTCTTGTCCACAATTTCCTGAGAGGGAACTGATCTTTCATTCTATCCCATTTCACATTTGTTGAGATCTAACCAGAGTATTTGTGTGCTTATTTCAATGTATGACCTGAGAGGTAGTTAGACAATCATCATTGTCAACATGCGAATAAAAATGCCATACTCCAGTCATGTCGGCATGTGCGTCAGTGATTCGATATTTGACAGCACTAAAAGCCTCTGCAGATCATTAGATTTTATTCCAATCCAGTAAAAATGTAATCCACCTCCAGCAGTGTCGGCCATCTTGTGTATGGCTACTATCTTTGGCAAATGTCTTTCTCTTGTACTAGACTGTGCAGACCATTTTTCCCAAGAACTTGCAAGGCCACTCAAAGAATGGCACTGCAGATTTCAGAAACAAATGCACAACACAACTGTCTCAAAGTGTCACGATGCATTAAGGATTGATTGTCACCTGTGCGAATCACCTGTACTTGGCAAGCATTCATCATGACCACGACCTTGTAATGACTGACATGCTATCAACTTGCATCCGTGGTGACAAAGATCCTATTGATTTGCTCAGCTACTCAATGGACATGCAGTTGCCCAACTCATGGACTGACCAGACCTGGCCACCTCCGATGACATGGTGGTGCAGCGGTAGAATTGCTTCCTTACAGTGCTTCCAGCGCCAGAGACCCAGGTTAGATCCCGACTATGGGTGCTGTCTGTACGGAGTTTGTATGTTCCCCCCCGTGACCGCATGTGTTTTCTTCGAGATCTTATTGTTTCCTCGCAACTCCAAAGACGAACAGGTTTGTGGGCAAATTGGCTTGGTATAAATGTAGGTTGTCCCTCGTGTGTGTGGGATAGTGTAAATGTGCGGGGATCACTGGTTGGTGCGGACTTGGTGGGCCAAAAGGCTTGTTTCTGTTTCTCGAAAACAAAAACTAAAGCCTCCCATCATGCTGGTTAGGAGATTGGCACTTGTCAGGAGATGGTGACCCACAGATTTCCTGACACTTTCCATAACCACATGAATTGACAGCATGGACAAAGAAATGGGCAGTCCAATTAAAGTATTTGCTTAATTGGTACTTGCATCCCAAGTGAAATTGCACCTTACTGGGCTTTGAGGGGGCCCCATCTACGAGTTAAGCATCGCAATAAAATGTGTGGGGAATTGCCTATCATCAGTGGTGTTGATATTTAGACAAGTTGTGAAATTGTAAGGTACAACACTTTCATTGTACTGCAATATCTGTGGGAATTGCTGGAAATACTCAGCCAGGAGGCCTTGATGAGGAGATAATTTACACAGTGTTCTGATCAAGGTACTGCTTTTAACCAATACTGTCAATAAAAATGAGCGTAACCTTGCCGGATTTATTGAAAAATTTGCAATTCACAAAACGGTTGTGACATTTGCCTGTGTAACAACAGCTGCAGAACTGAAGGTTTTCATTAGCTTGGTTGAAGGGTTTTCGAAAAGGGGAAAAGTCAGAAAAGGCAAAATTGCTTTAACAATGATTAGTGAGTGGAGCTGAGTTGAACATTGTGTTTTAGTTAAAGTCAAATCAAGAATAAAATGGATTTTCTGTCAACGAAATGCAATATCTTCTGTTGGTGCATAAATGACAAGTAAGCAGTTAAGAAAGAAAAAGTACAGCTATGAGCAAGAAAGGTAAACTTTGATAGGAGGCAGAAGTCACACCTGAATCACTTTGGAAAATGTTTATGTTGCCAGACCCTTTAAAAATAAAAGAGAGATGCACAGAATGCTGGAGTAGCTCAGCAGGTCAGGCAGCATCTCTGGAGAAAAAGAATAGGTGATGTTTTGTGTTGGAACCTTTCTTCAGTCTGAAAAAGGGTTCTGACCTGAAACGCCACATATTCATTTTCTCCAGAGTTGCTACCTGACCCGTTGAATTAATCCAGCATTTTATCTCTCTCTTCGGTATAAACCAGCATCTGCAATTTTTTCCTACACTCTTTTAAAAATAGAGAATGGATTCGGTCAAAATTTATAAAAGGGGAAGAGGTACCAAGGCAAGAAATACAATAATTAAATAAAAGTACCATGCAGCTGGTTGTTCAGAGTAGTTCGGTGGCAATTGCAATAACGTTGTGTATAATCTCACTTGATACAGAAGTAATGACTGACGAATGGCAAAAAGGGTGTTTGGAAAGTGTGCTTGTACAAACTCGAGGAATACAGTCCTTAGAGACACAAGATTGCAGATGCTGTACACTTGAACAATAACCAAACTGTTGGTGGAATGTATCAGGTCAGGGAGCATCTACGGAGCGAAATTAGTAAATAACATTTCAGTCTGAAGAAGGGATCTGACCTGAATATATTAGAAATATGTCTATTTCCACAGATCCAATCTGACCTGCTGAGTTCCTCCAGCAGTTTGTTAACAACAGTTTAACCTGGGTGGTGAAAGAAAGTTTGTAAACAAAGAGCATACAAGACCAGAAGAAGTAGAATCGGGTATCATTATTATTTTTCCCTTTGTATCTGTCAGTAGTTCAGTGAGATCACGGCTAACCTTTTACTTCAGTGCTGCTTTCATGCAATATTTCATCATCATATTTGAAAACATCAACGGGCACGGTGCCTTATAATGCTATGTACGACAGGGATCGCAACTTCTACTGAAGTGTGGATGGCCGTTGGCTCGCTAGGAGCTCATTCACCCAGGTCTTGTTTTTGGTGCTGCTGGGGGTCTACAGTCCCCTCCTCGCATGGCAAACCAGGTGGGGGAGACTGTTTAGTCGCCGACTATCCCCGTGTCCCTTTAAATTTAATTAGTTAGTTGAAGGTATCTGAATTAACAAAGGTGAATCAGCCAGAGTTAATGGGGGGGAAAAAAAACCCCAAAGAGAAGGACTGAACAGGTCAGGCAGCAGTTGTGGAGAGACAAAGAGTTTGTTTCAGGTCATAGATCTTTACCCAGAACTGATGGACTTGAGATGGGGCAGAATGGGGGTGGGGTAGCTCTGTTGGTGAGGAAATCCTGCTGAGTGTTTCTTTCATTTTCTGTTTTTAAATTCCAGATTTCCAATATGTGTTCTATTTTCTTTCATTTCAAGGAAAATTATCTTTGAGTAAGATTTTATTTTAATGAGGGAACATGATGATGAGGGCAGTGCTGTGGATGTGGTATGTTTGTGGATTTTCTGAAAGTTGTTCGAATAACAGGTGGGTCAAAGTCCAGACAAAATTGTTAAATGATTACCAAAGATTCATGGGGGACATCGAGGAAAACATTTTTTTTTGCCTCCTTGAAAGTGTTAGATCTACAATCCAATGCTTTCAAGTCTGGACAATGGAAGTTTTTCATGAATGTTGTTTTTCATTACAAAACGGTTAATTATTTGAATGTAGGCAAGAGTCTAGGGCTATTTTTCGTGTTCACCGTGTGTTGTGACTGTTGGCAGACCCATTTCCCTCCAGGGATGAATAAAGCTATATCACATTGTTGCTGGTCTAAGAGGTCCGCTACTGGTTTGCAATGATCCTATAAAGATATCTGGTTTTAGAAAGTGTCCATCAGTTCTCATGCACATCAGGTCAAGTTCTGTTTGATGCTGCTGTTTGCAACTTGGTGTATTGACCTTAATTTGACTGAAGTATGGTATGAAGTTTGGGACAAGTCTCAAGTGGAGATAATAATAGAAAGTTGTAAACACCAGTGAATATTTAAATAAATAACAGGGTTGTTTTAAAAAAAAAAAAAAGTAAATTTAGAAGAAAGGTATTTTATTTCTGAACCCATCCTTGCCAGCTATAGATAGTCTATGTAGTTAATGCATGAACAACTTTACAGATCAGCAGCCAGTTAGTTAACTTTATGAGAATCGATTTTTTTTTTTTGGATGTTAAACAGTATTACTCCTAAGGTGGTATAGATATTAGGATCGTAACCTGCTTCTGCTGTGATTTGTGTCTCTCCCTTTGGTTTGACAGTGGAGACCAGTGTATAAGTATTTGAAAAGTGATATACTTTGGTGGAAAGAATACAAATCATCTGCTGCACTTCAACTTGGGGAACTGAGGGGACAGGAGACCAATACATAGATGCAACCGTGCTGCCATAAAACACACACTGTGCCTTCTCTCTCGCTTTGTGGATGAATGCTCTGTGTGGCTTGGTAGCGAGCCAATGCACATTCTGAAAATCTCTGTGTGAATATGTGCCCTGCGCTTACTTGACTAATTTGATATGGGGCAGCAGCAGGGCACCAGTTGCCCTTGGAAACCTGTGGGAGGACTAATATCGGCCAGAGTGCTTGGTCTTGATGTCCATCAGGGACCACTGCTGTAAACTGCATGTGTCTGAACAGATTTGCACTCGGCTGTGATGTTCACCAAGGTTAAACCGATGCTCACTTCATTGGCTTTGATGTGGAAAATATCTGCTTGAATGATCCACTGCAGAGTTGCAAGTGTTGGGGAAAATGACAATCTTCAGAAAGGGAGAGTTGCATTAAATTTTCATTGAATTGCATTAGATTTGCTGCTGCACATATGCAGAGTGGAATTCTGTACCACAGAGGGCCAGTCATTATTGGGAGCTCCCAGTGATCGGGTAAATGAGTTTTCACTTCTGCTAATTTCTTCTATTAAATCCATCATAAATATGTCATAACATCACTATCTATATATAGCTCACTCATTTGCACCTACACCACATTGGAAGATGGTTAATGGTAAAAAAATAAAGAAAAGATAATGTTGTCCTGAAGTCTGTTACAAAGGATATTTAAAATATTTTGTGCAATAGCTTTTTTGAAGAAAAATAGGTCACTGAAGATACCTGCATAACTACCTGTCACATGCCGTCAGGGCAGTCATGGTGGCTCAGCGGTAAAGTTGCTGCCTTACAGCGAATGCAGTGCTGGAGACCCGGGTTCGATCCTGACTACGGTTGCTGTCTGTACGGAGTTGGTACGTTCTCCCCGTGATCTGCGTGGGTTTTCTCCGAGATCTTCGGTTTCCTCCCACACTCCGAAGGCGTACAGGTTTGTAGGTTAATTAGCTTGGTAAATGTAAAAAATTGTCCCCGGTGGATGTAGGACAGTGTTGGTGTTCAGGGATTGCTGGTCGACATGGACCCGGTGGGCCGAAGGGCCTGTTTCCGCGCTGTATCTCTAAACTAAACTAAACTAATTACAGAAGGATCCGCTGGATGCTATTACAGTAAGGTTCATTGTGGACTACTAAGCATTTCGAGTGAATGGATTCTCTTATAAAGGAGCTATAAATAATATTTGAATGATTAATTGCAGCTATGCTGCACTGTCTCCGTTGCATTAAGATTTCAAGAACAGAAATCCTTTTCCTGGAAATTGGGTCATGTGCCACTGCCTTTTGCAGCTTTATACATATTACAGTAGGTCAATCTCAAAGTGAACTGTGCTGGTTTCCAGATGAGGTTGGGGTGTTTAGAAGGTTCTCTCGCTTGTACTGATGGGTGTATACAGTGAGATCTTGACCAACGCAAGGTTATGTTGGATCACGTTGAGTCAGAGCAAGTTTTTCGATGGGTACTCTCAACAGAATTACATTTAATTTGCCTGCTTTCTCTGCAGTCGCATGCTTTCAAGCAGCCTGCTATGGGGAACTTGACTTGGGGAAGTTTCCCTTGTTCTCCTGAGAAGACAGGTCCCGAATGTGCAATCCCCAATGATCATCTGAAAGTAAGCTCTAAATTTGCCATCTGTTTGCATCTAACCTTTCCTCTGGCAACACCACCTCCAACTCCTTCCCATCCAACCTCCCGGATTTTATTTCAGGAGAGAGGAAACACCATTTCACCTGCCCTCTGCCACTGTCCCCAAGACATTATATCTTTGGTTCTTTAGTGTTGAAGCTCACAGAATGAGTAGAGCAATGAACAGAACATCCATTCTCTAAGAGGATAACTATAAACCAACATCTGTGTCTTTTACCACAATGTAGCTAAAAGCATACCACATGCACCATTCATTTCTTGAAGATACATGAGTATGTGATTGAGTAGTTAAGATGAAATAATGGGTCGACCTGGCTTGTAGTCACTGGAATTTATAGGATGAGAGGGGAACTTTGGATACATATAAAATTCTTAAAGGATTGGACAGGCTAGATGCATGAAAAATGTTTCTGATATTGGGGGAGCCCAGAACCAGGGGTAGACCATTTAGGACTGATATGAGGAAAAACTTTTTTCACCCAGAGAGTTGTGAATCTGTGGAATTCTCTGCCACAAAATGCAGTGGAGGCCAATTCACTGGATGTTTTCAATAGAGAGTTAGATTTAGCTCTTGGGGCTAAAGGAATCGGGGGATATGGGGGAAAAAGCAGGACTGTGGTACTGATTTTAGATGATCAGCCATGATCATATTGAATGGCGGTGCTGGCTCGAAGGGTCGAGTGGCCTGCTCCTGCACCGATGTTTCTATGTGTGACTTCCAACTTCTCTACCTGCCTCTCTTCCCTGGCGACATACACTTTTCTCTATCACGTGCACTATCCCTCCCTCTTGGAGCAATATTACCCTGGAGCACTATTCATATTATGGGTATACTGCTTCTATTTTGCAATAATATTGTTCACCTCATTTTTTTAGCTACATGATTAACCTTTGTATAATCACTCAATGCTCAATTTTATAATTATGTAATGTTTAAACAAAAATTGCTAATTTTGTAATGTTAATAATGACATGGCAATAGATAAGTGTGCTTTCTAGAGATTTCATTCAGCAAGCTGGTTGATGTTCAGTATTTTCTCCTTTGCTTACGATATTTTAAAATTGGCTTTTTGATTAAGAGCTGAATTTCTTCAGGGTTAGAAAACTCTTGCACACAAGGAATGTTCAAAGAGGGAATGGAAGAGCTAATTCTTCACCAATTTAATAACTATTATGTGTTGTTTTCCCATTAGAAATACAAAGCCCCCAGCTACATATACTTGAAGCTATTTTTGTCTGAAAATACCCATAGGTCATTTGAATGAATTTCTCTCAGAATTGATTCTCATGAACTTGAGAATCAATATTTTATCCTCCTCGGAAAAGGACGATGATCTGTCACTGTGGGAGTGTGGGCGCACAATTTGTTTTAAGTTTGTTGAAAGTACAAGTTAAAAGCAACAAGATTGACAAAGCCCAGTGATGGAGATGGGTGTTATTAAGGCCACTGGCAGAAGTGCCAGTCAACTTAACTGCTTTCTCCTTGACTGTGTTGAGTTGTTTGAGTATTCTTGTAGCTGCACCAAATTAGGGACTTGATTCATGACATTAAGGTCGATGGTCGAAGGCTTTATGTAGTAAATCACTGGAATGCTTAGATTCTGTCTGGCCTTGCAACTGCTGTGTTGAAATAAACTAGAATAAGTGTGTTTAATTGTCATATGATCAGGTCTGAAATAATAAAATTATTACTTCCTGCAACTCTATAGCTGCATCACAGCAACAAATAAATATATATGGACTTTAGTTCCTTCCCTCACAGTGGGGAACTTTGGTGCTGCTGTGGGGTTGTTTGTGTTATGGACTGTGTTCTGTGTTTTGTGTTTTTTTTTACTTAATTTTTTTTGTATGATTAAGGGAAAAATAATGTTGTTGTCTCTTCATTGAAGCCAATGACAATAAATCAAATCAAATACAATAAACAATAGTACAATAAATTATCAGTTCTACTATGTAACCAGACCAAAATGGTGCAAGCCCAAGTAAGTAATGTAACCTCATACTAAGTCCTACGAGGTTTTTGTGGGCGTTTTGATATTAGCTACCTTCTTGAGAGAGTGCTTCCTGTATATCCCCTTGGTGGGGAGGTCAATACACCTGATGGAACGGGCAATGTCCACCACCTTCTTGGACTTTTGAGTTACTGAACCAGGCTGTGATGCAACCAGTCCGTGTGCTCTCCACCGTACACTTGTCAAAGTTCAATGGGAGTATTCAATGACTGCTGAATCTCCTCATAATGACTGGTGTAATCAAGCTTCTGGCTATGAGAGGTCTTGGAGAAGGAAAGTGATTATTCAAGTGGCTGAAGTTGATTATATTGAAGGCTCATTACTGATAGAACTTAGCATTCCTTCTGTGAATTGTGGTGATTAGTCTATGGTGAACTTGACCTCATCTCTGGAGTGCTGGAGCAGGACAATAACCTAGATGGCTTTTCCTTTGACTCCATTGAGATCAGCTGTCAGATGCTTTCATGGTCTACTTTGCATTACAATACTTGATATCAAGACATCATGACATGACCTTGTTTTTGTATGATATACACTTATTTCAGTTTATTCCTATCTGCTTCTCTTACTTATTTGAGCCATAAAATGTAATAATATTTAATATTTTTTGCACAACAATCTGACATCATTCTATTTTGCACTTATTGTGTTTATTGCATTTATCATTACTGTATGCATACTCTTTACTGTCTGTGCTCAATCTGAACAAGGAATTTTATTGCACCCCGTTGCATGTGACAAAAATAAAAAAAATCTATGTGGTAACATCAAAGGGCTTTGAAGGCATAGCTGAGATTGGTTTTTAATTGTACTATTGTTAGCCCAGAACCAATGTTTAGTTTATGATCACAATAGCTGAGCTAGTAAGGTGTCATGAAAAAATGATAATTGAAACAGTGATTTATTTGAATGAGTTTAGGTTTACTGAGGATGGAATGTCAGAAGTTGGCCAGAAGACTATTGGACAACACAAGACATTTCAGATCCTGGAATCTTGAGCAAAAAAAAACCCACTGGAGCAATTCAATGGGTTAGGTGGCAACTGTAGAAGGAAATGGACAAGCGACGCTTCAAGTTGAGATCCTTCTTCTGACTATTGGACTAATTGAGTCTGAATATTCCTGCTTGGACAAATCTTGGACATGCTGAAGAGGGCCGCATGTTGAAATATATCACTGATTATCACAACTTGTCTCACAATGGTCCATTAAAAAAAAGGATGGTCAGCTGCGAGTGTTCAGTTTAAGAAAGACTGATCCTTTGCCACTGAGCACAAAATTTAGTCCTTCCACATCTTGCAATGAATTATTTGCAATATTGAAAGCAAACTGATGACACTGGAATACATAGGTTAAAAATAATTATCAATGCGGTTGTAAAAAATAACCTGCAGTTGCACTTTTTCTTGGGGCTTCCAGACAAGTTGATATACTGCAACTTGGTGAACACTTGTCAAAATATATCACTTGCCATTGCTTGCTTTCTGTGACTTTGGAAGCTCCTGTATTGGGCTGGTGTTCAGGCTATAAACTACAAGACCAATAGATATATTGGACAGTGAAAAGATAAATGAATGGTAGGGAAATCAAAGAGTAGATTTGAAGTAATTACGGACTTCATTATTCACCCTTTGGACAGAGAAGACATCAGCACTTATCCCTCTGTTGGTGAAGCTAAGTGCTGAAATATAGACCGTGTCTTCGTTGGCACCTATTAAAGTGTCTCACCTTTGTTTATCTCAGTTGACTATGGAATTATTGTATGCTTGAATCAAGCCAGCCAAGGTAACTTCCAGTATCCTTTGAGGATAGTCCAGACATCTGTGTTAAATCTCTCAAGTAATGTTCCAATCAAGCCTCCACTTCAATTTGTTTGATTTTTTTTAATTGAATGGCTTGCCCTCTTCTTAAAAATCAATGGACCTGTCTCCAGCATTTTGTACATTATATGTGACGTGCTCCCACCTAAAAATAACTGGTACAAGGTATATTTACATACAAAGGTATTTTACTGTACTGCACTTCATATGTCTTGTTATATTTCGGTAATCTGGTGATCTTTGAACACAAAGAACCCCCTTCCCCCAACAGTTTATCACAAACCTTTTGTTCTGTGTTCCATTCTTTTTGAAATATGGGTTTAATTGTTGAAATGGTTATTTAAGGGCTTGTCCCACTTGGGCGACCTAATCCGCGAGTTCTGGCGAGTTTGCCCTCGACTTATACTCGCAGCATGGTCAACACGAGGCCGTAGGAGGTCTTCGTAACTCTCCTTCATGCTCAAGAGTGGTCTCCACGTACTGGAGGCCTCAGCTAGGTCGCGGCGTTTATTTCAATATGTTAAAAAATGCCCGCGAATTTAAAAAAAGGTCGTCATGGAAAAAATTGATACTTTTCTTTACTCGTAGGTTTAGTCGTAGTAGGTCGGCATGTTAGTTGAGGGTAGTCAAAGGTAGTCATAGTTGAAGGGAGGTGGAAAGAGGTCGTCTTCACTCTCCACTAAGTACAACGGGATCTGGGGTCCTTGTACATCAGTCTATGAAAGTATGCAAACAGTTACAGCTGGTAGTGAAGAAAGTGAATGGCATCTTGGCCTTTATAACAAGAGGAATCGAATATAGGAGCAAAGAGGTCCTTCTGCAGTTGTACAGAGCCCTAGTGAGACCACACCTGGAGTATTGTGTGCAGTTTTGGTCCCCTAATTTGAGGAAGGACATTCTTGCTATTGAGGGAGTGCAGTGTAGGTTTACAAGGTTCATTCCCGGGATGGCGGGACTGTCATATGCTGATAGAATGGAGCAGCTGGGCTTGTACACTCTGGAGTTTAGAAGGATGAGAGGGGATCTCATTGAAACATATAAGATTGTTAAGGGTTTGGACACGCTACAGGCAGTAAACATGTTCTCGATGTTGGGGGAGTCCAGAACCAGGGGCCACAGTTTAAGAATAAGGAGTAAGCCATTTAGAACGGAGACAAGGAAACACTTTTTCTCACAGAGAGTGGTGAGTCTGTGGAATTCTCTGCCTCGGAGGGCAGTGGAGGCAGGTTCTCTGGATGCTTTCAAGAGAGAGCTAGATGGAGCTCTTAAAAATAGCGGAGTCAGGGGATATGGGGAGAAGGCAGGGACAGGGTACTGATTGGGGATGATCAGCCTGATCACATTGAATGGCGGTGCTGGCTCAAAAGGCCGAATGGCCTACTCCTGCACCTATTGTCCACTATTCGGTGTCCAAGTTTCTCGAAGTTAGTCGTAGCTAGTCATAGCTTGTCGAAGCTAGTATTCAACATAATCGAAGGAGGTCTTCAACATGTCATTTTTTTCAAACTCTTCTAAACTTGCCAATTAGGTTGCCCAAGTGGGACAGCCCCTTTATTCTTCATCTCTAATATAGCAACCAAAAGTGCTGGATAACATCGGATGATGTTTACGTGTGCCACTTGTTGTGTTGCTGCCTCCATGCCAGTGACCCAGGTTCAAACTTAACGTCTGGTGCTCTCTGTGGACAGTTGGCATTTCCTCTTTGTGTCCGTGTAGGTTTCCTTTCATCGCAAAGATGAACAGCTCAGCCACTGTAAATCATCCATAGGTGACTGGTGGGTAATGGACAGTTGTTGGCGATATGAGGAGTATAGAATACAGAGGAAATAAGTAGGGAAACAGGTGTCGCTCTGTAAGCCAGTGTAGACAATGGGGTGAATGGTCTCCTATGTCGGAAGGAAATATGGAAAAATCGCATTATCTGTAATTCTTACCAGCATGCATTTACATTAACCTCCATCAATTATTTTTTTATAGAGCAACAAAATGGTAACTTCATTTCCTTCTTAGTGTTTGAATTGAAGATAATTTGAACCTTCAATTAAACTCGCATACGGCAGCAATCTGTATTTTTGCAATTCAGGATGTGTGGATATTAATTAGTGGCAAATATGAATCTTGAAATACTGTGCGAGCTTCCTTCAATTGTTCTCGTTTTGCTTGTTTCTCGTCCCCCTCTGATAAAGATAGCCACTTTTTATTTGCTGGAGTATTATACCACAGAAAATAATTTGTCACAAATTTGCCAAATCGAAGGTCGGAATGTCATATTTTCTGGTTGGCTATGTAGCTAAACTATTTTTACTCAATCTTCATATATACACATTTGAAGGGGACATAATTGGCTGGTAGTCGGGAAGGGAATGTTGAGCAAACGCTAGTTGTCCCGCACCAACCTTGCTGTGTCCCTCTGTCCCCTTAAAACCATGTTAATGTATGACTGCAGCTGTTACCATGTTTAGCAACCATAAACAGTTGTGGATAAAACCTCAAAGCTTTCTGATGAACTGAATTACTCATTGATTTAACCATCCATGCAATAGGTAAATTCCCAATATTAATCACTATCAATCAGCCTGACACATGCCCAAACCTGTGGCCCATATTTTGTTGGACGATACTGATTTTGTTTTTCTTCTTCTTTGCATCTGCAGAGCAAGCTGCTTACTTTATACTAAAATTGTATGAATTTTGGTGCTGCCTCGGCAGAAAATAAACCACATTGCTGACTAAAAAATAAATTTCAAGTTTTTCTTTAGCCACGCAAATTATTATTAAAGTTCTCTGCACTGCTGTTGATTCATTGTGCGAAGACGAGCAATATTTATATAAAATCTATTGTGTGTAATTACTTTCACCTCTAATCACTTTGCAGTTCAGGCCATTTTAATGCCCCTGAGAAATCTTGGGGATTAATTTAAAATCTATTGATGTGTGCATATTAGGCAGCAATGATGATATATTTACTTCGATGCAAATTTTTGTTTTAGTATGCAGAGATTAATGTTGAAAGTTGGGAAGCAACCAAGTGGTGATGCCTTTTGCTAAAGCCTGCGCCAGGATTTGTTTTTCCATTTAAACTGGTTGCTGGATCATTGAAATGAAGAAGATGTCAGTGGAGGGGGGCAAATGCCTATCCAAAACAAATCTTGTTCTCAGGCTGCTGGGGAAGGCAATGAAATATATTGCCGCTGTAGATCTGGCATAGATTTTTAGATCTTCACGAGCGGCAAATGAGGTCTTGGTTGACTGGAGGATGGTTAAATGTGGTCTGCCTTTTCAAGAAGGGCAACAAGAAAAATCCTAGCATCTCCAGACCTGTAAGCCTAAAATCAGTAGTAAGGATGTTATTGACAAAACGTCTGAAGTACAGGATGAATGATCAATTGGAAAGGCAGTGACTCATCAGAGATAGCTGGCATGGCTTTGACAAGCACAGATCTTATCTGACCAATCTAATTGATTTTTTTTGTGAGGAGGTACCAAAGTGTACTGACAAAGGGGACTGCAGTAGATGTGTTTAATGTGGATTTAAGTCCGATCTTTGACAATGTCCCGGATGGGAGATTGACACTAAATTCTGGAGTAACTCAGCGGGTCAGGCAGCATCTATGGAGAAGAGGGATAGGTAGCAAGCACAGGTAGGTTACGCTCCCGCTTTAGAAAACCTTGGAGAGACATCAGCTGGAGGACTGCATACAGTTCTGGTCCGCACACAATGGGAAAGATGTAATGGTGCACAGAAGATTCACCAGGATGATGTTTGGGATAGAACATCTCATTGGAGGTTAAGACAGGACATGATACGGGCAAAACAATGGATAGGGTGGACTTTTGAATAGTTTTCTCCGCATTGGAAGTGAGTAAAACGTGAGTCCATAGATTTAGAGTGAGGGATAAGAGATTTAAAAGGGATCAATAGATATTTTTAAGGCAGAGTTAGATAGATTCTTGATTAGTACGGGTGTCGGGGGTTATGGGAAGAAGGCAGGACAATGGGGTTAGTAGGAAGAGATAGATCAGCCATGATTGAATAGCGGAGTAGACTTGATGGGCCAAATGCCCTAATTCTGCTCATGACCCTACTTATGACCTTATCTGAGGGAACTTTTTTCCCTCTGAGTAGTAAGTATCTGGAATGCACTGCTCGAGAGATTGGTGGAAGTTAAGTTGCTGATAGCATTTAAACGTCAAGGCTGTTTCCATGCTGTAGGGCTCTGACTCTTGGGACATCATAACCCTATTTTCAGATTTGGCTCCCATTTGAACACCAGCAGCAAAATGTTCTAAAAGAAAGAGTCTATGTTGGTTGGGTTTGAAAGCAGAAGAGTAGGACGAGACACGAGAAACCATAGATGCTGGAATCTGGAGCAGCAATCCAATGGACTTCAGTGGGTTGAACAGCATCTGTGGGATGTGGGAAGAACTAGTGGGGAGGGAGGTATAAGGTCATAAGTGATAGGAGCAGAATTCAGCCTATCATGTCTACTCTGCCATCCAATCATGGCTGATCTATCTCTCCCTCCTAATCCCATTCTCCTGCCTTCTCCCCAAAACCCGTGACACCTATACTAATCAAGAATCTATGTATCACTGCCTTAAAAATATCCATTGACTTGGCGTCCACAGCCTTCCGTGGCAAAGACTTGGAATCATTGACATTGCATCGGGAAGAAAGAAATGTTAGTTTAGTTTAGAGATACAGTGTCGAAACAGGCCCTTCAGCCCACCGAGTCCGCACCGACTAGTGATCCCTGCACATTAACACTATCCAACATGCACTAGGGACAATTTACACTTGTATCAAGCCAATTCATTTACATACTGGTACGTCTTTGGAGTGTGGGAGGAAACTGAAGTTCTCAGAGAAAATCCATGTGGTCGCTGGGAGAATGAACAAACTCCGCACAGGCAGCACCTGTAGTTGGAATCAAACCCGGGTGCTTCAAGCACTGTAAAGGGCCTGTCCCACTAGCGCGCGATTACACACGGCAAGCGCGACAAATTCGGATGCGGGGGTTGCGTGGGGTCGCGTGGGGGTCGGGCGATCCCGGTGCGAGTTAACGTGAAGTTCGTGCGAAGTCCGCAGGAAAGTTGCGCGTGACGTCATTTTTCATCATATAAACGTGGGCTGCAGGCTGCTTGTCTGTGATCACCATGGAGCACACACAGAAACATGGCTGCAGCTCCGTTGGGAGAACACGTGGTATGTTCTCTTCAAAACGCGCGCGTTTTATCTGTCGCGGTCATGCGCGTCGCACGACGTCGGGCAGTGACGTCATCACGCAACGCCATGCTGAAGACGCATGACGTCAAAACGTCAAGACGTTACTCACGTTCTCGATGCGATTCCGGCCGACAGGATTTTGCCGCGCGGACTTTTTGGACAGTGTCGGTTTTTGAAGGCTCCACACGATGTCGAGACCAGCTCCACACAACTCCGTGAGACTCCGGCGATCGAAGTGGGACAGGGTCACGCGAGGCCGGGCGGCTAAAGCGACCACGGTAGGTCGCGCTTGCCGTGTGTAATCGCGTGCTAGTGGGACAGGCCCTTAAGGCAGCAACTCTACCACTGCAACACCCTGGCTGCCCTAATGGGGATATTTGTGTAGGTAGGTGACATAGGTTGTAAAATGTTTGCAACTGAAATCGCTGTTGTTTCTAGTCTCACACAGTTCTCGCTCCCACTTGTTGGTACCTGGAAATTACATTCAAGATCCTACATCTGCTGAAGGACCTTGAATTGCATTTATAAGCAGCTTGACAGATGAAATGGATAGCGTGCAGGTCTGCCAAGCAATTGCAGTTACTGATTCTTTGGTATTCATGGCTCGGCCAATATGTCTCCATATTTTCAATTGTTGGTCATACATTTTGCAGGTGAGAAACATGCAGCTAACAATTTAAAAATAGCAGTTGGTCAGATTGCAGTTTACCTAGTTACTATAAACTACCTGCATCATTATAGTTTATGTTGCAATACAATAATCGATGCATGCCAGCAATTATTGTAAGACCTATTTGACTAAAAATAAGGCATGACCTGTTGAGAAAGAGAGCTGTACCATTGAAGTTGCAGACATTAGGATGAGCTTCATTTGCCCAACAAATGTGTAAAAGATGACCAAATAGCATGATTCAAAGAATAGGAGAGTTGTGTTATGGTGTCCTGACTTCTAATTGCTATTTACATCTCATCGCAAAGATGGTCTAATTACAATCAGAAATAGGATGTTTGTGGAGCTGAGGTCAATTAAAATATGGAGCATTACATAAGAGAATCTCCAGATTAATGATGAATAAAAATCTCAAACAGAGGGAATATGGGTCTGATCTATTGCCTCTGTTGGTGCTTGGTTTATACTTGGGTATTCCATTGTAGTACGTTGAGAAAGAACAAATTAAATAAACAGTTGGTTGTTTGGTAGATCTGATAAACAGTTTGTAATGTGGAATCATCTTGGCTAAGAATGTACCTTCTGTGTGGACGTAACTGAGGTAATAAGGGATGAAGAGCAGTGGTGGGAGTACATTCTCAACATTAATTCCACCATTGCATGAAGCATTATTCCAGAAATAAAGTGAGATGGGGAAGAAATCAACATAATTCTAGTGGTGGTAGGGGGGATTGGGAAAGCTTCATTCTTAAACATTGGACAAATCTAATTGGCAACATTTTGGAGATGAAATTCATCGAAAGCATTGGGGACATTTCTTTCCTGGAGTAATACCAAATGGACCCAACAAGGGAACGTTTAGTTTTGAGCTTGTCTTGCATAATGAGACAAGGTTAATTAGTAATTTCATTGTCATTCCCTCGAGTAGCCCTTGCAATATGATAACATTTTATATTAAGTGAAAGATAAAATTCAGACAGGAGCTATATTTGTGATCAAAAAGTCAATTCTCTTGGTAAAAAGAACAGGTTGGCTGATAAATTGGAAAATTAGAGTATAAGCCTGGCAATAAATAAACAATAGCTGACATGAAGTCATATTTCAGAATTTTCACAAGCATACTTGAGAAATGAAATCCACAAGAACGACCAATTCTTGACAAACTATGGACATGTAGTTCTTTTTTTTAACTATTAGATACATGGTGAAAACACCAGAGATCATCATCATGGCAAAATGACCTCCCATCAGTCAGGGGTATAAAATAGTTAATATTATTAAAAAGAAATTATAATGAAACCATAAATATAGAATAGAAATGTATATGACAACTCCTGGATATGATAACTGTTACAAAGGAAGTGAATATTTCTGATGGCCTTTCGAAGTTGAAAGGCAGCAAATGCATTTTTGATATTCAAGAAAGGGAAAGGAAAAATGAGGGCAAAACAGCTGAGTCAGCCTGACATCAGTTGATAGAAATGACAAGGATGAGAAGACATTGAGTAATGTTGAGATTTATGGATGACGCAAAGCTGGTTCGGGAATCGAAATGTGTCAAGGATTAAAGACTCAACAAAAGAAATAGATTGGTTTTGTGTTTGGGTATGAAGATAACCGATGAATTATAAACTGGGGATATGTGAGGAGAAATGATACATAGCTGGTACAAAGCAATGCAGGTCAGGTAATCTGTGGGAAAGCAAATGGCACATTGACTTTGATTACATGGGAGTTGGGACGACGAGATTGAGGTTTTGGTCCATTTATGCTGTACTTTCATGAAAGCAAATTGTACACTGTCTTGGACTCGTATCCGCAAGAATATTTGTTTCATAGAAGCTACAATTGATCATACTAGAGCTTGAATCATATGTTAAATGATTTGCTCAAGAGTAAGTAATATAGGCAAATTGGAATTTAGAAAAATGAAATATGCATGATTCTTTGTAAGATTGGCAAAGCCATGAGTTCCAATTGTGGACAATATTTAATTCAGATCTCAATTCAAATCAATAATGCTTGTGCATTCATTTTAGTAAAGTTGGCAGATTATAACCAATGTGACTGCAGTCCCAGAGTGACGTAAAGGTTCAGTCATTGAGGACTTTCCATAAGTCAGAGATGTCCATTTTTATCAGCTACTCTTATTGTTTTGGTATAAATGTGCTTTAACTCTTTCACATCATTGATTAATCGCCCAAGCTCCACCTATTATTCAAATCAAATGCCCAGGAATGAAGAAGATTGCAAAGTGGTGAACATTGTCCAGTCCATCGGGGGTACTGACCTCCCCAACATTGAAGGGATCATTAGAGACCTACACCACTCTGTTCACTCTCATTTCAATCCAACCAGCGGGAAGGATGAATCAGTTTGAAAACTGTAACATCCAAGTTCAGGAGCAGCTCCTTCCCAACAACCATCAGGCTATTACACATTTCAGCCTCCAAATAAGCTCTGATCTACAAATACTTTTTTTGGGTGGGTGGGGGGGGGGGGGGGGGGGGGGCTATATATGTATATGTATGTATATATATGTGTGTGTGTGTATGTGTTTACAGAGTATGATGTTTAAATATATGTTGTGCTGCTGCAAGGAAGAATTTCATTTTGTGACATCGGACGATAAAGCACTTTTGACTCTTGACTCTTGAATACATTTTTTATCCAGTCATTTAATGAATATCATGAATTTTTTTATTATCATCTTGAAAAATACTTTAAACATGTATAAGGCAATTTGCATAAAGTCAGATGTTTAAATCAGTTAATTCATAATCTGGGGAACCTCTGAATATAAATATGTTCATTTTTCTGGTACTATATTTTTTCTGGGTGCATTATCATTCTTTTTGGGAGCATACTTCATTCATTTAAATGCCTTTTTCATAATCTAATTTGTAAGATTATTGGTATAGTTCTATTTTTCAGGTACTTAATTATATGTTGCACTGACAGACTTTGTTTTTATCCCTCTTTCAGAGCAATAATTTCAAACCATTAAAATGTTTATGGTTTGGCAATATTGTCAGTGTAAGTACCAGTTGGAACAGCTTTAAAAAAAATTCCCAGGTACAAATTCATTATTTGCAGCAGAAGTAAATGGTATCACTCTAATTGCACTTCCAATGTAACTCATTAGACAGGAAAGGAGATGGAAAATCACAAATCAGTGATCTGCTCCTATTGGGGGGAGGGAGGGTAGGGGGGATTTTTTAATTTTTTTTCGCCGCTTTTGGACTTTTCTGAGTATAAAATAAAACCCGGTGTGATTGGAACTTTCGGTTGATTTAACAAAATGATAATCCAAATTGGTTCCATTGGTATTTACACCAACAGTAACGCTGTAACAATTAAATTTTGACTACCATAATACATACAATACCATGCATCTTGAAGGCCAGTGATCCTTTGGTTGTGAATCAAGAAACTAGACAAAAAAATATGACTTTTTTAAAGAATATCTTGGCTCCCTTAGTTGGCTCAGCGATATGACAGTACTGGTCGTTTTGCACTCGGTGATTTCCTTAGGGTTGGAAAAGCGGGTAAGATGTAGAGAAAACCTTTATCAAATGCATTTTTCTAAATTAAACAAATTTCGGAACCAGCTTTCGTCTGATCTAACCGACCACATCAAATATAGTCAGCTTTCCAATAGGAATTACACTCGGGGTAATAGGGGAAATTGTAAAAAAAATATGCAGCATCAACAATGCCAACCATTTGCACAGGTTTGTAACTGAAGGTGCAGGGTACAAAGGCAAGGAGGTTGTGTTGAACTTGGTTAAAACATTGCTTTCATTAAGGCTGGGATATTGGGCACTGCACTGTACAGCGCAAAAGCATGGCAGAGAGTGCAGACAGGATTTACTAGAACAGTGTTGGAAGGAACTGCAGATGCTGGTTTACACTGAAGGTAGACGCAAATTGCTGGAGTAACTCAGCGGGACAAGCAGCGACTCCGGAGAAAAGGAATGGGTGACATTTCGGGTGGAGACCCTTCTTCAGACCAAACTGAACTCTCGTCGGTAAGAGTACTTGCGATTTTCTGAAGGGGCTCTACCCGAAACATCACCCATTCCTTCTATCCAGAGATTCTTCCTGTCCCGCTGAGTTATTCCAGCAGTTCGCCGGCTTTTCGACGTCATGTCCGTTCTGCGTATTGTCCTTTTGGCGTGGAGTCCGTTCGGGTTTGTATCCTTTCGGTCTCGTGCCCTTTCGGTTATTTGGCTTTTAGGCGTCGTGTCCATTTGGCTTTTCAGCGTCGTGTGCATTCGGTTATTTGGCTTTTCGGCGCCGCTTCCACTTCTTCGCTTCCGCTTCTCGTCCTTCGTCGTCCCGTCTGCACACGGTTCCTCGCACCCACCGCTCTCTGTGCTTAAAAATAAACTTGCCCTGCACATCTCCTTTAACCTTTGCCCTTCTCACCTGTCTACCATATCTATGCTTCTCATAATTTTACATACTTCTATCAGGTCTCTCTGCAGTCTCTGACGCACTGCAGAAAACCATCCAAGTTTATCCAAACTCTCCTAGTAGCTAATTCCTTAATAATCCAGGCATCCTTGTGGTAAATCTGGATTGCACCCTCCCCAAAGCCTGCACATCCTACCTGCAATGGGAACTGCACACAATCCTACTTTTCTAAATATTAGCAACTTGAATATTTGCAAGCAAGAATCGAGGGATTTCAACATTAGTGATGAATAGAGTAATAATGTAATCTTTTAACATTTAACCATCTGTTTATAATAAACTGCTGGCCTGCAGAATTATTCGGACATGAATGGAGAAAAAATGAGTTCACAGTGACAAGCATGGCTTAGATTTCCAGCAGTAATGGGTTGGTCAAATAAAAAGACAACCTTGTCCGAGTCCGTTCCCAGAGGAGCTTCTTTTTTGGTTTCAATGACCCTCACTGACCAGAATGTTATGGGACCGGGACAGTACTACTCGGCTTCCCTTACTTCTGCCCTCTTGCCAAACGTTCTGTTTATTTTGCCTCTTTTTCCATCCTTCTCCTCCACCGCTCTGCCCCTTGGTATCAAGCAGTACAATGTGTCAATGTGGGACTTCTGTCACAATACTGAGATTGGTTTGGACAAGTTTTGATCTGATAATTGTTTTTAAAAACAGCAATTTCTTTTGGAAATACTAAAGATGAATGTTTATAGCTGACTAAATGTTTTTGACTGAGATGCATTACCTTTAACAAAGTTACTCCAGCATTTTGTGTCTATTTCCTCTAACAATAATTGCATTCATGCAATATTAATCAGTTGTGCTCTGTGTAGTTTGAGGCTGTCGTTGCAGTCTCTGTCTGAAGCCTGAAATGCTAAACTGCTGCATTCCTAACTGAGGTTTCTATTCCCAATTCCTACTGTTTCAGAAATGTTCCCAGTAGTGTGGTCTTCTTTACAGCCATTTATTGTCTAGTACGCTATTTTTCCGTTGCTAAGTTTTTGAAACCTGTATAGAATAGTTTCATTTAGAAATACAGTGTGGAAGCGGCCCTTCGGCCCAGCAAATCGCGCTGACCTGCTATCCCCGTCCACAAACACTATCCAAAATGCTAGGAACAATTTACAATTTGAAACAGAACCAGGGGCCACAGTTTAAGAATAAGGAGAAAGTCATTTTGAACGGAGACAAGGAAAAACTTTTTCTCACAGAGAGTGGTAAGTCTGTGGAATTCTCTGCCTCGGAGGGCAGTGGAGGCTGGTTTTCTGGATGCTTTCAAGAGAAAGCTAGATAGGGCTCTTAAAAATAGCGGATTCAGGGGATATGGGGAGAAGGCAGGAGTGGGGTACTGATTGGGGATGATCAGCCATGATCACGTTGAATGGCGGTGCTGGCTCGAAGGGCCAAATGGCCTACTCCTGCACCTATTGTCTAATTTATTTTACTTAAAAACTGTACTTCTTTGGAGTGTGGGAGGAAACCGGAGCACCTGGATAAAACCTGGATAAATGGGGAGAATGCGGGCGAAACCATGGGGAGAATGTACGAACTACTTACAGACAGCACCTGTAGTCAGGATCAAACCTAGGTCTCTGGAGCCGTAAGGCAGCAATGCTACTGCTGCGCCGTATATAGGACTAAAATTTGGTTTTAATTCATTTGGTTATGATGAAGTCTGCCATCAAATTCGTTGCTTGTGCAAAACAATGATAAGGTTGTATTATTTCCAGGTTGACGCATTTGTTCAGATGGTCGGGGAATGTTCCCCGAGTATTAGCTGACCTTTTCCTCTGTAATCATCTTGGGAGTTTGGGAGATTTGCTCAAACATGGACTGTGCGTAAGTCCGGTCAATCACCTGTGATGGTCTTACTCACAGGATCACACATGGATGTGAGAATTGGTTTGAACAGCTTGTGCCAGGTCTTGCAGCTTCGCTACTTTATCCCATTTAGTGTAATGGACGCTTCCATCAAGTATTTTAATTGTTTGAATTTATTTAATGATTTTTGGGATCTGTTTTAAAAAAAAAAGATGGAAACACTTCAAAATTGTCAAGAGCTACGCTAGAATGTTGCTTTGGGAAATGGAAGTAGGTCAGAACTATTTCAGATAGCCAGCAATATTCAGTGGAAGGCTTGTTTTGCCCTCATGCCGCCTTTTGCCAGATCGCAACATGGAAGGCTGCCACTGGGGAAACCGAACAAGCCAAGTGAAAACTTCTTTTGAGAATGGCACTGGTAGTAAATTCTCGACCAGTATCTTGATCCAAAATGGTAATTTACTTAAGATGGACACAAAAAGCTGGAGTTACTCAGTGAGGTCAGGCAGCATCTCTGGAGAAAAGGAATAGGTGGCGTTTCTTATACCTTTTCTCCAGAGACGCTGCCAGACCCGCTGAGTGACTCCAGGTTTGTGTCTGCTTTCTGTGTAAACCAGCATCTGCAGTTCCTTCCTTTCACTGTGAATCTACTTCTACAGATTCAAAGAGATATACAGCATGAAGACTTGCCCTTCGGCCTGGCTTGTCCATGCCATCCAAATGTCCCATCTTCAGTTTCCCACCTCCTTGAGTTTGGCCCATATCCCCCCAAACCTTTTCTATCCACGTACCGGTCCAAATATCAAGGGAGCCTTAATGTTTTTATTGCTGTGTATTTGTGATTTTTGTCGTTTTCAATTTCTTAATATTTTGCTGACTGTTCCTTTCTTTCTATCCATAAGAACCTTCCAAGTGTCAACCCAGTTGTAGCATTTGCATGTATAATTTGATTCATCCCAGGGCTCTTATAGCTTTGAATCAGGATTTGCAGAGGAGGGTATCAAAATGTGACCCGCCCCTCCCCTCCCCCCGCCTTGATTTGGTTCCAATCGTTGCTAGAAGTGATTAGTGACATTTCTGTTCAAGTTGCATGGAACAAGTTTGATTTGTGCCAACGACCAGCTATTTAATTTCCTGGAGATTGAGGCGAGCAACCAATTTATCTTCTGGGTGCTTGAAAGGAAGCAAGCCCATTGGGTTCGAATACGGTGCTAAGTATATTGGACTTTTGTAATATTGTACATTTTGAAAAGCACGGTTCAGTGGAGGTTTTTGGTCTGAGAGTGCTGTTTGAATTTAGCCATTTAATCCTGTCTTTTATAGCATTATCATTCTGTGTTGATGATTAGAATGGCTTTGGGTAATATTACAAAGCCTTTTTTCTTACATTTTTGCTCACACTGTGCCTGATTTATAAAGTTAATTTCTTGCCCTGAGCATCAGTTACAGATTGATTGGATTTCTGAATGATCTTCAGACTGGAGATGCAAAATTACTGCAGAGTAGGAGGATTTGCTTTGATGTGATATGCTTTGTTTTTTTCTGGTGTCTGTGGCAGTGATGAGATTAAAGGTCATTTGATTGTATCAATATTTTAACAATTTAAACCCAGACATCTGAACACGCTGCCATTTTGGCATCAGGTTCACAAAATTGGACAATAAATTTGATCATTATCTAGACTCCTTTTTTGCAAAAGTGAAAGGAGATGCAACACGCCTACTAGCCTCAAAAAGACATGTTTTAAAAGTTCATGACTGTCTTTTTCTGATCTAATTTGGGAGTTTATGCTCGGAAGGAAATAGATTGCACTCACTTGCACATTTGGACCAACTTCTGTGTTTAAAAAGGTGGCCCTTCTAGGCATGGGTGAGTGTTTTTGCTGTCAGCTCAGTGTTCATTAACTCCCGGTGATTCCAGTTTGAGTAAGAGACACAAGTGATTTTAGTGTGCTGCTGGGGAAGTCTGTTTCAAACTGTCTCCACAGATAGATACGGTATATAAAGTTTAGTGTTATGATCATGGGGTTTTAATTCAAATAATATTTGTCCTGTTGCCACACCAGTTTCCCTGGATTAGCATCTGAGCACCGGAAAGAAACAATGCACTAAGAAGGGTTTTGGCCCGAAACGTTGCCGATCTCCTTCGCTCCTTAGATGCTGCTGCACCCGCTGAGTTTCTCCAGCTTTTTGCGTACCCGCTATCTTTCTCAGATGTTCAAAATCACAGCGGCACAATAATGCAGCTGGCAGAGCTGTAGCCTTGCAGTGCAAGAGATCCCAGTTTGATCCTGACCTCGGGGGCTGTCTGTGCGGAGCTTGTACATTCTCCCTGTGACCATGTGGGTTTCCTCTGGGTGCTCCGGGTTTCCTTCCACAGCAAGATGTGCGGGTTTGCAGGTTTAATTGGCCTCTGTGCACTGCTCCTAGCCTGTAGGAAAGTTGGATAGAACATATAACAAATGTGAATGGGTGATCCATGGTCACCATGGACTCGGTGGGCCGAAGTGCCTTTTTCAAAGGTGTATCTCTAAACTAAAATGAACACCATATATCTAATTAATTACTTTGGAGAGACTCTTAATGCTGAATTAAGTAAGAAAGTTTATTGGCCAAGTATTCACATACAAGGAATTTGCCTTGGTGCTCCGCCCACAAGTAACAACATGGCATACAGTGACAGTTACGAATGACTCCAAAAACACTAAACATTAATGATAAAACACCATTGATCAAGCATGTGAACCAACAAAATACCAGATCAAAGGGAGACTACAGATTTTTGGCTGTTGAGTAGAGCAACTACTCATGGATAAAAACTGTTTTTATGTCTGGCTGTAGAAGGTTTGACAGTCCGGAGTTGCCTTCCAGAGGGAAGCGATTCAAAGAGTTTGTGGCCAGGGTGAGAGGGATCAGAGATGATCATGCCCGCTCGCTTCCTGGCCCTTGCAGTTTACAGTTCATCAATGGAGGGCAGGTTGCCGCCGATAACCTTCTCTGCTGAACGGACGATTCGCTGCAGCCTCCAGGTGTCGTGCTTGGTGGCTGAGCCAAACCAGACCATGATGGAGAAGGTGAGAACAAACTCCACGATGGCCATGAGGACTTGGACCACCATTGCCTGTGGCAGATTGTGCTTCCTCGGCTGCCGTAGGAAGGACACCCTCTGTTGTGACTTTTTGACTGTGGCAGTTATGAGAGGAGTGGTGTATATCTACTTTAATTGATTGTATTTACTTTAGACTTTTTAGACTTCAGAGGTACAGCGTGGAAACGGGCCCATCATCCCACCGAATAGAAACATAGAAAATAGGAGCAGGAGTAGGCCATTCGGCCCTTTGAGTCTGCACCGCCATTCAACATGATCATGGCTGATCATCCAACTCGGTATCCTGCACTGCCTTCTCTCCATACTCCCTGATCCCTTTAACCACAAGAGCCACATCTAACTCCCTCTTAAATATAGCCAATGAACTGGCCTCAACTACCTTTTGTGGCAGAGAATTCCAGAGATTCACCACTCTCTGTGTGAATTTTTTTTTTCTCATCTCGGTCCTAAAAGACTTCCACCTTATCCTTAAACTGTGGCCCCTTGTTGTGGAGTTCCCCAACATCAGGAACAATCTTCCTGCATCTAGCCTGTCCAACCCCTTAAGAATTTTGTAAGTCTCTATAAGATCACGCCTCAATCTTCTAAATTCCAGCAAGTACAAGTCGAGTCTATCCAGTCTTTCTTCATATGGAAGTCCTGCCATCCCAGGAATCAGTCTGGTGAACCTTCTCTGTACTCCCTCTATGGCAAGAATGTCTTTCCTCAGATTAGGAGACCAAAACTGTACGCAATACTCCAGGTGTGGCCTCACCAAGAGCCTATACAACTGCAGTTGAACCTCCCTGCTCTTGTACTCCAATCATTTTGCTATGAATGTCCACAGTCCTGTTTATATCAACGGGTCGATGGCTGAAAAGGTCAAGAGCTTCAAATTCCTGGGCGTGCACATCTCTGAAGATCTTTTCTGGTCCGAGAACATAGATGCAATTATTAAGAAAGCTCATCAGCGCCTCTACTTCCTGAGAAGATTATGGAGAGTTGGTCTGTCAAGGAGGACTCTCTCTAACTTCTACAGGTGCACAGTAGAGAGCTTGCTGACCAGTTGCATCGTGGCTTGGTTCGGCAACTTGAGCGCCCTGGAGAGGAAAAGACTACAAAAAGTAGTAAGCACTGCCCAGTCCATCATCGGCTCTGACCTTCCTTCCATCGAAGGGATTTATCACAGTCGCTGCCTCAAAAAGGCTGGCAGCATCATCAAGACCCACACCACCCTGGCCACACACTCATCTCCCTGCTACCTTTGGGTAGAAGGTACAGGAGCCTGAGAACTGCAACAACCAGGTTCAGGAATAACTACTTCCCCACAGCCATCAGGCTATTAAACTTGGCTCAGATAAAACTCTGAACATTAATACCCCTCCATCTATTATTTGCACTTTATCAATTTATTCATTCATGTGTGTATTTACGTATATAATTGTAGTCAATGCCTACTATGTTCTGTTGTGCTGTGCAAAGAAAGAATTTCATTGTCCTGTCAGGGACACATGACAATAAACTCTTTTGACTCTTTTGACTCTTTTGACTCTTTGATACCATTCGCTTTCTTCACAGCCTGTTGCACCTGCATGCCTACTTTCAATGATTGGTGTACCATGACACCCAGGTCTCGTTGCATCTCCCCTTTTCCTAATCGGCCACCATTCAGATAATAGTCTACCCTCCTGTTTTTGCCACCAAAGTGGATAACCTCACATTTATCCACATTATACTGCATCTGCCATGCATTTGCCCACTCACCCAACCTATCCAAGTCACCTTGCAGGCTCCTAGCATCCTCCTCACAGCTAACACTGCCCCCCAGCTTTGTGTCTTCTGCAAACTTGGAGATGTTGCATTCAATTCCCTCATCCAGATCATTAATATATATTGTAAATAGCTGGGGTCCCAGCACTGAGCCTTGCGGTACCGCACTGGTCTCTGCCTGCCATTCTGAAAATGACCCGTTTACTCCTACTCTTTGCTTTCTGTCTGCCAGCCAGTTCTTTATACACATCAATACTGAACCCCCAATACCATGTGCTTTAAGTTTGTATACTAATCTCTTATGTGAGATCTTATGTGAGGTTTGGAGCTGCGGTGCTCCAGCGTTCCAGCGGCAGGCCCTGTGGCGGTATTCCGGCGACGGCGGTGGCGGCAGCCCGGCTTCGGAGGCTCGGTCGCGGGCCAAGTGGACGGCAACATCGGAGGCCTGCATCTCCTCAGCGCAGAGGGAGAACAAGGAGGGAAGAAGACAGAGACACTAAGACTTTTGCCTTCCACCACAGTGAGGTGAACTCATTGTGGTGGATGTTAAATATGTGTTTATTGTGTGTTTTGTTTTTTATTATATGTTATGACTGCAAGGTAACAAAATTTAGTTCAGACCGAAAGGTCTGAATGACAATAAAGGATAATCTAATCTAATCTAATTTAACCTTGACGAAAGCCTTCTGAAAGTCCAGATATAACACATCCACTGGTTCTTCCTTATCCACTCTACTAGTTACATCCTTGCAAAATTCTATAACATTCGTCAGACATGATTTATCTTTCATAAATCCATGCTGACTTTGTCCAATGCTTTCACCACTTTCCAAATGTGCTGCTATCCCATCTTTAATAACTGACTCTCATTTTCCCCACTACCAATGTTAGACTAACTGGTCTATAATTCCCAATTTTCTTTCTTCCTCCCTTTTTAAAAAGTGGGGTTACATTAGCTACCCTCCAATCCTCAGGAACTACTCCAGAATCTAAAGAGTTTTGAAAAATTATCACTAATGCATCCACTATTTCGGGGGCTACTTCCTTACGTACTCTGGGATGCAGCCTATCTGGTCCAGGGGATTTATCGGCCTTTAATCCATTCAATTTACCTAACACCACTTCCCGGCTAACTTAGATTTCACTCAGTTCCTCCATCTCATTTGACCCCCGGTCCCCTGCTATTTCCAGCAGATTATTTATGTCTTCCTTAGTGAAGGAAGTAGTTATTCAATTGGTCTGCCATGTCCTTGTACCCCATGATCAATTCACCAGTTTCTGACTGCAAGGGACCTACATTTGTTTTAACTAACCTTTTTCCCTTCACATGTCTATAAAAACTTTTGCAGTCAGTTTTTATGTCAGTTTTCTTTCCAGTTTCCAGAAGCCAGTTTTCTTTCATAATCTATTTTTCCCTTTCCTAATTAAACCCTTTGTCCTCCTCTGCTGGACTCTGAATTTCTCCCAGTCCTCTGGTAGGCTGAATTTTCTGGCTAGTTTGTATGCTTCATCTTTGATACTATCCCTGATTTCCCTTGTTATCCACGGATGCACTATCTTCCCTGATTCATTCTTTTGCCAAACTGGGATGAACAATTGTTGTAGTTCATCCATGCAGTATTTAAATGCCTTCCATTGCATATCCACCGTCAACCCTTTAAGAATAACTTGCCAGGCTATCTTGGCCAATTCACGTCTCATACCCTCAAAGTTACCTTTCTTTAAGTTCAGAACCCTTGTTTCTGAATTAACAATGTCACTCTCCATCCTAATGAAGAACTCAACCATATTATGGTCACTCTTGCCCAAGGGGCCATGCAGAACAAAACTGCTAACTAACCCTTCCTCATTACTCGGTACCCAGTCTAGAATAGCCTGCTCTCTCATTGGTTCCTCTACATGTTGGTTTAGAAAACTATCCCGCATACATTCCAAGAAATCCTCTTCCTCAGCACCATTGCCAATTTGATTCACCCAATCTATATGTAGATTGAAGTCACCCATTATAACTGTTTTACCTTTGTTGCATGCATTTCTAATTTCCTGTTTGATGCCATCCCCAACTCCACTACTACTGTTAGGTGGCCTGTACACAACTCCCACTAGCGTTTTCTGCCCCCTAGTGTTTCGCAACTCTACCCATATCGATTCCACATCCTCCAAGCTAATGTCCTTCCTTTCTATTGCGTTAATATCCTCTCTAACGAGCAACACTACTCCACCTCCTTTTCCTTTCTGTCTATCCCTCCTGAATATTGAATATCCCTGGATGTTCAGCTCCCAGCCCTGGTCACCCTGGAGCCATGTCTCCGTGATCCCAACTATATCATATTCATTAATAACTATCTGCACATTCAACTCATCCACCTTATTACGAATGCTCCTTGCATTGAGACACAAAGCCTTCAGGCTTGTTTTTACAATACTCTTACCCCTTATACAATTATGTTGAAAAGTGGCCCTTTATGATTTTTGCCCTGGATTTTTCTGCCTGCCACTTTTACTTTTTACCTTGCTACCTATTGCTTCTACCCTCATTTTACATCCCTCTGTCTCTCTGCTCATGCTCCCATCCCCCTGCCACTTTAGTTTAAATCCTCCCTGACAGCACTAGCAAACACTCCCCCAAGGACATTGGTTCCCTTCCAGCCCAGGTGCAGACCGTCCTGTTTGTACTGGTCCCACCTCCCCCTGAACTGGTTCCACTGCCGGAGAAATTTGAATCCCTCCCCCTTGCACCATTTGTCAAGCCACATATTCATCTGCAATATCCTCCTATTTCTACTCTGACTAGCACGTGGCACAGAGATTATTACCTTTGAGGTCCTACTTTTAAGTTTATCTCTTAACTCCCTAAATTCGCCTTGTAGGACCTCATCCCGTTTTTTACCTATATCGTTGGTTCCAATGTGCACCACGACAGCTGGCTGTTCACCCTCCCCCTCCAGAATGTTCTGCAGCCGTTCAGTGACATCCCTGACCCTTGCACCAGGGAGGCAACATACCATCCTGGAGTCTCGTTTGCGGCCGCAGAAATGCCTATCTATTCCTCTTATTATTGAATCCCCTATTACTATAGCCCTTGGCTGCTGCTGCCTTCCCCTGATGAGCCATCTCCCCCCAACAGTATCCAAAATGGTATATCTGTTTAGGAGGGAGACGACCGTAGGGGACTCCTGCACCACCTGCCTACTGCTACGCTGGCTAATGGCCAGCCGTTCCCTTTCTGTGTGGCTTAACTTTTACCTGCGGTGTGACCAACTCACTGTACGTGCTATTCACGAGTTCCTCAGCATCGTGGATGCTCCAGTATGAATCCAACCGCAGCTCCAATCGTTCAATGCGGTCTGCCACAAGCTGCAGCTGGACACACTTCCTGCAAATGTAGTCACCAGGGATACCGACAATATCCCTGATCTCCCACATGTTGCAGGATGAGCAAACATGTTGCAGGATGATTGCAGCATGGGGCCCATCTCAAATGACATGGCTTGCCCCCAAATTAAATCAACTCACTCCCACTATAAAAATCTTAATCCTTTAAACTAACCTTTACTAAAAAGCACTGAACCCTTTGCTCACTGAACCCTTTGCTCACTGTACCTTTAACTCACTGTACCTTTAATGCAAACCAGGGGTTGCACCCAATCAGCTGCTTCCTCCAGTCTGCTTCCACCAATCAGCGGCGTCCACCAGAACACTTGTGTGAAACATTACAGGTTTGGGTAACTCCTCCTCTTGCTCCAATGGCTCCTGGGCCTCTGTAGAGTAAAGCCCCGCGCTCGATTTAATCACTCAGCACCTGGAGACGATGCCTCTTGCTCACCCCGTACACAAGCCCTATCCTACACTGGGGACAATTTACAATTTACAGAAGCCAATTAACCTACAAACCTATCCCTCTTTGGAGTGTGGACGAAAGCCAGAGCACCAAGAGAAAACCCATACGGTCACTGGGAGAATGTACAAAATCTGTACAGACAACACCCGCAGTAAGGATTGAACCTGGGTCTCTGGCGCTGTTAGCACAGCAACTCCACTGTTGCGCCACTGTATTGGAGACTGCAGATGAGATGGTGTATGTGAGGAAGTGTCACAAGGACTTGCATATGCCCAAGATTCTGATGGAAACAAAAAGAAAAGCTACAACTTGAATAAGATTGATTCCAAAGCAGGAAGAAACAAGACTTTATTTTTTTTTAAATGTTTCCAACAACTTGAATCAGTGCACTGCAGTTGAACTGTTTTGATGTATAATTTATTTTGGAATTCAATCAAAAAGCATAAACCCTCAAACTGACTATCATGCTTGGTTCCGTACAGGAAACATGATTGCAATTGTGTGCCTTGCTATGTGAAATATGCTAAAAAAGACTTAATTTGCATTTATTTGTAATATTCACAGAGCTCATCTTAAATCACATTTTTGTAATTTGTGTATTATTGTCTGCAGACATTGCTTCCACAGAGGATGGAATACAATTAAGTGTTTCTGAGGTTCTTGATATCTCATAGAAAAGCTAGGAACTGTATCATGTGACTGTCATCAATGTACTTTACTCATCCATATGCATTTAAGTAAGCTTTGCTTTATGCAAGATAACTTCAGAGCTAAATTAAGTATTATGGTCTCCTGCGGTAAGGAACATAATCCTTCAAGGTGAAATATTCACTCGGTGAACCTAAAGATCCAGTTTTTCAGATTCACAGAGTTCCTACTTGGAAATGCATAGAAATGTTGGAAATAAGTGGTTTGAGTAGAGAGGAAAAACGGGATAAATGTTTTGGGCTGATGTTTCATTTTCATTTCTTAATTGTTACCTGCAGAGCACATAATATAAAATGTAATGATGTAGATTAGAGGATGAACTCCTGTGTGCAATTTATAATCCTCATCAGAATCTTGGTACTGGGTCATATCTTGCATTATATTAACTTGCACTGTTGGGACGAATGCAATTCAAAAGGATAGAAATTGGTTTTGCTGTGAACATAATTAGCACTTAATATATATTTATCTTCTCAGATTCAAGCAGGTTTTTAATGGTGTTTTGTAATAATTATCTTTTTAGCAATAGGCAAAACTTGAGTTGGAGGTCAGGGACCAGGTATCCTGTTTTCAAACTATCACGGAATGATACATTGCAGAAGTGCACCAATGCAGGCCAGGAAGTCTTCATCTTCATTCAAAAATAACTCTGTTTGTCCTACCCTCCTGCTTCTCTCTCCCTGCCTCTGCCTCCCTGATCTATCCATGTATTTATCATTTGCCTTAATGGTACCTTCTTTTTTAATCAGTCTCCATCACTTCATATGGTGTTGCCTTCTAGATCCTAACATTTCACTGTATGTGGCACAAAAATTACCTTGCACCGTTTCTAGTTCATCCACAATTCATTCTTAATCTACACTTTTTCATAATAGCTTTACAATTTTCCAATTTTTTTCATTTTGAACTATTCATGATTTTTTTAACATTACTTTTATATCTCTTGGTCACCTTCGATTCTAATAAAAGCAATGCTAACTTCTAGTTTTTTCTGCTCTATTCCCATTCTTCTAATGTACCTCGATGTGGCCATTGGACTTTTTTTGCCAGCTCTTTCTTCGTAACTTTAACACAATATCCTGCACTTTTTCTTTTCTCTTTTTGCACAACTTGTTGTACTCATTGTATGATTGTTCTCGTGCCTGGCATAATTTGTAGACCATACCATAAATGAATGGAATAATACCATACATGAGTACAGCACACAATGCATTTTCACTATCTAGGTATACGTGACAAGAATCAACCTACAGCATTCCCAATCTTTCAGTCCTGGTGCCAGTTAAATAGATCTACTTTACCTCATCCAAAGCCTTCATCTTTCCCAGTTGGAGGCATTTAGGAGTATACTGCTGGATGTTAGAGTAGTGACTCTTTTGCTTGATCGGGCATCGAACAGCAGAGGAACAGGCCCTTTGGTCCATGGTGGTTGCTCACTATAATGACCTTGATCAATCAAAACTAAACCCAACTGCCTGTAGTGTTCTATATGCCTCCATTCCCTGACAGTTCATGTTTCTATCTCCATGCTTCTTAAACTTTTTTGCAATTGTTTCTGCTTTCATCACTTCCATTGACAGTATATTGTGGGGATCTATTACTCTTTGTAGAACAAAAAAACTTTCCTTGTAAATCTCCTGCAAACTTACCCGCTCTCATATTTTATAGCTAATATTTTAGCTTCAAGGCATGCTCTTAAAGCTATGCCCTTTAGTATCGTCAATAACAAAGACACCTCTTCTCTCAATTCTCATGCAACTAACTTTACTGAACAAATTTCGACAGCCCAGTGGCTCAACTAGTAGAATTGGTTTCCTCCAACATTTCAAAATCAAGTTTTTTGGAAGGTTTATTGACCGTTGTAAGTGCCTCTTGTGTGTAGGTGATTAACAGAATTGTAAGGAAATTAATGAAAACATGGAGAGAATAAAAATAAAATGTGACTAATGCAAATGGAAGGTTGATGCTTAGTCTAGGTGCATGGACCATGTTGCCATGCTGTATATCTCTAATGACTCATTTTCTAAAATTTGTACCTCTTTTACACCAATCACCATTTCTCCCATAAACTTATAGAGACTTGGAAACATAGAAAATAGGTGCAGGAGTAGGCCGTTCGGCCCTTCGAGCCTGCACCGCCATTCAATATGATCATGGCTGATCATCCAACTCAGTATCCCGTACCTGCCTTCTCCGCATACCCCTGACCCCCTTAGCCACAAGGGCCACATCTAACACCCCCTTAAATATAGCCAATGAACTGGCCTAAACTACTTTCTGTGGCAGAGAATTCCAGAGATTCACCACTCTCTGTGTGAAAAATGTTTCTCTCATCACGGTCCTACAAGACTTCCCCCTTATCCTTAAACTGTGACCCCTTGTTCTGGACTCCCCCAACATCGGGAACAATCTTCCAGCATTTAGCCTGTCCAACCCCTTAAGAATTTTGTAAGTTTCTATAAGATCCCCCCCGTCAATCTTCTAAATTCTAACGAGTCCATGCTGAGTCTATCCAGTCTTTCCTCATATGAAAGTCCTGACATCCCAGGAATCAGTCTGGTGAACCTTCTCTGTACTCCCTCTATGCAAGAATGTCTTTCCCCAAATTAGGAGACCAGAACTCCTCTGCAGATTGTTAATTGAAATAATCAATGCTTGGCAACTTGTAGACAATTGCTTTGGAATAATAACTTTCAGACATGCAATTTATTCAAACATGCATGATTGAAGGCATCTCACCAGCTGTCATTTCCTGTATTTTGTTTGGCTGGACCCTGTATCAAATTGTCAATGTAAATTTAAGTGCTGTATAGATTTTGAGCCTTACTGGATAACAATACTTTTATATTTGTCATGTTTTTCTTTTCAGTCCAATTTAACGGTTTCAATGCTATTACACCAGGCTGCTCCTGAAAAGAGTAGGCAGAGGCTTCCTTCAATTGTTGTAAGAAAATTACTATTCCTCAACATTGCAGAAAATGTTCATAACTTCCCAACACCTTGACAAGACACTTGTATGTTTCTATTGGTGAATTATATGAACCAGAGTGCTGGGAGCCCCAGTTGTTGTTGTATATTTGAAGAACACACTAGCACAGTGGTAGAGTTTCTGCCTTACACACTTGCAGTGCCAGAGACCCGGGTTCGATCCCAATCACGGGTGCTGTCTGTATGGAGTTTGTACGTTCTCCTCGTGACCGCGTGGGTTTTCTCAGAAATCTTCAGTTTCCTCCCATGCTCCAAAGACGTACATTGGTTAATTGGCTTGGTGCATTTGTAAAAACATTGTCCTTAGTGTGTGTAGGATAATGAGAATGTGTGTGGGGATCACTACGTGGCGCGGTCTCGGTGGGCTGAAGGGCCTGTTTCCGCACTGTATCTCTAAACTAAACTAAAAATAACAGTCATGAAGTTGGCTACATTTACCATAGGCTTTTGTACATCCTCCAGCAACAATATATTATATATCTATATAACAACAATATATATATATATCTATATTAGGAGTAGGAACGTGATCAGCAGTTGTGCAGCTGGTAGAGCTGCTGCCTCGTTGCACCGGAGACCCGGGTTCAATCCTGACTATTGGTGCTGTTTGTGTGAGGTTTGCATCTTCTCCCTGTGACAATGTGGGTCTCCTGGTGCTGTGGTTTCCTCCCACATTCCAAAGGCATGCAAGTTTCTATCTTAATTGGCCCTCAGTAAATTGCCCCTAGTGGATGACAAAATGGGACAACGTAGAACTGGTGTGAATGTGTTGTCGATGGTCGGCGTGTACTCATTGGGCTGAGGCCTGTTCCCGTGTAAACCAGCATTTGCAGTTCCTTCTTACACGTACTGAGTTTAATTTAGATATCTGTCCTGAGCCTCCTCCACTGTTAGAGCGCAAATGGAGGAACAGCACCTGATATTTTGCTTGGGCAGTTTACACCCCAGTGGTAGGAATATTGACTTCTCTAATTTCAAGTAACCCTTGCTTTCCCCTCTCTATCCCTCCCTCTTCCTAGTTCTCCATCCAGTGTGACTGTCTCCCTGATTAAATTTTATCTCTATGCTTTGTTGTCAACTTCTCCTTGATCAATTCTCCATTTTCCTTCATTCTCGTCCTCTTTGATGTGTTTCATTTTCAAACCTTCCTTATCTGTGCCATCCTCTCCCCTGACTCTCAGTCTGAAGAAGGGTCTCGACCCAAAATGTCACCCATTCCTTCTGCCTGTCCTGCTGAGTTAATCTAGCATTTTATGTCCATCTTCGAATTAAACTGTTCAGTTTTAGTTCTCTAAAATCTCTGAGGTAATATCAGTGACTGTACTTGGAGCAAGTAATACTCCACATGTCATATTTGGGACAAACAAAACATAAAATGCTGAGAATACTCAACAAGCCAGGCGAAAAGTGAGAAAAACAGATCTGTTATCTGATCTGATGAAACGTCACTAATCTGACGTTTTCATTTTTACATAGATTGCTGCTTGATCTGCTCAAGATTCCTATCATTTTCTGTTTTAATTTCAGATTTTCAGCATCTGTAATTTTTTGAGGTTTTCAATGAGCTTGATTCTGATCTGAGAAAACCAAAACAGGGGCACTGATTCTATCAGTAGTTTTCTGGGAAGCCGGTTCTCATCTGAACACTTGCAAATAACCATTTAGCAGTGAGAGTCACGGTGTCATTCATGGCTGTCTGCTACAGAAATAGTCTGCTTTCTGGCAATTTTAGATGAATAACTTGAGTAATTATTGGGTTGGATGATCAGATGCTTTGACTTGGGGTGGGTGCACAACGAGGGCAAACGTCCCAAACTCTCTAACTCTACAGATTGTGTCCCAAACGCAGACAATTTATTAACTCTATTAAAACCAAAGAGGAAGTAGTGGCACATAAAAGCTGCTCGTGCTCATATCTTTGTGTTAAAGATATCGGTTACCAATCAGTTATAATCTGGTTTGCACCTACAACTATCTTTAGAGTACATGCATGTTTTGCAGATTTAGATTGACTCCATTGCACATTGCACTATTCAACATAATCATCTTTTTTTGGTTTGGGAATTCTACATTGAAGTACACGTTAGCAGTACTCTGAGTAGTTGTCTGTCAAAACGTTTCGAGACACTGGATAAATATCCAGTTTGCTGATAAAATATAGAAACCAAGATCTGCAGATGCTGGTTAAGATAGACACAGAGTGCTGGAGTAACTCGATAGGTCAGGCAGTATCTCCAGAGAAAAAGGATGGGTGGCGTTTCGGGATGGGGCCTGAAAAAGCGTCTTGGTGTGTCTATCTCCAGTTTGCTGAAGTGGACTGTAAGATATATTATTGTCATTTGATGATTGGAGCATGAATTTCTAAATCTATAAATATTTGATGAAAAAGAATGAATTGGAATTTGGTAGAAATGTGGTATTGCACTGAAGCAGAAAACCTTGTTGTAAAACTTCCAAGTAGATGGATAGAAATCTATACTACCCAAGCATATATTTATCCATTGAGATTTTCAAGCAACCATTGATCATTTATTGGCTGTGTTGGAGAGAATTGTGTGTTTGATCTAAACCCTGAATCTTGCTTTCCTGTGGGGCCCAGTCACCCTCTAAATTACATCTCAGTTTGGGACAACATACAAAGAAAATCTCGGAGACAGTTGTGAGTTTCTCAAACAAGTTTATTCAAGGCTTTAACAGTATTTTGTGGGAAACACTGAGAGAACCCAAAGCACATCGATGATTCACAATAGCTTTAGTCTTTTTATATTCTATGTCACAATGGTTACTTGCGAATTTTACATTTTTGATATAATTCATCAGTGATCAACGTTACCTTGTAGTCTTTCATCCTTGTTTCTTTTCCTCTGCGTTATCTTTAACTTTATGTTTCCTGTATTTAGGAAACCATTCTCTTATTTGTCTGACAAATGGGTGCAATAAAGGACACCTCTTATTTCATGATCAGTTTTATTGCCCTCAGCCTGGTTTAAAACCTCCATTTATCTTCACTCCAGTTAGCAATGCGTTGCTATATTACTTACGAAATCTTCACTCCAGTTCGCAATGATTTGCTATCTACACTTACAAAATCTATTTATTGCCTCTCCAAACATGATCTTTACCTTTTTCCCCCATCATGTGTCCTCAGAATGCAAGTTCCCTGGGTTAAATATACTTGGAACTTGTCCAATGTTCTTATAATTTCCAGGATTTATTGTATCTGACTGGTACTGTTCGAAACTAGGGCTTTGTTGGAGAATATGTGGATAAGCCAAGAGTATTTCTTTATGACATTAAATCTTTCCTCTTGTGGATCACCAATGTTGCAGTTTAGGGCACTTCTGTGCAATGGAAAGATAGGAAAAGTGTTCATATCTCAATTCTCTACAACACATCTTTGCCAAAGATTGTCAAAATCGGTTTGCTTATTTTTGCATTTTGTGTTATTATCCTACTTGCATAAATCCTGCAAGAGTGATTTTTTTTATTCCATATCTCTTTCTGGCAATGATTTGTGAATTCCATAAGGGTGAATTTCTGTTAATCTAACTGCAGAAGGGGGGGAGGGGTTACACTTTGCTCAGCACACTGTAGTACACTAGCAAGGATAATTAAGGATGCAGCCTGTAATGTGTGTAACCTTGAGATTGTTTTTTTTTCCAAGTAAGGTTGGTTTTACATGTCAGCCAGTACAAAGGGAAACGTGTTGCATTGTAGCATTTACTGAAGCAAATAAAATATTCTTAAAACATGACCAAACAACATTCAGCTGGTTGGGAAGCAGGTATTAAGAAAAGATGAACAGGCTGTCAGTCATATTACAAAGCATTCATGAGTGTTTCTACTTGTAATCCTACTGTGTTTCATGTTTCTTTGGTGGCTGATCTCTGAGGTCACTGTCATTATTGTACTTGTCTGATGTTCAAGCAGCTGTCATAATTTGTACTTTGCTCTTGGAGATGCACAGATGAACTGTGCATGAAATTTAATGGAGCAAAGTTCAGGTTTTATCAATTTATGAGAAATATTGTGTTGGAGGAACTTGTTCCTTGGATAATCAGATCTTAAATTGTGGGGAAAATGTAAAGAGAATAAGGTATAGATCATGCGATGTAAACCAGCTCGTTAATAAGTAGGAAGGAACTGCAGATGGACACACAATGCTGGAGTAACTCAGCGGGCCAGGCTGCATCTTTGGACAGAAGGAATGGATGACATTTCAGGTCGAGACCTTTCTTCAGACCGGTCATAAGTTAGTAAGGCCGTATTGTGTGCAGAGGCAGAAAGTGCAGTGCTGCAGCTGGTAGAGCCTGGGTTGGGGACCTGGGTTGGATCCTGACTTTAGGTGCTGCCTGTGTGGAGTTTGCACGTTCTCCCTGTGACCGCATGGGTTTCTCCCACATTCAAAAGAAGTGCAGTATTGGTCCTGTGTAAAATTGACCCTAGTGTGTGGGGAGTAAACGTGGAAGTGGGATGACATAGAACTGGTGTGAACGGGTGAATTATGGTCATGTCGATTCTGAAGGGCCCTGTTTCCATGCTGTATTCCGAAAAAAACTATTCCGAAAAGTACAAACATGGGGAAATAATGGGCTGGGATGTGCTGGCAGGTCACCAACCTTTGTTACTTTGGTTTGGTTCCAATTTTCAGGGAATAAATGAACAAGAGGTTTCATTCAGGAAAAGGAGAAACCTGCTAGTGATCTGCAAAATGTTAGTTAGGTGAAGGGAGAGAATACTTGTAAAGGGAGAGAATACTTTGCAGAATGACAGAAAGAGACACCATATTTATGTTGAGCTAGATGGCCTACTGTGCTGTAACAATTCTTGGATTCAATTCTGCAGGTCTGTAGAGCACTGTTTTTCAAGTGAATTCAATAATAAAAATAGATCAGATGTAGAATTTAGGTGGAATTAGCGAGATTATGCGAGTTGGATTATGGGGTTGTCACTTGGATTGATTGAAGATTGATTCAACACTAATGTATTGAAGTAAAAGTTTCATGCATGCATAAGGGAGTGGGAGCAGTGGGATAAGAAAAGAGAAACTACAAATGTTTAATGTGCATCTGCAAATGCAGATTTGTTTCAGATTACACACTCTCCAGCACAGACGTTTAATTGCAGAGAATTGGGATTTGAGTCCTATGATTTGGCGCTGGAAATATGGCATTGTGTACTGTCTCGATGTAATCTACTATTCCTGCACTCTTGCACTGGTGTGTGATTGTGCCTATGTTTAGGAAGATTCATTTCTGAACTACGCAAAAAGCAAATTTCTATGTGCCTAGGTACATTTCTAGACAATAAAATATAATTGATTTGAACACAAAGAATGCAATGGATATGCTAAACTAGGTCAAACTAAGAGCAGAGAAATAGGCTATAGATAAACTAGGCGTAACACCTCCAGAAATTTAGTTTTCACTTTGAATTGGGAGCTACTTCTTTACCTGTTTGTCTTGCAAAATTATTTTCACTCCTACTGGGAAGAAATTCCAATTTAAAAAAAAATCCCTTTTTTTCCCCCTCACTCTATATGCTAATTATTCTTCATTGCAATCTTAAGCGAGCATAAGGAAATATCTTCCCTGCAGTTAAAAAAATAACTGGATCTACTGACGTTGTTGTTCTAATCTAAAAGCTGCATAAGGACAATGATACAGTAATTGAGATGGGATGCCCCTACTGAAGATGTCGCTTCAAGGGTGATCCCTTTATCAAGAAAGGCTGAGGTACTAAAAGTTTTATGTCTGTGCAACTTTAATCTATTCTGAGTTGCCGTGACTATCTGTTGGAAAATTTAGGTGTGAGGAAGATGTTCTTAAAATTCATCTTCAGAATATGAAACTCTTTCTCTTTTATTGGAAAATTTATGGAAATTAGTTTCAGACCCCAGGTTCTGTGACTAGAAACATGTATAGATTTGAATTGGAGTGAATTTTAATTAACTTCCTGTAATTCCATGTTGCCTTGCGAATTAATGCCCTCTATTATGAAGATGGATTTTAAAAGAAAAACATCAGTTGTAATGGTTTTTAAGTTGTTATGCAAGATATAATGCTCTGGGTTCGTATTTCAAGGATTAGTGTGAGCTATTTCATCATTTATATCTACAGAGACCTTTTCACATTTGACAGTAATTATATTGGGGCTCTCACCACTACAATATTAAATGACTGCTGATGAACTGAATATTTAAAAGCTGCAGGTTATCATGACGTGCTGACATGTGCATCATTTCTAATTTGACAATGCATACAACTGCTTGTCAAAGCTTGCTCATGGAAAGTGTTTTGGGGATAATCATTGATGTAACGTCACTTTCGCTGGCAAGATTAAGGTACGATTGTAATTACAAAGGCCTCCTAAAACTCCCATTCCTCATTACCCCGAACAAGTAACTTCTAAATATGTGACAAGGTGAAAACTTGCCATAATTTTCAAAATAGACCTGACACTTTGCTATCATTATTGAATATTGCAGCCTGGGAGAATCAGTGTAATTAATCTGTAAATAAAAACCTGAGATCATATTTTGTTTTATAATTGTTTTATATGAAGCTGTGTGTGAAAATGGTGTTGAATGATTAATTTGTTATAATGTATTTGCTTTCAATTGTGCTCTGCTAGAAAGTCCAATTGAAACAATTAGGCCACGTTTTTAGTATTTCTGTAAGCTATATGAAGAAATATGTACTTGATGGAACAAGAAGCAATAAAAAGGTTGTAGTTAATTGTGTTCTATCATCCGCAAATTTGCTTTATTCATTTCATAAAAATGAGCGTTGACATGTAGAGATTGAAAATTTAATTGAACTACCCTATATGCTGTTTACAGGATATGGAGATTAAGTTTCTTGAGTTCTGTGCGTAATTTTACAAAGTGGCAACTGCACTAGGGAAACGGAGCAATAGCAATTGGAATGTTCCCTGCAATGAATTACAACAGTATTCTAAATACATACCATGATTTTTCAAATATTAATCCATAATGCCTTGGCAGAAGATTAAAAAAAACACTAATGAGTATCTAAGATGTACTTACTGTTTGTTTTGGGGCATTAGGTAATTTTGTATGTATGATGGATTTGTCTGGCATTGCAAAGAAGGAATATAACTATTGGAAATAACAATAATAACAAGTGATCATTGTTTGAAATTGTGCTGCTTAAAATAAAGGATCCACCAATATTCCTTTCTAGCTTCGTTGGGGAAAAAGTGGGAAACTGCTGGAGGTAATTGCTGCAGAGGCATTTTTGTTTTGAAAAGGCCTGCTGCTACCTGCACTTAAAGAGGAAATGTTTGTGTTGTATGACTCATCACGCCCATGCCGACCTTGTCGCCCACATCCACTAAGTACATTTGCCCATTATCAGGTCCGTATCCCTCTTTGCCTTGCCTATTCAAGGACCATATTGTGTCAGACTTCACCAGTTTCTTTGGCAGAGAGTTCCAGATATCAGCCAATCCCTGTTGACAAAAATAAATGTTTCCCTCAAACCCCTTTAATTAATACTTAAATCTCTACCATCTTGTTTTTAATAGTCCTACCATGGGGAAAAAGTTACTGATTATAAACCATAACTCTCTATCTATTTAACATACCCGCCTATCTTATTTAATACACCTCTATCAGGTTGATATTATCCTCTTCTGCTCTAGGGTAAACAAATGCAGCCTGTCCAATCTCCTCCCATAATTAAAGTACAACAATCCAGACAACATCCTGTGAATCTCCACTGCAATCCCTTCAGCACAACCACATCCTTCCTTTAGTGATGATCAGAACTGCCTACAATGCTGAAAGTGCAGTCCAACATACAACAGACAAAGGCTGTGATTGTCTACCCTATCTATGTCTTTCATAATTTTATATACTTCTATCAGGTCTCCCTGCAAACTCTGATGTTCCAGAAAAAAACAATCCAAGTCTATCCAACCTATCCCTGTGGTTAAGATTCCTTAATCCAGATATAATTCTGGTAGACATCTACATCTTCTCGAAAGCCTCCACACCCTTACTTTAATGTGGTGGCCAGAACTGCATGCAATACTCCAAATGCAGCCTTACTGAAGTCTTGTAGAGCTGCATCATGACTTCCTGACTCTTATAGTCAAAGCCTTGAACAATGAAGTTGGGCATACCATATGCCTCCTTTACCATTCTATCTACTTGTGTTGCCACTTTCTGGGAACGATTGACCTGGGTCCCAATATCTCTCTGCACATCAATGGTGTTGAGTCTTGCCATCAATTTTCCCCTTACTTTTGAATTCCCAGTTGCAATATAATGTCCCAACGTTTATATCCCAGACCATGAACAATGAAGGCAAACATGCAATATCTTTCGAACATCAAAAAAGAATTGCAGATGCTGGAAATCACAAACAAAAGCAGAAAATGCTGGAAATACTCTACATGTTGGTCTGCATCTGTGGGAAGAGGAACTAAATCAATGGTTTAAGGTAGACAAAAATGTTGCAGAAATTCAGCAAGGGGGGGGGGTGGGATAGAAGAAAGGAAGAGGCAGAGACAGTGGGCTGTGGGAGAGCTGGGAAGGGGTGGGGAAGGAGGGAGAAAGCTACCTGAAATTGGAGAAGTCAATGTTCATGCCTCTGGTATGTAAACTACCCAAGCAAAATATGAGGTGCTGCTCCTCCAATTTGTGGCGGGACTCACCCTGGCCATGGAGGAGGTCCAGGACAGAAAATTCGGATTCTGAATGTGAGGGGGAGTTGAAGTACTGAGCCACCGGGTGATCAGGTTGGTTAATGCAAACTGAGCGGAGGTGTTGGGCGGAGTGATCACCAAGCCTGCGCTTGGTCTCACCAATGTAAAGCTGTTGACACCAAAAACAGAGGATGCAATAGATGAGATTGGAGGAGGTGCAAGTGAACCTCTGCATCACCTGGAAAGACTGCTTGGATCCTTGGATGGAGTTGAGGGGGGAGGTAAAGCAACGAGTGTAGCATTTCCTGCGGTTGCAAGGGAAAGTACCAGAGGAGGGGGTGGTTTGGATGGGAAGGGATGAATTTACCAAGGAGTTACGGAGGGAGTGGTCTCTGCGGAAAGCTGACAGGGGAGGAGATGGGAAGATGTGGCCAGTGGTGGGATCCCGTATGAGGTGGCGAAAATGTCAGAGGATTATCTGTTGTAGTTATTATTATCTGTTCTTAAACAAATCAATGGTTTAAGTTGAAGATGCTTTGTTCGAACTAGGTAGAAGAGGTGAAGCTTTTTAAAATGCACAGAAGTGTCAAGGTATCAAGGCAAAAGGCATATGTTCAGGAAATGATTCTTAGAAAGACTGCTAAAGGGAGCTTAAGGAACATTGACAGACTATGAGAGGTGATGATAATTTTGTTTATGTCTGGATTTTTTTTCCTTTCCAAAAGCATGTACAACCAGCTCTGATTGTATTTGGTCCTCTTTCATCTCAATGTCCATATTTAATTGAGCAGTCTTATCATGATTGAGTTTCACTATAAACCTTTACTACTTTAGACCGTCTAGTGGTCATGAAAGACTTAATAGAAATGCAGACGATTTTCTTGAAAGAAGGTGGAGCAAGAGGATTGTGTGTGCTAAAGGATGTTTTAAATGTCACTGTTATTGTTCTGGTTATTCCTGCACTTTACTGCATAGGATCCAGAAAGTGGGAAAATGCTGTTACTTCTGACTTAAGCAACATCAACTTATACCCATGATGACTAGTGTACTACATTTTTTGTAGCCATTCCAATGGTACACACATATATTGAATACAGGTGTTTTGATATCTGGACTCTCGTACGTCGGCAAGACCAAACGTAGACTGGACGATCGTGACAATAGACAATAGACAATAGGCCATAGACAATAGGTGCAGGAGTAGGCCATTTGGCCCTTCAAGCCAGCATTGCCATTCAATGTGATCACGGCTGATCATCTCCAATCAGTACCCCGTTCCTGCCTTCTCCCCATATCCCCTGACTCCGCTATTTTTAGGAGCCCTATCTAGCTGTCTCTTGAAAGCATCCAGAGAACCTGCCTCCACCGCCCTCTGAGGCAGTTTCGTTGAACACCTTCACTTAGAAGGGCCTACGTGATCTCCCGGTTGCCAAACACTAACTCCCCTTCCCATTCCCACACTGATCTTTCTGTCCTGGGCCTCCATTATCAGAGTGAGGTTGAACGCAAATTGGAGGAACAGCACCTAATATTTCGCTTGAGCAGCTTACAACCCTGCGGTATGAATCTTGATTTCTCTAATTTCACATAACCCTTCAATCTCCTCTCTCTCTTTCCCTCCCCCACCCTAGTTGTTGTTCTGCTTTCACTATTGTCCTGGTGACTTTCATTGTATAACTCATTTTCACCGAGCCCACAGTTATCAATGAACCGTTTCCTTGATCATTGTTACTTTTTTGCACATCTTTCATTTATTTGTTCTTCATCTCTCTATATAACCGTCTATCTCTCGTTTCCCTTTCCCGTGACTCTCAGTCTGAAGAAGGGTCTCAATCGAAACGCCGCCTATTCCTTTTCTCCAGAGCGCTGCCGAACCCGCTGAGTTACTCCATCCTTTTATGTCCACCTTCTGATATCTAAAACTGGACTTCTACTGTGCATCTTGTTTGTTGTTCAAGTTCTGTAGGTCAGGCCAGATTTTCATCTGTGAAGAAAATAGAGGGATAAAGAAAATAAAAACAGCCTACACACTTTTAATGCCTTCCATCCAAGTATTAACCAGGCACGAGTCTGCTTAGCTTCAGTGATCAGACAGGATCAGACTAATGTTTATTGGCACTAAGCATATATAATTAAAGTAAAATTGTATTTCCTGTACATTTCAGTCTCGGTTCTAAGAGTTTGCATGTCTAAAATCGTTACTTACGATTCGGTTAACATGGTGTTGAATCTATTCTTTTGCATTTGTTATTATATGATTAGATTTCAAGTGGCAGTCTGTTGACATCCAATTTTGTAGGTTATCAGCCCAAAATCATTGTATCGCTTATTAGGCTCATTTGCTGCTTTTTATTAAACTGGTCAAAAATTGTGTCTAATGTTTATTTTTACTGGGTCCACTAAGAAAGTAGTTCAGAAGAAAGTAATTTCATCACTGTCCATCCCACCACCATTAATTCAGCTTGGGTTGATCATGTTCACCTGAATTTCCATGGTAGCATTTTTTTGGCCCAACAAAATAAGGCGTAAAATCAGGGAAAAAAGACTTCTTGTAATATTCTGACCCTTTATGGCTTGGAAGCCTTTTAAAGTTATGTGTTTTTATTTTAACTTAGTGACATGGCTCCAACAGCTTCCTCCTACAAGATGTAGTTATCAGAGGATTGTGTTGAATTACAAGATATCTTTTCAAAACCATGGCTGCCAGATTAACTAAGTGTTTTTACTGCGTGCTAGAACAAAACATACATTAGAAGGTGGCGGGATCTGTGTTGAAATGAGGAGGCAATTGACCCAGCGGACTGCAACTATCTATCAGCCTGGTTACTGTCAGGGATTTTGGCTAGCCCTTCTGTAACAATGTCTACTTACAATTAAATTAATGGAAGATGCGGCAGAGAAATAATGATTGGAAACTGCTTTAGAATCTCAATTGATGCAGTTGTGCATTTTTATGTTATAAAGTGCATCGAGTATTTATTATGTTTCACATCCCACAAATGCAAACCGAAGGAAGATTAAAGAAAGGATTTTTTCTATGCATCTCCTGAAATTCTACGTCCCTTGTATCACCAAAATTATTGATTGGTGAAACATTAATTGATATTCAACTGTGTCTTATTTCCATTCTTTGTTTCCTTATGATCTGATATAACTGAAAGAACTTTGGATCTTGAATAATTTATTCCAAATTAATATTAGTAAAAATAATTAGCCACATTGTTCTGAAGTTGGTTTCATTGTAAATTGCGGGAAGACTGCGAGAAGGAATAAATTATTTGACACATTATCATTGGTAAGTGCAAATTAACCACCAAATGCCAACATCGTTAGAATTGGAAAGATAGCGACTGTAATCAATCGCAATGTGTCTGTTTCTATTGTTTTTAATCCTTTAAATTTACAAAGATTTTATTTTCTTGGATTTAGAAAAAAAACATTTTGTATTTGGTGAATTTTGATTTATAGATGGTAATTCAAATTCAATTACATTTACTTGATTTGACTCAATGTTTACATTGTTCGGCTGTGATGTGAAAAGTGAGAAAATTAGCACTTGAGGTAATTTATTTGAAGAAATAAAAGCCCGTGTACTACCACTCATATCTATTCTAACACAATGTTAATAAAAGCAATATGGCTAAAAGCAATACCCTTGTGTTGGTTCCTTGGGAGAACATGGACCTGGGGCAACATGATAATACAAGGACTCTGTAATACAAAATATTCAGTTATTACATTGAGGGTTTCTTGAACCTGTGGTAATTGATTGACCTGAACATTGGGGCTAGAGGGCACATAATGAAGGTCATATTTGAGTTGCTCACAAATGTGCATATGCCAATTTGAACAATGTGCTGGTAATTAGTATGTATCATTTCCATCCTATTTTCAGCAGCAATATGGCTTATGACTGCCTACCCCACTCACAGCTGTGTAGGCAGTCATAAGCCATATTGCTGCTGAAAATAGGATGGAATCCAGAGGCCCATGAGAACATGTGCAACTTTCTCTGACCCAAAGAAGTAATATACAGGAGAAGGGCACTGCAAAAGTAATGGTTTAGTAACCTCCTGTCATTTACAATTGGTATATCAGAGTGAAATGGCAGCTACTTTGAGGGGGATATGCTGAAGCTGGAAACATTCAATTTCCGAGTTGCTGCTTCAACTAAAATGTTATTTTTCAGATTATAAATGTCAACATTCTCAATGATATTTTCAGTTTTGTAAATTGCAAAAGGGAATAAAAGCTGATTTGAAACATAATCCACTCAGAGGTTCTAACTTGTTTAAAAAGAGACGTCGTTACTCATTTTGAGTAAGAGCTGAATTTTAAATTCCTCTTACGCTGGAAGTCACTGCTATTGGGGGGGAAAGAGAACAAACCTAAACTTCCACTGAACACTTGTCAGTTGCACTTGAGTAGAATTGCAAAATTAACTTATTTGCAGGTTTTTCACATCCTATTTGGGCTGAACAGGCATGGTGTTCATTTGTGCATGGCTTCATTTCAAATTCACTACTTAAACACATTCCATAAACATGAAATTTGATGGACCTTGGAGTTGACGACACTAACCAACAAGCTCAGAATATGGTCAATGGTTGTGTTATGGCTGTCCTAAGATTCAGTGATTCTCCATATACTGACTTGCTGGTGATCAAAAGGGCTGCGATTGAAACAGTCAAGAATGTTTAATTGTCATATGTACCGAAATAGAACAATTACATTTTGACTTGCAGCAGTATAACAGGCCTATAAACACAATATTAAATGGGTAACTTAATAAAACAAAGAATATCAATAAATTAGGAAAGTGCAATATCAGTGCAAATCAAAACAAAAGCCAAACGTCCCTAGTGCAACCAAGCCAGTTTGTGGTTTGAAGTTTAGTTGGTTGTTGTAGCGTTCAGTAGTCTGATGGTTGGGAAGAAGCTGTTCCTGAACCTGGAGGATGGCAGGAGTGAAATGAGAGATAGTGGTGTGGGCTGTTGATGATGCTGGCTGCCTTTTTCAGGTGGCTCCTCCTGTAGATCCCTTTGGTCACGGGGAGGTCAGTGTCCATGATAGACCAGACAGTGGAATAGCGGAAACGGCATTTTGGAAATCGCTTAAAGATGTGTCTTGAATTTGACACAGAAGTGTGCAGCTGGCCCTGATTTTGAATATGATGCCACAAATGCTGTGGTGGGAAAGCTGGATATGATGGCGTGTTAACCTACCATCCATGCCTCATAATCACCATTTAGTAAGTATTGCACAACATCTGCTCTGACACATGCCTTCTGTTTGTTTGGTTTAATTTGGAGATACAACATGGAAACATGACCTTTGGCCCGCCGAGTCCACGGTGACCATCGATCACCTGTACAATATACAGAAGCCAATGAACTTACAAACCAGCACACTTATGGGATGTGGGAGGAAACCAACGCAGTAAGAGGGAGAACATGCAAGTTCCGCACAGACAGCACCCATAGTCGGGATCAAACCAGGGTCTCTGGTGCTGTGAGGCCGCAGCTCTACCGCTGCACCACTGTGCCTCCCCGTGTACCACTGTGCTGCCTTTTCTCATTTTCATCCTTGCAGAAAGCACGGAACATATGGAAAAAGTAAGGGTAGATGTGGACGTGTGACTCTCCAGCTGTTGTACAACATTTATTCAGCAGAGGCTGGGCCACCTACCTGGGACCCGAGGATTCCCCTCTGCCTAAGTTGTAAGGAGAGCAAGGGTCCTGATTTGTAATTGACATATTTCATACATATTGCAAGATTAGTTGTTCTGTTCATGTTAAAGCAGAAATCTAACAATTTGTCCTACAAGATGGATAGTACTTGGGTTTGCATCAATTACTAGCCTGTATGTAATTTTGAAAAGAAGACCATGAAATGCAAATGGGTTGGGTGTAACACAACAGGTGGATATTGGACTTTGTCCTGCCCCTCCTCTCTCTCCGTTTTTTTGCTCCCACTCTCACTATTGTGAATAAAGGTCCCGACCCAGAACATCACCAATCCATGTCCTCTAATTTGAGGAAGGACATTCTTGCCATTGAAGAACTGCAGCATAGGTTTACATGGGTAATTCCCGGGATGGCGGGACTGTCATATGCTGAGAACATGGAGCAGCTGGGCTTGTACACTCTGGAGTTTAGAAGGATGAGAGGGAATCTCATTGAAACATATAAGATTGTTAAGGGCTTGGACACGTTAAAGGCAGGAAACATGTTCCCGATGTTGGGGGAGTCCAGAACCAGGGGCCACAGTTTAAGACTAAGTAGTAAGCCATTTAGAACGGAGACGAGGAAACACTTTTTCTCACAGAGAGTGGTGAGTCTGTGGAATTCTCTGCCTCAGAGGGCGGTGGAGGCAGGTTCTCTGGATGCTTTCAAGAGAGAGCTAGATAGGGCTCTTAAAAATAGCGGAGTCAGGGGATTTGAGGAGAAGGCAGGAACGGGGTACTGATTGGGGATGATCAGCCATGATCACATTGAATGGTGGTGCTGGCTCGAAGGGCCAAATGGCGTACTCCTGCACCTATTGTATATTGTCTATTGTCTAGTTTTCCAGAGCTGTTTAGTTAGTCCAGCACTACCGAGTTAGTCCAGCACTTTGTGTGTTTCTTTGTAAACTAGGATCTGCAGTTCTTTGATTCTACAGGTGGATGTTGCATCTGAACGTGCAGAGCATAACTGATCAAGTAATTATCAAGAGCTTTGTGGTTGAAGAGAAAGCTCATGGGACAAAAATCTCTGAAGTAATGAACAGGATAATTGGTTAGAAAAGTAGACACAAACGGGAGAGATCAATGATAATTTGATCTCCTGGCCTTAATTTTATCAAGCTGTATTCTCGACCAAAATCATCAAATGGCGTATGTGCTTTTTGGAATGAGGGATCAGCAGAAAGAGATCTAATTCTCTTCTGGCATTCAATTTTTAAACCTTGAAGATCAGGGCCCGTGTCATTTGTCACCACTAATTCAACAAAGAAAGTGAAATAAACACGCCATAGCAAAATTGGTTCCTTTCTGCGGTATAAGAGTGCTGTGTCTTTTTTAAATGTGATAGTTTCGATTCTGGCTGAATTTATTCCTTATCCCTCCTTGTACTGAAAGTCCTTTGTGGTTCGTGTCTTGGCACACAAAGATATATCTCCAAGTGACGTTTAACATATAGAAACTCAACTTAATCCGTTGAGGGAGGTTTTAGTTTTCAGAGATACAATGCAGAAGCAGGCCCTTCAGCCCACTGAGTCCGTACTGTCCAGCTACCGTCTTACACTAGCTCTATCCTACACACTAAACAATTTACACTTTTTACCAAAGCCAATTAACCTCCAAACCTGTACGTCTTTAGATTGTGGGATGAAACCGGAGCACTCGGAGAACACTCGGAGAACACCCATGCGGTGATGGGAAGAACGTTCAAATTCCGTACGGAAAGCATCCGTAGTCATGATCAAATGCAGGTCTCTGGTGTTATGTGGCAGCAACTCTACCACTGCGCTACCATGCTGCCCCAGGTTGATAGACAAAAAGTCACCTTGATATGGTTTGGCCTGACATATCGTGAAATGCAGGGGGGTACTAAACTAAATTTGCAGGGGGGTGGGATCCTGTGCAGGACAGAGGCACGTGAGAGGCTAGAAGTTGGCATGGAGGGTCGTGTGGGAAAGGTTAGTGGACAGAATAGGCAGGTGAAATGCGGAGAGTGAGGAAGGAGGGTTGGTTTAAACTGCACGTGATTTAATACCCTGACGGGTAAGGAAGGTGAGCTTAGAATGTGGATAGGTACGAGGGGCTGGGGCATTGTAGCCATGACTGAAACCTGGTTAAGGGATGGGCAGGACTGGCAGCTCAATGTTCTGGGGCACAGAAGCTTCAGGAGAGACAGGGGTGAAGAAAAAAGAGGAGAGGGGGGTTGCATTGTTGGTTAAGGAGGATGTCACGGCTGTGTTCAGAGGTAACATTATGAACGGTTTGTCTAGTGAGGCTACGTGGGTAGAGCTGAGGAGCAAGAAAGCGATGATCCCCTTGTTGGGGGTGTACTACGGACCCCCGAATAGTCAACAGGAATTTGAAGAACAAATGTCCCGGGAGATTGCAGACAGCCGCAGGTTAAATAAGGTTTTTGCAATAGGGGATTTTAACTTTTCCAATATAGACTGGGAAAATCATAACATGAAGGGTTTAGATAGGGTGCAATTCCTCAAAAGTGTTCAGGAGAGTTTACTTAAGCAGTAAATGGAGGCCCCCACATGTGAGAGGGCAATGCTGCATCTAGTATTGGCAAATTGGGAAGGGCAAGTTAATGAAGTGTGTGTGGAGGCGAATTTTGGGACCAGTGAAAGTTCGATTACATTTGAGATAGTTATGGATAGGGACGGAGAGGGTCCATGTGTTAAAGTGCTCAACTGGTTTAAGGCCAACTTAGAGGGTATGAGAGAAGGTCGCGCTCAAGTTGACTGGAGCAGGTTATTTGAGGGAAAAGGAACATTGGCCAAATGTTTTTAAAAATGTACTGAAGAAAGCTCAGGATGTGAAGGGCAAAGCAGGCAAGCTCTGAAGAAGGGTTTTGGTCCGAAACGTTGCCTATCTCCTTCGCTCCTTAGATGCTGCTGCACCCGCTGAGTTTCTCCAGCCTTTTGTACCCCCAAGCATAAGGAAGCTTGGCTGATGAGGGAAATTGAGACATTAGTCAAAAACAAGAAGGAATCATGGGAAAAGTATAGGCAACTGGGATAAAGTGCATCTCTGGAGGAGTTTTGGGAATTAAGGAGTAAACCAAAAAAGGAAATCAGAAGGGCAAAAAGGGGCCAGGAGATAGCTCTGGAGGGTAGCATGAACGACAATCACAAAAGATTTTATAAATACATAAGGGGGAAAAGGGTAACTGGAGCGAGAGTGAGACCTCTCAGGAATCAGTGGTCACCTCTGTGTGGAGTCACACTAGATGGGCAAGGTACTAAATGAGTATTTCTCTGTGTTTACTGAGGAGAAGGACAGTAGGACGGAGGGAATTGGAGCGTTAGAAGTGTCTTGAGAGCAGACAGGGTTACCGTTGAAGAAGTACTGAAGGTACTGTCGTATTTGAAGGTAGACAAATCTCCAGGGTCTGATCAGATATATCCGAGGACATTGCGGAAAACTAGGGAGGAAATTATGGGAGCCTTGGTTGAAATTTACAACTCGTCCTTAAATACAGGAGAGGCGCTGGAAGATTAGAGGGTGGAAAATGTTGTGCCTCTTTTCAAGAAGGGCTGCAGGGAAAATGCTGGGAACTAAAGACTGGTGAGCTTAACGTCTGTAGTTGGTAAGTTACTGGAGAGTATTCTGAGGGATAAGTTATACAGGCAAGGGCTGATTTGGGATCATCTGATTGTTTTGTTCGTGGGAGGTCATGTCTCACAAACCTGATTGATTTTTTTTGAAGGCATGATCAAAAAGGTCGATGAGGGCCGAGCTGTAGATGTTGTATACATGGACTTCAGCAAGGCATTCGACAAGGTTCCGCATGGTAGGCTGCTCTGGAAAGATAGATCGCATGGAATCCAAGGGAAGATTGCTGAATGGATAGCAAATTGGCTCCATGGAAGGAAGCAGAGGGTGATGATGTAAGGTTGTTTCTCGGGGTTCGGTGCTGAGCCCGTTACTGTTTGTCATCTCCATCAATGATTTGGATGAGACCATACAGGGCAAGATTAGCAAGTTTGCTAATAATACAAAGTTTGGTGGTTTTGCAGGTAGTGAAGATGGTTGTGAAAGATTCCAGCCGGATCTGGAGCAATTGGCCAGGTGGGCGGAGAAATGGTTGATGGAATTTAATACAGAAAGTGTGAGGTGTTGCATTTTTGGGACGTCGAACAAGGGCAGGACCTACACAATAAATGGTAGGCTGGGTAGAGCAGAGGGATGTAGGAGTACAGGTGCATGGTTCCTTGAAGGTCGAGTCGCAGGAAGTTAAGGTGGTCAAAAAGGCTTTTGGTATTTTGGCCATCATCAGTCCGAGTATGGAGTATAGAAGTTGGGAGGTCATGTTGCAGTTGTATAAGACGTTGGTGAGACCACATTTAGAATATTGTGTTCCGTTCTGGGCACCATTTTATAGGAAAGATATTGTCAAGCTTGAGAGGGTTAAGAAAATATTTACCAGGACTAGAGGGTGTGAGCAGCAGGAAGAGTTTGAGTAGGCTGGGTGCTATTCCATGGAAAACAGGAGGATGAGGGGAGATCTTATAGAGGTGTACAAACTCATGAGAGGAATAGATCGGGTAGATGCACAGAGTCTTTTGCCCAGAGTAGGGGAATCGAGGACCAGACGACAAAGGTTTAAGGTGAAGGGCAAAAGTTTTAATAGGAATCTGAAGGGTAACTTTTTCACACAAAGGGTGGTGGGTGTATGGAACAATCTGCCAGATGAGGCAGTTGAGGCTGGGACTATCCCATCGTTTAAGAAACAGGCAGACAGGTACATGGATAGGACAGGTTTGGAGGGATATGGACCAAGCGCAGGCCTTGGTCTTGGTTTTTTGGTCCTCCAAAATATTCCAAATGGAATTTAAACTGGAGGTGTTGGTGGGAGGACTTAAGCCAGAAAGGGTTTTTGGGAAGAAAGAGCTACCTGAAATTTAGTTGTATCTGGTTGGGTAACACAGGCAAGTGGGACTTGTGTAGCTGGGACATTGTTGGCTGCTGTGGGCAAGTTGGGCCGAAGGGCCTGTTTCCACATTGTACCACTCTATGACATTTGTCCAGTTTTGAAAGTGCATCTTGTTGTGATTATACTCAACTGCAAAATTCTGCTCAAATTTGATTTCTAAACTTTGGAAGGACTTTTTTTTACCTCTTGAATCTATGCTGTGGAACAAAGACAGAGCTGGAAGGCTGAGCACATTGAGCATTCCACTCAATCATGTTCCACCCATGGATCCACCTCTGATGGTCAATCCCTTTTGGCAAGGCAAATTATTCTCAAAGGAGATATCTGTTGGATACTAATCTATAAGGCGTATCAGTAGGATACTAATTTATTAACCTTGATATAATATGTCAAAGAGATATATTTTGCAGGCTAATTGGTTATCTAGGAAAATCATTTACTGGTTACAAGCTGGTACTTTCATTCCATGTGGGGATGGCAGATTTATTTCCTTGGAGTTGATGAACCAATTTCCTTTTTTATTCGAGTGCTTCCTCAGACAAGGTTATCAAATTTAATTTCATAATGCAGACTGGATTTGAAAGTGATGTTTGCTTTCTAGTACAGCCCATCAGAAAACTAATTGGGAAGGATGAGAGGAATACATAGAGAGAAAGATACCCGAGGACATAAATGGTAAGAATATGATCGGACAAAGAAGTGTTGAGTTGTCCAGTTAAGATGACCAAGTAGCAGCAATCACAAAATAGCACCGTATTGTAAAATGTGAATGTACTTCAGCCTTGTCACCCATGGGTTGCTTCAGGTATACAGTGTTGCAAGACCAAGTCCAAGTGATTTTCTTTGAATGAAAGATGAATTACTAAACAACAACAACAACAACTTGCCTTTCTATAATGTGGTCAACATAATATTTCTGGGTGGCACAGTGGTGTCGTCGTAGAGCTGCTTCCTTACAGCGCCAGAGACCAGGGTTTCATCATGACTATTGTTGCTGTCTGTACGGAGTTTGTATGTTTTCCCCATAACTGCATGGATTTTCTCTGGGTACCGGTTTCCTCCCACACTCCAAAGATGCATAGGTTTGTAGGTTAATTTGCTTCTGTAAAATTTTAAATTGTCCCTAGTGTGTCGGATAGTGTTGATGTCGGTATGGATATGGTAGGCAAGGACTCAATGGACCAAATGGCTTGTTTCCACATTGTATCTCCAAGGTCTAAAGTCTAATAAAATGCTCTGGCAGTCCACAGGGCTGCGACCAACCAGAATTTGATACCGAGCCACAAGAGAAATGATTTGGACATGTAAATTTGAATCCTGAAAGATAAATGGGAGGTTAAGAGGCATGACTAGCGGTGTTAGAACAATTAGAATGAAATGACAGAACATCTACTACTTTAAGCTTTCGCTAGACATTGATAATCAGAGGGGAGGTGGAGGATTAGACAGCTCCGAGGAACAGAGCATGGTACCTGTCTTGGAATGGGCAGACCAAAGAACCACTGCAAGTTAGGGTAGTAGAGGAAGAGTAATTGTTCCCTAACCCCTAGATGGACACAAAACACTGGGGTAACTCAGTGGGACAGGCAGCATCTCTGGGGAAATGGAATGGGTGACATTTCGTGTCGAGACCCTTCATCAGACCTTTGCCTGCAAAGCAAGTTAATGATTGTTTATGGATCACAGATGGTTGAGCTTCAATCTTTACGAATTATGATTTGTTATCATAATTCTGTTATCAGGTAACCGCACCATTCTATTGACAAGTGGAGAGCAGCCTCGAACCACTGTCCACCTCAATGGCGATTATTCAGCCTTTACTGGACTTTATCTTGCATTAAACATTATTCTCTTTATCATGTATCTGTGCACTGTGGATGGCTCGATTGTAATCATATATAGTCTTTTCACAGACTAGTTTGCACTTAACAAAAGCTTTTTATTGAACCTCAGCATATATGACAATAAACTAAACTAAGCATATGATACATTCAAATTGGAACGTGCACACACTACTCTACAAATTGGAGACATGATCGTCCATATTGTGAAATTAGTGCCTCAATTCATTTGAAAAGGTTCAGTTTCTGGGGGTATTATTTCATCTATGTAATCATGGGAAAGAGATCATTCCATGATTGTAGAGAATCGCACAGAATATGCAAGAAGATTTGATTTCTGATTAAGGTAAATGTACATTCTTTTTGTTTTTTCTTAAATAGTAATTCCTATCTACAAACTTTCCTCTGCATGTGATTACAGTCGATGGTAGTCTAATAGTGTGCTGAAGATGGGGTTTTTTTCAAGGAAGTGTGGAAGATTTATTCCTATCAAAATACATTATTATGTATGTTTTTTCCTGAAACCTGAAGAAAAATCATGAAAGCTGCTTGAAAACTGATTTGAGTGGTGTTCATCCTCCTGACCTTTTTCCATTGCAAAACCTTCTGAGAGTATAGAGTAGCGATCAACATAAATATTGTTAAATGGCTCTGGATGTCAAATGCTTCCGCACTGAGTGTATGTTGAATTTCACTGAGGCTTGTAGTGACTGTAATGAATAACAATGCCCACTGCTAAATTTGACAGCATTAATGAGTTGGCAAAACAATTTATGAAAAGTAAGAAAGATATGGCCCCTGACCTAATGTAAAATAAATTGAGGAAGGAGGAGAATAATGATTTTATTAATAACAAGATGACTGATCACTGTTTCACATGTTGGAATATGGCAGAGCAACTTCACGATGAATCCTCAAATCTATTCTTGAAAACAAAAGTAGATCAAGGAAATAAAGTTGGTGATAAATTCTGATTTTTGGAAAGATTTGTTTTGGCACTTCAATTTGATCAGTGGTACTTTCACTTCAGTAAATCCATAATGATAAGTATAGTGGCTTTTTATCTTCTGCACTCCAACTGGCCTTGGGTTAGTTGATTAATATACCAAATATATTAAGCAGAGTGGATAACAAGAAATCAATGATTGCAATGTAAACGGCATAGATCAGAAACAAGCACTCTGAAGGTTAAGGCACAAGTGGTCGTGGGGAATTTCTGACTTGATTGGTTGAATTGCAAGGCATTTCCAAATGAAAATCCAACTTGAGCATTTGGTTGTTGCTGCCACATATGTTCTGTATATATAAACAAGTTTTTGTTACTGTTGATATTAATGCACTAGAAAGATGTTTATTAGTTTATTTCACTTGCACATCTGTTCGAAAAATGGATAGTTGTAAAATGCGGTAAGTAAAAATTATAGCAAATGGGCTCGTACTTGGGTGGAACTTACCTTGGGTGGCAGTGCACACTGGACAACAGTAAGTTAGCAAATTATTTTACCTGACATTGCAGAAAATTGCCAGTGATGACTAGTGAAAAAAAAATGGGATAAATCCAATCCAGGTAATTTATGCCCAATTAATCCCACAGCAATTGGCAAATTGACAGTTACTGAGAATAGTTGTATAAAGTAGCCCTTATTCACCAATAACCTGCTTTCCCATGTCGTGCTTGGATTTCGCCAGGACCATTGGGTTCTGGAACTCATTATGTTTGTGGGCCTCATTAATGTTTCATGGACAAATAGGTGGGAGGGATGGCACAAGCACCTGTTCTCAAGGGTTCAAGATAACAAATGAGTTCCATCGGAGAGGACTTCAATTGTGTAGCCTCCAAGAGTGAGGAGATAGCCCTAGACAATGGCAAAAGGAAACTTGAATGCAAGATTGAGGATCTGGTGAAATCCATTGGCAAAATGCACAGGACCTTGCAGGGTGCTTGCAGCAGTTAATTTCAACAATTATGGGTTGACAAAGGACCAAAGAACTGAATTCCATGTATGAAGTGTGTATGAATGCCCTTGACCAAATGGGAATCAATGAGTCTTGCAACGCTGATGTTGATGGGAATCAAGAAGAAAATAGTCCAATGGTTGGAATTATTGCTCGTGTAATGCGAGATAGTTGTGGTTGGTTGAGGTCAATAATCCCAGTCCCAGAGTATCACAACAGAAGCTCCCCGGGGCAGCAACTAGAACCAGTTACTGGATGACCTTCCTTCCTTTGTAAAATCAGAAATGGGAACTTCTGCTGGTGGATGCTCAATATTCAATTCCATTCAGAGCCACACAGCAAATGAACTAACCTGTACCTCCATGCACGGAAACCAAGGCAATGTTCAGGCATGGGATGTGAGAATTAACATTTGAGTGTCAAATAATTACTATCTCCAATCAGAACGTGTCCAACCACTCAACACCATGAGGAAAAGAACAGGTTGGAAACAAAGTATCCCATTACATGGTGACTCCTCAAAGCCTTGCCTCATTGACAAAAGAAGACCCCACAGCCTTTGTAATATCTGCAAGGAACACTCTCCACTTTGTAGCTTCAACTACTGCCAAGGTGTTCCACACTATTAAGGATAAAGCAGCCTGCTTGATTGCCATCCACTGCCCTCACCATTCATTCCCTTCATCACCGGTGTGACAGTCTGCATCACTGCAAAATAAGTTGCAGTTACTGCTCTACACATTCCAAACACAGATCTCTAACACAAAGGAGAGCAAGGGAAACAGAGCCCCAACAACTTTCCTCAAAGTCTATATATCTTGTTACACCTGTTTTGTTGCTGGGTGTAAATCCTGAAATTCCTTGCCCAACAGTACCGAGAGAATCTCAACAGTGGGACTGTAGAAGTTCAACAAGGTGGTTTGCCACCTGCTTCTGGACGGTTATTAGAGATGAGCGGTAAATCAATGACAACCAGATTCTCGAGATGAAGTTGAGCAATTTTTTTAACTGTTTGTATTTTGTATGGTCTTTTTTTTTTCTAGCAAGAATAAGCTTATTTTAAATAAGTGAAAGAACTGCTTATTAAAGTGCCCTTCCTGATTTGGCAATTAGTGTGACGTCTCTGGGCACATCTGGCTGGAATTCGGGGCCAAGATGTTATTTTAAGCACAACCAATGAAGACATAATATTTCAAATTAAACTCTAATTCCGTAAATTAAAGTTTGTTGCTATCATCTTGCATTTTATTAATAGCGAGTCATGTACACTGAAGGATCACATTTTCTTGTCCTTTTGAACCATTGTCATTGTTATATTGACAGCCAACTTACTGCCAGTCTTGCATCATAGAATTGAAAACCAAGTGGTAGGTAAAATGAATGCTTACTTGTTAACAACCTCATTTGTTCTGTTGCTCTTGAGTTTAATGCACTGACTGTACATAGCCTCCCTTCCAAGGCCCACATTGATGAAGACAGTTTGGAAGTTAATTTACACCACGTGTTTGTATTGAGCATGTTGTATAAAATGATTACTTGTCAAGGACTACTCCCAATTACCATCTTTTGCAACCATTTTTATGAATGGTAAGTAGACTTCTATTATTAGAAAATGGTCTGCAGTCAACAATTGCTCCCTCAGTGGATGCTGTGTGGGAATTTTCCAGGCCTTAGCGTGTCCTTCAAGAAAATGCTAAATGGTGAGAAATAATGTATCGAGAAAAAGTTGCAACATTGAACGCAATGTTGAATTTAACAGGTTAATGCCATTATCCACCTGGATTGCAAGTGGGAGGCATGGTGACGCAGCGGTAGAGTTGCTGCCTTACGGCGCTTACAGCACAAGAGACCCGGGTTCAATCCCAGCTGTAGGTGCTTGTCTGTACGTTCTCCCCGTGACCTGCGTGGGTTTTCTCTGGGACCTCTGGTTTCCTCCCATGCTCCAAAGACGTACAGGTTTGTGAGTTCATTGGCTTGGTATAAATGTAAAAATAGTCCCTAGTGTAGGATAGTGTAAATGTACAGACTCGGTGGGCAGAAGGGCCTGTTTTTGCGCTGTATCCCGCATAAGAGATTAGCATACAAACTTAAAGCACACGGTATTGGGGGTTCAGTATTGATGTGGATAGAGAACTGGCTAGCAGACAGGAGGCAAAGGGTAGGAGTAAACGGGTCCTTTTCAGAATGGCAAGTAGTGACTAGTGGGGTGCCGCAAGGCTCAGTGCTGGGACCCCAGCTATTTACAATATATATTAATGATTTGGACGAGGGAATTCAATGCAACATCTCCAAATTTGCAGATGATACCAAGCTGGGGGGTATAGTTAGGTGTGAGGAGGATGCTTGGAAGCTGCAGGGTGATTTGGATAGGCTGAGTGAATGGGCAGATGCATGGCAGATGCAGTATAATGTGGATAAATGTGAGGTTATCCACTTTGGTGGCAAAAACATGAGGGTAGACTATTATCTGAATGGTGGCAGATTAGGAAAGGGGGAGATGCAACGAGACCTGGGTGTCATGGTACACCAGTCATTGAAAGTAGGCATGCAGGTGCAGCAGGCAGTGAAGAAAGCAAATGGTATGTTAGCATTCATAGCGAAAGGTTTTGAGTATAGTAGCAGGGAGGTTCTACTGCAGTTGTACAGGGTTTTGGTGAGGCCACACCTGGAGTATTGCGTACAGTTTTGGTCTCCAAATCTGAGGAAAGACATCCTTGCCATAGAGGGGGTACAGAGAAGATTCACCAGACTGATTCCTGGGATGTCAGGACTTTCATATGAGGAAAGATTGGATAGACTCGGCTTGTACTCGCTGGAATTTAGAAGATTGAGGGGGGATCTTATAGAAACTTACAAAATTCTTAAGGGGTTGGACAAGCTAGATGCTGGAAGATTGTTCCCGATGTTGGGGGAGTCCAGAACAAGGGGTCACAGTCTAAGGATGAGGGGGAATTCCTTTAGGACCGAAATGAGGAAAACATTCTTTACACAGAGAGTCGTGAGTCTCTGGAATTCTCTGCCACAGAAGGTCAGTTCATTGGCTATATTTAAGAGGACGTTAGATGTGGCACTTGTGGCTAAAGGGATCAGGGGGTATGGAGAGAAGGCAGGTACGGGATACTGAGTTGGATGATCAGCCATGACCACATTGAATGGCGGTGCAGGCTCGAAGGGCCGAATGGCCTACTCCTGCACATATTTTCTATGTTTCTACCTCTAAACTAAAATAAAAGGCCAGAAAGTTCAACATATTTTATTCACACAATCAACTGAAGCTCTTTAATGGTAGTAGGAGACAAATTAAATGTAAATTGTTTCAGAGTATTAACATTTTCTCCAAGTGGAAAATTAAAAACTAATATGCACTTGTGTAGCCATTCAACCACTTGAACTATCAGTCACTAACTTTCTCAGTCATTCAAACAATGAATGGCCATTTCTACTTGATGCAATTGACAGCGTTGGTACGTTGGAGCATGACCACACCAATGCAGAGCAGAATAATAGCAAGAATTGTTGCTGTTATGCATCCATGAGTCTATTAATGAATAATGCAAGCTTTTAACTAGCTTTTTTAAGCACTTTGAAATGATCTGGAATAGCAATGATGGGTTCGGCTGAAGGGCCTTTTTCCGTGCTCTGATGTTATAATTCTTTTACCGTATAAATTTACTGCAGGTCCATATTTCTAGCTATAGGTCTGCTGTTTGGATGCTTGGTTGCTATGTGACAACGCCCCCCCCCCCCCCCCCCCCCCCTTACTCCCATCGAGCAATGGCAGATGATACTCATTCGCTGCATGGGAACAACTGCTTATGGTGCATGAGATTCTTTCACATTTCTGGGTAGAGATGTTGTCCTGGGATTGCTTCCCAACACTGTCTTGATGCTCAGAATTGTTGATATTTGTTGTTCACAGAGGAGTGAGTTCATCAGGGGAGGAATAAGAATTTAATTACGTTAGTAGCTCAGGAGAGTCGTTCAGCCAGTAATGAGGCCAGGTTAAGATGCAGCACAGCATATTTTCTGTTATAACTATTTTTATCTAGGGTCATAGAATCAAACAGTACAGAAACAGGCCCCTCGGCCCATCTTATCCATGCTGAACAAGATGCACAATCTACGCTCGTTCCACTGCCCGTGTTTGGCCCACATCCCTCAGCCTTTCATATCCACCAACCTGTCCAAATGTATTTTAAATGGTTTTATGGTATCTGCCTCACTACCTCCCCTGGTGGCTCACTCCATATATCAAACAGCCTCTGTGTGGGGAGAACGTTGCCACTTTGGTTCCTATCAAATCTTTCCCCTCTCACCTTAAACCATGTCCTTTGGTTCTTGTTTCCCCTACTCAGGGTAAAAGACCATCCAATAACCCTATCCCCATCATGATCCCTCTATAAGATTATCCCTTGGCCTCCTACACGCGTGGGAATAAAGTCCTAGCCTGCCCAACATCTCCATGTAGCTCGGGCACTCGGGTCCTAATCCAGAGGCATTATCATCATTATTAATGATCGTTCTTCCACCCAATCTATTGTCGCCGAGGTCTGGCAGACTTTCATACCCCACCCTGCAAAGCGAGTTGGTGCCAGCACGGGTGGATCCAGTGATCTTTTTTCTCCCCTTAAATCTGTTCAGCACACTACACATTGTGCCTAGTGTAAAATGTGAGCTATTAATTCTACAGCAAGCAGCTTGAAACTCCCTGAAGCTGCCCCTGAGAGAAGGAGATTGCATTATTTGACTGAATTGGCAGACTGATGTGTTGTGTGATGAATTAAATCAACAAGCTAAAAAAACAACTGGGAGGTCTTCGAGAGTTGGCACACTTTTTGGATTCTGGAGTATCTTGTGCACAAGCATTGTCTCTTTTCATTTACATGAAAATCTTGCACCGAAGCAGGAGATTTCTGCAGACTGAACATGTTGCATCAACAAATGCCATTTATCATACCTTGTTACATGTTTAAAAAATGGAAGAACTATTCTTGCACATAAAAGATATGGGCCTAACATACATTTACGTACATGGGAGCAATTAAGATTCTTGAAGAAATATATCAGAGTGTCAAATTACACAACTATCTGCACATCTCTCTCAATGCACGAAGATCAAAATGCATAAATAAATGACATAAAATAGTAAGATTAAACGAGAACTTACCAGTTTGAAGTTTGATCTTTATTTTATGAGGTGTTACGATGAGGGATTACGTGAAGACCCCGCCAGCACGCATGCGCGACATTCTTCAAAGCAGTGGTGTGAAATCACAGAACAAACAGTCACAATGACTGACATAGTAAGAGAAAAAGAGAACTTTCATACCAGGTGATCTTTATAATAGAGGGTCGGGAGCGGAGGGCACGTAATCCCTCATCGTAACACCTCATAAAATAAAGATCAAACTTCAAACTGGTAAGTTCTCGTTTAATCTTACTATTTTACTTCGGAGTCACGTGAGTGACTACGTGAAGATTTCAAAGCTCTGTGATTTCATGCCCTGGAAGCTCCATGCTCACACACCGCTAAAGCTGGGATAAGAGGATGGACGTGATTCAGACAAGACACTGGCTGAAAAACAAAACAGGTATTTATTCATACCAAACACAATATTGTGTCCCATAAGGGTTATTTATCTGGCAGCACTTAAAATCCTCCCTGCATAATTGCCAGGGGAGGTCACGGGTTTGTTGTAAAAGCGGTGGAAGGTTCTCTCATTGTTCCAACCCGCTGTGGCCAGGATGTGATCCAGTGGTACCTCCATCCTTCTAGCCGCCGAGGTGGATGCTGCCCTGGTGGAGTGAGATTTATACACATTAGTATCCACCCCCGCCGCATCCAGAACCACCCTTAACCATCTGGAAATGGTTTGCACCGTGACCCTGTGATGAGGCTTCTTGTGACTGACAAGCAAAGCTGTTTCCGTGCCTCTTAGATCTTTAGTGACTGAAATGTATCGCAGAATCAATGTAACGATACAAAGACGGGTGTCCGCTGGGTAAGCCAGGAACTCCAACGTATGTCCAGACACTCCGGGTCGATCTTGCTTCAATAGTCCCTGCACCTGGAATGTGATCTTCCCACTGGTAATTGCCATGGCATCCAGACTGAGTTTGTGCAGGGACTGGACCCGTTGCGCCGTGATCAGTGCCATAATCATGACCATTTTGTAGGTTAATTTGGCCAAAGGGAGTCCCGTGTTCGGTGTCCATCCTCTCAGCATCGTCAATACCGTGCTGATGTCCCAGGTATGGCTATATCTGGGCCTGGGGGGATTGGAATTAAATATTCCCCTCATAAATTTGGATACTAGGGGATGTGACCCAATTCCCAATTGGTCACTCCCCTTGCCCAAGTAAGACGATAGGGCACTCCTGGCACAGTTAATGGCGCTGTAGCCTAGACCCTCATCGTAATGAAGGGTAGCCAGAAGCTCCAGCACTTCCGTGATGGTGGCGGTTTCGTATGTTGTTTTGGTAGTCACGCAGAATCCTTCCCATTTCCTGATGTAGGTCAGGTACTGCTTCCTTGTGGACTCTCTGCAGGCTGCCGTGATGGTATCAATGGTCCTGTTGGAGAGTCCGAATCCATGAAGTGGCCGTTTTAAAATCTGCAAATCAATCATCCCATGCGGTCATGACATGGATGACATTCTCCTGTAACAGGATGAACAAGCAGGCTAGGTCTTTTATTCACCCTGATACAGGGTTCTGTGGCCATCTTCTGTACCAGAGGGAACCATGGTTGAGTAGGCCAGTCGGGCACTACCAAGATACCCGATGCGGAGTCTTGCTTGATTTTTTGCAAGACCCGACTGATGAGGCAGAAAGGGGGGAAAGCGTAGCAAAATAAATCCCCCCAGTGTAGCGAGAAAGCATCCATCGCTACTGCCCCCGGGTCTGGTTCCCAAGCAACATACGTTGGTAGTTGGTGATTTAGCCTGGACGCGAAAAGGTCGATATCTGGTGTCCCATAACGTTCTACAATATCTGCGAACACATTCCGATCCAACATCCATTCTATGTTGTCGTTGAATTTCCGTGACCTGGTGTCTGCCACTGTGTTTAGTTTACCTGGAAGGTAAGTTGCGGAGATCCAAATTTCTCTTTGCAGACACCAGTGCCAGATATTGTTGGCCAATTCATCACACGATATCGACTTTACACCGCCCATGTGGTTAATATAGGCCACCACCGTGGTGTTGTCAATCTGTATTCTGACATGAACTTTGTGCATGTTAGTGCAGTATGCCTTAAGGCCGTGAAATGCTGCCAGCATTTCTGAATAGTTAATCCCTAAGTTTTTAAATAGGGTTAACTCTGGTGCACTCCATCTACCTCCACAGCTAGAGGTAGTGTTAGTAGCTCCCCACCCTATGGCACTGGCATCCGTTTGTAAGGTGATCGAGGGGTTGGTGATAGTAATGGGTTTGGAACAATTTTGGGCATTGCCCATCCACCAATATAATTCGGCTTTTGCCTTTCCTGGAATTTTCATGGGCCTATCAAAATGGCCAGCATGATTTTTGAGCGCTGTAATTTTGGCTCTTTGTAAGTTTTGGTAATGTAAGGGCCCATGTTGTGCTGCAGGAAATGCAGCTACTATCTTCCCAATCACCCTGGCCACCTGCCGAATGGATGGGACCTTAATGCCAATGAGGCTCCTGCAAGCCTCTATCAGGTCTTCCACCTTGCTTGGTGGTAACGTGACAGACATTTGCACTGAGTCAATAATGAACCCCAAATATTTCATGGTGGTAGAGGGTTCCAATATTGATTTATCTGGATGTATCGTAAACCCCAGTTTCTGAAAAAGATGTTTCGTGGCTGTGACTGCCAAAGTAGCCATTTCCAAATTCTCCCCCACTATGAGGATGTCATCAAGATAGGCCATAACAGTATGATTCTGTTTCCTTAAATAGGCCAAAGCTGGTTTCAATATCTTGGTAAACAATCTGGGTGCTGACGATAGCCCATTAGGCAAAGCTTTATATTGCCATAATTGTCCCATCCAGATAAATTTTAAGTATTTCCTATGATCCTTGTGTATGGGTACTGAATAGTATGCATCTTTGAGGTCAACGCATGCCATGTAGTACCCATTGGCTATAAGCTGTATAGCAGTGTCGAAGGTATCCATTTTAAAATGAATATACTGGACAGAAGTATTCAGGTCGGTCAAATCTATGATGATGCGGCAACCGCCATCTTTTTTGTTTTTAGTGAATATATTAGACACGAACTCCTGAGGTTCTTTAATGGCCTTCTCAATTACCCCTTTTTCTCTCAACCTCTGTAGTTCAGCATGCCCTGCTGCCTTATCTCTATGAGAAAGGACGAATTTCCGACTAGGTGCATGCTGTACCGAGGTAGGGAGTTCGTGAATAAATTCAATTTTGTAGCCCTGAATACTCCTGAGTATATAAGGATCAGAGGTAAAAGTGAGCCAATTCTCGAGGAACATGTGCAACCTGCCCCCTATGCAAAGTGAATTTGGGCCAGTAGTGTTCCTGGGGATCCCAGACCCACCTACCTCCATGGTTACTGCCGGTGTGGTGGTTTCTGGCCTTGCTTCCTCGGCTGGTTGTAGGTGTTCTGGGAGTGGCGCATCTTCCAAGGAGGCCGGCCTGGGCCTTGGCCTAAAAAAGACCGCTGAGCAGGTATGCCGGCCTTCGAGCTTTCACCACCGGCAGACCTGTTAGGGTAACTCTGCCCGGTGGGTGCGTAGGGGTGCGTTCTGTGTGGGTGATGAGGCTTAGTGTACCCAGGTACTTTAATAAGGCCCAAAGCCTTAGCCTCCTCGTCCAGATCTTTAACCTGTTTGGGGAGATCTTCCCCGAATAGCAGGCTTGGAGGCTGTGTCTTCCCAGGCTTACACAACCCCGCGAACTTGGGGTTAAGCGCCGGCTTTATAATGCTTTTCCTGAAATTATTTATTTCATACTGTGTGTTGCACAGTAAGGCCAAAGCATCTTGTAGTTCTTCCGGCATATCCACTCCCACTGCTGTTCTGGCTACTGCAGTAATTCCAGCGGTTAGGAGCTTCAGGATCTTCTGAAGTTTCATCTCCTGCCCTCTACTCGAGGGGCTCATGTTTCCCCATATCGGGTTGTTTACCGCGGGTACATTTAATGACTTGCAGTTTTCCGGCGCCATGTATTTGTTTGCTGTGGCATTGATGGCCTTTTCCTGAAGTTGGTTAGTGGCCATATAATCAATGCTGGCAGCCAGCTTGGGGTGGATGGGTAGGCCCTTCTGGTTGGGCATGGCATGTTTGCTCACCACATCCATATAATCTTCACACACCCCTGACGCTGCAGGTGCTTCAGCCAACTCCCCTTCTTCTGGGTCAGCCCAGTTCTGACCCTCAATGCTCCCCTGTATAGAAGGGGATACATTTGGCAGTCCTCTAAGGGAACTTGCCGTGGGCCTACTAGGGGTCCCACTGTGATCCTGCCCCTGCTTAAGCAGGTCACGTTGGAGCAGCTGCTCCATCATCCGCTCAATGCGGTCAAGGCGACCTCTGTCGCTGCCTGCGAGCGGGGTGCCCTCGGGACCGGACTCCGCTGAGTCGGCCCCGGCCGACATCCGGATAGTTTTCCCCGACCGTGGCGTACCAACGGTCTCAAAGTCCGAAAAGTCGGGAGCTGCAGGTAGAACCTGTAGCTCTGGAGAGGCGGTTCTCCGTTGGCTGCTGTCCTTAGCCGCTGATTTGCCCGCCGCTCTCTTAGATTTTCTCCCTTCCATACTGGTCGACTCACTCCTTCGGTGAGACTTACCTGGCGTGAGCTTTTTAAACTCACGCTGGAGGAGCCCCGCTCCTCCCGACCGTCGCTTCCGCATGCGTACGACGATATGTCGTGCATGCGTGCTGGCGGGGTCTTCACGTAGTCACTCACGTGACTCCGAAGTAAAATAAATGATTACCCTTCCACTGTATTTTGATAATGAACAGAACTAATGTTAAAACAAATATTGTGTGGTATTTTAGCACATAGTAATGTCACCCATAATAATGTAATGTCTATAGTAAACAGAATTTGGATACATTTGGTTGATCAACTCAACCAGGATCTATGAAATGTTGACCCAAGGATACAGGTTTTACTGTAGATGCAGGCTTACAAAATAGAAACACAAACTGTTGGAGGAATTCAGAAGGTCAGGCAGCATCTCTGGAGCACGTGGATAGGCGATGTTTTGGGACGTGAAATGCTGCCTATTCATGTTCTCCAGTGCTGCACCCTGACCTGCTGAGTTTCTCCAGCACTTCGTATCTTTTGCTCTGAGCTGTAATTAGACAGACCAAACCTGTTCAAATACTATTCGGAACAGAACCTCAGATTGCATGAAAGTGGCAGATTTCGGCTCAGATGATGAACAGCCAGGGACTCTGTCATGTGTAATTGTCTGACTCCGCTGACACCTCCTGTAAAGCACACCAATATTAAGAGTTTGAGTAGAACAGGAAACTGATGTGTATTCCCGATAAGTTCAAATCCCATGACAGAGATGCTATATTTATTGTAAATGTTTTCAACAAATATGCTGAGATGTAGAAGTCAAAGCCTTGAGGTGGCACAGTTACGCAGCGGTAGAGTTGCTGTCTTACAGCGCAAGAAACCTGTGTTTAATCCTCACTGTGGGTCTTTGTCAGTTACGGAGTTTGTGCGTTCTCCCTGTGACCCGCGCGTGTTTTGTCCGGTTTTCTCTCACACTCCAAAGACATGCAGGTTCATAGGTTAATTGGCTTTGGTAAAATTGTCCCTAGTGTATCGAATAGTGTTAGTGTATAGGGATCGCTGGTTGGTGCGGACTTGGTGCGCCGACAGGCCTGTTTCTGTGCTGTATCTCTAAAGTTTAAAGAACACGGTGGCGCAGGGGTAGAGTTTCAGGGCTGGAGACCCAGGTTCGATCCCAACTACAGGCTGCTGTCTGTGCGGAGTTTGAACATTCTCCGCGTGACCGCGTGGGTTTTCTCTGAGATCTTCCGTTTCCTCCCACACTCCAAAGACGTACAGGTATATAGATTAATTGGCTAGGTGTATGTGCAAAGGAATCAAGGGATATGGGGAAAAAGCAGGAATGGGGTACTGATTTTAGATGATCAGCCATGATCATATTGAATGGCAGTGCTGGCTCAAAGGGCCAAATGGCCTACTCCTGCACCTATCTATATTTCTATGACTTGTTGGGCCGAAGGGCTTGTTTCCACACTGTATCACTAAACTAAACGTGATCTGCTGGCAAGGTGAATTTGGATTGGATGCCCAATTTAAATCCTGGTGGATTTCATTCATGATGGAATCTGACCGAGACTCTCTGCATTCCCTTCTAATGACTTGTTACAATCTGAGCTCCATTTTCACCAACAATTACAACCAATCACATCTTTCTCCTTCAGATTTTTAGTTCAACGATTTACAGATTATTAATATTTTGTGTAACTTCGTAAAAATTCTGAAAATTGAGTCAGGTTTTGGAGTTCTGCACCCTCCTGGGTGCCAAATTGTATAATCAAAATTCCTATTGTACAAAACATCTCGAGGTGAAAGGATGAGTTTAAAAATAAGCTATTCAAGAAAGTCAGATGGGAAGATGAGATCAGTTTCGCAAGACTGGCTCTGCAAGTTGTTACAGATTCAGTTCATTGTGCCCACTTATTGATAATCTATCTTCCTTCGCCGCTTCGATGGTTCGTCTACAACTTTCACCTGCCACCCATTCAATTATCAGAGTTGCAACTCAGCTAATGGGAGATGGATCTTTTTATATTTCAGATTAGTTCCTGTTGATGAGGATCGAGATCAGGAGGCTCCAGTCACATTCACTACAGAGATTGGTATAAACCGAAGATAGACACAAAAAGCTGGAGTAGCTCAACGGGACAGGCAGCATCTCTGGAGAGAAGGAATGGGTGACGTTTCGGGTCGAGACCCTTCTTCAGACCCGAAACATCACCTATTCCTTCTCTCCAGAGATGCTGCCTCTTCCGTTAAGTTACTTCAGCTTTTTGTGTCTATCTTCGGTTTAAACAAGCATCTGCAGTTCCTTCCTACACGAGATTGGTATAAATGCACAAAACATTAATTTGTAACCTGATAATATGATTTAATCTTCTTTTAGTACTATCACAGTTTGTGGCTTGTAGTGATTGGCTTTGATTTTCAGAGACACTACTGTTGCTGGAAACAATCGATAAAAGTAAAGCTAAATTATGAAAGTATAGTTAAATCTATAGAAAAGTGAGGACTAATGTGACCCAGAGCAGCACGAGTGTACTGCCGTAAACAACTCGGTTGGTATTAATTGGCTGCTCGCTGATCTTCTGTCTCTCCTCACAATATGTACATGTAAAAAAAATGGAATGGGATAAAGAACTACATCCACAGTTTGGGGTTGGATGGGTTAGGTTACAGGAAAGGCATGAATCCAGAAAAACAATAGTAATCGTAAGTCTGAATGAGGAAATACTTGTGGCAAGAATACAGATACAATTTGCTGCCCTTTGAGAATTGCAGATGTTATTGTATTTCAGTGGAGAAAATCATCCCTTGGCTTGCCTGATGATGCCCAATGATCGAACTTAGCTTACCATCAACATTGGCAACATGTTAAATGACCCAAGTTGTCATTATTAATTTTCCCTTGTGAAGAAAATTCTATCATAAAGTGGAAGAAGCTCTGCTGTTTAGTTTGCACACGTTTTTCAATTTGGATAGCAAAGTTTTGACTTGTGCTATATATTTGCCAAGCAATTAATCTCTGGATTGACCTTGAATCATTTGTAGAAGTTACAAAATGCCAGAATCCAAGCTGGTACAAGACACATTGCTTCTTTTGTGTGAATAATTGAGTTGAAATACATGGTATTCTGAAATATCTTGAATACTTTGTTCAATTTAGAATGTACTGTGCATGGAGCTGTTGATTTTCCAACCACAAAAATGATTTGAGTATTCATCAACTATATCCTTGGAATCATTTTAGTGGAGAACAGGAAAAGCAAAGCAATGGCTATTTTCAGGTTTCCCATATTATTCTCTCTTTACTCGTTATTTATTATCCAATCTTCAGAGTTGAATACTCTTCCCCATTGTCCCAAATCCAGTTGAAGATTAATTATGAATTGGCATCTTACAGAGCTTCATGTTTAGTTATTGGGAACATTGTTTAATTTGGACCACCATTTGGTAACCAACTCTTCCATATATTTGTCACACTGAACTTGAATAAAGAAGTCATAGTTTTTCTTGGAGGAGTTACCAAATGTTTAGAATTTTTATTTGTTGATAAATTTGAATGTTGTGATTTTGTCAAACTTTGCTTTGTAAACTTTTATAGCATGCAATCCTTGCCACAATTGTTGGGTGACTGTATGGTTAGCATCAGACTCTAGCTTAATCCAGAATTGTCTCTTGGCATCCCTGATAGCTTTGAAAAGGTCATACCTACATTTCTATATAGGTTGGGATAACCTGACTTGAGCACCTCAGACTTGGTTTCACCAGGGAGTGGATCTCAAATTCATCCATGGCTTTCAGTTGGAGAACAGTACTCTCAGTCTGAAGAAGGGTCTCGAACTGAAACGTAACCTATTCTTTCTCTCTAGAGATGCTGCCTGTCCCGCTGAGTAACTCCAGCATTTTATGTCTTAATATCAGTAGGATTGTCTCCTTTGCCATGCATTCCTCTACTCACTCACTGATGATGTTTGTGACGGCAGTGGTGTATTTGTTTAGGTTGGCTGCTGAGTCCTTGAATATGGACCAGTACATTGACTCAAAGCAGTCACATAGGAGCTCACCATCTAACCCGTCTTGCTCCTTTAAGATTTTCCATGTATGAAGAAGGTCATCCCTCATCCTTCTCTGAAAATTAATAACAATTAAATATAATTATAAGAATAAAGGCAAAGTCTGTCTCCCTGAACTTCTGAGCCTTCAGATCGTTCCAGCTGACAGCATTGATCCGTGTTGCATATGCTTGCAGTTTCCCACATGGGCTGGCAGAAGGGCAGTCAGCTGTAATATGTGCTCAATGACTAGGAGTTTTGGTCTCTGGATTGGTGGGGGGAGAGACGTTTGGTGAAATGATGACAAAGATTTGATAGGATTGCAGACTTCTCAAGGGCAATTACACAGCATGGGGCATTTTGAAATCTGCTTGAGAGTGAGTAGCTTTCCATAAATAATGGGACTGGCTCTCTAAGTGTACCTTGTGTAGTCAAGCATAAATGGTTTTGGGTGGTTTGCAGAGAAACTCTCTTTGTTTCCCCTGCTGCATCATATCGAGTTTTAAGGTACAAAGGCCCCTGGAAATCCAAATCCTCTCTTCATTCTCGCTAGACCAGGAGGTTGCCTTGACTGTGATGGACATAGGGTCACAATACGTTTGGCAGACCATCATCGAATTCCACAGAATTAAATCCTTGTGTCAGCACTGCTGTGGGACTACGGTCATCTGCAGTCAGCACTGATTATTTCATCATTGCTCCGTTTGCCACCATCGTGATATAAGTGGTCCCCGCCTTTAACCTGTGCCCTCTGACACAAAAAGAGGTGGAAGCAGGCGAGTCGGGAGAGGCAGTGATTGAGGGAAAGGTAGAGGTGGGGGAGGATAGCTGTCAGTAGTGAAAAAGGGGTAGGAGGAGGCAGTGGAAGTGGGGGAGGTGGACAGTTGGCGGTGGAAGTCTGCCCTCTGTACATGTGCTGTTGGGGTGTACCTCACTGCCCACAGTTTCCCTTGAGAATTTCACTCCAGGCAGGAAGGCAAAGACACTTACACGGCAGCTAGCTTTGGTCTAGTTTGACTATTGTCCCATGGTAGGATGTAACTCTGTCACTTTGCATCATCAGAAGCCTCTTTGGACAGCTCTGGTACGGTTGTCACCTTATTTTGGACTTTTCTTTTGCGTTCAGAAGCCAAACAGCCATGACGGGTTCTAACATTAGAAATGGAACGTTTGTGTTGATTTTTCGGCAGTGCCAGAATGATGGATGTGTTTTCTCTGTGCTCATCCTACATCTGACTATGCTCATTTGTAAATTGTCCTGACAAAACAGGAGACCCACCGTTCATAGACTCCGAACAAGCTGTCAGCCTGGAACTATCGAGAAGCAGCAGTTGTCTGATGAACACTTGATACAAGATGAAAACTAAAGAAATACATACGAAATATAAAATCAATTCAGTAAGCAGTGATTGCACACTGCTTACTGAAATGGACCTGTTGAACTCTTATTGTGAAGATGGTCTCGGCATATTTACTCAGCAAGATGAGAGTAAGAGCCTTCATTCCTCGTCAACCTGCTTCATCAGTCTCTCTCTCTGATGTGTTTAAAACGACAGGGCTGCCTCCATCTTTAGTACTTCGTGCCTTTACTGTTGACATCTGACTTCGTACTGATGTCTCATGACCAAGGAGGTTGCAAGGTGATGACGTTCCTGAGAAGGAAGCTAAGCCATCTTCTCCTCCAGCACAGGTTTAGGGAATCTAATTAGGTGAGAATAATTTTTTAGGACTTGCTGTTTAAATAACTAATTGCTTTGCTTGGAACTGTTGGACTCTCCGGGGGATGTGAGAGAGATTACATAGATACAAGTTAATTAGGGTAGTCAATTAATTGCGATTAACGTAAATAATATGTTAATTTTTTATATTCTAATTGTGAGGTCTAGCGGGAAAAAGAATTGCACTGGAGTTTTTTTAATTGCCTCTTGATATCTTGCACGGTCAGTATGATTGAGCCTCACAACTCCCCTGACCCCCCAGACACCCCACTATCAGTCAGCCCCCAAATTATACTCATATTAAGGCACCAGTAGCTGTTGATGCTAAAATCTGGAGCAACGAAAGGAGATCTGTTGGAGGAACTCAATGGGCCGGGCAGCATCTGTCGTGGGAAATGGGTCAAGAGCCTTTATCCAGACTTAAAAGGCAAAGGGGAAATAAATAGGACAGTGTCAGATACCTACCAATGTCTTATAATTAATAGTGAACATGGAGTGCTTGGTCCAGGACGTAGCCGACTCTGCTGTGACCAGGTAAGTGGTGTTGATAGAGCATAGAAAAGGCCCTTTGGGACAACGCATCCATGACGACCAAAAGCCCCTTCTAAGCTGGTCCCATTGCCGGATTTAGCCAATATCCTTCTAAAACATTCCAATCAATGTACATGTCCAAATATTTTTAAATGTTATTATTCTATCTGCCTCAGCTACTTTCTCTGGCAGCTTGTTCCATTTATCAACCACCTTCTGTGCAAAAAAGCTGCCTCTCCAGTTCCTATTAAAATTTTCTCCCTTGCTTTAAACCCATGTCCTCTGGTTCTTGATTTCTTTACTCTGGGTAAAGGACTGTGTGCGTTCACCTCACCTATTCACCTCATGAACCGAGACACCTCTAGAAGATCAATTTCAGCCTCATATTTTCCAAGGAATAAAGTCCTTACCTGCTCAATCTCTCCCTATAGTTAAGGACCCCCCAGTACTGGCAACATCCTGGTCTACCATCTTCCCTCTCTTTCCAGCTTAATGGCATCTTTCCCATAGCAAGGTAACCAAAACCTGAACACAATACTCAAAGTGCCGCCTCACTAATGTCTGACAGGCCTGATCCACTTCAGTTATGTTTTAGGCCAGTATTTTCATTTTTTTGGTTGTATTTCTTCACTGTGCTGTTTGCAAATGCAGGTTACAAACCAGAGGAAGTGCAGGTGACAGTGGATGGGTCTCCAATATGATATCTGTATCTGAACCAAAGAGAGAAGCATGAGGACTGTTGCAGTGTAGTTCTTAAGTTTGCAGAGAGATAAATGTTTTGTTAGTTGAGGAGGTTTTGCTCAAAGCTGGACAAGAGCCCAACTGGCTTCGATAGTGAAGGATGTTGGCGAGGGAACAAAAATGAAGGAATATCTAGGTTTCAAAATTAGATAATTTACTTATCTATCAGATTATTTAGCTGCAGGTTATCCCAACTCTGTCCTCCTGCTAGCAGTTATTCCCTTTTGTACTGTCCATTCTTCTCCTCATCTTCCTCTACCCTTTCTCCAACTTAAAACTAAGCTGATTTCTCTTTCCCAGTCCCAAATACTGCCTGACCTGAGTTTTTTCAGCATCTTTCTGTTTTTTTATCAATAAACTGAAACACTAATTTTTATTAAAGATACAAGTAGATCTATGTGGAACAAGAACCATGATTCTGTACTCCAATATGGTTGAAAAACGCTTGGTTTCAGCAAGAGTATTCTTCAGATGTATTTGTAATAAGTCTTTAAAAAAATAAGCAATATTTTTCCTGATATACAGGAAATTGGCTGTATTGTTTGTGCAACCGCCTTTGCGACCTTTATTCATTTTGTCAAATAAGTGCAGTACAAAAATGTGTTCACCTTACACCTCTGCACACAAACCAATAAATTTTGTCCCCTTTCCTCTGGCCCCATTCCACTCATTTGAGTGATATTTTGATATTAAAAAGACCTGGAATCCTCTGAGAAAAGAATGATGTGCTTCTTTCAATCTCTTGCAAGTGCAGTGTTTTCTTTTGCTTTCTATTAATTAAGGAGAAAATTATTTTCCAATAATACACACTTGAAATTACACGTTGAAATTATACCTATGTTTTGGCAGTCTCGATTATTTTTTTTTGTGGAGGAATTAGACTTATCTATGTTTCATCCTCTAGAAATCTATTTTTATAATTGACCGGAACAGATTTATGATGAGGGTACTGAGATTATTTGGGTAGCTGGAAAGATTCACACGGAATTGTTTTATATTTTTAAACTTTGAGCTGTCTTTACTCATCATAAATGCTTCATTGAATCCTGGTCAAATCCTTTTTTCTGCACTAAACAGCTTCACTGTATGTATAGGAAAGAATTGCAGATGCTGGTTTAAATCAATGGTAGAAACAAAATGCTGGAGTAAGTCAGCGGGACAGGCAGCATCTCTGGAGAGAAGGAATGGGTGACGTTTCGGGTCGAGACCCTTCTTCAGTCTGAGTTACTCTTGTCCCACTAAGTTACTCCAGCATTTGTGTTCACTCTATGCATGTTGTGTTAATTTGCTTTTTTTTTAAATTGGGGGAGATGATTTACATTTGAACTAATCTCCTCTTGCTGTATTTTTAAAATGCCATCTGTATAAGCTGATATCATTCTTGCTTTTTCTTAATATATCAAATGCAGTTGGAAAAAAATGAAGGAAAATTGACCTGCCAATTGCATATATCTAAAAATAATTTGGTATGCTCCAAAGAGGATCCACAAAAATGCAGATGTACTATAAAAATAATCAGCAAATGAAACTTAACAATTTGGGTTTGTTTCCAAGAGTTTAACTTATGCAGAACTTAATTGCATTATAGTTCGAAGATGCAAGGTGCTAATAAGAAATGCATGTTTATTGATTTATTTTAAAAAATGATTTCTTCGGAATGTTTTTGTACAATTCAACAGCATTTTTGGGGAATTATTTTGTAGATTTCTGGAGTCATCTTATTTTTCACATTTTTGACATGATCATTTTAACTACAGCACAGCCACTGCCTTGTATCTCCACGGACCTTGGTTTAAATCTGGTCTTGGGTGCTGTCTGTGTGGAGTGTTGATGCTCTCTCCATGGGACTCCTTGTGCTGTGGTTTCTGCTCACATGCCAAGAGGGATTTGGGCAAAATGCAGGCGGGCCAGACAAGTGTAGATGGGACATGTTGGCCATTGTGGGGAAGTTGGGCAGAAGGACCTGTTTCCATGCTGTAAGGTTCCATGATCAAGGTGTTCAAGCAGGTTGATTGTATACTGTGAAATACTATTTTGTGAAGTTTCATGATAGAACGAATTAAAGGGGTGTTGAGAACATTTGAAGTATGGATACTGGATACCTGGAATAGAATTAAAATGTTCAGCAGGTTTGGCAATATTTGTGGATAGAGAAAACAGAGCACAGGATATCATGGCATTCATGGGTGATAGGTCAATGGACAGACAATAAAATAGCAATAAAATGTTCATTTTTAGACTTTAAGAAGTAGGACACTGCATGGATTGATATTGGAGCCTCAGCTATTAGCAATCTATATGAATGATTTGTACGGGAAGATTAACTATAATATCTCCAGATTAGTTGTTGATATTCCGCTAAATATCTGCATGGATTGGCTTTAGAGATATATTAAGTGGCTGGTTGAATAGGCAAGGACATAGAAAGTGATACATAATGTGGAAAAGCTGAGATCATTCACTGAGGTTAACAGCATAGAAAAGCAGAGGATTTTTCGAATGGTCGCTGATTACAAGGTGCAAGATTGCAGGGAGGCCAAGATGTCATTATGCATGGGTCACCAAATTGTAACTGCAAACCATTGGGAAAGAAAATAATATGTTATTTTTTATTGCAAGAGGAATAGAGTGCAAGGATAATTACACCCCGATAGACACAAAATGCTGGAATAACTCAACGGGACAGGCAGCATCTCTGGAGAGAAGGAATGGGTGACGTTTTGGGTTGAGACCCTTCTTCAGGCTCCTCATTTTGCCTTGTTCCACTTATGTAGAGCCCTGGTAAGACTGCAGATGGAATATTGTGTATGGGCCTGGTCTTTGTACTTGAGGAAGGTGAGACGGGGAGTGTAACAAAGGGTCACCAATAAATTTCATGCAATTATAGTGTCGTAAAATTAGGTAGACAAGGCTAGCACTTTCATGACGTTAGAAGATTGAGTCCTGATTTCATTAAATTATATACAATTCTTACTGCATTTAAGAGCATAGATGCAGGAATTAAGTTTCCTTTCAAGGAAAGGACTTTCAAGAACCACAAGTCACACTTTAAATAAGCACTAAATAAAGAAGACAATTCTTCATCTAGATGGTTGTATCTTTTGAATGAATTCCCAAGAGCATCGTGGAGTCAAAAAGTCAAGAGATAAATAGTTGGAGCAGGGAAATGGTACTGGGAGAAAAGATAACCATGATTATATTAAATGGCAGGGTGTGAGGGCTAAAGGTTACATGTAACTACCAGACTAGCAAAATAGACAAACCAATCTAGTAGAAAGCAATAATTATACATTTAATACAGACATCAAGAAATTGCACAATAAATGGGGCAGCACAGTGGCGCTGCAATAGAGTTGCTGCTTTACAACGCAACAGACCTGCGTTCGATTCTGACTACAGGTGCTGTCTGTATGGAGTTTGTACATTCTCCTTGTGACTGTACGTGTCTCCAGTTTCCTCCCACATCCCAAAGATGTGCAGATTTGTTGGTTGAGTGGGTTCTGCAAATTGCCTCCAGTGTGTAGTGTAGGGTGATCTTTGGTCGATGGACTCAGTGGGCCGAAGGGGCAGTTTCCACGCTGTATGTCTAAACTATGCTAAACTAAACAATTTAAATTTAAGTAAAGGACAAATTTTGAATTTGCAGTATTGCAGATGGCAAAAGCCATTGGTGTTAGATTGAGAGACCTTTTTGAATTGATTTGTATTGTAATTTCCGTTTAGATATTTGTTGTGAAAATCTGCATGTTCCCTTGAAATTTCTCATTGGCGCATGGATAATGATGAAGTACCAAGAATGAGAGATGTACATCAATGATATATGAATGACTGGATAAATTATGCAACTGAGCAAATAAATTGCAATAAAATAAAAAGTTGAAACATGGAGCTATAATTTATTGCAAATTGCTTGGAAATATATGGTATTCGTATTGAATTAATAGAAAAAGCACTGTGAAACTCATAAAATCAATGTGATTTTTTTGTTTCCTCTTTCTTCCTGGCCTCCCACACACCCGCCATGTCCAGGACAATGAGACCTCTGTGTGGTCTGAAGTGGTTGTTGAGGCCAACTGTGGGCGAGGAGGTGCTGATGAGGGTGAATTGGTAGTTGAGGGGGCATGCTCCATTTACATTGGACTTGTCTGTCTTCCCAAAGAATTGATGCAAAGACAACAATACCATTCTAAATTCTCATTTCTCATCTTCATTTGGAGTGCGTATGGCCTAGCTGTTGCCTTAAATCAGTGGAAATGTTACACTTTTCCAGGGAAGTTTCGAAAACACTTTTATCCTTTAACTACATGATAAACCCTTGTCTTTGGAAGTCTGGTGCTGAACTTGCAAATTATATCAGTTACCTATCGGATTCAGCTGTGGTAATTTGGTGGTCATCGCTGGCGATCTATTTATTGTCACGTGTACTGAGATACAGTGAAAAACTTTTGTTGCATGCTAACAAGTCAGTGGAAAGACAATACATTACAATTGATCCATTCACAGCGTACTGAGACATGATAAAGGAATAACGTTTAGCGCAAGGTAAAGCCAGTAAAGTCTGATCAAAGATAGTCCGAGGGTCACCAATCAGATAGATAGTAGTTGAAGACTGCTCTCCAGTTGGGGTAGGATGGTTCAGTTGCTTGATAATAGCTGGGAAGAAACTGTCCCTGAATCTGGAAGTGTGCGTTTCCACACTTCTAGACGTTTTGCACGATGGAAGATTGAGAATAGGGAGTGGGGAAATGAAATTATGAATTTGTGACTGCCAGTAACTAATTTACAATTATGATCTTTAGTTCTCTTTTTATTCTCCTTTTCTACTTTGTCTGACCATTATTTCCCTCGCAGACATTTTTTATTGAGGGGCACACTAGTAGTCGAAATAGTTGGGCGTGGTTTCTTAATGACGAATGACATTGCGCATAGATTGAAACTTAATCATTTTTGGCAAGCACTTAATTAAGTTTTTTGTAAGATGTAGCTGTAGCTTGGTTGGTATCCAAGGTAATGCAACATAATCACATTAAAAATTGTATTTGGAATACTAGGAATACTATTCTTATATCAATTTTATATTCATCTATTTTATGATGCTGCCATAATACATCTTGCAGACAAGAGTGCAATCAAAATTGAACAGTAAACCTGACTGATATCGAAACAAATGATAATCTGCTGTAGGTACATTGAATCTTGTATTGAAATATGATGGAGGATGCCCGAAGCAAGCACTCTTCAAAATTAATGTCTGAGAGTGGGTATAATTTTGTGAGGACAAGTGTTATTTTAGGTTTCACAGTTCATTGTGCCAAAAATATCCTTTGTAGATAATATATAATCAAATTTGTGGAGAAATATACAGAGCTTATAAGAATTTATTTATCTTTTTGAGGTATCAAGGACATTTATTTCTTTCTAAATGCTTGAGGTGCCAATGTTTGGTGAATTGCTGCTTTGCTTTGTCGATGGATTTGTAAACTGGAGAATAAAAATACTGAAAATGTTCCAAAATTCAAACTTGTCTGTTGATCAAATTACATGTACAGTTCATGTTTACAATTGATTTCTTTTCATCATGAAAGTATATTCTGAGCCAAATTTTTGAGAAAAAATTGCTCTATTGGTCATATGGTTACTGCATAATCAATTTAAAAGGACCATAAAATGTTGGAGTGGGGGAAAATAACTCTGAGTAAAAAATGTCAATAAAAGTTCACTTTTATTCAGTGAAAGGACCTTTGATGACTTGTCTCACTGCTGCTCCAGCTCCTGGAACACATATTGATGATTTGTAGTCAATCCAATTTGAGCCTTCTAATTCCATTTTAATTATTCTGTGAACCATATAAGGAAATAAAATTGAATTGTTGTCAGTTGTGAACAATATCCATTGCAAAAGTCATTTGTTTATGCTTCATATGAGCACATTAAGTTTAGTTTAGAGTTACAGTGCAGAAACAGGGCCTTCTGCCCATCTAGTCCATGCCGACCAGCAATCCCTGCACACCAACACTATCCTACTCACACAACATTTTTTTACCAAAGCCAATTGATCTGCAAACCTGTACATCTTTGAACTGTGGGAGGAAACCGGAGCACTAGGAGAAAACGCACGCAGGTAACAGAGAGAACATACAAACTCCATACAGAGGATCTGTGATGAGGATCAAACCCAGGTCTCGGGTGCTATAAGGCAGCACCTGTTATAGGATTGAACCCAGGTCTCTGGCACTGTAAGGCAGCAACTCTACTGCCCCAAGTTCTTTGTGAACAAAATCAAGGTATCTTCCAAATACAAAAATATATGGACTTGGCTAGGAAGGTAGTTTGCAGAAGGACTTGGACACGTTGGGAGAGTGGGCAAAGAATTGATGAATGGAATGCTGAGTAGCAAAGTGTGTGGTCATGCACATTGGTAGGAATAAAGGCATAGACTACTTTCTAAATGGGGAGAGGAAGGTTGGCATTCATGTCGAGGGGAATATATTATTGGAATATATTAGCAAGGATGTAATGCTGCGGAATTATCAGGTGGTGGTGAGGCCACATTTGGAATATTGTGTGTCATTTTGGGCCTCATATCTGAGGAATGATGTGCTGACTTTGGAGAGGATCCAGAAAAGATTTATGAGAATGATTAGGTTGACATATGATGCATTTCTAAAGGGTCTGGGCTACTGGAGTGTAGAAGGATGAGGGAGAGGATCTCAATGAAACCCACTGTATAATGAAAAGCCTAGATAGAGAAGATGTTTCCAGTAATATGAAAGTCTAGGACCAGAGACACAACCTTGGAATAAAAGGACGTACCTTAAAATGGAAATGAGGAATTTATTTAGCCAGAAGTTGGTGAATCCATGGAATTCATTGCCATGGAGGGTTGTGGAGACCAAGACATTAGGTATTTTTAAGGCAAATGTTGATAGATTCTTGATTAAGTAGTGCGCCAAAGGTTACGGGTAGACGGCTGGAGAATGGGGTTGAGAAGGAAAATAGATCAGCCAGGATCTAATGGCAGACAGGTTTGATGGGCTGAATGGCCTGATTCTGCTCCTATCATTTATTGTCTCATTTCAAAATCATATAATATAAAATGACCACAGTTAAAAACAACAGTACTTTGCTCGCTGTTTCATTAATTTCCTGTAACATCAAACATATTTGTCTTTTAGATGAGACACAAGGACGTTTCACTCTGTAGGTTTTATGACATTTCTTCATTGACAGAGCTTTGCACAACCACTATGTAAACAGTAGACACATCCATTATCAATAATTTAAATTGGTTATTTCTTCTCTAATACAAGATAAGCTGTACAACTTGCTTATTGGGCTTCTATTTCATTTTATTAAATTATCTGAGAATGACAGCTGACATCTGTTGAAACATGAAAGATGGAATATATTGGAAAAAGAATCAAATCGTGTAATATATGCATTGAAATTATCCTCGTCTTTACGCAGTAAGGGGTAAGGGGAAACTGTACAAAAGGGACGGATTGCATCTTAACAGGTGGGGGACCAGCATGCTGTCCGGCAGGTTTGCCACTGCTACACGGATGGTTTTAAACTGAATAATGGGGGCTGTCAAATGGGATAGTCGAGGACGGAGTTAAGGGAAAGAGAGTAAAGGGATGGTTAATGGCCCCAGAATTACCGGGAAAGAAAGCTCACAAAGGGATAGGAGTGTATGGCCAAGTGTAATAGGGATCGATGTGAAAGGGGCCACTTGTCAACATAATTGTATAAGGAGCAAGAGTGTTGTAAAAACAAGCCTGAAGGCTTTGTGTCTCAATGCGAGGAACATTCGTAATAAGGTGGATGAGTTGAAGGTGCAGATAGCGATTAATCACTATGCTATAATTGGGATCACGGAGACATGGCTCCAGGGTGACCAAGGCTGGGAGCTGAACATCCAGGGATATTTAATATTCAGGAGGGATAGACAAAAAGGAAAAGGAGGTAGGGTAGCGTTGCTGGTGAGAGAGGAGATTAATGCAATAGAAAAGAAGGACATTAGCGTGGAGGATGTGGAATCGATATGGGTAGAGCTGCGAAACTCTAAGGGGCAGAAAACACTAGTGGGAGTTGTGTACAGGCCACCTAACAGTAGTATTGGAGTTGGGGATGGCATCAAACAGGAAATTAGAAATGCGTGCAACAAGGGTAACACGGTTATAATGGGTGACTTCAATCTGCATGTAGATTGGGTGAATCAAATTGGCAGGGGTGCTGAGGAAGAGGATTTCTTGGAATGTATTTGGGATAGTTTTCTTAACCAACATGCGGAGGAACCAACGAGAGAGCAGGCTATTCTAGACTGGGTATTGAGTAATGAGGAAGGGTTAGTTAGCAGTCTTGTTGTGCGTGGCCCCTTGGGCAAGAGTGACCATAATATGGTTGAGTTCTTCATTAGGATGGAGAGTGACAAAATTAAGTCAGAAACAAGGGTTCTGAACTTGAACAAAGGTAACTTTGAAGGTATGAGATGTAAATTGACCAAGATAGACTGGCAGGTGATTCTTAAAGGGTTGACAGTGGATGTGCAATGGAAGGTATTTAAAGACTGCATGGATGAAGTACAAAAATGGTTCATACCAGTTTGGCAAAATAATAAATCAGGGAAGGTAGTGCATCCAGATAGTCTGCATCCCAGAATACTCAAGGCAGTAGCCACAGAAATAGTGGATGCATTAGTGATAATTTTTCAAAATTCCTTAGATTCTGGAGTAGTTCCTGAGGATTGGAGGGTAGCTAATGTAATACCACTTTTAAGAAAAGGAGGGAGAGAGAAAGCGGGGAATTACAGACCAGTCAGTCTAACATCGGTAGTGGGGAAACTGCTGGAGTCAGTTATTAAAGATGGGATAGCAGCACATTTGGAAAGTGGTGAAATCATTGGACAAAGTCAGCATGGATTTACGAAAGGTAAATCATGTCTGACAAATCTGATATAATTTTTCGAGGATGTAACTAGTAGAGTGGATCAGGGAGAACCAGTGGATGTGTTATATCTAGACTTTCAGAAGGCTTTTGACAAGGTCCCGCATAAGCATACAAACTTAAAGCACACGGTATTGGGGGTTCAGTATTGATGTGGATAGAGAACTGGCTAGCAGACAGGAAGCAAAGGGTGGGAGTAAATGGGTCCTTTTCAGAATGGCAGGCAGGGACTAGTGGGGTACCGCAAGGCTCAGTGCTGGGACCCCAGCTATTTACAATATATATTAATGATTTGGATGAGGGAATTCAATGCAACATCTCCAAATTTGCAGATGACACCAAGCTGGGGGGTATAGTTAGGTGTGAGGAGGATGCTTGGAGGCTGCAGGGTGATTTGGATAGGCTGAGTGAATGGGCAAATGCATGGCAGATGCAGTATAATGTGGATAAATGTAAGGTTATCCACTTTGGTGGCAAAAACATGAGGGTAGACTATTATCTGAATGGTGGCAGATTAGGAAAAGGGGAGATGCAATGAGACCTGGGTGTCATGATACACCAGTCATTGAAAGTAGGCATGCAGGTGCAGCAGGCAGTGAAGAAAGCAAATGGTATGTTAGCATTCATAGCAAAAGGATTTGAGTATAGGAGCAGGGAGGTTCTACTGCAGTTGTACAGGGTTTTGGTGAGGCCACACCTGGAGTATTGCGTACAGTCTTTGGTCTCCAAATCTGAGGAAAGACATTCTTGCCATAGAGGGTGTACTGAGAAGATTCACCAGACTGATTCCTGGGATGTCAGGACTTTCATATGAGGAAAGACTGGATAGACTTGGCTTGTACTCGCTGGAATTTAGAAGATTGAGGGGGGATCTTATAGAAACTTACAAAATTCTTAAGGGGTTGGACAAGCTAGATGCTGGAAAATTGTTCCCGATGTTGGGGGAGTCCAGAACAAGGGGTCACAGTCTAAGGATAAGGGAGAATTCCATTAGGACCAAGATGAGGAAAACATTCTTTACACAGAGAGTGGTGAGTCTCTGGAATTCTCTGCCACAGAAGGTAGTTGAGGCCAGTTCATTGGCTATATTTAAGATGGCGTTAGATGTGGCACTTGTGGCTAAAGGGATTAGGGGGTATGGAGAGAAGGCAGGTACGGGATACTGAGTTGGATGATCAGCCATGATCACATTGAATGGCGGTGCAGGCTCGAAGGGCCGAATGGTCGAATGGCCTACTCCTGCACTTATTTTTCTAGGTTTCTATGTTTCTAACATCGTAAGCTAACCTGGGCTCTTCTCTCTCAATCCCCACCCCCATAGGCACATTACTCCCTTTTGCTATGCCAATATTTCATTCACCTATGAACACATTCTGGTAATTGTAGTATAAGATTAGCATTGCTCACTGATTAATTGCATTTCAATCATGATGACCTTGGTGTCAGGGTCATGGTTAACATTTGGAACCCAAATGATGAGAATAGTCTGTGTCAACTGATGAACTACTCTCTGTTGTCTGGACATTTATTTTTTTGGATGGGCATTCAAGGTTTACATGTCTCTGACAGCCATTTGGGTGGATTAATTTTAATAAGAGTGGACAACTCGACTCCTCAACCATGTTCTGTTCAATCAGATCGTGCTAAATTGTTGCATATCATTGCAAAGGAAAATGGCACGAAAGGAGGTTATTTGGTGAATCAATCCATGTTAGTTAATTCTCGTGCTCTGCTGAAGCCTTGTCCGTTCCTTCCTCTTTTAAATCTTAAAAGATCAACACTTGATTTTCTTTTGCATTTCAAAGATTGTCCAGCCATTCCTCAATTATGTCTGTCACTCCATGTGCAGTGAATTATAACTTCTTGCCATTCTTTTGATGAAGAGGTTTCAATTTTCTCAATTACCTGTTTGATTTCCGTGTGACTTTCTTCTTTTATGGCTTCAAGTTGCATTCTACTCCACAAGTAGAAATATTTCCTGTATCCATTTTATCAAAATGTATCATAACTTTAAAAGTCCTCTCTTAGGTTTCCCCTTCGATGTCTTCTCTTGATAAAGCCCCAATCTGTTCACTGGCAATATTCATGCCACATCATTTCTGGTATAATTTTGATAAATATTCTTTGCATTCTCTCCAATGCCTTTGCATGCTTGTTGAAATACAGTGACCATAAATATACTTAAAATTCCAAGTGTGATTTTAGCATGGTTCAATTAGGATCAACATATAACCATATAACAACCATATAACAATTACAGCACGGAAACAGGCCCTCTCGGCCCTTCCAGTCCATGCCGAACATTTATTTTCCCCTAGTCCTATCTATCTGCACTCAGACCATACCCCTCCATTCCCTTCCCGTCCATATACCTATCCACTTTACTTTTAAATGTTAAAATTGATCCTGCCTCCACCACTTCTGCTGGAAGCTCATTCCACACAGCCACCATCCTCTGAGTAAAGAAGTTTCCCTTCATGTTACCCCTAAACTTTGGTCCCTTAATGCTCATGTCATGCCCTCTTGTTTGAATCTTCCCTACCCTCAATGGGAAAAGCTTATCCACGTCAACTCTGTCTATCCCTTTCATTATTTTAAAGACCTCAATCAAGTCCCCCCTTAACCTTCTGTGCTCCAAAGAATAAACACCTAACTTGTTCAACCTTTCTCTGTAACTTAGTTGCTGAAACCCAGGCAACATTCTAGTAAATCTCCTCTGTACTCTCTCTATTTTGTTGATATCCTTCCTATAATTAGGCAACCAAAATTGTACACCATACTCCAGAATTGGTCTCACCAATGCCTTGTACAATTTTAACATTACTTCCCTATTCCTATATTTAATGCTCTGATTTATAAAGGCCAGCACACCAAAAGCTTTCTTTATCACCCTATCTACATGCGATTTCACCTTCAGGGAACTATGCACAGTTATTCCTAGATCCCTCTGTTCCACAGCATTCCTCAATTCCCTACCATTTACCATGTACGTCCTATTTTGATTTGTCCTGCCAAGATGTAGCACCTCACACTTATCAGCATTAAACTCCATCTGCCATCTTTCAGCCCACTCTTCCAAATGGCCCAAATCTCTCTGTAGACTTTGAAAATCTACTTCATTATCCACAACACTACCTATCTTAGTATCATCTGCATACTTACTTATCCAATTTTCCACCCCATCATCCAGATCATTGACGTACATGACAAACAACAGTGGACCCAACACAGATCCCTGAGGCACCCCACTGGTCACCGGCTTCCAACCTGACAAACAGCCATTTGCCTGACAAACTCTGGCATCTCCCATTCAGCCACTGTTGAATCCATCTTGCTATTCCGCCATTAACACCCAAAGATTGAACCTTCTTAACCAACCTTCCATGGGGAACCTTGTCAAAGGCCTTACTTAAATCCATATAGACAACATCCACTGCTTTACCCTCATCAATTTTCCTAGTAACCTCTTCAAAAAATTCAAGAAGGTTTGTCAACATGATCTTCCAGGCACAAATCCATGTTGACTGTTCCTGATCAGACCCTGTTTATCCAGATGCTTATATATATTATCTCTAAGTATCCTTTCCATTAATGTGCCCACTACTGACGTCAAACTAACAGGTCTATAATTGCTAGGTTTGTTCTTTGAACCCTTTTTAAACAATGGAACAACATGTGCAGTACGCCAATCCTCCGGCACTATTCCCGTTTCTAATGACATTTGAAATATTTCTGTCATAGCCCCTGCTATTTCTACACTAACTTCCCTCAATGTCCTAGGGAATATCCTGTCAGGACCTGGAGACTTATCCACTTTTATATTTTTCAAAAGTGTCAGTACCTCCTCCTCTTTGAATCTCATAGTTTCCATAGCTATTCTACTTTTATCCCTTACATCACCGAGTTCAATATCCTTCTCCTTGGTGAATACCGAAGAAAATAAATTGTTCAATATCTCCCCCATCACTTTTGGCTCTGCAGATAGCTGTCCATTCTGGCTCTCTAATGGTCCAATTTTATCCCTCGTTATCCTTTTGCTATTAATATAGCTGTAGAAACCCTTTGGATTTACTTTCACCTTTCTTGCCAAAGCAACCTCATATCTTCTTTTAGCTTTTCTAATTTCTTTCTTAAGATTATTTTTACACTCATTATACTCCTCTAGCACCTCATTTACTCTATGCCTCCTATAATTATTGTAGATATCTCTCTTTTTTCAAACCAAGTGTCCAATTTCCCTTGAAAACCATGGCTCTTTCCAATTTTTACCATTTCCTTTCAACAGAACAGGGACATAAAGATTCTGTACTCATACAATTTCCCCTTTAAACGTCCTCCATTTCTCTTCTACATCCTTCCCATAAAACAAAATGTCCCAATTCACTCCTTTTAAATCATTATGCATTCCCTCAAAGTTAGCCTTTCTCCAATCAAAAATCTCAACCCTAGGTCCAGTTCTGACTCTCTCCATAATTATAGTAAAACTAATGGTATTGTGATCACTGGTCCCGAAGTGCTCACCAACGCATATCTCCGTCACCTGACCTGCCTCATTTTCTAACATGAGGTCCAGCTCTGCCCCTTCTCTGGTCGATACCTCTATGTATTTCTGCAAAAAACTATCCTGCACACATTTAACAAACTCCAAACCATCCAGCCCATTTACAGAATGTGTTTCCCAGTCTATTTTTGGAAAATTGAAATCTCCCACAATCACTACCTTGTGCTTACTGCTAATATCTGCTATCTCCTTACATATTTGCTCTTCCAATTCTCGCTCCCCATTTGGCGGCCTATAATACACCCCTAAAAGTGTTGCTACACCATTCCCACTTCTCAGTTCCACCCAAATAGCCTCCCTAGACGAGCCCTCTAATCTATCCTGCTAAGCACTGCTGTAATATCTCCTCTGACAAGCAATGCAACCCCTCCACCTCTGGTCCCTCCAATTCTATCATACCTGAAGCAACAAAATCCTGAAATATTTAGTTTCCAATCACAGCCCTCCTGCAACCATGTTTCACTGATTGCCACAACATCATATTTCCAGGTGTCAATCCAGGCTCTTAGTTCATCCACCTTTCTTACATTGCTCCTAGCATTAAAATATACACATTTTAGAAATCCACCATCTCTTATTCTCTCTTTATTATCTTTTTCCTCTTTCTCGCCTACATTTTGGGTCCGAGTGCTTCCCTTCTCTGCCTCTTGCCCCACACCCTGTCCCCTAGCCCCCTCTACCTGAGTCCCTCCCCCCAGCCTTTCTAGTTTAAAGTCTCCTTTGCAAATCTCCCCGCCAGCATATTGGTCCCCCTCGGGTTCAAGTACAACCCGTCCTTTTAATACAGATCATGCCTTCCCCAAAAGAGGTCCCAGTGATCAAGAAACTTGAATCCCTGCCCACTGCACCAGTCCCTCAGCCACGCTTACTGGGGTCAGCCACATAATTATCCTAGTTTATAATTCTGCCACTCTGGAACACAAATCCTAATGTTTGGTTTGCTTTCCATGTTGTCTTTGTAATCTGTGGTGTCATTTTTATCCATAGATTTAGTTTTCATACTTTTGAGAGTCCAAGTCATGAATGTAAATAGTGACCGGTGGTGACCTCAGCATTATTTCTCATGGAAACATCAATTTCCCTCTAATTAGCCCCCTTTAAATTCATCTCTCTTCGTTCTGTCCAAGTCAACTTGCAGTCTATTCCATGGCTCGTCTTTTGACTGAAGGCGCTCCGATCTTTATCATTACCTCGAACTCTATTCGATTTTTTTGTTTTAAAGCAAAGATTATTTGAAAACCTAGATAAATTACATGTACCACGTTGCCATTGTCAACATGTTGTTACCTTGGAAAGATTCAGAGGGGAGCAAATGGCAACCGTGGCTGACAAGGGAAGCCAAATGACAAAGGATATTTATTGTCACATACACCAATTGGTGCAGTGCAATTTGAGTTACCATGCAGCACACAAATAAGATAAACACAACACTTTAGAATTTAACATAAAACATAAAAAACATCCCCCCCACAGCAGAATCACCGTTTCCCACTGTGAGGGAAGGCACCAAAGTTCAGTCCTCTTCCTCTGTTCACCCGTGGTTGGGGCCTATTGAGGCCACCGCAGTCGCTGCTACTGGCCCGATGTTTTAGGCCCTCGAACGGAAGAACACTCTCAGCGGCCCAGAGCCTCCGAATCGTCCGCTTCCTACCGGAGACAGCGGCCTCCAAAGTCCACAGGCCGAGCTGGGCGGAGATTCAACGCTGGCAACCTCAGCGAGAGATCCCTGGGCTCCACGATGTTAAAGTCAGCACTGCCCGCAGCTGGAAAGTCAGCGCCACCAGCGGCTGGAAGCTCCGCAGACGATAGCTCCACGATGTTCAAAGTCGGGAGTCCCAGCACTCCGGAGCTCCAACAGCGTGACCCCCAGTAAGGCATCGCTCGCTCCGCGATGGAATCCAGTGTTGCGCCACTGCTGAAGCTGAGGCTCTGGCCGGTCTCTGGCGGGGAAGGATGTGCCAATCCAGGTGGTAGGCCACGAGGAGGGGGGCGAAGATGCAGCTCAAAGAATAGTCGCATCCTCGATCAGGAAGTCACTAAGAAAAAGAGTTTCCCCCTCCCCCCACATAAAAGAGACGAAAAGACCTCCAAAAACACACTTTAAAACAAACTAAAAATAACAAAAAGAATGAAAGGCCAGACAGCTGCAGGCTAGGCAGCCACACTCGATGGCACCACCACTTGGGTCAGGGACAGTATAAAATAAAAGAGAAGAAGTATAACATTGCAAAAATGAGTGGGAAGCCAGAGGATTGGGAAACTTTTAAAGAGCAACAGGAGATAACTAAAAAGGCAATACGAGGAGTAAAGATGAGGTACGAAGGTAAGCTAGCCAAGAATATAAAGGAGGATCGTAAAAGCTTCTGTAGGTATGTGAAGAGGAAAATATTAATTAAGACCAAAGTTGGACGCTTGAAGACTGAAGCAGGTGAATTTGTTATGATGGAACAAGGAAATGGCGGAAGAGTTGAACAGGTACTTTGGATCCGTCTTCACGAAGGAAGAGACAAACAATCTCCCTGATGTACTAGTGGCCAGAGGATCTATCGTGATGGATGAACTGAAAGAAATTCACATTTGTCAGGAAATGGTGTTGGGTAGACTGTGGGACTGAAGGCTGATAAATCCCCAGGGCCTGATGGTCTGCATCCCAGGGTACTTAAGCAAGTGGCTCTAGATATCATGGACGCATTGGTGATCATTTTCCAATGTTCTATAGATTCAGGATCAGTTCCTGTGGATTGGAGGGTAGCTAATGTTATCCCACTTTTTAAGAAAGGCGGGAGAGAGAAAACAGGGAATTATTGACCAGTTAACCTGACATTGGTGGTGGGGAAGATGCTGGAGTCAATTATAAAAGATGAAATAGCAGCGCATTTGCAGTAGCAGGATCGGTCGGTCAGCATGGATTTACGAAGGGGAAATCATTCTTAACTTATCATCTGGAATTTTTGAGGATGTAACTAGGTAAATGGACAAGGGAGATGCCAGTGGATGTAGTATACCTGGATTTTCAGAAAGCATTTGATAAGATTCCACATAGGAGATTAGTGGGCAAAATTAGAGCACATGGTATTGGGGGTAGAGTGCTGAGTGGATAGAAAATTGTTTGACAGACAGGAAACAAAGAATAGTGATTAACGGGTCCCTTTCAGAATGGCACGCAGTGACCAGTGGGGTACGGCAAGGCTCGGTGGTGGGACTGCAACAATTTATAATGTACATTCATTATTTAGATGAAGGGATTAAAAGTAACATTAGCAAATTTGCAGATGACACAAATCTGGGTGGCAGTGTGAACTGTGAGGAGGATGCCATGAGGATGCAGGTTGAGTGAGTGGGCAGATGCATGGCAGATGCAGTTTAATGTGGATAAATGTGAGGTTATCCACTTTGGTGGCAAAAACAGGAAGGCAGATTATTATCTGAATGGCGTAGTTGGGAAAAGGGGAAGTACAGCGAGATATGGGGACCTTTGTTCATCAGTCACTGAAAGTAAGACTGCCGGTAAAGCAGGCAATGGAAAAAGCAAATGGCATGTTGGCCTTCATAACAAGAGGAGTTGAGAATAGGAACAAAGAGGTCTTTCTGCAGTTGTACAGGGCCCTAGTGAGACCACACCTGGAGTTTGTGTGCAGTTTTGGTCCCCTAATTTGAGGAATTATTGCTTTTGCTATTGAGGGAGTGCAGCAAAGGTTTACAAGGTTACCTCCCGGGATAGCGGGACTGTCATATGTTGATATATTGGAGCAGCTATGCTTGCAAACTCTGGAATTTAGAAGGATGAGAGGATATCATATTGGAACATATAAGATTATTAAGGGTTTAGACACGCTCGATGCAGGAAACATGTTCCCGATGTTGGGGGAGTTCAGAACCTGGGGCCACAGTTTAAGAATAAGGGGTAAGCCATTTAGAATGGAGATGAGGCAAACCTTTTTCACACAGAGGGTTGTGAATCTGTGGAATTCTCTGCCTCATCAGGCTGTGGAGGCCAATTCTCTGTATGCTTTGAATAGAGAGTTGGATAGAGCTCTTAAAGACAGGGGATATGTCAGGGGATATGGGGAAAAGGCAGGAATGGGGTACTGAGTGTGGATGATCAGCCATGATCACAGTGAATGGCGGCGCTGGCTCAAAGAGCCGAATGGCCTACTCCTGCACCTTTTTTCTATTGTCTCAAGAAATTAATCAGATTGGTCAAATTAGATTTCTCTTTTGAAGTGTATACCGAATATTTATTATTTTACTATCCCACCCAGCCACCTAGGATCTATCGTAGTATAGAATCATTGTCATACAACAATCTATCAATCTTGTTTCTTTTACATTTTCATTTAGGCTGGTCTCAATTGCTTTTTGGACATTATTTTACATAATTGCTGCTTGTTAAATCTCTATTGATTCATTCTACCTCCAAATCCTGTAAGTCAGAATAACTCTCCATGTCTCATTTCAATTATGTTTCTAGATCGTTATAGGTTTCAAATGATTGAGACATTTGTGTCAAGTCCATTACTTGCTTCAATGGTTTCTAATGACTATCTCACTATTTGGTTTGTTCATAAGTTCTTACATATTGCCTCCTGATCAATTCAAATTGCACACTCTTCTTTTTTTAATCACATATTTTCAATGGATAGAAGAAAGGAAACAGGTTTGTGTCTGCAGATTGCTGTTGCTCATCAATTTGCATACAGGGCAAATAGATCCACAGAGGATGCCATCTCTGTGGCTCTTCACACTGTCCTGACTCACCTGGAAAGACAGGGCACCTACGTGAGGATGCTCTTCATTGACTATAGCTCTGCCTTCAATACGGTCATCCCCACCAAGCTCACCACCAAACTCCATCAGCTAGGCCTCAGCTCACTGATATGTGATTGGATCCTGAATTTTCTGACGGACTGACCCCAGGCAGTGAGACTAGGGCCGCACCTGTTCTCCACAATCACCCTGAGCACCGGCACACCACAGGGCTGTGTACTGAGCCCCATGTTCTACTCCCTCTTCACTCACGACTGTGTTCCTGCATTCGACACCAACACCATTGTCAAGTTTGTCGGGCTGATCACCAATGGTGATGAAACAAACAACAGAACGGAACAACTTGTCACTAAACACCTCCAAGACCAAGGAGCTGATTATCGACTTCAGGTCACAGAATGGGGAATACGCCCCATTCTCCATCTACGGAGACAGTGTGGGAGAGAGTGTCCAGCTTTAAGTTTCTGGGCACTCACATCTCAGAGGAGCTCACGTGGTCCACCAACATTGCTGCGCTGGTCAAAAAGGCACAGCAACAACTGTTCTTCCTAAGAACATTGAAACGGACTGGTCTGCCCCAACAGCTGCTGACGACCTTCTACCGCTGCACGACAGAGAGCATACTAACGTATGGCATCTCTGTGTGGTATCTCAGCTGCACGGAGGCGGAGAGGAGAGCTCTTCAGCGTGTCGTCCACAGAGCGCCAAAGATTATTGGGACACCGCTTGGGAGCCGTTACAAGCCTTGGAGGGCATCTACCACACACGGTGCCTCAGGAAGGCCGTCAGCATCCATAAAGACTCCTCTTGCCCTTGTAATGGACTGTTCGGACTACTCCCTTCCAGCAGACACTACAAGGCCTTCTAGACCTTCGTACCTCCAGACTCAGGAACAGCTTCATTCCAAGAGTTATAGCGTCTCTGAACCAGCCCTGCTGAGTGCCCCCCACCCCATGGACTGTCTCCCTCGGATGGTCACGTTGCACAAACACATCTGCACTTTAGTCTGTTTTGGTTTTGACTGTTTTGCTGTTCTAGTGTTCTTTTTACAAACCTTGTTCTTTAAACCTAAATTTTAATAGTTGTTTAAGTTATGACATTGGATGGAGTTGCAAACCAAATGTCTTTGCACTTATGTGTAATGATAATAAAAGATATTATTATTATTATAAAGTCCAGGCTTTAGACAGACACAAAATGCTGGAGTAACTCAACGGGACACGCAGCATCTCTGGAGAGAAAGAAATGGGTGACGTTTCGGGTTGAAACCCTTCTTCATTCTATGCTTTTCTCTGTTTGGTGAAGCCAGAAATAATTCCATAATTAAAAAGGCTTTTTTGTTTAAAATGGATAAATATTGCCTTCATCGAAAGTATGGCTTCAGATAAATTAAAATGCACAATTAAAATGGGTGCACAGTTACTGAGAAGCTGTGCTCCCATACTATTTGGTCAAAGGCATTTGCAAATTAATGGTAAAGGAAGTTCAACTTGAGTAAATGTGAGGAAGTACCGTTTGGTTGGAAAACTAGAACGAGCATCTGTGACTTGATTCCAGAGTCTAAGTCATGAATACGAACAGTGACCAGTAAGAGTGTAAAAAAAAATAATTTTATGCCAAATACGATACACTGTGTTGCAGGTTAGTAAGGTGATATAGTAAGCAAACCAAATCATTATGTTCAAGATTGAAGAAGAGTCTCGACCCAAAACATCGCCTATTCCTTCGCTCCATAGATGATGCCTAACCGGCTGAGTTTCTCCAGGTTTTTTGTCTACCTTCAATTTTTCCAGCATCTGCAGTTCTTTCTTAAACAATAATATTTATTTCTGGAGGGAGAAAACTAAATGGAAGGTTTCACACCTTGAATACTACTCTTAGAATACTTCATTCAGTTCTCGTTGGTGCATTATTAAAATTATCAAAGCATTGGTGAGGATGTAGTGAGTATTGATGATACTTCAATGAGAGGTTATATATCAAGAGAAAGTATAAACAGACTGAATGTTAAGATACAGCAATAAACACGCACATCTTAGAGATGTGGGAATGAATTGGAGCTCCCGGAAGAAACCCATGCTGTCACAGGGAGAACTTGCAAACTCCACACAGACTGCACCCTGGGTCAGGATTGAATTTGGGTCTCTTACACTCTGAGGCATGGACTCTACCACGATGCTGCACTAAATACTATAATATTGTAGAACTCGATGTCAGCAAGGTGAAGGAACTCGTCATTGACATCAGGATATGAGCTGGTGTACACACCCAATTTGGCATCAACAGTGCCCAAGAAGATGGTCGAGAGTTTCAAACACCTGGGCATAAATGTTACCAACAATTTGTCATAGATTAACCACATTGAAGCTATGGCTAAGAAAATACGAACAACTCTACATCCTCAGAAGAATAAGGAAATATGGGATGTCCCCAGCAACTCTTACCAACTTATTCAGAAGCCCTAAGAAAGTGCCCTATCAGGATGTATCACAACCTGGCTTGGCAACAGATCTTCACAAAATGGAAAGAAATTGCGGAGAATTATAGATGTAACCCAGTCTATCCAATAATCCAGCCTACAATCCAACCCATTGCCACCATCTATACACTGTCTTGAAGTGAACATTGCCACCAGAAAACAGCCAACATAATCAAGGACAAAATACATTCCAGCCATTCCCGCATCTCCCGACCATATCCCTGACCTTGCGTGCTATCTGTTTGGAGTTTGCAACTTCTCCCTGTGACTGTTGGGTTTCCTCCAGGAGCTCCGGTTTCCAGCAAAATCCCAAAGATGCCCAGTTTTGCAGGTTATGGATGTAAGGAACTGCAAATGCTGGTTTACAAGAACAGACACAAAGTGCTGGAGTAACTCAGTGGTCATGTAGCATCCCAGGAGAACATGTATAGCTGATATTTCGGGTCAGGACCCTTTTTCAGACTAATCCCGACACAAAACGTCACCTTTGTAAAATTGCCCCTACTGTGCAGTGAATGAATAATGTGCCTGTCCCACTTAGGCGACTCTTTAGGAGACTGCCAGGGACTAGTTTTAATGGAATTCACCTACAACACCTGGCGACAACATCTATGTCAACCTACGACGGCAAAAATTGTGGCCAATGTTGAAAATGTTGTGGCAGTCGCCTGTAGTCGCCCAAAAAATCCCCGAAGTGGGAAAGGCCCATAAGAATTTGGGATAATATGGAACTAGGGTGAATAGGTGATTGATGTTTGGCATGGACCCATTGGGCTAAAGGGCCTGTATTCCATTCTGTATATTTAAAATAAGCTAAAATTATTTGAATTATCTGGTTTGTTGTTACAGACCCAATAATTAGAAGAATCATGTATTTACTCACCAAAAAAAACTCTTTATCTGTGTGATTCATTATTTTGAAGAGCTGAATAATAATTTTCTGACAAAATGACAGACTACCAAAATGGCTCAGTAGGTCATTTGCAACCTTAAATTTTCATTTTATACATGTAAACAAAGCTGTTTTCACAATATGGTAAAGAATATAATTGGCTGTCAATGTGCCAGTATATTATCTTTAAAAAGGTGAATCCGGGTGTGGCACTTTGAGGAATGCTGAGTACTGTCTTCGGTGGCATGATGGCGTAAAACTGTTGTCTGACATCTCCACTGACCTGGGTTGAAACCTGATCTTAAGTACGATTTGTTTGGAGTTGGAGTTAATCTCCCTGGGACTGCTGCGGTTTCCTCCCACATCCTTAGTTCATGATTAATTAACAGACATAAATATTCGCCACTGTATCGGGAAGTGATACAATCGGGAGGGAGTTGATGGAAGTGTGTGGAGAATAATTAGGAATGTAATCGGTGTAGATGGGCATTTGATGGTTGGTCAAAGAGCCCACGTCCGTGTTGTATGCCCTACACATTACACGATCAAGGTTGTTAAGGTGAAATTAAGACAGAAAAAGTGGAAATGGTGGAATGGATAAGGAGAGAGCTTTATCCCTAGTGAGGGGGCATGCAGTTACTCCATTGTGGTTTACACAGAACTCTTATTGGAATAACCTGTGGGATAGGTTTACATCAAATGTAGCCTTGTGTTGGAGAAATGGGTTCGTGACATAATGAAAATAGCGGCAGAGGGCAATAGATTCAACGCAGGAAGAAGTCTAACGATGATACATGAGTTGTCAAGATTAATGTGTTCATTTTTAAACAGCAATTCCAATTGACTGTGGCATGGCCTTCTCCACTGCTCACTTCTCTACACTTCCATTACACGTTCACCAATAATATGTCAATCAGCACTTAATATGTATTTGCCTTGAAACATCCTCACACGTACAACAGGGTTGCAAGCACAAGTCAACAATTCACAAATCTTACTCAGTCAATTATTAACTCTGCAAGCCACTGAGAATCAAGAGCACATGCGGGCTTTCCCATCATTTGCCCCTCTCTGAAAAGACTATCCAATTTCATCCCTGTCCCCTGCCCTTTTCTCAGTGTGTCAGAATAGTCATTGACATATTGAACACTTTGATAGAGAAGGTATAAAGGGGGAGATAACAGGATACTGTATATTCTGCCCTCAATGCAATGAATCCCATAAATCTTTGTTATTTTAGACATGCCAGAAATGGAATCTTCCTAGTTGCAGGAAGATGACGAAGAGACAATGATACTTGATCTCATGAGTACTACTTTAAATACAGATGCAGTTCTTGAAAGTGGTGCAATATGCTTTCTAGCTTTTGTATCTTTGCCTGACAGGAGAGGGGAGGAGAGAATGGCTGGGGTGTGACCAGTCCTCAATGGTGTTGGCTGCTTTTCCGAGGCCTCATGAAGTGTAGATGGAGATTGTGAAGTTTGCCTGATGGACTTGATCGTTTTCACAACTCTGCAGTTTCTAGATCAAAATGTGATGCATTCCCAATAGGAAGCATCTTTAGAATGGGGGTTATGCCATATTTCCTTAATTGTCTGAGGAAGTGGAAATGTGTGCATGTTTGGCTGTATCATCAATGTGGTTTGGACCAGGTCACATTATTGGACCTTGAAGTTCTTGACCATCGCCACTTCAGCATATTTGATGCAGACTGCAGCGTGTTCTCCACCCCACTTCCTTAAGTCAATGACCAGTCCCTTCATTTTGCTGGTACCCACTGTCTGTGCACTGTATGTATGAACATAGCCAGGTTTGCCAAGGGCATATACAGGGCAATGTGCGTGATCACTCTGACAGCCTTGACCACAGGTAAGCCTGTATTTCAGTGTTGGATAAGTCTGCTTGTCAGTGACTGCAAGGAATGAGATTAAATTGTCTCATGATGAGCAGGGCTCCTCAATGATATCCCTCATGCTGCAATATATTGCAAGCTGTCAGATGTTTTTCAGTTCTCCAGCTGAGGCGTGGAAGATGCTATTGGCACCCTGACATCCACATTGAGGTTTGGCTTGCACCATGTTTCAATCACATTCTGCTTTTAAATCAAAGACATTACAAACATTGGTTCAAGCTAAATTTGAAGAGGAACCTGTCAAAGATTCCTCAACTGCCATGGCTTCTGCTGAGGAACCTTTAAGTCTCTATTCTGCCTCATCTTCATACTTGGGCGGCACGGTGGCACAGCAGTAGAGATGCTGCCTTACGGCGCTTGCAGCGCCGGAGACGGGTTTGATCCCGACTACAGGTGCTGTCTGTATGGAGTTTGTCGTCCTCCCCGTGACCTGCGTGGCTTTTCTCCGAGATCTTTGTTTTCCTCCCACTCCAAAGACATACAGGTTTGTACTATAGGTTAATTGGCTTTGGTGTATGTGTAAATTGTCCCTAGTGTGTGTAGGATAGTGTTAATGTTTGCGGATAGCTGGTCGGCATGGACTCGGAGACCCGAAGGGCCTGTTTCCACGCAGCATCTCTAAACTAAACAAAACTAAACAAACAAGCTCAATTCTCAGAAACATTACTAGGTTGTCTGTGCCTCCTCTTTGTGTTAGCTTTATAATTGTACTCTGCCAATCACAACTTTTCCAACAAAATTGTAAGGCTACTAAAAGCACTTTACCAGAAATCTACAAGTGCTGAAAGAGTGAATGGGGAACTAACAGATTGGTTCACAACTGCAGTTAGAGTGTGACAAGGGTGTATGATCTCACCACATCTATTTAACATCCTGCTCAAACTGGTCATGTTGTATGCATTGCACGCCACAAATATAAACGTAAATATCCAAGGTCGGCTCCTAAATAACCTGCGCTTTGCAGTTGACATCGCACTCATTACTGCGAGTGAAACTGACCCCCAGACTCTGGTAAACCTCGTACATGAAAGCTGTAAAGTGCTGGGACTGAAAATCAACTTCGGAAAAACACAAGTGCAGACAATTTCCAAAGAGAACATAAAAATAAATATCAAAATCCAAGGTGCATCATTAACTCAGGTTGAGGAGTTCACATACCTAGGAGGAAAGATATGTCAAACTGGATCCTGCTCCGAAAACGTAAAATTACACATTGGGAAAGCTGTTGGGACTGTTCAAAAACTCCAAAAGATATGGAGGGCCAAAGACATCCAAAGCAGCACTAAGATCGAGTTCTGTAAAGTACTTGGGCTCTCAATACTGCTGTATGGAACGGAAACATGGACAATAATGGGCCTGTCCAACTTAGGCGACTTTTTAGGCAAATATGCGGCCGACACATGTTCGCGGGTAGTTGCCGGGGAGTCGCCTTCATGATCGTGAGGAGTGGGAACTAGTTGCGGCCTCATTATGGTCGCCGCAAATTTTTTGACATGTTGAAAAATTAGCTGCGACTAGAATGAAGCCACCATGGAGACTAGCGAGAATTCTCATGCCGTAGGTGGGTAGCCAGGAGGTCCTAGTGGGTTGCCAGGATGTCGAAGGTTCTCTTAGGTTATCGTAGGTTGTAGCCGGTGCTGACCATTGAATTTAATTGGCTCACTGGGAAAAAAATGTAAACAATAGTTTTCAGAAGCAAGGATAGCGGACCAGTAATGTTAATGTCCGCCAAGCTTCACAGCCGTGTATCTCTGGCTTCTTAAAAGTTGTCTCCACTCCTTCTCCCCCCCTCTCTCCCCCCCTTTTAAAGGACTTACCGTACACTGTGATTTTTAGCTTCTTAATGATAGCACCAACCTTCCTGTTCAATGTCTGTATCATTGATTGGCTTTGCACCGTATGAATTTCACTCAGACAGTGCTCCCCCCCGCTTGCCCTGTCCCCCGCCTGCATAACAGGCTGGTGAAGGAATGTGTGTGTGTTCCACTCTGACAGTCACCATTCCAGTTGCCCATTTTGTAAGTGGGACAGGCCCATTAAGAAGGAAGATGAAAACAGACTTTCCACATGTGTAATTATGTGCCTTCACAAAATAAAGGGCGTGTCACATCTCGACAGGATCCATACGTGCAACCCTTGGTATGGAATTAACCATTCTGGACAGAATTACAACAAAAATACTACGTCACTTCAGCCATATCCAGCGAATGCCACCATCACACTTTCCAAAACTAGGATTTGAGGCACGTATCCATGGAAACCGCCCAAGAGGAAGATCTCCAAAAAGATGGAGTAACTGCCTGAAAGCAGACTGCAGCAAAAATAACATCAACTCTCTGGTCAGAGCTAGCAGGCTAGCTAAGGACATAAGAGAGTGGCAGGACATCATGAATCAGACGGCACCACTCAACCCCAAGTTGGAGTGAACGCGACAGACAGACAGACAGACAGACAGACAGACAGACAGACAGACAGACAGACAGACAGACAGACAGACAGACAGACAGACAGACAGACAGACAGACGGATAAGGTAAGATTTTGCTGATTTGATTGATAAGATAATGGATTAGTTACGAGTTTACTTCACCCTTATTAGGACCCTGTTTTGCATCATATACTCTGTTGCTGTTTGGAGCTTTGAATCTCCTTATGGTGTTGTTTCTGCACTGTCGTTGAACTAGAGTAGGCCACTACCTTTGGAAGTTACGGTAGAGTGGGGAATGGATGGGTTATGAGAATACACCTCAGGTAGAATCCAAGTCTGCTGCTCCTGGTGGGCGAGAGTAATCTGAGATGTTTTAACCTGTTATATCATCCTGCGTCTGTCTTGTAGAGCAAAAAACCAACACAGCATCTAAACAGTAGTTCAGTTTAGAGGTACAGTGTGGAAACAGGCTCTTTGGCCCACCGAGTCTGTGCCGCCCTATACACTATCTCTATCCAACACACTAAGGATAATATTATAATTTTACTAATGCTGATTAACATACAAACCTGTATGCTTTTGGAGTGTGGGTGGAAACTGGAGCACCTGGAGAAAACCCATGCGGTCACAGGGAGAACGCACAAACTCAGACAGCACACTGTGATGTCCTGTTTAGCAAAAAAGCAACACAGTAACTAAACAATAGTTTAGTTCAGTTTAGAGAGACAATAGACAATAAACAATAGGTGCAGGAGTAGGACATTCGGCCCTTCGAGCCAGCACCACCATTCAATGTGATCATGGCTGATCTTCCCCAATCCACGTTCCTGCCTTCTCCCCATCTCCCATGCTGTTGCTATCTATAAGAGCTCTATCTAGCTCTCTCTTGAAAGTTGAGAGATGCAGTGTGAAGACAGGTCCTTTGGCCCACTGTCCAAGTCAACCAACAAGCACCCCATGCACTAGAACTATTGTACACACTAGCGACAATTACCACATTACCAAAGTCAATTAACCTACAAACCTGTACGTCTTTGGAGTGTGGGAGTAAACCAGACCACCTGGAGAAAACCCATATGGTAACAAGGTAAATGTTAAAACTCTGTACAGACAACACCCACTGTCAGGACCGAACCCTGGCGCTGTCAGACAGCAACTCTACCACTGTGCCGCCTAAATGAAGTTAGCAAATGATCCTTATTCACTTTTGTTGGTCGTGCTTCATTCAATTGGATATTGTATACGGCTGCGAAAGGCTAAGATATCCTGTTGGCTGGAATATGTAGCTTGAAAATAACAACACTGGGTTCAGATCAACACTGATGAATGTCACAATCATCCTGCTCTGAGTGCTGCCGGAGGTGGTTAGTTTATCCAGCTGAAGTTTTCTCCGCATCCCATTTGTGCGTTTTTCAGAACTAATTCTCGACCTGTGTGGAGCCTGAAAAATTGTGCCATTCAGCTCAATTTGCCCCAATGTGGTGCTTTTACCTTCTGATTCTTGTTATGTCAAACTAATCGGCATTTACTTCAGTCTTCAATTACTTTGCATTTGTCATCTTCAGACTATTTGCAGGTGGTCTTAAGTGGGGTATGTAAAAAATACTTCTTCAACTGGACTCTGTTCCAGGTTGTGGTGAAATAAAGTGAACTGGTGTTTCACTCCAGTGGCATTTCTAAGGCTTTTTGGACAGGAAAATAGATTTGCAGGGAATGGAAGGAGGGATGTGCAGCACATGCAGGCAGGGGAGATTAGTTTAACTTAGCGTCACATTAGGCACAGACATTGTGGGTCAAAGGGCTTGTTCCCGTGCTGTACAGTTCTGTGTTCTGTGTTCACAGTATGCTGCCTATTTAATAACACCTGTTGAGAATATATACCCATGAATGAAGACAAATGCAGAATCAGACCAAGTTTTCTCGCGTTTCCACACCAGCTATTTTGTATGATTTTACATGCCCAAGTTTGCACGTGGAAGAAAATGTAATGGAATGCCTCATCTGCACCACCCCGCCACAATCCTTCACGGCTATCAATATTTGTAATGAGGATAAGGCAAGGAAAAAATAAAATATACTAATGCAGCAAAGGAGGACGACAAATATGCTTGAACTAATCTTTCCATTTATTTATTAATTGTTGAAGTATTATATTTGTTCCAAAGCCAGGCAGATTAGCTCGATTCTGAAATTGTGTGCAGTGTTCCAATATGATTTTACAAAAAGTATAAATGACATTCTGCAGAAATGAAGAAGCAATAGTTTATATACTTGAAGTTTTATAATTGCTTCACCATTTAATGAGTACCGGGATTTCTGGCAATCCTCACTGGATCTTCCTCCGATTGAAGTCTAAAAATCCTATTATTACATGAAGTATACTTATCCGATAGTTAAATTCAGATTAAAATTGCCAGAACAATTGTGCAGTGGTAGAGTTGCTGCTTCACAGATCCAGAGACCCAGATTCGATCCTGACTGCAGGTGCTGACAGTGCGCAGTTTGCACGTTCACCCTGTGACCGTGTGGGTTTCCTCCGGGTGCTCCGGTTTCCTCCCACATTCCAAAGATGTACGGGTTTGTAGATTCATTGGCTTCTATAAATTGTCCCTAATGCGTAGAATGCAAAATTGGGATAACATGGAATTAGTATACGGATGATCGATGACCGATTAAAAAGGTGCTGTTTTCAATGGAATGCGAAGTAAATGGACCAGAAAAATAATTCCTGGATAAATTAGAATTCAAAATCAGAAGGCAAAAATGCAAACAAAAAATTTAAGCATATACATTGCTTTGCCACTTTTTGTAAGTGGGGAGAGATGTTGGACAATTAAAGCTGGTGTTCCCTGGATGACCAAACAGGAAAAAGCTTGGTTGCTCTGCTTGGAATAGTGAAGTTAGAGAAGGGATCTGATGGTGACAATGAAAACTGTAAATAATTAAATATGGAAGTGCTCAGATTGTGAATTGGAGCATGTGGAAAAACGCTGATTAAAATTAAAACCGTAACTGGTGAAAATGGACAGACCCTGGAAAACTTGCCAGGAGCATAGTGGAGGTAGATTTTGTTATCCATTGAAAGGTTAGGGGAACAGGATATAGGTAAAGAATGTGAATTATAGATCCAGTGACAAGGTCAACCATGAACTCCCAGGACTAGTTTTAATATGAGGAGAGGAGCAGAGGAGATTCGTTTAACTTGGCACAATGTTTGCCCTGGACCCTGTTCCTGTGCTGTACGGTTCTATGGTTTAATATGATTGGGTTTTGAATAGCATTGGAGCATTCTTGAAAGAAGGATATAGGGTCCATTTGTGAGAGTGATCTGAACACATGAGTCAGTTTAATATTTGCTGCATCCGTGAAAATGATAAGACTGTTGATGTTGTACTTTTAATTTGTTGCCAATTTACATAGATTTGCCAACAGCCTACAGCAAGAATTCATAAATAATAAGATAATCGAGTAGTTACTAGTTTACTTGATTTACATAATAAATATTGACGGAATAACTAAGGACCATCCACAATGTTTTCAGATGAATGTCTAAGCTGATATTTTAAATTAAAAATTCAGGCCAAAAGCAGCATCTCTCCAAAAATATCACATTTCCTAGTTGTGAAAAAAAGAGTCAGACAAGACTATTTAAATCCCAGAGTGTGATGAATATCAGGCAGAGGAAAGAGACTTGTCACTTTATATCACATGATAAGCCACATGCTAAAAATCTTTTATGCAATCCCTTCCATTCAGTCACCATGGTTTAACAACATTATACATCTTATTGCAAGGATATATGTGCTAATAAAATTCAAGTGAACAACATTAGGAGTGAGAACACGATCTGTCCTAACAACTGACAATTCATGCCTTTTATATTCCTGTTATTTCTATGAATGTAATATGAAAATTATTATTATGTACTGACAATGAACTGGTAGCAAAAAAAAAGAATGAAATCTAACTCTACTGTCTTCAACATTTTTAATTATCTGTGAGAACCAAATTGATTATCATATTCCTGTTTAAAGTTATTTTGCTGTTCATAACTGCATAATCTTTTTAAAAAATAATTGCTTTGAAGAGTTTATAACATATGAATTTGACAGATAAGTTAATAATGAATAAAAAATAAATTGGAATTTAAAAGGTAAAACCAAAAGTTTTAAATGTATTTTAAAAAGTTTGAAAAAACGTTGGCAATATTTCGACAGTTCTTAATTTTTGCCTCGTTGAATTATCCAAATGTTGGAAAAGTACTTTAAAATTTATCTAAACTGAGAAAATAAGGGACATTCCTTTGCATGTTTATGTTTATGGAATTCATATTTTGAACCAATTTATGTAGGTTGGGAGGTTTAATAAAAACACAAAATTCTGAGAGATCTTAGTGGGTCAGGCAGCATCTGTGGAGGGAATGGACAGGCCACATTTCTGGTGTGATCCCAATCCAAATCATCAACAGTCCATTCTCACCACAGTGGCTGACTGACCCTTTGAGTTCCTCCAAAGCTGAGTTTTGATCAATATTCCAGCATCTGAAGTTTCTGTGTCTCCAAGGTTAGAATGTTGTTCAAATTCATCATTGTGAATTGATAATATACTCCCGAACCAAGTTCACCTGAACCTTAACTGTTGGGCTACAGTAGGCAGACATTGTTTGTATTTGTACCTTCTCATAAGTGCCGACCGGGAACATATTAATTGTAGATTGAATAGTTTCCCATTAGTTCCTAAGATTAGAGCCACTGTTGCAAGATGTCTGCTGGAGGTGAGATACGTGTTGACGCAAGTATATAAGGGGCTAGGTTTTTCACTCAGCATCTGTGGTACATGAGTCCTGAGCTCCAGCCACACCACGCTGCCCTTCAACAATAAATAGTGCAATAGTCACAATGATATCGTAGAAAACAGGGGCCACAGAGGACAATGCTAATGAAATACACCACCGCCTCCGATGAGTTCACTCATAGATCAGTTGAGGAAAAGTACATTTGAAGATCAAGACCTCAGAATTGGCACAAAACCTGTGGTCTACCAAGTGGTAGTGATCCATGCCCTCCTGTGTACTTTCAGACCTGGACTATTTATGCCAGAAAGTCAAAGTCAATTTTATTCGTCACATGCAGTGAAAAGGTGCAGTGAAATGAATTTGCAAGCAACGATACAGCGAGACAAGGCAGTCGAAAACATACGATCAATGATCTCTCCGTAAAATAAGCCAAATTGACTGTTGGGATAAGAACACCAAACATGTGTCAACGTTTCCAGTATTGAGGTAATAACTGCACTAACTCAGCTATGTTGGCCATTGTTTGTGTCCTCACCACCAGACCATGTATTCCAAGCTCTGCCGTGGGGATGAAATTAGTGGGTGGCCAAAAATTAGGATTGAAAGTTGCACTATAAGCCTCCATGAGGAGATGCAACATCACCACTGACTCCTGGGAATCTGTGGCCATGGTTGCTCAAAATGGAGGGGTATTCATTCAGGTTGGTGAAGTAAGCACATGAAGACCTATATACTGTACCATGTTACAAATCATCAATCAATCTGCCCCTTCAGATACCTGTGAAAAGGTTAAATGCTTTTAAATATATAAAATATATATAATGGAATCCTGGACTAGGTTATAGCTTATATTTCGTCTCAAGCAGGCCTTTCTCAGTGGATTGATTAGCGAGAGAGAAGCCTGGGCTTGCCTCAGGTTGCTGTGTATTGAGGCAATGACCAATGCCTTTGAAATGCATCTACCAATTGAAGAGAGAGAGAAGCCCAGACTTGCCTCCATGAGGTATATTGAGACAATGACCAATGCCTTTGAAATGGGTCTACCAATTGATGAGAGAAAGAAGCCCAGACTTGTCTCAGTGCTGTGTATTCAGACAATGACTGATGCCTTTGAAATGTCTTGTCTTGAAAATACCAACTGATAAGATGCTTTTGAAATGTGACTGCCATATGACAAGAGAAAAGCTCAGACGCATCCTGTGGTAATGTGTATTCACTGCATCTCTGACCATGACTAACATCTTTGGAATGTGATTAAGTGACAAACATACAGTATAAGATATCGTGCGATTCTTTGTTCATTGAAGTGGTGACACGAGGAAAGTTAAGTGTCTGTGTTGCTTACTTGACTGGAGTATCCTTGTCACTTCCATCAGCCGATGATCAGTAAAGTTTGAGTTGGTCTACCTAACGTTTTTGTGAGTTTTTCTGTTTATTAAGTAGTGAACTTTATCACCTGTCCCATCTGAGGAAGAGCATGCACCTCCAAGATTGGCCTCATTGGTCATCTCTGAACCCACTAAGCCAGAGTGGAAACAGGTTGCTCTCGCTGCTGAAGAAACAGCCGGAGAAAATTAGGAGACCTCCAAGGTCACCCTCAGACCGAGCACAATTTCAGCAGCTCAAATTGTGGAATAAAACCCAATAATGTTGGTTGTATTCATCATGCTGAGAAGTACCAGTGCTGGAGAGCAGGACACTTCAATTATCTTTTGCAAATACATAATGTCAGTTTCAAACATCTGCAGGTCACGTATTGCTTTAGCCACAGACCAAAATTTCACATGTTCCACCTTTGTAATGTGCCTTATCCTCACAAAGGAGCCTGCTAACGGTTTGTTGTTTCATTTCAGTTTGCCCAGTTCCTTCATCCTTTGAAAAAGATTCCCAATTTATTTTGAATTTGCTGCAGATTGTGCTGCATGCCCCTGTCTCCACTATTTTGGGCCTTGTGTCAAATGAAACATGGATCAGAGAAATTTGTCACGACAAATCACCTGTCACTACAAATTCTGCTGTGACAAATGTGCCTTTTTCCTCGGTGTTTGGCTAAAAAAAATCTCTGAAATTCGTAGAATTTATCCAGAGGCCAATACAACCAAAAATACAAAATTAAATTGTAATTTAGCATTTTTTTATATTTCAGTCACTCAAATCATATTTCAGTCAGTGTGCTGAAGTTTGTTTCTCGTCCCATGAGCCAAGGTTCCTTTAATTGATTGCAGTAATTGTTCCTAATGCTGCAGGTATGACTCTACTTGCATTCTAATAAAGATTTAGTGGCTGCTTTCTTCATTACCACTGAACATAACAAATTCTTGGTAGACTCGATCATTAATCATCAAGTCTGGCCTCGCATCAGACCCTTGTGGCTTTGTACTGCTGGAGAATATCAATATAAGAATACTGTATAGTCATTCAGAAACCAAGTTACACAGGTGAATTCAAATGCGTACTTGTTTCTCTTCTGGGCAAATTCAGACTTGATACATGGTGTACCTGATGGGAATCTAATTGATGCAGAAATATCAAGAGGTAAACCAGGTTATTGTGGGATAAAGCCAGGAAATGCTGGAAAAACTCAACAGGTCAGGCAGCATCTGTGGAAAGAGAAATGGTTAATGTTTCAGGTCTTTGTCAGAACTGTGGAAGAGAGACCTTAAAAAGGGATTGGTTTTGAAATGCAGAGAAGGTGGATGGAAAGATAAGTAGAATCAAGATAATATCATTGTAGGGCGTCATGGTAGCGGTAGAGCTACTGCCTTACCGCGCCAGAGACCCAGGTTCGATCTTGACTGCAGGTGCATGTACACTAGGGACAATTTTACATTTATACCAAGCCAATTAACCTACAAAGCTGTACATCTTTGGAGTGTGGGAGGAAACCGAAGATCTCAGAGAAAAGCCACGCAGAGCACGGTGAGAATGCTCAAACGCCATACAGACAGCACCAGTAGTCAGGATTGAACCCGGGTCTCCAGCACTGAAAGGCAGCAGCTCTATTGCTCTGCCACCGTGTCCTTCTTTCACATCAAAGCCTGTTGTTGGAACCGTGGTGCACAAATTGTTTCTCTTTCCACGGATGCTGCCTGACTTGCTGAATGTTTCCTGTGTTTTTTCTTTGTCAGATTTTCAGCACTGGCAGGTTTAAAAAAGAAGTTATTACCAGCATTAATTTAAAACTCATGAACTGATGAATCATGAATTAATCTATAACCAATACACCTGTTTCTTGGACATTCAATACTAAACATGTACTTGCGGGAAACAACGAAGAGTGTCCGATTTCTCAGATAATTACAGTCATTCAAAGGTATTGTTAAGAAGATAGATACAAAAATCTGAAGTAACACCGTGGGTCAGGCAGAATCTCAAGAGAAATGGAATAGGTGATGTTTCGGGTCGAGACCTTTCTTCAGACTGAGAGTCGGGGGAGAGGGATGGTAAGAAGGTGTGCAGCCCCTACAAAGCATATTGATGTTGTGAATTTATGAGAGTCATGTTGTGAAATAATAACCTGGGGAGAATTGTGTTGGGAAAGTGGTTGTGATCAAGGAAAACATGGTGATTGATGTAATTACACCAAAAGTTGGAGTCAGCAAAAAAAAAGCTGCAATAAGCATGATCAGGCTTGCATCTAAGACATGCCTCTGTAAAAAAATGGCCCCTGTGTTTTTCCCGTTGCAAGCTGCTATGTCAGATAGTGGATTAATTTGCCAAGTTCTGACCTGACTTTTCTCTTGCCTGGTCATGTCAGCACCCATTGTCAGTTAGACTTCCCCTTGCTTCTCCACCAAGAAAGAATAATTACAGCACAGCCATTTACCTTGAAACATTGTCAGTGTTTTGATGGAAAATCTGTTTCTGACAACCACAATACTTTGCTTTTTACAAGCTAAGCATTGGAAACTTTGTTGCTTGGTGGATGTAATCCTTCATTTATACGTTGAAGCATTAGCCGTTGTAATTCTTGTCACTTGCAGGTTGAATATAAATGAATATAAATGATATCTGTATCTGCTCATGGATCTCCAACAATTGTTGCCCAGGACTAGGTGTGCGCTTTATATAGTCTACTGATAAAGTACAGAAAATTACAGATGTGTTTAAATTATGATTGGAAGTTTGAACTAAAAAATCATCATGTATTTTTTTTACTGCATTTATATGTGAAATGTGACAGTTTTAAAGAAAGTAACCATTGGTTTCACACAGAGAGTGTTGAATCTCTGGAATTTCATTTTGGAGTCACGTGAGTGACTTCGTGAAGAGCCCACCGGCACGCATGCGCGACATATCGTCGCAACGCATTGCTGCCGACGGCTGGCGGTGGGGTGCGCTCCCCGCCAGCCCTTCATAAGGGACCGTTAAGGTGAGTGAACTAACCTTAAGTTGGTTGGTCCTTGTTGTTTGATTTTCTCTTTCAGCAAGGACATGGACGGGAGTACGAAGGGCCGAAAGACGTCCGTTCGGAGTCGCCGGCCATCTGTCCCGGAGCCCTCATTATCGGCTACACCTGGGAAACAGGCCAGGAGGAAGGCGGGGAAACCGGGGAGCCCTGTTTCTGCAGGTCCGGACCCGCTGACACACCGCAGCTCCGGGGAGGAGTTCGAGGAGCAGGACTGCGGTGTGCCGCCAGAGCAGGTAGACCCTGCTTCAGCATTCCGGTCGCCAACGGGCCCGTTGGCGGCCTCGGGCAAGGGGTCCTGTGCAGCTGCTCGGCCCTCCTCCCTCAGCCCTCCGAGCAGGGGGAGGGGAGGAGCCCGCAAGCCTAACCCTTCTGGGGCTAAGGCATTACCTGCCGCCGTGCTGCGGTCTGGTTCAACGGCGGGACCCAGGTCCACTGTGAGGTCCAGTGTGCACCCCCCAACCCTCGACGCCGGGACGGGTCGTTTGGGTAGGGTCCCGCCACGGTCGCCGAGTCCCCCATGGATGGGAGGACGAGACCATGCGTCGGCAAGGTCCACGACGTGGGCAGCCGGCAAGCCCGCGCGGGCGTCAGGTATCCATGCTCCGGCTGGTGCCGACTCCCCGCCGCATTTGCCCTCAGTGGCAGCGGCTTCAGCTCCCGCCAAACGGAGGCGGTTGAACACATCTCCCGCGCGGGAATCGCGCGGTTTCGCTTCGGCGGCTGGCAGCGACAACTACCGGCACCGGGTTCGCCTCGACGAGGTGCGGGCCGATGAGAGGAGCCCCGGCAATATTTCTGAGCCGGAGGACTCCGACCACCCGAGTGTTCAGGGTGATGGGCGTATTGACCGCATGGAGCGGCTACTGGAGCTTCTGCTACACAGCCAACAGCAGCAAGCCTCCAGCATCGACAGGCACAGGGCAGTCTCACCAGCCTCCATCGCCAGCCTGGAACAGCCAGACGAGGAAGGATTTGTCGACCCTACACCACCTCCGTCGGAATTGCCGCCGGAAGAACTTCTCGATGTGGCGGCGAAGTTCGCTGCTCCACACACGACTGGGCTTCCTCTCAATCCCAAACTGGCTGCCACTGTGGACTTCCTCACAAACCATCAGCTCCAGGAGGAAGTCCTCTCTCAGGCTATCCATCGGCATAAGGCTCCGTCCAACTGCAACGCCCTCAATGTGCCTGTGGTCAATACGCCCATATGGGGCAACATCAGCGTGGCTATCCGTCATCAGGAGTTGAAACTCCAACGGATCCTGAAGCTCCTCACGGCCGGTATTACCGCCTTTGTGCGGTCGGTCGACGGGGAAGATCTAAATCTAGACCAGAAGGATGCGCTGGCACTGTTATGTGCCACCCAACATGAAATAAATGCCTTTCGTAAAAACAGCATCCGCCCGTCACTCAACCCGAAGTTTGCTGGGTTGTGCAAACCACCGCCGCCACCGCCGCCCCGACAGCTCTTCGGAGAAGACCTCCCGAAGAGGGTCAAAGAGCTCGACGAGCATGCCAAGACGGTGGGACTCATGCGGTCGCAGATCGCCCCCAGACCGTCGGCCCCGAAAGCTCCACTTGCTCGGCCACGAGGCCCAGTTCCCACATCAACAAGAACTTATCCTCCAGCTCCGCCTCGCTATCAACACGCCCAGCAGCAGCGGGCTTTTTTAGGGCAAGGTCCGCAGCGGCCCCAGTGGAAGATGAGGACACCACACTATCAGCCCAACCCAGCACCTCCACGACCACCCAAACATGTCAAGGACCGCCGGCAACCACGGAGGTGAGGCGGTCTGGTTTTCATTTGTCTGTCCATTTAACGTCACATGTTGGTGGGCGCCTCCGTTTCTTTTTGGGGGCATGGGGGACTATTACTTCCGATGAGTTTATTTTGCAGAGTATTCGGGGTCATAATATTGAGTTTATTAACGGGGACATTCCTCCATCCCAGCATATGGCTAATCGGACGTTTAGGCTGTCTGCCGTTGAACAGGCAGCAGGCTATGCTGAGATCTTAAGGTTAGAATAAAAAGGCGTGATAGAAAAAACTATGCACGAGCCAATTGAATTTGTCTCAAATATATTTACCAGACCGAAAAAGGATGGAGGTTGTCGAGTGATTATTGATCTGACCCATTTGAATACTTTTGTAACATACACCCATTTTAAAATGGACACTTTTGAGACAGCCAAGTCATTGATTTCGCATGGCTGATTTATGGCATGCATTGATTTAAAAGATGCGTACTATTCTGTATCCATTCGGAAACATCACTGGAAGTTCTTAAAATTTGTTTGGATGGGTCAGCTCTGGCAGTGCAGGGCTTTGCCAAATGGGCTTACTACAGCCCCTAGACTATTTACTAAATTGCTAAAACCTATTATGGCCCAATTACGAAAGCAGCAGCATATCGTAATGGCCTATTTGGATGATATCCTGATTATTGGCAAACCCCTGGAGGCAGCTGAACGGGGAGTTTCAGCCACTGTCGCGCTTTTTCAGCGGCTGAGGTTTATTGTCCATCCAAAGTCTAAAGTTCTGCCCTTCCCAGGTCATGGATTATCTGGAGTTTACGGTGGATTCCAATCGCATGAGGGCCACCATACCGACTAATAAGGTTGGGGATGTCACCCAAGCGTGTCAGGATTTGGCCTGCGCCAGTACACCATCAATTCGGCAAACAGCTAAGGTGATTGGCAAAATCGTAGCATTGTGGCCGCCACCGCCGCCCCGACAGCTCTTCGGAGAAGACCTCCCGAAGAGGGTCAAAGAGCTCGACGAGCATGCCAAGACGGTGGGACTCATGCGGTCGCAGATCGCCCCCAGACCGTCGGCCCCGAAAGCTCCACTTGCTCGGCCACGAGGCCCAGTTCCCACATCAACAAGAACTTATCCTCCAGCTCCGCCTCGCTATCAACACGCCCAGCAGCAGCGGGCTTTTTTAGGGCAAGGTCCGCAGCGGCCCCAGTGGAAGATGAGGACACCACACTATCAGCCCAACCCAGCACCTCCACGACCACCCAAACATGTCAAGGACCGCCGGTAACCACGGAGGTGAGGCGGTCTGGTTTTCATTTGTCTGTCCATTTAACGTCACATGTTGGTGGGCGCCTCCGTTTCTTTTTGGGGGCATGGGGGACTATTACTTCCGATGAGTTTATTTTGCAGAGTATTCGGGGTCATAATATTGAGTTTATTAACGGGGACATTCCTCCATCCCAGCATATGGCTAATCGGACGTTTAGGCTGTCTGCCGTTGAACAGGCAGCAGGCTATGCTGAGATCTTAAGGTTAGAATAAAAAGGCGTGATAGAAAAAACTATGCACGAGCCAATTGAATTTGTCTCAAATATATTTACCAGACCGAAAAAGGATGGAGGTTGTCGAGTGATTATTGATCTGACCCATTTGAATACTTTTGTAACATACACCCATTTTAAAATGGACACTTTTGAGACAGCCAAGTCATTGATTTCGCATGGCTGATTTATGGCATGCATTGATTTAAAAGATGCGTACTATTCTGTATCCATTCGGAAACATCACTGGAAGTTCTTAAAATTTGTTTGGATGGGTCAGCTCTGGCAGTGCAGGGCTTTGCCAAATGGGCTTACTACAGCCCCTAGACTATTTACTAAATTGCTAAAACCTATTATGGCCCAATTACGAAAGCAGCAGCATATCGTAATGGCCTATTTGGATGATATCCTGATTATTGGCAAAACCCTGGAGGCAGCTGAACGGGGAGTTTCAGCCACTGTCGCGCTTTTTCAGCGGCTGAGGTTTATTGTCCATCCAAAGTCTAAAGTTCTGCCCTTCCCAGGTCATGGATTATCTGGAGTTTACGGTGGATTCCAATCGCATGAGGGCCACCATACCGACTAATAAGGTTGGGGATGTCACCCAAGCGTGTCAGGATTTGGCCTGCGCCAGTACACCATCAATTCGGCAAACAGCTAAGGTGATTGGCAAAATCGTAGCATTGTTTCCAGCAGCCCAATACGGGCCTTTGCATTATCAAAATTTGCAAAGAGCCAAGATCTCCGCGTTAAAGCGGAACGCTGGTCATTTTGATAGACCAATGCGGCTGCCTTCTAAAGCTCAAATTGAGTTACAATGGTGGGTGCTCCATATCAGTAGCTCATTCAAACCCATTATTGTGCCCAATCCGATGGTATACTTCCAAACCGATGCAAGCTCCTATGGCTGGGGAGCTACGGATAACTGTTCTAGTTGCGGGGGCAGATGGGTCACCCTTGAATCTACTATGTTGTTGTCACACGGGATAAACTTTTTGGAGCTGCTTGCAGCGTTTCACGGACTTCGTGCTTATTGTTCCCATCTTATTGATGCTCATGTCCGTGTCCAAATAGACAATACCATGGCGGTGGCATATTTAAACCATATGGGCGGTACCAGGTCGATTTCATGTGATGAATTGGCTAATACAATTTGGCTCTGGTGCATTGACAGAAATCTTTGGATTTCAGCTACCTATTTACCAGGTGAGCTCAATACTGTGGCGGACACCAGGTCACGCAAGTTTAATGACAATATCGAATGGATGTTGCATCCTCAAATTTTTTCCAAAATTACAGCCAAATTTGGTCAACCGGCTATCGACCTCTTTGCGTCGCGGTTGAACCATCAGGTACCAACATACGTTTCATGGGAACCAGATCCTGGGGCAATGGCGATGAATGCATTCTCGCTCGACTGGGGGAATTGGTTTTTCTATGCATTTCCCCCGTTTTGCCTCATCAGTCGGGTATTGCGCAAGATCCAGATGGATGCTGCCAAAGGCATTCTTATTATACCCGACTGGCCCACGCAGCCATGGTATCCGGTGGTCCTTGACATGATCAGTCAGCCTTGGGTCCTCTTAGAGGGTTGCCCGCAATTGGTTACTCACCCTGTGTCAGGGGAGCCACATCCCTGCCATCGCTACTTAAATTTATTGGCTTGCAGGTTCTAACCAGGCCATTGCTGCAGTATGGCCTCTCAACTCGAACCATGGATACCATTGGAGCGTCGTGCCGAGAGTCGACCAGGCGAAGATACCTTTCCCACATCAGGAAATGGGAAGCCTACTGTAGCCGCTCTCGCATCACCTATGACGATGCATCCATAGCTGACGTCCTGGAATTCCTCGCGGGGTTGCACCATGATGAACACTTAAGCTACAGTGCCATCAACAGCGCCAGAAGCGCGCTGTCGTTCTACCTCAAGATTGAGGTAGGATCCAACAGGCTAGTGTCCAGACTCATGCGGGGTATATTTAACATGAATCCGCCTACACCACGCTATAACATCACCTGGGATGTCAGGGATGTACTAACCCTGCTCAGGACGTGGTCACCCATGCAAGGGCTACAGCTGGACAAACTCACCATGAAATTGGTGATGTTACTAGCGCTGACTTCAGCACAGAGGGTACAGACGCTACATAAACTCCGCGTCGACATGATGATCTCTACCCCTGGAGAAGTAGTCTTCTTTATTGATGAGCTACTCAAGCAGCATAGACATGGGTGCACAGGGCTGCAGCTGAAGTTCCCGGCATACCCCGCAGATGCTAGGCTACATTTAGCCGCCCATATCGTCACTATGTCGAGGTGACGGAACGCATCAGAGGAATGGAGAAATACCTGCTTGTCACTCACAAGAGACCTCACCATCGAGTGACAGTCCAGACGATATCCAGGTGGCTCCGGATCGTCTTGGGTAAGTCAGGTATTGACACTAATGTGTTCAAGTCTCATTCCACCAGGGCTGCATCGACGTCAGCGGCAAGGGTCATGGAGGTGCCCATGGACCATATTCTCGCCACAGCAGGATGGGCGAATGAAGCTGTGTTTCAGCGATGTTACAATAAGCCTGTTGCTGCTCCCCTACAGTTCGCGGAGGCCGTGCTGAACGCAGGGCAAGAACGTGGGGATGTCCCCAAATAAGGGGTTTTGCTTTGTTGTTAATAAATATTCTTTTGTTTTTCAGTATAACCTGTTTTCAGCAACTTGTTCACTCCCATCCATCCTTGCTAGTGGTGTGTCAGCATGGACGTGGTCCAGGGCATGTAATCACAGAAGCTTTGAAGTCTTCACGAAGTCACTCACGTGACTCTGAAATGAAATAGTAAGATTGAACGAGAACTTACCAGTTCTAAGTTTGATCTTTATTTCATGAGGAGTTGCGGTGAGGGACTTCGTGCACTCCGCTCCCAACCCTCGATCATAATCAACTGGTAATTAGAATCTCTTCAATCTTCCTATGCCAAGTCATTTCTGTTGTTGGTTTCTGTGATTCCACACCACTACTTTGAAGAATGTCGCGCATGCGTGCCGGCGGACTCTTCACGAAATCCCTCACCACAACTCCTCATGAAATAAAGATCAACCTTCGAACTGGTAAGTTCTCGTTCAATCTTACTATTCTCTGCCACAGAAGGTAGTTGAGGCCAGTTCATTGGCTATAATAGGGAGTTAGATTTGGCCCTTGTGGCTAAAGGGATCAGGAGGTATGGGGAGAAGGCAGGTAAGGGATACTGAGTTGGATGATCAGCCACGATCATATGGAATGGCGGTGCAGGCTCGAAGGGCCGAATGGCCTACTCCTGACCCTACTTTCGATGTTTCTAATGTGCAATATTTCACAGTATAATGTTGTGGCAGTACAAAATATTGGCTATTAGGGCTGTGTGTTCAATGCAGAGTTCAGAGTGGTGATGGCCTTGGGGTAGAAACTGTTTGTTAATCTTGTGGTGTGTGATGTTGATGGACCTGTAATGAGGACAGAAGGGCAAACAAGATGATGTGCGGGATGAGATGACTGGGCATCATGTTTGGCACAGGCATTGTGGGCTGAAGGGCCTGTTCTTTGTGCTGTACTGTTCAATGTTCTACTCATAATTGGCAAAATGTAGAGCATGAATTCTGTTCATATGCTGGGCTTGATATTATAGGGCTAGGCCCTTCACCTATGCGCCGCATGTGTTTTCACTTGCCATAGATAGGCACAAAATGTTGTAGAACTTAACGGGTCAGGCAGCATCTTTGGAGAAAAGGAATAGGTGATGTTTCTCCAGAGATGCTGCCTGACTCACTGAGTTACTCCAGCATGTCGTGTCTACCTTTGGTGTAAACCAGCTTCTGCAGTTCCTTCCTACACATTTTCACTAGCAATGTTATGTCACCTAACCTGGATCAGATGTGATTAGCTGATCCCAGTAGCCCTCCTAACCCACTAGTCCACTCCTGGAATGCCCAAATGGAGAGTCAAGAGCGTGTTTAGTTGTCATATGTCCTGGTAACAGAATAATGAGATTCTTGCTTGCAGTAGCGTAATAGGAATGAAACACAATACTCATTGATAATAGATAAGAAACAAAAAATCAGTTTATTACAATACAAGTGCAAAAAAACGCCCAAGTCCGTAGTGCAACAGAAATAGTTAATAGGTTGTGTTGTGTATTGTGGTTGTTGGGGAAAAGCTATTTTTGAACCTGGTGGTCACTGTTTTCAGTCTCCTATACCATAATCCATGTGAGTCTTTGATGATGCTGGATGCCCTACGACAGGGAGGTCAGTACCCACATGGATTGGGTGGTGTTCATAAATGGTAAGGATAGGGACAGAGCTTTATCCTTATTAAAGCTGTCATCCATTGGCTATCAACTAGTATGCAGAAAGGTCTTGACCCTGAAACATCACCTATCCTTGTTCTCCAGAGATGCTGCCAGATCTGCTGAGTTACTCCAAAGCTCCGTGTCCTTTAGTGTGTTAACCAGCATCTGCACTAATTTGTTTCTACGCTCTGTCAATTATTTTACCAGTTTTTAAATCTTTGAGACATTTTTTAAAAATGAACAAAAATGTTGTATTTAATAAGCCAATTAAAATTAAAAGTTTTTTAAAGCGCATGAAAATAATGAAAGACGTTGAAATAAAACTTTTGCACCCCTTTGCCTCATAACTCATTGATCTCGGTGGGGTATCAGATCCTGTGATGAATGGCTTGGCATGGGAACTGAGCAGCGATCTTCCCAGTGTAATGATAGGGAGTCCCAGCAAGACTAGGCTGTTCCATCAGGCATTGCATGGAGTGCAGGGAATAACCCATGGTAGCAGATGCAGTGCCATCTGTCGCACAGTCAATTTGGGACCATCGCGATTGTCAGCACAGGTGTGGAAGTCAAAATCTTCCTGGAGTTTCAGCAGTTAAATGCCAATGTATCCACTTGACCAGCAGTAGTTTTCTTTTCCCGTTACATTTTCTAAGGATGGACACAAAGACAAGCTTTTAAAGTCATGCTGAGGTCACAAATGATCAAATCAATTACCAAAGTTAACATAGAATGGAACAGAAAAAAAACGAATTCTATGGTGCATTTTCAGAATTCTTAAATGCATTTCACTGCTTAGAGTTTTGGGATTTCTGACAATCTGCCATCTTGGCACGATTCATGTTAAAGATGTTGCTATTAAGTTAACTATAGTTCTCTGGAGATTAAATTCACAGATTGAGAAGCAGTGTCTAAACTACAGTACTTTGGATAAGGGAAATTAGTTTAGACATTTCAACGAACATTCACATCTTTTACCATTGAGATGATTAATTCATTTAAACAGAGTGTGTCACACCTGCCAATACTTCGCTCCATTTTTAGCGGGTTGCAGGAAGTAAGTATTCACTCGTTTTATTAGCAGATTGTTGGTGAATAGTAAGATTAAACAAGAACTTACCAGTTTGAAGTTTGATCTTTATTTTATGAGGAGTCGAGTTGAGGGACTACGTGAAGAACCCCGTACAGCCGTTCGTGCGTCAATCTTCAAAGCAACGGTGTGAAATCACAGCAAATAATAACTGAAGTATAATATAAGATAAAGACTAGAACTACCAGATGAAATCTATGAGGGCTGGGAGCGGAGGGCACGTAGTCCCTCAACTCGACTCCTCATAAAATAAAGATCAAACTTCAAACTGGTAAGTTCTTGTTTAATCTTACTATTTTACTTCGGAGTCACGTGAGTGACTACGTGAAGACTTCAAAGCTCTGTGATTTCATGCCGTGTGAAACGAGTATACACAACCACAGCTGCTTCATTGACAAATGAAGGGAAAACATTCATAATGCATACAGTCATAACATAGATGTAAAACATGCTGATGCTGTTTAAATGAAACAATAATATTTCCATCTCTCACCCAGATGGAACATATAACCAGAACATAAATAGAGTTAACAATACTCCTGGTGCACCAATGGGTCATTACAGATGTTTGGAGATTCATTCGATGGACCATACTCCAGCCGCAACAATGCGACCCAGCGGAACATAAATACCCTTGCTGCTGATGTTGTAGCAGCCCTGGTGGAATGAGATCTGGAAACAGAATCCATTAGTACATAACATAACTCCGTTTTCCTCATCTGGAATGCCATGAACAATACGTTCTCCCAAATTCTTTGTGACTAACAACATTGCTAGTCCAGAACTCCAAGGTTCTTGATGACCTTGACATATGGTTGTATACATGTGTGCTTACCTTATCAAAGGTCCCCTGGTATGCCTGTGACTATTTTGAGACCTGACCCCCTTCTGGTCTGCTCAAGTCTTTATAACATATTATATATTATAATTTACAGACATTATCATCCTGTACCATCACAATTATTTAGCGACTGAACCTGCTGCACTAAACCAGAGCCAGAAGGATAACTACCTAATCCAGCCAAATTTAAGGATATAGTTGCTGCCTCCTGGTGAAATAGTGTTCACAAATATCAACATCGCATATGGCATTATACTGGTCCTGGGACCCATGTTGAAGATATCCTACCCCTTGATAACCGGTGTGGACCCGACAGAGTGAGTCTCGTTTGCTACAGCCAATTCAATGAGGAAGCTCATCGAGCCAATTAATGGCCGTATAACTCCATAAGTAACAGACAATCATTAAGCATGAACTTGAAACATTAGCAATCAATACCATTTTCCATGGAACATAAGCATAACAAACTCTTTCATCTCCTGGAAAAGAAATTCAGCCGTTTGGTGCTATGCAAACACTTTGAACACATAGAAGGATAGATGTAACAACCCAAACCTTAGGCAGTTTGTTAGACCTGCAGAACATAACTTTGAGTTTATCATGCAACATCTGATTTCCGAAACCTCAGGCTGAACAAGCAAATTCAAGTTTAAAATAACCAAAAAGGTTATATAATTATTTGCAACAAATCGGGAATCAATTTGCATAATCACACAATAGGAACTTAAAGCCTCTTAATGACTTTATTTGAAACCTTGATTGATGAGACAAAATGGAGGTAGCCATAAAAGACCCTCCTGCTCCTTTTGGCGAGAATGTATCTTTCACCACTGCTATGCCAAATATTTTGCAACCAGTGAAATAAACATGAAACCAACATACATATGTATACACATATACATATATTCATATTAGGTGTTCCATTGAACCAGAATTTCATAATACAGTGCAATTCAACACCAACTCTGTGTTGCCATTACCCACACTTGATGATTCTCCTGTGGCAACAAAACTATGTAACCATTCCAGTGATTCTTTAACCGATTACACCCTCGTGACTAACATATGCCATCATCACAATGCATCAACCTGAACATGAGCATGACAATATGCTTATTTGTCCAATCACTCTATAGCCCATACAATGCCCGTAGAGTCTATAAATAGTTGATACTAATAACAGAACTTTTTGGGCAAGTCATGCAAATCTGTTCCATCTCCAAACTCGAGATGATCTTTCAGCTACTTGGTAACTACCTTAAATAGCAACTGTGGCCCGATTTCCGAGCCAGTCTAGCAAGACAATCTTGGTCCTTATACTGAACCTGTCCACTCTAATCTGCTTGAAAACCAATATTGTACATTTTACATTTACCGTTCAAAGTAGCTGATAATGTCTCAATCATTTGTACTGTATAACTAAGTATACACCTACCAAACTGCAAGTGGTCCCTTAATTGTAGAGTAGCACAAGTCCAGTGCATGGAACCTCTGGCCAGGTTTCATGCTGCCAGCAACTTCAGTGAACCGCTACTGCCAAAAAAGACATGGGATGCATTGTTGCCAAAACTATGAAACCTTGCTTGTTCCAATAGCTTGTGCTTCGCCCTCCAGGTTACTCCTATGGAAAAGTCTTACCTGAATAGAAGATTCGGCAGCCAACTGTAATATCCCCTGAAAGCGGTGTTCACTGCATATTGTGTTTGGGATGGTAACTTTCTTGCCAGGCCTAGACCTCTGGCACATGCCCCGATCTCTTGGGCATGCTCTATGGCTATACCCTCAGACTCGGCGTTAAACTATACCAATCCCACATGCTCACCTCTTACATGAGGGAGCCATAAAGCAGGCCTGCTACAAAGCCCTGCTGACACAATTTCCCATTTAGGCCATTAGCACCAATTTGCAATAGAATAAAAGGTTTACCTAACAACTACTAGAGCAGTAATGAACACTGTTTGTCCATCATCGTGACATTATTAATTTCAGCTGGCGTTAACAATGACCTAGATGGCACTTACTAATTAACCATTTAACAAAATAACTGTTGCAGGTACTTACACACCTGAATTGCATCTATGCACTTAACAATTAATCCAACGACTATAACTGTTTTATACCAACAACTGTTACCAAAGTCTTATTGACTGCAATCTGTTGCCCAGGCCGGCATCATGGCCAATTGAATACCTAAAAGTAAATCCCAACATCCTACAAATCTATTTGATAGGACTTAATCTAACTGGATAGAGGAGCCCAATTTCTCAAATATAGTTTGAGACTAGACAGCGGATTTTAGCACAAGCGCTTTTAAAACTGTGTATAGTTTACTTTGAATACTTTTGTCATCATTCTGTTATATTGCCTTAACCTAACAATGCCTCCTCATCCCCCATGATCACTGTGAAAGGGAATACCCTACTAAACTGCTATTCCCATAAAGCAGCCCTAACAAGGTACCCCTGGTGCCCATGAAGCAGCCCCGAACAAAGTAGCTGCTGGCCCGGACTTTCCCATAGCCCAGTATTTGCCATAGATTTGGCATTCTCATCAAGCAGCCCTGAGCAAAGGTGCTGCTGGCATAACCTCTCCAATAGGCTAGCCTACCATAACTTGGCATTCCCTTAGAGCAGTCCTGAGCAAAGGTACTGCTGGCACCGCCTCTGCAATAGGCTAGCCTGCCATAGTTTGGTATCCCCATAAGCAGCCCTGATCAAAGGTGCTGCTGGCACAGCCTCTCCAATAGGCTTGCCTGCCATAGCTTGGCATCCCCATGAGCAGTCCTGAGCAAAGGCACTGCTGGCACAGCCTCTCCATCAGGCTAGCCTACCATAGCTTGGCATCCCCATTAGCAGTCCTAAACAAAGATACTGCTGACACAGCCTTTCCCATAGGCTGGCACTGCCATAACTTGACATTCCCATGAAGCAGCCCTTCCCAAAAGTGCTGCTCTCTAAATTAATTCCCAGAGGTGAAATCTCCCAACTTTCCCAATTGTACTGACTATTTTGTCAGTTGTCCCCATATCCTGGGGATTATTGTAGTTTGGGAACCCCATAGGTGAATTTCCCCTCACCAGGAATCCATATAAATATAATATATATATATAAATATATACCCACGGTACCCTCCTGGCACGCAGGCTAATGATTTATGTGAATTAACCCCATTACCTGGGGACTACTGTGGTCTGAGAACCACACATATACCTGGGTTTCCCCTGCACCGGGAACCCAGCCTAACCATTTAGGTTTGTCTTAACCCCATGCGCTGGGGACTACTGTGGTCTGGGAACCACACATATACCTGGGTTTCCCCTGCACCGGGAACCCAGTTTAACCATTTAAATTAATTTTAACCCCATGTCCTGGGGACTACTGCGGTCTAGAACCGCATATGCTTGAGTTTCCCCTCCACCGGGAACCCAGGCAGACCGTTCAGGTCCGTTAAGCCCCATCCCCTAGGGACTACTGCGGTCTAAAACCGCACTATTCTCGGGTTTCCCCTACCCGGGAACCCAACCTGTGGAGTCACTGACCGCGTTATCAGTGACTCCGATCGCGAACCCGACTTTCCCAGCTTTCCGCTTCCGCGGTCGGACCAGGGTTTCCCCCCCCAAAGCCCTAGGCTGGTTCCCTCGTCGGTCATCGCGAACATCCACTGCAAAAACCCCGGAGGTTCCTGCAGGAGACCTAGAACAGGTAAGAAAAAATAACACTTACCTGCAACTTTTTTAGACTTACCATGGAGGAGCTGAGCTGCTCCACAGTCGCCTGCACGAAAAACGTCTGACGTAATGACGCACGAACGGCTGTACGGGGTTCTTCACGTAGTCACTCACGTGACTCCGAAGTAAAATCACTGAGTGGAATGTGTTTTGAGGGACTGTCTTCCTCTCTGGTGTATGTTAGAGTAACAAAAGAATGGTTTAAAAAAAGAAGAAAATTAGTCAGAGTGATTGCCCAATCTAATTAGTCTATTGAAATACAGCAGAACATTCTTGTAAGCTCAAAACTGGATAGTGGCAAAATGTGACTAGAATGTACAACTTCTGCTGCTTTTCTCAGGAATTGAAAATATGATTGTCCAGGGGAAGGTCAAAAAGTCAATGAGAGATTCAGCACAGGAATATGCTCTTTGGCCCACTGACTCCACACCAACCATCAAGTACTCTTTTTCTTACACTAATGCAATTCTAACCCATTTTATTCCCTCCACATCACCAACAATGGGCACCAAACCTCCCCCACCACGTCAACATTCCAGTACTCACTTTCATACCATGTGCAGTATACGGTGGCCTATTAACCTGCTGACATGTATTTGCAATGTGAGAGGGAACCAGAGCACCCGGAAGAAATCTCTGTGGTCACCGAGAGACACAGTACTGGAGGTCAGGATTGAACCTGAGTGGAACAATCTATGAGGCAGCAGCTCTCTAAGCCGAAACAATGCGCCTCCGCACATCATTCAGAAATAATCATTTTTAAGCAAAATATTCCCTATTTACTTTTTATATTTTCAAGTTTTAGGACTGTTGTTCACATCTTGGACAGGTACATGGATAGGCAAGGTTTAGAGGGATATGAGTCAGACACAGGCAGATGAGATTAGCTTAGATGGGGCATCTTGGGCAGGTTGGGCTGAATGGCTTGTTTCCCTGCTCTGTGTCTATATGACTCGATCTTGCTCATAATAACAGTGGTGCAGTTCAGTGCCTCATTTATCTGATGCTAGATTCTGGGGAAATGTTGATCTGAATTAAAAAATACGAAAATCAAGGATTCAGCACACCAGGCAGCTCCTGTGGAAAGAGAAACAAAATCAACATTTCAAGTCCAACATCTTTCTACTTTCCAATCAGATAAGATAAGATACATTTCTTTGTCACATGTACCAATTGGTACAGTGAAATGTGTGGTCACCATACAGCCATACGAATAATAAAGAGCACAGAACACAGTCTTTAACACAGACATCTCCACACAGCGGAATCAAAGTTTCCCCACTGTGAGGGAAGGCTCCATAATTCAGTCATCCTCCTCTGTTGTCCTCTGTTGTTCACCCGTGGTCGGGGGGCTCCCGAACCCCTCGCAGTCATCGCTATGGTCGGCCCGATGTTCAGGCCTTCTCGCTGGGATGATGGAACTCCGACATGGGAACGGGAGAACCACCTCAACGACTTGGACTTCGGAATTGGCCACTTCCTACCCGAGTCTGCCGCTCCCGAAGTCCACAGGCCGGGCTTGGCGGAGATTCACACTGGCAGCCCTCGGCAAAAGGTCCCAGGACTGCGCGATGTTGAAGTCAGCGCCGCCCGCGCTGGGAGCTCCACAAACCCCAGCTCCGCAATGTTGAAGCAACAGGCCCAGCAGTTCAGAGCTTCAAACGGCGATCCAAGTAAGGCATTACCCGCTCCGCAGTGAATCCAGTGTTCGCCGCCGCCGCTGAAGCTTTGCCGGTCCCCGGCAGGAAAGGCCGTGCCAATCCAGTTGGTAGGCCGCGAGGAGGGGGGCGAGGACGCGACTCGGAGAATAGTCACATCCTAACCAGGTTTCCCCCTTACCCTTCCCCCCTCCCCCACATAGAAAAACTAAAGAAAGCTCCAAAACACACTTTTAAAACAGACAAAAATTAAAAAAAAGATAGAAAAAACAGACTGACTGTAGGCAGAGGCTGCCATCAATGCGGCGCCCCTAGTGGTTATCTGAGATCCAAACAATCGAAATAATTGATTTTTTTTTTCACTCTTTCTTGAAATTTGGATGTTTTTCAATATTTTTTGAGAAGATTAAATTCAAAAACTGTTCACACGGGGACAAGTTCCATGGTATTCTATACAACAGAACTATTGTTTGTGTATGTGAATGTAATGCAAAGGGGGTCACACTGCATTTTGTTGAATTGCACATAAAACATTCAGAAGGTATGTAAAGGTGGAAAGGTGCTTTATTCACACCAATATTTTTTTCATTTATTTTTGTTTTAAAGAGGTTAATTATCGACGTTTTGTAGAAAATGTTTCAGTTAGCCTTTTAAATGAATTATACCATTTAGTTTAGAGATGCAGCACAGAAACAGGCCCTTCGGCCCACTGGGTCCACGCCGTCCAGCGATCCCCGCACATTAACACTATCCTACACACACTAGGGACAACTTTTACATTTACCAAGCCAATTAACCTACAAACCTGTACGTCTTTGGAGTGTGGGAGGAAACCAAAGATCTCGGAGAAAACCCATGCAGATCACGGGGAGAACGTGCAAACTCCATACAGACAGCATCCGTAGTCAGGATTGAACCCAGGTCTCCGGCGCTGCATTCGCTGTAAGGCAGCAACTCTACCACTGCGCCACCGTGACCGCCCTACCAGTGGGGTAGAGTGTAGACAAACTGTTTTCCTGCAGTTAATCCCAAAATATTTGGTCAAATCCATAGACATACTGCAAAACCTGGATCCTTTCATATTCCTGACCCAACATTATTAGGTTATAACCATTCTCCTTCTTCATTTCCAAGTTGTACTTGTGACTGAAACTCCACACTTCATTAAGTCGACCTGCCAACCCACACCTCCTCGGCATCCCTGCATTCCCATCAATGTCCCTGCTAGATCAAAGGATTATAGTTAGTTAGTTATACAGTCATAGTCATAGTATGCAAACAGGCCCTTCGGCCCAACTTGCCCACATCAACCAACATGTCCCATCGACTCGTCCCAACCTGCCTGCGTTTGGCCCATATCCCTCTAAATCTATTCTATCCATGTACCTGTCTAAATGTTTCATAAACATTGCAATGGTGCCTGCAAAAATGTTGTGATAGTACCTGCAAAATTATGCCACAACACACGTAAATAAACCCCCAGTGCCAATTGCAAATATTAAATAAATACCAGCCTGTTAACTGAGGCTAAATACCACTTTTTTTTCTCCCTCTTTAGGCCCACCAAACGCCATCATTCTTCCTCGAACTGCTGCATTTGAACACATCCGTATCTTTGCATGCATTTACTGTCGACATGTCTTATACCCTCATTTAACGTATTTATTCCAGCCCACTGTACACCTAGTGCTTCTGGTGGGGTGATGTGCAGTTCACGAAATTTGCATAAACATTGTCAGTTTTAAATGTGGATGGAGAATTATGAGCTAGAACCTTATTAAAAGAAAGGTAGAGTGCATGACTCTAAAGTGTGCCTTCAATCACAGTGCTGCATCCTGCTCCCATTATTTCCTGCCTTTGAATCCATCTGTACTTGTCCTCAGTTGATTGTGACACCCTGACATGAAATTGTTTATTTCACTGCTTCTTGGTTGAAATTGCACTCACTGCAGAGGGAAAGGCCATTGCAACTACTTTGTCATTCCAGGAATTCAAACTGATCATGCGTCATGATCTCCTTGTCATATGTTCATCAAATTCTCATATAAGAAATCCGTGTGGATATTGAACAGGCAACTTGGACCACTTTTCCCAGCGAGTCATGATCATTGATCACTCTGAGTTAATTAGATCTTCAGGATGCAGCTAGAGATCCAGACCCCACTGAGATAAGACTCATAGTTGCACATTAATCATTTACCCCTCAAACATTGACTGGGGTCTGTTGACATCCCCGTTGCCACTCCTCTACCCTGTCCTCAACACCCAAACCAACCTGATGAAACCCATTCCTATTCCCAGGTGATTGCCACATCCACTTTCAGCATCCAAACATGATCATTATTGCTGCCGCCTTATCCTGGCTGCAAACCTGCCAGCTCAACCTGATACCTAACCCTGTGTGAAGAAGGGTCTCATTCCAAAACCTCACCTATCCATGTTCTCCAGGGATGCTGCCTGACCCGCTGAGTTTATCCAGTACTTTGTGTCTTTTTATTGTAAACAAGCATTTGCTGATCCTTGTTTCTACACTGATACCAAACCCTATGTGTACATCACTGCATGATCCACATTGCATCCCATTAGGATGCATGGAATTTCCTAAGACCCACATGTAATGCCAAAGAGATCAACTTATTTTTGGTGATACTAAGCCAAAATCCTACATTCAGTGCTGGCTTATGATGTGCTATCTTGCTCTGCTTTTATCCTGTTCCAGTTAAATACACAATAATGTTGAGCAAGATTTCATTTTGTATTTTTGACTTGTGGTTTTTCTTCAAGCTAAAAGATTCAAATTTAAATGAAAATCCAGTGACATGCTCAAGTAATAAAATCTTATGATAAAATTGTGCCACTTTACACTTAATCTCGATCTCCAGGCTATCCAAATGTTATGTTTTACATACTAACAACTCCACCAGAAGAAAGACAGATGGAATATTTGCATCATTCCGCTGCTCAGAGTCGAGGACAAAATTAATTGAACCTGAAAATGAAATGAATTCTACTCCTCAGCAAAACAGGATTTCACTTCTATTTCTTGACATCTTTTTTCCCCACAATTGTCGATGAATATACTTCCAGATTTTTTTTTTGCAGTGTCTCTACCTATGCTTGGGACTAGTTCAGATAGATATCTTGGTCACCAGATGATTTGGGTTTAATGACCTGATTAGAGTTTAGAGATACATTGTGGAAACGGGTCCTTCGGCCCACCGTGTCCATGCCAAACATAGATCGCCCATACACTAATTCTATGTTAGCCATCTTTTGCATCTTACACATGAGCAGCAATTTACAAAATCCAATTAACCTACAAAACATGCACGTCTTTGCAATATGGGAGGGAACCGGAACACTCGGAAAAACCCATGTGGTCACAGGGAGAACGTACAAACTCTGCACAGACAGCACCCGTAGTCACGATCGAACCTGGGTTCGATGATGAGGTGAGGAAGCCATTTCTGTGCTGCTTCATTCTGTGACTCAGATTCTATGTCTCAATACCTCCGAAGGTTGAAATGGCCAAGGAGCCACAATCATCCCCTATTAAAAATAGAAACGTTTGTAAGATAATGTTATGTGATTTGAAGAGTGACGTGACTTCCAGTTTAATTGTTGCCAAATAGTAGTATTAGTTGATCACATTTGTAAGATTTGTGCCGTGTGGCCACTTGCATAATTTCTGATTGTAATCTTTGTTCCAGGCTGGTATGTAATGATATTCAGCAATTCTGGACAGTCAAACCCTTAATGATTGTGGGACTTTTCATCAAAATAACTTGTTTATTTTTAGATTATCAGTGAAGCTAATAAAGGTAGTACATTTTTATTGTAATGTCTGATATTCTCAATAACAGCAATTAAACGTGAAGCCTTGAGTCACAGCAGATAGTCAAAGAAAGAATCATCTGCAGAGCTGTCTTCACAGGACAACAGTGGACACCTGGTTCTTCTTTGTTGCTACTTTGTAGACTTTGTGGGAGAGGTAGATCAGCCATGATTGAATGGCGGGGTAGACGATGGGCTGAATGGCCTAATTCTGCTCCTATTACTTATGACCTTATAACTAAAAACCATCAATTACTGACAGCTCTTTTTGAAGCAATCACCCTTCACTACCGTCAAAAAGTCAAAAGTCAAACAAACTTTATTGTCATTTAGAAATACATTGATATATGCAATTCCAAACGAAATTCCGTTGCATTTGGCTCCCTGTGCAACACGATAATTAACAGAAGGATAAACATGGATAAAATGGATAAAAAGGATAAAAGGATAAATAGACAATGGTGGCAGCCCATTACATGGCATTCAGGAGTCTGATGGCTCGTGGGAAGAAGCTGTTGCAGAACCTTGATGTTCTGCTCCTTATGCTACGATATCTTTTGCCCGAGGGCAGCAGAGTGAACAGTCCGTGATGGAGATGTGTGGGGTCTTTTATAATACTGCTGGCCTTAGACATGCAACGTTTGGTCGCAATATCCCCGATTGAGGGGAGAGAGGTCCCAATGATTTTACCATATTCATTCATTATGCTTCTATTGTACAAAGACATTTGTGCATCAACCCCAATTTTCTTTTTGGTGCCATTTTGAAACTATTGTTAAAATTGTAGTTCAGTTTTATTGTTTGGAAACTAGTTTACTTTTAGTGCCAAGACTGTTCAATTGTCAAATGTACCAGGATCAGAACAAAAAAATGATTTCTTGCTACCGCTTTGCAGGCACGTAAAGGCGACAACAGAACAAATAAATATACAATATTTAATGATATAATAAATTATTAGCAAGGCCAGGAAACAAGACCATAGTCGTGCAAGCCGTAGTGTATTGTGCACCTAAACAAAGTCCATCGTAGTTTGGTGCTGCGGTAGGGTCATGGTTGGGGTTGTGCATTGTGGCTCAAGAGCCTGATTGTTGTTGGGAAGAAGCTGCTTCCAAAACTGGAGGTGATGGTTCTCAGGCACCTCCTTCTCGATGGTAGCATTGAGATGAGAGTGCGGCCAGGCCAGTGCTGTGTGTGTGTGTTTTTGATGATATTAGCTGCCTTTTTGAGGCCGCATTTTCCAGTGGATCCCTTGGATGGTGGAAGGTCAATACCCGTGATGGACTGCGCAATGCCCTTCATTTTCTGCTGCCTCCTATGATCTTGGGTTTTCGAGTTCCAAACCAGGCAATGGTTTAACCAGTTAATATGCTCTCTACTGCACACATGTAGAATTTGCTATGGTATCCTGCAGAATACTGAATCTCGTCAAACATGTGCTTAATTTAATTAACAATTTAATTTAGTTTTCTGCTGGAAAGCAGATGGCTATTTCTCACTACAGTCCTTTCAGGGTTTGATCATCTTTATGTCAATAAGTAGGTTTGGGCACAATATTCTTGATGTGATCTGACAAGAATACCAAACAAGTGAGAGTGGCTATTTGCTGACATGTGCACTACTACTTTAGTTATATGGTCAGCATTCTGATAGCTTTGATTAATGTTTTCCAGTTCAGGAACACACTAAATGTTGAATCTATTAATACCCCATTTGTCCCTTTGAAATTCAGGTCTTTATTTGATGCTATTCATCATATACTCAGGTTGTTGAACTTATTCTGTCCAATATTATACAATCTTTCAAATTAAACTTAAAGGTAATATTTATTACATTATACTGCAGTCACAATTTTGACATTTCATCAGTACATAATATTCTGATTTGAGAATTATTTTCTTAAAGTGTTTAAACATCAATATTATTGCTTCATACTGTATGTTGAATATGATCACTTCTTCGAATATTCCTTTGACCAGTTTACAAATGGTCATCGTGATAGTTATGTCAGGATTGCATTGATCTGTGTATTTATTGTACAATCTATTACTCCAAATATTTATTCATCAAATCTACAGAATTGTGAATGGATGATCATGTACCATGTACTTCAAAAATGATCCTGATTCAATGTCTCGCCCAAAATGTCAACAATTTCGAACCCTCTTCCCCACACAGATGGTGCTCAACCTGCCAAGCCCCTCCAGCATTTTGTTTTTTTGCACCAGTTTCCAGTATCTGTAGTCACTTGTATCTCTATAAATTATTGATTCATATTTTGCAATTTAGAAGGTCAAGACCAAGTGGCCTTGCAAATGGAGAGCAAGATTTCACATGAGGATTTTAGTCCTAGCTTTCTTTAAATGATGTTTATTCTGTTATCACCATATGCAGACATAAATCTCTTTTAAAGTCAGTGAGTTATCAGGCACACTGAATATGTAGATTCAACATTGATGTTCCTTTAGAAATGTGAAATGTTTTCATTCATTTTCGAAATATTAATTACAAAAAGTTTGTGAAATAGTTCAAGTTTCAAGAGAGGTTCTGAATAGAAATATGGATAGGAAAGATTTAGAGGGATATGGACAAAAAGATGGCAAATGGGACTTGCTGAGATGGGGCATCGTGGTTGGTCTGGATAAATTGGGTCGAAGAGCCTATTTCCATGCTGTATGATTAAGCTGAGTTAAGATGTATATTTCAGCAAAACCTCCTGGTAACAGGACTGCTACACTAATACTTTGGAAAAAGTGGAAAGGCAGAGTTGGATTTAATTTTTGCTGAAGTTTTATGTAATGCCTGCTGTTTCTTTAAACAAAGAGAAAAAGGCCTTTTCCCATGCTGTATCTTTCAATCTGTGTGGAGTAGATGCGAGTGGGATAACGTGAAAATGCTGTTTACGTGGAGTTTGCACGATCTTCCGGCTGTTTCGGTTTCCTCCCACATCCCGAAGATGTGAAGGTTTGTGGGTTCATTGGCCTTTATAAATTGCCCCTCAGTGTGTCGGGAGTGAATAAGTTTCATAACATAGAACTAGTGTCAACGGATGAACGATGGTTGACACAGACTCAGTGGGCCGAAGGGCCTGTTTCTGTGCTGTATCTTTCAATCAATTCAATCAAACTGAAACAGAGGATCAAATTGAAGAAGAGCTGTTTGGTTTGCAGAAATAAATATATCTATTTGAGTGTGTTTGTGCTTTGTTTGTTTCTTCAGGCAGTGCCTGACAAACCAGTGTGTGGGAGAGGATCACAGAAACAGATGTGATGGGAGAGCATGAGAAGAAGGGCTTCAGCCCGAAATGTTGCCTATCTCCTTCGCTCCATAGATGCTGCTGCACCAGCTGAGTTTCTCCAGCATTTTTGTGTACCTGGGATGGGAGAGCAAATGGGTGGGGAAAAAGCAGCGGCCATTGGCCGTACTAACTGTGCCTAAGTCGAGCATTCATAACCCAGGGAGGGACTGCATCTAAATGACAGTGGCACAATCCTATACAGTGACAGAAGTGGAGGTATGCAGCCTGTAATGGATTATGAATATGGAGAATGAAATATAACAGGAACTGATAAAAGAAACTCCACATTTATATCAGATCATCTTCAACAGCTGTTTTTAGTTTTTCCCATAGACAACTCACTACTTCACCATTGCATGGCCTGGTAGCATTACAGTATCATGTGGATACAAGGAGCCACAGATGATGGTTTACAATAAAAGGACACAGTGTTGGAATAACTCAACGGGTCAAGCAGCATCTCTGGAGAACATGAATAAGGTGACATTTCAGGTTTGGAACCTTTTTCAGACTGATTGTGGGTGTGGGGTGGGTTGGGGGAAAGAAAGCTAGAAGAAAAGTGGGGCAGGCCAAAGACTGGCAGGTAATAGGTTGCAGAACATGGTCAAAGAGCAGGAGAGGAACAGGAATCGCAGAGGGGTAGTGTCTCACAGAATTCTTGTTGGAGAGAAGAGAACTTTTTCAAAGTAGGTATACCTTGAGGAGATTTTGCAGTGGAACAGTAAAATGCGGATAAGAGGAACTGCAGATGCTGGCTTACATAAAAAGAAAGAAGTACTGGAGTTAGACACTAAACAAAGGGGTAGGAGTAGGCCATTTGGCCCTTCGAGCCAGCACCGCTATTCAATATGATCATGGCTGATCATCCCCAATCAGTACTCCATTCCTGCCTTCTCCCCATATCCCCTGACTCCACTATCTTTAAGAGCCCTATCTAGCTCTCTCTTGAAAGTATCCAGAGAACTGCCCTCCACCATCCTATGAGGCAGAGAATTCCACAGACTCACAACTCTGCATGAAAAAGTGGTTCCTCATCTCCGTTCTAAATGGCTTACCCCTTATTCTTAAACTGTGGTCCCTGGTTCTGGACTCCCCGAACATCGGGAACATGTTTCCTGCCTGTACCGTGTCCAAACCCTTAATAATCTTATATGTTTCAATAAGATATCCTCTCATCCTTCTGAATTCCAGAGTATACAAGCCCAGCCGCTCCATTCTCTCAGCATATGACAGTCCCGCCATCCCGGGAATTAACCTTGTAAACCTACGCTGCACTCCCTCAATAGCAAGAATTAGGGCGGCATGGTGGCGCAACAGTAGAGTTGCTGCTTTACAACGTCAGAAACACAGGTCCAACCCTGATTTCGGGTGTTGACTGTATGGAGTTTGTATGTTCTCACTGTAATCTGCATGGAATTTCCCCGAGAGCTCTGGTTTTCTCCCACACTCCAAAGATGTACAGGTTTATAGGTTAATTGATTTGGTAAAATTGTAGATTGTTCCTTGTGTGTACACGATAGTGTTAATATGCAGGGATCGCTGGTCGGCACGGACACAGTGGGCTGAAAGGTCCGTGTCCACACTGTATCGCTAAACTAACCTAAACTCAGCACATCAACAGCATCTACAGAAAAAGACACAAAGTGCTGGAGTAACACAGCGGGTCAGAAATGTGCTATAGATGTGGTTTAAATGTGCTGTTTAATAAAGAATAATTCTACCTCTTTTTGATTGATTGTTCAAATATCTCAAGAACCATTTAAAACACTTTTCCCCAATAATATAGTGTCTCCCACTTAATTAACATTCACCTGTTGTTCAAACCCAATGTGATGAATTCTAGAGAAGATCTCTGTTTTAGTAGCAAATTTAATTGAAACACAGCATGTGTAGTCCTTCAAATATGTCCTGTACCTTTTAATGAGATTTTCTATGTGCCGTTGTTTCTCTTTTGACAGCTTAAATAAAACCTGACTCGTACTATCTCCAGTTCTAAACGCTTTTTGCACAGGACCTTTTCGACTGCGGGTCAAATTGCTCATTTTCCATTGATACGCTGCATAACTTGAATGGTTCCATTGGGTGGTTTAATTTGCTACTGGCCTTTAAATTAAAGTGTGAAAGAGATAGCAAATGGGTTGATTAGTGTCTGACAGTTCAATGCTATTAATTCTATGGCCATAGTATTATACTGAGTGGAGTGAGATTTTTGGGGCCTACAGGTATCAATTTAGTCTTTTTTTTCCAGAAAGTGTTTAAAGAGCTTGTGCGTGTGTGGCACTTGTTGCCTGAATATGATATCAGCAAGGCTTTGGTCAGTGTCCTGATAATCCATAGTGCAGAAGAAGCAGATTGTGGCGCTAATCAACATGTACTGTTGATTTGCCAGCAGCGCTGCCATTTAGAAACTCGGCTAATAACCCTCTTAAATGTGCACAGTTGAACATTTGTTCAGCAGAGGCAGGAGCCCTGACCATCTCCAACCAGCGCTGTTAAAGGTATGCAGTGTTTAATGGATCGATCTCTGAGCTTGACCACGTGCACATGATCATTAACTCCAGTTTCCTGTGGCTTGGCTCCTGGCATGAACCACCAAGGCTACACGATTCCACTGTTTATAAACAGTTGGTGTGGAAGCTTATTGAACAAAGAACAAACATCCAGGCTGATTTTTTTTTTTACAAGCTCCCAATGTTCCTTAAATCCATGAAATTAACTTCCATTTCATGACTTAGTGATACTCTAAAGCATATTTAAGCAAAATAAGTGTTTAAGAATTTGTGTCTGTTTGTATCACGGGAAACGTTGTAGGCAATTTGTATCGGGCAACCTCGGAGTGGCATAGGAGAGAAGGAATGAATGATGTTTCGGGACAACTCCCTTCTTCAGACTGGTTAGGGAAAAGGGAAACTAGAGATATAGATGATGTGAAGAGATAAAGAACAATGAACAAAAGATGAAAAAAGTAATGATGATAAAAGAAACAGGCCATTGTTAGCTGTTTGTAGGGTGAAAACGAGAAGCTAGTGCGACTTGGGTGGGGGAGGGATAGAGAGAGAGGGAATGCCAGGGCTATCTGAAGTGAGATAAATCAATATTCATACCACTGGGCTGTAAGCTGCCCAAGCGAAATAGGAGATGCTGTTCCTCCAATTTGCATTTAGCCTCATTCTAACAATGGAGGAGAACTAGGACAGAAAGGTCTGTGTAGGAATGGGAAGGAGAATTAAAGTGTCCACTTACCGGGAGATCGGGTAGGTTCAGGCGGGCTGAACAAAGGTGTTCCGCGAAACGATCGCCCAGTCTATGTTTGGTCTTGCCGATGGATAAGTGTCCAAATCTTGAATAACGGATACAATAGATGAGGTTGGAGGAAGTGCAAGTGAACCTCTGCCTAACCTGAAAGGAGTGTCGGAGTCCCTGAACAGAGTCAAGGGAGGAGGTATAGCAACAGGTGTTGCATCTTCTGCAGTTGCAGGGGAAGGTACCTGGGGAGGGGGTGGTTTGGGTGGGAAGGGATGAGTTAACCAGGAAGTTGCGGAGGGGATGGTCTCTGCGGAAGGCGGAGAGGGATGGAGATGGGAAAATGTGGCTAGTGGTGGGATCCCTTTGAAGGTGGCGGAGATTTTGTTGGATATGTGTTGCAATGCGTTGGCTGATGGGGTGGAAGGTAAGGACTAGGGGGACTCTGGCTCTGTTGCGCCTACAGGGAGCGGGAGTCAGGGTGGAGCTGCAGTGTACTGAGGAGACGTGAGTGAGGGCCTCATCTACGATGAGTGAGGGGAACCCCCGTTCCCTAAAGAATAAGGACATCTCGGATGTCCTGGTGTGTATATATCGGGCAAATGAATGGCAGCATGACGTTGGAAATATTGTACGTTCTATAAATACACACCGTGATCCCTGCCACTATTTTCATGGGGTTTTGAATTTTGCCCTCTTTGTGTATATCACAGCTTGTGGTATGTTTTGCCAAGTTTTCCTGCTCCTTATAGTAAGTGTGTCAGATTTAGAGAAATGGAGACATAACGGACAGCAAATGCTGCAATCTTGAGCATAAGACAAACCCACACGGTCAAAGGGAGTATGTACAAACTCCATACACCAGGTGGCGCTGAAGATGGCTGCCTCGCCAACGGTCTGTCTCGTCTTTTTCCTTCTTTGTTGCTTTTAGTTTGTTGTAAATGTATGCTTTAGTGTACTTTTAGTTTTGTATTATGTGGGGCGGGGTGGGGGAAACTTTTTCTATCTCCCTCAATGGAGATGCAACTTTTTCCATATCTCCATCCGCACTGCGGCCTAACATCGTGGAGCTGGCGGCCTCTTGCTGGGGACCGACTTTGAGATCTCCAACCGCGGGAGCCTGTGGACTTACCATCATGGAGCTTGCGATCCCTTTGTCAGGGTGTTCGACTTCAGGAGCTCCAACCACGGGAGTCTGCAGACCTAACACGCGGTTCCTTGGTTTGGGACTGATTCCTGGAGCTCCAAGAGCCCGGGTCTCTGGCGTTCTAAGGCAGCAACTCTACTGTGTCGCCTTCATTGTCAGCTTACCAAAGCAAAAATGCATTTAAGAATTAAGGAGGGGGGAGGGGGGGAGGAGAGAGAAAAATGCACTTTGCAAACAGAGCCAACTGGTTATGTGCAAAGTCTCAATAAATAGCTAAATAAATGCTCAGTTAAGCAGTTTTGCTGTTGCACGTTGAAAGATAATCGTTGGCTGAGGCGGTCAGTGAAATCCTCTGCTCTTCTGAAGGTGATGTCGCAGAGGTTTTGCATCCATCTTGAAAAAAACAGGACCTTGGTTTAAGATAAGCACTGTGTGATTTCCCAATGGTGCGGCACTCCATTCCAGTGTCAGCCCAGATTGTGTTAGTCTCCACAAAAGTGATATCAGCATGGTGCTGATGCGAATCTGTGCTTTCTCATCTTATTCTGGGTTTTCGAGTGTCGTTGATTTGTAAGGGTAGGGAGAAAAAAATAATCTGTGTGATGGATAAAGTGCCTCGTGGCAGATTGCATTATACTTTGACCTTCTATTTAAACGTATCACACTTTCAAGTTGATCATCCTTTTTTGTACATTTCTCCAATTAGTCTTAGAGTCTTACCCTGTCTTGTGTTTTAAATTCATTCATGGGATACGGCTCACACTAACAAGGCTGGCACCTAATTGTTCCTTGGTTGGCAGCTAAGAATCCTGGCTTTGCATATTGGCCCCACTTGGCAAGGAGAACAACCTTTCTTCCGTGAGAACATAAGTAAACTAAATTGGATTATACAACACCATGAACACCAATATTGACGTTAATTATATATTCACAATTTAATTAATTAAATTATTGATTTTTAGCTTGTCTCTGGATCCTTGGACTGTGTTTCTTGACTCGAATTCAGTAACTTAACCATTATGTTGCTGTTCCTTCTGCTGTTTTACCCTATTGCCTACATCTACTGCTAAAAGCACCTCAAATTAAAAGTGCCTCCCATTTAAACCATCTCTGCAGACATGCTTATTCCATTTATTAAAATACTTCTAAGGTGACTAGTGCGTCACGTAAACCATCGTATTGAGACAAATTCTCTCCAGACCTGGCTGTATTTTTGCCTCTCTTGGTAATGCAGTAGACATAAAAGCCTTTATTGAGCACAGGAAGGCGTGCTGGAAGAATCTCTGAGACAAATCCAAACAGAATCTGATTGAACCCAAATGTGAAAAGTACATTAAAGTTTTATACTCTTAAAGCACAAAGAAAATAACAAATAATTAAACAGGTTTTCAATGGTCACAATTGCAGATTACTTTATCATTCTGAGTGTAGACATCTGGTTCTACAGAGCTGCATATTTACAATGCAAGCACGTTTGAACTGAGAAGAACACCTCTGCATGTTCCTTCCCATTACTGGAACCCAGGCACCCAAAACAGTCGCCTGTTAGCACCGCGTTTGGAGATGGCTCTCTGCAGGCAATGGTGTTTCTTCAAGCAGCTCTGCCAGTCTGAAGATGGGTCGCAATCCAAAACACCATCAATTCGTGTTCCCCAGAAATGCTGCCTGACCTGCTCAGTTACTCCAGCACTTTGGCTCCCTTTTGTAGTTTGAAGATGAGCTCTCTTTGATGCCAATATGGAACTAGTGTGAACTGGTGATCAATGGTCGAGTGGACTCGGTGGGCTGAAGGGCCCCATGCTGTATCTAAGTCAATTCAAATTATCTGGCTGCTACCTACCATGATTCTGGTTGGATGCCACTCACCAAAAAATCCCTGTGATCCCAATATTGTGGAACTTTAAATTCATATAATTCTCGATTGTTGCTGTCAACATAAGTTACTGTTGGTACCTACACCCTTTCTCATTCCTAAAGTTTTATGAAGTATCCCACCAAATCACTTATACTGCCACTTGGGCAACAACACGCCATTTAACGACAAGACTAGTTCTCCAGTTTTGTTTAACTTAGTTTTGTTTATTGTCACGTGTTCCGAGGTACAGTGAAAAGCTTTGGTTGACGGAAAGACAATACATGATTATAATCGAGCCGCCCACAGTGTACAGATACACATGTAGAGATATATTTATTGACTGTAAAATCCCCGTTCTACCAATGTGTTTCTGCACTAGCTGGAGTAAATTTAAAACTTCAAACTGGGGTATAAAACAGATCGCAGATTTCTTGTCCATGGTAGAAATATTTCAAAATATTGACGTCACAAGAATCAAATATTATGGGGAGGCAGAATAATTGCCAGTTTTCCAGCTGGACAGCTAATTGCCAACCTATCCTGTGCCTTTTCCTGCCAACATTTCTGTTCTTGAATGTATTTCTCTGTTCTGCCCTTGTTGCAGGAATTCAGCACTGTAATGCTGTTTACTAACCTAACACGTTTTCCATCATCTGCCGCTGCTTCTCTTCTTGGTAAATGGGCTCCACTTTCCTTGCTCACTTAACTTGATGAAAAGTGATCAGCTTCTGCAACATATATTTCAGGGCTCGTTCAGTATTTGAAATGGCACATCACGGCCGCAAGCTATTCCTCAAACACAGAGAGGTTGAACACAAGCTGCTGAGGGCACTCATCACACTGTTGACATCTCAGGCAATGTATACAGTAGCTGATGCATTACATGATCATTAAATAGCATGGGTCCCTGCTATCTTGCCAGCATTTAAATATTAAATCAAATTTAATCGGTGGTTTATTACAAAATGTTGTTCATGTTGAATAATTAAATTGATAATCATTAAGAGTCAAGAATGTTTATTCAATTCAATGATACATTATTGTCACATGTACGCACCTCGACACTGTGAATTGCTTTGATAAAATGGTAAAATCATACAGCAGACCTCACCGAGACAGTACACAAGAGTCGCCGCATTTCTGGTGCCAATAAAGTTACAAAAAGTTAATCAAGCAGTTTTCTCTTCTGTTCATTTGTTGCCCAGGTGGCAGTATAAGTGATTTGGTGGGGCACTTCATAATGCTTTGGAAATGAGAAAGGGTGCAGGTGCTAGCAGTAAATTATGCCGAAAGCAACAAGCGAGAATGATATAAAGTTAATCAAATAGTTTTATCTTCTTATATCCAGGCCACGTATCATATGCACCAAGAACAGAACAATGAAATCCTTACTTGTTGCTGCTTTACATGCCCATTTACACAATAACGCTGCCAATAAATATGCGATAATCAATAATATTAAAAAATAATAACCATCTACACTAGGTAACCAGACCATAAATGCAAAATTGAAGTACATGTTACAACCAAAACAAAGTCCATAGTAGATCGTTGCTGAGGAAGGTTCTGCAGTGTGGTTCAAGAGCCTGATGGTTGCTGGCAAGAAGCTGTTGTCGAACCAGTAGATCAGTGTGCTCATGTTCCTGTACAGTACGTTCTTCTGGTACCAGTGAGATGAGAGCATGGCTGAGGTTGTGTGGATCTTTTGATATTAGCTACCTTATGTAGGCAGTGCCTCCTGTAGACCCCTTCGATGCTAGGGAAGTGTGTACATGTCAGAGAATGGGCAATGTCTACCACTTACTGCAACCTTCTTAATTCTGAGGCATTTGATTTACTAAACCAGGCTGTGGTGCAACGACTTAGTCTTCTCCCTACAATGCACCTATGGAGGTTTGACAGAATATTCGGCTACATACCAAATCTCCTCCATCTTCGTAGGAAGTAGAGGCATTGGTGACCTATCTTTGTGATTGTACCACTGTTCCAGCTCAGATCATCAGAGATATGCACTCCCTGGAACTTGAAACTATTGACTCCCTCCAGCACTGTCCCTCTGCTGAAGTCTGATTTACGGATCTTCAGCTTTCCCTTCCTGAAACTCCTGTCAATTGGTCCACGCAGGTTTTAGGGATGTGGCAAGGTACACCGTCAGAGCTGGTCGCTTTCTGAGGGTTCACCCTCATGAGCAACCTCCGACTTTGGCCTCAGTGACTGAGATCACACCATCATTGAGGGCTGCGAAAACCCAAGAGGTACATAATGTTCCCCCTTTTGAAGCAAGCATAGGAAGCTTTGAGCTCCTCTGGGAGTGATGCATCATTGTTACTTGAGCTACACTTGGTTTATCCATATGAAAGTAATGGCTTGCAAGCAAGCCCTGCCACAACTGCTTAACATCTGCTTGATCCTTCAGCTTAGCAGCTTCGTCTGAAGGTGTCTCTCCTCTTTTTTGATAGCTCCATATCTGAACAACTTGACCTTGTATCGCCAGACCTGAATGTCCGAGATCTGGTTCGCAGTACATTGCCGACCTGGTTCAGCCAAAGCTTCTGGTTAGGAAACATTTGCATGGTCTTCGTGAGAATGTACTCCACATATTTCCTCATGAAATCAGTAACAACCAGAGCAGTCGTGAATAGTTTGGAAGTGACTTCTTCAAACTAGCCGTGTTAAAGTCCACTGCTAATGATGGGGAAGACATCGAGGTTAGGAGTTTGGTGTTTGTTAGCAATGGAGTGCTGCTTCTCCAGTGCCAGCTGAGAATATGCATGGTGTGGGATGTAGACCACAGTCATAATGCTGGAGGTGAATTCCTTCGACGGATAGAGCAGATGACACTTCACTGCAGGATGTTCCATGTCTGGGGAGTATGAGTTGGACAGGACCACGACACCTAAGCACCAAGATGAATGGAAGTCACATCCAACTTGTATCCACATCACACCATATTCACGTCACCATCAATGGGAAACAATTTATTTCAAGAGGGCTTGTATACAAAAACAGGGATGTAATGTTGAGGCTCTATAAGACATTGGTCAGGCTGCATTTGGAATATTGTGAGCAATTTTGGGCAGCATTTATGAGGAAGGAAGTGCTGGCTCTGGAAAGGGTCCAGAGGAGATTTACAAGAATTAGTTAATTAAAATATAATGAGTGTTTGACGGCACTTTGCCTATACTCGCTGGATGTTAGAAGCATGAGGGGGGGGACATCATTGAAATGCATAGAATAGTGAAAGGCTTGGATAGAGGGGATGTGGAGAGGATGTTTCCACTCTTGGGCGAGTCTAGGACTGGAGCTCATAGCCTCAGAATTAAAGGATGTTCTTTTAGGAAGATGAGGAGGAATTTCTTTAGTCAAAGGGTGGTGAAACTGTAATTTGCTGCAGAAGTCTGCGGAGGCAATGTCAATGGATATATTTAAGGCAGAGATTATTTATTAGTACGGGAGTCAGAGGTTATGGGGAGAAGGCAGGAGAATGGGATTAGGATTGAGAGATAGATCAGCCATGATTGAATGGCGGAGTTGAGGTGATGGGCCGAATGGCCTAATTCTGCTCCCATCTCTTACGTTCTTATGACCATCTGCAAATCAATCCATACAGAATGATTAGAATGTGGTTAAGCCTAAAATGCTAAAATATTATTGCGTAGAATCATGAACCATGAAAACAGCGGGTGCACGTTAGTACGTTTCTTAAAATTATGAGTATTTATTTGTTTCACAACCATTTACGCAAATCGAGCAACACACCTGCCTGCAGTAACAGCGTTGTTACATTGTAATGTGAATTTTGCTTTGCCAGAGCATTGAATTTGGTGAATTTTAAAATGGGCATTTCTGAGGATATATATATTTTTAAATATCCAATACTCAAAAATAAGTACACTTTTTGTTTTTGACTTATTTATTGTATTAATGAGATCTGGGCATTGCTGGCCAAGTTTGCGAGCTCAAGTGTAGCCAGAACTAACTGATTTCAGGCATGTCGCAGTTAGTGATGCGCAAACCATCTTCATCCCTCCCTCCCCCACTCCCTCCCTCCCTTCCCTCCCTCCCTCCCTCCCTTCCCTCCCTCCCTCCCTCCCTTCCCTCCCTCCCTCCCTCCCTCCCTCTATTCCTCTCATTCTAAATCTCTGCAAATGTTTAAGCTACATAATCACAGGTAAATCGGGATATAACTCCAGCCTATAATACACAATTATTTATGATATGATGGCTCGCACTGGGGCTGGTGAAAAATAGTTTTTAAAAAAAAAATAAACCAGTCTCTGTTCCAACTTCATGCTTTTACACATGTTACATCCACTGTCGCACTGAAATCTAAATATAATTGAAGTGCAATTGAGCATTTGCTCCACCTACTGCAATTGACTCGTGACATTAGATGATTCAAGATATTTCACTGAACTATTTGTGGCTTAAGTAATAAAGCAAAAAGATTATTATAGCTTTTGCACTAGTGTTAAACAGAGAGGAGCTGAAGTAAACACAAGCATCTTGGAAGCAGAGGCATTTTATCAATGTGGAGTACAAGTAGAAACTGAATGAGGCTCCGCATAGTTGCCTTGCACAGTTTGTCAATGGGCAGTGCATTTTAACCATTTTATTTTCTCTTCTGAGAACAACTATGTTTATGGTAACAATCAGTGACTAGCACTTAGTTTTTAATGAGGTGTCAATTAATGCCCAAATGTGTCAAAAATGTTCACCTAGATAACAAGTACATCCAACTACAAAATTGAAGGGTGACATTTTTTTGAACATGGAGCTAGTCCTGTAAAATTAGTGGTTGACTTCACGACAGTAAATTAGTCAGCCTCAAGTACCTTTGGGATCAAATTAAATTGTTTTTGCTGCTTATGAGCTCCCGGAAAGTAGTCACCTCTTTGACCATTGCAGTTGCTGCTCAAATAATGCAATTAGTTTTGGCAGCCGTGCCAGATTTCTAAGATGTGCCAATGATGTAATGGGAGAATGAATCTGCCACTTTCCTCCCAGGGTCCATGCAGTGCACAAATATCGGAATTTGTCTGACTTGTTTCACTAACAGACCTAATTACCTGGAGAAACCCTCAGCAAGCTTACACATTTGTACTTGAGCAGACGCAATGAGCCTCGGCACGCTTTTATTACAATACTCAGTTTGCAATTCACAATGCGCAGGATTAAATGTTACACCTGCACGTCACAGGCAATGGATCATGTCAATGGTGAGTTGTAAATCACGAGCTCCAGTTATGTAGTTCACCTCCATCACCTGACTGCACTGTGATTAAAGCTGTGTGGCAGGTGAGGTCTCAGCACGTCCTTGGTTGAATAAAGGTTGCACCAGTGGTTAAAATACCAGGGATTTCCTAAATATCTAGCAACATTTTTTTACCTGTAAGCCAATCAGCCTGTCGTTGTAAATTTGAGAAGGTTCATATTTTCCTGCAGCAGGTTATTAAAATGATTAGCACAATTAATTAATTTGATCCAGAGTATGCATAGTGGTTTTCTTTGCATTTGATTTATCTGTGAGTTTATCTTGGACACATTAAGCTAATATTAGAGTATAAAACTTAGAACAGAACAGCACAATAGACTTTGGCCCACAATGTCTGTCCTGAACATGATGCCAATAATCAAATTAACCTTCCGTCTGTACATGATCCATATCTCTCCAAATTCACTTGCCTATCCAAAAGCCTCTAAAATGCCAGCATCATATCGATTTCCACCGCTACCTCTGGTATTGGTTTATTATTGTCAGATATACCGAGATACAGTGAAAAAACATTATTTTGCATGACATCCAAGTTGTTATTCCACACATGAGCATAGAGGAGTTAAAAGAGAAAAATAAACAGAATGGAAAATATTGCCTTACAGCTGCAGAAAAAGTGCAGGCATTATAAGTGCAAGAGCCGCAACGAGGTAGATTGATCTCTGGCAGCACGTTCCAGGCATCTACTCTTCTCTTTTTAATAAATAATCTTCCCTGCACATCTCCTTTAAACTCTTTCCCCACCCCTCCGGTCATCTTCAAGCTATGTCCTCTCGTATTTGACATTTCTATGCTAGAGCAAAAAATTCAGATAATCTGCCCTATAATATTATAAACATAATTTCATAAACCGCCATCAAGCCTCCCCCAGGTTCCAATGCTCCAAAGAAAACAATCCAAAATGTGTCCAACCTCTCAAGATAGCTAATAAACCACCTCTACATCCTCTCTGAAGCCTTCACGTCCTTCCTGTAGTGGAGTGACCAGAACTGCATGCAAAAAATTCCAAATACGGCCTCATCAAAGTTTCAACAAGCTGCAAGCAACTCGACAATAAATAGGAAATTTTTTTTTGGTCAGCAGATTCTCCCCAAAATGTGGGTTTATTTGGTCAGTCTGACTGGACTTTCTGTCATGCAAACCAAAATAATGCTCTCATCCTTGTCGCAAAATTATATACTCCAAATTTTTGGTCCTAATTTTGTTCTTAATAAATTATATTTATCCTTCAATTATTCCTCACCCCACACCTCAGTTCAGTGACAGTAATCTCATGTAATCCTGGTTTCTGACCATTAATTAATTGAATGGGGTTGATGGATGATCATGTAAAAACTGCCGGAACCACTTGCGATCCATCCCCAATGTTCAGCAGCCTTTGTTAAAGAAGGAACTGCAGATGCTGGAGAATCGAGGGTTACACAAAAAGCTGGAGAAACTCAGCGGGTGCAGCAGCATCTAAGGAGCGAAGGAGATAGGTGACGTTTTGGGTCGAGACCCTTCTTCAGACCCTTCTTCAGCAGCCTTTCACTGGTATGTAGCCCTTCAAGCTGTGAAGAATATTAAATTGAATCTAAAAACTGATCAAATAAAATGAAATGTTGCACTGTGATGTTATGCTGCATATGCTTACACCACACAGGAGTTTCATTGTCAGAGATTTTGGAAGAAGCAGTCTGCTTTGCTGTCTGGATTTATCTTCATTTTCAGATGATGGTTTAATCGCTGATGAAATATTTTAAAGCTCTTCAGTGAATTGTTTTTATTTTGGCCTTTATTACACTTTTATACTTCTGATTATACCACAAATGACACATTAATATATCAAAAATAACAATATAGCATTAGTCAGAACCACTTGTGATCCATCCCAAATGTTCAGCAGCCTTTCACTGGTATGTAGCCCTTCAAGCTGTGAAGAACACTAAATTGAATCGATTTAAACTGATCAAATAAAATGAAAGGTTGCCCTGTGATGTTATGCAGCATATTGCACATGTTACATTGGAAAGGAGGGTTATTTAATACTCTTAAGCTGCTAATTGACTGCCCTGGCTTCCCACACAGAGAAACATTCTCTCTGAGCCAAAGGCTTACTGGGCAAACAAAGGTTTACCTCAGATTTTTTTTTCCTTCACTCTAATTGGCCTGGAACCCTAAGTAATGTGTTCAGTATTAAAATTAATTTAGGTTGTGCCCCGGTCTTTATCAGCATTTAATTTATGTAAAAAATGAGACCTTCCCTCATCTCTCAAACAGCTCAAAGGATAGCAGTGACTACTTATCTCCCGTCATGAAGCAGCCTTAAAGGCCGGATAACATAATAACTGTGAGCACCTGATTCGGATACAATTGATTACCTTTCCAGTGTGACAGCTGCAATTAAGAATTGCTTGTTAGTTATGACTCCAGCCAGTTTTCTTTTGCAAAACTTGCAGATGATGTGAAGGGGAAAAAAAAAATCCATGTCCAGGAGCATTGGACTGTAGGAGGGAAATGAGAATAGATTATTTCCAGGACCAGACCTTCAAAGTTTTATCTTTTGATCAATCAGCATTGTCATAACTTCCTGATGTACAGCGATATGGTGAAACAGTAGAAGTCCTTTGGATCCACAATGTTGGATGTATGCTGACTCGAGGTACCACGAGAGCCTGAAAATGGTTAACGTTTTGCTGAGAATTTATTTTCTCTCTTTTAAGGCAAATGAGTGATGAGAGCATTCATTTTATGCGGTTCTACAATTTATAACATATTATGTTCTGATTTTGTTAGGGTTTTAAAGTTTTACACTTAGTTTTGGTTCATTATTATGGATATTGTTTTGCTGTGTGATGTCTCTGTTTCGGACATGTAGGTCAACTGTGGAAACCATCGTATTAGGAAATACATATTGAGAGAATATCCACTAATCTCAACAAGTTTCTGAGAAAGCCCAGCATTTAATTGCAGGTTGAACATATTATGTCTGCACTTTATAACAATCATCAGCTAAATGCAGGTTGTTGGTGATTTATTTAGCAGTGGTTAGTTGCAATAAGTTGGTATTTTTCCAAGTCATCCTGCATTTTGAAACAGGAGGTGAATTGCATTGCCTGTGGCAGGGAAGGCACAACGGAGATCATTGTTATAGCTCAGGAACTTTTTGGCCTGGTGGAGTGGACATCATTAACATTTGACTCTTTGCAAAATATTGTTGCATGAAACAAGGCACAGATAAACATTGTCTGCACCTGGAGAGAGGGATTCAGCTCGTGCTCCTCCACCCGCCCTGCCAGAAACTCAAGAGTTAGCAAGATGATGTCAATATGTCAGGATTTAATATTTACAAAATGATGTTGACTGCAATCATACTACATTGTGAATGATGTTGATTATCAAGGAAATCAAGGAAAAAAAACTGATTGTCAACCAGAAACTGCCATGATTTTCTCTCTGTTAGACTGGTTTGTTTGACTGTTCCCAAGCCATTGTGATGATAATTGTCTTGCATCCAGAGAACAGATGCCATACTTTTGGTTCAGTGTCCAGGGTCACCATATAAGGCACTACCATTGTAATTGCAGCTGCCATTAAATCACTGGCATTCATCCTTTGGTGACTTCGAGCACCCAGAAAAGCACAAAATGGTAAGCATTTTCCTTTTGATGATGATGATGACTTGGAAGAAGACTTGGTTGTCCAGTCACCTTTGAGACAAGATGAGATGGTGCTGATGCTCAGAGCAATCATGACACTTACACCCTTCTTGCACAGATCAGCATACCAAAATAATGAGAGTCCCTCACTTCTCGTAAGAGTGTAGATTCATTCCGTTTATTTCTGCATGGGTTAATTGACTTATCCCAAATATCAGTGAATATTTGCTAACCTGCCTCTTCTTTTGTTAACTATGGCTGGATGTTTGTCGATGCGCCTCCCACCAATACTTTATACAGATGTAGCAGTACCTTTGTTTGATGTTATTGTATTCCTCACCTGCATCCACCTATTACTCACCTAGCTTTGTCCTGGCCCTCCACTCTCCCAGCTTTCTCCCCCCTAAATGTCTGAAGTTGGTTCCGACCCAATAGTGTGGAGGGGTCCTGGTACGCATTGCCAACAATGGTGGTGGAGACAGATACGATTACAGTGTAAGAGGCTTTTTAGATAGGCACATGGAAGTACAAGGAATAGAGGGATATCAATCATGCCCAGGCAGATGAGATCAATTTAACCAAGTTCGGCACAACTATTGTGGCACGAAGGACCAGTTCCTGTCCTGTACTGTTTTCTGTTCTGTGACTTGAAACATCACCCATCCAAGTTCTCCAGAGATGCTGCCTGACACACTGAGTTGCTCCAGCACATTGTGATATATTTTACACTATGTTACACTTGGTTTCTTTAAACAGTCATCAATATCAATTGTAAATTGCTTCTGTGTGCTTTTTGTCATTGAAAAATGGATACCAATGATTTCCTTTTTTAAAAAAAATATTTTTATTAGAAGCAATGCATATTGTCTAAGGTACAACAGTTCTTCAAATACAAATTAGACTTGTCACAAAATTGTACAGATGTTACAGAATAATTTATGTATGCTTCTGTTTTTTTTTGGAAAGTAAAGGAGTGATAAAAAAGTAAAAGTATAGATCAATAATCAATACAAAGTGATTCAATAATAATAATGATTATATAAGAAAATAAGAAAATAAAAAAGAATAAAAATATAAAAAAGAAAAAATTATAAAAAATAAACAAATTAAAAAAAAACAATTATATAATAAAAAAATAAGGAATACATCTTAACAATGAATGGAACAATTTCACATAACAATATCTATAGAGACATGTATACAAATCCCAGAATACATCTTTTCATCTAATCCTACACCAGGGTACTTATTGAGTTACAATGCTGAGCTCAGCTACCCCTTTAAATAATCAATGAATGGAGACCATATTTGTTCATATTTGTCCATTAGGACAAACCTAATTCTCTCCAAATGCAACGTCTCCGGCATTTCCACAGTCCACATATTAGGTATGTTACAGAACTTATCTTGAGCAGCGCTGCAGTTCTGCCGCTCCCCGTGTGCGCGACTTTGGCGCCTTTCAGAGGGGGGCGGGCTTAAAGTGCCGTTTTTCTTCAGACTGGGCAAATCGATCAATGTCGGGCGATTTCGTTGCGGAAGAAAAATCGCTCCGACATTTCATTAATGAAGGTATTTTTAAATTACGCTAGATTATCTATTATCTAGAGTAATTTAAAAATCTTTAAAAGCCGCGAGCGCCGATAACGGGAAGGATTTTGCGTAGGGGAGAAAGGTACACAGTTTATTTTTATATTAAAAGTTGGTTTTTATGGAGGCTTTGATAATATTTTCATGTTGCGAAATGGGGTCCAAAAAAAATGTATGAACCAGCTGTATTTTTCCTCCCAACTTCACCGCAAACTACAACGTTCCAATCCACCGCATTCCACTAAAACCCACTCGCTAGTTGATTTAAATGGCCATTAATTTACAGGCATTAAACACTAAATTCCTTCTATTTGGCCCAGAAATTCATGAAAATGAGATTTAAAAATTATGTTATATTGTGGATTATTGTGTGAATGTTATTTGGATACTTAGGCAATTTTAAAAAAGTTTATCTTTTCTTAAGAAATGGATAGATGTTTAGATCTACTCATTGAATTTTGTAATTAGCTACAATTAGATAACTAACTAATTATATGCTTTAATTTCAGGTCATCCAAGTAAGATTGTTTCATATTTGTTTCAGAATGCTTCAATCTATAATAACTGAAAATTTCATTGAGTTCTCTTAATTTTTAAAAAAGTTATGGGCTTTTAACGGTTCTAGATCACAGCCTTTGAGTTCAGTCAATTGAAAGGCAATGGGGAACAAGATGCTAATTTCCGAGTATGAAAATGGTCATAAATTTCTTAATACTGAAGATATGAAAGTGAATTAGGTGTCAAATTCAACTTCTTTTTTATGCTTTATCTGATGGGATAAATTGCAGACTTGATTTTTAAAATCTCAAAATTTTGTAACATTGCTACACATATACCAATGATTTCCTGATTTCTAAAGTTAGGCTAACCAGTCTAAACTTCCCTGCTTTCTCCCACTTATTTTCTTTCCCTCCTTCCTGAAATTGCATGAAGCCCACAGAGAGAACACGGTACATGCAGTAGCAATAAATATGATGTTCAATAGGAGCAGAATGATGCAAGATTGTAGTGCCATCTAAAATAGTGCGGAAATCAAAATTTAAAGTCCAATAACAGAATAACCAAGTGAGATGGAATTAAAAGTAAGAGATTGTGGCAGTGCCTTGTGGAAGAAAGTGGTGAATGGTTCTGGAGTATGATAATAGTGAGGTGAAACTTATTGGTTGTCTTAACTTTCCAATTCCAGTGTCTTCTCCCAGAAGATAGAAAATGGAATGGCCAGGGAGCAGGCATCATTGATGATACTTCCAGCCTTGCTGATGCAATGCACCATTGAGATGGACGATGAAAGGAAGTGATGTGAGGCTGTGATGAACTAGATTATGTTTGCCACACTCTACTGGTGCAGGCAGACAAGAGCAAAGCAGTCACTACACCAGCCTCAGATTCATCTTGTCAGAATACTTTCCATGTCCGTGTCCGTGTGTGTGTGTTTGTGTGTGTGTGTGTGTGTGTGTGTGTGTGTTATATGATTGTGTCGAATAAAGTTTTTGAAAAAGAACAAACAAAAAAAAGAGTCGTCAGAGATATGCGGAATATTCACAGATGCCTAATAAATTAAATATGCTGATACGCTTTCTTGATCACCACATCAGGGGCGGCAAGGTGACGCAATGGTAGAGTCACTACCCTACAGCGCCAGAGACCCAGGTTTTATCTTGACTACGGGTGCTGTCTGTATGGAGTTTGTATGTTCTCCCCATGACCACGTGTGTTTTCTCCGGGTGCTCCTGTTTCCTCCTACAGTCCAAAGATGTACAGATTTGTAGGTTAATTTGTTCACCAAAAATTATAAATTGTCCTGAGTGTGTCGTGTGTGCAAGTGTAATGGGGATTGTTGGACAGCATGGACTTAGTGGGCTGAAGGGCCTGTTTCCACGCTGTATCTCGAAACGAAGAAAAGAGTAAATCACTGGGAAAGGACCAGGTTAGTGTACAGATGATAGGGATGCCTCAGAACTTGAAGATGTCGAACATTTTTACAGCAACTCCATTCATAAGGACAGGATTGTGTTCACTCCCTCGTTTCCTTAGCTTAACAAACAATTATTTAACCTTTATAACATTACGGGCTAGATTTTTATTCTGAGACAATTACAGAAGGCTCTCGATCTCATTCCTTTATATTGTCGCTGTCCATCCAGCTGACAACAGTGGTATCATTGGCAAATGTCAAGATTGAGGTGGAACTGTAGTTGGCCACACATTCATGGGTGTATCCGACCAGTCTGGAAGTCCAGAAGCCAGTTGCAGATGGAGGCCCCAAAGCCAGGGTCCAGAAGTTTAGGTTTGAGCTTATTCAGTGTAATGGTGTTAAAGGCTGGGCTGGAGTCAATGAATTAAATGTTGAGAAAAGTGTTCTTATTATTGTTACTATAAGGCAGTTGCTGCCTTACAGCACCAAAGACCTGGCATAAATCATGACTACTGATGCTGTCTGTACAGAGTTTGTATCTTCTTCCGATGACTGCAAGGGTTCTCTCTGGGTGCTCCGGTTTCCTCCCACACTCCAAAGGCTTACAGGTTTGTAAATTAATTGGCTTTGGACCCACTGCAGTTCGCTTACCACCACAACAGATCAACGGTGGATGCGATCTCGCTGGCCCTCCGCTCTGGACCACTTGGACAAAAAACTCATATGTCAGGCTGTTAATCATTGATTACAGCTCGGCATTTAATACTATAATCCTCTCAAGCTGGTTACCAAACTCGCAGAACTGGGTCTCTGCGTATCCCTCTGCAATTGGATCCTCGACTTCCTCATTCACAGACCACAGTCTTTTCATATTGATGGAAATGTGTCAGACTCGATAACCATCAGCACGGGAGCACCTCAAGGCTGCATGCTCAGCCCCCTGCTGTACTCACTCTATACTCATTGACTGCGTAGCCGGTCATAGTGCGAACTCCATCATCAAGTTCGCTGACGACACCACTGTTGTGGGACGTATCACTGATGGGGATGAGTCGGAGTATAGAAGAGAGATCGAGCAACTGTTCATATGGTGCCAGCACAATAACCTGGCCCTCAACTCCAGCAAAACCAAGGAACTGATTGTGGACTTTGGGAGGAGTAGGATGGGGACCCACAGTCCCGTTTATGTCAATGGGTTGATGGTTGAAAGGGTCAAGAGCTTCAAATTCCTGGGCGCGCATATCTGTGAAGATCTTCCCTGGTCTGAGAACACAGATGCAATCAAGAAAGCTCATCAACGCCTCTAGTTCCTGAGAAGATTACGGAGAGTCGGTTTGTCAAGGAGGACTCTCTCTAACTTCTACAGGTGCACTGTAGAGAGCTTGCTGACCGGTTGCATCATGGCTTGGTTCGGCAACTTTTGAGTGCCCCGGAGAGGAAAAGACTACAAAAAGTAGTAAACACTGCCCAGCCCATCATCGGCTCTGACCTTCCTTCCATCGAGGGGATTTATCGCAGTCGCTGCCTCAAAAAGGCTGGCAGTATCATCAAAGACCCACACCATCCTGGCCACACAATCATCTCCCTGCTACCTTCAGGTAGAAGGTATAGGAGCATGAAGACTGCAACAATCAGGTTCAGGAATAGCTGCTTCCCCACAGTCATCAGGCTATTAAACTTGGCTCAGACAAAACTCTGAACATTAATAGCCCTGTTATCTGTTATTTGCACTTCATCAGTTTATTTATTAATATGTGTATATATTTATATAATGTTATATGGACACACTGATCTGTTTTGTAGTCAATGCCTACTATGTCCTGTTGTGCTGAAGCAAAGCAAGAATTTCAGGGACACATGACAATAAACTCACTTGAACACTTGGTAACAATTGTAATGTATTCCTAGTGTGTAGGATAATGCTAGTGTGTGGGGATCGTAAGCTGGCGTGGACTCAGTGGGCTGAAGAATCTGTTTCCGTGCTGTATCTCCAAACTAAGATACTCTAGAGCTGTCTGTTATGCAAGAGAGATGACATCCTGTGTTAAACCTATTTTTCCTGTGTCCAAATAACATTTTTAACGTTTTGATGAGATCTTCTGTTTTAAATGCAAGAGAATTCCTAGTCCACTCAATCTTTCATACAGCAAACCATAATCTCTCTCTACCTTCTACATATTTTCAGTTTAATGACATTTTTCTGATCATCCTAAATATCAAGTACATTTTTTGTAAGGAGACCAAAACTGAACACGATATTCCCTTCAGGTGCAGTTTCATCAAGGCCTGTCCAGTCTGCTCAATCATATTATACTTCCCAAGGTGTTCTGGTGTTACATGCTTCAGTATAAATTCTAGCTTGTTACCAAACACTAACATTGGACCTCTCTCTACCTCTACTTGATTTCAGTGGCTCTTAAGTCTGATATTTATTTATCTTTTTTTACTCTGTTATTCAGTTTTTTTCTCTTAATTTTTGGTTATCCCGTGTTAGTTTTTGAAATCAAAATAATCAGACTTAATGTATATCTTCATAATATATTTAGACTTTTCTTTCAGTCAACAATTATCACTAACGTCATTAATTAGTCACGGATGGATTACTTTTCCAGTAGCAATTTTATTCCTATATTTCTCTAAAGGGGATGATTGGTGTTACCTCACGGCATAATCTCTCTCTGGGATGTTGTGCACCGCTGAGCAGGTTGTGATTTGGGTGACGGAAATCCCACTTCCTCATTGCACTTCAAATCCCTCCTTCCCTTTGTTCTACAGTGTGACATCTCAGGGCATACTTAATCAAAATTCCCCAATGAATGCCAAATAAACTGGTATTTTCATTCAGCCAGTCAAGTAAAAACAAATCATTAACTGGTCAATTTTGTGTTCGCTCTTTGAGTCTCTGCTTGTCTTACTGATTTTAACCGTTGTTCCTCAGTAAAGTTATTGACCTTCTTCGGACCAGATAGCCTTGATAATATACGTAAGGAGCTCTGACCACTTTGATGCAATGAGTATTGTTATGCCTGCAGAGATAAGGAATTGCAGATGCTCCAAGCCTGAGCAAAACACAAAGTGCTGGAATATCTCTTGAAGAGTCTGATGAAGTGTCCCGGCCCAAAATGACGCCTATCCATTCCTCCCACAGATACTGCAAGACCTGCTGAGTTGCACCAGCACTTTATGTTTTGACTTCAGATTGCACTGTTTTGCCTTGAATAGCATCAGGGGGAATGGTGGTGGATGGATAGCAACAAAGATACAGGAGCATTTGTAACAGTGAGACATTTCCATGCAAAAACAGTGACTTTTTCCTCCCTGGAGCTATTGCCACACCCAATGGTCACATCTCAGCCATGAAGGCAATGGTTTGAGCTTGCTTGGCAACAATGCTCAAATGTTGACTTGACTTGTGCGGCTTCAACCTTTAAACACTTGTGAAAATCAATCTCCCCACCAATTCTGAACTGGAAGTCTATTTTAAGTATTAAATTTGGGCTTCCTGATGTTACAACCAGGCGTTCTGGCTGGCTTGCCAATTCAGCAATTGTGCCCAAACATCAGCTGCCCTCAAGACAGATTCATTGCAACCTCTGCAGTGCAGTCTATGTGACCTACACCTCTGTACAAACTTATACTTGGAACGCATTTGTCTGCTGTCCCAACCAGGAAATTCCAGAGTTAAAATATGTTTCTTGGTTTCCTCTATCTGAATTAATGTTGCAATAATTTTCTTTCACTTTACAAATGCAAATATATTTATATATTACCTATATTTTACACTAGATGTCAATGCAACAAATGTTGACATATTTGTTAACCCCTTAGGAAATTCATAAGGTTCAATAAGAAATAATAACAAATAAATTGGGTCATGAAATGCCATTTTTCAAAAACCATGGACTTACTGTGAACTCTTGAAGTCCCTGGTTCTCCCCATTGGGGCTGTGGCATCCAATGAATCAACATGTGGGGAAGCCTTGATGTGCTGGTACCATACAATGTACATACATTGACGGTACCATACAAAATGCAATGTACCATACATTTTGAGATTTGTGTTGATACATATTTGGCTCAAGGACAATACAATCCCTTCACAGTTGCTCTCCACAGGGCCTTGTCTTTATCTAATGTGAACCTACCTGACCATCTCGCAAACTATGTAGTATGAAATAGGTGATTATCCCATGGGTGTGTCTTCAGACAATTTCAGCCATCACAATTGCATGGACTTGGATATTTGAAGCCCCATTCTCCACCCATCTCCATTTTGGTTACAACTTCTGACTCTGCTACCTCATTTGCTGACTTGCTCCAAATCTCCTGGCTCAATCCTCCAATGCTCCTCCCTCCCTGACATACCTTCCCCCATAGCCCCATAACAACAGATAATAGGTTGAGTAGGCCATTCGGCCCTTTGAGCCAGCACCACCATTCAATGTGATCATTGCTGATCATCCACAATTGGACATTTTTCACTGATCCTCTGCCACCAATTCTTCTCTGCCCCTCAGTACTCTCCCACTCCACGTCCTCACCCCTATTCTTGTGCAATCTGAACCTAGCTTTACCTAATTTCTCTTGTCTGGTCTCAGCACACAGAAAATTGCTTTTGAGAGAATAAGAGCTAGCCTAACTCTTGGGCCTTGCACTGTAACGGTTTTTGACGTGGCAGCTCTCAAACAATAGCTTATATTGGCTCACCGCACACTGTCCCATTAAAGTGTCGAGAGAGGCGCCGTTCATTTCCTGGCCATGTATTGCTTCATCTTCCCCAGGTGTAAAGCACAAACAGCCCTGGCTATTTTCATCTTTCTTTATTACACAAGGCTTTTTAGGTTGACATTGTGTGCTATTGCTGAAGTGTGTGGGCACTGGGTAAGATTTCACCTGTCAGCCCTTTCATAAGAACGTGTTGACAGGTGGGCAGGAGCCCGTGATTTGTGTGAGCACCTTCTGTGGAATGTAATTTTTTTTTAATTAAACACAACTATTATGCCGTTCATGGATTATAAAAGACCAAAACTGTCCCTTTTCCACAATTGTTTAGGATTTTCACTCTGCGGGGAGGAAGGTGCAGAAGGGGTTTACAGGAATGCGGCCTGGATTAGACAGTATTCATTTTAAGGAGACGTTGGACAAACTTGGATAGATGTATACAACATGATGAGAGGCAGAGATAGAATAGACAATGAGATCCCATCTTTCTCCCAGGGTGGAAATATCAAAGACAAGAGAGCATAGCTTTAAGGTGAGAGGGGCAAAGTTGAAAGGAGTTGCGCGGGTCAAGTTATTTTTTATACAGAGAGCGTGTGGAGCGGGCTCCCAGAGGTAATGATGGAAGCAGATGCGCTCGTGGGATTTAAGAGGCTTTTGGTTGGGCAGAAGTATTTTCAGAGTATGGATGGATATGGATCAAGTGTGGGCAGAGAAGATCAGTTTAACTCAGCATCATGTGTGGCATAGTTATTGAGGGCTGAAGGGTCTGTTCCTGTGCTGCATTGTTTGAACCAGCATCTGCAGTTCCTTCCAACTGCATTGGTGCAGGTTCTGTATTCTATAACTATTCTATAACATTTTGATGTGTCTTGTATACTTGTCTTTAATTCCCTTCTCGTTAGGTAAAGCACTCCTTTTTCCTGTAACTCCTTCTACATATGGATTGTCTTTGCATGTTCCTCAAAGAAGAAAAAAACCTTTAAATATATTTTTTATTGTTGTGCCAAATGAAGATGATGTCTAACTCAGAACAAGACAACTTCCTTTTCATATTGAGCTGCTTATACAGCTGTGGCCTTGCTAATTACAATTAATTCCGCTAGTTCTTGCAACACACCTTGAGAAATTGGACTGAAAGAAGGTCATAGAACCAACAAGTATAGCAGTACGTAAGAGGTACCGTGGCAGGCAGAAGATAGGACTGTTCGGTGAACGTTTATAACTTGGTCAGTGCCAGTAACATGGTGACTCTTGGTGTACTGCCTAGGTGAGGTCTGCTGTATGATTTTACTGGGTTGTATGCAGAACAAAGCATTTCACTGTACCTAGGTACACGTGACAATAAAGGATTGTTGGATCATTGAAGATTGGAAGCACAAAGGTCCATACTGGTGGTAGAGCTTCAACATAGAACAAAAAGTACAGTGCAGGTACAGCACAGGAGCAGGCCCTTTGGCCCACATTGTGTGTGCCAAACATGATGTCATGATAGATTAATCTCATCTGCCATCCATTCCCTGCATGCCCATGTGCTATCTAAAACGCCTCCTAAATGCTGCTATTGTATCTGCCTCCAACACCCCCCTTAAACATGTTCCAGACATCCACCACTAAAAATAAAATTTCCCCACACTTTTTTAAAAGTTTGTCCCTCTTACCTTTAAGGGCCTGTCCCACCAGCATGCGATTGCATGCGGCTAGCGCAACCTAACGTGGTCGCTTGCGCCGTACGGCCTCGCTCCGATCGCCGGTGGCATATGGATTGTGCGGGGCTGGTCCCGACATCGCGCGGGGCTCCGAAAAACTGACACTGTCCAGAAATTCTGCGCGCCAACGGCCTGTCAGCCCGCAGCCGCATTGAGACGTACGCAGCGTCTCGACGTCGAACGCAGTGTCTTGACGACGTACACAGCGTCTTGACGGCATACGCCTTGTGCGTGCCGTTGCGTGATGTTGTCACCGCCCGACGCCGTGCGGCGTCCAAATTCAGTCGGACCGCCTCCTGCCCAGCTGATTGGTGAATATGATGTTGGGACCAGCTCCTCACAACTCCATACGCCTCCGCGGTTCGAATTGGGACCGACCCCTTGAGGCAGTACGCCTCAAGCGACCACATTTGGTCGTGCTAGACGCATGCAAATGCATGCTGGTGGGACAGGCCCTTTACTGCCCTTCAAATTTTGACATTTCCACCTTGGGGAAAAATGTTCTGATTTGTCTACTCTATCTATGCCTCTTATAATTTTATAAACTTCTACCAGGTGTCCCCTCAGCCTCTGGCAGAGAAGCACTATCTTCAAAACAAAAGAGGGTATGGTCACTGGCAGAGTTTTCAGTTTCCCAATTGATGCCTTCTGCTTACAGCAATTTTTAAAATAAATACCAAGGGTTTTTTGAGGCATTCTGTCGTGCAATTCTCAACAAAAATGACTGACTCTGAGCAGAACTACTGCAAGCTGGATAAAGCAAACTTGGTTGTAACTTTGACACAGAAAATCGAAACATCATTAAAAAAAATCTTGAAGGTATTGTGCATTCAAACTTGGGTCAGAACAGTTTACGGTGAAATGATTTTACCTTATTTTGACAAATAAATCCACAAAAGGAGCAATAGATGTTTACAATCTTATTAGTGTTTGATCTTTGGTTCCTTCGGTCTGCAGCTATAGTGTTTCCCCTCACTGTATGCTTGTATGAAGTTTAGGGTAGAATGAATAAGGTTATAAGTGATAGGAGCAGAATTCGTCCGTTTGTTCCATCAAGTCTACTCTGCCATTCGATCATGGCTGATCTATCTCTCGCACCTAACCCCATCCTCCTGCCTTTTCCCCATAACCCCTGACACCTGTACTAATCAATAATCTATCTTTCGCTGCTTGAATAATATCCATTGACCTGGCCTCCACAGCCTTCTGCGGCAAAGAATTCCACAGATTCACCAATAGGCCGATTCACTTGTGTTCCTAGTTTCAATTAGCTTTCACATCATTAACTTTGAAGTACTGTTTCCAGTGTTCACCAGTTGTGTTCATTCATGAGTTAGAGGAACATTGAAGAATAGTCAACAGCATTTTTGCTGGAAAGTAGTCCACAACAGTGGCCTCACAGCACCAGATTCCTGGGTTGAATTACAAGCTCGGGTGCTTTTTGTGTGGAGTGTGCATGTTCTCAATGTGACCGTGTTGGTTTCCTCCGGGTGCTCTGGCATCCTCCCAAATAGGCATGAGTTTGTAAGATAATTTTTTTCTGTAAAGAATTACCCTCAATGTGTACGGAGTGAATGAGAAAATGGGATAAGATAGAACTATTGTGAACAGATGGTCAATGTTGAATCAGTTGGCTGAACGGCCTGTTTCCATGCTGTATCTCTAAATCTAAAAACTAAAACTAACTCGTAGAGTCATGTTCCTACGTTAATTGATGCACTTGAATCTAAAATTAGTTTTTGGGAAGAAAAAAAATGGTGCGATGCTCCTGGCAAACAGAATTTCTCCAAAGCTTGATATCTGATCTTAAACTGCTCATGGTTTTTAGAAGAATCTGCGTCATTTCAATATTGTAAAGATAAGCATTGCCTGGATGTTCACATCCAAGACCATTTTGGAGCACTCGGATCTTCAAATTATGTGGCAGATGGAGTTTCCGCTTCTCTGGCCGTGGAAGAGGGAATGGAGGAGGGGATTCTAAAAGTATCCGTCAATGCTTAAAGTTGTATCTTGCTGCACGAGCTTTGGAACTTTTAATGTTTTATGTTCTTTATACCTGCTCAAAGTATGTAAGATGACACAGCTTTGCACTGACCAAACCAAAATACTAACATTTCTTTTGAAAATGGTGAATTTGTGTGACAGAGGCAAAAAACCACAATTAAAATACAGCATTTCATTTGATACACGGCTCTCGTCGAGAGTGTGAGTATAAATCATTTATTTTTAATTTGTGAACAGCACCATGAGGATTTTTCTTGCTTTTTCATCAAAATTTACCTGACAACTGGAGTGAAACAGATTTACTGTGTAACTGTGCTCCTTCAGTGACCAAACACTGGCTGAAACTGGCTTTTCTGTGCAGGTAGCACTTGAGTAGTACATGCACATTTTAAATGGTTTATGAGTTCTGTGGATTCTACCATTTAAGCGGCTAATATAATCTGGACATATCTTATCCTTTCTCTCCTCTGTGAGATTACAAACCTGCCAAGAGTGCTGCTTCTCCTGACTCTGCAAATACTCCATATTTTTGCAAACAAATCCTGTTTTTTTTTAAGTTAGGAAGTTGACAAACAGCACTATATTGGGATAACTAGTTCTGAGATGCAGCGTGGAAACTGGCCCTTCAGCCAACCAAGTCTGTGTTATCCGACTTTCACATCCACTTGGGTCAATTAAGCCACAAACCCACATGTCTTTGGGATGTGGGAGAAAACTGAAGCACCCGGAAGAAACCCACACAAAGTCACGGGGACAATGTGCAAACTCCACACAAAGAGCAACCAAGGTCATGATCGAATCCAGGTCTCTGGCCCTGAGATCAGAGGAGTCCTCTAATGTAAGCAAGATACCGAGAGGCAATTTTTTTGAATCCAGCATCAGATTAATGGATGATTTACCCCAGTACCATGTTGTAGGGATCAATGATATGTCGGGATTTTGCAGTCAAAAATGGAACCATTTTTTTGTCATTACTCTGTCATACTAGCAGCAAATTAAGTGCATTTACTATGTGGCTTCATGAGAAAAATCCCTAAATTGCTGTAAGTGCTTCACATTTACAACCCAATCTAATTGGAATTACATGAAAGTGTGTGAATATCAGAGACTTGGAAGTGGTCACACTATAAAATATTAGATACATGGAAGTGTTCCCACCATAAAATATTAGAGAGATATTCCCACCATAAAAGATTGGATATTTAGAGATAGTCCCACTATAAAATATTCTGAAACCCTTCTGGTTAGTTAAATTACGTCTGTGAGATTTTAGTGATAAACTGTGTCGTAATTATTGCTTCTCAAAAATCTGGCTCAAATAAAACTAATTTCTAGTTTATGTATTTTAATTTCTTTCATGAGAATTTCCAATCGTGAGGGATTCCAAATTTATTTTTATAAAGTAATGCCTTTTGTTATTGTGCTTCAGCTTTTACATTCACCATCAGCGTGTTTTCCAATCTTTATTCATTTCTCTGCATGATTAACAAAGTCAATTAGACATTTCTGCCTTGTTTCCTACATGTGATAATGCTTCAAAAATGATTAATGGCCTCGATCTCCTGTTGACTGATGAGTACGCAAGATCATTTTGCTTCTTGACCTCAAAACCCACTCGGGGAGGTCTGGGCATGGACTTCCCCTGAGAAGCTGTCTCCCAGATGACTGACGAGACACAACACAGCATAAAGAGATTCCAAAGGTAGACACAAAATGCGGGAGGAACTCAGCGGGACAGGTAGCGTCTCTGGAGAGAAGGAATAGGCGACGTTTCGGGTTCGAGACCCTTCTACGGTCTGATCTTTGTGAATAACTGAGTTAATTATTTTGATTATTAACTCTGATAGAAGATTCGATGCAGTATACGTGCAGATGAATCAAGAAAATGAAAAACGGTGAAATCTAGGGGAAACGTTACACATTCAGAGCACAGACCCCGATTTTTTTTTTTCAGTATATATTAATGAATTGGATTTGAATATGACAGCATTGATGAAGACATTTGCTGATGATGCTGCAGTTAGCAATATGATTGAGAATAAAGAAATAAGTTTTAGTTCATGTCATAGGAGCAGAATTAGGCCATTTGGCCCATTGAGTCTACTCCACCATTTAATCATAGCTGATCTATATTTCGCTCCCAACCCCATCTCCTGCCTTCTTCCCATAAACATAAAATTGCCAATGAAATACAGTTGGGACTGATGTGAGGCATTGCAATTCGATAGATCCATGGAACCCTAAAGGTGATGAATTGTGATTGGATGGCTGAGACGGCACATGGGATACCTATTTTTATCTGCTAAAGTGTGGAATGCAATGGCCATGAGGTCATGATACAATGAGATACAAGGTGATACATATTCTAGCTGTGATACATATTCACAGCTAGAATACTGAACATGATTACAATGGCCTCATTGCTGGAAGGAGGTGAAAACATAGGAGAAGGAATTGTCAGAGTTGGAGAATGAAAGTAACAAAGGAAACTAGAGGGGAGATTAAATACCCAAGTACTAAATAATAAGACTCTGACAAAATGAACAGGAAGGACCTATTTTCATTGACAACAAAGGAATTTTCAGGACACAGATTGAAGTAAATCTGCGAGAGTCGAGGCAAAATTTACTTTTGCCCAAAGATCAGTGGGATCTCCAGGACTCCCTGACAAGAAGGGTGATAGTATCAGAAAGCCACATCATGTTTAAAAGGAACCTGAAAGAGGACATGAAGAGCGTAACCTGCAAGGCTGCAGACCACGAGCTGGAAAGTTATTCAAAGAGCTTCCTTTTTGTCAGCCATGTGCACATTGGACAAAGAGGCAGTTCTTCTGCAGTACATTTGGTATTGGTTTATTATTGTCACATTTACCAAGAAAAGCTTTGTTTTGTGTGCTATCACGGCAATTCATACCATACACTAATACATTTCTTCCATACACGAGTACAATTAAACATACATGTTTAACATATAGAAAGAGATGCAAAGAGAGAAAGGAAACGGGCAGAATATATTGTTACAGCTAGAGAAAGTGCAGATAAAACAAAACCAGTTTTCTGATTCTATAATATCACCCCTCTCTTTCCCTCTCCTTTTAAGCTGTTCCTTAAGACCTACCAATTGTCATCCCGCCTGTTATGTCTTGAAGATAAATTGGAAATGACGTGCTCCTTTGATGCACTTTTTGTACATTCTACTGTGTTGCAGAAGTCATACAAAATACAAGCTTTTGTTGAATTCGTGCTGCATTTTGTATCGCTAAGCAGTTAAATGCAGCATAAAAATCAGCCCGAGATAACAAAAAGTCAGAGAAGCCTTTGGGCCAAACTGAAGCCTAAAATTCTGCCACTATCCTGCTGACAAATGAGCGAGGGCTCATTTTCCATTTCAATCATAGTCACAATTCAGTTCACATCACTGCATGTATTGACAATATCCATCCTTATTGTTGTTTTGACTTTCCTATCACACTGCACTGCTCTAGATGCGCAGCATCATGGCGTAATTCGCTTACTAAATTTCCACTTGATTTGCCGACAAGCAGACTGTGAAATATTACAAAAACTGTTGCATCTTGTTGTGAATGTTACTAAAATGATAGATGTTTCTAGTCGATAATCCGTTACAGCTGGGCTCACCCAAGAAGTTTTTTTTTTAAACAGAGCTGCATTCAATTTTCAACTCCATTTAAAAGTTTCAGAAGTAGTTTTTATTTGGAGGATTGTTGCAGTTTACTTTTTTGTCACTTGCAAAGTGTATGTGAAGAGAGATGATGCAAGAAATGGCTGGTATGTACCGATGTCTCTCCAAATGATCCAAGCAAAGCTGTCGACAAACTGGAGTGTGTACATTGACATTTAACTCCACCTTAGTCGTTGTACTAGTTTTACTGTGCCCTGTTGAGTTTCACTATCTGTTTAAGTCGTTATCACCTATCCCACAGCCAACAATGGACCATTGTGGGCTCCACATGTCCTTGATTATCATTGCATATCTTCCATTCATTTGTCCTTAGTACCATCTATATCTCTCCTTCCCCTTTCCCCTGACTCTCAGTCTAAAGAAGCGTCTCAACTCGAAAAATCACTTCTTCCTTTTCTCCAGAGATGCTGCCTGGCCCACTGAGTTAATCCAGCTTCTTGTGTCTGTCTTTGGTTTAAACCAACATCTGCAGTTCCTCCATATACATTAACATTTAATCTTCTCTGGCCTTGGATTGGCCACGGAGTTCATGGGCATCCTGATTAACCCGAGCAGAAGGGTCAGATGCACTTTTTATCTGGCTCTTCAATTTAGATCCTGCCAGAGTGCTATATTTGGCACAGCTCCTTTGATTGGAATGGGTTTTATTGATGTCCATTGAAAGGACGCATGAGGTAAAGTGATTAATGTTTGCCTTTTATTTGAAATATAATTCAGTGTCTATATTTACTTCAGTTAGTTGTGTTTTATGTTAACTTTTTATTTTTGTCCTGTTTTACTTATTGTAATGTTTTATTTCTCCGCTTTATCACTGCAAGATGCTGCATGTAAAAATGTCATTGCTCCATTTTGGTACATCTGACCATAAACCACTCTTTGCCTCTTGAAGTTTACTATTCTCACTGTTTATTATGTTTCTAAATTTTGTTTTATCTAAAAAATTTGAAAGTAGGCTTTTTATACTCGATTACATTTGTCAAATGCCTTGTGAAACTGCTGCATATAAAATGAATAGCATTACCTTTATCAATCCTCTCCCTTATTTCATCAGGGGACTGAATGACACTAACCAAATATGCTGTTGACAAATCTATATTGGCCTTGCTTATTAAGTTTGACGATATGACAATTGAATTTATAGTGTGTTAATACCTGTAAAAGTTTTCTCATTCCATAAGTTAGACTAACCAGCCAGTAGTTGTTGCATTTGCCTTTCCCCCTCTTTAAAGAGGGAATATAGCAAGTGTATGAATTAAGTCCCTTGGAAACATCCGCAATGGATGTTTATATTATCTCCAACTATGCTTAATCAGCAAATGTTGGAAAGACTCAATATATTGTGCCCTACTTGTTACATTTTTTATCTGATGATATTCCAACCAATTGCTCCTTTTAATATAATATTGGCATGTTTTGTTTACAAATTCAGATGCAAAATATGCCTTCTACCAAAACACAGTTTATTTAAATCCCTGATCGATCCCACTCTTGTAGGTGCCATCTTACTGTTATAATTTTAATATAAATAGTTTCTTGTGCTTCGTAAACAATTATATTTGACAACATTTGTAACTTTTATATGGCTTATTTGAAGTGGTGCATCATGTCTGATGTCTGATAATCTTTGGCAGAGGAATCTGGCAGATCTGCAGCAAGTAAATAAAAACAGAGTTAAATAGTCGCTGGACTCCAATGAGGAATAGAGTACCTATATATCTAAGTATACATTTTAAATATTAAGTTTGCTGTTTTTATTTCATTGAAGTGGCCAGATGCGACCTGAGCTACTCGAATGCGTGAACTAACGTGAGCTAAGTTCCAATCATGACATGTCGTTGGCCTCACTGACTTTCTTCAGTATCTGGTCCAGGAACTCATCAGTGTTAAATTTATAATCTTAGTTTTCAGATCTCTTTAGGCCTTTACAACTCTGTAACTCTGCCTGGTCTACAATCATCCAAAAATCAGTGTTATTCTAATTCTAGCCGATTGCACAAACATGATCTTCTCTGCTCCAGTGGTGTCTATTGGAACTTTGCTTGAAAGTTCCTCTGTATCCCCTCTTTTCAGAGACTATATATATATATATATATAAATATATATTGTCCAGAATGTTGTTGGCATTTTAACCTCTACTGTTTTAGAACATAGATCCTAGAATAGTACAGCACAGGATCAGGCACTTTGGCACACAATGTCTGTGCTGAACCTGATAACATGGTAAACTAATCTCATCTACCTGCACATGACCCATATCTATCTATCTATCTATCTATCTATCTATCTATCTATCTATCTATCTATCTATCTATCTATCTATCTATCTATCTATCTATCTATCTATCTATCTATCTATCTATCTATCTATCTATCTATCTATCTATCTATCTATCCTGAAGCTGAGGCACGCTTTACGCCGTGAACATTGCGAGGAATTTAAATTTCCTTTAGTAGCACATTATTAATTTAAACGACTCGTGATCAATGGCTTTGCTTCCTTTTTATTTAGTTTAGAGTTTATCAATTTTGTCTATAATTTCTGAATAATTATATGAATAATATATAATTTCTATAATTTCTTGTCTATAATTTCTGAATAATATATTATGACCTTGTTCATTAGTGAGGTCAGTTATTCCGTTAGTTGGAGTTAATCTAATCAAAATAACGTTGTGTAGTTCAGCATTCTCCATTAGAATACAGGACAATACAGTACACGGACGGGCCCTTCAGCCCACAATGTTGAACATGATGTCAAGTTAAACTGATCTCATTTGCTTGTACGTGATCCATATTCTTTGCACTTCCAAGTGCTGATCTAAAAGCCTCTTAAATTCTGCTATTGTGTCTGCCTCCACCTCTGGCAACATATTCCAGACCCTCACCACTCTCTGAGTAAAATAATGAATGGGAAAATGATGGGGGGGGGGGGGGGGGGAAATCCAACGATTCACCAATTGCTTTTCCCATTGCATTTTTGGCCCATTAGTTGATGTAACAGTATCCAAAATAGGAGCATTCTCATCAGATATGAAATGTTTCCAGTTTAACAAAGAGCACAGAGTGTGGGAGAATCAGTGGACATTTACTGTTGGTTCCAGCATAATATACAGCAGCAGCCACTGTTCTGAAATAATCAATTATGTTGTGATCATACTTCACAAATTTGCTAGCATTGAAGTTGAAAGATCCTTCATAAATGGTTGAGTTCATCATTAGGATGGAGAGTGACATTGTTAATTCAGAAACAAGGGTTCTGAACTTAAAGAAAGGTAACTTTGAGGGTATGAGATGTGAATTGGCCAAGATAGACTGGCAAGTGATTCTTAAAGGGTTGACGGTGGATATGCAATGGAAGGCATTTAAAGACTGCATGGATGAACTACAACAAGGGTTCTGAAAGAAAACTGGCAGGGAACATAAAAACTGACTGCAAAAGTGTTTATAGATATGTGAAGAGAAAAAGGTTAGTTAAAACAAAAGTAGGTCCCTTGCAGTCAGAAACTGGTGAATTGATCATGGGGAACAAGGCCATGGCAGACCAATTGAATAACTACTTTGGTTCTGTGTTCACTAAGGAAGACAAATAATCTGCCGGAAATAGGAGGGGACCAGGGGTCAAATGAGATGGAGGAACTGAGTGAAATCCAGGTTAGCGGGGAAGTGGTGTTAGGTAAATTGAATGGATTAAAGGCCGATAAATGCCCAGGGCCATATAGGCTGCATCCCAGAGTACTTAAGGAAGTAGCCCCAGATATAGTGGATGCATTAGTGATAGTTTTTCAAAACTCTTTAGATTCTGGAGTAGTTCCTGAGGATTGGAGGGTAGCTAATGTAACCCCACTTTTTAAAAAGGGTGGGAGAGAGAAAACAGGGAATTACAGACCAGTTAGTCTAACATCGGTAGTGGGGAAACTGCTAGAGTCAGTTATTAACGATGGGATAGTAACACATTTGGAAAGTGGTGAAATCATTGGACAAAGTCAGCATGGATTTATGAAAGGTAAATCATGTCTGACGAATCTCATAGAATTTTTCGAGGATGTAACTAGTAGAGTGGATAAGGGAGAACCAGTGGATGTGTTATATTTGGACTTTCAGAAGGCTTTCGACAAGGTTTCACTTAAGAGATTAGTATACAAACTTAAAGCACACGGTATTGGGGATTCAGTATTGATGTGGATAGAGAACTGGCTGGCAGACAGGAAGCAAAGGGTAGGAGTAAACGGGTCCTTTTCAGAATGGCAGGCAGTGACTAGTGGGGTACCGCAAGGCTCAGTGCTGGGACCCCAGCTATTTACAATATATATTAATAATCTGGATGAGGGAATTGAATGCAACATCTCCAAGTTTGCGAATGACACAAAGCTGGGGGGCAGTGTTAGCTTTGAGGAGAATGCTAGGAGGCTGCAAGGTGACTTGGATAGGTTGGGTGAGTGGGCAAATGTTTGGCAGATGGAGTATAATGTGGATAAATGTGAGGTTATCCACTTTGGTGGCAAAAACATGAGGGTAGACTATTATCTGAATGGTGGACGTTTAGGAAAAGGGAAGATGCAATGAGACCTGGGTGTCATGGTACACCAGTTATTGAAAGTAGGCATGCAGGTGCAGCAGGCAGTGAAGAAAGCGAATGGTATGTTGGCATTCATAGCAAAAGGATTTGAGTACAAGAGCAGGGAGGTTCTACTGCAGTTGTGCAGGGTCTTGGTGCGCCACACCTGGAGTATTGCGTACAGTTTTGGTCTCCTAATCTGAGGAAAGACATTCTTGCCATAAAGGGAGTACAGAGAAGGTTCACCAGACTGATTCCTGGGATGGCAGGTCTTCCATATGAAGAATGACTGGATAGACTCCGTTTGTACTCGCTGGAATTCAGAAAATTGAGGGGGGATCATAGAAACGTACAAAAGTCTTAAGGGGTTGGACAGGCTAAATGCAGGAAGATTGTTCCTGATGTTGGGGAAGTCCAGAATGAGGGGTCACAGTTTAAGGATAAGAGGGAAGTCTTTTAGGACCAAGATGAGAACATCATTTTTCACACAGAGAGTGGTGAATCTGTGGAATTCTCTGCCACAGAATGTAGTTGAGGCCAGTTCATTGGCTATATTTAAGAGGGAGTTAGATGTGGCCCTTGTGGCTAAAGGGATCAGGGGGTATGGAGAGAAGGCACGTACAGGATACTGAGTTGGATGAACAGCCATGATCATATTGAATGGCGGTGCAGGCTCGAAGGGCCGAATTGCCTACTCCTGCACCTATTTTCTATGTTTCCATGAATGATCCACTAAGCCATTGGTTGATTCATAAGCGTTTATTGTTTTTTAAATGCCAGTATTTTCCATCGGTAAAGTTAATTACCATTTTTGAAAGGGTTTTAAGTTTGACTGGTATACGGATGGAATAATCTGTTTTGATTTGATCTGAAGAGTCACTGGTCCTAATTGAGGTTTGCGAGACCTTATAAAGTATCCTAAACAAAAACATCAAAAACCCTGGTTTCTTTTGATATGGAGCCACATTTTTCCCACTTTCGTGTTTCATGTTGAGATGGTGCAATTGATATTTGAGAGTACAGAATGAACACATAGATATCAGCAACATAATTCTAAAAATTCCTTTGGCAATCCCAAATACTCTGTGGCATTCGGAAATGACGGGTACTTTGTTCAATGGAGATGAGGCACATGGCAAAATTGTCCAGAATATTGTTGGCATTTTAACCTCTATTGGTTTAAAACACAGATCATCGGACAGTACAGCACAGGATCAGGCCCTTTGAAAGAAAAGAAAATGCTGTACGTGCAACTGAACGAAGGACAAATTCTACCGTTTAGCAGTATTTTAAATAAATCAGCCCTCATTGTAGTTGCAAACTGCAATGCGAGCACTCCTCAAGATGCAAAATGCAAGGCTACTGTTTGATCTTTGCTTCTTTTTGAGTTTGATATTATGAAGTCTTACAAGATCTGTACAAAGGAAAGAGCTCTCATTTCAGTTGCAGGATTAGCATAATAGATTTAAGGATGAGTTTTCAATGTTTTCAGATCACGAGCTTGCAGATTCAAATTCTTACTGCTTTCAGCAAATGTTATGAGACATTTTACTTTTGTCTTTATCCCTTGCTTGGAGAATAATGTCTGCTTGGATCCTATAGTTTAGTTCCTGGTTCTGAAAATTGAGATATATGAAACAATCTCATCTGTGAACGACAGTGTTTTTATTTTCACAAATTGGGATGCAAATAGAAGTAAAATCTTGTTCCAACTGCATGATTAGACAACAAGCAGTCCTGGAAGAACTCAGCAGGCCAGCTAGCATCTGCTGGCAGGAAAAGCACAGATGATGTTTCAAGTTGGGACCCCTTGGACAAAAAAAAAGATCCTGAAGAAGGATTCCAAACCAAATATCATCCTTTCTTTACCCTCCACGAATCTGCATGGCCTGCTATATTAATCCAGCAATATTTATTTAGCTCAAGATGCCAGTGGGGGTGGGGGTGTGGGGGGGGGGGGGGGGGTGTAACAGGTAGACTGTGGTGCAGGAGCAGTCAGATAGTGTTATAATGGAGAAGGTGTTCATGTTATAAAACATAGAACATAATACAGTTGAGCACAGGAATGGGCTTTTTGGTCCACAATGTTTGTGTTGAACATGATGAGAAGTTAACTGATCTCATCTGCCTCTATATGATTCATATCCCTCTATTCCCTTCACTTCCATGTGCCTAAGTAAAAGCCTCTTAAACGCCACTATCGTATCTGTCTCCAACATCTCCCATAGTTCCGGGCCTCCACTACTCTGTGTAGCAGGCATATTTTGAATAAGTATTAAATATAAGTAAAATACTATTTTAAAAAACAACAATAAAAAAACAAAACATAACAAACAAACTCGTCTCATACATCTCCATTAAAATGTCCCCCTCACCTTATAGCTATGACTTCTAGTTATATGTCAAGATTCGATGAATTCCAATGGCTTTCATTATGTGATCTCTGGAACCATTTTAAATCTTTATTTTGCAATTTGTAAATGTAAACAAAAATGACTTGGATAAGCTGACCGCAATCAATGTAAGGGAGGGGACCATCCAAACAATGGACTTTGTTGTTGAACTCGACATTGCCAGTAAGGATCCAGCAATCATAATTTCAAAGCTCACAGATTTTATGTTCACAATTTTTTGGATAAAACTCCACATCCAAAAAAAGTGGAATTCAGGAAGGCACTCAAGCGTTTATGGAGAGTACACTGGCCAAGTGATGCAAAGCTGATGTTGAGGCCAGAATGTTCTGCTTGCATTGGAAGCTGGTGCAATGCTTCTGGAAGATGCAAGCAAGGGACAATCAGTAGATGAAAAATAGCAGCCACAGGATCGGTTCCTGGGGACACTAGATGTGATGATACTGGTCTGCAGCAATTGCTCTCCACATTCCTCTTGGTTTACTCATGTAGAATACCACACTATCAGTTCTGAACCTCATAGCAGATACAATGGATTGATTATGATGCTCTTTTTCTTGGAAGCGTTTTTCCAATTCTGCTGTGTAAGTTGATGTACTATAAGTTATCTAGTTTATTTTATTTAAGTAAATGGCACAAAGCAATCTCACAAGATGACATATATTAAGAAGGTATTCTTTGGAGTATTTTCTGCTGTGTGAATTTTGGTTTCTGTTTAATTGTAGGATATAGTGGGATGTACTGTATGTAACCCCAGAGTCTTTAAGATTTTCTTACTAAACAACCTTACAACTGCTCTTATGCAAGGTCATAACCCAAAACTGTAATTTGCTTCGTCTGTGCACAGACCTGCTGAGATTTCCGCCATTTCTGTATTTATTTCAGATATCCAGCATCTGCCTTCACAGCTTCTCATCTGTGTCAAGTTTTCAATTGAATTGTTTCCATGAAAGCACAGACCTATGGAATTTGTGATGAACATCAGCTTTGACTGAGACTGTTCCTTCTGCACCTTTCCCATTCTGTCCAGCATTGATGGACTGAATCTTACCAATCTGCCACCCTTCGCTCACTTATATGCTGATGTTCAGGAACATAGTTCAGCACAGGAATGGGGCATTCGGCCCACAATGTTTGTGCTGAACATGCTGAGATGCTAAGATAAACTGATCTCATTTGCCTGTACCTGATCTATATATATATATATATCTCTGTTCCTTGCACTTCCATATTTCTATCCAAGATTCTCTCAAACATCACTGTTGTATCTGCCTCCACCACCACCTCTGGCATGTGTTCCTGGCCCTCACCACCTTCTGTGTGGAAAAAGAAAATGACACTTGCCATGCACATGTCCATTAAACGTTTCCCCTCTCACCTTATAGCTATGCCCTCTAGTGTTGTACATTTCCACCATGGGGAGAAAAAGGTTCTGACTGCTTATCCAATCAATGCCTCTCAGAATTTTATATATGTTCAGTTATGAATGGTCTCCTTGGTTTCACGGGCAGTGCCTATACACAAGAGCATATAATGTTGCAGAAAGATGGAGACAGAAGGCTGGTGTAACTCAGTGGGTCAGGCATCATCTCTGGAGATCATGAGATGCTGACTAACCCACTGAGTTAATCCAGGACTGTGTCTTATGTGGCAGAGAGTGAAGCCACATGCACTTTGCTAATTGGATCCAAATTGCCGTCAACCATCTAGTTTGCTCTTCTAGATTTGAAATCTGCATTTTCGGTACAATGGAAATCTGAGTAGAATGTGCAGGTATTAATCGCAATATTGCTACATCCAGACTGTCACACCACAACAGTATCTTTACTTTGGGGCAGTGTTGGACCCTATTACACTGCAACTACCCTTTAAATGGAGAAACATGACCTCATTAAGGCCCTGTCTCACGGTGCGAGTCCACCCAAGAGTGACCCCAAGTGAAAGAAAAAAAACGGACTCGTGGTTATGCACGAGATTCAAAGTTTATGGTCAAGTTTTTAACCGAGTTCCCACGGGCATGTTTTTATACGATGTGCCAAGGTGCTCTCCCGTGTTACCAAGTTCCTCTCCCGTTACACTTGAGCCAACCGTGAATGAAGGTATGTTTTAATAAAGCAACAATGTTAAAGAAAACATCTCCATCCTGTGGCTTTGAGTTAAAGATAGATATCAGCGCGGCTGCATCTATTAATATGACCTACAGAGGGAAAATGCGCATCAGATTGTTGGGAGACGGAGCTCAGGGTTCGCCTCCTGAGCTGCTTTGGTCCCCAGGCATGAGGGAGGTTGGGGAGGGTGGGGGGGGGGGGGGGCGTCATTAATCTGTCTGGGGTGACAAGTCTCTTGGGTTAGGAGTGGTGTGCAAGGGAGTGGTGTGCAAGGGAGGCATAATTCCCTCCGATCTCTCTGAAGCCCCGGACGAGAACAAAGGAAACCTAACTTGGCAGCGCGTACAAGCCCTTTGTATATTCGGGTCTCGACCCGAAACGTCACCTATCTCCTTACTCCTTCACTCCTTAGATGCTGCTGCACCCGCTGAGTTTCTCCAGCCTTTTGTGTACCCCCGTTGTATATAACTTTGCTGCTGACGTGCACACCCACTCTCTCTCCCTCTCTCTCTCTCTCTCACTGCAGCTCAGAGCCCAACCTCGCCATCCTATAGTGGTAACATTCACATCGGGTCCCCTCCACACCCACACCCCCTCTCTCCGACACACACCCCCCACAAGGCAACAGGCAGCGTGAGAGACAGAGAGTTTGTAGGGTGTTAGTTTTGTATAAGGATTTATTTTTAAATTATTAGCCAAGGTCGGATATACTTATTTTAAACGAAGTTTGGAGCGCTTGACAATACTTTTTACTCTTTGCGCTCGTTTTCAGAAAGGGTTCAGACCCCGCTTAGCTCGTTGCCCCCTTTGAACCAAGCCCTGCGAGAGGGAGGGAGGGAGGGAGGGAAGGTGTGAGTGAACAAGAGCGCCGAGGAGGAGAGGGAAATAGGGGGGGGGGGGGTGGGGGGGGTGGGTGGAGGAGAAATAGGGAAGAAGTTAGTTGTTCAGATCAGAAACCTGTAGGCTGGGAGCCATAATGGTGAAGAGCACACCCAGTTCTTCTGAGGAGTGCATAAGAGACATCGATCCGAAGCAATGTTCCTCTAGAACTATAACTGAAACCGTGTCCACATCACCTCCTCTTGGTCGGACCGCAACACCAAATCTACGCGTCAGGAAAATCCATTGATTCATCTCCATGGTTTTTATAGCTAATTTTCCAATAAATAACTGCAGTAATCACCCCCAGAAAGGGTAGGATAGGGCTGAAGCCCAGTGTTTAGACGTTGGAATGTTTTTTTTTATCATTCTAATAGAATGATTTTCCACTCCTGTGGTAATTAAACCTTTTTTTCACTCCTAGTTTTTTTAACATATTTTTAGGATATACATTATATATAAAATTGTACACATGGGAAAATAAGACGAAAATGATCAAAAAGCAAAGAATATTTATCTAGGGTGAATTAAATTTTGTGATTAAGACTCGAGCGTGAATGGCACTGAAATAATTTAAAGAGTTCCCACGGTAGACTCACGATTCACTAAGTTAAACGCACGGGCCCTACGTTCTTACAACGAGTCTAAATGTTTCAGTTTTAATCTTGAACACTAAATTTGACTCATGGAAAAAGTCAAACATGTTTGACTTTTTTCACGAGTTCACAAGTTTCACGGGTACCTGCCGTTAGCGCCACGAGTGGACAAGTTGATCGCGCGAGGTCCGACGTTCCGGCTACGTTGGCTGTACGTGATCACCACGAGTGAAAACTCGGGGTCACTCGTGGGCCAATTCGCAACGTGAGACAGGGGTTTTAGCACCTGATGCTAATCCTGTTGTTAAGCACAGTTCAGCTTGCCCCGGTCAGAAATGCAACAAGATTTTTTTTTCAATGTTCCCTCGGGTAGAGGGAAAATAGGAAAATAGGTTTGGCTGGAAACACGGAAAACCAGCAACATCTGCACAGGAGAAAAAATAAATGAGTTCATGATTTCAGTTCAATGAACTTTAAGTCGAATTCTTCAACCCAAAAGAAATATCAATGGTTAAAAAAATGACCCGCTTAATCACACATTCTGCAGTATCTTTGTGTAAGAAAGAACTGCAGATGCTGGTTTAAATCGAAGGTAGACACAAAGTGCTGGAGTAACTCAGCGGGTGAAGCAGTATCTATGGAGAGAAGGAATGGGCGACGCTTCGGGTCGAGACCCTACTTCAGTCTGACCCGTCACCCATTCCTTCCCTCCAGAGATGCTGCCTCACGTGCTGAGTTACTCCAGCATTTTGTGGCTACCTGCAGTATCTTTGAATGCTGTACCATATCTGATGAAAAGGTCACCTCAAAGTGTGAATTAATCTTTCTCTTTCAAATGCTGTTTAATATGAGGCGTTTCCTTTTCTGCTTTTTGTCTTCGAAGGCTTGATCTTACTGTTAATCATCAGTTTCAGGAGAGGTTATACGATCTGGTGATATTTAGTTTAGTTTAGAAATATAGCGTGGAAACAGGCCCTTCGGCCCACCAAGTATGCACCGACCAGTGATTAACACTATCCTACACACATCAGGGACAGTTTACATGTACACCAAGCCAATTAACCTACATACCTATAGGTCTTTGGCGTGTGGGAGCAAACCGAAGATCTCGGAGAAAACCCAGGCAGGTCACGGGGTGTACGTACAAACCCCATACAGACAGTACCCGTAGTGAGGATCAAACCCAGGTCTCCGGCAATACAAATGCTGTAAGGCAGCAACTCTACCGCTGCGCCACCGTGCCAATATTTGAAGGCTTATGATATAATAATCAATAAACACTGCCATTGGGACAGGCCAGTGTTTGGGGAAGGAGACACGATCGAGAGGAAGAGCCATCAAATAAATGTTTGCAATCTTCAGAGATGGTTCAATTTTATAAATTAAACTTTGACATTAATTTTATCGCTTTAATTATTACTCTTAATGAATTTTATGAACTGAATGCACTATGAACAACCTTGGTATCTAATTTGCAACCACCAAGCTTGTATTGTTTGATCCTCATGGGAAGGTTAAAGTCTACCGCAGTCAACTTTCTTTTTTTTTATCTGCGGTGTTTATGATTAAGTTCATAGATTGTGTGCTATTGTTCCTTCCATATAGACATCACCTTCACCTTTTGTTCACTGACATTTTTCGGTGGAACATCACTGCTGAAGGGCACAGGTCAACTCTTATAATGACTGGAAGCTCCTGCTGTTCACTTCAGTTTTTGCTGACATAAGAAGCTGACATATTAGATTTTACAGTAGGTGAATCAAAAAATACCTGACTGGAATCACTAAGCCTTTTTTGATTTTAGCTCTTACATAGACCAGAGAAGCCGACATAATTCCTCGTGTTTTTTTTTTTTTTCCCAAGGTATAAAAACATGAAACACTTGGGTTTCTACAAATGGAAAACATTTTCCATCAGTGTACCAAAAGCATTAAGTCAGCTTTGAATAATGATTTGCCAAAACAAAATTTAAAACATAAGAAGCAATTTTTGTGAGGTTTGCTGTTTGAGTTTATGAAATCATTTGCTTAGACTGCTGAACTGTGTCCCAATATTGCAGTGCTCAGCAAAACCCAAAGAAAAGACCATGGCCAATTGAGGAAGCTGCCTCTTGTGTCTTGAGATATGCTGATCAAGTTTGGGCTTCATTTGCAGCTATTGAACCAGTTTTGTGGTCTTGACAATTGGCGACATTTATGTCAGTCAGACTTGGTTCATGTGGCTGGGTCTGGAAGTGGAGAGGAGAGGTGTGAAGAGGCAGTGGGCAAGGAGTTGAGCAGTGGTTTGCGTTCATCTGCAGACTCGAAATAGAGGTAACAACGCCCTCTCCCAGTACTTGAATGTCTGCTGGTTTTAAGACATGCCAAATGCTTCTGAAACTTGACTGATATTGTCTAACTGTGCTGTCTCCACAAGTTCTTCCAATTTCACTGGTAGGGTCAGCAGACCAACATCAGTCGGTCGGTCAACAAAGCCTTTATTATTTGCTGGCTCTGCAGGCAGGTCAGCTGAGAATATATATAACACTGAGAGGCGTAGATAGGGTAGACAATGAGAACTTTTTTTTCCTCCAGAGAGAAATATCAAATACTCGAGTGCGTAGCTTGAAGATGAGAGGGGAAAAGTAGTTCAAAGAAGATGTACGGGCCAAGTTTTTTTTACAGAGGGTGGTGGATGCTAGGAATGCACTGCTGGGGATGGTATTGGATGCAGTTACAATAGTGGTATTTTAAGAGACTTTGACATAGACATATGGATGTATATGAATTATGTGCAGGCAGATTTGTTTTGGTCTCGGCATTATGTTTAATGGTTAGTTTGGAGATAATGCATGGAAACAGGCCCTTCGGCCCACCAAGTCCGCGCTGACCAGCGATTCCCACACACTAGCACTATCCTACACACACTAGGGACAATTTACAATTATACCAAGCAAATTAGCCTACAAACCTGTACGTCTTTGGCGTGCGGGAGAAACCCAAATATCTCGTAGAAAACCCACGCAGGTCACAGGGAGAACGTACAATCTCCGTTCAGACAGCATCCATAGTCAGGATTGAACCCTGGTCTCTGGCAGTGTAAGCGCTGTAAGGCAGCAACTCTACCGCTGCACCACCGTGCTGCCATTTTGGTACAGACATTGTGGGCTGAAGGATCTATTTCTGAGCTGTACTGTTCTGTCCTATACTGTTCTAAGTTATCTGTTGTTGTTTATTCAGACCCCTATTCAGTCTAAGAAGGATTCCACCACAAAACACCACATCCCCCCAGATGCTGCCTGACCTGCAGAATTTCTTCATGACTTTGTGTTTTGGACAGTAATTCAAGGGTTTGCTTAAAGTCTCCTTGAAATTAGTAACATTTGTGGGAATCTTTGACACTTCACCGCTCAAAATGGAAGAACAGCATTCAGGATGCTATTGACAACATTGAGACTATAAATCAGGAACATATGCAAATCCAGGGAGGCAGTGTTTCAGTTCTTCATAAATTAATTGTTTCTCCACCCTTTCAGCTCCATCTGTGGAAAAGATTAGGGTTTGTACATTGGTTTCTCAATCGCCCACCAAAACAATCTGGAAGCAAGTCAGCTTGATCTGGTTGTAAAATGATCAGGGTAGTGTGTGGAAAATATTTTTTTATTTGATAAGTTGTCTGATGTGGAATGCAATGATTGAAAACTTGGCGGAAACAAATGGAAAATTAGCTTCAAGAAGAAATTGATGAAACACTTGGAGGGAAAGCATATCCTGGGCTATAGCGATGGTGTGGGATTGAAAAGCTCAGCTATCGCATGCACAATATGCCAAAGAGCCTCCATCTGCACATAATGTATCCATGACCCATAATGAATAGAAATCGCACATGAATTTGCAAGAGTTTTAACTTTGGGCAGTGTAAAGATTGAAATATGTTGTCATTCAAGAAGATCATATGCTTTGAATTGTGCATCTATAACTTTCTATCCTTGATCGGAGACAAGGGGCAGCACGGTGGCATAGCGGAAGAGTTGCTGCTTTACAGCACCAGGGACCCGGGTGTGATCCTGATTATGGGTGCTGTCTGTATGGAGATTGTCTGTTCTCCCTGTGAATTGTGCATTTCTCAGGGAGCTCCGGATTCCTCCCACACTCCAAAGACGTACAGGTTTGTAGGTTAATTGGCTTTGGTAAAATTGTAAATTGTTCCTCGTGTGTAGGATAGTGCTAGTATATGAGGATCGCTGGTTGGTGTGGACTCGGTGGGCCGGGGGCCTGTTTCTGCACTGCATCTCTAAACTAAACTAAACATCAACCACTAATTGGTATTAATAATGAAGCACATAATTTAATTGCAGCTGAAACTAAGCAGCAATTCAAGACAACATAAGTCTGAAACAGAGATTGGATTCAAGCAGTTGATTTTTAGAGAGCTGGACTCTCTCCCGATCTCTTCTTGATCGCTGCATTCAGTGGCATTTCACCTGAGTACCTTGCACCCACTGTTGACAGTATCCAGAATTCCCCTTTTCTTATGTGAAGAGCTGGTTCAATTCCTTGCTGCTTTCCTCTGGCTTCATTAATACTTCAGATTTTTAATCTTTGAGTTCTGCAGGCATTGATAAGTCTCCAACCACTGACACTTTTGTTCTGCTTTGGTGTTTTAATGCAGTTATCTTTTAGCTGCAAAGCCCAAATGCTGGTATATTCGGTCGTTGTGGTTCAGTTATTGACCCAATAATACTGCAGGATTAGCTTTAGCAGTAAACCAGCCCTGCAGTCTTTGGAAGAATTCTCAATCTTACAGGCGACTGATCTGAAAACTCTGCCTTTACTTTGTGGCTAAAGTTGAAAGCTCCTGGTGATTTTTCTGTCCTGTTCTTTCCGCGGATTATTTTCCCCCATGCACACCGTGCAAGTGGAAGAAAATCGATTGCAATTTTACAGTTGTGTACAATTGCAACTTGCAAAAGTTAAGATAACTGGAATACAATTTATTGGTGTTCAATTTTGTTGTTTTCAAATCGGCTATTTACTTATTGATTGATGCCATTTCGTTAAATAATTGTTTTCACCACCATGTGACACAGATTCTTCCAAGACTGAGAAAGTGAAGGTGCTTAGAATCGCCTGTAATAGAGTGCGTCAGCTTATAATTTGCTGCTGAGAATACATTAAGACAGATCTTCTATCTCCCTGAGTTTTGCAAGCATCTCCACTCTGGACCATGATGACAAGAATGGTGTTGATAGCAGGGAACTTTCCCACTCCCCCACCATCTTAGTCAAAGTTGCTGTTTAAATTCAAAGTAGTATAAAAGATTAAAAACGCCGGGACTAAGCATTTAAATTTTATGTAATGTCACAAGTAATGAAATCCAAGATTTGCATAATGGATTAGTTTCACATATAGTTTTAGAGACACAGTATGGAAACAGGCCCTTCGCCTCACCGAGTCTACACTGACCATTCATCACCCATTCACAACAGTTCTATGATATCCCACTTTTGAATCCACTCCTTGCACACTAGAGTCAATTTTCAAAAAGGGTCAATTTAGAGAGGTTGAAACTACAAATCTGCATGTCTTTGGAATGTGAAAGGAAACTAAAGCACCCGGAGGAAACACACGTGGTCACAGGGGGAACATGCAAACTCCACACAAACAGCACCCAAAGTCAGAATTGAACCGGGGTCTTTGGCGCTGTGAGGCAGTGGCTCCACCAGCTGTACCACTGCGCCGCCCTGTTATGGTTTGGGTTTTTTGCTTGGTTGTGGCAATATTTGTCCTCGGTGTAAATGAGTCAAAATTGGCCACGTGGTGATAAAATTTGGATTTTTAAATGCAAATTACATTGAACAATGCGATTGTTCCCATGATTCCTTGGCCTAATTTTTTTTTTAAAGGTGACAGAAATAGGCCTTACCTCAAACAATCTGTACCAGAAGTTGTAATTAATTGCACTCCATTGGATGGTCCAAAAATATGCTGTGTTTTTTCGACACAATACTTACTGGTTTTGAACGCATCAGAAAGGCCTGGTTAGAGTGGATGTGGAGAAGATTTTTCCACTAGTGGGAGAGCCTAGGACCAGAGGTCATAGCCGCAGAATAAAAGGACGTTCCTTTAGGAAGGAGATGAGGAGGAATTTCTTTAGTCAGAGGTTGGTAAATCTATGGAAATGTGGAGGCAGTGATTGGATATTTTTAAGGCAGATAGATAGATAGATAGATAGATAGATAGATAGATAGATAGATAGATAGATAGATTCTTGATTAATACAAATGTCAGGGGTTATGGGGAGAAAGCAGGAGAATGGGGTTAGGAGGGGATGATAGATCAGTCATGATTGAATGGCAAAACAGACAATGAGCTGAATGGCCAATTTCTGCTCCATCACTTCTGAACTTATGAAGAATGGGCTCATTACCCTTGGCAGAGATAGTAAAGGTAAGTTAATTGGTCGAAATAGTAGAATGAAGCTGTAAAGGCTTATTTCACTTGACGACTGGTGGAGCTGTTGGAACTGACTGCCTAAATGTATTCAAAGAGAAGCTGGATGAGTAGTTGCAGAAACATTATCGCAGGGCTGTGGACTCAGAGGTAGATAAGGCAATAACTACAAGTTGTTTTTTAACTGGCCTTCCTCATATAGTCTGTTTGTCTTCCATATCTTTCGAGGTCAGTTTTGAGTGTAACATTTCACCTCTGAAGACTATTGAATCCAAAATGAAAACACACATTTTGTCTATGAATTTGCTCTATTTTCATTCTTAATTACAAGTAATCCTTCAGATATTACAGAGAGAGACTTGCGCAAATACCAGGTACAGGAAGATAAAAAACGATTTTATACAATTGAATTAAACAATGTATATTTCCAATGCTCACTATTTCTAGGTGGGATGCTGGCACTATCTACAAGATCATCCCATCTTTCATCATTGAAACCCTTTGAAGAAAAGGTGCCAATCTTCTGTTGTTGTGCTACTAGTTACTAGCTGAGACTGAGAGTCAAAAAATTTGCTTTGATAAATTCACCAATGATGAAGATGGTCTACTTGCAGTCTGTTAACTGACCAAATGGGCAAAGATGTGATCAAGATGATTAGAACAATGGGTACAGCTGATCGACACAATAGGGGGATGTAAAAGAGCATTGAGCAACAGAGAGATGAAAGAATGATTTAACTTGATATAACTGAGTGGCTTAGCAGATCACTCAAATTGATGAGTTAAAGCAAGTAATTGGAAGACCAGGCTGTCCATGGACAACAGGTTTCCTTCCCTTGGCACAGAGGAAAATGGCTTTTGTACCACAACATCATTTTGTCTGATTCCGTTTTCCCAAACAACTGAAACCTTTTATCGTGAACTCATTTTGTTATGACAGATGTTCAAATGATAAAAAGCTATCAGCCAGCACTATAAGTGCAGAAAGACACTCAAAGCATTTTAGTATAAAGGAGATTTCATTTTAGCTGAATCTCTTTATGGCAAAGTATTTTACTCAAATGCTGACTTTTATAAGTAAACCTTTAGAATCACTGTGATATTTAATCATTTGTTGGAAAAAAAACAATGTCAATGCACCATTTTGCATCGGGTATGGATTTTTCTTTTGCTGAAAGCAGTTAAGAAATTAAAGGCTTTGGATTGTCATTTCAGTTGAAATGCTCCATTTTAATGGAAAATAAATATATTGGTTTTCCCTTGATGCTTCCCGTAGATTCCTTTTTTTCAAATTACATTTGTCACATGTGAAAGATAAAAAATATATATTGAAAGGGTTTGAAGTCCTTGCATTTGGCTGCATCACCATTCTGCAGAAAAAATTGTAATCTTGCTTGTACTTGTCAATATGAAGACCTTCAAACATTGCAAGATAAATACAGATGAGGAAGGCCATTGAGCTTACCTTGGCTCATCAATCTGCAGGAACTCTTCTCCCCACAGCAATAGGCAGCTTGTACAGCTTATTCCACATCTTGAATGTGACCGTAAGATTCTTACATTCAAGTTCTGGCTCGAAACCATGCTCATTGTGTGGGGGTTTCTAATGCTGGTGCACAATTTCCCTTTCATTAGTTTCAACCTTTCCTTCTAGTCCTACTTTTGTGCCATTATTTGAAGTGGAGTTTGGGACATGACTTTCTAAGCATTGATTACTTTTAACCTCATGAACCTGGTTCCTTGAAAGCTTAAGAACCCAGATTCTTCAGCATTTCCAAATAATTTATTCGCAGACACTATAGAAGGCAGTACGACTTCCCTGTACAGCTTGGAGAACTTGTGAGCTTCACTTCTATTTCAGCAACTATAATGGGACAAGATCGAAAATGCTGTATTGCAAAATCACATCCTCTCTTGTGTTCTGCTGACTTGGAACAATATTGAGCCAGAGGTTATTACAACTTGCTGCTAATGCATGTGCCAACTATGGACTTGCCTTGTCCAGATCTGTCAAGGTGAGTTTTCATAAGGATGTGGAGAGGATGGTTCCCCTAGTGGGACAGTCAAGGACTATAGCTCACAGCCTCAGAATTAAAGGCATTCAGTGCATATTTTCAAATTGAACCTGTATATTAAGCCCCAACTGAAGATACAGTTCCCTGGTGCCTCAAACGTATGCTGTTCATAATGGTAACACATAATATTTATCATGCAATTCCAGTTTATTGGACCCAAGTGCTGTGTACCGTTGTTTATGTTCTATAATATATCTCCATCTATCCTCATAAACTAAGCTTTCCTGCAAGTCAATATCATCCTGACTTAGAAATATAGCCATCATTGTTCCATTGCTAGTAGAAAATTCTACAACCATCCACTCAAAGGTATTGTAGTCGTACGTTAGTGACACAGACTGCCACAATACCAGGCCACTCTCCAATGGAGAATTATGGAGAGTCTTATCAAGATCCACAAACTGTGAATAAGTGTCTTTGAGTGAGAAAGCAGGCCCTTTGGCCCAACTTGCCCACACTGGCCAACATGTCCCAGCTACACTAGTTCCTCTTGCCTGTGCATGGTCAATACCCCTCCAAACCTGTCTTATCCATGTACCTGTCTAACTGTTTCTTAAATATTGGGATAGTCCCAGCCTCAACTACCTCATCTGGCAGCATGTGGTCAGAAGTTAATATTTGGATCAAGAAATTTCAATTTGGTGACGTTTCTGATTATAAAGAAAATGAGTCGAGGAGATAAAATAATGGATGCACTAATGGCCTAAATTGCAGGAACAATAAATCCAAGATGTATTGGCACATGTGACTGCCACAGAGGTTGGATGGCAGAGCGGATGGTGAGGATTGAAAGCACAAAGGGTGCACATGGTGGATCAGATGGAAAAGGGAGATGTAAAGTGAAATGAAGAGCCTGTGACTAGTGGTGTACCTCAAGGTTCGGTGCTGAGCCCATTGCTGTTTGACATCAATATCAATGATATAGATTTTGGGAAGTCTAACCAGGGCAGGACCTACACAATGTGACAGGGCGCTGGAGACTGTTGCAGAGCTGAGGGTGTTGAAGTGTGGTTACATAGTTCCTTCGAAGTGGTGTCACATGTAGATAAGGTGGTCAAAAAGGCTTTTAGCACATTGGTCTTCATCAATCAGGGTATTGAGTATAGAAGTTAAATGTTATGTTAAAGTTGTGTAAGATATTGGCGAGACCACATTTAGAGTAGTGTATTCAGTTTTAGTCACCCTGTTGTAGAAAATATGGAATATGTTAAGCTGGAATGGGTGCAGAGAAGATTTATGAAGATGTTGCCAGGACTCGAGAGCCTGAGCTAGAGGGAGAGGTTGAGCAGGCTAGGATTTTATACCTTTTACCCAAACTAGGAGAATCAAGAACCAGAGGACATGGGTTTCAGGTGAGTGGGGAAGATTTAATAGGAGCCTGAGGGACTTTTTTTTTACACAAAGGCGGTTAGGTATATGTAACAAGCTGCCGGAGGAGGTTGTGAGGCAGGTACTATCACAACCTCTAAAATACTTGTGGACCTCTAAAATACTTGTGGACAGGAACAGGATAGGTTTAGGTGGGACTAGTGAAGATGGGACATGTTGGTCGGCATGGACAAATTGGAATGAAGGACCTGTTTCCATGCTGCATAACGTCATGACTCTAAGATCATGAAGGAGAGATGGTGGGGTGAAGGGAATGGGGATGGGTGAAGGGAATAAAAATGGAGGACATGGAGTAGGGGGTCATGAACAGATGTGGGAAGTAGAGGAAGGGAAATGAACTGGATGATGAGGGCAAGGAGAGTGGAAGGAAGGGTATGCACTAGCAAGGGAGGGTGGATGGTGGGGTAGCAGAGAATCTGGTTAGATGAGAAGGATCGGAGGGGAGGTTTTGTTGAAATTGGAGAATCAGTTCATGTTGTTAGGTTGCAGGCTTTTCAAGCAGAATGTGAGGTTGTGTTCTTCCAGTCTGTTTGTGACTTTGTTCTAGCATTGTGTTTGTTAGCAGTCTAGTACAGTCTGAGACCACAGTGTGAATATGGGGAGAGATTTAGTAGCTGCCTTGCATGGCTGTGGTGTGTCTGAAATCACAGGGTTAAGTCATGGTCCATTATGCACTGAAATTCAACTTGGAAAATTGTGTTACCTGCACCAATGTCAAGGCTCCCATTCCCTCCCTTTCGTTCCATTGCTCATGGTCAGAATTCATGGCCTGAAAAATCTCTTTCCACACTCCAATTTTATTTGCTTTTATGAACAACTGATTTAATCTTGAACTGTTTTCTCACTCTTAGCTGGCTGATCTCCCCAGAAACAGGAAAGTTCTCTTTCTAATCTCCACAACTACATTCCTTACGTAATTACTTTCTCCCCCTTATCCAACTTTCTATTCATCATTCTCTCCAGATGGAAGAGTATACGCTTCTGACTTGGAACTAGATCTGGCATGGACAAATAACCTTCTTCCTTGCTGAAATTTGATTCAGTTTTCATTCCACCAACTGCTATATCTCAGAGTATATCATTTTAGAGTTTCTTTTTCATCACTTTCTCAAAACTTTTAAAATCTGTGCAGCACTGGTTTCTCCCACTCTGCAAATGTACATGATAGCATTGCATGGAGATACCTATCATGAACAAAGTGGTTCATTTTCCATTTATCCATCTATCCAAGAAATGATAATGTCTTCTTAAATGCAAAGCTCATTTGCTTCCTCTGTCATTCCGTTCTGTCATACATGGATTAAAAGCCCTTCTTCAGGGCACTGTCAATTCTTAATAAAAATACGTTCCAGTCAATTTCAACACCCAAAGAGTTGCAATTAAAATCTCACGACAGCCAATATTGTGACCATGCTCATGACTCTCAGTATAACCTTTGATTTGATTGACTACACCATCATCCTTTCGACCCTCTCCTCCATCAGTCCAGCTCGATGGAATGGGGCCATTTTGATTCCTCTCATAATTACCCAGATATTTCTTGCTCCCCTGTCACGGCTTTTATCTATAATTCACTCCATAATCTACATTTACCACACACCCATCCCATCTTCTTCAGCCACTTCTGAGCAACTTGATCTGCAGACATGGAATCAGCACACGGTTTACACCTCAAACATTTTGTATGGACCCTCCAATGGTTTGTGGTTATCAGACTCCAATATATACACATTAATGTGTCATGGTTTTCTCTGGCAAATGGTCACAACTTAAAGTGTGTCATCCATTCCATTCACCTGCCTGACATTATCTCCAATTGAATCAAACCCTTCATGACCTCTCAAATTCTTCTGTGCTTTGCAATCTCCCTATTTTAAGGATGCATACTCTTATCTATATAATGCGAATAACTGGAAATTGAGAAATGCAAAGTGAATGTGAAAAACCTTGTTTTTCGACGTGTCAACCTGAGGAGTGCCTTCAGCAACAGAGAGGTTCCACCAAGATGCAGCACAGAATGTCACAGGAGATCCTTGTTCCCTTTGGCTATCAAACTGTACAACTCCTCCCCCTTCTGACATGGTGTAGACTGACTCCCCCTATGCCCTTCCACCCACCCACCCCCTCCCCAAATCTTTACACATCCCCAATACTTTCCACTTGCCATTTTAATTTCATGTTTCACGTATCTTGTGTTCTATGACTGTTGGCAGATCAACGTCCCTCCTGGTTTAAATACAGTGCTATTATATCATTTGCCACAAATGTAAGAACAAATGAAGTGACAGTGAACTGTGCTGAATTTTAGCATAGGCATCATGCCGGTGAAGACCATTCCGCCCATCAAGTTGCTGATAGGGCATTTCTGTTCGCCCCATTCTCTGACTGCTTCCCCATGACCGTATAATTTTTATTTTCTTTTAAATTTTAATCTCATTCCTTTTTATAAGTCACAATTGAATTTGCTTTCGGGCAATGGGTTCTGGATTCCAACATTTTATTCTGTTTAAAATAAAATGCAATTTCTTCCATCCACTCTAGTTCTCTTGAAAATCATATGAAATTTATGTCCTCCAGTTCTTGACTCTTCCACCAGTAATTTTCTTTTTCTTTTGCTATTTTTAGACCACTCATGATTTCAAGCACATCCATTAAAGCACCCCTTTGCTTCTCTGCTCCCAGGAAGGGTAACACAAGGTTTTTTGGTCTATTCACATAAGCGATTTTTCTTATCCCTGGGATAATTCTAGTAAATCGTTTTTGCATCCTCTAAGACCTTCACATCATTCCCAAAGAGCAGTGCCAAAACTCATTCCACAAGCTGCAGCTGTGCCCGTGTTTATCAAGGGCTCATTGTACTTTCTTGCTTTTCCATTGAATAAAGGCGAGGATCTAGTGTGGCTTTTTAACCCGCTTTGCCAATTTATCCTGAACATCTAAAGATTACATATTATACAGCAAGCTTGAGCAAGATAAAAGAACAGAGCTTTGAGGCCCCACACCCAAGCACTATGTGCTGTGTTAGTCTTCAGATTTAAGCAGGGATCTACCTGCATTTTTGGCCATGTGGAGAACACGGAACATGGAGTATAGAACAGGACAGCAGAGGAACAGGCCCTTCGGCCCACATGATAAATTGCAAAGACGTACCTTTAGAAAGAAGATGAAGAGGAATGTATTTAGCCACTGGGTGGTGAATCTGTAGGAATTCATTGCCACTGACAGCTGTGGCGGCCAAGCCATTGGGTATTTTTAAAGCAGAGTTTAACACGTTCTTGATTAGTAAGGGTGTCAAATGTTACAGGAAAAGGCAGGAGAATGGGATTGAGAAGGAAAGATAGATCAGCCATGAATGAATGGTGGAGTAGACTTGGTGGGCCAAATGGTTGAATTCTGCTCCCGTAACTTATGAACTTAGACACAGAAGATATTTCCCTTATCACTAGTCCCATGGTCTTGGGTTATGGGGTTGTCTATTACGATGGAGTTAAGTAGAAATTTAGGCACAAAGTGCTGTCGTATCTCAGTGGATCAGGCGGCATCTCTGGGGAACATGTTCGCTGCCTGACCTGCTTAGTTACTCCAGTACCTTGTGCCCTCTTTTGTAAACCAGCATCTGCAGTTCCTTGCTTCTATACCTTAAGAAAAAAAAAATGTTCTCACAAAGAGTTGTGGAGGTGGAATCATTGAATGTATTCAAGGATGAGCTGAATAGACGGATGAAGTCAAAAGTGATGGAGAACAGGCAGGAAAGTGGAACTGAGGCTAAGGTTTCCTCAGACAAAATTGAATAGTAGAAAGTTGCCCTCACGTCTTTTGGTTCCATTTATTTTATCCTCGCGATCCAAATCCTTGAAAATAATAGGTAAAAGATAAAAAGTTACAAAAAAAAGAATGGTTCACAAAGGATCTTTTCAATTGCTTGCACAGCAAAGATCCTAAGACCATATGGAGGCTTACACAAAGATAGTGCGAAAAGATCCTAAGACCATATGGAGGCTTACTCGAGTGAAAAGACAAGTGACATGCTGGTGCAACTTGGTCACTGGAAAAATGTGGGCACTCACATTGAGGTGAAAAAGCTCTTCCAACACAAATAGAGTGTTGAATCATTCTGATGACTCTAAAGGAAAATGATCTGAATGTGATATAGAGGCTTGATAAACAAAGGTTTGCAAGAATCAACATTTGCCATCTGGAAGTGATCAACATCAGCTTAAAAAGAGCCATGCAAGAAGATTGTCATGACTTGCACTAGCTGAGCTGTGGAAAGAGAACAGAATATTAATGTTTCCAGTTTTATCGATGTGTTTACCCCTCTACTCAATGCCAGATGTGCTAAGTACTGGGGGAAAGTGGTGGATAACTGATAATGGGAAGATTTATTTACTGCAGCAATGACCCTTGATGTCAGCATCCTCTCTGCATGGAAGAGACACAGTGACATGTGCATCATCGGATTGATGATTGAACCATAGCACCTCCAAGTTTATTAAATAATGCACAATTGACAAAGTTGAAATGCAGTAATTTTATGTTTTCAAACTCCTGCAATTTTCTCATGAATATCAAAAATTGCTGGGTCTCATTGAAGTTGATTTATTTTAACAATAAGTATTTTCAATGTTCTACCCAATGCAAATTGAGGGTACTATAGATTTTAGGATATTGTCGCAATATTTCTTCAGAATTTTTTGCTTGGAATTCTGATTAGATTGCATTATCTCAAAGACATCCATTGAGAAATGTTCATCAAAGGCATAAAAACTCCAGATTCCTATCATACTGCAGCTGTAAAACAAATGACTGTAACGCATAAATGAATGATCCAGTTTAGGAATCCAATTAGTGCACACAAAGCACCAGAAAATTACTCTCAAATGCATGTTTAATGTGAATCTCGGCAAAAGGGACGTGTTAATGTGCTTATTTTGTCAGAATTACATTAGGTGAGCAGAAGTCAATGCAAGCTATGTTGGTTGTTTGGCTACTACATTAACTGCAGACGTGTCAAGATAAACTGAATCACTGCACAAGCTGCTGTTGAATGTCTCCGAAAGAGAGAAAAGGGTCACCTTAATGCTCTTCATATTGAAGGTGACCACAAACTACAGGAATTCAGTGACAGAATGGCAAGTCACATTTGCAGTGATATATTGAGGAACAAAACTTGCAAAACTAATTCAAAAAACAATTAATAAATACTAAGCTAGTTTTGAAATTTATTGTTTAGGAATTATTTTGTCATTCACTTGAGATGTTTCTTGACCTCTTATGTATTCAGTTCATTTTTTTGTTATTACCTCCTTCCATCATGTTTAATTATTCTATCCACTGCAGCCATTGCCTGCTTTAGCCAGTTCTGTTCAAGACAGAAAATCCCAAGCTTCTAAAATCTTCCCTTATCATGCATTCTTCTCCTGCTGTTGGTAAGCAGCCTGGAACTTTGTGATCTTCTTTGTGTCTCAGTGACCAGATCTTAATACTCATTACACGGCATGAAGCACACAGTGTGACCAGAAGGCTTTGAGCCGCGTTCTTTCATTTTTGGCTTTGACATAACAGAATCAACTTGCATTAAAGTACCATGTCAATGTAAAAGTCCCAAGCCACTGACAAATAGCTGTACCAAAAACCGATGTTGAGCAGGAAAGAAGAGTTTTAGATGGTCATAGGGAGGTTTCACGGCAGTCGGGTCACGACCCATGACCCGTGCTGTTGCAACGCTACCCCAAGTGGATTACACGGGATGAACTGCGGGTAAGCACTTACACTGTAGCGGGCCCGTTAAAACCCACCAAAATGGTCAGTTTTTGCACTGTAAATAATTATGGAAATTGGGATAAGCATGAGAGACATGTATCCAACTTCAGAATTCCAAAAGTGAGGAGAAATTACAGTATATAGTACCTTCATTTCGCTTCACGTTTGGAATTCTGAAGTTGGGTACATGTCTCTCACACTTACCCTGACTGCCACAATTTTTTTACAGCGCAAAAATTCAACATTTTGGCGGTTTTTAACAGGTCGGAAAGTGCGCGTTTCTTGCATTAATAACATGTGCCGGAAGTGACGGATGTCCTCCAGATGGATTGAGCAACTCCGTGCGTCAAACCCTATGGCCCAGTGACCTTACGTGCAACTCCCCTATAGACAGATAGACAGATACAGGTCCTTCGGACCAACTTGCCCATGCCAATTAAGATGCCCGACCTACACGAGTCCCACTGGTCCGCATTTGGCCCACATCCCTCTAAAGCTTTCTTTTGCATGCACCTATCCAAAGAACCTTTGAGGATAAAATAGATGAGTTTATACTGAGATTTGTACTGGTGGTGCAAGGATGATGTGAGGGATTGTAATCTGTTGCTTTGTTGTCATTCTGACAGTGAAGAGTTATTTTAAGCTAACTGTGGATACAAGCCGGTGATGATACTCACCAAAGCACTGAAACATTGAGTGACTACAGCTGAATCCAGACACTCAGAAATCCAGGAGGTAACACTGTGACAAATGTCTCTATGTGGGTTTCTTGATCAAAATGTGATCAAGGGCTAGTTTCTAAGAACATAGCTTTGTATCATGTTACATGTTGTGATTGAAATGATATTGTAAATAGCTCTTAGCTTCCCCCCAGTCGAGTTTCAGTCAAAAATCACTGAGTCAAGCCCTTGCGCAACTAATCTTTATTTTGACAAAACAGAATTACATTTCCCACTACTATACCTAACCACCGCAGGTTCGATCCTCGTATCTGCCTGATCAAGCCCTCATGAGCTTCGCTCAAGAAGAGATACTCCAAAAGGTCACGCTGTCTGAAGCTTTCTCCCAGAAGATCAGCACAGGACCTCGTGGGAGCGGTCTTTGATAGGTCCCCGAACCTTGAGGGGCCGAACCAAATGGGAGTAGTCTCTTTACAGTCCAATAACAGATATCAATTAACCGAGTAGATGATAGACATTTCCCTAACCCAATAATACAGTGACTAATACAATATATTCAAATGGTGCTTCTGAAAGGAAGCAAACATCACAACATTTACCCAGATTTTCAAGAAACCCAGACAAGGCACAATAATTAATCCAATCGCCATCTAGCAAAGTAAATCTTAGCAACAATATGTACAATGTGTATGTCTGGTTTGCCATCATCAATTTGCAATGTGCACCTAATTCTCAGGATCTGCAGATGTTTCATTCTTTTCCTGCAGCTCTTATCTAGGCTCTAGACAAACTGGCACCATTCTGCAGCTTGCCCCATTTCTGCAGAAGGCACATTTAAATTGACCAAATGGCCTAGCAGCCCAGAAGCCTTTACTCAATTTTAGTGCTCTGGCCTCTCCAATTTGTCCAGAATTAGCAATATGATAGTTGGAAACATTTCTCAACTGTCCTTCAAAATTGCAGTTTGGGTTCCAACTATGTTATTGAGACAATCGTTTCCCTGAGAAGGAGGACTGCTTTCCAGTTAATACAGGTGGTACAATCATCTACAAAAATCTTTGAGGGTACGAATGTTTGCTGATAAACTCCATTGCAGCTGTAATTATAAAGTTGCACCATTTTGGCTTGAGATAAAGGAAGTAAAGAAATAATTGCATTCTATTTGGATGACCGATTGTGCTAGTTATGGAAGTTTTTATGCTTATTATTGTGCAGATGACTTTAGTGGAAGCTTGAAGCACAATTCTGTATTGCAAATTTGAGCACAATTTAGAATAATTTCTCTGTAGCACTTAAAGTATCAATTCCCCCTCATGCTGAGAATAGGTGATGCTATTAATTCAACAATTTTAGCAGTAGAAGAATAAATTTAAGGTTTTGAGGTCAAACTGGAAGCTGGGTTAATTTAAATATTGCTGTGCACTACTTTTATTCCTGTTAACTTGTTTCAGGTTCAGTATATTTCATAATGAAAACTAACAATTGACGGAAATGCTCAGCAGATCAGGCAGCGTCTACGGAAAAAGAAGCAGGGTTAATGTTGTAGGTCGAAGATCCTCCTTCAGAACTGAGAAAGATTATAAAAAAATAATTTAAAGAGGCACAGAGGTGGGGGAATGATCTGTAGGACAAAGAAAATATATCTGATGAGGTGAGGCTAGTGTTGTCATGGCAATGATGTTTCCAGCAAGTTCTGTTTTTTTTTCATTTTGGACTTCAAGGCATCTGCAGTTTTCTTGATTTTCAATTACCAATTTAGTTCATGATGAATCAGTTCCATCAATAGTTTCTGGTAATAACACTTTCCTCAAACTTTTTTCGGTTGTCTTCCCCGTTTTAAATGCTCTTTTGAGAAGCTTTCTTCCTCCTGTTGTATACAGTGTATGAGATTTATCTCCAGAGGCAGTATCATTATCACTGACCAGTCTATCTGATTTGTAGCTGGAATAGCAATCTGGCAGTCGAATAGCTTCCCCAACTCATCAGATTGCATTTCACTGACCTATGAATGATGCTACTATGTTCCTTCGGAATAACCAAAGCAACATTGTAGAATGCATTGTTATTTGGTGGCAAACCAGGGCATCTACTCCATGTTGTTTTTGATTAGAAATTCAAAGTGCAGGAACAGTAACTATTTAAAATGCAACAGGGCTGAAAGAAGCAATTGAAAAAATCTTGAAGGTGTTTTGTGTATGGCTATATACTATACCAGAGATAGTGGTGACATGAATGTCAAGTGACTTTGCCATCTCCATACTCCAGCTTATCTCGCATCCTACTTGCATTAAGAGTCTGCTATACCATCAATAGTCAAGATGTACCCAGCTGCAGTGGGAATGTCAGACAATCACAACACCAGAAGCATGACTTTTACTCTTGTCTCCAAAATGAATATGAATTCAGACATTGTCACAGCTCTTTGTGGCTGAAATGCCCAACTGAGCTACATCCATGGATGGATTAATAATTAGAGCTCTTGTGCTCACTTTTGTTTAGTTTAGAGATGCAGCGTGTAAACAGGCCCTTCGGCCCACTGAGTCTGTGCCGACCACTGTGCCGGTCAACCATACAAAATGAACCATCCGACATATTAGTGACAATTTACGGAAGCCAATTAGCCTATAAACTTTTGCATGTCTTTGAAAGCTGGGAGGAAACCAGAGCACCCGGAAAAAAAACACATGCGGTCACAGAGAAAACTACCAAACTCACTGCGAGAGGGTTGGGGTGATGGATGGTTTTGTAATTAATTGGTGTGAAGGACTTTTCCACTCAAATGATGATGATGACAATAATGGTTGTGGGCCATGTGAGAAGAGACATGAATATACATTTGTGCTTTTGCACTCTTGAAAAAGTGGATTTAAAGTAACTGAAATTCCTTACTCAACTAAAAAACTTTCACATCGCACTTGCAATCTTATGAACAGCTGGACAAGGTAAAAATATCTCCAGTGACAAAGGTGCCAGAGTTTTAAAAAGATACATAGAAACATAGAAAAAAGGCGCAGGAGTAGGCCATTAGGCCCTTCGAGCAAACACCGCCATTCAACGTGATCAAGGCTGATCATTCACAATCAGTACCCCGTTCCTGCCTTCTCCCCATATCCCTTGATTCCATGAACCCTAAGAGCTCTATTTAACTCTCTTTTGAATGCATCCAGTTAATCGACCCCCACTGCCTTCTGAGCCATAGAATTCCACAAATTCACAACTCCCTGGGTGAAAAAGTTTTTCCTCATCTCAGCTCTAAATGGCCTATCCCTTATTCTTATACTGTGGCCCCCTGGTTCTGGACGCCCGCAACATCTGGAACAAGTTTGCTGCATCTAGCGTGTCCAATTCCTTAAAAATTTGATATGTTTCTATAAGATATCCTCTCATCCTTCTAAATACTAGTGAATACAAACTCAGTCGTTCCATTCTTTCATCATATAACACTCCCGCCATCCCAGGAATTAACCTCGTGAACCTACGTTGCACGCCCTCAATAGCAAGAAAGTCCTTCCACAAATTAGGAGACCAAAACTGCACACAATACTCCAAGGTTTATCAGCATAGTTAAATGAGGAGGTGCCAAATGCTGGGTTTCATCAGAATCTAAGCTGAAATAGTGACAGATAGACAGGAATCAAAAGTGTTTTATTGTCATATATCTGCAGATGAAACAATTGTGATCACTAATTGTTACTTGCAGCATCACTAATTCTTACTTGCAGCAGCAAAAGAGATACGTGAGCATAATACTCGGTGAAAAATATATATATACATACATACGTACACACACACATGCAATAATTATTCATATATAGTGGCTTGCAAAAGTTTTCATACCCCTTGAACTTTTCCACATTTTGTCACGTTACAACCACATACGTAAATGTATTTTATTGGGATTTTATGTGATAGACCAACACAAAGTGGCGCATAATTGTGAAGTGGAAGGATAATGATACATGGTTTTCAAATTGTTTTACAAATGAAAAACTGAAAAGTGTGGTGTGCAAAAGTATTCAGCCCCCTTTACTCTGATACCACTAAATAAAAACCAGTGCAAACAATTGCCTTCAGAAGTCACCTAATTAGTAAATAGAGTCCACCTGTGTGTAATCTAATTTCAGTATAAATACAGCTGTTCTTTGAAGGCCTCGGAGGTTTGTTAGAGAACATTTGTGAACAAACCTACCAAGACATGGCCGTCCACCTAAACTGACAGGCCAGGCAAGGAGAGCATTGATTAGAGAAGCAGCCAAGAGGCCCATGGTAACTCTGGAGGAGCTGCAGAGATCCACAGCTCAGGTGGGAGAATCTATCCACAGGACAACTGTTAGTCGTGCACTCCACAAATCGGGCCTTTATGGAAGAGTGGCAAGAAGAAAGCCATTGTTGAAACAAAGCCATAAGAAGTCCCGTTTGCAGTTTGCCACAAGCCATGTGGGGGACACAGCAAACATGTGGAAGAAGGTGCTCTGGTCTGATGAGACCTAAATTGAAGTTTTTAGCCTAAATGCAAAACGCTATATGTGGTGGAAAACTAACACTGCACATCACCCTGAACACACCATCCCCACTGTGAAACATGGTGGTGGTAGCATCATGCTCTGGGGATGCTTTTCTTCAGCAGGGACAGAGAAGCTGGTCAGAGTTGATGGGAAGATGGATGGAGCCAAATAAAGGGCAACCTTGGAAGAAAACCTGTTAGAGTCTGCAAAAGTCTTGAGACTGGGGTGGAGGTTCACCTTCCAGCAGGACAACGACCCTAAACATACAGCCAGAGCTACAATGGAATGGTTTAGATCAAAGCATATTCATGTGTTAGAATGGCCCAATCAAAGTCCAGACCTAAATCCAATTGAGCATCTCTGGCAAGACTTGAAAATTACTGTTCACAGACGCTCTCCATCCAATCTGACTGAGCTTGAGCTATTTTGCAAAGTAGAATGGGAAAAAAATGTCAGTCTCAAGATGTGCAAAGCTGGTAGAGACATACCCCAAAAGACTTGCAGCTGTAATTTCAGCGAAAGGTAGTTCTACAAAGTATTGACTCAGGGGGGCAGAATACTTTTGCACGCCACACTTTTCAGTTTTTTATTTGTAATAAAATTTGGAAACCATGTATCATTTTCCTTCCTCTTCACAATTATGCACCACTTTGTGTTGGTCTTTCCCATAAAATCCCAATAAAACACATTTACGTTTGTGGTTGTAACATGACAAAATGTGGAAAAGTTCAAGGGGTATGAAAACTTTTGCAAGCCACTGTATGTTACTTTCTTGGACTAGTTGGGCTGTGTGACTGCACATAAACATTTCTAGAAGCACCTCTTCTTCTTCCTTCATATGGCGTGCACAGCTTAAATTTGTAGAACAACTTGTTCTATTTGATCTTATTTGATTGTGCATTTGGTTGTGCTCTCCAAGCCGCACACCACCCTGACGGGGAAATATATTGTCGTTCCTTCATATTGCTGGGTCAAAATCTTAGAAAACCCTCCCTAGCACCTCACCGACTGTAGCAGTTCAAGATGCTGGCTCATCGCCCCTTTTGTCACTTGCAATTGGGGATAGGTCAGTAAGTACTGTTTCAGCCTACAGCCAACAACCCTTAATTATTTTTTTGTTTAAATCGTAAATGGAAGTTGTACAAATAGTTTGACAATTTGGAGACTGATGTGATAAATGGAACTGGAGCAGCAGAGTATTATTAGTGCACATGGGAGGAATTGATTGAGATCCTTGGGATTTGTGATCACAATTGGCATCAGAGAGTTGCAGAAGAAGTGAAGATAATCAGGATCTGAGTTTTTAGGCGGGGCAAGGTTGTTGTTTGCAATTAGAAACAAGACGGGGAACTGAATGCTGGAGTTCAGGGTCTCCATTGGAGACCTTTTGGGGGAGTGGCCAGCATTTGATCTATTCAAGATATGGTTAGTGGATTTGGGAGATTAGCATGTTGGGTTGGGGGTATTGTTCACAATGTAGATCTCATCTTCTTCTTGCGTATGGCGTGCACAGCCTAAAGTTGTAGGACAACGTGTTCTATTTGATCTTATTTGATTGTGCACACCAGGTTGATTGCATTTGTTGAAACAGGGCACACCACATGAAGGTTTCAATCTTCCACCCCTGTAGACCTCATGAAGTATTGAGAATAAAAATAGTTTTTGATATAGCTGCCTAGAATTCAATGTAATTTGGTGCATATCTGACACTAAAATTGTTGTATGCTTGGAAGTGCTCAATTGCATCTACTGATTTATACGAACCCACTTGAAAGTAGCGGTTATCACATATCACTCTATTTTAAATGTATTTTCTACCATGGAACAGTGAAACAGTACTGCATGGTCACGTTTAGTCAGGTTTCTCGTATCTATTAACATGTGAATGCAGCTTGCAACTTACAAGAGCAAGTTCCATAAAGCCAATCATTTGGATGTTAGAACAGTAAGGAAATCAGCCTGGTGTACGATGTCAGCTGTTGCTGTGGAATCTCACTAAGTATGATCCGACAGTCCAGATCCACCCACTGGAATGCTTGTGTTTATCATGTAACCAGATGAAAAAAGTGGTGACATAAATTGACCGATGAAATCGAGTGACAAAATTTCTAAAGGGCACTGTGTTTTCTCAGTGCTGTGTGACAAGACAAGCAGAAATAGGTACATGGTGACATTTAAAGCCATGTGAAAGGGAATATGCAAATCTACCACAGTGATCTTGAATCATTTTTCAACCCATTGCACTGAAGATTCTGATGTTGTGATAATCCTCTGAGGACATGGGAATTTCTAACTGCCATCAACAGATACACCATAACCTCTGCTGAGTATTTCTCACTTCATAACTGAGTGCTCTTGGTTAAATCCGGCATGGATTAGGGGTGACTGCCCGTGTAGACTGAAAATCCAAACTGTGATAGATCTTCTTTCGTGTGGCATGCACAGCCTAAAGTTGTAGGACAACTTGTTCTATTTGATCTTCTGTTTGTGCACGTCACGTTGATTGCATTAGTCGAAACAGGGCGGACCACGTGACGGTTGAAATCTTCTACCCCACTATGATAGATAACTCTTACGGTTTTAAATGTTAGATTTGAAATCTGATTTATAATAAATCAGAGTGATGATATTTCACTCTGGAGTTTGTAATAAAAAGTCTCTGTTATGTATTTAGATTGTCTATATAATGACCATAGCTCATGCAAGGAGTAATGGACCACCAATCTCCACATGTCATTCATGAAGTAATATCATCCTTTAAAACTTTCATCTCTGTTGTATTTGCTGTCTCAATTTTTGTTTCTTTGTGATTAGAATTTGCCTTTTAAATTTGGGAAGTTGACATGAATTCTGTTTGAAAAATGATCTAAAAAAAAAATCCACTCGCTACTTTGTGAGCCCGGCTGGCCTAAATAAATGTCACACGTCTCCCCTGCTTTCACTCTGTTCACTGACATTTTCTTTGAAATTAATAAAGCCCCACTTTGATCCCTTCCGAAGACTGCAATAGTTTCTTCAGTACAGAGCTCCATTCTTACTTTCTCCATCTTGCATTTCTAACTACATTTGTTTTGATTTTCCTCTTGTCCATAATTCTCAAAGCATCCGTTCTTTGGCACAGCTTTGTTGTAGGCTGGAGTAACATCATGCCATCTCCTCCTTTCTTACATCTACCATTTGAGAACATCAACCACCCTGTCTTGATGATTATCGTTCCATCCCTATTTTCAATCTCAGGCAGGCGAACCGACTAGGCAAAAATAATTATTGTGCAAATCAAGACATCCCAAACTGTCCCTTGCTCTTTTCCGCTGTCATCCCCTCTACCCATGCTCAATGGCCCATAATTGGCTTTCTGTTTTTCTTTATACTGTCTAAAATTTTACCCTGCCTCTCTAGCTACGGATTATCCCCCAACATGTCAGCCAATATCGATCGTGATGATCTTGGCCCTTTACATACTCTCCCCAACTAGCTCTCAATGTCCCAAAGGCTTGACACTTTTCTTTCATTATCAACATTAACTTTACTTCAATTTCCACTTATCGATTCTTTTCAGGACAATAAGTAAATTAGCACGCTTAACTTCAGTAACCCACGAATAAATGTGCATAATGTGAACTGGAACCTAGAGATACAAAACTCTGTTATAATCCAAATGCTCGATGCCCACTTGATTTTGGAGCAGAAAAAGCAACTTACATTCAATGTTCCCCTTGTCCTAAAGCTTTCCTTCCAGATTTAGTTGCAAACAGATCTTGATGTAGGATTTATTCCTGTCCTTCAGTCGGAACTCTATTTTAAATTGCTTTCTCACCTATTTTTGTTACTTTGTGAACACTGTTTCTTGTACCACAGGTTTAGAGCTAGTTCATGTAATCCAGGGCTACAGACAACATTGCTATTCCTTCTGTCTTATTCTGAAGTCTCTGTTGTGCTTTATGTATGCTTTCTGTTTCCCTTCCATCAGCTCCTGTCTTACCATTATTTTTTTGTTTGGAAAGCCTGGAGGTGAATTACTTTTAACTTATCTTTTATCTGACTCTTTACATTATTGTTATTTGCTTTTATCTCTCCTAGGCATAGTTAAGGAAATTTATTCTGCCTGGGTAATTTCTGCGACTTTTCTTCCACTTGCCTGTTTCATTTAGTCTCTGCTTTTTTTAAAGGGTAACCTTTTACCCCGTAAGCTTTCTCAGTCTTAGGGTTCTGTACTTTCATAAATCTATTTTTCTGCCATCATTTCCAATTCATCAGATTAACTGAGGATCATTAAACTGGTCCATCAGTCCACTGACCCCTGACAATGTTCAAAGCCCTTCACCTTCCCTCTCTCCAATCATTTCCCTGTCTCAGCAGCCATGTAAAATTGGAAATGATTGCTCAGGAAGAAAATGGAAATTTTAACTCTTCCTGCAGCATCCCCCTCCTTGTGAACGTAATGAAACCACTGGACTTGCTATATCCAGGCTTCATTTCAGTCACCAGTGAAAGCAAAATATGTTTATATTCAGAATTCAGAGCATCCTAAAATCAATGACAACTGTTATGTTGCCTGGAATGGAACTTCTGGAATGGTGGTCTTTGTAGATGAGAGGGCGAGAGGTTACTTTGTACAGCTTTGGGATTCCTGATACACTCAGGAGGTGTGACCTATATTTGCGAGCTCTGATTTTTTGCAAAAGATAAGGAACCTGAGAAAAGCTCTGAGTGGTGCAATGTGCAAGTTGCTTCTCCATGGGGTAGATTAGACCAATGGCAAAGCTGTGTTAATGGGAAAGCCAGCCAAAGGCGCAGAAAACAATGGAAGGATTCAGTAGCAGATGCAGAAAAATTAGCAGTGATAAGTAACGAAGAGAGTTCATTAGCCACATGGGCTTCTGTGACAGACCTGTGGGGCTGAATGCTTATTTCCATGTAAATGCATATAGTTCTTTGTTATTGTCTTTCAGGCCATCTCTCAACTGCCTTGCACTTAAATAGGGACACAAGAAACTGCAGATACTGGAATCTTGAGCAAGATATGTAAGAGGGAACAGCAGATGCTGATTTACACCGAAGATAGACACAAAATGCTGGAGTCATTCAGCGGGTCATGGCAGCATCGCTGGGGAAAGAGAATAGGTGCCATTTTGGGTTGAGTCTGATGGAGGAGTCTTGACTTGAAATGTTACCGCTCCATATGCTCCTGGAAAATTAAGTTCCTGCCCGACTCGCTGAGTTTCTCCAGCATTTTGTGTCTATCTTGAACAAGATAGATGTTTTGCACGCCATTTAAACTGCCTTAGATTAGATGTGGGTGATAACAAAAGCAAAAGCAGCACAGTACTACTTTGTGAAGAGGAGGAACAGGGCAGAACAGCTTGGCACTGCATTTTACCCGTTACCAGAGTGTACAGGTGGAGGAGAGATTTTCACCACACATTTGAACAGGGTGCTGTGCGAGTTTTGTTATTTGTGCAGCTTGTTGGAACAAAGCCTGCAGACTAATGGGCCTGCTGATAGAGTTATCACTGCCTCAACACTGCTGTCCTTGAATATTCCCAGAGTTCTCCAGAGACATTTGCAGGATCCCACATTTGGTGTCCAACAACTGAATGCAACTGATAACCATTGGCTTCCTTGCCAAGGTGGCCAATTATGACAACATGTTCCAAGGCATCCGTGGTCAGAAGGATCGAGCACATGGAACTCTGGTTGCCGCTGCCTTTCCACAGGCGGAGTGAGATGTTGACAGCGCCTTGTGCTAATTGTGGCAGTAGTGTGCCATCCAGCAGAGTTTGTCAATCATAAGGAGGTTCTGCTCCATTAATGGGCATCTGGTGTGCTACCACAAAGGGATCTTCATGCAGGTATTTGCAGGCTTTCCAGGCAGCTGTCATCATTCTTCCGCCCTTCAGAAGCCTGCCTATCCAAGTGTCTTTTCACCTGGAAACAGAATTAACAGCTGCATGCCAAGATACAAAGGCTGTGCACTTAAAGCAGGGCTGATGATACCTTTGAGAAACAAAAGAAATGAAGCTTCGTGACAATATGATCAATCCCTTATAAGCACCAGATGTGTTCTCAAATGAGCCTTAAGTGTGATGAAGATGCACTCCAGCTCCCTGAACAGATTTTGAAGCCTACTTTAGTGCATGCAAGCCCCATCCACAATAATGCTGCAAAACTGAGAGTGCTGGCTATGAATCTCATTCTGTTTCTGAATACTTCCAACGTTCAAAAACATTCACAAATGTTCAAGATCTGCAAAAAAAAAGAACAATAAAAGCAAAAAAATTGCAATAAAACACAAAAAATTCAGTTTTGAACCAAGTCGACACAGTAAATAAAATCTCACACTCAGTCCTTCGTGAGAATGTTATGTTAGATAAGACCTGACCCAAGATGTTTCTGTGGACTTCCCACTTGTCATCAAAGAGGATTTATAAGGAAAGCAGCGTTGAACTTGGGCAGCAGAAAGCAGGTGACCTCCCCATTAAAGGGAACGTAGTCTTAGAAAACTGCTCTTTTTGCACTTTTCCATGCTGCCAAAGCACATCATCTGCCATGTATCAAGAAATGTGAGTTAAACACACATATATATATATATTTAAACATTTTATGAGTGCATATTTTTATTCCATGTAGAGTCATATCTCATTTTTATTAGTGGGTTTGTGAATTCCCTGATGGTAAATTTCTGTTGCATTGGGGGTCACCTGCACTCCTCATCGCAAACTCTAGACTTCAGTGCTTGCATAGAAATCCCAAAGGAGGTCGAGAATGCACAGTGAAATATCCATTGTTACAAGTGATAATGTCAGACCTGCTGAATATTTGCTGTATGTAATTTTGTTAATATTTTAGATTTCAAGCACCCAGTGCATTTTTGTTATTGCATGTGCTGTACAATCCCCTGTGTGTTATTGTTGGAAAGATTCTACACAAGAGTCAAGTTTATTCCATCTAGAAATGAACTTCACTGTTTTGTTTTCCATTCGTATTACCCTGTTAACTTACATCAATATTTTATGTGATCTGTGCATGGATCGCTCCAATGCTCTATTCTGTTACCCAATTTACACACTTATCCTTCAAAGGAGTACGTGACCTCATTGCGACTTAACAATATGTCACACTTAACCTTACATTACTTATTCATTTTACCAATAAGGTGAAGAAAAATCCATGGCAATTCTACTCGTATATTAAAGGAAAAAGAATAACTTGGGAGAGAATAAGTCCCTTTAAAGTGCTGCTAACTCATTGTAACATGGAGGCACAGGAGACTGGCGATGTGTTAAAATAATATTTTTGTACTCAATTTTCTGTGGTGAAAAAGTGGACGCAAGGGAACTTGGAGAACTTAACAGTAATGTCTTGAAGAGAGCCTGCACTATAGAAGGTGGAGGTGGAGGTGTAAACATGCATTAAAGTACATCAATCTCCAGGACCCCGCCAATTGTACCCAGTGACATAGTGAGAAGCTAGGGAAGAATTTGCAGGCCCCCTGGCAGGGATATTTGTCTCATCCATACCTATCAGTGAGATGCTGGAAGACTGGAGGTTGGTTTATGCTGTGCCTTTATTTTAAAAAGGCAGCAAGAAAAAGTCTGCGAACGATGGACGAATGAGATTAACATCAGCTTTATCCTGCCTCGACCTCCTGCCATAGTTTGGTCCTGCTTCTCCTGCCTGCCATACTTTGCTCTGCCTCTCATGTCTGCCACGCTTTGTCCTGCTTCTCACACCTCACACTTTGTTCTGCCTCTCCTCTCCCCAGCTTTCTTCCCCCTCCCTCCCCACAATTAGTCTGAAGAAGGGTCCTGGCCAGAAATGACACCCATCCATGTTCTCCAGAGATGCTGCCTGACCGACTGAATTACTCTAGCACTTGATGTCCTTTTTTGTAAACTAGCATCTGGAGCTCCTTGTTTCTCCAACAGTGGCAAGTTATTGGAGGGGCGTCCGAGAGACTTGCATTTGATACGGCAAGGATGATTCGGGGTAGTCAGCATGGCTTTGTATTGTTAGAGGTTTATTAAGTTGGAGCAGCAAGTCCATTGATTGGTTGGAATTGAGTGACCAATTAAAACAAGACAAGGTGTAGCAGAGTGGCCTATTGGGAACAGCCTTGTTGGGAGACAGGCTGTGTTAAAGTCAAGTGTGAGTCTTTTTTTAAAAATATTTTTATTAGAAGCAATGCATATTGCCAACAATATAACAGTTTTTCAAATACACATTTAACTTGTTTCAAAAATTATACAAATATTACAAAATGATTTATGTAAGCTTCTGGTTTTTTTTTGGAAAGTAAAGAAGTGAAAGAATAGATCTATAATCACAAGAGAGTGATTAAATAATAATGATTATGATTATATAAGAAAAAAAGAAGAAAAAAAATAATAATAAAAGAAAACAATTATTATATAATTTTAAAAAATGAAGTATACATCTTAACAATGAATGGAACAATTTCACATAACAATATCTATAGAGACATGTATACAAATCCCAGAATAGATCTTTTCATCTAATCCTACAACTGGGTACTTATTGAGTTACAATGCTGAGCTCAGCTACCCCTTCAAATAGTCAGTGAATGGAGACCATATTTGTTCAAAAAGCTCATATTTGTCCATTAGGACAAACCTGATTCTCTCCAAATGCAACGTCTCCGACATTTCCACTGTCCACATTTTAATTGTGGGGGATAATGTTCCCTTCCAGAATTTTAATATTAATTTTTTTCCAATTATCAAACAGTAATCAAGAAAATGTCTTTGATTTACTTTTAATATTAGGTTTGAATTAGGAGTCTTTGACACGAGTCTTCAGCAAGGAGGCTGAGGCAAGTTGGCTATCAAAGGTGGATAGGAGGGAAGGTTCAAACAATTATAAATACTCCTGACCATCAGAACTGCCCCCTCCATCGACTCCTTTAATTTGAGACTAAAAACTCATCTCTACTCCCAAGGCTTTCTTGACGTCCTCTGAGCGAGGGCTATATGTATGTAGTGATGTTTGCATTTAATCTATGAACCACTGTTGATTGTTATACTATTCCTATACCAATGGTCAACAAGAGTTGTTTTTTAAATGTGCTATATAAATAAAAGTGACTTGACGTGACTTGACCAGATATACTGCATCTGAGGACACAGCGGGAAGCTAGAGAGGAAATTGCAGGTACCCTGGCTGAGATTTATGAGTCACTAAATACAGGTGAGGTTCCAGAAGACTGGAGGTGGGAAATGTTTGCCAGAAGGGCTGCAGGAAAAAGCCTGGGAACTATAGAGCAGCGAGTTTAACATCTGTGGTCAGGAAGCTACTAGGGAGTATTCTGAGGGATAAGATATCCATGCATGTAGATTGTCAGCATGGTTTTGTACATGGGAGATTGTGTCTCAAATGTTATTGAGCTTTTTGAAGATGTAACTGTAAAGATTGATACTGGCAGAGCTATAGATATTGTATATATGGATTTCAGCAAGTCATTTAACACATTTCCACATGGTAGACTGCTAGGAACGTTAGAATGCATTGGATATAAGGAGAGATTGCTGACTGGATAGAAAATTGGCTTCATAGAAAGAAGCAGAGAGTGATGGTGGAAGGTTGCTTTACAGACTGGAGATCTGTGACTAGCGGTGTGCCTCGGGGTTCTGTCCTAATCCATTGCTATTTGTCATCTACATCAACGATTTGGATGAGATTGTACATGTCATGATTGTAAATTTGCAAATGACACTTAAGCATGATTGCCTTTTGACATCCACAGACATCTTCCTGTGTGCCTAATTAAATACCAACCATTGAAATGTTTGCTGACTTTGGTTTTTCCCTAGGCACCTTAATATCATATTTGGCCAAAAGCTGATCTCAAGGGCAGGCTCCCTCTCTCTTCAAGTCTTGGCAGATGACAAGCAAGAGAGAATGGGATTTAAGCTGTTTGTAGGCATCACGGCTCCATCGCTGGAATAGTTTTTGCACCATTGACAGCAAATGACTGTCAAATACAAATGGATTTAAATAATTACAAGAACAAAATCAACATAGTTTAAAAATGAATTGAAACATTTCGAAATGGTCATGATTAATTAAAATACATTATGCCATGGTTAGGGGTCCTCACCTGAGTATCATAGTGGTACACAGCTAGATGGTGAGTCCAGTGGTCAGGTGCTCCAATGTCTGACCTCCAGCTCACTTTGGATCTTCAAATTTAGCCAAACAAGTGCAGAAGTCCAAATAAGCTGAGCTACAAATGGCTGAGAATAAACGGGTCCCTTTGCTGTCAATCTGCACAGTTTAGTTAAGATAAGAAATAAACAGCAGTGATCCTAATGGAACCATGTCCCATATTTTGTCCACTCGTGTGAGTACTTTAATTGGGAATATTTTTCAGCCAGTTTGGCATCTGTCTTTTAACTTGCCTCCTAACTCTGGGCATTCTTCACTTCGTCATGCTTCCAATGCAGAACTGTATTGAAGGCTTTTTAGAGAGCCTTTCTATCCTGAGACTGTAAATAGAGGGACACATGGATGCTGCCCAGATCTAAAGTCAAGAGGTTAAATTGCAGTCTGCATTAACATCCATCTCAAAGACCTTGCATTCCCGCTCGGTTTCACAACTGCTTTAAGTTATGTTTCAATCATAAATTTATATCTAAATTTCATGCTGAAATAATGTGAAAAACGTTTTTTCTCCTTGGATAAATCTGCATGTCATTACAATTTTTTTCCCCTCCATTTTATTGAACTATGTTAGATTACATTGCTGTCTGACTGCAAGGATATTTCCTTATCTGTTAGTTGCTAAGCAGCAGCCACACTCTTCCACCTTCAGCTGTTTTAGCATTTTAAACGTGCTTCTTTAATGTTGTCTTATTTCCCCCAACTCCCTCCTATTACAATGACAAGATCTTTCCTTACCTTTATACTATTTAACGCTTTCTACTTGTTTTCACCCAGTTTGTGATCCATGTTGAGAGTTATCTCGAAACTCCACATTTGCTAAATATAGTCATGCGCCTAATACCATTATCCAAGGCCTTTTGAAATGCCAGTTATATTATACTCTATTATCCTCATCAACATGTTCGGTAATATTTTCAACCAATTTAGTTAGCCTCGTCAAGCATGCTGATTAAAAGTTTGAAGTAAATTCCCAACCCACACTATGTCCTATCCATGTTCTTCAAGGATGCTGCCTGACCCGCTGAGCTAATAGAGCATTTGGTGTCTTTCCTTGATTTGATGACTGTCACCTACCCTTATGTATGAGTGTGTGCACATGCATGTGTGTTTGTGTGTATATATATATATATTTTACTTGAGTCACGTGCGTGACTTCGTGAAGACCCCGCCAGCACGCATGTGCGACATGTCATCGCTCGCATTGCAATCGACAAGCTGGGAGCTCCTCTGCCGGCAGCTTTAAAAAAGGACCATCGGGTAAGTTTTACTAACCTTGAGTTGGTTGGTGCTCTGTATTTGCTAAAGATCTTTTACAGAGACTCCGAGATGGACAAAACTCGGAACAAAAAGAGGGCTGCTTCCAAGCATGCCATGGAAGGCCTTTGGAGCGAGTTCCGCGGCCAAATTCCCCGGAGCTGGCCGTTGAGTTTTCGGCAACACCCGTATCTCGGACCGGGAGGGCAGCGCAGAATTCGGGTAGCCCGTTCTGTCGGCAGGCCCCGACTCTCCACCGCAACAGTCCAGAAAACTGCGGACTGGCGACAAAAAAGTGCCGACATTGGGCAGCCCCGTTCATACGGCAGGCCCTTACTCTCCACCACGACAGTCCGGAAGACTGCAGACTGGCGGTAAAACCGCACGGAAGTCCAGTAGCCCCGTTTTTACGGCAGGCACCGACTTTCCGCCGCATCAGTCCGGAAGACCACGGACTGGCGGCAGGCCAACGTGGATGTTGTGTAGCCCCGCTGGAGCGGCAGGCACCGACTCCCCACCGTCACTGTCCGGAAGACCGTGGACTGGCGTTAGATCTACTCGGAAGTCGCCTAGCCCTGCAGGAGCGGCAGGCACCGACTCTCCACCCCTTCAGTCCAGAACACCGCGGACAGGTGGCAGATCCGCGCGGGAGTCGCGTAGCCCCGCTGGAGTGGCAGGCACCGACTTTCTACCGCAACAGTCCAGGAGACTCCACCCCGACACGGTGCGGACTGGCGGTCACAGCCCCATTGACTCAGCCGAGTCTGGGGAAGACGACCTGCCGTTCGCAGACAGCGATGGCGATCGCATTGACCGCATGGAGCGGATGATGGAGCAGCTGCTCCAGAGGGACCTACTCCAGCAGGAGCATGTGTCCCGTGGATCACACAGGTCCACGACAGCTCCTTTTCCAGGACTGTCCAACATCTCTCCCTCCTCAGAGGGGAGTGCCAGAGGTCAGGGGTTGGCTGACTTTGAGGAGGGGTTGACCGAAGATCCAAAGTTGCACGGGATGCAGGAAGAGGAACATCTGGGGATAATGTCCAAATTTGCACAGCCATCCCAGAAAGGACAACCACTGCAGCCACAGCTAGCGGCAAGCATCAATTACCTGACTACTCACCAACTACAGGAACAGGTAATATCCGAGACCACAGGCAAGTACCTGGCCCCGGAGAATTGTGTGTCACTGTATGTGCCCATATGGGGGAATATAAGCCCTGGTATAAGGGCACAGGAAGTTGCACGGGATGCAGGAAGAGGAACATCTGGGGATAATGTCCAAATTTGCACAGCCATCCCAGAAAGGACAACCACTGCAGCCACAGCTAGCGGCAAGCATCAATTACCTGACTACTCACCAACTACAGGAACAGGTAATATCCGAGACCACAGGCAAGTACCTGGCCCCGGAGAATTGTGTGTCACTGTATGTGCCCATATGGGGGAATATAAGCCCTGGTATAAGGGCACAGGAACTGAAAATTCAGAAACTGCTGACCTCAGGGATTACTGCATTTGCCAGGTCCATTGATGGTGCGGACATGACGGAAGGGCAGCAGGATGCATTAGCCCTGTTCTGCAACGCTCAATATGAGATCAATTGTTTCAGAAAGAGCTCAATCTGTCCTATGCTTAACCCCAAATTTGCGGGGTTGTGTCAAGCCAGCGCTACACCGTCACCGAGCTTGCTGTTTGGGGATGACCTGCCTAAACAGGTCAAGGACCTAGATGAGGAAGCCAAAGCAATTGGCATGATAAAACCATCTTCCTCTAGCAGGCCACAAGCGTACCGACGGCAGCATCCCTACGCAACACCCAACAGGCCCCGCTTTCACCCCGATAGGGTGATGGGTGCAAACCAAAAGGTCGCGTCTCATCCACAGAGGCCTTTTTTAGGCCAAGGCCCAGAGCGACCCGCATGGAAAATGCGTCAACCCCACACCACAGCGCCACCACATCCCAAGAAAGGAAGACCAAGCCCCACCGGTAACCATGGAGGAAAGTGGGTCTGGTTCCCTTGGGAATTCTGCATGCATAACCTCACAATTGGGAGGTAGGTTGTGCCTGTTTGGGGATGCATGGAGTTCCATAACTTCTGACCTCTTTATATTACACAGTATTCAGGGTTATGAAATTGAATTCATTAACACACGCCTCCCTCCAGTTCAACATGTACCTAGCTGAAAATTGGTGCTTTCTCAAAAAGAGAAAGTGGAAGGACATGCTATTTAGGTTGTATACCAAGGGGGTAATAGAGAAAACCAAACATGACCCTCTTGCGTTTGAGTCCAACATCTTTACCAAAACCCAAAAAGATGGTGGATGTCGTATTATTATTGATTTAACTCAACTGAATACCTTTGTGCAATATACCCACTTCAAGATGGAAACATTTGAAACTGCCAAACAGCTGATTTCCAGAGGGTACTTCATGGCCTGCATCGATCTAAAAGATGCAGACTATTCAGTACCTATACGTAAAGATCACCGTAGATATTTGAAATTTGTCTGGATGGGGCAGTTGTGGCAGTGTAGAGCACTGCCTAATGGACTAACAACAGCCCCCAGGTTATTTACCGAAATATTGAAACCAGCATTGGCGTCTCTACGAAGACAAAACCACATAGTCATGGCCTATCTTGATGACATCCTGACTGTGGGGAAAACCTTGGAATTGGCTAAATTAGCTGTGACAGCCACCAAATCACTATTCCAAAAGCTGGGGTTCGTCATCCATCCAGACAAATCAAAGTTAACACCTTCTGTCATAATGGACTATCTGGGGTTCGCGATTAACACGAATCGCATGACTAACACTTTACCAAATAACAAAGCGGCAGATATAATAGAGGCATGTAATAGCCCTGCTTGCGCCAAAAAACAGATTATTCGACATGCTGCTAAGGTAATTGGGAAACTTGTAGCTACATTTCCAGCTGCACGATATGGACCATTGCATTATCAAAATCTGCAAAGAGCAAAAATCTCAGCACTGAAAATTCATGCTGGGCATTTTGACAGACCTATGCAGCTACCAACCAAAGCAAAAAATGAGCTACGATGGTGGATTAGCAGCATTCAACATTGTTTTAATCCCATCGTAGTTACAAACCCTTCAGTCGTGTTGCAAACTGATGCCAGCGGCCACGGCTGGGGAGCTACCAACACCACCTCCAGCTGTGGAGGTAGATGAGATTTACATTAATCTACATTGCTTCAATCACGAGGTATAAACTATTGGGAAATGCTGGGAGCGTTTCACAGACTACGGGCCTACTGTACAAATATACATCATATGCATGTCCGTTTACAAATAGACAATACCACAGTGGTGGCATATTTAAACCATATGGGTGGTATGAAGTCGATATCTTGTGATGAATTGGCAAACACAATTTGGCACTGGTGCATTGAAAGAAACATTTGGATTTCAGCTACATGCCTTCCGGGTAAGCTAAATACAGTGGCGGACACCAGGTCACGGATATTCAATGACAACACCGAGTGGATGTTGAACATATTTTCTGACATTATAGCTCAGTATGGAACACCAGATATCGACCTTTTTGCGTCCAGACTGAACCATCAGATACCAATATATGTCTCTTGGGAACCAGACCCTGGGGCAGTAGCGATGATAATACCCGACTGGCCTACACAGCCATGGTTCCTGGTGGTCCTCGACATGGTGAAGGAACCGTGTTTTCCTGGTCCCAAATGCCCGAACCTCCTGACACATCCCATAACAGGGGAGAGTCATCCGTGCCATGGTCATTTGAACCTGTTGGCTTGCAGGTTCTAAAGAGACCATTACTGGAGTTCGGGCAGTCGAACAGGACCATGGACATCATCACGGCGTTGTGCAGAGAGTCCACAAGGAAGCAATACCTTACCCATGTAAGGAAATGGGAGGTGTTCTGTTCCAGGACTGATACCAGCTACAACTCTGCCACCATCACAGATGTGCTGGAATTCCTAGCGGGCTTTCATTGCGATGAGGGCCTCAGCTACAGTGCCATCAACAGTGCAAGGGGTGCATTATCATTCTACCTCAGACTTGGAGTGGGATCCCATCCATTGGTATCAAAACTAATGAGGGGTATTTTTAATTCCAACCCTCCCAGGCCGCGATACACTCTGGCCTGGGATATTGGGGTGGTATTGTCCCTACTCAGGACATGGGCACCAGTTTCAAGTCTCTTACTGGCAAAGCTCACCTACAGTGGTGATGCTGATGGCACTTATCACTGCTCAACACAAATTAAAATTGGACAGAATGGTCTCGGCCCCTACTAAGGTAACCTTCTTTATCGATGAGTTACTAAAACACCATAGACCTGGAACAACCGGTCTTAAATTGAAATTCCTGGCATATCCTATTGATGAACACCTGTATATAGCCACCCACCTCCAACATTATATAGATGTCACTAAGAATATCAGGAGTATGGAAGTAGGTCTTTTTATCAGTTTTGAACGCCCTCACTACATGGGTAACTGTGCAGACTATTTCCAGGTGGCTCAGGGTGGTGTTGGGTGCAGCAGGGGTAGACACTGATATTTTAAAATCTCATTCTAACAGGGCTGTGCCCACATCAGCGGTGAGGACCATGGAGGTTCCCATGGACCATGTCCTCGCAACAGCGGGTTGGGCCAATGAGGGCACATTTCAGCGGTTTTACAATAAACCTACTCACGTGACTCCAAAGTAAAATAGTAAGATTAAACGAGAACTTACCAGTTTGAAGTTTGATCCTTATTTTATGAGGAGTTACGATGAGGGATTTGGTGCCCTCCGCTCCCAACCCTCTATCATAAGGTCAACTGGTATATTAGTTTCTCGTAATCTTACTATCTCCAGTCAATTCTACTATCTGTGATTTCACACTGCTGCTTTGAAGAATGTCGCGCATGCGTGCTGGCGGGGTCTTCACGAAATTCCTTATCGTAACTCCTCATAAAATAAGGATCAAACTTCAAACTGGTAAGTTCTCATTTAATCTTACTATTTGTGTGTGTATACATATGTATGTGTGTGCACATGTGTGTGTGTGTATATGTGTGTGTGTGTGTGTGTGTATATATGTATGTGTATATATATATGTGTGTATATATATATGTGTGTGAATATATATATATGTATATATATGTATGCATGTGCGTGTGTGTGTGTATATATATATGTGTGTGTGTATATGTATATATATACTAGACTAAGTGGGACCTGTTGGGTCGCGGCATCACACGGGAGGGCTGGTCCCCCAACGCAATATTCCACCTCTCCACCAATTCCAATATTGGTGGCCAGTGGGGGGGGGGGGTTCTTTCTGGAGCGTTAGTATGGGTGTTGTGGGCTGAAGGAACTGGTTTCCAGAGGGCTAGTATGGACATTGTGGATCGAAGGGATTCTTGGGCTGGCGGCTCAGTCACTCAAGCCTGTTGTGCTGGCAGCTCAGTCACTCACGGCTGGTGGGCTGGCAGTTGACTCACGGCTATTCCTTGAAATTCCATTTCAAGCAGGGTGCAAGGCCACCAAATTCAAATGCTGTTTCTTACCACTTCAAGCAGGGTGCAAGGCCACCAAATTCAAGTGCAGTTTCCATACCATTTCAAGCAGGGTACATGGCCACTAAAGACATAGAGTCGTGACCTCTCTCTCCTCCATCTTGCACAGACTGAGCCACGCCCATACTTCTGGGTTTTATAGTCCCTCCCCTCCCACCAGAAGGGGCGTGGCCTTCATTGCGTGATTGACAGGAGAGAGAATCTCAACATTTTTTAAACACTAATAACACTTTTATTTTTCACCGATGGGTAAAGTCCTCGGCACCTGATGAGCGGAGGGTGACCCTAAGATGGCCAAAAATTACAGCCATACGTTGTAGTGTTATTTCTAAGATATAATATAAAGTGTAAACAGGAAGTGGTCAAGATTAGACTTTTAATTATATAGAAAGCAAGGCAACTTTAATTAGGCAAGGCAACTTTAATTAGGCAACACAGCTTCAGCATTTCCAGACCAAAGGCAACACAGCTTCAGCATTGCCAAACCAAAGGCAACACAGCTTTAGCATTTCCAAACCAAAGGCAACACAGCCTTAGCATTTCCAAACTATATTTTCAAACCACATTAAGGGCACTGATAGGTCAGTAAAACCACTCACAGTTTAGTAGACGTGTTCAGTGTTATTCACAGCTCAGACAGAGAGACGTGACCCTATCGCTCCCCCATCTTGCAGAGACTGACTGAGGCACTCAACACCTCCGGGTTTTACAGTCCCTCTGGAAGGGGCATGGCCTTCAGGAGAGAGAATCTCAACATTTTGTTAACACTGATAATTCTTTTATTTTTCATCGATGGGAAACATCCTCTTGTCCTGGGCAGCGGAGGGGGACTCTGAGTAAGATGCTCAAAAATCACAGCCGTAAGTGGCAGCGTTTTTTCTAAAGTCAATATACAGAACAACAGGAAGTGGTCAAGATCAGACTTTTTGTAATATATATATATATATATATAGGCTTTCCTCAATTAAGCACAGTAAATTGTCCCAATATGTATTTGAGTGGTAGAACCTAAGGGGTGGGGAGAATAGAAATAGTAGGATTAATGGGATGGCTGGAGTGGATATGGTGTGTCCCATTTCCATGCCATGTCCCTCTACAATTTATGATGTAGAAAGATAACATTTTTGCCCATGGATTCTACACCAACTCACGTTTATACAAAAATGAGTCATCCTGCAAAATGTCTTCCTTCATCCAATGATGTTTAATGTGCATTAATGCCTCTGCTTTTTTTTTTTGCCTCCCCAACAACTTTAGTTTAGGATATCTGTAATTGAATGCAAGACTGCGAGCAACGCTTTGCATTAACAAGTTTCATCCTTTCCTCCCGTGCAATGGAAAATCAATATGCCATGCCGGGTATTATCAGGCAGCTGAATAAGACCCAGAACATTTTGAATAGAGTATTATTTGATAACATAAAATACAGAGGAATCTTTACTGAATGAGAACTAATCTGTTAAAGTGTTCTTAAACTCTCCCTGTGAAATGCAAATTATTTGAAATGAGTGGCCGTATTCAAAGATGATTAACCATCCTTATCTGGTAATATTTCACTGACTACTCAGCTACTTAGCTGCTATCCATGTATCCAGCACTTCAGCTATTAGTCTAAACATCTGACTGACTATCTGATGACCCATGGCTTCTGCTTCTTCTTTAGATTTTAAGAAGGGCACATTAATAGTAAGATTAAACGAGAACTTACCAGTTTGAAGTTTGATCTTTATTTTATGAGGAGTTACGATGAGGGATTACGTGAAGACCCCGCCAGCACGCATGCGCGACATTCTTCAAAGCAGTGGTGTGAAATCACAGATAGTCACGTAGACTAACATAGTAAGATAAGAGAGAACTTTCATACCAGTTGATCTTTATAATAGAGGGTTGGGAGCGGAGGGCACGTAATCCCTCATCGTAACTCCTCATAAAATAAAGATCAAACTTCAAACTGGTAAGTTCTTGTTTAATCTTACTATTTTACTTCGGAGTCACGTGAGTGACTACGTGAAGATTTCAAAGCTCTGTGATTTCATGCCCTGGAAGCTCCATGCTCACACACCGCTATGCTGGGATAAGAGGATGAACGTAATTCAGACATGACACTGGCTGAAAAACAAAAATAGGTATTTATTCATACCAAAACAAATATATATATATCCCATAGGGGTAATATTATTTGGCAGAACTCAAAATCCTTCCTGCATAAGAGTCAGGAGAGGCCACGGGTTTATTGTAGAAGCGATGAAATGTCTTCTCATTACTCCAACCCGCTGTGGCCAGGATGTGGTCCAAGGGTACTTCCATCATCCTAGCCGCCGAGGTGGATGCCGCCCTGGTGGAGTGGGATTTGAATATATTAGTGTCCACCCCCGCCGCATCCAGTACCACCCTTAACCATCTAGAAATGGTTTCCACCGTTACTTTGTGATGGGGCTTTTTGTTACTTATAAGCAATGCTGTCTCCGTGCCCCTGAGACTTTTGGTGACTGAAATATATTGTGAAATTAACGTGACGATGCAAAGTCAAGTATCTGCTGGATATGCCAGAAACTCCAAGGTATGTCCAGACGCTCCGGGTCGATCTTGTTTTAACAGTCCCTGCACATAAAAAGTGATTTTGTCATTGGTGATAGTCATGGCATCCAGATTAAGTTTGTGCAGGGACTGGACCCGTTGTGCCGTGATTAGTGCCATGATCATTACCATTTTGTAGGTGAGCTTTGCCAAAGTGAGCCCCGAGTTAGGTGTCCATCCTCGCAGCATAGTTAAAACTATGCTGATATCCCACGTATGGTTGTATCTGGGCCTGGGGGGATTGGAATTAAATATTCCTCTCATTAGTTTAGATACCAATGGATGTGATCCAATGCCCAATTGGTCACTCCCCTGGCCCAAGTAGGACGATAGGGCACTCCTGGCACTGTTTATGGCACTGTAGCTCGTCCCTCATCAAAGTGAAGGGCAGCCAAGAATTCCAGCACTTCTGTAATAGTAGCGGATTCATATGTAGTGTTGGTAGTAGCGCAGAATCCTTCCCACTTCCTGATGTAGGTTAGGTACTGCTTCCTGGTGGACTCCCTGCATGCTGCTGAGATGGTGTCTACTGTTCTGCTGGTGAGTCCGTATCTCAGAAGAGGCCGTTTTAGAATCTGCAAATTAACAGGTCCATGCGGTCATGACATGGGTGGTGTTGTCCTGTGACAGGATGTATGAGCAGACTAGGTCGTTTATTGACCCGAATGCAAGGTTCTGTGGCCATCTTCTGTACCGCTGGGAACCATGGTTGGGTAGGCCAGTCGGGCACAACCAAAATACCCGAAGCGGAGTCTTGTTTGATTTTCTGCAAGACCCGACTGATGAGGCAGAAGGGGGGGAATGCATAACAGAACAAATCCCCCCAATGTAGCGTGAAAGCGTCCATCGCTACTGCCCCTGGGTCTGGTTCCCAAGCAACATATGTTGGTAGTTGGTGATTTAATCTGGACGCAAATAGGTCGATATCCGGTGTCCCATAACGTTCTACAATATCTGTGAACACTTTTCGATCCAACATCCATTCTATGTTGTCGTTAAATTTGCGTGACCTGGTGTCTGCCACCGTATTTAGCTTACCTGGGAGGTAAGTGGCTGAAATCCAAATTTCCCTTTGCAGACACCAGTGCCAGATATTGTTGGCCAATTCATCACACGATATCGACTTTATTCCGCCCATGTGGTTAATATAAGCCACCACCGTGGTATTGTCAATTTGTATCCTAACATGTACTTTGTGCATGTCTGTGCAGTATGCCCTTAGGCCGTGAAATGCTGCCAGCATTTCTGAATAGTTAATCCCCAAAGTTTTGAATAGGGTTAACTCTTGTGCACTCCATCTACCTCCACAACTAGTGGTAGTATTAGTTGCTCCCCAACCTTTGGCACTGGCATCCGTTTGTAAGATGATCGAGGGATTGATGATAGTGATGGGTTTGGAACAATATTGGGCATTAACCATCCACCAATTTAATTCGGCTTTTGCCTTCTCTGGTATTTTCATAGGCCTGTCGAAATGGCCTGCATGACTCTTGAGAGCTATAATTTTAGCTCTTTGTAGGTTTTGATAATGTAAAGGCCCAAATTGTGCTGCGGGAAAAGCAGCCACTATCTTCCCAATCACCCTGGCCACCTGTCGAATGGATGGGTCCTTGATGCCAGTAAGGCTCCTGCAAGCCTCTATCAAGTCCACCACCTTGTTTGGTGGCAACGTGATAGACATTTGCACTGAGTTGATAAAAAACCCCAAGTAGTTCATGGTGGTAGAGGGTTCTAATTTTGATTTATCTGGATGTATAATGAACCCCAGCTTCTGAAAAAGATGTTTCGTGGCTGAAACTGCCAATGTAGCCGTTTCCAAACTCTCCCCAACAATGAGGATATCATCAAGATAGGCCATTACAGTATGATTCTGTTTTCTTAAGTAGGCCAAGGCTGGTTTTAATATCTTGGTAAACAATCTGGGTGCTGATGATAACCCATTAGGCAAGGCTTTGTATTGCCATAACTGTCCCATCCAGATAAATTTTAAGTATTTCCTATGATCCTTGTGTATTGGTACTGAATAGTATGCATCTTTGAGGTCAATGCATGCCATGTAGTACCCATTAGCTATTAACTGTATAGCAGTGTCAAAGGTGTCCATTTTGAAGTGAACATACTGAACAGAAGTATTCAGTTCGGTCAGATCTATGATAATGCGGCAACCGCCATCTTTTTTATTTTTGGTGAATATATTAGATACGAACTCCTGAGGTTCTCTGATGGTTTTCTCAATTACCCCTTTTTCAATTAACCTGTATAGTTCAGCATGCCCTGCTGCCTTCTCTTTTTGAGAGAGGATGAATTTTCGGCTAGGTGAATGCTGGACCGGGGTAGGGAGTTCGTGAATAAATTCAATTTTGTAGCCCTGAATACTTCTGAGTATGAAAGGATCAGAGGTAAAAGTGCGCCAAATTTCATAGAACGTGTGCAACCGGCCCCCTACATAAAGTGAATTTAGGCAAGATGTGTTCCTGGGGAAGCCAGACCCACCTACCTCCATGGTTAATGCCGGTGTTGCGGTCTCTGTCCTTGTTTCTTCTGTTGGTTCGACGTGTTGTAGGAGTGGCGCATCTTCCAAGAAGGCCGGGCTGGGCCATGGCCTAAAAAAGACCGCTGTGCAGGTTGGCCGGCCTTCGAGCTTTCACTACCGGCAGATCTGTAATGATATCTCTGTCCGGTGGGTGTGTAGGGGTGCTGTCGCTGAGGATAATGAGTTTTCGTAGAGCCGGGTACCTTGATCAGGCCCAAGGCCTTGGCCTCCTCGTCAAGGTCTTTTACCTGCTTGGGAAGGTTATCCCCGAACAGCAGGTTTGGAGGCTGAGCGTTCCCAGGCTTGCACAAACCCGCAAACTTGGGGTTGAGTGCCGGCTTAATGATGCTCTTCCTGAAGTTGTTTATCTCATACTGTGTATTACACAGTAGAGCCAGGGCATCTTGCAGTTCTTCCGGCAACTCTATCCCCACTGCAGTTCTGGCCACTGCTGTGATCCCGGCGGTTAAGAGCTTCAGGATCCTCTGTAGTTTAATTTCTTGCCCTCTGCTCATGGGGCTCATGTTCCCCCAAATAGGGTTGTTCACCGCGGGGACATTCAGCGACTTGCAATTCTCAGGAGCCATATATTTATCGGCTGTAGAATTAATAGCCTGCTCCTGTAGCTGGTTAGTAGCCATGTAATTAATGCTGGCTGCCAGCTTAGGGTGGATTGGTAGGCCTTTCTGTATAGGCACTGCATGTTTATTTACCATATCCAGGTATTCTTCACACACCCCTGACACTGATGGTTGTTCAGCCAGCTCCCCTTCTTCTGGGTCAGCCCAGTTCTGACCCTCAATGCTCCCCTGCGAAGAGGGCGAGACATTAGGCAGTCCATGGTAGGAACCTGCCGTGGGCCTGCGAAGAGGCCCAATGTGACTCTGCCCCTGCATTAGCAGGTCACGTTGGAGCAACTGCTCCATCATCCGCTCCATGTGGGCTAGACGACCTCCGTCGCTATCTGCGAACGTGGTGTCCTCAGGTCCGGACCCAGCTGAGTCGGCGGCCCCGTCCGACTTCCGGGTGGATTTGCTGCCCGACCGTGGTGTACCAACGGCCCTCATGGGCGAGAAGTCGGGAGCTGCAGGTAAAACCTGTAACTCGGGAGAAGCGGCACGCTGCTGGCTGCTCTCCATAGCAGCTGCTCTCGCCGCTGCTCTCTTTGATTTCCGTGATTCCATGTTAGTAAATGACTTTGTCGACGCTCACTCCTTCGGTGAGACTTACCTGGCGTAAGCTTTTTAACTTGCGCTGGAGGAGCCCCGCTCCTCCCGACTGTCGCTTCCGCATGCGAACGACGATATGTCGCGCATGCGTGCTGGCGGGGTCTTCACGTAGTCACTCACGTGACTCCGAAGTAAAATGGTAGGTCTAGATGAACAGATATTCTGTTCAAGAATCACATAACTTCTTACCACTCATTTATTTTGCTTGCTGTTTTGTAATTTGATTATACGACTATGACACAGGAGCAGATTTAGGCCATTCAGCCCATCGAGTCTACTCCGCCATACAATCATGGCTGATCTAATTTTCCCTCTCATCTCCATTCTCCTGCCTTCTCCCCAAAACCTCTGACACACTTCCTAATCTGGAATCTATTAATTTCTGCTTAAAAAATATCCAATGACTTGGCCTCCACAGTGGCAATGAATTCCAGGTTCAACACCCTCTGGCGGGAGGGGAAGGATGAGCATGCCAGTTTGAGTGAAGTTCAAATGTATGCAGGAATAAAGGCTAAAAGACACTGAGGAATTGGGGTTGTGCCCCAGTTGCAGATTGGAGATTCTACTTGGATTAGAGGGTATTCGCCATAAGGAAAGGTTGGACAAACTTGAACTGTTTACTCTGGTGCATCAGAGACTGAGGGAAGACCTTGTAGAAACATAAAATTATGAGAAAAAGATTGGGCAGTTAGTCCGAATTGTATTCCCAGGGTGGACATATCAAATAGTAAATCTCTTGCCCAGAGTAGGGAAATCGAGGTCCTGAGGACATAGGTTCATGGTAAAGGGGAAAAGATCTAATAGGAATCTGAGGGGTAACTTTTTCCCACAAAGAGTGATGGATGTATGGAACAAGCTGCCAGAGGAGGTAGTTGAGGCTGCAACTATCCCAATGTTTAAGAACCGGGATAGTGGGATTCGTGTAACTGGGACATGTTGGCCGGTGTGGGCAAGTTGGGCCGAAGGGCCTGTTTCCACATTGTATCACTCTATGACTCCAGATGACATGGCTTCAAAATGAAAGGGGGAAAGTTTAAAAGGGATGTGCATGGCATCTTTTTTTACACAGGGATTGAGTGGTAGGTGCCTAGAAAAAGCTACCAGGAATGATGTTAAGCACCTGTCCCACTGTACGAGGTAATTCACGAGGTCTCCCGAATTTTTCCCTGATTCGAACTCGGAGATGGTGGATGTAGGAGATAGTGGATGTCTCGTAGCGGCTCATAATGCTAACGGTAGGTACTCGTGACATCCGGTAAACTTGTTACATTTTTTCATCCCTGTAAAAAATGACCACGAGTTAAAAAAATACTCGTGATGAAAAATATTGTTACTTTTTACTCGTAGTTGACCATTACAAGCCGCTACGAGGCATCCACGAACTCCTACGGACCCGCTACGGACATTCTCCGAGTTTGAATCGGGAAAACCCGGGATAACTCGTGAATTACCTCGTGCAGTGGAACAGGGGCTTTAGAAGCAGGTCTAATAGTTCAATAGGTTTTTAGATAGTCACGTGAATATACAGGGAATTGAGGGATATGGATCACATGCAGGCAGAAATAATTTGTTGAGCTTGGACCATGTTCGGAACACATATCATCATTCTTACTTGTGCCTGTAAAACTGCAATGAGAGTTTCAACCATCTATCTCCATCAATGTAACTTTGTCCAAAGGCACAGTCTTCTCAGCCATTAGTCACTCTAGCGCTTTCTGAATGTCTCTCACCATTTGACTTGAAATGTCCTTTGATTTTTCTCTCTGTCTTCCTTCAAGCATTTTGGGACCAATATAATCTCGAGTCGCAACTAATACTATCAGGTCTCTAATTTCCCCCAAAATTATTGGACATTAGACTTCTTATTGCTTATGTCCTCAATATTGCTTTTACAAAGTCTGAAGAAGGGTATCGACCTGAAACGTTGACTATTTCCTTCGCTCCATAGATGCTGCCTCACCCGCTGAGTTTCTCCAGCATTTTTGTCTACCTTTGCTTTTACAAATGTTCCTTCTCCAAAGATGTTACTACCAATTGTTTCTATCATGCTGGCATTAATCACTGCTTCCTTTAAAGCATCCTTCCTTTAAAATTATCACACCATCTCTAAATTGCTTTTTTCTGAAAGTCCACAAATGTTTTGTAACTTTGTAAATCCTTGCCCATCTCTGCCTCAGTCAGTCACCTGTACCATTGCCTGTGGTTGAGGCCTTTGTGCATCTTATCTTTTACTCAGAGACCTGAGCATTATGGTTTGCTTCTCTTTTGTCATCTAGTTTGATGGGATTACCCTTATGTGATTTTATTCCTATCTGTTGAGTCACTGCCAGAAAACCATCTGCAAAACTTTCCATTTTCCACCACATCCTTGCCTTTTTGCTCACTGTCACTAAGTTACCAGGTTTAACCCCTTCCCTTACCTTCCTGCTGGTTCTCATTTAGAATCTGCTCCTTTGACATATCTGAAGGCACGTTGTGAAGATTTGCTGCCACATCCATGATATCTGGTTGACTTTCTAACCATACAAATTTGTTGGCAGTTGTATTAAAAAAGGACACAGTTTTGAATTGAGAGATACAGTAGTAGAGTTAAGGGAAATATTGGGCATAATATTTCTGTGCAGTGGTTGATAGCTGAAACACAAGAAGGTGGTGGAATCACATGCAATGATTATGTTTAAGAGGCATTTAGGAAAATACTTGCAAGGCATAATAGGATATAGACAGGAAAAGCTGTACAGCTCTATGACTATGAATTCCACAGTACCTCGGTACATGTGATAAATAAACATCTAAGATTTCAGTCAATGATTCAAACAGTGTGACAGGAGAGAGGAGCTTTTTGTTCAGGGTTAGTCACAACATTGTGGGGATCTCTGAGAGAAATTAGTAGCCAAATATGTTTTGGCATCCTGTCCATTCCTTGCAGCTGGTAAGGATATAATATTACAAAAGTCAATGAGGAGATGATGCCTGCCGTCATTGCTGGATAAGCAATGGATTCAAGTTAATGAAGGGAAAATAAGGAGACAGAATCTTTAATGTTTGAAACCATGTGTTGCACAGGATGGCATAAATTATACACCTCAGAGTAAAGGGCCTGTCCCACTGTACAAGCTAATTCAAGAGTTATCTCGAATTATCCCCTGATTTGGGCTTATGTAATGTACGTAGCGGTTACATAGGAGCTCGTGGATGTCACGTAGCGGCTCGTACGAGTAACGGTAGGTACTCGGGAAATCCGGTAAACTCGTGACTTTTTTTCAACACTGAAAAATATCCACGAGTAAAAAAAATACTCGAGATGAAAAAAATGGTTACTTTTTACTCATACGAGCCACTACGTACATTACACGTGCTCGAATCAGGGAAGAACTTGGGAGAACTCTTGAATTACCTCGTACAGTGGGACAGGCTCTTTAGAGACAGATCCGTGTTATGACACTGTATTTCCCACACAAGAGAATGTTCCTTTCCTGTGTTGTTTTTTAGTTAATATTAGCTGGTGTATATTATTACTCTATAGTCCAGATTTTACAGAAACTAGTGTTAAACCATTTGCACTGAATATTTTTCTTGATCGCCTATTTGGTTTGAAATCATAGGTGTGTAGCGGGAGTCCAGCCAAAAACTAGTCGGACACGAGTTGTGTGCACTGGACGAGTTTATTCTCTCCAATACAGCTCCCTACTCCCTCCAGGTCACGGGCGTTGCCTGGCCTTAAATACCAACTCGGGTACCGACCTCATGAGCAGCTCCTCCCACACCAAGACGCCGCCCTCTAGAGCCGATGGTTGGTTGTGCCCTTGGGTTGCCACCAGGAGCCGCCACATGATCACCCCCCCCCCCCCCCCCCAAGACCCAAAGGCACTGAAGCGGATGGGACGACGAACGAGGCGGCCCAAATGCGTAGATACAATCCCACGCCCCGGGGGCTTGCTCGGTTCAGAAGAATCTCCGGGAGCCCGGGATGGGGTGGTTGAACCACATGGACTGGCTCGCTCAGGTCCAAGTGGGCTTGTTTCAAACAAGCCACAGACACAGTTTCACGCCGGCCTCCCATGTCCAAATCGAATGTAGTAGGCCCGCGACCTGTGGGAGTCACGGCAAAGAAAAACCTACGGGCAGCCCATCGGCGGCAGTCAAGTCAAAAAGTCAAAAGTCAAACAAACTTTATTGTCATTTAGAAATACATTGATATATGCAGTTCTAAACAAAATTCCGTTGCATTTGGCTCCCTGTGCAACACGATAATTAACAGAAGGATAAACATGGATAAAAAGGATAAATAGACAATGGTGGCAGCCCGTTACATGGCATTCAGGAGTCTGATGGCTCGTGGGAAGAAGCTGTTGCAGAACCTTGATGTTCTGCTCCTTATGCTGAAATATCTTTTTCCCGAGGGCAGCAGAGTGAACAGACCGTGATGGAGATGTGTGGGGTCTTTTATAATACTGCTGGCCTTAGACACTCAACGTTTGGTCGCAATATCCCCGATTGAGGGGAGAGAGGTCCCGATGATTTTTTCCGCTGTCCTCACCACTCTGCACGGACTTCCACTCAGAGGCTTTACAGTCCCCAAACCAGACAGAGATACAGCTGGTCAAAATACTCTCTATGGTGCCCCTGTAGAAAGTAGTGAGGATAGGATGGGGGAGGTGAGCTCTTCTCATCCGGCGCAGAAAGTGCAACCGCTGCTGTGCTCTCTTATTGAGAGAGACTAGCTCATTGAGAGAGACAAACTCCCCGTGAACGGTGAGCGGAGCAACATATACCAACCCCGTGGAGGACGATGACAGATCCTCCTTGGATCTCCTGGGTCCTGCTCAGCAAATCTTCCCCTCCTGTGCCACTTGTCTTGTCTGTGGCCCTCTTGTGGGCGTGGCCCTCTTGTGGGCGTGGTCCTGGGTCGCTGGGCCTGCCAGGGCGCTTTTCACATATTGATAGCGGGTCTCATCGGCTGTAACGGCGGCGATGTAAAATTGGGATTCGGCCTGTAGAAACCAAACCCCCGGCTGCAAGGTCCAAAATGTAGGTAGCTTTAGGGAGACTGTGTCGAGGTCGGCCTCGTAGGTCGCAGCGGCAGAATGCATTTTTTTTTTTCAAATTTCCCTTTCAGGATTACACTCCTGGGTGTCGGGCGTCACCAGTGTAGCGGGGACTCACAGGAGTCCAGCCAGAAACTAGTCGGACACGAGTTGTGTGCACTAGACAAATTCATTCTCTCCAATACAGCTCCCTACTCCCTCAAGGTCACATTGCCCGGACTTAAAAACCAACTCGGGTACCGACCCCGTGACTAGCGCCTCCCTCACCTAGACACCGCCCTCTAGAGCCGATGCTTCGTTGTGCCCTTGGGTTGCCACCAGGTGCCGCCACAGGTTATTTGATTTAGTTCAAGTGTTAATCAGTATGGAACACTGGTAATGAGTTTGAATCTAGAGGGTTTTGGGGGAGTAGGTAATAATGTATATATACAAAGCACACTTTAAATTAATCCGCCCAGTTTTATTTTGAATTGGGCGAACTCGAATTCCAATCAGATTACTGGCCAAATTTTCATCAGGTCAACCTTGAGTGAATGATATATTTCAATCGCGATTAACTTTATTATTTAAATTCATTTTCCCTGATTGTTTGAAACTAAGGTGAACTGGAAGCAAGTGCCCAGGTTTTCTAAAACACCTTCTGGAAGTCATGAGCTAAGAGGTCAGGCTGAGGAAGAAAGTTATCTTTACAGTCTCTTTGGAAGGAAGAAGACAAAAAGAAAATGGAAAAGCAAAAGAAAAATAGGTAAATTCTGGAAAATTGAAACAGAAAACGGTAGAGATAATCAGCAGGTCAGAAAGCAACTTTAGGAACAGAAAAGGAGCTGATGTTTCCGGTTGACGGCCTGTCATCAGAACAGGAGAAGTGGGAAACCAAGTATTCAAAGTTTAAGAACAAGAGAAGGCTGAATATAACACAGATATAAGATGTATCCGAAGGTTGTCCGTCAGACACGGTTGGTTTCTGTGCAGTCTAAAGGAAGGAAGTAAATGTATGTAAATCTGTGTGTTGGGGTCCAAAGGAAGAATGAGAGCAGTCGGGAAATGAGAGGGAAAAAAACCCGTAAGTGCTGGAATAGAGAGATACAGAATGCAGTCACTGCTGGAAATCTGAGAATTGCAGCAGACACTCAGCAGGTCAGGTAGTACCTGCAAAAAGAGAGGCAAATTTAACGACTAATGTCAAAGACCTTGCATTGGAACTGGAAATTGAAACAATAAGTTAGTTTAGGATGACGTTTGTGGAGGGGGTGGAGAAAGAGCGGAGAGCAAAGGGAAGATTTATGATGCCGGGGTTGTCCAAGTGCTCCCAATGTTTATGGTTGACAATTGGGAGAGGGAGGGGAAGCCAACATGTTAAATCTGTGAAAGGCCAGTCAGTGTAGTGGGGATCTTAAATCAGATCAGATGCACTGGTGCAGAGAGAGAAAAAGACATAGATTCACAGATGCATAACGAGTAAGAAAGAATGACTCTCTAAACTCAGAGTTTGATATTTAGTCATGAAGGCTGTGATGAGACTGAAGGGGCTGTCCCACTGCAGCGACCTAATTGGCGAGTTTAGAAGAGGTTAGGAGAGTTTGAAAAAAGTGTCATGTTGAAGACCTCCTTTGACTATGTTGAAGACCAGCTTCGACCAGCTTCGTGAAAATTGGACACCGAATAGTTAAGAGTGAAGACAATCTCCTTCGACCTCCCTTTGACTATGTTGAAGACTATCTACGACTACCTTCGACTACCTTCGATTACCTTTGACTAGCCTCGATTACCTAACATGCCGATCTATTTCGACCTACCTCGACTAAACCTACGAGTAAAGAAAATATCGATTTTTTCCCATGGCGACCTTATTTTACTCGCGGGCATTTTTCAGCATTTTGAAAAATACGCCGCGACCTAGCTGAGGCTTCGAGTGCGCGGGGACTACTCTCGATCATGAAGGAGAGTTACAAAGACCTCCTAGGACCTCGTGACGACGATGCTGCGAGTATGAATCGAGGGCAAACTCTTCTGAACTCGCGGATTAGGTCGCCGCAGTGGGACAGCCCCTTAAATAGACAATGATGAGCTGTTCTTTGAACTTATTTTGGGAAAAATAAGTTTCACAGGAATTGTGCAGAAGGCAACAATCAGAATGGGTCAGAGTGCGATTAGAGTCATAGAAACACAGACATGTACACATCTATCAGTGTACATGTACACACCCTTATCCTCTTGCACTCCAATGACTAAAATCGTAGCCTGCTCAGCCTCTCTCTATAGCTTAAGTCCTGGAAATATCCTCGTAAATCTTCTCTGCACCTTTTCCAGATTGACAACATCTTTCCTATAACGTTAGATGGAAAATTAAAATCGCAAGTTAGGCAGCATCCTTGCAGACAGAAAAAATAATGTTTGTTTTCATTGGAAATAATGATTGATGGACCAGGTGAGCTAGAGAACCCTGAAGGTGCTGTTATGATGAATTGACCTGAAAAATGAACCAATTCCAGGGTACCTCGATACTGACTATAAGCCCAATTTGAAATATAATTTGGGTAGACTTTATTTTTGTATACTACCTTGCTTTGCAGTTAAAGTGGGATGGTTAGCATGCTCATTTGTATTAAATATACACGGCATTGTTCCTGTGAAGGTGATGTTGCTTGAATTTTCTACAAACAATAATTGATGAGGCTTGCAACCTGGGGAAGTCTAAAGGTGTTGTTATAGATATATTAGATATCCTTGAGGGACTGATTTTATTAATATTGTTCAAAACCATTTATATTCCTTGGCAGATGCATTTATCTGTGTTGCACCATATTTCTTCATTTTGATAAAGATGAATTAAAAGAGAACTTTCTTATGGGAATTGGTCATGCACATTGGTATTAATACTTACTTGATGGGCTCCTTGTTTAGAATGAAATATTTTAGGCAGAGTTCATTTCTTAAACGGTCTCCTGAATTCTAGTTTATCTTCCGATTTTTTTTGTTCTGCAGGTGTTCAGCAGTCATTTTAGCAAAGACATAACATGTTCTTAAATTTACACGGTTATTGATCAAAGGCAAAAAGGTAATGCATTTAAGTCATCCATAAAATACCGGCAAATAAATCTGTTCTTTGGAATGTCATGAGACTATTGGGCATCCATTATGTGAATGTGAATGAGTGGAATGATTCAACAATTGGTCATTTTAACAAGTTAATTAATTAATGGAGGTTTGTTTTGTAAAAAAAAGGCTGATTTTTTCCCTGCATTGGTAACACTTCAGAAATGGATTAAATGACACTGGGAAGTGAAGAAAGTTCTTTTTTGTTAACTTCATGTCATCAGGATCACAACGAGGTAAAATAATTGGTTAACTTACTGCAAATCTAGTACTGTAATAGTGCAGTGATTGAATGGAAAATCTTGTATATTGTGACAGAAATCAATAAATGTACATTTTGGAAGTTGTCCATCTAAATCTTGTTTACTGGTAATATTTTGAATTTAATGGCCGACCCTTCGCCAAGTCTAGTCAAATTCATTACCACGTTTTGAGGCCCAAGTACAACATCATTAGCAACTTTCGTAAATAAGCCAAGGCACTTAATTGGAGAGCAGCTAACGAACAGGCAATGAGTCAATTGTTGAACAATACTCTCAAAGTGTATTGGGTTCATGGATTTGAGGTAAGAGTTAACATGGCAAGGGAATTGAGGAAGACATTTTGTCACCATTGAGACTGAGAGACATCGTCATGCATAGCCCTACGAAGAACTTTGTACATTAATCAAACATGTGAAGAATGTTTACCTGAACGAGGCAAGATTATTAAGGATAGTGGAAAGGGATGACAATTTTGAAGTTGTGAAAGGGAATAGTGAGTTAAAAAAACATGGTGATGGTTGTGCGTAAATGCATTATTTGCCCTTATATAAGTGATTAGCGTTGGTGAAGATCCAGCTCTGGGTTTTCATGTTTGTCTTTGAGAGGTAGCACATCCACTGTTCAAAGCGACAGGAATGGAATCAGCAACGCTATAACAGCATCTCTCACCTGCCTCTCCATACTCCACCCAATGTGGAATTGTGGTTTACAGTCTCCTCACAGCCATATTTACTCACTTCAAGCTCAGAGGGTAAACTTTGCTGCCCGAAGGTCCTTGACTTTCACTGTGTGATATGAGGTATATAGTGTGGAAACCTTATCCCCGAAATACACCTGAAAGCTTTGATAGCTGTAAGAAAAAAAACGTGAATGAGATATCAAAAATAGTGACGTTGATTTATATTTTAAAGCCTTGATTTCCCCATTAAATAAATGAACACTTAGATCCAATGGCAGCATTAAAATGGTGCAGAGTCGAAGGTGTGCTTGTACAAGTGTAAATCCAGGGGGAATTCTCAGTCGGATTGGATTCCATACAAAAATAAATTATGGAGCAAACTAGCCGATTGAGCACTCCAGCTCTATCAACCATTGCAAGACTCCACATTTGACAGGACATGCAGCAAAGTCCTGGACTCATTGCCATTTAAATGGTGAAACAAGGTGGGAATGGCTGTGGTGACCAGAATATTTTGGGCCCTGATTTGGTTCTGGTGACAATGCACAAAATGATTTTTTGTCACGACTGAAGCTTGTTCCCTAATAATAATATTCAAATGGCTTTTTTAGCAAGTCCAGAGGGTGAACAGGCATTTCATGATCATTTGGCAAGTCCAAAGCAATCAGTCTTGCCCTAACTTTAATGCTACCCCTGTCTATCAAGCATAATATACTTAAATAAACCTGTCAACAATAAAACATTGTTTTAATACAAATAAGGTCATAAAGCCATGTGATAGGAGCAGAGTTAGGGCATTAGGCCCATCAAGTCTACTCTGACATTGAATCATGGCTGATCTATCTATCCCTCTTATCCCCATTCTCCTGCTTTCTCCCCATAACCCCTGAAATCCATTTATGTGTTAATATGTTTGAGAGAGAGTCTGGCAAAGGATGATCTGATAGAACTAGATATTGTAATTGGTTTAGTTCTGATATTACCATCTTTCACTTTTAGAATGTAGCTCACAATTTAAAAAAAAATTAAAATGTTATAAGGTCACTCCGCCATGGCTGACCTATCTCTCCTTCCTAACCCCATAATGCTGCCTTCTCCCCATAACCTCTGACACCTGTACAAATCAAGAATCTATCCATCTCTGCTGTAATATCCATTGACTTGGCCTCTGCAGCCTTCTGTGGCAAAGATTTCCAGAAATTCACCACCCTCTGACGAAATAAATTTCTCCTCATCTTCCTAAGCCTTTCACTGTTCTGTATCCTTCAATGAGGTCCCTCCTCATTCTTCTAAAATCCAGCAAGTACAGGCCCAGTGCCTACAAACACTCATCATCGGGTAACATACTCATTCCTGGGATCATTCTTGTAAACCTCCTCTGGACTCTCTCCAGAGCCAGCACGTCCTTCCTCAGATATGATGCCCAAAATCTTTCACAATATTCCAAATGCAGCCTTACCAGTGTCTTATAGAGCCTCAACATTACATCCCTGTTTTTGTATACAAAATTGATGATAGAAATAAATGCTAGCAATGAGTTTGCTTTCTTTACTGCCTTCGTTACTAAAATAAATGGAAGCTTTGCAAATAGAGTGAATAAATGTTGATGATCATTGAGAAGCAAAGTTTGTAAATTATCAAGAGTTTTAATTGAAATGGATATTTGAGAAGATGCAATGACTGAGAATTATGGCTTTGAAGGATGACATTTCACATGGGGAGAGAATCATGGTTGAATATTAATTTGGATCTTTTTAATTTAATTTTTATTTTAAAAAGTGAACCAAGATCTATATGTTTCATTGCTTCCTGAAAATCTGAGGGCACAATCGTATTCATCAGCCGAGGAGCACAGTCCAACATTTTATAAGTCATTATCCCAGGAGGGTTTCCAGCTATTTTTATCTTGGTGGTCAAACCACATATACGTGAAGGCATGAGAAAGAGGATTCATATGTAAAAAACATATTTTAGATTTTTAACATTAAAGAGATTAAGAAACCGAAGAAAGTTATGTCAGAATTAATATTGTCGTATTTTTAACATCATAATTCTTAACGATTATTAAGTCTAATCTTAAAAGTGAAGTACTTAATGTGTGAAATTCTGTGGCTTCAGAAAATGACACTTTCATTTGAGTGTTCAGAAAGGTCAAGCATCAAATTATGAATCTTTTTCATTTATTTCCTTGGCCACAAAATTCATTACCAATGTGAGCGTTTCTTCTGTTGGTGTTTCCAGCGTAGAATAAGCTCCAATATGATACCTAGTTCCTATCCAAATATTTGTTCCATGAGCCATGACAGAAATGATCTTGGTTATTTGTGCCCGACCCACGAAAACCTGAAGTATACTCAGTCGGCAGATGGTAATGGCAGTCAGTTTTCAGTACCATTTTTCACTACATCATTGATGCTGATCCCTTGTGCAACTCTGTATGGTTGAATATAAGATCTTCAACAGGATTAATTCCCGACCAGTGGGTTTCAAATGGCATTTATTTTCATTGTATAAACATTTGTTTTGACCAGATATTGTTTAAATAGTTGCTCAAGCCTTCACGTCTTGGTGGGGAGGATGCTCCTTAAACTGCGGATCACCTTGGACAATACAGCTCACCCCCTCCATGACACACTGGTCAATCTGAGGAGTACCCTCAGCAACACACTGTTCCACCAAGGTGCAGTACAGAAGGCCCAGATGATCCTTCTTCCCTGTGGCTATCAAACTGTACAACTCATCCACATTCTGTTGTGGGGTAGACTGACTCCCCCCCCCCCCCCCCCCCCCCGCCCCCATCCCCCAATCTGCACATCCTCAATCCTTTCCACTCGGCACTTTCATTTCATGTTTCATGTATTTTGTGTTTTATGACTGTTGGCAGATCAATTTCCCTCCTGGGATAAATAAAGTTCTATCATATCGTATTGAGTAGTGTTGATGATAACGAAGGATTTTGACCTAATTTCAAGCCTCTTACACAAAGTAGTTACTCCCAGTCATGGGTGCAATGGTACACATTTCCCTATTGGCATTGGCTCCACAGTTTCCATGTGATCGGCAGAGGATGCCAAAGGCTTAAAGCCCTGTCTCACAGTGCGAGTCCACTCACGAGTGACCCCAAGTGAAAGAAAAAAAACAGACTCATGGTGATGTACGAGATTTCAAGTTTATGTTCAAGTGTTTAACCGAGTTCCCACGGGTATGTCATTTCTGCGATGTTCCTCTCCCGAGTTACCAAGTTCCTCTCCCATTACTCTTGAGCCAAGCATGAGTGAAGGTATATTTTAATAAGCAACAGTATTAAAGATGACATCTCCATCCTTTTGTTTATAATTTTTTTATTAGCAATAACCAATTTTCAATGTTTAAAACTGAGTTATAAACATCAACTTAATTCAATGTTTGTACATAACACACTAATGATTATTATCTTATATTTTTTGAAAATAAAAGTGAGTAAAGAGAAATACCATTATTAATCAATAAAATTATAATTCCGTAATAATTAGTTGGTATAAAAGAAAAAAGAAAATGAAGAAAAAGAAAAAAGACAAAAAAGTAAAAAAAAACAAATAAGAAAAAATATTATATATATATATATAAATGAAAAACCACACAATATATTGTAAATAAAACAACTACAAATAATAATATCAATAAAGACATGCATATATCCTAGTATACCAATGAATTATTTTCATCAAATCCCGCAGGGTGCCCGTCGAGCCGTGATGCCAAGAACAGCTACTTCTCTAAATCCTGTATATATGGAGACCATATCTGTTCAAAAGAATTATACTTGTCCAGAAGGACAAATCTAATTCTTTCCAAGTATAACGTCTCCAACATCTCTGATGCCCACATTTTAATTGTTGGGGATAATGTTCCCTTCCAAAATTTCAGTATTATTTTTTTCCCTAATATCAAAAAATAATCAAGGAAATTTCTTTGATCTAATGTAAATATCAAATTAGACTCAGGAATTCCCAATATTATTAACTTTGGGTCAGGGTCTAGTTGAACTTTAAGAACTTCAGAAATAACTTTAAAAATTTCTGTCCAATAATAATTCAATTTAGGACATGTAACAAAACTGTGTATTAAATTTGCTTCTAAATTCTTACATTTATCACAAATAGAGGAGAGATTAGGAAATATACTATTTAATTTAGTTTTCGAATAATGTAATCTGTATAATACTTTAAATTGTATTAATATATGTCTAGCATTTAACGAGCACCGATGTATTCGTTGTAAACTTTCTTCCCAATTTTCTTTGGTTATAGGTGATCCAATTTCATTTTCCCATGCTTGACGATATGTTTCAGTTATTGGATTCTCCTTATCCATAATGATGTTATATATATAAGCTATTAATTTTTCTGTGGTTGGATGCAAGTTAAACAATTCATCTAATAATCCTGGTTCTTTATTTTTAAAATCCTGTGTATTAGATTTGATATAATCTCTAATTTGAAAATACCTAAACAAATGTTGTGAAGACAATCCATAGATATCTTGTAACTCCTGAAATGAAAGAAATTTTCCATTTATATAAAGGTGCTCTACCCTTGTAATTCCTAAATTATCCCAATGTCTAAACCCCCCATCCAGTGTGGAGGGCTTAAATAATGGGTTATTCATAACTGGTAGTCTAAATGAGAGATTATCTAAGTGTAAAGTCTTGACTATTTGTTTCCAAATACGTCTATTATTGTAAATGATAGGATTGTCCCTATAATTTTTTTTTTGCACTTCCTTTGGGGCAAAAATAATTGAGTCTACGTTAAAAGGCAAACAATCTTCCTTTTCTATCTTTAACCACGTTGGTTCCAGGTCCGTATTTACCCACCAAAAATTCATATTCTTAATCTGTACTGCCCAGAAATAGTATAGAAAATTTGGAAGTGCTAACCCTCCATTTATCTTTGACTTACATAAATGTTTTTTACTTATTCTATGATTTTTATAATCCCAGATAAAACTATTAACAATATTATCAATTTTTTTAAAAAAGGTTTTCGGAAGGAAAAAAGGGATAGCTTGAAACAGATATAACAATTGTGGTAGAAAAACCATCTTTATAGCATTTATTCTACCAATCAAAGATATAGGAAGTGTTTTCCAATATAAATTTTTTTTTCTAAGTTTATCTAATAATTGAGGATAATTAGATCTAATTAATGAATTATGGGATTTAGATACATTAATTCCTAAGTATTTAAATTTGTCTGTAACTATTTTTAATGGGTATTGTTGTAGTATGTTTAAATTTATTTTAGTTATAGGCAAAATTTCACTTTTATTCCAATTAATCCTATATCCAGAAAATATACTAAATTTATTTATAACATCAAACAACGTTGGAATACTAATTTCAGGTTTTGTGATATAAATCAAAACATCATCTGCATATAAGGATATTTTGTTAATTGTTGTATCAGTATTATAACCATATATTTCAGGTTCAGATCTAATTCTTTCCGCCAAAGGCTCTATCGCCAAGGCAAATAATAAAGGCGATAACGGACATCCCTGTCTGCATCCCCTAAAGAGTTTAAATTTAGCTGATAGTATTTGATTAGTTAGAATTCTTGCAGTAGGATCCGAGTATAGGATTCTTACCCATTTACAAAATCGATCCCCCAATTGGAACTTTTCCATTATATTAAATAAATATAACCATTCCACCTGATCAAATGCTTTTTCTGCGTCTAACGATATGACTGCTAATTCCGTATCTCGTATTCTTTTAGAATATATAATATTAAACAGGCGTCTTAGATTATGAAATGACATCTCCATCCTACGTGTGTGAGGGTGTGAGAAGTCCATGCCGGCCGGCCGGCCGCTGCCTCTTTCACATAGTTGCACATCAGATTGTTGGGAGATGGAGCTCAGGGTTCACCTCCCGAGCTGCTTTGGTGCCCAGGCATGAGTTGAGGTGGAGGGAGGTTGGGGAGCGGCGGGGGCATCATTAATCTGTCTGGGGTGACAAGGCTCTTGGGTTTGGAGTGGTATGCGAGGGAGGGTTAATTCTCCCCGATCTCTCTCAAGCCCAGGACGAGAACAAAGGAAACCTTTCTTGCCACCGCGTATAATCTTTTTGTATATAACTATGCTGCTGACGCGCACACGCACTCTCTCTCCCTCTCTCTGCTCTCTCTCACTGCAGCTCAGAGCCCAACCTCGCCATCCTATAGTGGTAACATTCACATCGGGTCCCCTGCACACCCACACCCCCTCTCTCCGACACCCCCCCCCCCCACAAGACAACAGGCAGCGTGAGAGACAGAGAGTTTGTATGGTGTTGGTTTTGTATAAGATTTTCTTTTAAAATTATTAGCCAAGGTCTCAATTACTTATTTTAAACAAAGTTTGGAGCGCTTGGCAATACTTTTTTTTTCTCTTTGTGCTCGTTTTCAGAAAGGGTTCAGACCGCGCCGTGCTTGTTTCTTTGCCCCCTTTGAACCAAGCCCTGCGAGAGGGAGAGAGGGAAAGTGTGAGTGAACAAGAGAGCCGGGGAGGAGAGGGAAATAGGGGGGAGGAGAAATTGGGAAGAAGTTAGTTGTTCAGATCAGAAACCTGTAGGCTTAGAGCCATGATGGTGAAGAGTCCACCCAATTCTTCTGAGGAGTGCATAAGAGACATCGATCGGAAGCAATGTTCCTCTAGAAGTACAACTGAAACCGTGTCCACATCACCTCCTCTTGGCCGGACCGCAAGACCCAGGGTTACCGGTCAGCACTCTCCACCACAAAAAAAAAAGACTGGTTGTGTAGAAGGCAACATTTGCCAATAAAGGAATAAAGTGTAGGAAAGGAACTGCTGGTTTAAACCGAAGATAGACACAAAAAACTGGAGCTGTATGGGCAGCATCTCTGGAGAGAAGGAATGGGTGACGTTTTGGGTCGAGACCCTTCTTCGCACTGGTTGGGGATAAGGGGAACGAGAGATATAGACGGTGATGTCGAGAGATACCGAACAATGAATAAAACATATGCAAAAAAAGTATCGATGATAAACAAAGGAATAAAGTCATGGCAGTGCGTCTGGAAGCATTTGTTTCACATCTGAAGGACATCATCGCAATAAACGAACGCTGCCTTTGTTTAAAGTTTAAAGATATGAACAATCTCTTGCTGCGAATAAGACACAAAACGCTGGAGTAACTCAGCAAGACAGGCAGCATCTCTAGAGAGGAAGGCATGGGTGATGTTTCGGGTCAAGACCCTCCTTCAGACCCTGTCCCGCTGAGTTACTCCAGCATTTTTTGGTGTAAACCAACATCTGCAGTTCCTTCCGACACAGTGCACATAGCGCATTGGTTGACCCTGATCAACGACCTCTTCTTCAATATTCAGTGAAAGTCCAACTGAAGACACTAAAGAGAGACACAGAGTGCTGGAGTAACTCGGGCACAGTCAGGCAGCATCTCTGGAGAAGAAGGAATAGGTGACGCTTCGGGTCGAGACCCTTCTTCAGACACTTGGCCATGATCCATACACCGCGTAACCGGAACATGGCACATCATGAGGGTAAGGTAGGGAGAAAACTTCACGTCAAGCAAGTAAAAGCCTGACAGTTTATAACAACTTGGTATTTACATAGCTTCCTTCCTGTCGCAAAACAATGACAAAAACGCCTCATGATGCCTCAACTAACCGAAGATCCGATGAGGAGATATTAGAGCATTGGCCAAAGGTTTGGACCAGGCAGCAGCCCTGGAAAATATGGATAATAGGTGCAAGTGTAGTAGAGGTGTACTGACTGTGTGGGCAGACACTTTGGTAGTGATTGCCCACCAGTCTCAAAAGCCGCTGTGTCTCCCTGTCCCTGGGATAGCAGGGGGCGATCACACAGCGCAATACCCCCCCTATGTCATCCCGTCACCAATTCCTTCTCTCCAGAGATGCTGCCTGCCCGTTGAGTTAAAGAGTGCCCACGGTAAACTCACGAGTCACTAAGGTAAACGTACGGGCCATTACATTATTACAACGAGTTTAAATGTTTCCATTTTTAACTTGAACAGTAAATTTGACTCGTGAATGACCTCAATCATGTTTGAATTTTTTCACGAGTTAACAAGTTTAACGAGTGCCTGCCATTAGCGCCACGAGTCGCTAATTTGGTCGCGTGAGTTCCGACGATTCCGCTACGTTGATTGTACGTGATTACCGTGAGTGAAAATTCGGGGTCACTCGTGGGTCAACTCGCACCGTGAGACAAGGCTTTTAGTTGTGATTCCTTTGCAATTCCCATTTTACCAAATGTAGGTCTCTTCATCTCTCATCGCTGTCTTTGTTTTAATCAGGTCATCTTTTCTTCACTATTTCTGTTGCTCCTGCTTCAGCCTTCTCCTCAGTTGCACCTTTGTTCATTTCCCAGCTTCTGTATGTCATTGATTAAAGAATAGTTCTTCCATTCATTGAGGCCTCAAATGCACGCTTTCCATGATTAAAGCACACACTTTCACAAAGTTCTAACTGTTTTAAGCCAATGTTCGTTGGAAGATCCAATGAATAACATTTGATATGAGGTGCAACACTTTAGTACGTTATGGGAGTCCTCAGGAAAGAGTTAATTATAATTATAATCTGAGCAGATGAGTTTTCCCAGAGTCACTGCTGACCATTCATTTTGAAGTGAATTGCATTGGTGAAATGTATGAACAACATCAGGTTGAGAAGTGATGGCACATTTACAAGGGAGTGAGAGACGGGGAGAAGCAAACAGCTGGATGACCCACCAAATCATCTTCATGTGTTATATCAAGACTGAACCTCCACTTCATTGTCCCATTTTAACTCCAACTCTCTTTGTGTCTGAAAATGGAAGAACCATAGTTTTTAATGCACTTGGTAAGTCTTCACTCATGAATCTTGGAATGAGAGAATGCCAACATCTCACAAGCCTCTGAGTGAATACATTTCTCTTTAATTCTGTCCTAGATGGGTGAGTTCCTATTCTATTTCCCTGTGAGATCCAGTAAAACATTCCATCAACATGTTCATTTTGTGAATTTAACAAATATATTAAAGTCATCAATTTATTAAAGAAATGCTTCATTTCTTAATTTATTGTCATATTCTGTTCCTATTTTACAGCTGCTTTAACATTTTTATTAAGTCATATATTTCCTTAATGCTATGACAAGGATCCAACAAAATCATAATCAGATTGTAACATTGCGGATATTATTAACACATTGTGTTAGTATGTTGTTATAAATCTAGCTGTGTATTCGTGTTTCATGAAATATTGCAATTTTTTCTTTATAATATGGATACCCAATAGTATTCAACGACAAAAAAAAGGCTGGAGGAACTCAAAGTAGGTATGTTACAAAACTTACCTTTAGCGGCGCTGCAATTCTGCCGCTCCCCGTGTGCGCGACTTTAGCGCCTGTCAGAGGGGGGCGGGCTTAAAGTGCCGATTTTCGCCAGACCAGGATAATCGATGAATGTCGGGCGATTTAATTGCGGAAGAAAAATCGCTCCGACATTTCATCCATTAAGGTATTTTTAAATTACTCTAAGTTATTTGTTAACTAGAGTAATTTAAAAATCACCTTCAAAAGCCGTGACCGCAGACCACCGGAAGCATTTTCCGTAGGGGAGAAAAAAAGGTAAATACTTTATTTTTTAATTAAAAGTTGGTTTTTTGGGAGGCATAAATACTATTTTAATGTTGCGAAATGGGTTCCCCAAAAAATGTATGAACCCCCAGTATTTTCCCCCCCGACTTCACCGCTAACCGCAACGTTCCAATCCACCGCATTCCGCTAAAACCCACTCGCTAGTTGATTTAAATGGCCATTTATTTACAGGCATTAAACACTAAATTCCTTCCATTTGGCCCAGAAATTCATGAAAATGAGATTTAAAAATTATGTTATATTGTGGATTATTGTGTGAATGTTATTTGGACACTTAGGCAATTAAAAAAAAGTTTATCTTTTCTTAAGAAATTGATAGATGTTTAGATCTACTCATTGAATTTTGTAATTAGCTACAATTAGATAACTAACTAATTATATACTTTAATTTCAGGTAATCCAAGTAAGATTGTTTAATATTTGTTTCAGAATGCTTCAATCTATAATGACTGAAAATTTCATTGAGTTCTCTTAATTTTTAATAAAGTTATGGGCTTTTAATTTTTCCAGATCACAGCTTTTGAGTTAAGTCAATTGAAAGGCAATGGGAAGCAAGATACTCATTTCCGAGCATGAAAATGGCCATAACTTTCTTAATACTGAAGATATGAAAGTAAATTAGGTGTCAAATTAAACTTCTTGTTATGCTTTATCTGATGGGATAAATTGCAGACTTGATTTTTAAAATCTCAAAATTTTGTAACATTGCTACTCAAAGGGTCATCGGCATCTATGTAGGGAAATTAAGAACAAATGTTCGGGTCAAGACCCTACTTCAGACTGATGAAGTAGAGGGGGCAAAACCTGGCAAGTGATAGGTGGATATAGATACGGGATGTGGGATGGGTGATTGGCAGAAGTGCTGAGTACATGACAAAGATGAGGTGAAAAGGGGACTATAGTCAGTTACGGAAATATATGAAGGAATGAAGTGTCAAGCCGGAGGGCGGAAAATGGTGGAAGGGTTCAGCCCCTCTCACCACTATCCACACAGACACCTTCCCATCCCCAACGTTTTCTGCTTTTGGCAAAGACTGCCCTCTCTGTATTTAGTTCTCTTATTCCGTCCCATGCAACTCACCTGCTCCCCAGGTACTTTCCCCTGCAACCATAGGAAATGTAACACCTCCTCTCTCACTTCCATCCAAGGACCTCAGCAGCACATCCCGGTGCAAAAGATTCATGTGCACCTCTTCCAACCTCTTCTTTTGCATTCAATGCCCCCAATGGGCCCCCCCTCCCGCAAGACCATGCTTGGACTCAGCAACCATTTTGCTAAACACTTGTGCTCGGTCTGCCAAGGGCTGATGGAGCATCCAATTGTTAACCATTTTAACTCTCCTACCCATTGTCATACTGACCTTTTTGTCCTTGGCTTCCTCCACTTCAAGAGTGAGGCCATATGCAAACTGGAAGAACAACACATCACTTGAATAACCCAACGGTATGAATGATGACTTCTCCAACTTCAATTAGTAGCCCCCCCCCTCCCCACTTCCATTTGCGCATACATTTCTCCCACCATCTCCCACCCTAGTCACCCTAGTCCTTTTCTCTCCTCCGTACACTCATCTTTCATCACCAAGCCCCATATTTCCCTTTTATCTCCTCTCTGTCCTCTTGCACACATGTCCCTCACTGTGGCTTTATTTTTCTTTTCATATTTGATTAAGGAGTGTAGGATAATGAATGAAAAAGACTAAGTTCAAAATGGCATCTATTCTAACTGAATAGTCGATGGGCAGGGCATCATGGTAGATAGGATCAGATTTAGGTTCCAATGATAAGAGATAAATCATCTCCATGAGAATGTTGACGCCTTCAACAAGCCACTGCTTTGTGCAAACGGATGTCAGATTCTGAAATTCTTTTGAGAGAGTGTTTCTTGGAGACCCTCACAAAATGCTGGAGTAACTCAGAGGATCAGCCAGCATCTCTGTAGAAATGTATAGGTGACATTTCGGGTTGGGGCTGTCCAGACTGATTGGAGGGGAAGGCTATAAACGGGAAACAAGTAAAGGACAAACCAAGGCTGGCAAAAGATGACCCCAGGGAAGGAGGTTCTCTGATAGACTGCCCTTGTCTACGAATGGTGTGATCCAAAGGGGGATACATCATTGTGAATTGTGGAACTGATTAACTAACTGTTATTGGAGGAAGAGAGGGAAGGGGAAAGCACCAGGAGTGAAACAGGTTGGGGGGGGGGGGGGGGGGTTATGGGTGGAATGGGAGTGTTTGCAGGTTATCTAAAATTCATACCATATGGGCAATGGAGGTGGCCCAGGACAGAAAGGTCAGTGTGGAAATGGGAAGGGGAGTTAAAGTGGATAGCAGCCTTTCTTATTTCTTGGAGATTAGAGCATCTGAAGAAGCATAGTAATTTCCAAGATTTAGTTTGACCAATTTAGAAGGTCAGGAAAGAATTCCCAATTTTAATTTATTTGCCTGAGTTTTTACCATTCCCACGAAGATGATCGTTGGTAGATTTATATGGAATGAGTGTTACAGATGCTGCGTTGCACTTGGTGTTATGTATGTGACTTTGTGGATGGATTCATTTTTTTCTGACTGCTGCTGTTTGACTACATTGACTAGTTTTCAGGACTTCATGAATATTAGTTGGTACTTTTTCCCACCTATACAAGCATTTTCCGCAGCTATATAAACAAACTGTATACTGTTACAGCAGCTTGTCAGCTACTTGGGAAATGTTCAAAGATCAGGCTTTCACATTGCCACAAATGGAATCACAACACCCTTAAATTGTGCATTATCAACCAATGTGTTCAGCATTTATTTTAGTGGATCATGAATTGTATTGAAGAGCTAGCAATTCACCCACTTTCCAAAGAAAGTCAAGAATACAACTTAAAATGCATTGCAAGCCACCGCAATGTGATGACACTGACCCTTTACATTTGTAACAAAAAAAAACTGTTCACATTGTAAATAGAATTTTTTATTGAATGCAAAAAGAAACAGCTAAACTGGAAAGACTTATATCGCAGAAACAGCACTTGTATGTTTACCATCTTTATCTGCTTTGAGTAGAAACATTTACAAGTGAGTGAGAGATAGGGAGAAGTAAACAGCTGGATGACATTTATAAATTAATTGTAAGACAGAAATGAAACTTAGAAACCAACAAGAATAAAGATTTAAATGTCAAATTAAGTATGTAATTATCATGCAATTCAAATTTCAATTATGTTGCTTATTAACAAATTAATAGCCTATATTGTGTCACTTCCCACATACTTCGTGAATTTCAACATTTACCAGCTTTTCAGAAAGTTCTATATTTTTCCTAGTTGGGTTATGAAGGCAATAGTTCTCTTGTCCCGGCACCAGAAATAACTTTAGAGTTAACTGAAGCTATCATTTCATATTCAGAGTCATAGTCATTCTTTATTAGCCAAGTATGTTTTGCAACATATGAGGAATTTGATTTGCCCAACAGCCATACTAATAAAAAGCAACATAACACACAAAATACATTTTAACATAAACATCCACCACAGGAACTCCTCCACATTCCTCACTGTGATGGAAGGCAAAAAAAAAATTCAATCCAGTATTTGATGAAGACTTGTTGACTTCCAAGGAGGGGGTGTGAGGATGGAAGAGATGGGGGGGTTGGGGAGTGGGAAACGCTCCCCGGGCATCACCAAGTCTCAGCTCACTCCGATATTGTCACTGCTTCACTGACACGCACTCTCAAACACAACCTAACACACACCCTTACACACACAATGACGCACCACAAGGTTTAAAGGGATATGGGGCAAATGTGGATAAATGGGACTAGTTTAGATGGGACATCTTGATCTGCATGAACAAGTTGGGATGAAGGGCCTGTTTCCATGCTGTAAGACGATGACACATTGTAGAAAGGATGCAATTGCTCTGGAGAGGATCCAGGGGCGATTTATGAAGGATGGAATTTTCTTTTCACTTTGAAGAAAGATTTGATAACTGGGATTGTATTCTCTGCAGCGATGGAGGTGAAGAAAAAAAACTTAGTTGAGGTGAATAATATTATGAGAATAGGACCTGTTCCACTCAACAAAGAGTGTAGGAAGGAACTGCAGATATATATATATACATATACATATTTTATATAAAAATAAGAATGTAATTGTCCAGTTTGGGACATATGATAATAAAACTATCTTGACTATTAAAAGTGAAGGATTACATCAGGGAGTACATACAGCCCTTTGCCGAAGTATGAAGGAAGTGTTCAGGGAAATTTGAAATAACATACACGAAAGACAAATTAGACTACTCTTTCTGTGAAGAACAAAGCATCCAATATTAGACTGTGTAATAGTGAAAATGACTTAGCATAATATATTGGTAGGAATTACTTAAATATTGTGTGTGAAACTGTAAATATTAAAAAGATGAGCAAACCATATGTTCCCTTGAATTTGCTCCACCAGTCAATAAAATCATGGCTATTCCAATTTTGGCCTTGGTTTCATTTTCATAGATCATTCCTATCTAATCTCCATTATCTTTAACACCCCTTAGACATTTTATTTTGTCAATCTCGACAGAAACAAATTCTGACTGTTCCTCTAAATCTCGGCAGGAGAAAGAATTCACATACAGATGAAAGAAATTCCTTTTTGTCTCAAGTGAGTGCAACTGTTCCCCACAAGGTGAAGCATCCTCTCAGTATCTGCCTTGACAAGCTGCAGAAGAATTACATACCTTTTGGTAAGATCACCTCTCAGTTCATCTAAACCAATGAGTGCAGGTTCAAACTGCTGGGACTCTCTGAAACCAGCCCCTTCGCCCCAGCAATCAACCTGGTGAACCTGCTGTGAATTTCCTTCAATGCAAAATATCTTCCCTTGAATAAGCTTTAAAAACTATTTGCACTGACCCAGTTATAGTCTTAATAATTCTCTCTGGAGTTGTCACAGGTCAACATTATACTCCTAATTTTGGCAGAAAAGGCTAGTCTTCCATTTCTCTTCCCAGTCACTTGCTGCATCTGCATATCAGATTTCTAAGCTTTTGTTTGAGAACACCTACACCCCTCAGCATAAACGCGGGTTGCAGTGTCTCCATTGAAGCAATGATCTCCTTTTAGTCATCTTTCTACAAAAGTGGATAACTTCACATTTCTCCAGCCTATGCTCTGAATGTCATTTTTATTTCCCCGCACATTGCACCAACCTACCTATTTTGTGGCTACATGATATCCTTCTCGAAAGTTTCTTTCCTGCCTCATTTTCTATTGACAGCAAACTTGGCTACAACATATTCATTCCCCTCATCTGTTTCATTAATATTGATTGTAACTAGTTGAGGGCCCATCATTTATCCCTATTCTTGCTTATTTAGTTACAGTTTGTCGATTTGAAAATACCAATTTATAGCTGTTATTTGTTAATTTGTCAATAGTCTATCTGTGCAAATATATTATCCCCCGATGCTGTGAGTTTTACTCTGTGCAACAACCTTTTGGGTGTGATCAGATTGAAATCCAAATACTCCAATTGGTCCCCTTTATCCACTTGGATTGTTATGTCCTCAAAGAACTCAAATACATTTATTCAACATTATTTCCCTTTCATCTTACGTCTGATCGTGTAATGATTTTCTACAAGTTCTTCTACTATGTATGATGGATTCCAGAATTTTCCCCAATGTTAGGCTAACATTCATCTTATGCACTGAATGTCATTTTTATTTTCCCGCTCACTTAATCAACCTATCTATTTTGTAAGTACTTGGTATCCCCCTCAAAAGTTTCTTTCCTGCCTACTTTTGTATTGTCGGCAAATTTGGCTGCAATGCACTCAGTCCCCCTCATCTGTTTCATTATTAGTTTCATCTTTCTGTTGCCCTCCTTTCTTAAATAGTGCTTTTTAAATCTGTTTGAGGTTTCAAGAATTTAGCTATCTTTACAAGATTCCTATCACTGCATCCAGTCTCTCTGCGCTTAGTTAAAGACCCAAGGATAAAGGTCACTACTTCCTGCCTGTCTTTATTCCACTCAGTGTATTTGGCTCTTTCCTTTGGTGATAATTATTTTAAATCTCTCCCTCACTTTGAATCATGGATAATCTATTATTGGGATGTTTTAAGGGTCTTGAAGAGGGATACAAAATTTCTGTTAAAAGTTGATGCAGCCTCTTTATTTCCATGTGCTTCTCTAGTCTCAATCTCTTGGGGACTATTTTCTTCTCAAGAAACCGCGGGAGATACTAGATCTGTCCTTGAACCTCGTCCCACCCCAAGTATCTCAGCACCTACAATGTCCTTTCCAGTGATTGCCAAGCACTTCTTCCAATCTGTTATCATGTCCACATTGAGGTTGTCCCTTCATGGAAACAATCAAAAGAAGATTTAGTGATTGCTTTGTGGCGAACCTGAATTTGGACCTCAGGATGACTCAGGTTTCACTGTTGGCTGCTACTTTAATGCTCCATTGCACTCCTACGCTGATTAATGAATGTGCATCCTCCTACATTAACCATATAACCATATCACAATTACAGCACGGAAACAGGCCTTCTCGGCCTTTCCAGTCCGTGCCGACTATTTATTTTCCCCTAGTCCCATCTACCTGCACTCAGACCATACCCCTCCATTCCCTTCCTGTCCATATACCTATCCACTTTACTTTTAAATGTTAAAATCGATCCTGCCTCCACCACTTCTGCAGGAAGATCATTCCACACAGCCACCACTCTCTGAGTAAAGAAGTTCCCCCTCATGTTACCCCTAAACTTCTGTCCTTTAATTCTCATGTCATGCCCTCTTGTTTGAATCTTCCCTACCCTCAATGGGAAAAGCTTATCCACGTCAAGCCTGTCTATCCCTTTCATCATTTTAAAGACCTCAATCAAGTCGCCCCTTAACCTTCAGGCAACCTTCAGGAATTAATAGCAAATCTTACAACTTCAGTTCACTCATTCTCTTGGTATCGGCACTCACCATTTCTGTTGCAAGTCATCCGTTGTGACCCTTTACTCAGTTTTTCCCTCTCCAGAAGCAAAGCCTGATCTGCTGAGCATGTCCCATAGTCTCACACCTTGTAATTTTTATGTTCCATTGTTTGTGTTCTCACTTTCTAACTGGCCTCATCTCTCAGCTTTTGTTCATGGTTTTCTCTTTCGTACTGTCCCTATCAACCGATGGATGAGCCTTGCAACTTATCCCCGTGACAACCCTAGCTTCACCTCATAAAAGACGTTCCCTTGGCACCAACTGTACCTTCCCCATCCACCAGTTTTCTCTCTTCCACAGTTCCAAGGAAAGATTTTTGAATATGAACCATTTCTCTTTCCACACTCAGCTTGATCTGCTGCATGCTTCGACAATATTTGTTTTTATTTCAGATGTCCAGCGCCTGCAGTGTTGTGATTTTCATGAGGTATTTTCTTCCTTGTGATATACCTACAGGATATTTCTTCAGCTCCATGGGCTTTCCAGTCTTTAGCTCAGAACTAATAATTTCAAGCAAGACTGTCTGAGGCCCAATTTGTTGTCCCCCTTTGAAATTCAGCAGAGGCAAAGAGAATAACTCTGTACCTCACAGGGAGATGAAGCATCTGCATAATTGATAACTTAGGGGTGTTACAGGCCAAGATGTAATTTTTGTTCCTCTATTTCGTGACCAGGGAAATAGAAAGACGATTGAAGTTGAAATATGCTGTAAATACCGGTAACAGGAAATATTTCTTCAAGTACAAATGCAAATTTCCTGGATGGGCTGTAGTCTATATAATGAATATCTAATACAAATCCAATCAAAATTCTGTTTTTGTGCTAGCAAAGAATCACCGTTGAACAATGCAAGAGAGCAAACAATTTATTATGTTGAACAATACAGCTGAATGCCCACCTACCACATGTCTGTTGGTATGATCTGTATTCAGTCTGATTCACTTTTACAGTAAATAAGAATCATAGTCTGGTATTACCAAGTGAAATCAAGGGAGGAGAAAGAATCATAGAAAAGCATTATTCAGAAAAAAAACTAGTTGAGGGCTTATATTAGACTTAGATACATTTTGTTGTTTGACACTAAAGTAACTCAATGGGTCAGGCAGCGTCTCTACAGAAAAGGAATGGATGACGTTTCGCATCGAACCCCTTCTTCAGATTGAAGAAGGGTTTGGACCCTATCTTTGTGTGTATCTTTGGTGTAAACCAACATCTGCAGTTCATTCCTATACATTTTGTTACTGTTGGCTTGATCATTTGTACATCTGAAGGTTAGGAAGATGAAAGTAACCTGAGATGCCTCCTCCTCAATTTCCTTAAGCGTTCCACTTCTGGGTGATTGTAAGTCGAGGATCAATTTTGGTGTGCCTTTTTTTTTGGTTTCTTTCCCCCTTCACGCTGCAGACACAACAATGAGGCTCCCACATGAAGGATCATTTCTGAGGCAAGGTGCCAGATTTGCAGTGTCCATGCAACTGCATTCCAGTGCATTGTTAAAACATGCACAAGGGAAGGGAAAGTAGTAACGAAAAAAAAAGGAAACTATGAGTTTTTACATCTTACTGTCTGCTCTGGTTTAATATAAAACCAACTTCGGACATGTTGTTATATTTTATTATGCTGGGTTGATTCAGTAATATTGCTTTGTGGCTGATTTTCATAAATAGCTCTTCCTGTTGGATGAATTATAAGAAGACGCATCCATGCTTATGAAAGGTATGGGTATGACCAAGGAAAAAAATCCTTTAAAAAGAAGGGTGTCTGAATATTTTGTGTCAATAGTTATGCTAATAATTCATCTCTGGCTGCATTTATATGTGCAGTTGCTTTAGAAATTGCTGCGAATTGGTGGCAATTGCCGCTCTGAGGATTTATGCTGCTTGCTGGAGCCTTGCACATTGCCGAGCCCTGTTAGTAAATCACAAGAAGCTGTTCATAATGTTCGCATCTATTGAAATATTTTGAAAGTGCTAGCATGCTGGGCAAGATTCTTTGAGCAGGAGTGTGCCCATTATTTTGTTGAATGCTGGCTGTGTGCAAAGCTATGTCAATGATGGACGATATAAAAACAGGTTCCTGGAGCGTAAGCACTGAAGATATATCTTCAGGCAGTGGATAGAGAAGCTCTGGAATTCTCCACGCAAGAGCGATGTACAGGCTTTGTTGCTGAGTATTTTCAAGACTGAAAGCAAAATTTTGGATATGAAGGGAATGAAAAATTCTGGAGATGACGCTGTTACAAAAGACGAACCATGTTCCTAATCCATGGCAGAATAGATGCAATAGTCGGCATAGTCCCACACCACTTCACATCAATGACAGCGATGTGGAGTTGGTCAGTAGCACTAACTTCCTGGGGGTGCAGATCACTAACAGTCTAACCTGGTCAAATAACATCACATCAATAGTTAAGAGAGCGCAGCAGCGGTTGCACTTTCTGCGCCGGATGAGAAGAGCTCACCTCCCCCATCCCGTCCTCACCACTTTCTGCAGGGGCACCATAGAGAGCATTTTGACCAGCTGTATCTCTGTCTGGTTTGGGGACTGTAAAGCCTCCGACTGGAAGTCCGTGCAGAGAGTGGTGAGGACGGATGAAAAAATCATCGGGACTTCTCTCCCCTCAATCGGGGACTTTGCGACCAAACGTTGCGTGTCTAAGGCCAGCAGTATTATAAAAGACCCCACACATCTCCATCACGGACTGTTCACTCTGCTGCCCTCGGGCAAAAGATATCGTAGCATAAGGAGCAGAACATCAAGGTTCTGCAACAGCTTCTTCCCACGAACCATCAGACTCCTGAATGCCATGTAATGGGCTGCCACCATTGTCTATTTTATCTTTTTATCCATTTTATCCTTCTGTTTATTATGGTGTTGCATGGGGAGCCAAATGCAACGGAATTTCATTTGGAATTGCATATATCGATGTATTTCTGAATGACAATAAAGTTTGTTTGATTGATTGATTTTGATTGAATAGGGCGAATGGACTGCATCTGCTTCTATTTAGTTTTCTTGATAAATACAGTGTGGAAACAGACCTTTCGGCTCACCGAGTTCATTCTGACCGGCGATCACCCATACACTAGTTCATACCCCCCCCCCCGTGTCCTCAAATTCTGAGTCAGCATCTGCACACTGGCCTGGAACAGATTCCCTTCTACTTGAAGCATAAAAACAAGCTTGCGAAAAATCCGAAAACATCTGGAGTAAGCCGTGGCTGAAATATTTTGCACCTTATTATGCAGATAGGTTGCAGCAATTAGAGCGATTTCAATTTTATTGAAGGTCAGCAATATGCTCTTGGAAATCAATGGGCTATTAGTTTCACATCTTTAACAGATACTGAAAAATACTGAAGCTCTATTATAGAAGAGGTAATTTGCAGTACAACAGATTTTTGGTAATTAATGGCCTGAAATTGCAAATAGATTAAATACCTTTATTTGACCTTCAGTTCCTTTCAAAATATTTGACCACGGAAGCTTTTACCTTTTAATTTTCACTGCAGATGTAGAATGTGACAAAATAGGCAGGCATAACAAGTATAAATGCAGGTCCATTAAATGATTGTTGAATTCCCTGCCACCTTCCTTGCAGGAGTACCACATTGAAGTTCCCTCATCAGCATAAGGATCTGTAGATGCAGGTTTACAAAAAAGGTAATAAACTGCTGGAGTAACACGGCAGGTCAGGCATCATCTCTGGAGACCATGGATAGGCGACATTACAGGACAGCATTCTTCTTGGATCATGTTATTTCCATTGCTTATTTTACTTCATTGACCTTTTTTGTTTTCTTTCCTACTCAAACAATCTTGAGCAAGAAATGACATTGAGGTTTTCTTCTGCTGCTTTCAGCTCTGTGCTCACCTTAGCTGAGTGTCTTAACCCCAGCCCCACCCCTAACCTTCCTGGCCCCAACCAATGGTCTGGAGTTTCAGGTGTTGCAAAGCCATGTTTGGATAGCCTGACCACTGGGCCTTGGAATGGCGCAGCGGTAGAGTTACTGCCTTGAAGCGCCAGAGATCCCAGTTCAATCCTGAACATGGTTGCTGCCTGTACGGAGTTTGTACGTCCTCCCTGTAACCGCGTGGGTATCCTCGGGTTTCCTCCCAATTCCTGAAAACAGGTTTGTAAGTTAATTGGCTTCTGTAAATGGTTCCTAGTGGGTAGGATCGAATGAGTGTATGGCCAGCATGGATTTGGTGGGCCTCAGTGAACATGGGGAATATGAACAGGTGATGTTTTGGATTGGGTCCCTTCTTCAGACTGAATCTGAAGCAGAATAATAGAGCTCTAACCATCCCTACGTTGTCAGAATGTGCTTTGATGATTGTGTTGTGAATTTGTGGAATTCTCTGCCACAGAGAATTGGCCTCCACATTGGCAGTGGAGGCCAATTCACTGGATGAATTTAAAAGCGCGTTAGATAGAGTTCTTGGGGCTAGCGGAATTAAGGGGTGTGGTGAGAAAGCAGGCACAGGTTACTGGTTGTGGATGATCAGCCATGATCACAATGAATAGCGGTGCTGGCTCGAAGGGCCGAATGGCCTCCTCCTGCACCTATTTTCAAATGTTTCTCTGTGTCTAGCTCTGATTACCAAGGCACACGGGATATCTATTGAAACAGATTAGATCAGAGACTGAAGGCTGGTTCTCAGTAACAAATTACCGAGGGGGGGGGGGGGGATCACACTGAAACCTATCAAATAATGAAATGCCTGGATAGATTGGATGTGGAGAGGATGTCTCCAGTCATGGGAGAGTCTGTGACCTGAGAGCACAGCTTTAGAATAAAAGGATGTACCTTTAGAGAAGAAATGAGGAGGAAATTCTTCAGCCATATGGTGGTGAAGCTTTGGAGTTAATTGCCACAGACTGCAGTGGAGGTCAAGTCATGGGGCATTTTTCAAGTGGAGATTATCAGGTTCTTGATTCGTAACAGTGTGTCAAACGTTATGGGAGATGGTAGGAGAATGGGGTTGAGAGGGAAAAATAGACTAGTCATGATTGAATGACGGAGCAATGGGCCGATTGGCCTAATTCTGCTTCTATGCCTTATGATCTTATGATCTAGTTATAAATAAAGACCCTAGAAATTGATCTATTCAAGCTTAAAATGGTACAATTGAAAAGTTTGACAGAAAGAAGCAAACTATAACAAATATGTGTTCAGAAAATTACTTGAAACAGCAGGAGATTCAAATTAACAATAAGGTTTCACAATCAAATAGTTCTTGATACAAAAAACTGTTCTTTACTTGAAATTGCTTCAAATTTAATAGTAGAGGTAAAAAGTTTGCAATTGATGAAACAAATGATGTCTTCTGTGTACTAAAGATAGGATTTATCTGGAATTAATTAGCTACGATGGATTGCATGAACTTTCTTGTTCATATTATTTTTTCAGCCTTTTCACAAAAAGCTGTGGCATTACATTATTCCATACAACCCACCATGAGTCTCGTTTGACTTGTTCACATCTCACAACCATCTGGCTGAGAACAAGAGGAGATCTGCTCGATACAGATCAATACCAACACGGTTTGTGTTGCAATTTTGCAGCGATGAGTAATAGCAGGGGCCCGAGGAGACTCCAAAATAAACAGTGCAAGAGAGAGAGGAGAGAAAACTTTGCAGATGATTCTGTGGCTGTCACTGGATAAATAGTGAAGAAACTCAGAGGTCGATTCTACGCAAACCAGATGGTGAAAGACAGCTGTTGGAGGAGGATGACATGACATATTGCACCAAAGATTGCGCACACCCCAGCACTGTTTCTTTCCCTTCGCTCTACCTATTCTACTTGAGTTTGGCTTGATTGTATTTATGTATAGTGTTATCTGATTTGATTGGAAAGCAATGCCAGCAACATAATCAAGGATGGGTCGCACCCAGGCCATGCCCTCTTCTCCCCTCTCCCATCAGGAAAAAGGTATAAAAGTGTGAAAACAAACACCTCCAGATTCAGGGAAGGTTTTTTCCCAGCTGTTCTGAGGCAACTGAATCATCCTACCACAACGGGAGAGCAGTCCTGAACTTTGATCTACCTCATTAGTGACCCTCGGACTAGCTTTGATCGGACTTTACTGGCTTTACCTTGCACGAAACATTATCACCTTATCAAGGATCAATACACTGCAAATGGCTTGATTGTAATCATGTATTGTCTTTTCACTGACTGGTTAGCATGCAACAAAAGCTTTATGCTGTACATCAGTACATGTGACAAAAAAACAAACCTTTTCACATTAACTGTGCATGTGACAATAATTAATCTGAACTTAAAGGCTTTCAAGCCGGTTAGTGTTATGTATTGTCAGTTAGAAAGAAAGAATGAATAAATAAATAAATAAATACATAGATCTGATCATAGGTTTAAGGTGGGGGGGGGGGGGGGGGCGGATTTAATAGGAACCTGAGGAGTTACTTTTTCCACAGAAAGCATGGTGGGTGCATGGAACGAGCTGTTGGAGGAGGTCGTTGAGGCAGGTACCATGGCAATGTTTCAGAAACATTTAGGCAGATAAATGGATAGGACAGGTTTAGAGGGATATGGGCCGAACGCAGACAGATGGGACTAATGCAGATGGGACATGTTGGCTGGTGTGGGCAAGTTGGGCTGAATTATCCACGCTGTATGCATTTATCACTCTATCTCATTGGTGTGCAGATTTGTAGATGCTGTGGATGTGTTTTCATTTGTTACAGGGATCTCATCCCGAATTTCAGAAGATTTACTCCAAATTGTGGAATGGTCTCCATATCTTTCCTAAGAGCTGACAATTGGAACTGAACAAAACATACAAGTGGCCAAACCAGTATTTTGTTAAGTAGATGATGACCACTACGTTGATGCATTGTGCAAACAAATGCGGGCAGGTGGGTCTCGTGCAGCAAGGACATGTTGGCTGGTGTGGGCAAGAGGCTGAAGGGCCAGTTTCCACGCTGTACCAATCTATAACATTAAACGGTTTTGATGAGCAATTTCACATCTTGCCTCAGTCTCCAAAGCCCAGCAATTTTTTTTCTTCTGAAAACTACTCTTCCCACTTGTGTGGACAAGTCTGAAGAAGGGTCTCACCTGAAACGACACCCATTCCTTCTCTCCAGAGATGCTGCTTGAGTTACTCCAGCATTTTGTTTCCATCCGTATTTTGTCATCATTCCTTTAACAATGAGAACAAAATAAATGGATGTTAGAGGGGAACTCCACTCCTTTTCTCTGCTCCGCCAATCTAAGCCATCAAGACTGATATTTAACCTCACCGCTACCTTGTTAAGTGAGGATGGTATGTGGAACGATAGAAACATGGTAAATAGGTGCAGGAGCAGGCTATTTGGCCCTTCGAGCCAGCACCACCTTTCAATAAGAGCATAGCTGATGATCCAAAATCAGTACCCCGTTCCTGCTTTCTCCCCATATCCTTTGATTCCGTATCTAATCTATATCTAACCCTCTGGGTAACGTGGCAGTGCGCATGCCAACAAAACATTTCAGGGGGATTGAAGACATGATGACCTTGCTCCATACGGATGTTCACCAAAGCCCTCACCAATGTACCACACCCCCACATCTCGAGACATATTATGCACTGGGGGCCTTTTAAAACTGAAATGACACTCACGATAATACCCTGTGTTATATATCCAAATTTTATTCTTCCCCACCACTCATTTTTAAACTTTGCATGGAGTTGGTTTTGTGGCGTGAAAATCCATTTACCATCTTATGTTCAGTTTTCATTGTTCAGATTGTGAAATCTTGAAGGATTATTTTTTATTTTAGGTTTATGATTCTGAGCCAACTGTTTAATAATATTGTCTCCCTTGAATTTTTTTTAAATCTAGTGATCTGAAAAATCCAGTTTGAAGGTAGACACAAAATGCTGGAGTAACTCAGCGGGTCAGGCCGCATCTCTGGAGAGAAAGAATGGGTGACGTTTCAGGTTGAGACCCTTCTTCAGAGTTTGGAGAAGGGCCTTGACCCGTAACCCACTGAGTTACTCCAGCATTTTGTGTCTACCTTCGATTTAAACCAGCATCTGCAGTTCTTTCCTACATATTTACTTTCTGATCAGTGTATTCATTTTATAGGGTTGTCTAATGTCGTAAAGGAAGAGTTCCCTTACCCTGACTGTAGCTGGAACCCATGTGGGTTGCACTTTAGTTAGAGGGTAGTAAATCTGTGGAATTCATTGCCACAGAACGCTGTGGAGGCCATGTCAATAGAGATTGATAGATTAATGATTAGTACGGGTGTCAGGAGTTTTGTGGAGAAGGCATGATAATGGGGTTGAGAGGGAAAGATAGATCAACCATGATTAAATGGTGGAGTAGACTTGATGGGCGGAATGGCCTAATTCTGCTCCTAGGACATGAACTCTTGGTCATTGTTCGTTGTTAATTACATATATTGGCCTTGATATTTATGCACTGTCTTAAAAAAAACGTCATTGGGTTCAACACCAAACTGGAGAGCTGAAAACATGGGTTATCCAAAGGCCTTGCCAGGTTTATCTGCGAGAAACCTTTGAAAACAAATCAATGGTTTTGTAACAGGCAGATTGACCGGTGGGAGTGCTGATTTTGCTGGTTGTCAAACTGGAACGCAGCAGGCAATGGGTATCAGGCAAGTATGATTTCTGGATGAAATGGCTGGGTGGATAGAGTGGCTTGGACACCATGGAGTGAGGCACTAAACTGTACCTTGCGGTGAGCGTTTGGAGTGGATTCCTGTCTGCTTGTTTGTAGATAAGCTTATGGAGTGTGGCCACAATCTGTCGACAGATACTGCAATGAAGGCACTTCCCTCATGGAATCAGTCCTTCCCTTGTCCTTTCCTTCACCAGGATTCCTCAGCAATCAGAGTTTTGTGCATTTCAAATACCATTAAAAATAACAATTAATAAAGCTCATAGATCCACCCGCCTCTTGGACATTAGTCTAAATAATCTGCAGACATTTTGGAGGTGACCACAAAATACTGGAGTAACTCAGCAGGTAAGGCAGAGTCTCTGTTTAAAAGGAATTGGTGACATTTCGGGTCAGAACCATTCTCCATTTTGAAGAAGTCACCCATTCCTTTTCACCAGAGATGTGACCTGACCCGCTGAGTTACTCCAGCATTTTGTGTCTATCTTTTCGATAACCAGCATCTGCAGTTCCTTTCTACATTGCATGTTGGAGGTAGTTGGCATTGAGTTGAAGTTTTTGTTCTTATCTTGCTACATGATGTCAAATTACCAATGCCTTGAGATTTAAGTTCCACCTTTGAATTCCACTTCTCGTCATCTGCATACAATCGTGTCTGTCTTGTCGCTTCTTGTGCTTCTTGTGCGTGGTGGTGGAAAGATTGGTGAAAACAGGGTCATGACGTGAACACTCTTTCCTTGACCCCTTCAAGGTCCCGTCCCAAATTGTCAACTGTTCATTTCCCCTCGCAGGTGCTGCCTGGCCAGTTGAGTTCCTTCAGCAGTTTTTATTTTATCCAGAAGTTATCCTTGATTCTGAGGCATTGCCTATGAATGAGGATTTCACCTAATATTTTGTGATTCAATGCACAAATGGTATTATCCAGCTTCGCGGTACAAATCAATAGTTCAGCGTACAATTTCATGTTCTTATACATTAGGAAAACTCTGAATGATTTGAGGTTCAGTGAACCTCACTTCATCTTGAAAAAATCACTTCTCCGAGAACCTAGCCTGCCTCCTTTGTTTCCTTTCAGCTTTGGGACAAAAGAGCTCAAAGTAAAGGAGCCCGGTGATTGCAGAATAAAATTGAGGTTACACGAGGGAGAAAAGTAATGCTGGAGTTGTATCAATCTCATCATGGGAGCATGAATCTTCAATGTTGACAATGTGAAAACATGGGTAGACTAACCTCTGAAACTGTGTAAAACAGTTATTCTGATAACAGCTTTTTGCATTGGATACACCAGTGTTAAGAAAGGCTACCGTATTTTGTGATGTGGATATACATTGAATATACCTGTGTATAGTTTATACTTTTGTTTATTGTACTGAGGTAGAATGAAAAGCTTTTGTTACATGTGAACTAGTGAGCGGAAAGAGAATAAACAATTACAATCAAGCCATTCACAGTGTACAGATACATGATAAGGGAATAACGTTTGGTGCAAGGTAAAGCCAGTAAAGTCTGATCAAAGATAGTCCGAGGGTCTCCAATGAGGTAGATAGTAGTTCATGACTGCTCTCTGGATGTTAAGAGAATGTACCGTATTTAATGATGTGGGTATAAATAGGAGGAAGACATTTTTGTCAGGGTTTAAAAAAAAATAGTATGTACTGCATCAGATTCCTGCACAGTGACAAGAAATCCTGCATTGAGTTAGTTGCACGTACCTTTGTGAATCAGGGCTGTTTGAATCTGCAGCATTATCCATCAACCCTTCAGCTCGCAATCCCCACTGAGTTGGATTGCAGGGGAAAGAGAGCATTACAAGAACACCAATATTTGTTATCTGGTGATTTGTCAATTTAAACTGTGAAGGAGCGCGTCACAGAGACCCAGTTTGCTATATTACACATTCTCCAACAGTGTTTTGCAGTGAATGTCAAATTAATTTCAAGCGTTTTTTTTGGGGGGGGCTATTTTTTCATTATATCCGTATTTAAATTCTCATTCTTCAGAAATGAACAAAAAAATACTTTATCTATAAATTACGGGAAATCAAAAGCCAGGAAAATATCACTTTGATGTGCAGGCATACTGCTCCATTATATTAAGCAGCTTTGAGTATCACTTCTGTGCAGGGTGTTTCACTGTGCTGGTTTTGAAGAAGCTTCTGTGTGGAAGAAAGTGGCGATTGCAATTTTCTTGCACTGAAGAAGGCTTGAATGAGCAGATCTGTCCTCTGGCATTAACAGGTGCAGAGCTCTGCATATGTCACAATTGCAAGCTACTGTTTTCCTAAATTGTCAAACCAATTTCTTGTTGAAAAATCTGATTGTGATAAATAATGCCACTTTGCAGTTGGAAATATCTGTGAGACGCAAGGAATTGCGGATGCTGGAATCAGGCTGAAGAAGTACCACAGCACAAATGATCATCTGTCCCTTCCATCCACAGATGCTGCCTGACTCGCTGAGTTATTCCAGAACTTTGTGTTTTGCAGCTAGACATATTCATTGCTTTTAGACACTCCATTGTTCGTCCCTGTAAATGCCTGAAGTATCACTCAAATGGAGCCTTCAATTGCAATGTTTCATGTTGTTGAATGAACATGGTTAGAAACATTAAAAAAATAGGTGCAGGAGTAGGCCATTCGGCCCTTCATGCCAGATGATATGGCTGATCATATATAATCAGTACCCTGTTCCTGCTTTTTCCCCATATGACTTAATTTATTCAGATATTTATATATTGTTTTCTATACTTAAAAAAGGCATTGCCATTAAAGTGGTTAGTAAGCTCTTATTGGTTTTAATGGCAGTGGAGCTGGAAATGTGATGTTTTTTTTCTCTCTACCTATGGTTCGCTAATTTCAAAGTAGCAGGATATTTCCTAAATTTACTGTAATATAACCGTTTAGGGAAGATCAGATGAGCTAGTGGATCATAAAGTAACAAATGGCAACACTGGAGGATCGCTGTGGGCAATTGTATAACTAACTTTACTTTGTGTTGCTAATTTAGCTACTTTTCTGCTAAAACTAGAATTCTATATATATTTACTGTACTTCAATCTACCAGCACTTATTTGCATCTGGCAACATGAATTCTAGCTATATTATGGAGATTGGAGCCTCATTTTTAGGCAATCTAAAGTTAGATTGTGCCATTTTCTTGTTGTGATATTCTGCATTTTCTATTCTTCTAGCGACTTCAGTATTTTTTGAGTTTGATTTGGTAACCTGGTTATTTATTTGTGGTAAACATACACAATAAGAAAACATTTTTTCTAACAATCTAATTCTAAGTACTAAGACCGTTGTTTATTAACTTTACTTTATGTAAACTAGAAAAATTCTAATAATTTTTCTGTTCTTGATTTTTTTTTGTCACTCCGAGTTGGGAGGATGGGAAGGTGTCCAGATATTCGGAACTGAGCAACAAAAAATGTCGTGATGATGTTAAAAGCACGCATGTGACATACACATGAACAACTTTTAAAATATACCTGGATTTGGAAGAGAGCCAGCTTCTGGAGCGAAGTGTACCAAACATGGCAAGTTAATATTGGGTGGTATTGTGAGCTTTCGTCGGGGAAAGTTATAGAAAGTTATATTAGTTGGATACTAATATATTAAATCACATACTCCATGGTTTTTTTAGCTAGTTTTCCAAGAAAAAAAGTGCAGTAATCAAAGCCTGAAAAGGTAGGATGGGGCTGAAGCCCAGAATTTTTTTTTAAATCATTCTAATAGAATGATTTTCCTATTCCAGTGGTAATTAAACTTATTTTTTTATTTTTTTCACTCCTAGTTTTCTTTACATATTTTTAGAATATTGAAAAAGTTGAAAAAAATAAACACTTAAGAAATTAGTCAACTTATGTTTTTTGCTCATGTGACAAAATAAATTATATATCAATTTATACACGAGGGAGAATAAGACGGACATTACCAAAAAACACAAGAACATTTAGTCAAGGGTGAATTAAATTTTGTGATTAAGACTCAAGGGTGATGACACTGAAATAGTTTAAGAAGCACTGGTGTAGTGTACCTTCAGTTGAATTTGTAAAGACTGCAAAGATATCATCGTTGTGATCACTCAAAGTCTTGCATGATTATCCTGACTTCTACAAGGATTTTGCCAGGACTAGAGGGTGTGAGCTATAGGGAGAGGTTGAGTAGGCTGGGTCTCTATTCCATGGAGTACAGGAGGATGAGGGAAGATCTTATAGAGGTATACAAAATCATGAGAGGAATAGATCGTGTAGATGCATAGCCTTTTGCCTAGAGTAGGGGAATCGAGGACCAGAGGACATAGGTTCAAGGTGAATGGGAAAAGATTGAATAGGAATCAGAGGGGTAACTTTTTCACACATAGGGTGGTGGGTGTATGGAACAAGATGCCAGAGGAGGTAGTTGAGGCTGGGACTATCCCATCGTTTAAGAAACAGTTAGTTAGGTACATGGATAGGACACGTTGGGGGGATATGGACCAAGCGCAGGTAAGTGGGACTAGTGAAGCTGGAACATTGTTGGCCGGTATGGGCGAGTTGGGCTGAAGGGCCTGTTTCCACATTGTATCACTCTATGACTCCCTAAGCCATCGCATGGCTGAAGAAGCCGATCCTGGAGTCCTTACAGATCCTGGAGCCCTTATAAACCTTCGGTTTGTGCAGGTGATATGTCCCACCAAATGGATGTCTGTGCATGATATTGTTAAACGTGGGGAGACAGGTGCATGGACAGCCATCACATGGTTCTTGACAGAGACAGATCTGTGTCTAGACCATGATAGTTGGCAATCTCTCTCTGCTGCAGGCATATTCCATCTTTGCATGTATTGTGGTGCTTCATCTGTTGGCTAGCCACCTTCCTCCATCTGTTTCTCCAAGTGGTCTTTTTATTGGGCTATTTATGCGGGTGATTGCTGTTTGGCATGGACCAAAGCGCCTGGTTCCACATGGTATCTCCAAAGTCTAAAGAATTAAATATGCCTTCACTGCTGAACATTATGATGCGGTAGTCCAAAGTAGGTAATTTTAGAAAACAATTTAGGCTTCCTCCTTGGATACAATTTGATAATTTGTCTTCTGGAAAGTTTAGGTTTTGGTTTATTAAACTTATGTGGACCAGAGTACAGTGAAACGCTTTGAATTGTATGTTATCCAAACAGATCAGATAATACTATACATAAATGCAATCAGGTCAAATGTAAGTACAATAGATAGAGTAAAGGGAAAGAATCAGAGTGCAGAATATAGTTCTCAGCATTGTAGCGCATCAGTTCCATAGACAAATCCAATGTCATCTATGGGGTAGAAATGAATCGGACAGTACCCTAGCTCATGGAAGGACCATTTAGAACCTTAGTCAGCAGTGTGGTACTCCATCTATTGTTTCCTTATAGTATTTTGACCCTTTTTATAAAGCTCAGTCTAACACAAATTGTGAGGTGCATATTTGCAAGTATATTTAATTTCCTCAACTTAAACCTGAACTTTATTTTAAATCATTCCCTATGCAGTCATTGAATTGAGAAAACCTATTCAATATTCTGCTTCGATCATGAATAAAAATGTTATTGAACTCAATTCAATGCTCTTTCTGCACTCACAACCTGATATTTTTCAATCATTTTTTTGGGCAATATGCTACCAGATTTTGTACCTCTCTGCAAAATCATTGGTCATAAATAAGGAGATCGATTTGTTGTCACTTATATTCCGACTGTTGGCTGACAATTTGATGTAAATGGTTTACAGGTAGCAACTTTCTTATATATTTTAGTTAAATTATCCATCATGTACTCACATTGGTTATTTGTAATATCTTTAACATTTGCAAGATCATCAGTTGAGCAATGTATTGTTAATTTGGAGGAGAATATGCTTGGGAGGTATAATTTTAATTCAATATATATAAAGAAAGGTAGAGTTGCTGCCTGACAGAGCCAGAGACCAAGATTCGATTCTTACTGTGGGTGCTGTCTGTATGGAGTTTGTATGTTCTCCCTGTGACCACATGAGTTTCCTCCAGGTGCTCTGGTTTCCTCCCACACACCAAAGACGTGGTGGTTTCTAGGTTAATTGGCTTTGGTAAAAATTGTAAATTGTCCCTAGTGTATAGGATAGTGCTAGTGCACGGGGCTGATCGTTATTCATCAAATAATGAAATTGTTCTTTAAATAATACCATACAAAAGTGCAAAGAGAAAATGTCATTTCTATTCACAATACTGTTTCCCATAAGCAAAAGCCGTGCTGTTGAAACTAGTTCATTTTCTTTTCCCATAAACTTGGAACAGAAAAAAACATGATTTTAACATGTACAAAAATTCACCCATGTTGATAGAAACGTAGAAACATAGAGAAGCAGGCTATTCGGAATAATAGGAATCCGAGAGTTAACTTTGTCACACAAAGAGTGGTGATGGTATGGAACAAGCTGCCAGAGGAGGTAGTTGAGACTGGGACTATCCCATCATTTAAGAAACAGTTAGAAAGGTACATGGATAGGATAGGTTTGCAGAGAATGGACCTAGCGCAGGCTAGTGGGACTAGTGTAGCTGAAACATTGTTGGCCGGTGTGGGTGAGTTGGGCCGAAGGGCCTGTTTCCACACTGTATCACTGGATGACACAATGACTCCCTAAGTCTTCGGATGGCAGCAGAGGCCGATCCTGGAGTCCTTATAGTTCCTGGAGCCCTTATAAACCTTAGGTGATATGTCCCACTAAATGGATGCCTGTGCATAATATTGTTTAACGTGAGAAGACTGGTGCATAGCCAGCCTGTCAGAGACAGATCTGGGTCTGAACTCCAGGATGGTTGACAATCTTTCCCTGCTGCAGCCTTATTCCACATTTTTCACGTAGATCCAAGTCGTTCCTCATCTCAGTCCCAAATGGCCTACCCTTTATTCTGAAACTGTGACACTTGATTCTGGACTCCCCCAACATCGGGAACATTTTTCCTGCATCCAGCCTGTCCAATCCCTTAAGAATCTAATATATTTCTATAAGATCCCCTCTCATCTTTGGAAATTCCAATAAAAACTGGAATCCAGTGATCTTTGAGTAAAAGATTTCCAGATTATTTTACAAAACCTTTTGGAAGAAGCAGTTAATTGCAAATGATTTAGGAGAGGCGCATATGCTTTTTGAATGGAAAAATATATTAGGCCATGCTATTTTTGATACTATATCCATTTAATGAATTAGGCTGCTGTGATATACTAGTCAATTGCAGCATAAAAATAGTTATATCCTCAAATTATTAATGTAAGTTGGGCAGTGAAACATTTGGTTCTTATTCTATAGAATGAATTACCTTAATCACATATTTATTGAGGTTGATAAATCTTCAATGATGCGGAAACAAAGAACTGTAGATGCTAGTTCAGACCAAATAAAGAGACAAAGTAGTGAACTTATTCAATTTGTCAGGCAAACATATCTGGAGAAAAAGGATGGGTGATGTTTCGGGTCGCGATCCTTCTTCAGCTATTGTTGAGACAAATCAGAATGAACTTTGGTCACTAAATAACTAATGTTATTCCAGTGGTATTATTTTGGCAAATACAGAAATGAGTTTGATTGTATATATAAAGTAGATGCATCGTGAAGGCTAAATTTCAAGTATAGAGCTAACCTGGCAAGTCTGATCAGTGTGACCATTGTGGCTTTCTGCCAGCCCCAAGGTTTTACATGCGGTGCAGTATTTATAACATAACACCGTTTGTTGTTTAAGGTTCATAGGATAAATTATTTTTTACCACATGTGTATAATTTACAGACGTTTAGTTTAGAGATACAGCGCAGAAACAGGCCCTTCGGTCCACCTCTACATTGACCAGCGATCCCCATACACAAACAAGGAACAATTTGCTATTTTACCAAGCCAATTGGTCTACAAACCTGTATGTATTTGGAGGGTGGGTGGACACTGGAGCATCCGGAGAAAACCCATGCAGCAAACAGGGAGAACGTAGAATCTCCGTACCGACAGCACCTGTAGTCAGGATCGAACCCGGATCTCTGGCACTGTAGGCAGCAACTCTACCGCTGCGCCTCTATGCTACACTATTAGGCTAGAAAAGGTCTAATAAAAAGCTATGGACACGATGGGGAAAAAAGCTAGTTGAGACTGTCACAGAAAAGTATTGCAGTGATTAAAATTCAAGTGTATTAATAAAAAGTGAATATCTTGAGAAAAAGATATTAAATAGAGATATTAGAGAAAATAGAGATATTAATTCTAAATGATGGTCCCCCTATTGTCATAATGACAGAATATATTTTGCACGGCATTTTATGCAATTTGACAAGACTAATCGCAGAGCTATAACCTGGTGTACACTGAATAATTATGTCACAACTTCCCATCACTCCTCCAATAACTGTGATCTGCTATCCAAAACCGATCTAATGCAGATCTGACGTAAACGTAGGATTTCATTACTTTTCCTATCTGTTGGAGCTATTTATATGTTAATTCCACACTTGCTTACAAATAAATTACTCCAACAGAATCACTTGGTCAGTTCTCAGTGGTTCTTTGAAGGGCTAATATAGTTGGCCTATCTTAATTAAATTATCTAAAAGTAGGTATCAATATCACTGTCTCTAATGGAAGAGGGGAAACCCCATTCCCTAAAGAATGCAGACATGTCTGATGACTTGGTATGGAACACCTCATCCTGGGCACAGATGCGGCGTAGACAGAGGAATTGGGAGTAGGGGGATAGAGTCTTTTCCGATCAGTGTACTGTGGAGTTTTAATGTAACATTCTTGGACTGGTGTTCAGCGATACTTTATTTTGTCATACTTTTGCAAAAGGTGCAGTACCATGTAATTTCTGTATTCCAATTCATCCGCCTTTGCACAATTTTTGTAGTCATTCTCTAAATTTCAGACTGAAGGCATCGACTCACCTTATCTCATGTCAAGGTTGATACCACCTGTGAGTTTAACCAATTGGGATTCAAGGCATTATTTTAGTTTAGTTTAGTGTAGAGATACCGCCCAGAAACAGGCCCTTCGGCCCACCGAGTCCGCACCGACCAGCGATCCCCGCAAATTAACTCTGTCCTACACACACTAGGGATAATTTACATTTGTACCAAGCCAATTAATCTACAAACCTAAATGTCTTTGGATTGTGGGAGGAAGGGGAGAACGTACAAACTCCGTACAGACAAGCACCTGCAGTTGGGATCGAACCCAGATCTATGGTGCTGTAAGTACTGTTAGGCAGCAACTCAACCGTTGCGCCACCATACATTGTACATTTGAAATAATATTGTCAGAAGGTCTCCATTCAGTGCTTCCCCGAGCACAAACACCTTCCTACTAAAAGAAAACCATTGTTTTTTCCTTCAAACAATTTATTTTCTATTTCTTCTTTTTTCCTTAACCAATCACCACTCCCAGCTGCCATATCCAATCTCCAGTCAGGAACATCGATGGGAGTTTGACGAAATTTAGCTTTTTCATCCTAAATGGCAAAGATTAAATCAAATAACTTGCCCTTTCTCAATCAATGGCTGTGGTCCTCCTCTTGGTTGTTAATTTTAATTATAGATTAAGTGGTGGATGTTGTCAACAGATTTTAGGAAGACATTTGATAAAGTTCCCCATGGTAGGCTGATCCAGAAGATTAGGGTGCATGGGATTAAATGCCCTGTCACGTGATGCGAGTTTTACCTAAGAGCTCTCCCGAGTTTAAAAAGAATCAAACTTGTGGTAAGTACGTAGAATGTACGTAGCGGGTATGTTGGAGCTCGTGGATGTCTCGTAGCGGCTCGTAATGCTAACAGCGGGTACTCGGGAAACACGGAAACTCGTGAAGTTCTTTCAACAGTGTGAAACATTTCCAAGAGTAAAAAAATACTGGTGATGAAGTATTTTGATTTGAGTTTGATTTTTTTTTTAACTCGGGAGAGCTCTTGGGTAAACTCACATCGTGGGACAGGGGCGTAACAGTGACTTGGTCATATGAATTCCGAACTGGATTACTGAAAAAAGACAGAGATAGGGCGTGATTTAGGCCGCATTTGTAGTATTGTGGCCATTCTGGTCGCTACATTACAGTAGATATGGAGGATTAGGAAAAGGTGTACAGGAGGTTTAACAGAACTATGGCTGAATTAGGGGTATTTGCTGGAGGGAGTGGTTGGATAGACAGAGGAGGTTGTGGTGAGACCAGGTAGAAGTATATAAAATTATGAGAGGCATAGATTGGTTAGAGAATCAGAATCTCAGTATGGAAAGATCTAATAATAGAGCGCAGCTTTATGGCGAGGTAAAAATTAGAAGAGATGTGCGGGGCAAGTCTTTCACACAGAAGATGTGGAGTCCCTGAAACACTGCCAGGGGTGGTGGTGGAAGCGGTGGAGGTGGTGGAGGCAAATACAAAAGAGGCATTTAAAAGGCTTTTGGATGGGCATAAGGTTATGCAGGGAATGGAGGGCTATGGTTTATGTGCAGGCAGATAAGAGTGGATCTTGGCATCCTGTTATACACAGACATTGTGGACTCTGAGCTGAACTGTTCGATGCTTTATATTAAATCTGAAACATCTGAGAGCCAGCAGTATAGAAGGAAATGGGGCAAAGATGGAGTTAATTCACAGATTCATATCTCAATGACAAAACAGACTTGAGACTAAATATTCTACCGGTGCTCTGACAAAATCTTGTCCTGTGCCCATTACACTGTGACGATTGTGTTTCCTGTTTACTTGCAACATTGCTTACTATTTCCAAAGTCACAAAGCGGAAAGCCATTTCTCATAGATTCTTTAGCTGTAGCGCAAAGTAATCATGCATTACATTTACTTATTTAGCGACTAAAGATATTTGAATTTCCCAATTTATTACATGGTTTAAACCATCCATTTACTGTGATGTCTTTACTCCACTACCCTCCCGCTTCTCCACATAATACTGTTGCCTCTGAGAGCATTGTTCTCTTTATCTATAAAAGAGTACAAAACCAGTGTCTGTTGAATTTTACAAATCATGTCTTCCTCTTTGCTTTCTCAGTCCAGATTATCCTGCTGAAAGTGTTCTTCCTGTATATGAAATTGTTCATCTGTGATTTCATTAACAGCTATTCAGTCTTTAATATTAAAATGTTGTACATCCAATTTGTGATCTTGTTAACATCGTGATGGATTCTTTGCCAATTTAACACATTGAGCATTTGTGAATTAAATAAGATGGCTTTGGTACAGTTCCTGTAAGATCAGGAACGTTCCAAGAATCAACGTGAAACTAAATTTCCAATGCATTGTTGATCGAGGAATTAAATATCACACAAATCTGCTACTGTGTCTGCCTGCAGAACAAGAGTGATCTAGTGATTTGTTTAAGTTATTACATTGTTTTTGGAGCATTTGGGGACACACTGAGAATGAGAAAAATAATATAAAGGTGTCGAGAGAAATTTTACTGAAAATTATAAAAACCTTTTACTCTTTCTATCAAAAATATATTACCGTGTTGGAGTAATTTTTGATTGGGTTGTCACAAAACATCATGTATAGTAATTCTCATTGGGATGTGCACTTATTATTACAACATAAATGAAATTCTAATTCAAGACTGTCAAGTGTGACTGATTTAATTACTGAAGTTACAAAGTGGAACAAATTAGTTTCTTGTATTCTGTATAGAATGGGTTTCTTTTTCATAAGTTGACAGCGTAGTGATTTCTGGTGAAACACTTATTGTATTAAGTTACCGGAATTTGAATTACAAAAGCTTTTAAAATAATAACAAAGATTGCAGGTATTTGTTTTGTACCTTTTTATTAACAGGGAAATAGAAGGTTGTGGCTATCTGCAGAAACACATGAATTAAATGAATGCATTTGCAAGCATTCTATTTAAGTACTGGATAAATGACTGGAGTAGATTCTCAAGTGGGGAAGAGAACCTTATAATTCAGCTGACAGTATAAAGACTGTATTCTGCCCTGACTTAATTCCCATGGACCCACTCCCACTTGTTTTGTACAATAATATATTATTCATGTGAGTATAAATGAATAGATTAATAAAATAACTGTCCAACGGCCTGGAATTTGCCGTTCAATACTGGACCAGGACTTCAGAGCATGTGTAGTCAAGCATGCAGACCATAAACTTACCAACAAATTGAGAACAGGCACTTTCTCTTTCCCTTTAGCTGATAATTCTCTGAGGTTGATCTGCTCAGTTTAGTTTTTAGTTTAGAGACACTGCGTGGAAACAGGCCCTTTGGCCCACCGGGTCCACACTGACCAATGATCACCCCATACACTAGTTCTATCCTGCACCCTAGGGACAATTTAGAAAACCCAATTAACTTACAAACCTGTAAGTCTTTGTGGGAGGAAACTGGAGCACCCAGAAAAACCCAAGCAGTCGCAGAGAGAATGTGCAAACCCCCCACACAGACACATTTGGTCCCTTGATTAGTTTAGTTTACAGATCCTGCAAGGAAACAGGTCCTTCAGCCCACTGAGTCCATGCCGACCATCAACAACTCGTTCATACGAGTTCTATGTTATCCCACTTTCCTAATCCACTCCCCGCACACCGGGTGTAATTTACTGAGGCTAATTTACCTACAAACTCGCACATCTCTGGGATGTGGGAGGAAACCGAAGTAAACCCAACTGGTCACAGGGAGAACATGCAAACACGTGTTCCCAGCCACATGTCCATGCCATCACTAAAGCTGACTATTTTTATCCAGTTTTACACTAGCTTGGTTCTTCAACTGAGACACCATGCCACTACATCTCTATTAAGGAAAATTGTGTTCTCTGCATTCAGGAACATCTTCTTTCCAACACTCCCACAAACTCTACAAACACTAATCAAACTACAAACTATCTTGGTTGCATAAAGGACTTCAGATTTGGGTATTTTATAAATCTATTGAACTCTCTTTTGTTTATTGTGTTATCTATGAGTACTGTACAGAATTTCTTGCTGCAAGTAAGAATTTTATTGTTTTGTTTTCAGTTCATATGTCAATTAAACACTACTGTCGCTTGATGTTCAATATCTAATTATGTGGCTTGGAAGCAAACTTTGTCCAGTCTTATGTCAAGCCTTTGGACCTTTCACAACAATAAAATGCTGTAGAAGTGCATTTTGCTTTTGCTGCTGCTGTTACTTGCTTTCCCCAATTGGACTTTAAAAAAGACAAGTACGAGACAGGAGTTATTTGTATTCTTGCTACTTTTTCTTAGATTTATAGATGTTGTTACTCTGTATGAAGCGGGTGTGCATGCATGAGATTTCTTAATTGGTACAAAGCCATATTCACTCTAACTGTATGAGAGCTCTTGGGAACTAGAATACAGGGTCTCAGTAGCCACAATGTCAGAATAAAAATAGACACTCATTCAGGATTATGACAGAATTTATTTTTACAAAGATTTTTTACTGCCCTTGAGGAAGTACCAAAATGTGATGGAAGTGCGAATACTAGATAAAGTAATTGCTATATAATGGTAACAAAAAACAATGAAGTACTGAATGGGATAACATCAAAATCAGTCATTTGCAGTTATGGCCTAATCAACAATTAATGATGCAAAATGAAGTCCATAATTGATCAGAGATTTATTTATATATTTCACCTGTGCTTGATCCTTCTTCGAATGTGTGATATTAATCACCGTACATTTGAAAGTTATCCCCAGTTGCATCATTAACTTGTTTCCCCATACATTTTGCACCTGAGATATCTGCTGACACGGTGTAAATTCTATACCAGCAGATGAGCTTGGAAAATAATAATTTATTCTGAATCCTCAACAATGGCATTGACTGAAGGGGTATGCACTCTCGATGATGCCATACTCAGCATAAACATCAAAAGAGTGTTCACTTACAGCCAATGTTATCGTTCATTTCAACAGAAATTATCTGTGTATGGCAGGGAATGGTATAAAATAAGTCAGGAAACCTGTTCTGAACTGATAGATGACAGAATGAAAAGTTCACTGGGTTGCCATTATATTTGCTTATCTGCCGGTGAATTTGATGTCACTTGGCCTCTGCTCAACAAACTTCAGAAACTATCCATGCCTCTTAGATGGGATGACAATCACAATGATGAATGTGAAATTCTACTAAGCCTTCAACAGCCGTTTGCTGTTTAGATTCTATTCTATTACAACTCAAGAAGTACACAGATACCCCGGTAAGTCAGTCAATAGCAAGTAATAAAGATGGGCAATTTACTGTAGCTTTGCAAGATATTTGCTTTATATTTGAAGAAATAATGGTTGTATCATTCCATAAAATGGCTTGCTTTCCCTACTTTGAGTTTAAGGGCTGGAATATTTGATGCTTCCAGTTAACTCGGACGTTAAATTCTGTATTTAACATTTCATTGCATGTTGGACTGCAAACTAATAGTTTTCAGGAAATGTTAAAGATTGATGAGTAAAGCTTGGGATTTAACAGTTTAGTTATATTTTGAGTAAGAAGGAACAGCGATCCTGGTTTATACCCACTGCAGATGCTGACTAACCCGCTGAGTTATTCCAACAACTTTTGTTTTCCGAGAGATCCTGTCCCACTGTGGGCACGTAATTAGTGAGTTTAGAAGAGTTTGCGCTCGTCTCAAACTCGCAGCATGGTCGACACGTGGTCCTAGGAGGTCACTGGAACTCTCGTTCATGCTCGAGGGAAGTTCCCGCATACTTGCGGCCTCAGTTTGGTCGAGGAAATTTTTTCAGCATGTTGAAAGATTTTCCGCAAGTAGAAATTGGTCGGCATGGGTTTTTTTAACTTGTAGTGCAGTGGAGTGGGGTCGCTATGTAGTTATAGGCAGTTGAGGTAGCTGTAGGCAATCTCCTTTGCTGACCGGGTATTTTAATTGGCTCATTGGAGTTTTCAGAACCAAAGAAAACCGACCGGTAATGTTAAATGCCTGCTAAACTTTATTAAAAGTTGTCTGGCTTCTTAAAAGTGTCTCCATTCCTTCTCCCCCATTCTCCCCCCTTCTCCCCCTTCTCTCCCCTTCTCTCCCCCCTCCCCTCCGTGCTCACTAAAGGACTTACCTGCTGTCTTTTACCTTCCTGTTCATCGCGTGTGTGAATTTCAGACAGCACTTTCCCGCTTTCCCTGGCCTCCGCGATGTGTTTGTGTGCGTAGATGGTGGATCCAGCTCGCGGTTTCATCGCTGACAGTCGATCCAGCTCGTGGCTTTTCAGGCGAGTGCCCTTGAGCTTGAAGGCCGAAGACATTTGCTGAAAAGTCGCGTTAGTGGGACAGGTGCTTTAAGATTTCAGCATCTACAGTTCCCCATATCTCCTCTTTCTAAATGTTCTTTGGAGGTTTGTTTTTGGTTTCTTGCCCATCCAATCTATGATTCCATCAATAAACAATTTGTGATTTGTTTTTAGCTTTCTTGGCATTCTTTCTGCCACCTTCAATCATTTGTGAATGTATATCCACCATTCTATCAATTTCAGTACTCTCTAAAATTGAACCATTTACTTTAAATGTTGTCATTTATCCAGATTGTATCGCCACATTTTTCTGCTTTAAATTTAATTTTCTATATATTTGCATATTTTGCTGGTATGCTTTTCTCTGATTAAGTTGTGCCTTTCTTTCACATTGTTTGATGCAATGCAAAGATTTATATCATCCACATGCTGAGACATTGTGCTCCATGTATCAGCCCACTTGTCATTAATATATATCAACAGTGCAGAGAGCTTAATGCCTAACTCTGGGGAAGCCACTGTTGGGAAGTGGAATAAGGAAGTAACATACATATTTGCCAGCCAACACATGGTATTTTATTTAACTCTTTTTGAAAGTCCAGTTAAACAAAATCTACTGCACAACACATCCAATCATGTCAATGAAGAGGGACATTTATGAGATTGATAGTTGATTTTCTTTTTTTCCCTACTTAGTAGAATTTATCCATAGTTAGATTTTGATTGGCATTATACTTTTAGTATTAAAACCTATTTAATAGTTCAGCTGTTTATCTATTTTTTTGTTTTGATATTTGGAAACATTTTTTAAAAAGCTGAATATGTTTAGAGAGAATAAAGTTTAGCCGGCTGTCAAATGTTGTGCTTTTGAGATGTTTTGATGAAAGTTTCACTATCACCCACGATAAGATCATAAATTGCTAACTCTTGGCAGGGACACGAGTGGTAAGAATAAGGGCTATTCCTTCCAAGAGGTTCCCCTGAGGAAATCAATGATGGGTAAATGTGGACATAATACGTATATGGGGCGTGCGGGCCACATGCCATTAAATGGACATTCTGAACCAATTTTGTAGTATTAAAATAAACAATTAATTGTTCCATTTAACTAAATATACAAACCCTTAAATGTTTGTGCAATCAGCCAAGTATATCTCCAGATAGTGTTTACATGTGACCTGATCCCAGTTAAATTAGAAGTATAAAATGGAGGATCTTTGCATTTGCAGGGCCTGCTTGGCCTCTGTCTGTGAAAAGTTGGAAGCTGTGAGCTGGTGCCAGAAAGTCTAGGTCCTAGATTGATATGCAGGATAAGGAAAGATCCAGATGTCCTCACCATTGTTAAAATGAATGAGGACTTTGCAGAGGAGCTCAAAGGTATTGCAAATGCATGATCAGGATTGGCCAGCTGCAGAGGGGTTGTAAATACTATTAATAATGTTGCAAGGTGTTTGTACTGCTGTTTGATGATTGGCTAAAGTGTGAAGCCTTGTTTGAATTGTTTATACTACCCGGGAAAATGTTGCACTACTTGATTAACTGACTTCCTTCCAGAAGCTTCTGTAGACACATTGTAATGGGTACTTTGTAATTGGGTTAGAGAACTGTCAATAACACTTTAATGTAATCGATATCTGCGATTGGTTTGTAGGGGCTGCCACCCTCATCTAGATTCGCGCCACAGAGTCTGATGACCTATAAAAGATTGAACCCCACGAGGATCGTCGTCGATCTTCTGGAGGGGCGCTTGGGACTGTATAACCTTTCGGAGGTGTCTGCTTGCACGAGGCTGAAGGGCTTGAACAAGCAGAGACAAGGATCGGACCCGCGGTGGTTAGGTATTGTATAGGGAATTTGTTATTGTTTAAAAAAAATAAAGTTTAGCGGTCCAGTGCCTGACTCAGTGTTTTACTGAACTAGATGAAGGGGGGTTAGATCTAGGAGCATAATTACAAATATGGCAGAATGTGAAACATAAATTGCGCTTCTCTGCTGAGGTGTTTGTGACATGATGCTTGTTTACTCTCTTAGGCTGTCCAACAGCACTCTCAAAATCAATTATTCATCTTAGAAGGAAAAGGAGTTTCCATTGATTGTTCTGGTTTGATGAGATGATTTTTACTTGTCAATCCTTCCACAAAGAACTCAATCAAATTGGTCGAACAAGATTTTTCTTAAGTAACTTGAGCTGATTTTCAGTAATTAACCATACTTTTATTCTCTGGTGTTTGGAGCAAAAGCATGATAACACAAAAAATATTTTAATAAATTGGAGGCTCATTGTAACTGATATAACATAGAAAGTTAAAGGATAGGCTCTATTGTGTTACGTTTTTTTAAAAGCCTTTATGAATACAAATTTCAAAATGGACATGGCGACAGATGGAATTTCCTTTTGCAGATTCAGTGACCTAAAGACATTTCATTGAGTCTTTTTGTGATCATCATTCAATAAAGCTATAATGAGCTAATTACAAGTAATTATGCAAGGAGGATATTCAGGCTGTAAAACCATTTAAATTAGGCCATGAAATGATTAAACATGCACCTCAGGACCAAAGTTTTTACTTGTGAAGGCAGTCTTAAAATTTGGGGAATAAATGATTGGGGTCTGTCTTGGAAAAAAAACTATGGAATATAATGTTAGAATAGATGAATATGTTAGAATAATGTTAGAATAAGTGCCTGCAACACAATGCCGGGTATGGAGGTTGAGGCAGATAACTTAGTGGCATTTAAAAAACTTTGTATGAATATGCAGGGTATGGAGAGAAATGTGTTATGTGCAGGTAGATAAATTATGGTCTTGGCATCATGTTCCGCACAGACATTGTGGGCCGAAGGGCCTTTACCAGTGATGTACTTTTTATGTTGCATAATTGGAAATGCACAAGTGCCCTGGCATAAGCGTAGCAATGATGCAGAGTTGAAGAAACACAAATAGACAGCATCCGGGATTTTGGGACTCGGAATTTAACATGGAATTGTGGTCATTAACCATTCGATCTTCCACAAACTAATGAACAGAATTATCAGTGGGATGCCCATTTTCTGCTCCCTCAGTGGGAGGTTACTCAGATCTTTAATATATTATTCAACTTAAAATTAATAGTAACCTGAATCTTCTCATCTTTGTGAAAAGTTAAATATCTCGAGATTGCCTTAAATTGGAGCTTGAAATCTGGTGATCCTGAAGCAGAATTTCTGGGGAAACTCAGTGCAAGAGCAGAATAATAAAAGTATTGCCACACTCTTTTACTTTTATTGAGCCTTGCCATATAACATTTTATATATCCATGATGTTATAATTTTGAAGCTAATTTGTTACCCATTTTCTATGGTAATTTCATTGATTGTGGTGTTTTTAACTACATAGAAATGGAAACAAAATGTTATTTGTGGTTCGTTCAGTTCTATTTCTAAGCTAAGTGAAAATCAAAGCTCCTCAACAAATGCTGCATATCTTTGAGCTTCTCTTTCAATTGGTGCAAACGATGTTTGATTTGAGTCAGTTCAGTGCAGCAGAGTGAGTGAGTCAATTTATGCATCACATAAAAGCCCCTGGACATGTGTACATTGTGATCCGGCAACGGTATCGGTTAAAATTAATCAAATGAGTTTGCTAACAAGCTTTTGTGAGCTGTGGCCTTATGTCACCTCTGCTATTGACTAAGAATTACATATTTTCCATTATTTGCTTAACAGGGAGCCTTTAAGAAGCAAAACTCTATTTGTGCCGCAGTGGGCTAATTAGAAGAAAAAAAACTGAATGCTTCAAAGAGCCTTTGGAAGTCCAATTGGTAAGTAATCCACTGAGCAGATACAGTATAATTGTCTAATATAGTCATGTTAATTTATCTTTTAAATCCAAAACGCAGAATGTTCTTCCCTGCAGGGTCTCAGTTGTTGCTCGAAAAACTCATTACGTCAGTTGCAGATTATCGTTGATTTGATTTTGGTACAAATAATTGTCATCCTGACCATGCAGGAATGGATGTGTTAGTTAAGGTCTCTGTGGAAGATGAATGTTGAAGATTTTGCTTGGCCTGTTAACATCATAAATTACTTTCTTCAACTTATGCAAGGGTGTGCACCATACCAATTCCATTTGTGGTGACTTTATTTAGAATAAAATCAATCAATCGTCATTAGCTTACTCTATAGTCTGTTGTACAGCTGCGTTTTGAGTCTGAGAAAGCGAAATAGTGTGGATGCTGAGAATTCAAGACAAAAACAAAATGTTCGAAGTACTCGACAGGACCGGCTGTATCTACGGAGAGAGGTAAGAAAGAGTGGAACAATGTAAGGAAAAGGAAAAGCAGTAACGGATGGGGGCTCTCTGCAGCTCAGACACATGGAGTAGTACAGAGGAGAATATAAACTAAAATATCAGGTAAAACAACACAATATAGTTATCATTATTATGTTTGTGTTCATGGATTGGGAAAGTGAATACAGCTGAATTGGCATAAAAAATCAAAAGAAATATATCCACTTCCCTATTATAGTTAAAGAGCAAAATGCAACAGGAGGAATAATTTTTATTTAAGGGAGATATTGTGATTGAGATGGTCATCTTTCAGAGATCTTTTGTTACGGGAAGTAGGCTTGGATTTGTAGATTGTAAATGTCATTCTAATTTCTCAAAAAAAACGAGGTTGAGAAACCACAACATGTTAACCTCAGTTGCTGGGAAGTTCATGGACTTTGTATTCAGTGACAGAATGACTGAGCACCTGAGCACGAATGAGTTGAGCAAGGAGAATGGGCATAGATTTTTGAAGGGTAGGTTATGTCAGAATTATTGATTTTTTTCTCCGAGAAAGCTACTAATGAAGTGAACAGCGGACTATATAAATCTTCAGACGTACTGTTCAACACCAGCAATTATGAACAAAAATGAAAATCAGAGGGCATCGGGTAGTCACTGAATGACAGGTAGGAGGAAGAGAGTGGGGAGTAAAGAGAGTTTGATAAATATGATGGTGCATGCAGTGTTTCGTAACAAACTCCACTGAAGCTTAACTTTCCACCCTGCTTGGGTAAAGACATAAGGAATTAAAAATCCAAGTTTGCTGATCTATGCAGAGGAAGGTAAAAGTCACAGTAAGTAGTTTGCTAGAACCTAACAAAATTCATCATGGCAAAGTGTAAGGTTCTAAGAATGGTAGTCAGATTATTTTCCTCTGCAAAAGATTAGAAATGGAAAAGAGATTTGTAAATCCGTTGCATAAATTATTAAAATCTTGAGCTCCAATAGACAACCTTTTATTTGCTACTTTTAAAAGATCACAGGAATTGAAAGGTGTTGGTTTATCTTCAGTTGCACAGTAACCTCCTCCTATTACTGTACAGTGGCCTTGATAAAGCCCTCATCTGTGTTACTGATTCTGTTATGGACACAGATAGAATACATTGTTCAGAGAGGGACAATGCGGGAAATGCAACAATATGAGACCACTTCATAACGGGCTGACTTGTGGATGTATAAACTTGTTTGGTATTTTCCTGAGTGTATAAGATGACAGGCGCAAGCTGCTTCAAGAATCTGTCAGACTCGATACAGAGAAATTATTTTGAAGGGAATGCAGATGAAAGGGGAAAAATAGAGTCATGGAGTCACAGAGCGTGGAAACAGGCCCTTCGGCCCAACTTGCTCACACTGGCCAACATGTCCCAGCTGCACTAGTCCCACGTGCCTGCAGCTGGTCCATATCCCTCCAAACTTGTCCGATCCAAGTATGTGAGAATTGAAACTAGATTATCCAGCAATGTTACCAGAAAATAGACACAAAAAGGTGGAGTAACTCAAATGAGTCAGGCAGCGTCTCTGGAGAAAAGGAATAGGTGATGTTTTGAGTCGAGACCCTTCTTTAGAACCGGAAAGTTCAATCTCACACAAAAGCCAGTGGAACGTAAGGATTATTTTCCCAAAAGACAGTGGATAAATGGTATGAAGTGAAATGTCGAGCACTAAGATCAAGACTTAATCTCATTTTTTTTTTAAGATGAAAGAAGGGCACCAAGACTTTTGTGTCAAGGACAGAAGGAGGGACTGAGATACAGATCAGCTACCATCTAAATAAATGATGTTACGTGTTGAGTGGCTGAACAGACACCACTATTTTACTGAGTTCCTATCAAGTCAGATCATGTTACACACTTTCTCTTTTTATAAAGCTGGTTCAAACAAAGATTTCAAATGAATTTCTCTGGAACACTGAAGGTTGTGGGGCAACCTGATAGAAGTATATAAAATTATGAGAGTAATTGATAATGTAGACAGTCAGAACCTTTTTCCAAGGATGGAAAAATCAAATACTAGAGGGCATTGGTCGAAGGTGAGAGGCGCAAACTTTAAAGGATGTGCAAGGCAAGTGTTTATTTTTACACAGAATGCGGTGAGTGCCTTGAATGTGCTGCTGGGGATAGTGTTTGAGATGGATATCATCATGGCATATAAGAGACTTTTGATAGGCATATGGATATGCGGGGACAAGCAATAACGGTTATGTGCAGGCAAATAAGAGCTGGTCTTGACATCATGTTCAGCACAGGCATTGTGGGAGTAAAGAACGGATTCGTGAGCTGCACTATTTTTGTGCTGTTTTATGATTTGTCCTCATCTGATTTTTTATGAATATGATAGTACTGTTACACAAAATTGTACTCTATAAGCCATGTAAAATACTATGCTTGAAATATGTCGCAAAAGGATACAGCAACAGATCTTTGATTCATTTGAACCATTTACGTGGATTAAATTGCAAGTTAAAACGGCACTGGTGATTGTGCTAAATATTTGATTCAAATCAACACAGACCAAAAATAACTATTTTTTTTCAATATTTCTGACACTGGATCAATATCACTGCAATTGATCACAACATCATCTAACGCTTAATGAAGGGGGAAAAGTCAAACTGTTACATTATTTATTAGTATGTCATATTAATTGCATAGACTGCCATTTTTTGAACCCGGATTCTGTTTCAATGTTTTTTTAATCTGTATTTGAAATGACAATAGATTTTCAATTGCAAGACCTTTACATACAAATGTAAGAGAAAAGCCAGAGAAGACTGTTCAACAATTGATGCCTACTCAACCATCCCAGTCATGGGTGATCTTTTAACTCAGCACTATTTTCCTACTCTAACACCAAACCTCTTGATTCATTATGTCCAAATATTTATTGATCTCTTTCTTGAATATACTATAATTTAATTAATGCGGAAACAGGCCCTTCTGCCCACCGAGTCCGCACCGACCAGTGATCCCAGCACATTAATACTACCCTACACACACTAGGGACAATTTTACATTTATTACAAACCTATATGTCTTTGGAGTGTGGGAGGAAACCGAAGATTTCGGAGAAAAACCACGCAGGTCACGGGGAGAACATACAAACTCCGTACAGACAAGCACCTATTGTTAGGGTCGAACCCGGGCCTCTGCTGCTCTAAGGCAGCCGCTCTTTAATACATTTCATGCCTCGACAATCCACTTAAACAGAATTCCAAGGATTCACTCCCTTCTGGGTGAAAGAATTTCTTCTCAGCTTTGTCCTGAATGGCTGATCTCTTAAAGACTGGGATCCCAGGAACCAGATATTCAAGCCAGGGGAATGTTATTCTGCATCCACCCTATTTTTGTATGTGTCATAATATCACTTTTTGTTCTTCTCAACCCAAGAGCATATTAACCTAATTTAGTTGATCTCTCCACATAAGGCAAGCCCGCCATGCCAGGGATCCGTCTTCATTGCAAATCATACAAGATAAGTTAGGCAGGTCACAGATTTGTGCTGCTCGTGGTTGGACTGGAAGGTTATGTGTAACATTTCTGATGGGGGTGAGGGGTATTAGTTGATGAGGCTGGAGTGGGCAAACAGGTTGGGAACAGGTGTAGTGGAATGCATGATAGGCCTTTCACAGCTGCTATTGTGATTAGGATGGGGAAGTTTTAGGTTTACTATTGAAGATCAGGCTTACAATAGGGTTGGGGATTGTGATCACAATTGGGAGGGATACTCTGAAGAAGAGCTTATCCTGGTATTGAAGTTCCAACTGAGGATTCCCTGAAATGGTCTTGATGGCCAAGCTTTGTGGACCCAAGACTTGGAAGCTTCATTGAAGTATATATTACATGCTGTTGGGTCACCATTGCATGTGTTGGAGGAGGGTTCTGTGCTTTAATGAATTGTTTGCATGGAGGACCTGGAACGTGACTTTTGTTATTGTGCACAATTATTCATTCATCATTCCTTAGCTTAAAAGTCTTAAGACAAAGAGAAGTTACAGGGGAACTGGTATTTGAATGAGCAAAAATGAATAGCGAGAAATACAAGATTAAAGCCAGGAGATTTAGAACAGATGGCAGCATAAAGTACTTTGTACGGGAAATTGTTTAGCTGCGGAATAGAAGTTTGCCATAATAATCCAGAGAGAAACTTTGGTAATACCAAAGATTCGATGAGAAAGGTGGATTGTACAAATGGGGATATGAGATAGCATACTGCAACACTCAAATTAACCATTTGTCTCTGAATACTTTCCAAAGGACTCCAAATTAATTTTGTTGCTCCGATTTTTTTTTGTGCCTTGCAATTTATTTTTCTTGCCCATTTTTTCACCACATGTTTATTTATTTGACTGTGGAAAACAAATTTACTCCAGGTGCTATAGAAAAGTTCACTCACTCTCTCACATGAATAAAAAAATACTGTTTTGTAATCCAGTGATGCCCACATGAAATAAATAAAACTAAATCTTAAATCTATTTTCTTTGAATATTGATTGATTGTACCAGCTTTCGAAACACCTTTTTTTATCAAAACCATTCATGGTATTATTTTGGCTCTCTTTTATCCTGAACAATTCCAGCTTCTGTAGACTCCGTAATCCTGAAATTATTTGGTTTGGAGTCAGTAATGCAGCTGAGGTTTAACTTGTTATGTCCAATGATTTAGCATAAGGTTTAGATCTGTACTGTTTGCTTCTAATTATAAAACTAAGGATTATGTATTCTTTACTGACAGGATTATCAATGTGTTCTGCCACCTCCAGCGAGTTAGGGGTGTGCATATGATTGGCGTTTGAAGGCACTGGGCCTGTACTCGCTGGAGTTTAAAAGGATGAGGGGGGACCTCATTGAAATTTACCGAATAGTGAATGGTCTGGATAGAGTGGATGCGGAGAGGATGTGTCCACTAGCGGGAGAATCTGGGACCCGAGGCCATAAAAGGACGTACCTTTAGAAAGGAGCTGGGCAGGTGAATCTGTGGAATTCATTGCCACAGAAGGCTGTGAAGGCCAAGTCAATGGATAGTTTTAAGGTAGATATTGATAGATTCCTGATTAGTACGGGTGTCATGGGTTAGGAGGAGAAGGCAAGAAAATGTGGAGAAGGAAAGATAGATCGGCTGAAATTGAATGGCAGAAGAGACATGATGGGCCGAATGGCTTAATATGCTTCTGTAACCTATGCACTTATGAACCCTTCAGTCTCTGTCCCTTGCATCAAATATTGCCATTTACTTATTACTGACCCTTTCCAAAAAGTTTAATTTCAAATTGCAACATTTTGAACTACTTTGCATTGCATTACACCCAACATATTCCTTATCGTTCTAAACTGTTTGACTTTTCTCCTTACCGCGCTTCATATTATGTGGAAATTTGTACTTGTCCTTCAAGACCTGTGATTCTGATATCGCAGCTCAAGTTTCAACACCTCTGTCAGTGTTGATTTGAAGAGGTATCCTGAAATACATCAGGAGACCTTTGAGAACATTGTCAAGAAGTCTTTATTTTGAAAATAATTAAGTACTGTGCTCCTGTTGGACACTTTGGTCTGCAACAGGAATGAAGGAGAATATATCCCCACACCATCTCTTTGCCCCACTCTCCCTTCAGAACCACCATCTTCCCCTGCCCCTTTCAGGTACAGATATCCGATCTACACTGAGTTTCGCCATTGGGACCTCCACTACCATTCCTCAGAATCTTCACATTTACCATCCAGTTTGCAAGCTTGCCTGAAATATCTCACCGCGGATCACTGTGTGTCACTCTGCTTCCTCAGTTGGATGTGAAGGACACAAATACTTGCCCAGGTAAATCATACCATCTATGAATACAACAGGTAGTGCAAAAGAGAAAATAAACAGGGAGCAGAAAATAGTGTCACAGTGTCTTGTGCAGGTATAGTGCAGGTATAAAAGTGCAAGTAGATTGGAAGATGGGAAATGTATCTCTAGCATATGAGAAGTCCATTCAAATGCTTGGGGGAAGACGCTTTTCTTGAATCTGCTGATATGTGTCTTCAGGCTTTTGCTTCTGCTGTCCAGTGGACGAAGGAGCACTGTTTTCCCAGCTGAGTTGCACACGGCCAAGCAGATGCTTTTTAAAATTAAGTACAGTTAGGTTGGTGCCAGTGCGTGTTCATTCTCCAAGACCAAAGATGCTCAAATGAATCTGAACCCCAGGGGGTAGTGTTAAAGCCCTCTCCCACGGCACGAGTACATTCCAAGAGCTCTCCCGAGTTTGCCCTGATTCGAACTCGGAGATTTACGGTAATGGCTGCTCGTCAGTACTCGGGGCACTCGTGGACATTTTTAACATGTTGAAAAATCTTTACGAGTCTTCCCGTGCTTACCTGCCATTAGCGAGTCTTCCCAAGTACCTGTCGTTAGCGTAACGAGCCGCTAAGAGACGTCCCCGAGCTCCGACGTGCCCGCTGCATTCATTCTTTGTGCTTACCACGAGTTTTAATTTTTTTTAAACTCGGGAGAGCTCTCCGAATTAACTCGTACCGTGGGACAGGGCTATTAAACATGGTGCATTGCAGGCCTTAAGAGCTCGTAAAACTACCAAAAGCCCAGGATAATAGGAATGAGAGACATTAAAGGCTTGGTTTTGTTTCTCCTGTGGATACATGGTAGGATGCAAGTGAAGAGAAGTAGGTATCAGCAGAGATGGAAGATTGAAGTACTACATTCGTGAATGAAAGATCTCTTTGTAGTGCTGAAAGAAAAAAAGGAGGGCAGATATGTTTGCCATCAAACTGAGCTATCGAATATCACTTGACATAAATTGGTCAAGTCTATTGAGAAATGTAATCAAGTCTACAGCTTCATCTAATAAAACTGGTTACCAATTCTTGACTGAAAACTTAATCGACTTCCCACAGCTGATGATATTAATACATAGAAATGTACCAAAGATAGGAACCAAATGATTTATGAGTATAATATTCTCGTTATTGTAATTTGCAGAAATCCATTTGTTTTAGGTCTGTAGATATGCAATTTCTGCAGTTTGTCCTTTTTGAAATGAACAAAACCAATTACTCTGCAGCTGAAAGAATAATAGGCTTATGTTATTCTGATATTTTAAATCTTGGTGAATTGCCACATTACAAAGATCTTGTGTCTTGATTATTTTGGAATAGAGTTGATAATGTTTTAACTTGAATTGAAATAAAGAGACTTTCTCTATTGCAATAGTGAATCAAGCCATGCAGTAAATGCTGTGAAAATATCAAATATAAAGTGCTAAATTTGGAACATTACAGATTCAGTGAAAACAACAAAAGTAAATCTCAGTTTTTTTACGACTAACCTTTTAATAATTGTTTTTAAAAATATCTCCTCATCATACAAGATGGGCCAAATCATCCCACTCATCAGTTGAAGACTGTCTTTTGCCAACTTACAACCACAATATATGCTGTTCTATCAGCCATGCTTATCTATTGAATCCTGCGCTGGAAAAATTGGACATCATTATCTCTCGGTTGTGTCCTGAAGGCACTTCTGCCCAAAGGGCGGCACAGTGGCGCAGATGGTAGGGCTGTTGCATCACAGCACCAGAGACACGGGTTCGATCCTGACCTTGTGCGCTGTGTAAAGTTAACTTAACAGTTTAAAGTTAAGTTAACTGTGCAAACTTAACTTACTTAACTGGCTGTGTAAAGTTTGAACGTCCCTCCCATATCCCAAAGACATGCGGATGTGTTGGTTAATTGGCCTTTAAATTGCCCTGAGTCAGTAAGGAGTGGAGGGAAAAGTGGGATAACATTGAAGTAGTCTAAATGGGTGATTAATGGTCAGCGAGGGCTGAAGAGCCTGTTTCTATGCTGTGTCGTGAAATTGAACTAAGAAAAGTAAGAGACAACAAAAGATTTTTATGTCATCTCAGATAAAAAACAAATTAAAGAAAAATTAAGTTTAGCTTCTGCCCTCATTTAATTGTCCCCACTAAATCTCAGACTAAACTGACTTTGTTCCTTTTCAGTGTCTCACTCAAAGTCAGTTCCCCCATCACTCAACAACTGAAGAGGATGAACAAATTTCAGGACCTTTGGTAAGGAGAGCAATCCAATGGTGTGAAGCCTTGGACATTGAGAGCTCCCACAGCTTCACGATGCAGAAGGACAGACATGAACAAGTTTGGCCAAATGGCCTGTGTCTGTGCTGTGGTTTCCATATAGATGTTAATTGGCGGCATGGTGGTGCAGCGGTAGCTGCCTTGCAGTGCTTGCAGAACCAGAGACCCAGGTTCAATCCCAACTACGGGGCCTGTCTCTACGTAGTTTGTACGTTCTCCTCACAACCTGTGAGGGTGCAGGAGAGTGTTAATGTGCGGGGATCGCTGGTCGGTGCGGACTCGATGGACCGAAGGGGCTGTTTCCGCTCTGTCTCTCTGAACTAAACTAAACTTAACACACCTTTTGGTATTCAAGCAAAACCAAAACACTGATGTAAATCTTGTTCTTAATTTTATTTTCATGCAACATGCACTAATTTAAACAGTAACAGATCAGAACAACCTCATTTATAACGTGTCTTTGCGTTTAGTTTTTGTTTATCATTTGTTTTCTTCTCAGAAGTTTGCTCTGGGCTGATGTTAGTTTTCACTGAAGGTTCCATCATGAGATTTCTCATTACATCTTCCTTGTAATTGTGTGTCTGGATATTACGAGCCAGCAAGGCATTTTATTCCTCCTCTCCTGGATTAACTTTCATCGAGGTTAGACATAAAATGCTGGAGGAGCTCAGCGGGTCAGGCAGCATCTCTGGTGAAACGGAATAGTTGATGTTTCATGTCAAGACCCTTCTTCACATCGATAACTTTCATCACTTTAGTCCACCAATTTATCCTGCTGATTTTAATTCTGTTGATATTTTTCTATCTTTTCCCTTTATCTTCCAGTACATAAGATCTACATGCTTGCTATGTAACCTGAGCTGTTCTGTGTCTCCATGCCAGTGTGTGTTTGCACTACTGTTGCAGATGTGAGTCCATCCTTGCAATTTCCACAAATTAAATCTCCCTTTTTCTCTCTACCTCCCACAGCCTTGTCTTATCACCCTGACTCGCTCCTTTTCACACAATGTGATATACTCCTTCTCAAAACCTCATCTCCATCCAGCTGTGATCCCTAACCTCCCTGCCCTCCTGTCATTGCCTCCTATTTAGGTTATGCTGGTGCTTCCGTCTGTACCTCTCGACATCAACCAAAGCACCATCTGATGCACTGTATCGCTCCAACAGCAGATCCATTGTTCCATCTTCCTTGCTCAACCTCCTTTGAGGGGTGATGGAGCAGTTGACTTTGCCACTTGTGAGATTTCAAGAGTACCCATTAAAGTAAAATTTGATCAGCCAGCTACCGTATTTTCACATTTTACTATTTGTGAGGGAAGCCAGCAGATGAAATGTATAAAAGTAATAATTACTGCAACATGCATTCAAAAGATAGTTGAAGTGCGTAGATAAGAAAGATTTAGACCGATATGGGTAGACGTGGGCAGGTGGTTCTAGCATAGATGGGAAATCTTGGCCAGCATTGGCAAGTTGGGCCAAAGGGCCTGTTTCTGTGCTGTATGACTCTATGATTCTATGCCTACTACAACCTAGTGAGATGAGCCAAGATATATTTTTAGCCGTTAATTCCTTCACGTAGCTAAACTTTGGGAAAGTGAACATGAGAACGCAATGTGGCTTGTTGGTATCCAGTTCATTTAACAAACATCGTGTCAGAGGTTTCACTTTCTTCAATCTAAGTATGAAGTCGTAAAGGAAAATTCTAGAATCACAAGGGCCACCTGTCCACTTCTGGGAAATGTTGGTGAGGTTAATATGGGAGAACTGTGAAAGTAGTCGGAACATTTGGAATGTGTGTGAAGCCTTCAAGGAATCAGTGAACCATTGCTTTTATTTAATTCTTAGAGGAAGAAACAAAAACATGCCATAGTTGTCAGTATATGCACACATTGAGCTCTGTTCTTGAGTTTGATTATTTCAAAAGATATGATGATTAAAACAGATTTCCTCTGTGGTTTTCCTGGCTTTATTGCATTGCTTCCTCCCCTCCATCATTGCTGGCACCACATTGTTATGTCTACCAAATACATTGAAGAAAAGGATCATCATCATCATCATTCAAGCCATCATTAGTGTTGAATAATTGTCTAATGAAAAACAAAATGTGTTCTTCCTTGGAACTAGAGTGCTCTGTAATAGGAAATTCTTCCTTCTGAAGTGCAGCTTGTCAAAGTGAAAACTTTGGAGCACAGGGAATCTCAAAAATTATTGTGCTCAGCGAATCTTCGTGATTTTCTATTACAGTTGACTGCTGGGCCATTGCCTTTCTTAAAGTGTAATTGTAAAGCACGTTTTATCCAATATGACACTTTATTGGGTTGTGAACGTGTTTGGAATCTTGAAGTTTTTGTCAGTGATTGATATCATGGATGTTTCTGAGTAATCAAGCACAAAAACTGAGTACAATTTGTGAAATTATATCATGAGATCTCCCATTCAAACATCTTAAAACTTATTTAAATTGTGACATTGTCCCAAAAAGAAAATAGTAAAGTTCATAATTGAAGTTTGACAGTACAGTTGTGCCAGTGCATTTTTTTTGCACCACTTTGATGTCCATATTTACCTTTCCTTCCTGCCCGATAGAAGTTCAAACTCATCCAGTGTATTAGCTGAGTGAGAATCACACTTGCCCCATCATGGCAAAAAGAGGGTTGACAAGCGAGGATGACCTTGGATGTATACTTAGAGTCCGTCATAGAGTGATACAGTGTGGAAACAAACCCTTCGGCCTAACTTCCCCACATCAGCCAACATGTCCCAGCTACAATAGTCCCACTTGCCTGCGCTTGGTCCATATCCCTCCAAACCTGTCCTATCCATGTGCCTATCTAACTGTTTCTTGAACAATGGGATAGTACCAGCCTCAACTACCTCCTCTGGCAGCTTGTTCCATACACCCACCACCCTTTGTGTGAAAAAGTTACCCCTCAGATTCCTATTAAATCTTTTCCCCTTCACCTTGAACCTATGTCCTCTGGTCCTCGATTCCCCTACTCTGGGCAGGAGACTCTGTACATCTACCCAATCTATTCCTCTCATGATTTTGTATACCTTATCCTTCTGTGCTCCATGGAAAAGAGACCCAGCCTACTCAAGCTCTCCCTAATGCCCCTGTCCCACCTAGGAAACCTGAATGGAAACCTCTGGAGGCTTTGCGCCCCACTCAAGGTGTCCGTGCGGTTCCCGGAGGTTTTTGTCCTCTGGCAACCACCTTCAACTAGCATCACAACCGGCTTCGACTAAAAAATTACCTAGTTTTAAAACGGAAACCACTTTCGACCATTCGGGAACCGCACATAAACCTTGGGTGGGGAGCAAAGTCTCCAGAGGTTTCCATTCAGGTTTCCTAAGTGGGACAGGAGCATAAAGCTCACACCCTCTAGTCCTGGCAACATCCTCGTAAATCTTTTCTGAACCCTTTCAAGCCTGACAATATCTTTCCGATAACATGGTGCCCAGAACTGAACACAATATTCCAAATGCGGTCTCACCAACGTCTTATACAACTGCAACATGACCTCCTAACTTCTATACTCAATTCTCTGACCGATGAACGCCCAAATGCCAAAAGCCTTTTTGACCACCTTATCTACCTGCGACTCGACCTTCAAGGAACCATGCACCTGTACTCCTACATCCCTCTGCTCCACAACACCACCCAGAGGCCTACCATTTACTGGGTAGGACCTGCCCTTGTTCGATGTCCCAAAATACAACACCTCACACTTCTCTGTATTAAATTCCATCAACCATTTCCCCACCCACCTGGCCATTTGATCCAGATCCTGCTGCAAGCTTTCACAACCATCTTCACTATCTGCAAAATCACTCACTTTTGTATCAACAGCAAACTTGCTAATCTTGTATGTTCTCATCCAAATCATTGATGTAGATGAAAAACAATAACGGACCCAGCACCGAACCCTGAGGCACACCACAAGCAACAGGCCTCCAGTCCGAGAGGTAAACTTCCACCATCACCCTCTGCTTCTTCCGTAATTTGCTGTCCGTTCAGCTATCTCTCCTTGGATCCCATGAAATCTAAACTGCCAGAGCAGCCAACCATGCGGAACCTTGTTGAATGCCTTACTAAAATCCATGTGCACGACATCTACAACTCTGCCCTCATCGACCTTTTTGGTCACGTCTTCAAAAAAATCAATCAGATTTGTGAGACACGACCTCCCACGTACAAAACCATGCTGACTATCCCCGATCAGACCTTGCCCATCCAAATCCATCTATCCCTCAGAATACTCTCTCGTAATTTTCCAACTACAGATGTTAAGTTCACCGGCCTATAGTTCCCAGCATTTTCCCTGCAGCCCTTTTTGAAAAGAGGCATAATATCTGCCACCCTCCTGTCTTCCGGCACCTCTCCTGTAATTAAGAACCACTTGTGAATTTAAACCAGGGCTCCCGCAATTTCTTCGGATATATTTTTTGATTTGATTCCTGGCAATTAATTATTTCGCATTTCCTCGTCATAGGGTGGAACCCATTTTGCATCGTAATCTTTTTTTCATATAACTATTGGCGGCACAGTGACATAACGGTAGAGTTGCTGCCTTGCAGTTCCAGAGACCCGGGTTTGATCCTGACAATGTGTGGTCCGCGTGGACTTTATACGTTCTCCCTGTAACCGCGTGACTGTACTCCGGGTGCTCCGCTTTCCTCCAGGTGCTGCGGTTTCCTCCCACATTCCAAAGATGTGCAGGTTGTTTGTAGATTAATTGGCTTCTGTAAATTGTCCCCAGCGAGTAGTAAGACTGGTGTACGGGTGATCGTTAGTCGGCGACGTCTCGGTGAGCCAAAGGGCCCGTTTCCACGCAGCATCTCTAAACTAAACTAATCTCTTTTTTAATTAAAAATCAATTTCAATACTGCAAATTGCTAGCTTTCGTGCAGCACAAAGTGCAGGAAATGAGCGCTGATAAAATGAGCAGTGTTATTGAGAGCAACAGAAACCTTCCAATTGACATAATTACACCACCTGGAACATCTTAAATGCTGACACTGATTGCTGATGGGAGAACAGGTACCACTTCCTTCACCACCAGTTTTCAAAAGGCTGGAAGTAAATAGATGGTGTTGACACTACCTGTCAACTCCACCTCTCCAGGTCACGCCATTTCCCACGCAGCAGTTTGTTCAGCCACAGGCCTGATCGATTCATTGTCACAATCAATCCTGGATGATCCAAACTTGAATTGCAAGGCCCAATCTGCTGGATTATGGATGAATCCACCGATTATTGGAATATTAAAGGCGTCTTACTTTTTAAATAGGATATGCCCTTGAGTGGCCATTGAACTTTAATTAAAAGGAATGTTAAGAAATACAAACAGTTCATTTTAAAGTAAAAGACATTTTGAGGTTCTGCCTCACAGATCCTTTTTTCTCCCACGAGCATAAACTAAAATTCAGCGAAACTCTGTAACAGCTTGCGTTTTAAATATTTTAAAGCACCGAGTTCTTAGGGACTTCATTCTGCAAAATATTAAATATCTGATTTTAAATAATGCATCTGTGGTATCAAAGGTAGTTACAGTGATGCGTCAACTGTCATCTTGTAACATTTGTGCAGAGTGTTCAACCTCACCATGGCCTAAACTAGTTAGAAGAAGAATGGCTGACTTGGCACTCGTGTTGCCATTTTAACCAATTACGACACCATCAATATTTCCAGCCTCCCTTGTGGTCCCCTTTTCCGTTCTTTTGACCTTCTCCTTATTGCAACACACACACACACACACACAACTTCTCACTTCAGCACAGAGGGCTGGATCTTGTGTGTTGTTGCCAGCAGTCCTGAGCTGAACGGCTGCTGTTCAAATGTTGAAACTAAAGTTAGTCCTGGAATTTGCACGTCTGCTGCCAAGCACAGGCGTCTGGGATTTGTGCGGCACATTCTGGCGATCTAATCTGTCAATGCACTTTTGCACTTGGCATACAGTGAGGAGCTTCATTAGTTTTTTCCCAAAAATATTCACAACAAAAAATATACACAAACCAAAAACCGTGCAAAATCCCTTCAGACATTCTTGACGTCTGTGTGTTCAATAGTGTTGTATTCAGTCGTACTCAGCAGCTGCTTCACACACAACACCTCTGCTGCTCGTGTGCCCACCAGAGTAGGGGCTCTTCCCTTGTTTGAGGTGCTTCCCCACCGGAGTCAGGCCCTCAATGTCCAGCAGCGTCCACTACTTTAAAATTCTTGCAGATATGGCCATATGCAAAAACAGTTCTGACACCAGCTTTCCTGGGACTGGCCCACACTGGCTTTTTTGCCCTTCTAAGTGGAACCAAGTGTGACAGGAATCCCCAATGACCCACTCCAATTCTTCCTCGGGTTCGGTAAGTAAAAAACCTGACACTTGGCTTCAATGGAGATTGTAGGGTTAAGACTTGAGAGGAAAGAGTAAAATGAGCTACATTGGTTGACACAAGGAACTGCAGATGCTGGAAATGTGTTCAAATGACAAAGTGCTGGAGTAACTCAATAGGTCAGGCAACATCTGAAGATGTGTCCTGACCCAAACCATCACCTATCCATTTTCTCCAGAGATGCTGCCTGACCCGCAGAATTACGCCAGCATTTTGTATTCTTCTTCGGTCCAGCAGCATCATGGATAGGCAACATTTTGGGTCAGGACCCTTGTTCAGTCTGGAGACTGACGAAGGGTCACGACCCGAAACATCCACAAATGCTGTCTGTGCCTCTGAGTTACTCCAGCACTTGTTTTTTACTCAAGCTAAATTGGTTATTTCCCAAAGATGACATGCTTGTAAATGTTTAAATATTTGAAAGCTATTTTTGAAAGATGCAATTATTATTTTTAAAGCATTTAAAACATTCTTAATGGTGTATACATTTTGAATGCCAGAGGCATTTTAAATAACTTTTTAAATTAATTAGAGATACGACACCCACAAATTCCCATTCCCAGCTTTTGCTTGCTCTCAGGATCAAACCCAGGCCTCCAATGTTGTGAGGCAGCAAGTCCAGCAGCCTCACCGCTGTGCTACCCTAGATTGCTTATCACATTTTTTAAATGTTTTTTTTTAGTCTGTTTAAGATTCTTTATTGGATAGACCTGGATTGATTACAGATAGTCAGCGTGCATTTTGTGTCACTTGGTACTATTTCTAGAAGAGGTCATCAAGTGGATTGATGTGGCCTGGACAGTGGCCGTTGTCTCTCTGGACTTTAACAAGGCCTGATACAAGGTCCCACATGGTAGGCCAGTCTGGAAGGTTACATCACATGGAATTCAGGTGAACTTGCCAATTGGATTCATAATTGGAATGAGTCAAAGGGTAGTTGTGGAGGGTTATTTTTTTTATTAGAGGCACTGTGACCAGTGGAGTTGGTGCTGAATCCATGGCTGTTTGTTATCTACATTAAGGACTTGGACGACAATGTTGTTAATGTTGTTAGTAAATGTCAAAATTACGCCAAAATCAGTAGTATAGTGGATAGTCTGGCTGAATAATTAAGATTGCAACAGAATCTAGATCAGTTGGCACGATGGGCTATGGGGTGGCATATGGAATTTAAGTTTCACAGATGTGAGGTGATACAATGTGGCATATCAAACAGGGGAGGACTTGCACAGTAAAAGCCTTGTCCCACGGTATGAGTTCATTCCAAGAGTTCTCCCGAGTTTGACCTGTTTCGAACTCGGAGATTTACGGTAATGGCCACTCGTTGGTACTTGGGGCTCTCGAGGACATTTTTCATCATGTTGAAAAATCTTCACGAGTCTTCCCGTGCTTACTTGCCATTAGCGAGTCTTCCCGAGTACCTGCCGTTAGCGCTAAGGGACGTCCCCGAGCTCCGACGGACCCGCTACGTTCATTCTCCGTGCTTACCACACGTTTGATTTTTTTTAACTTGGGAGAGCTCTTGGAATGAACTCGTACCATGGGACAGGGCTATTAATGGCAGAGCATGAGAGTGTTGCAGAACAGATAGATCTGGGAGTAGAGGTGCACGGTTCCCTGGAAGTGGTGAATCAGGCAGACAGGGTGATGAAGAAGGCTTAAGTTGGAAAGGGTGCAGAAAAGACTGACCAGAATATTACCTGGACTAGTGGATAACCAAAACCTTTTTATTTCTGAACGCAAGTGGTTGAGTGGTGAATTATTTGAGATGTACAATTCCATAAGCGGCAATGGATCAAGTAAATGTTCACAGTCTTTTTCCCAAGATAGATATTTTAAAACTAGAGGGCATAGGCTTAAAGTTAGAGGGGGGAGATTTAAGAGGGACCTCATGGCGCATTTTTTTCACTGAGAGAAGTCCATATCTTTCTTGAGCTGCCAGAGAAAGCTATAGCGATAAATATTATTATGACATATCTTTAAAAGACATATATGGGCAGAAATATGGATAGGATAGGTTTAGAGGGCAAAATATGGGCAAATGCGACTCATTCAAAATTCATACTTGGTCTGCATGCACAAGACGGGCAGAAGGGCATGTTTTCATGCTGTACAGCTCTATAGCTCTATGGCTTATTTTTAATCTTGGCTTAGATCTACTTGATCCTTCTGCAGAAATGTCTCTCAGATTCTCTTAAATGTGACAATTCCATCTTGTTCCAACTTTGCTAATCTGGCAATTTAACACCGCTAGCAAAATCATCACAAACTGGTTTAAAACTATTTTTCAAGATTTCAATTAATTTTCATTTTTATTTCGAAGGAACTAATCTGACATTTATTTCCTGCTCTTTATCGTGTTCATTTGCTTGTTGCTCCTCCAGGCCTTGCCAAATTTTAATTCATTAACTCAATTGCCACCATCCATTCACAATGACAGTTTCTCATGCGCATTTCTTGATTTAAGCTTTTCTTCCCGGTAAATTTATGGGCTCACTCATTCGCTAATACTTTCTGTTTTTTTCTTTGAAAGTTTGACCCCTTTTGATACACATGTGCCACACATGTGAATCTTAAGGTTTCCTGAATATGCTGTTTTCCAAGTCCAGATAGATGCCCTGGAGCACTTAGTCCAAAAACATAATGTTGATCCAAAGATAGACAGAAAATGCTGGAGTAACTCAGCGGAACAGGCAGTATCTCTGGATTAGAAAGAATGGGTGATGTTTCGGGTCGAGACCCTTCTTCAGACTAAAGACTCAGTCTGAAGAAGGGTCATCTGCAGAGATGCTGCCTGCCCCGCTGAGTTTCCCCAGCTTTTTGTGTCTATCTTCAGTTTAAACCAGTATCTGCAGTTCCTTCTTCCACATAATGTTGATCCAAATTGCACAAGTAATTGTCCATTCACAAACCCGTGAGGTTTGCTATTATTTACCTTGACAAAACTCCAGTGTGCAGGTAAGTTGGGATTGAGCTGTGTGGCCTTTGTTTTAGAATCATTGATTGTACCTCTAATGAATGAAAAACAAACTGCAGATATTTGGACATCTAAAATCAACACAGAAAATGCAGCAAATATTCTATATAAAATATCTATTACAAGGGAAAAGGTCAATTGGATGAAGTGTATCAGACCAAAATTATTCAAACAAAAAACTGTAAACACTGGAAACTGTAGCAAGAAAAAACTACTGGAAAAATTCAGTGGGTCATTCAGCATCTGCTGAAGGAAATGGACAGTCAATGTTTTGAATGGAGGAAGGGTCTCAACTGGAAATGTCAATTGCCCAGTTCTCTCAACAGATGCTGTCTGACCAGCTGAGATCCTCCAGCGGTTTGATTCGCTTTTCACCGATGCCACCCACCCTCCTGAGTGGTTTTACCATTTCCTGTTTATATTCCATGTATCCTAATAATGTTGAATGGAACAATGGATGATGAGCCACATGTTTTTTTTAAATATGTGCATGCATATAAAATAATCCTTTAAAAATCTTATGGATAATTATGGGTAATTTAATAAACTTGAAAGGATTTTAAAAATTGCAAATGAAAAAATGTTAAAAAAATATTACAACAGATTTATTTGAATGTGGAATTCTCAATTTGGGCTGTTGCTGAAGCAGAGGCAAGTTCTCTTCATAAAGATAATCCGTTTGTGGTTCAAACTAGGGGAAATTTGCAGTGAGGGAATTTGTTGAAGATGGAGTTATGGTGATTGGGTTGAGTGGAGATGGGCAGGGTTGAGGTTGTGGTAATATTGGGGTGGTCAATTGCTGAATGGAATTACTCCAGGTATCTGTAGACAAAAGTACTGACGCATTCTTAATGTTGTGGTACATTCGACAATTCATATTTTAAATTGATTTTCTGTGTGTGCTGAAATGTGTATGTGTTGAATGCTCGTTGTGAGATCATTTTGGGCAGTGATTTTTAAAACAAAATAGGGTTTGCTTGAAAAATACCAATATATGAAAAATTATATTGCAAACAGGGATTCTTTTAGCAGCCTCAGTAGAAGAAAAAAAGCAGCAACACTCTGTTTTGTCTCCAATTTTTAAAGGCGGATGATGGCAGAAATCTGGAAGTTTATTAAATTGATGCAATTTGGCCCCTGTTGTTCCTTCTAATGCAGTCAGCATGCCAACATCATGCTATTTGCTAATTAAAATGATTGCAGCATGCAGCCAGGGCAAACGGTACTACTGAATGGCTCAGCGGGCTCCCAAATTTGTGAAAGGATTCGACAGCTAAAAGCTGGGGAGGTCCACTTAAATCCACCTGGCATCTCAGAAAGGGGAGATGTTTGTACAATAGGTGCAGATGGTGAAAGTCATTTTGAATTGATTGTGATGATTGATTGTGATGTGGAAGGCAACATAACCAGGCACAATGTGAGAGAAAGCAGGCTTGAATGTTTTAATCTGCTGAACTCAGGGCCTTGGTGGAGTAGATGGAGGAAAACAAGAGCACTGGGGGCTTTCAGGTGAATTGTCAGAAAAGATAGACACAAACATCTGGAGTAACTCAGCAGGTCAGACAGCATCTCTAGAGAAAAGGAATAGATGACATTTCGGGTCGGGACCCTTCTTTAGACTCCTTTGAAGAGATTTTGTCAGAAAAGAGTGTCGACAGTAAGCATGTTCAACAATGCCAGGGGTCAACCCTGACGTTCTAACCGGGTGCCAGTAAAATTCAGTGGCCTCACCTACAGAGTCAAGGTTATGAAACATGCTTCAAACATTGTATCTCTGTAACTCCATTATCAGGTTAAGGAAGTAGTCACTGCACTACAAAGCATCAATCACAGACTAATAATGCCTGCCAGTCAGAATGCATATGCACCATCTCAGTACCATTGCTGCAACCTTGCATGCACTCACCATAGCGTATGGAGATTGTGAGCACTGAAAACATTTTAAAAATTGGTTCCACTTTCTCAACCATTGATACAAACTTAGACATTGAATGCAAGTTGCAGATAGATTAAAAATACACAAAGTGCTGGAGTAACTCAGCAGGTCAGGCAGCATTGTACAAATGTAGAATCTGCATGTGCTGAGACATAGAATGGGAAATCTGGTGACATCACCCACATCAAATTTCACAGGGAATAACCTAAGGGTGAAATTCCTACAACAACAAATTGGTTTCACAAAATCCATCTTAGTGTCGCCAGTTTTTTCCTGGTGTTAGATATGCATCAAAAGGCATCACTAATTACTTTGTCTCTTGAGCTTGTTCAGCAACGTTAGAAGAGTTGGGGTTAGTAAGGACAGTGAATTGATTACCAAACAGCAAGCAAAGAGTAGCAAACGAAAGGGTCTTTCACACGTTGGCAGGCTCTGAATAGAGGCAACAATAAGAATTGTGTTGTCAGTTTTTCACAATCTCCATCAGTGATTTGTGGCTAAAGGGAACCAAATGTCATATTTGCATGTCCGCTGACAATGCAAAACTAGATGGGTTTCTGAGTGTACAGGGGGATGAATATAAACCTCGACAGGACTTGGACAAGTTATGCGAGTTGATAAGAACATGGCAGGTGAAATATAATGTGGAAATATGTAAGGCTATACACTTGGGTGCACAAACGGAAAAGCACAGTATTTATAAAATGGAACATGTTGATCTTCAAAGTGAATTTATACAGTGTTTAAGAAAGAACTGCAGTACTGGAAAAATCGAAGGAAGACAAAAATGCTGGAGGAACTCGGTTGGTGAGGCAGCATCTATGGAGAGAAAGACAACACAGCATTCACACCCCTGACCATTTTCTGCAACATTAGCTTTCAATGAATAGTCTAAAGGTAGATAAAAATGCTGGAGGAACTCAACTGGTGAGGCAGCATCTATGGAGAGAAGGAATGGGCGACGTTTTGGGTCGAGACCCTTCTTCAGACTGATCGGTTCGAGACCCTTCTTCAGACTCGAAACGTCGCCCATTCCTTCTCTCCATAGATGCTGCCTCACCTGTTGAGTTCCTCCAGCATTTTTATCTACCTTTAGACTATTCAGTGAAAGCTAATGTTGCAGAAAATGGTCAGAGGTGTGAATGCTGTGTTGTCTTTTATTGTGAGTAAATGTGTAGGACAAAAAGAGATCTTGCTGCATTTTGATGGAACATTGGTGACACTGCACATTACGTACTGTGTACTCTTTTGATCTCTTCCTAAAATAGCATATACTTGCCATTTGAAGCGCAGCAAAAAATCTTTAGACTGTTTACTGACATGGAAAGATTGGCATTTGAGGAGAAAGTGAGTACATTAAGCCTGTACTATCTAGAGATTAGAAGAAGGATAGGTAATGTCATTGAAACTCAGAGCATCTGACAGAAGCATGATGATGGGACATGCAGGGACAATATTTTCTTCGGAGTGAGGAACTTAGAATCAGTGGTCGCAATCTCTGAATAAGAAGGCAGTCATTTGGGTCAGAACTGAAATGAAGCGAAATGTCATAAATCCTTGGATTTCTGTACCTCAGAGGGCCCTGGAAGCTCAACTACTCAGTTCATTCAGAACATTCATTGCCTTAGAATTCTGTATAATAATGGAATCAAAAGATACGGGGATCGTATGGGAAATGGTGCTGAGAGTAGAAGATCTTGACAATGAATATCAGAGCTGGTGTGAAGGGGCAGGTAGGATGCATCTTTCCTCAGTTATGTTGAGGGAAAAATGTGGTGCCTTTGTGCATAACCTATGATCTTCATTGGTCATATTTATGTATATTTGAAGAGAGCTTCAGGTGACCAGGAGACCTGTCTGATCCGCTTTGGAAGTGACAAGTTTGTATGCCTTACAAATTTCACAGCTTGCCACAACCAACAGGGAGTGTTTTTTCGGCATTGAGTTGTTGAACTACTAGTCCAATGAAGGTCCCTTTGCTCACACTGCTGGCAACATTCCATTCACAATACTTCTCAACGAGGCATGGCAGGGTCTGCAGAAATAGCAGGAGCAATCATTCCAGTATCATATCTCAACATTCTTCATTCTATAGAAACAAGAAAATGCAGATGTTGGTTTACACAAAAGGACATACAGTGCTGAGTAACTCAATGGGCAGACAGAAGAGATGAGTTAAACCTAACACATTCAGCACAGACATTGCAGACCGGAGGGCATGTTTCTATGCTGTACTGTTCTATCTTCATTTCTCTGTCCATTAGGAGAGCAATCTACACACTGGAGACAACATCATATGTGGTACATCTATTGTTGAGTTCATGTGCAGCATAATTTTGGACTGGAGAACAAGCTGCATGAGGGTTGAATTTCCATATCCATCGGGGCCAGCAATAGGTTTTTGAAAGGCACTCCACTGTTCCCTGAAGAAATGTTACTGCTCCTTTAAAGCTTAAATCTGCTCCCATGAGGCAAAGAGCAAATATCATGATTAGGATGAGATTGCATGGAGGCAGAAAGATTGTGTGGTGTTCGTCCAGCGCTGTTTGCACTTATTGTCACTGACACCTACGTGATGGGATTGCCAATGTGTTCTTGCTAAGATTTTAAATCACCTGGACCTGTTACTGGAGGTGTTAACATTTTCAAAGGCATTGTTCCACTGACTCTCACTCTTGGCCAACACTACATCAGCTTCCAGAGTGCAGATCATGGTCCGGTTTTCCAAAACAACCTACAGGTGAATGGAGGTGAACTCTTCCATGCCTGACAGCTATGGAACTTCCAGTAGAATTCTGCACCGGTCTCTTCATGAAATTATCCCAGCCAAGGCCCTCATCTGAACCACTGTCCTCAAGAGGACCTCCTGCCTATTCTTCCCTTGGTCTTGGAGGAGGTGATGCAAGTTTATAAGCTTTATTCATGTAATCCCTTTGTAGTCTTGATTGGTATTGGTAGGGTGTGTAGCTAAAGAGTATAGTGATGATTCAGACAAATGCCATGAATTCCTGACGTTTGTTCTACCATAGAGGGGTGCACAGTTTTAGTTTAGTTTACAGGTACAGCATGGTGACTTCGGACTGCCCGTGCCGACCAACATTCTAACAGTATCCTACACACACACTAGGGATAATTTACAATTACAACAAGCCAATTAACCAATAAACCTGCACGTCTTTGGAGTGTGGGAGAAAACCGGAGATCCCGGAGAAAAGCCACGCAGGTCACGGGGAGAACATACAGAAAGACAGCAGCCGTAGTCAGGAACAAACCTGGGTCTCTGGCCCAGTAAGGCAAAAACTCTATTGCTGTACCACAGTGCCACCCGAGTCTTGGTTAACCTTATTTTTGCCACCTCCTCCCAGACTCTTTTACTTGCAATCCTGGCTGGTTTCCTGGCCTCAATTTATACAGGACACTCCCACCCATCCTCCACCTCTGTGCCTGTCATATATTCATTGCACTGATAAATATGTCCCTCTAAGTGAAAAGTGAACTGATTTCCCTCGACTTCCTTTTGTCAGTGGTAGTTAGTATTGTGTGTTGCTGCTGTCTGCCTGTTGTGGGCAATGTGCATTTATGGGCTGATGACCTTCAATGATCAGTGTGCAGTAAAGTGTTGGCAGCTGTGCTGAATTGGCCGAATTCCCATTGGGAATCGCGCAGGTTGTTTTAAGTGCTTGTTTCTGTGTGTAAACCACTCTAATGCCATTTCAAATGCCACTTTGGCCAATTTCATGACTTTCTGCTGGGAAACCGATTGAGAGGCAGTGCTGAACACGGGTTTAATGCTGAAAAAAGGATGGATGCCAATTTCTACGACCTGGGACTCCAAGCAGTCGGAGAGAGGCAAAGGTGGTTTAATGCACATTATTTTCACTTCACAAAGGTTTTGAAAGGAATGAGTGGAAAATAAAACTATTTTACTTCTTGGGAGGTTGATGACCAGAAAGGATTAATAGAGCATCCTCACAATGAGCAGAAAGATTGGGAACAATTCCTTCATTCGACACAAGATTATTGGGGCATGTAATGCTTTGCTAAAGGGAGTGATTGAGATGGGCCAAGAGGGCATTTTTAAAAGAAAGGGTGATCACGTTTGATTGAAACTGAGGAAAATGCAGTTATGTGAAGGAGGAGGCACAAGCCATAACATTAGTTATCTCGTTCCCTTTCAAAGAAGCACCGATGATAGACTGACTGGCTTTATTCTGCAATGTAATTTCCTGTGGTGCCTTAGAGTTATTACCTCATCATCCGACTCAAGTATCATGGGCAAAATCTTACCTCTAATATTAGTTTGATTTACACTTCATACATCTACGATTATGTTATCAGGCCCGAGCTCACAAGTATTTATAATATTTATAAAATATTTAAAGTTAGTAGATAAATGGCATTTTTAATCCCCAGAACTGACCACTTTAGAAACATTTTTAACATGTTCAACAAAGTTAATAGAAATACCAGTTATCATATTAATGTCAATATTCGGGCTCAGTTTCATGCTGTAATATTAACGCAAGCAAGCTGTTCCATTTTGCTCCCTCTGATGGTAAATATTTGTAATATTTTTAATTCTCCATTTTTATTTGGTGCCTCGACGTTTTTGCACTTTATTATTGTTTCCTGATTCATAAGATGATTTGGTATCCATCAAATTGTTGTCACAGGCAGGAAAAAAAATAACAAAATGTAAATTTAGTTTACACGCTATTAACATGAAAAAAATGTTTGCATTTTGAAACAACCAGCCGTAATGGCTCAAAGCCCTCAACAGGTCGGGCAGCACCTGTGGAAAGGGCGGCAGATTTTTTTTTGAGGTCAGGAACTCATTGCCAGAACTAGGAAAGAGAGAATTATGTTGGATTTCAGTTGCAGAGAAGGTGGGGTGAGAGACGTGTAGATCAAAGATACAGCTTGGAAACAGGCCCTTCGGCCCACTGATTCCATGCCGACCATTTATCACCTGTTCAGACTAGTTCCATATATCCTACTCCCTTCACACTAGGGACAATTTACAGAGCCTAATCAACCTGCAAACCCACACGTCTTTGGTATGTGGGAGGAATGCCCATGTAGTCACAGGGAGAATCGTATGAAGCACCCGATGGAAACCCAGTAGGATGGTCGCACGGAGAATGTGCAAACTCCAGGCCCAGGGCAGCTGAGGTCATAATTTAATCCGGGGCTCTGGCACTGTGAGGCAGCGACTCTACCAGCTGTGCCACTGTGCCACCCAAATAAGCTTCCTTGTTTGTGTCGTGTGTTTATAAATGGTGGGGCTCTGGGACATAGCAGGTCACACCAGGTGTGCAGAAGAACAACTGGAAAGTGATGACTCAAAAATAATTTGTTCTGTTCAGCCAGAAAGAAAGAGTGGGTTGGAGAAGTTAGAGAGCTGTGCTAAGTTTAATTTAGAGGTACTGCATGGCAACAGAGATAGATCAGCCATGGTTGAATGGTGGAGTAGACTTGATGGGGCAAATGGCCTAATTATACTCCTATCACTTATGACCATATGACAATTTACATTTATATCAAGCCAATTAACCTACAAACAGGTACGTCTTTGTAGCATGGGAGGAAACTGAAGATCTTGGAGAAAACCCACGAGATCATGCGTAGAATGTATAAACCCCGTACAGACAGCACCCTGAGTCCGGATCGAACCTGGGTCTCCAGTGCTGTAAGCGTGTGAGTCAGCATCTCTACCGCTGGGCCTCTGTGCCGCTCCTAAAGGTGAAAGGAGTGATGTTATGTTTCATGTGGTTGCATGGGATAGTGCCATAAGAAGGTGTCTAGGTGACTGCGGGTGGAAGAGAGAACCTGCAAAATGTTGAAAAGGTGGGCATTCTGCATCTGGTGGTGGGATCTTGTTGGAGTTGGTGTATATGGGCAGAAGGTAAGGATCATAATTACTCAATCCAGGAGAAAAGGAGGTGAAGGCAAAGGAGCAGTAGATGAGATTTAGTGAAGGACTCTGTCCACAATGTTGGGGGCCTCCAAAGAGAAGAAAGGCATTCCAGATGCTTTTCTGCAGAATATCTCACCGTTGGAGAAAATGCGACAGAGATAGAGGAACTGAGAGAAAGCAATGTATTTCTCACAAGAAGCAGAGTGGGAGTAAGTGTAATTGGGATAGATGTGGGAGTATTCTTGGTTCTATTACATATTAACAATTTAATGAGTTTTTACACAAATGCACCCTGATATTGGATTCCGTTTAAAGTCAATTAAAGGAATATAAATACACAGCACTTTTGACTATCCACCATCTATAATGGGTATTGTGCTGCATGTGCCAGCGATCTGATCCAGATTCATCACTGATTTCCATGGAGAAGAATTGCTTTGAATATCCAAGAGAAATATTATGGGTTTTTTTCCACATAAAGATACAGAATTTTATTCTGTAAAATATGATGCATAATTTTATTCTGTATCTCACATTTTTATGCGGGTGATGAGTGAATTTCTTTTAAAGACAAATATCTATACTTAACATGAGGTTCGCCTGCTTTTAGCATTCCCTTTAATTATTTAATATGCCTTCTTCTTGGTTGTGGCGTGCAAGGTAACCCTACGTACGTTCTAGCATCATTGGAGGAAGGTTTTGCACCTGCAATTTCTTCTGCATTAAATACATTAAAGTTCCATCTCATGTGAAATATGGACTAACCTACGGCAGTAAAACAATAAAATGTTATTGAAAGCAAATATGATGCATAATATGCATTTAATTGTGCAGAAGTTTCTCATTGGGGTGATTTGATGGAGGGACTCCATCAGTAGCAACACCTTTAATCTTGGTTACTGGGCACCTTGGATAAGGCACTCTAAAGATTGAAAGAATTAAGAATTATTGTATCTATCTTCAGATACACTATAGATAGATACAAATAGTTCAAATTGAAGTACAACAGATGGAGCAAAGGGGAAGGTACATAATGCAGAATATACTGTAGTTCTCATCATTGCAATGCTTCAGTTTCGTACATAAAGTCCAATGTCCTCTATGGTGGAGAGGTGAATTGGACAGTGCACAAACTTGTAGAAGGAGCATTCAGAAGCTTGATAATGGAGGGGAAGATGAGGCACCTGAGTTTGGTGGTGTGTGTGTTCAAGCTTCTGTGCCTTCTGCCAGATGGAGCAGGGAGATGAAGGTGTTTTCCTTTGAGAGTACCATCAATCAGTTGCTAATTGTCCATGTTTATCCTGTTGATATTTTTTTCCCACACTCTACTTGCTTTCCATTGCTGCTGTGTTCACTGAAGAATTTAGTATTTTCCTCTTTGATTGTTTTGATAGATGTGGAAGTACTGTTTGCTCAGATATTATATAGATGAAAGCTGCACATATGTATTCCAGCTGCAAGTTAAGATTGCATGCTCCTGTTCAGACCAATGGAATCAACAAATTAAAGCACTGTTCAACCAGCTATAAAGACATTGCATGTTCAGATTATTTTGGGTTGAAATTATGTCGATTTGTCCAACCCAGTTAAGAATAATTATAGGGTTCTTACCAAAATCTCCAGGAGGCTATGCGTGTACCCATAAATTAACATAATTAACATAATTCGAGCAATTTTTTTTTTCTGATGGACCAACTTTCAAAGCAACTGTCAATTTTATTTGAAGTGGTTTATGTACAAAGTAAAACATTTAATGCCTTGGCAGTTCAGTTTCTCATGTGGATGTCGGTTTAAATTATGTTTCATAAAATCTTGCTTATATGATTGAAGCAAAGATTGTATTTTCTTTGTTTGTGGAAGAACAAGATTGCCTATTTCCCTTCCCAGAATAGTTCATCTCAAGTGCTGTAAAAATAATTCATAAGGTCTTGCCTGATAGGTTTCTTTTGATTAACTCTATCTAGGCTGTTTGATGGTACCATTTAATAATTTAACCTGTGACAAAGTGTCTGGTTTGGTTGATTATTATCTGTCTGTTATAGTTACTTGAAGTGTAATGCAATCCTACATATGATCTAGCAGCAAATTTTCAAAAAGGTTGGGAATCTTGATGCCTGCAGCATGCAATTTTTTATGTATTAAATGCTTTGATGTTCCAGATCATATGAAGTATGGACTTGCCTGTGGCAACTATCTTTTGCAGCAAAACAATAAAACATTAAAGATAGACTCAAAAAAGCTGGAGTAACCCAGCGGTTCAGGCAGTATCTCTGGAGAAAAGGAATAGGAGACGTTGCGGGTCAAGACCCTTCTTCAGATCGAGTGTCAGGGGAAAAGGAAACTAGAGGTATGAAAAAGTACAGAGAACAAAAGCATGAAAGGTATAAATAGAACAAATCAAGGCCAGCAAGAATGAACATGGAAAGGTTGAGCCCACAATTGTCCATCTTTGGCTGTGGAAAAGGTGATAACAAGCGGGCATAAACAGTGAAACTACGCAGACCGACAGTGGAACTAGTTGGATGAATAGGGTGGGGGAGGGACGAAGAGAGAGCTAATGCAAAGGTTATTAAGGGCCTGTCCCACTTAGGCTATTTTTTAGGCGACTACAGGCGACCAGGATGTCGCCACATGCTCGTCGGGGTGTCCCCTGTATGGTCGTGTGTAATCTCTTCAGTCACCCAAAGAGTCGTAGCATTTTTCTGTTCGCCGCTGGATTTTCAAAAATTTTTGGCGACAGTGGGTTGACGCCATTGAGGGTAGCTTGACTTCTCCTGGTGCTGTTGTAGGTTGTCGCCAGGTGACGTGGGCTGTCGCCGCTGCTGACTTCGGTGAATTCCATTGGCGACTACCTACGTCAACTGGCGACAGGTACCGGCAACTGAATTGTCTTCAGTTGCCGCCGACAGGGTAGTAGCTTGTCGTAGCTTGTCGCAAGTGGACGTGGGCTGATGTCGGTTGTCGTAGGTTGTCACCTGTATGGTCGTAGGTTGTCGTAGGTGTGGTCATAGGTGGACGTCCTAATGGGTCGCTGGTTGTCGGTGGCTTGCCGTAGCTTGACGTCGACTAGATGGTAGGTTGTTGTAGCTTGTTGTGGACATTGTCGTAGGTGGTTCCAGTCGCTGGTTTTTCGGCGAACTGCTATGACTATGACAGTCGCCAGCAGTCACCTAAAAAAATCGCCTTAGTGCGACAGGCCCTTTAAAGTTAAAGAAAACAATTCTCATGCCCGTGGTTGTTAGTTGCCCAAGCGAAATATGAGGTGCTGTTCCTCCAGTTTGTTTTTGGACAGAGCACTCAGCCTGCGCTTGATCTCGCCGATATAGAGGAGTCCACACCTAGAGCAGTGCATACAGTAGATGAGGTTGGAGGGGATGTAAGTGAACCTCTGCCTAACCTGATAGAACTTTCAAATCTTTTTCTCTGGAAAAAAAACAGATCTAGAGATCCGTGGATGGTCAAGGGAGAAGGTATGGGGACAGGTATTTCATCTTCTGAAATTGCAGGCATTAAAACATTACTGGGAGCAAGCATGATTCATAACTGGCTTTTCATTTGATTTAATGTTATTTTGTGTTACATTCCTATAGATGGACTTGATTGATTTGCATTATACTTCTTGGTTGCAAGTTTTGTTTATATCCGATAGCAGTAAATCCATGCATATACCTGTGATGAAATAATGTTAACACTGTCTCTTTTTATGAAAGTGATCTTTGTGAAGAATTGTTTAGCAAATTTTCATCCTGAAATGAGTAATCCAGCATTTTTATCCATAGAATTTTATTTCTTCATTATTTCAACTTTGATTCAGATTCAGATTCAAACTTTATTGTCAGTGTGCAGTGTACAAGTACAGAGACAACATAAAGCAGTTAACATCTCACCCAGAAGAGCGAATACAGAATAATGGAACAGTAAAATATATATATGTATATACAGCCGCAGTAGTGCAATTTTCGGGGGGGGGGGGGGGAGTTCAGTCACTGGGGGAAGGAGTGTCTGAGAATGGGGGGGTGGGGACTGACAATCACCAAGGTGCAGAGTTAAGTAGGGTAACAACCGCAGGGAAGAAGCTGTTCCTGAACCTGTTGGTCCAGCAACGGAGAGACCTGTAACGCCTCCCGGATGGGAGGAGGTCTGTGGTTGGGGTGAGAGCAGTCCTTGACGATGCTGCGCACCCTTTGCAGACATCGCTTGCTCTGGACAGACTCAGTGGAGGGGGGTGAGGAACTGGTGATGCGTTGAGCAGTTTTCACCACCCTCTGCAGTGCTTTCCGGTCGGAGACAGAGCAGTTGCCATACCATACTGTGATACAGTTAGTAAGGATGCTTTCGATGGCGCAGCAGTAGATGTTCACCAGAATCTGAGGATTCTGATGGACCTTCTTTAGCCTCCTCAGGAAGAAGAGACGCTGGTGAGCCTTCTTGATCAGTGTTGAGGTATTGTGGGTCCAAGAGGGGTCATCAGAGATGTTGACCCCCAGAAACCTGAAGCTGCAAACGTGCTCCACCTCTGTCCCGTTAATATGGATGGGGGTGTGTGTGCCACACCTTCTGTAGTCCACAATGAGCTGCTTGTGCTTCTTGGAGGTATCAGACTTCCACTCATTGCTTATGTATTGAGTGCAAGCGAGTAATAACAAGTTGAAAGCATTTTAATGGAGGCTAAATTTAAATATTGGTATTCAGATGTGTCATTTATGAAAACAGATTGGAAAGGAGAGTGGGATAAATTATTTTTCACATTAACTGACAGAATGGACAATACTTTTAAACATAACACCATTTTTTTTCCAGAGAAAAAGACGAACACATTTTATAAATGGACATTGTGTACTTGCTGCATACTTATTTGCATATATTAAGTCAGATAATGCTTAGTTTTGTGTGAGGGCTTCATTGAGCAGTAGTCATTTGAAAATCCTTCATTAAATCTTCTTCATCCAATTACAGAGTTAAGTGCAATTAGTACATTATTTGCACAAGGTTAACTCAAAACAATAAAGGGAAAAGGGGAAAAGAAGCATGTTTATAAACCCTGTGAGACCCCAGAAAGCCGCCTCGCCTACAAGTGAACATCTTATTTACATATATTCAAAATCAATGCAAACTGATGTCAAAATCATTTCTCTAGGGATAAAATGAATATATGTGAATTAGGCATGGCAGTCTAAGCCTGAATTAGCCTGATTTTATCTGTACTTTAGTACCAATAAGTGCGTCAATATGAGATAGTAACGTGTTTGGTGCAGATAATTGAAATATAACACTGAAATAATACTTGATACTCATTAGAACTTGTGTTCAGCACACCAAATCGGGAAGATGGAATGGGTTATGTTTCAGATCTATGATATGCTTAACATGGAATTGCCTGTTGACACTAATTAGTTGCCACAAAGGCGCTCATAATGTTTCACTGTTTGCCATTTTACTGAGTGCCACAGATGTTCATCAGACTTGGAATGCACCAAAAAATATTCGATAGAGGAGCATATTGTGAGGTGGCTGTCAAAATGTTCAATGCCTATATAAAGGAATACAGAAAGAAGGACGCCATGAGATTGAAGATCAATTGTCCCTTTCTTTTATGGAGTGTGATTAATTATAGGAGAAATCCTAAGCATGGTACTAGATAAAGCATTCCATAATCTCCTCTGTTTTGTGCATGGAGTGCTTATAGTTGTCCCAAATATATAATATTTGCAGCATATTTGCTGTTTAATTCACTTTTTTCTGGATATGGATATCACTGGCAAGGGCAGCATGGTGAAGGTGATGGTACGCCACATACAGTACTTAAATTAACGCAGTCCTTCTCATGAAGGTGCTCTTTCTAGGTCATGGTATGGGGTTCTAAGATTTAGATGCGATATTGTGCAACCTCTGGAGGAACATGTACTTGTCAGCATTCCATGTGTAAACGGCTGTTGTTGTTGTTGCTGATTTAGGACATGCGTTTGACAAGTGCGTTGGAATAGTCTAGAAAGGTAACTGAGTGCTCTTGTTGAGAAGATGTGAATTGCTGCCATAATACTCAATGATGGTGGGAATTGATATTTTCGGTTACTTGGCCCCGGCTGTTGTTAGCCTTCTTCAATGTTGTTGGGGTTGCAATTATTCTCATTCAATGTACCAAAATCTGAACAGCTCTTGTCGCCGTAGTTTTTTATGCAGCTCAACATGGAAGATACCAAAAAAAATGGAAGCAGGAAAAGGCCATCTGATCTGACCCATGACTTACTCATTACTGATATCAGGCACATCGGCCTATATATTCCTGGCTTCTCCTTGCTGCCATTCGTAAATAACAGGACAACCTTAGCCACCCTTCAGACTGAAGTAAATATCTCAACAAAAGCATCTACAATTTCTTCCATAGCTACCCACAGGATTTGAGAATGCTCTTCATCAGGCTTTGTACCGTAGGTTTCTCTGCCTCATTTATCTTGAAGATTGCCAATACCTCCTCTTTGATAGTCGGCATATGGTCCAAAATATAGTCATATAATGTAGAAACTTGCCCAACTTGCCCAAACCAACCAATATGCCCCATCTACAGTAGTCCCACCTGCCTTTATTTTGCCCATATTCTTCTGAACCTTTCCTATCCATGTACCACTCTAAATGCCTTTTAAAGCCTGCCTCAACTACCTTCTGCGGCAGCTTGTTGCATATACTTACCATCCTTTGTGTCGAAAAGTTGCCCCTCAAGTTCATATTAAATCTTTCCCTTATAATAACTAACTTGCTTCAATTCCTTAGCTTCAAACATCTTCTCTACAGTAAAAATTGGTGACTAATATTCATTAAACATCACAAGCATCTCCCGTGGCTCCCACATGAAGACAACCATGCTGATCTTTAAGTGGACCTATTCTCTCCCCAGCCACTCTTTTACTCTTAATATACCTGTAGAATCTTCTAGCCCTCATAATTTCCCTATTAAGTATATCTTATACTCACTGAGGGATGCACTTGAACCTGTCTGCCTCAAGTTGATATGTACTTCCTTGTGTGAAACGCAGTCAGGTTCTTCTGAACATTGGTCCTCCTCAAATTCTCACCATTTAACTCTGCTTTCCTGGTATATGTCCTAAAATGGTTCACCTCACATTTCTCCACACACTTTTCCATATGTCACATTCATGCAGTTTCTATCCAAATGAAAACCCACTGAATCTCTCTCTCGGTAATGATGAAGGGTTGAAGATCCAATATGTCGACTTGTTTCTCTTTCCACAGACATTGACTGACTTGCTTAACTTTCCCAGTGTTTTCTTTTTTTTTTGTCTCAGCTTGTTCTTATCCCTTTGAGATCTCTTTACATCCCCCTTCACACTCACTATTCCTCAAAGCTTAATATCATCTGAAAACCTGGAAATAAGATATTTGGTTCTCTCAATCAAATTATTGATATATATTGGAAAAAAGCAGGACCCGTCTACCAATATATGTGGAACCACTACGCTCAGCCTGCCAATCCATGAATGTTTATTGCTGCTCTTTACACTCTGTCTGATCACCAACTCTCAATCTATATGAGTATATTACCTATAGTTCCATGTGCTCTATATTGATGACCAATCTGCAGTGTGGAACCCTATTAAACAACATCTCAATATCCAAATAGACTAATATCCTTTAGTTTTCCCCTTATCTAATCCATAATCAGCGCCTCAAAGAACTCCAGCAGAATAATCAAATATGATTTTCCATTCATAAATTCAGGTTGACTGTTCAATTCAGCTATTCTTTTCCAGCCGTTCTGTTCTTAAATTCTTTATTATCAATTCTAGCTCATTCTTTACCTCTGCACTAAGCCGATGTGAAGAGGTCCCTGTTTTATTTTTCCCTCCTTTCTTCAGTACTGGAGCAACATTTGCTCCTCTCCAATTCATCGCAGCAATTCTCAGATCGATAAAACATTGGACGATGCTAACTAGAGCATTCAATTTCCTGAAAGTCTCTATTTTCAAAATTTTAGCATGCAATTGGATCTTTGGGAATTAACAGGTTTTTTTTTTAAATCACCACCTTGCCTAGAACTATTTTCTTTTGACTAATATTTAGTACCTTCAGTTACTTGTTTTTATCCAATCCTTGATTGTCATATATGCAGGTGATTCTGTGTTGTTTGCTGCAAAGATAATGCAGAGTACTTGTTTAATTCCTTCCATTACCTTACTCCCATTATAAATTATCATGCCTGCCTACAAATGAGCCACACTTGCACTTGTTTTTCTCTTATTAGGCATCTATAAAATGTATTGCTGTGTCCATTTTTATGTTTCTCACCAGTCTGCCCTCATTCTTTCATTTCTTGTACATCCTCTGCGCTGTTCTAAACCACTCCCAATCCTCTGGCCTACTGCTGTTTTCTGACAATTTTATAAGGCTTGCTTTAGGATTTAACACTATCTTTTAATTTCTCTTGTCAGCCATGGATGAATATGTTTTCCTGCTGCGATTTTGTGCCTTAAAGGAATACTGTATATAGTTCTTGCAACTTGTACATTATTTTTTTTAAATGTGAGTGCTAAACGTCTTACAGTGTATCCTCCCTGTTAACTACAGCCTCCTCTTCTCTCATGACTTCAAGCTTTCTTTGTTGAGATTTAAGACCCGAGTTAACATTATCTGTTCATTCCCTCCACTGATGCTGCCTAACCTGTTAAGTCCCTCCAGCATTCATGTTTTGCCTTAGTTTTACATTGATTTTGAGGGTGATGCAGTTCATTGTCAAATTCTGCCATATTACAGGAAAACAAATGCTAAACAGACAGAAATGTTATTCAGAATTATGTTTGGATAAAGAGGCCAGTTTAAATGTGGTAAAAGCAGGAAGAAGCATTTAAGAAGGCAATTCCAGAGTTTGGGGCTTAGGCTAATGAAAGCACAACAGCGTCTGGGTTGAAGAAATAAAACATTCAGGAAGGATTATAGTCAGGGGAACAACAACGTTTAGTTAAAAGGTGCAGTATGAAAACAGGCCATTCGGCCTCCCGAGTCGGTGCCGACCAGTGATCCCTGCACACTAACACTATCCTACATACACTCGGGACACAATTTTACCAAAGCCAATTAACCTCCAAACCTGTATGTCTTTGTAGTGTGGGAGAAAACCAGAGCACCCCGAGTCACAGGGTGAACATACAATCCCTGTACAGAGAGCACCCTTAGTCAGGATCGAACCCATGTCTCTGTTGCTGTAAAGCAGCAACTCTACTGATGCGCCACTGTGCCGCCCTTGATGATGGTCTGCTTAAAAAGGAGCTACTTAATATCTTACCCCTTCAGCACAAAATAAAACTGGAGGAAATAACTGCAATGAAATGTTATTAACAATTAATTGTATGCAAGTATTATCATCATCTGCTTTCTAAATAACGCCTCAAAGTGATTTTACTGTAATTTCAAAATTAAAAATAAGTAGAAATGCCAGTTCAATTGTTTACCTTCCACTCATGATACAATAAAAACTATTTACACCAGTTCTAGAAAGTTATAGGAAGATTGAACATTTACTTTTAATACCATCTCTTTATAAACATTTTCAAACAGTTAGCAACTTCTTCTTTGAGCACATCATTTAAGATGCTATTAATAATTAATTTAATTATGGTGAATATAGTACATATTGTCTTCAACTTATTCTTATGCTAAAAAATGTGCACGATTCCCTCTTGTATTCCTTTTTGCACATTGCAGGACATAATCAAGATTAATATATTTTATTAACAATGTAAAACTGTATGTAATGGTTCAAAGAATGAAGAATTACATTGGAAATGGATAGTACAGGAATGCAATGAAGCAGCTTAATTACCTGACTTTACATTTTGTGATGGTCCGAGCTGAATTTTTCTGATAATTCTTCACAATTTCACATGTTATAGTAGAATTAGGCCATTCAGCCCAATCGAGTCTACTCCGCCATTCAATCATGGCAGATCTCTGCCTTCTAACCCCATTTTCCAGCCTTCTCCCCATAACCCTTGACACCCGTTCTAATCAAGAATTTGTCCATCTCTGCCTTGAAAATATCCACTAACTTGGACACCACAGCCCTCTGTGGCAGTGAGTCCCACATATTAACTACCCTCTGACTCAATAAGTTCCTTCTCACCTCCTTTCCAAACGTGTGCCCTTTAATTTTGAGGCTATGACCTCTAGTCCTAGACTCTCACACCAGTGGAAACATCCTTTCCACATTCACTCCATCTATGCCTTTCATTATTCTGCAAGTTTCAATGAGGTAATTTGTCACTCTTGGACAGGGTAATGGTCTTCGGTTTTATATTATAAGCAACTATTATTTTTGAATGCAGTCAATGACCCATTAGAGCAGAACACAACCTGATTAGCTTCCAAGTATGTGGCTTTTCAGCCCCATACTTATTGTCTTTTACACAGCTGCTTCTATATCTTAAAATAGGCAATTGCAGCTTTTGAAATGAATGGATTCCTATCAGAAAATAACATATTAGGATGGTGAAGATGAAGTTGATTTTTAGGATTAGTACAAATGTAATGTTTCAGAGGAATTGCCAACTTTGAATATATTGTTACTCAAGCCTGATATCCCGGTGGACTCCTTGTAATTCCTTGATCTGCTTTGACAGGAATTTTAGTTATGATTAATCTTAATCATCAATATATTGCAGCCATCATCTACCAAGTTAGCTGCCTGAAATGTTTTTTTTTTATGCAGCATCTCTTAGCCTCTTTATAACTAAGCTGTGGTTTAATTGGACATTCAATAATGAATTAATGCATGATATTTGATTGCTAATAGACCTAACATTGGGAATCTTATTGAAATGTGTATGTCACATCTGAAATTAAAGTTGAGGGTGTTGAATTGGAAAAGTAATCCGTACTGTGGTGTAAAATCAAATTACCTCAACATCCCCAGTAATCATTTAGCTGAGCTGTAATACTTATAAAGCCTAGACCTGCTATTGTACCCACCATCCTCATTTTTGTCCACCACCATTTTGTTTTCCATCGTGATGAAACCATATAACATAAAGGGTGGTAACCGAATATTCTCAGAACACAGTTACTATCTTGTTCTTGTTGCTAGTGATAGATACGTCTTTTTACATAAATTTGCAGAATGCTTTTAGCATGTTGTAAGTGTTCTACCTTCAAAACACAGGTAGAGAACCAGGGCAGTCTTTCTGAAATAATTTGAGCTAGCTGTTAAGTTTGTTCCTGCTGCTAACAGTGATTGAGAAAAGACTAATTAAAAAAAAAAAAAAAGTAACTGCTGCTCTTCTTCGTGAAGTAATTGAATTTAATGTTAACCATGGTAACAAGCAGATAGCTTGAAATCTTCATGGAAGGATGTCGTGGATGGAGTATCATTTCTTCCAAATGGCAACAAAGGTTTCGCTTTGATTGTGAAACTCTGTTAAATACCATATGGACCAGTTAAAACGGTTTGCATTTGTGATCAGATACATTGCTGATGAATGGTAGCTGTAAAGGAGCCCATTTATTCAAGGCAACAAACTCCTTATGAAGACAGCAAATTTTTGGATCCAAAATGGCTCTCGCTATGAAGGAATGGGGCATTGATTAACATTAGCTCCCAATAAATATTTATCTTATAACCTTCCCAAAGAGAAAATATCTTTAGTTACACACTACTTTGTATTCCTTTTATAGAGCTATTTGTTGAAATACTACAACATTGTGCATACATACACTATGGAATTAAGTATTTCTCAACCATCCCCCATTAGTATCTTGCTTGTAACATACGGCACCTATTAGTAAGTGGGAAAGCTCTCCTAAGAATACAAGTCCATAATGTTTCCATTGCTTATATATGGATAAAAATACAACAGCATTGTTGTTTGGACTTGGACAGCAGCAAGCTGTTTAATAACTGATTAATGGAGTCAAGTTGCCATGCATCTCTCCATTCAGCAACCAAGTTTCTGGTTAATTGAACATAAATTAATTGTAATAAGAAAAATATAACAATGAGAAATGAATCCCAGCAGAAAATTAGCTCTCAAATCTCTAATTTTGTTTTGCTAATTTCCCATTCCAGAACATTATGTGAAGCTAGACAAGAAATTGCAGGATTAATGGCTGCGATATATGAATAATTGTTACACATTAGGGTGAGGTGCTGGTACACTGAAGGGTGGCGAAAGTTGTGTCTTCATTTAAGAAGGACTGCAAAGTTAAACCTGGGAACTATTGACCAGTAAACGCCTATTCTTCCTGTTTCAAGAGCCTGTTTCCATGCTGTTTGATTCAAAGACTCTATGACATCTGAAGAATAATTTGTTTTACCAATAACATTTATTTAGAATTGGTAAATCCAACAAGAGTGTTCTTGTTGGATGGAGACATTAGTTCTTTCAGGCATTTGCCTTACTTTTTGCTGCTGAGAATTTTGATTTCTTCTTATCAATTTGTTGGTGCTCATGGGACTTCTATATCTAGCTGGGCTCACCCATCACAGTGTATTCTGTCCTGCCTCAGGCGTACAGTTCTTTGTACAACTAACTCAGGATATATTTTCAGATAGTAGTTTCTATCATACAACTGAAACATCAATAGAAAGTGTGCAAACAGATTAAAGCAAGGAGAAAAGTGCCATCATGAATTTGTGAATAAAGCATAATTGAATCATTGAAAGATGCAGGGAACAAACAAGATGATTTGTATCAAAGACATCCACCACTGATCTCACTCTTTTTGGCTATCCCCTGACCTCCCACTTTCGGATGCAGAATGGTCGGTCCTCAATAGAGGACTTATCTTTGTACTTACCCGTTTAAATGGTGGTCACCATTTTAACTCTTCTTCGCATTCCCATACTGACTTTTCTGTTCTGGACCTCCTCCATTGCCAGAGTGAGGCCATGCACAAACTGGAGGAATAGCACCTCGTATTCTGCTTGGGTAGCTTACAACCCAATGTAGAACAGTGAACATTGAATTCTCCAATATTAGGTAACCTCCAACAACTCCCACCCTTTCTTCGCCATCCCTCCCCTGTGCTCCAACTGCACTTTCACCGATTTCTCCCCTCAATCTGTCTGTCTCATGCCTTCTGTTTAAATTTCTGGCCTTTGGTCTAACCATCTGCCTATCAAAACCTCCTTCATTTGTGCCCACCTATATCCTGCCACACTTTGTCCCGCCTCTACTCTCTCCTAGTTTGCTTCCCCCACGATCAGTCTGAAGAAAGGTCCTGACCAGAAACGTCAACTATCCTTGTTCACCAGAGATGCTGCCTGACCCGCTGAGTTACTCCAGCACTTTGTGCCCTTGTTTAGTTTTGAAACTTTTCAGAGAAATGCTGTATGTGTTAGTGCTAGTTCTAGGAAATTACATATACATTTTTGAAATATTTTTATATGGCCTTGGGTGCAGCCAGAATTATTTGCTCAGCCAAGCCTGAACAATAGTTATCAACTATCCATTGGTACTGTGGATTTTGGAAGCACAACATTAGATTTGTGGTTTTCCCATCGCAGAGAACTGCAGCAAGATTTATGTTTCCATTATAATGTGATTTAATATGTTATACAGAATCATGTAAATAATTGGAAGAAAAAAGGATAATAAACAAATGCTCAATGTGAATTTGGTTAAAAATGAATGCTATCATTGAGAATACTAAATTTACTTAAATTTAACCCTAACCTTACAAACAATGTTATAAGTGATAGGGAAATAACATTGAATGCTACACATGTATTCATTAATACTACACGCGTATCATCCATTATCTAACATGGATTACATTTTTAAAAAATCGAAATGTAGCCAGGAAAAGTACAAAACATAATGATCAGACTTTGCGGGTTAGCGGCCACGGGATGTACCATCGTCCGACGGGGGGTCTAACATCGGAGCCCCAGTTCGCCTAGACGCTGCAGTTGGACTGCTGGACCGCGGGTTGGACTGCTTGAACCACGGGGTTTAAAGGACACGGAGCCGGGGCCTAACATCGCCCCGGCGTGGCTTAATGGCCACAGGACTTGCCATCGCCCGCCGTGGGCTTTAAAATCGGGAGCCCCAGTTCGCCTAGATGCTGCAGTTGGACTGCTGGACCGCGGGGTGAAGAACAAAGGGAAGAGATAAGGCTTTGCCTTCCATCACAGTGAGGAGGTGTTGGAGACTCACTGTGATGGATGTTTATGTAAACTGTGTTAAGTATGGGTCTTAGGTTTTTTTGTAATGTAAAAAATTGTAGAAAATGCAATTTTGTTCAAACCAAGTTGTTTGAATGACAATAAAAGGCATTTATTCTATTCTATTCTATTCTCTATGATAACTCCAGACCACGTGGAAGGAGATTCACAATACACTGATGACAGTTGGCCAATAGTTTACTTTTAACTCTGAGATCACACACCTTTCACCAAACTAATCTACGAACAATGAACTGTCTTGATTGCCTAGGTAGTTTGGGCTTTCATTTTGCAGAAATATTATTATTTTATTAATTTATTGAAATGGGATGAGGTGTGGAGGGCTGGAATTTTCACTGATAGCATTTGCAGTTGGTTCTCGGAAGGGGAAATGAAGCAAGAATGGGGCAGAGTAAATTAACAAAGTGTTGTTTGTGATATTATGTCATTTCACCTGCCCTGGGTACAAAAATTAAGGAAAGGACAATTGACTCTTGGAAATCCATATTGAATTTTCAAGGTGACTTGAAATCACTGAGAAATGAGCATTGTGTGTAGGAAGGAGCTGCAGATGCTTGTTTACACCGAAGATGGACATAAAATGCTGGAGTGAATCAGCGAGTCAGGCAGCATTTCCGGAGAAAAGGAATAGGTGACGTTTCTTGTTGAGACCCTTCTTCAGAACAAATAAGCATTGTTCTGTTTTGCTCAAAGTAATTTGATTTTCAGTTGCATAATACTTAAAAAAAATTAATGTTATGCATATGAATTTCCAGTCATTTGTGTTGTATTCTGTCATTCTTTACTACATTCCTATACTGTATGTAGTTGCACAGGTCTGCACGTGTAATAGCTATTTCTTTAACCTGCCTTTTAATCTTTCCTCACGTTCCAGGCTTTTGAAAGATTCCACAGAGCAAACTCAGGTGAAGTAACGTGATATAAATGCAGCAATTCCAAAATAAAAACAGAAAATGTGTAAAATTCTCAGCAGTGCAGCACAGTGGTGCAGCGGTAGATTTGCTGCCTTCGATCCGCGTTCGATCTTGACTACAGGTGTTGTATGCTGGATATTGCACATTCTCCCTGTGACCAGCTGCTCCAGTTTCCTCCTGCATCCCAAAGACGTGCAGGATTGTAGATGAAGTGGCTTCTGTAAATTTTCCTTAGAGTGTAGCATAGAACTAGTGTATGGTCGATTGTTGGTTGGCGAAGACTCGGAGGGCTGAAGGACTTGTTTCCACATGGAATCTCTAAACTACATTAAACTAAATAAAAATGAAAGGTCAGACAGCATTTATGGAGGATTGCACCGTTATTGTGTCAATTGTTGAGTTTTCATTGGAATACGCAATGAAAGGTAATTGATCTGAAAAGTGCCTTCTCTCTCAACAAATACTGCCTAAGTTGCAAAGCAATTCCAGCATGTTTTATTTTTTGTTTTAGATTCAGGTCAAGTCCCATGACATGAATAAACCTTCAAATATTTAGTTTGTATGTATTCACCACGAAAGATGATACTGGGTGAGGAAATAATGCTTCTTCAGGCTGAAGCTATAATTAAAGCATTAAAGGAAATGTTGGTTTCATCCTGGGTAAAACTATGCTGAAAATGGGTCAGGTCGCAACCACTAATGGTATCCTAGAGTGCTGAAAGAAATAGGGAAGTAGTCCTGTGGTGTGTGTGGCCGTTTATTTATTAAACATTTCTCCAGCAGCTGGCATTATTCCACGAGATGAAAAGAGTTGCCGATTATATCCATATTTAACAGGGATTATATAACAAAACTGGGTCTTAATTAAACTGATGGCAAGTTAGATGACAAACACCATACCTCAGATGTGCACATGACCCCATTGAAAGTGTTGAAATTATTTGTGGATTCCAGCAAGTTTCTGAAAATTATTATTTTTTTAACCACTTGAATGGTAGATGATTTAAGTCTGGTTAATGTTCTTCGATAAAAGGACTAGAGTAGGTCCAGTAAGAAAGTCTGATGCTGATTGGTAAATTTATTCAGTACCAGAACAGGTTGCATTCACAAAGGGAGTCGATCATTTTAACTTTTAACAATTACTTGATATTAGCACAGCCCTGCATTCACCACTCTTACAATTGCCAGATGTAAACTCATACTATGTATTATGCAGGCAACTAATCCAATCTCTTTTATTTCACTTCTTTGTTCAAAACCGCAATTATCCACTGGAGTAACTGCATTGGTTCTGTGTGGAGGCAATTTGACCATTAGTGTTTACATTGTGTTTCACTTATCAACAAGTTGGATGAAGACATTCAGCAGTTCCATCTGCAGCTGTGCTGAATTTTCTGAAGCTTAATGGGGATCGCCAAGAAGTGCTGATCTTGCCAGCGACATCAGTATTTTATGGATGAACATGGGCTCTTGGTTTGAAGACCTTAAATGGAAACAAATGGATTGAAAGTGATTCTAAATGCGATTGAAGAGTGTTGTCAGTGAGATGTCGTTTAATGCAGACAAATGTAGCATGATGTAATTGACGATGGAGAGCCTGGTATATATGCACATTTTACAAGGTAGTGAGGCTGCTAAATAATCCGTATTGATTATTTGGAATTTAATTCTTTGTGGTTTATTTTGTGAGCACTGATAAAATCATTACATATTTCTTTAATGTCAGAATATGTCCAACCAACTGCATATCTGAATGGTGTCAGATTAGGAAAAGGGAAGGTGCAACAAGCCTCGGTGTGCTCGTACATCAGTCACTGACAGTAAGCGTGCAGGTACAGCAGGCAGTGAAGAAAGCTAATGGTACGTTGGCCTTCATTGTGAGAGGATTTGGGTTTAGGAGCAAGGAGGTCCCACTGCAGTTGTACAGAGCCCTGGAGAGAACCTGGGGTATTATGTGGAATTTTGGTCTCCTAATTTGAGGAAGGATATAATTGCTATTGAGGGAGTTCACCAGTTTAATTCCCGGAATGGCAGGACTGGCATATGATGAAAGAATAGGTCGACTGGACTTGTATTCACTGGAATTTAGAAGGATGAGAGGAGATCTTATAAAAAACATATACAATTCTTAAAGGATAGGACAGGTTAGATTCAGGAAAACATTTCCCAATTTTGGGGGTCCAGAACCAGGGGTCACAGTTTAAGAAAAAGGGGTAGGCCATTTAGGACTGAGATGAGGAAAAAAATGTTCACCCGGAGTTGTGAATCTGTGGAATTCTCTGCCACAAGGCAGTGGAGGCCAATTCACTGGATGTTTCCAAGATGGTTAGATTTAGCTCCTTGGGCTGAAGGAATCAAGGGATATGGAGAAAAAGCAGGAACAAGGTACTGATTATAGATGATCAGCCATTATCATATTGAATGGCGGTGCTGGCTCGAAGGGCCAAAAGGGCTGCTCCTGCACCTATTTTTCTATGTTTCTAACCAAGTCATCCAACCACTCATTCATTCTCATGTTTTACACTGAAGGCAACAAGTCTTCTCATTAAGAGTATGCCACGTCAAATTCATTTTCTTTGACAGTTTTTGACATTTTGCCTTAACATGGAACAAGTTTCAAACTTCTGATCTACTTTATTAGAACTTTGATGTGACAAACCTTAGCTGGTTTAACTAAGCTGATGTGTGATCTCGCAGTGCATTTGTTGAAGCAAGAATTCTGTGGTAGGGTTTAATGGCAGGCAAATCAACTTGTTCAAATCTATTAAAGCAGGCAAATCAATTGTAAGACCATATATTTCATTCTTTAAATGTTGATGATGTAGGTTTGCAAGTCATTAGCAATGTCAGAAAAAGTTCATTTGGGAAGTCCAGCACTTCCCAAACTTTTTCTCCAGAGTCCATTGCAAAGCATTTCAGATGGAAATGCTTAATATTTTCACTGAAAGAAGGGCTTCAATAGTTTGATTAACTTCCTTTTATTTACATTCCCAATGGAAACTTCGATTAAAATAGCACCATTTCACATTGTCAAGCTGAGAGGATGTTTCCCTTGCGAGGAATCTAGGGCAAAGGGGTGCAGATTCTATATAAACAGACACCCATTTTAGATGGATTTGAGGAGGAATTGTCAGAGAGCTATGAATCCTAACCTATTGTGACATTTGTACAAATGGTGAAAGAATGGTCATTTGGAACACGTGTGAAAATGTTAAGATGAAGATCATGGTTCAGATAATCATAATGAATTATGTATTAAGCTTACAGAGACTACTCTTATTTCTACTCTTATTTCTTCCATTCTGTTGTTTTGTAAACTAGAAATGAACATTGGCCTGAACTTTGATGTACTGATAACAAAATTGTGTCAACCTTTACATCAATACAAGTGAAACTGGTAACCTGATCGAGAAAATGAAGATGCATAGGATTCATCAGAATCATTTTCCAGGGTGAAAATGTCAAAGACCAGAGGGCTTAGGTTTAAGGTGAGAAGGGCAACATTTAAAGGAGATGTGCGGGGCAAATTACACAGAGAGTGATATGGGTGCCTGAAACATGTAGCCTGGTTGGTGGTGGAGACAGATGCGATAGGAGCATTGAAGAGACTTTCAATAGGCAAGTGGGAATCGAGTGATGTGGATTCTCATGGTGTACTCCTCAGATATACTGGAAGTTTCCCTGACCTTCCAAATTCTGCAGCAGGACCATACCAGTGTCATAACTGTCACCTTTCTGCATTATGACCATGAAAGAGTCACAAAAAGATAAACAGAAAATATCTTATCCTGCCATCACCCTCTGCTCAAGGCTGGCTGAAAGCTCATGTCAGCACCTCAGCACTTTCCTTTAAATACAACCCTTGCACGACAATATGGCCAATCCCAATAGGCCGCTCTGCTAGTACTGCCTTCCTTTTATACACCAATTGGAACAGTCACTCGGGAGTGCTCACAGCTGCTTTTTCAATCTCCCTTACTCCTCCTCCTCCTCAGTTGCTCATTTGCTGCTGAAACTGACAACTAATTGCTTGAGATGGACACAAATTGCAGGAGTAACTCAGCGGGTCAGGCAGCATCTCTGGAGAGAAAGGAAGTGCGATGTTGTGGGTCGCAACCCTTCTTCAGACATCCCATCCAGAACGTCAGTCCGAAGAAGGGTTCCGACCGAAAACGTCACCCATCCTTTTTCTCCAGAGGTGTGCCTGACCCGCTGAGTTGCTCCAGCATTTTGTGCTTATCTTTGTCACAAACCAGCATCTGCAGTTCCTTTCCACACAACTAATTGCTTGAGATGGCCTCTTGCTTCCTGGCCTCTTGATGGCCTGATTTCAGATGGTCAGCAGATGAGTGAAATTCGAAACTGAAGAATCTGCTGAAACTGTGTGGATTTCTGAACTCAAGCAAATATGACAAACCATTTCTTCCACACTGACTGTAATCTAATATAATACACCGTCCTTGCCTCATTCATCAATAGATTCTCAATCAAGACGCAGTATTGGAAAGATCTGTTATCGAGCTGTTTTTGTCTTTGGCAACTGGAACCAACACCTCCTCCCTTAGTAATCGCAGCACATCATAACGGATCACTGAGTGCAGTGTATTTCTTCTTCACCTTGATCTCCTCCTAATACCTCCTTTTTTTTAAAACCTGCAGAACAGAAAAATTGGAAGATCTGATTTCAGTGTTCTAACCACAACCATGAACAGTTTATAACACCATGAGATTGAGATTTTATTTTCAGGCATTCATTTCATGTTTTTATTTGAACAAATATTTTGGATATTGAGCTTTTTTTTTTCCTTCTTGGAGGAATATTTATTAGTTGCTACAAAGCTTCACTCTTTTGTTCCTCAGTACATCCATTTTAACTTCTCAAGCCGCTCCACCTCTCCTTCACCTTTATTGATTTAACAGCTTCGCCACGTAATCAGAGACAGGCAGGTGGTGATGAATCCTCCTGCACAATTACAGAAACATCCGTTGCCTGCCAATGTCTTTGTACCATTTTGGCTTCGGAGCGCAATGATATGCTTTTTCTCACTGCTTGATATTTCCATGTCCGACTGAGAGGTGTGTTGATATTTAGCGTTAAACACTGCAAGTTACATCATGGAACGCTCGATATTTCTGGTGGGGGAAAAAAATCCCTCGCCATCATGAGCTGCCTTTAAAGGTTACTGGGTGTTCTTTGTGCTGATAGGCAATGCTGTGTTGAATGCCCATCATGTTCTGCACATTCTCTGGTCACCTTATCGGTATCTGGCTGAGAACTGATAAGACCAATCACATTTATAGCAGGCATGTTTAAATGTCAGTCTCTATTGATTCACTGATGTGGAACCATTGAGCTGAGAAATAAATATTTTAATATGCCATCTCTCGAGTGGTTTATGTTATTCGTCATTAGCTATATACTAAATTACATTGATTTTTCAATTTATATCTCAAGATTTGGATACAAATTAGTTATAATTTTCTGTTACAGGATCTGTAGTCTTGGAAGTACTAAAGAATTTTACACTGGTGTACATGTCGTGCAATTTGACAAGATTACAGCTATCTTTGCTGTGTTGTTTTCCTATTTATATCTCTATACCAGAGAATTTGGAGTAGGTTGAACTTTCATGAAAAGATGAATGATGACAGGCGAAGTAATTGGTTATTGGAATTGAGAACGTTTAATAGAAGCTTCATCGAGCAGGTTAGAAGTATCAATGGCTCGTTTTGTCAAGTATTTTGTTGGGTCTTCGGATTTATATGGTTTAGTTTGCCTGAATAATTTATAGCATTCCCTCTTTTGTATAATTCTCAGAGTTTGCTTTTGGTTTGATTATCTCTGAAAGGGCAGCAGCAGCAACCAGATCACACAGAGCAAAAGACAGAGTAATCTGTCCTTTTGGAAGTGAAGAAAAGGTTATGGGTTTTGAAACATCATCAATCTAAAATACATTCAAAAAACAAAAGTAACGATTTCAATGTCACTACAAAGTTGCGCCCATTTTGTACTTATGATAAGAAAACAAATTTGATTCATGTGATAATTGGGTAATACTCGGTGTACAAGTTTGCTTTTACATTTGACATTCAGTTTGCAAATCAACAAAACACTCTCCTGTTATTGCACATTTTTAATATATAAATAGTTATTGTTCATGAACAATGCTGCACAGGAGAGGTTTGGGCACTTCATTTCCCCTCATGCTCTACAATCAGATGATTTCCATTTTGCGATCCTTGTGATTATTTTTCTGATTCTCTCTGTCTAATCATCCAACCACCTTTGCCTATTGCAATATTCTTTCTGGGCTCCCGATTTAAAACTATTTGGACTGAAGTAGTTAATTTTTTAAGTAAATAAAATGTAACACATATATTTAAACACATTAACTTGAACAACTTGCTCTGACACAGAAGGAGAATCACGAGGTACATGTGTAGGAACGAACTGCAGATGCTGGTTTAAATCGAAAATGAACACAAAATGCTGGAGTAACTCAACAGGACAGGCAGCCTCTCTGGAGAGAAGGAATGGGTAACGTTTCGGGTCGAGAACCTTTCTTCAGAATGATCGGTCTGAAGAAGGGACTCGACCCAAAAGGTCACCCATTCCTTCTCTCCAGAGATGCTGCCTGTCCCTCTGAGTTATTCAAGCATTTGGTGTCTTCTCACTAAGTACATACTGACTTCCAGTAAAGTAATCCCATCAGACCTATTTCTCGCTATATTTTTTCTACCACTTGAACCTATTCTGTTTTGGGATATAGATCAGATGCAGGCAGAAGAGATTAGTTTAATTTGGCATCATGTTCAGCACAGTTATTTTGGGCTAAAGTGACTGCTCGTGTGTCATAGATTCATGCAACACAGAAACACGCCCTTCGGTCCAACTCGTCCATATATCCCATCTAAGCCTATCCCATTTGCTCGCATTTGACTTGTATATCTCAACACCTTTCCTATCCAAGACACCTGTCCAAGTGTCTCTTAAATGCTGTTGGTGTACCTGCCTCCACTGGCAGCCCATTCCATATATCCACCCCTCTGAGTGAAAAAGCCCGTCAGGTTTGTACTAAATCTTGCCCCTCGAACCTTAATATTAAGTCCCCTGGTTTTTTATTCCCTTACCCTATGTAAAAGGCTCCATGCTGTACTGTTCTACGTTCTTGCATATCTATCATTTGCCTTGGAGTTTTCAGCCATGTACCTGCTTTAGGCAAATTTTCCGGTCAATGAACCTTCCAACAAGTCTTTAGGCTCTTTACAATACAGAAGCACACAATGAAAGCCCTTGCTGTTATAAGGGGAATGTGCAGAGTGCACAGAGACAGTCTCCTTGATCAGGATTGAATGCACATCTCTGCAGCTATGAAACAACAACACTGACTGCTACATTCTAATGATTGGAATGCTTGATGCTGCACTAGATCAAGTTGGAGGCTTCCAAAAGTGAGATAGCTGGAGTACAGGAGCACTATGTTCATGTTGATGAAGGACAAGGCTAGCAAGCCTAGGGAACCTTGGTTGACAATGATGCTGAGGCTCTGATCATGAAAAAGAAGGAGGTATATATCAGAATTAAGACAGGATCAAGCAAATTCCTCCAGAAGTATAAGATGTGCAGGAGTTCAATCAAGAATGCAATCAGGAAAGCATGAAATGGAGCTGGCAAACAAGATAAAGGAGAATTTGAAGAGATTCCTATAGTGCATTAGGAGTGGAAGGATGGCAAGAAAAAAACCTGTTCCTTTAAAGATCAGCATGGGTATCTTTGCAAAAGAGATGGGGGAGATATGAAACACATATTCTTCATCCATTTTTATTGAGGAGAAGGTAATGGAAGCCCATGAGTTGAGGTAACAGGCTGCGATGTCTTACGTCTTAACTCAGATATGAATTATAAAAGGGAAGGTATTGGTGGTTTTAAAGCAAATTAGGGTGGATAAATCCACAGGGCCTGACAAAGTTTATTCTTGGATAGTGTGTTAAGCTTGGCTGGAAATTGTGAAGACCCTGGCAGAGATATTTTTGTCATCTTTAGCCACAGATGGCTTTCTGGAGGACTGGATGGTAGCTAAGGTTGTACCATTGTTTAAGAGTGGCCCTGTTTCTGGGAACAACAGATCAGCGAGCCTGAAGCCAGTGGTGGGATATTCTTAAAGGCCTGTCCCACTTAGGCGATTTTTTATGTGACTGTCGGCGACTAGGCGGTCACCACACAGTCGCCAGGGTGTTGCCTGTATGGTCGTGAGTCGTCTCCTCAGTTGCCCAAAGAGTCGTAGTGGTTTTTCTGGTCCCCGCTGGATTTAGAAATGTTCAAAACTTTTCGGCGACCGTGGGCTTGTCATAGCTTGTCTTCTCCTGACGTAGGTGCTGTCGTAGGTTGTCGCCACGTGACATAGGTTGTCGTCGGTGCTGACTTCGGTGAATTCCATTGTTGTAGTTTTAAAGAAGGAACTGCAGTTGCTGGAGAATCGAGGGTTACACAAAAAGCTGGAAAAACTCAGCGGGTGCAGCAGCATCTAAGGAGCGAAGGAGATAGGCGACGTTTCGGGTCGAGACCCTTCACTGGCAGTCGCCTAAAATATTGCCTAATGGGCCTGTCCCATTAGTCGTAGCAGGTCGTCGAAAAAACAGCGACTGGACCCACCCCTATGACAAAGTCTGCGACAATGTCTACAACAACCTACTTCTTAATCGACGTTACTATACAGCAAGCTACCGACAACCGGCGACCATTAGGACGTCCACCTACGACCACACCGCGACAAGCTACGACGAGGTAAGACAATTCTGTCGCCGGTACCTGTCGCCAGTTGACGTAGGTTGACATAGGTAGCCGCCAATGGAATTCACCGAAGTCACCACCGGCGACAACCCACGTCATCCTGGTGACAACCTACGGCAGCACCTACGTCAGGAGAAGTCAAGATAAGCTCACATGCATCAAACCCACTGTCGCCAAAATGTTTTCAACGTTGAAAATTTTAGCGGCGACCAGAAAGACGCTATGACTCTCTAAGCGACTGAGGAGACTACTCACGACCATACAGGCGACACAACGACGACCATGTGGCTACAGCCAAGTCGCCTGGAGTCGCCTAAAAAAATCGCCTAAGTGGGACAGGCCCATAATAATAATAATACATTTTATTTATAGGGTGCCTTTCAGGACTCTCAAGGACACCTTACAATTAAACCAAAAATGACACCTTACAATTAAACAAGCATGAAACAAAAACAACATATACAGCAACAATTTGGAGAGAGAGCAGTGGCAGCCAATCGCGCTAGCGTTCACTCTCACCTCCAGCAGCCATGTTTTCCGAGCCATCAGCAGCACACCAATATAAATAAAACACAACATCAAAGAATTTAACATAAAACATAAAACATCCCAAGACAATGGTTCCCACTGTGACTGAAGGCAACATAGTCCAGTCCTCTTCCTCTAGTTCACCCATGGTCGGGCCTATTGAGGCCACCGCAGTCGCTGCAATGACGGCCCGATGTTGCAGGCACTCTCGCCGGATGATGGAGCTCCGGAGTCAGGAGAACAATCTCAGCAGCCTGGAGTGTCTGGAACGGCCGCTTCCTACCCGAGACCATTAGTCCAGTCACCGGTTTTTCAGCAACCTGCTACGACTATGACAGTCACCGGCAGTCGCCTAAAATATCGCCTTGTGGGACAGGCCCTTAGGAGACAGGATCTACCAGCTTTTGGTTAGGTACCGACTGATTAGGGACAGTCAGTATGGCTTTGTGTGTGAGAATTTATGTCTCATATATCGGATAGTTCTGTGAAGAGGTCACCAAGAGCATTTATGAGAGCTGGGTAGTGAATGCTGTCTGTGTGGAGTTTGGCAAGGTCTTTGACAAAGCCCCGCATGGTAGGCTAGTCTGGACTGTGAGACCACTTGGAATCTAAGATGAGCTCGCCAATTAGATTCAAACTTGGTTTGCAGAAAGGAGACAAAGAATAGTAGTGGGGGGTTATTTTTCTGAGTTGAGGCCTGCGACCAGTGGAGTGCTGCAGGGGTCAGTGCTGGCTCCAATGTTGTATGTTATCAATATTTAGATGATAATGTAGTTCACATTGTTAGTAAATTTGCAGACACGACAGCATTCGCAGTAGCATTGATGAAGAACTTTGAACAAAACTTATGTTTAGTTTTATTGTCACAAGCCCTGTGGTACGGTGAAAAGCTTTGCTGTGCATACCATCCAAACAGGTCACTTATAACATACATAACTACAATCAAGTCGAACTCAAGTACAATATACAGAGCAAAAGGGAAGATGCAGAGTATAGTTCTCAGCATATAGCGCAATGTGGTGTATAAGTTCCATGGACAAAGTCCAATGTTCTCAATGGGTTGGAGGTGAATTGGAGAGTACCCCAGCCTTTGGAAAGACCATTCAGAAGGCTGATAATGGAAGCTTTTCATGTGTCTAGTGGTGTACACTTTCAAGCTCCTGCACGTTCTGCCAGATGGGAGCAGGGAGGAGAAGGAATGACAGATTTCTTGACAGGTGTCAGAGGTTAAGGTGAGAAGGCAGGAGAATGGGGTTAGGAGGGAGTGATAGATCAGCCATGATTGAATGGCGGAGTAGAATTGATGAGCTGAATGGCCTAATTCTACTCCTATTCCTTATGACTTGATGTCCGGAGCGGGGCGTCTTTAATTATGTTGGGTGCTTTTCCAAGACATCTCAAGATTGCATATACCTTTCTTTGAAGAATTCGAGTGCAGGTGGCTGTTTTGAGATAATCTGGTAGTTAATTTTATGGCTGTCCTTAGTGAAATGAATCTCTTTATTCTATTCCGGAATGACCTGATTACTTGAATTTAATTCCCAAGCTACCATGTGGGATTTTAACTTATGTCCTTCGATCAATAATTCAGGCTTCTGGCTGCAAGTTTAATGACTTAAGCACTACCCCATCATAGCCATTGATGTTATAGTTAGGCACTCTCCATGGGACAAGACAGGTCAGTCTAATAAAATGTGAAGGGCATGCTTTGGTCAGTCAATTGCGCACAAATTACGACCAAGACTGAGGAACCAGGGTGCGGGAACAAACCATCTCTATGTGATCGAATATTGGCTGGAAAGAACAACATTCACATTAGATGGACAAAAAGTTCAGGAGTAACTTAGCGGGTCAGGCAGCATCTCTGGGGGAAAAAAGGGTTTTGTGATGTTTCAGGCCAGGACCCATCATCAGACTGAAAGTAGGGGTTTCCCCCCCCCCCCCCCAACCCCCACTTTCAGCCTGATGATGGGTCCTGGAGGGGGGGGGGGGGGAGGGATGTGAAGAGCTGGAGGGGAGAAAAGACCAGGCCAGCCACAAATCACCTCAGGCAGGGAGATGCCTGCTAGATCCATTGTTGGCAAGAGAAGGTGTGATATCTAGAGAAACAATGTGAAGGATGGTGGAACTGGTAAAATGACTAGGGTGGAGGAAGAGGTAGGCGGTGGGGATGGGGTGTAAATTGAAGTTACTTGGAATGAGAGAATTCAATGTTCATACTGCTGGGTACCCAAGCGAAATATGAAGTGTTGTTCCTATGATTTACTTGTAGCCTCACTCTGGCAATGGAGGAGACCCAGGACAGAAAGGTCAGTATGGGAATGGCAATTAATATTTTTGAACTGGAAAACAGTGCTGAAAATACACAGACAATGAATGTAAGGAAATAACATTTAGAGGAATTGGCAATGAGATGTAATGCATGCTCGCTAACTGAGTAACTCAGCATAACCTTATAATTATCTTATTGCTGAGGTAGTTACAAGACCACTCGAACCCAAAGCCCTTTGAAATAGTGAAGAGCTGCTTGACACATGCAAATAAAGCAGGGGGAATCAGTGAGTGATCACACCATCACACTCACAGCTGTCAAGGTATTGCATATGTGGAGAATTTAAATGGTTGCGCACTCAGAGACTGGTTTAGTTGCAGTTTAAGTGATGAAAAAATCCGGCATGAAAACAGTTGATAACAAATGATTTGGCCTGTAGGACTAACTTCCATGGTGATGGCCACCATGGATTGCAAGGAGTGGGCCAAACTAACCTGCAATGCCATTTAATATGATCAATACCTATCTATGGTTGCCTTAACTTCTCTTCTGCATCATTTCACCAGACCCACCTCAACATATCAAATATTTATCCACTTCCACGTTAAATACTTCTAATGATCAGCTTCCACAGCCTCCAGCACAGAGGATTCCAGAGATTCACCACCCTCTTTGAGAAGGCTCTTCAACCTACTATGTCCAAGTCCATGCTAACCATCAGTCACCCGTTCACTAGTTCTACGTTATTCCACTTTCCCATCCACTATACACTAGCGGAAATTTACAGAGGCCAATTAACGTAAAAACAAGCACATCTTTGGGATGTGGGAGGAAACCAAGGCACTTGGTGGAAACTCATGTGGGCCACGAGGACAAAGTGCAAACTCCACACAGACAACATCTGAGATCAGGATCAAACCAGTGTCTCTGGCACTGTGGGCAGCAGATTTATTGGCGTCACTGTACGCCACTGGTCTTTGTACTTCTCAAGTGCCTTCAAACAATTCACGTCATAAGAGGACACATTGCAATAATTTTTTTAATCTAATGTAAGAGAACAGAGAAAAATGTTGTCTTGAATACAATGGGAGCAAACAACACATAAACATTCATTGAGGAGTTGAGAAGAATCTTTACAGCAATTAGAACATGGGCAGAATTAGTATCAGACAATCGACCATAGATCACTTGGCTTGTATTTGAGTGTTTTATGGGATGTAATGGCATCCAGCATCTATTGATTCCTTCATATCACCATTCTCCTAACAGGGAAATACATTGCATTGAAGGAAGTTGGTAAAAATAAATGTTCCAAGTTTATCGCTGTTCAATCATCATTTGACCTACCACTTATTTAAATTATGCATAATTTGATGTTCTACCACCGGTTTGTCTTCAGCAGAACACTTAAAGTGGGCTTGGTTTTGCATATGATTGAGCTAAGTATTGAGTAACTTGGAGGCAAAAACTGAAACACCATTTCAGAATAAAGAAGAGCATTTTCAATTAAGAATCATTAGACTAGTGACAGTCTGAGAATTAGCAATGGTCCCATGAAAAATATCCCAAATGTGTTGATTGAAAGCTACTTGGATTGTATTAAAAATCACGCTAGAAATGTCAATGTAGATCAGATGATCGCATCGTCAATGTTCATAGACAATAAAGTAATGCATGATGATACATTTATTCCTGACATCGATACAGTTCAGCTTCTGATCAAAGTCTTGGTCAAGATGGTGCAAGCTCCTCGCTCCCTGGAACTAATTTAATGCCGAAGGAAATTACTGTTTTGGATGGTCAATCTGATAGGAAGTCTGAATCTGTAATGACTATGGTTTATTGTAAAAAGTACTGACACAAGATTACATCAAAGGAATGTGATGTATTTGCATTTACTTAAGTAAGTAAGTCTGGTGATGTCTTTATATGTATATGTGATCATAAGTATCTTTACTAAGTTCTTTGAAGACTGTCCCAATATAAATGGGTGTGTGTACCTGAAGCTTCTGGAGTTTGTGAATGCGTAAAAACTCTGCCTCTTGGCTCCAGACATCAGTTCAGAACAACTACAATACACAATAATAATCCTCCTCTCTGAATGTGTTACTCAAAACTCATTGTCCTTGGGGTTCGGAGGAGTACGCAGGTCCTCCAGTAGGGTACATTGGATGCAAAGGAGACCTTCCTATTCTGGATGCAAAATTCACCGGTAGCAATGAGGTCATCTCACACCTGAACCAAGCAGGTTCACAGTCTTGAAGGATATTGTTGAGGAATCTGTTGGGGTTTTCCACTTCATCTGAACAGAGTACACATGTTACCAGCAAATGGAAATCTTGCCAGATTGGTTCAATCAAGCAAACTAATGCCATACTGAGCAATGCAGGTGCAATACTTTCACCTCTTTATTTGTGAATATTGGGATTTTTCAATTGGTTAAGTTCAAGCAATAGTGTCCAGAAATATAAAGTCATAAAGTCATACAGTGTGGAAACAGGTCCTCCGGCCCAACTTGCCCACACCGACCGACATGTCCCATTTACACTAGTCCCACTTGCCTGCGTTTGGCCCATACCCCTCTAAACCTTTTCCTCTCAATGTACCTGTCCACTTGCTTCTTAAACTTTGCGATAGTCCCTGCCTCAACTACATCCTCTGGCAGCTTGTTCCATACACCCCTACAATATAAGTTGTAAATAGTAGTTCTACTTGCTTTTTCTTTGGAATTCTGCTGATTTGTGTGGTTCTTGTGGGAAGCCTATATGATCTTGATAATTGCTCTTTTCTAAGCTTCCCCCCAGTCTAGTTTCAGTAAAAACACTGAATCAAGCACTTGTATCAACTAAATTATATTTTACCAAACGCGCATCAGGTCACACACTGTACCTGTTCAAGCCCTCTAGGCCTCGCGCAGACAAAGGCACTCCAGAAGGGTACGCGGTCCTGAGCATTCTTCCAGAAGATCGCCCCTGAGCCTCGTGATCATGGCATTTTATACGCCCCGCGAACTCGAGTGCCGGACCACACGGGGGATGTCTCTTAATCACCCAATTACAAATATCGATTAACCCCATACAGAACAGACATTTCCCTAACCCAATGATGCGGCAATTCAATACATTGTATTCACAACGGACTTCGAGATTCAACGGAATTCAACTTGGAAACATTTACCCTGATTAACAGAAATCTTAGTCAAGGCTCAACACCTCATCCAATCAACACTTAGCAGAGTCAGACTCTGCAACATTATTTACAAACTATTTACAAGGTGTATGCCTGGTTTGCAGCCATCCAATCCATTCTATGCATTTAGTACCAGATTGACAGGGTTTGCAAGGCTTCCCATTCTTTGCTTGCAAATTGTATCTAAGTTCCAGACGCCCTGGTACTCTCGCAGCCCGTCCCAGCCCTGCAGACAGTAATTCCAATTTGACCAAATCTCCCAGCAACCCTGAAACTTAACCCCATTTTGAAGTCCTGGCTGGTCCAATTTAGCCAGGATTAACAATCTTAATAGTTGGCTTTGGTGACCATGAAACCATTCCAATGTTCGGACTGTCTCAGTTCAATTTTAAGAGCCTACCATTTATAAGATAGATCACTCAGCTTAAAATAAATAATTTTCTTCCTTGTCTTGCCATTCTGCCATCGAGAATGCGGATGAAGCAGTGCAGTAAATATATATAAAAAAAGATCCTTTCACTCGTTGATTATAGTGTGCAAATCAGGCAATCAGATTATCAAGAAATGCCTTTTCAGAATGATTCAGGAGGTAGTGCTATGAAGATGCAATCAGTTGTATTCGTGTTATTCAGTGCTATCAATGCTATTCATTGACACATCGCACTGAACAGCAATGAATTATGCCTATTACTCTATTCCAATGCATAGAAACGCAGTTCAATTTGAGGGCAACAGCAGCTTTGTTCAGGTTGAACTTCCAACTTACTTGCTTTAGTCAATATCTGGTGATATTCGAAACCGCACTCAACAACATTAACTGAAATGCGCAAATAACCTGAGGCGTGAGGGTGGTTTGAGGGTGACGATGGATTAAGAGCGTTCACCTAAGGATGTGGAAATGCACATGAAATGCATTGAAATGAGTTGTCAATGTGACATTTCTCATGAAAATTTAAAATATTTATTTAAAAGTGAAAGTGGAATTCTGAAGCTCAGTTCGGAGCTGATTGACAGAAACTAATTGTGTTAGCTCCACCAGTATATTAATGCAGCATTGCCCTCAATACAATGCTATTTTCCATTAACTCCCAAGAATTTAGCGCTTTTTGAATGGAAACTGAACTTTTTGAGCAAAGAAACATGCCCATTATTATTCTGACAAGCAATCTGGTCTCTTGTACAAGTTTCTTGAAACATGATTATAGACCCATTTTCCATTAATTCCTGATTAGTTGATGCCTCATTTGAATCTACAGTACTTCACACAAATCTACAAGACATTAAAGATGTGATAATTTACCTTTGATTTCTTGCTAATTCAGTTCTCATCCTTTTATCTCCTTGGTGGGCCTCCACATTTTTTACCAAAGCTCATGAAGTTCTTGACATTGACTGTTGGCAGGTGATTTGAATGAACAGAATACCATGCCATTATTTCTTAAATACCATAGCGGTGGCCTTTCAAAAATATTGCCATATTCTTGTTCGATGCCATGCTCGAAGGGCCGAATGGCCTACTCCTGCACCTATTTTCTATGTTTCTATATACCAAGCAGAATTGGAAAAGAAGGATGTGGGCACAAGGAAGATGCTGATCCCAGGCAGTGGAGACACCCAGGTTAAAGTTTTCCTATACATGGATGACGTTACTATCTTTTTGTCATATCTGCTCCAGGACCACAGATTGATTAGTATGTGTGACCACTTTGAACTAGTTATTTACGTCAGAGTAAATTTCATTGGCAACTAGTTCAACCAATCCTTTAGAAGCAAAGAACTACAGATGTTGGTTTCTACCAAAGAAAGAGACAGAGTGCTGGAGTAACTCAGTGGGTCAGGCAGCATCTCTGGAGAAAAAGGAATGATGATGTTTCAGTCTGAAGAAAGGTCCCGACCCAAAAAATCACCCATCCCTTTTCTCTAGAGTTGCTGCCTGACCCGCTGAGTTACTCCAGCGCTTTGTTTGACCAATCCTTTGTTCCTTTCACTATCTGGATAATTACCTGAAGGTGCTGGGGAAATATAGCACCAAGAACTGGGTGAGATCCATACCCGAGGAGAATGATGAACTTGGATTGCAGAGCTGATGCCTCCTGTTGATTACTACAATGAACCTTGTCAGTGGGTGTGAGATGTCCTCTGTGTTGCTCTATGTGGCATTGGTGTTGCCAATACCATGCATTTGTATTGCAGCAATCTGCTGAACCTTGCATCTTACTTGGGGATTAAACATAAATTTGTCCACAAAGGCACAAACTATAAGTCTTAGGAGAAAAGTGTGTATCAACCTTTGTATGTGGTTGCATCAAGCTATGTTCATAAGTTCATAGTTCATTAGTTCCAGGAGCAGGTCATTCGGCCCATCAAGTCTACTTCATTCAATCATGGCTGATCTATCTTTCATTCTCAATACTATCCTCCTGACACCATCCTCTGTCAACCTCTGCCTTAAAGAATATCCATTTACTTGGCCTCCACAGCTGTCTGTGGCAATGAATTCCACAGATTCACAACCCTCTGACTTAAGAAATTCCTCAGGTGTCCTTTCTAGCGGTACGTCCATTTTGTTCTGAGGACAGGACCTCTGGTCCTAGACTCTCCGACTGGTGGCGAAACATCCTCTCCACATTCACTCTATCCAGGCCTTTCACTATTCGATAAGTTTCAATGATAGGCTCAGTGCCATCAAACGCTCATCATAAGTTGACCCAATCATTCCTGGGATCATTCTCATTAACCTACTCTGGATCCTCTTCATTGCCAGCACATCATTCCTCAGATATGGGGCACAAAGCTGCCATGCATAAACCTTCAGTACACAGATCCAACTATTACCATGTTCTGAGTGTCTTTTTGTCCCCAAAGTTGTGAAGGATAATTCTAGCCATGTTGCTGCAGAACATTGCATTCAGCAGGACCATTCCATAGCCAGGATGCCTCACTGAAAGATTTGTGCAGAAGAACATCTTTGATTGCAACAGCAAGAAGGTCGTCTTCATGGAATGTTCTCAGGACCCTGAAGGGAAAAGGTAGTGGTGAAACTGTCATATGGTTCCCAGAACTTACTACCAAAGTTATGTGCCAATCAGGCTCCACACGCATCTGTCAAAGTCACCCTGAAATACAAATATAACCCCTTGTTGCTTTTGTCTGTCACGAATCACATTATTGAACTCCTCTTCTCTGTCTTCACCATCAATAACATGTGTGAGGACCACATTGAGCTCTGTCTTTCAGACTGAAATAATATAATTGGCAGCCTCCACCAAATGCACCTTCTTTGTTTGCAGTGTTTCAAGGAGGCAACCCATCAGTAACTCTCCAAAATTATTCCGGATGGAACAATTAATTATTGATTAATCAGTTATGCCAAGACCTTTTGAGCGGAGTTTGAGCATTCCAGATGCTGATAATTTGCCTGGACAAGTGGCTGGTGGTTCAGTGGAAGGGAATTTCACAAACTGTGCTCACAACTCCATGAGCATAAATAATCTATGAATAAGGAGAAGTCTGGACCTCGGAAGAAAGTACTAATTTGGGGTAAGGCATAATGCAATATTATCAGTCAGGAGCGAGGCAAACTAAATTGGGAGCAATTGTTATTGGGCGTGTCCACATCAAACAGGATAGTCGTTAAAGACCAGCTGATCAGAGTGCAGGGCCAGCATTTCTAGTAAGGAGGAGGGACTTTGATGGCAAGGTAAGGGAAACTTTTGGATGACCAGATGTAGATTTGACTAGATGGAGTGGCAGATTATCATATCGTTCAAGGAATCTTTCCTCTAGCCACTATGATTGAAGACAGGGGTTAGGAGATTATATCGATACGTATCCATGAGCTCTCCAGAGACATTCAATGCCGTTGAAAGATAACTCTTCCAAACACAGTCTCTTGATTAATAGTTTCTTTACTGTCGTAGTAAAAACAGCAGGATATTCATCCAAATTTCTTTGTGCTTTAGTACATTTTGATCTTACTCGTAGTCAAACTCGTGCATCGTATAACTCGTGCATGGTTGAAAGCTGTGACCTCTCCCCCATGCTTCTTCAAACTAAACTAAAAGCTACTAGGGAGTCTGCGCAAGAATCCTAGCCGCAAACATGCCTTCGACTACGTAATAAATCCCATCCACATAATTACAGGCAGATAACATTTTAAAGGTAACTGGTTATAGTTATAACATACTGAGTTAAGCTAAATGGCTACTACAGACCATATGTAATAGAAAGGAAGATGAAAACAGCCTGGAACTTTGAAGAAAATGAAGCAAGCCGGAAAGAACTCAGGCAGGCAAATGGAAGGCTTAAAGGAACCTGTGAAACGTCTTTGGCACGTCAGATTAAAGAAAATACGATGGCTTTTAATGCCTCTCTAAAAACAGGAGGATAATATGGGAGAAGGTAGGACGACACAAGGCTTTAGGTGGGAATTTATGCTTGGTGTAAGAGGGTGTTTGTCAGCTACTAAATGAATTCTTAACATCTGTATTAAGGAAAGGACATGGAGGATAATGAGATAAATGTGAGGTATACTAATATGCTAGCAGATTGTGAGATCAAGGAGGAGATGGTTTTTGGTCTCTAGAAAAATATTATGTCCAGGGCCTCATGGGATCTATCCCATTTTATTGAATGAGGCAAGAGAGGAAATTGCAGGGACCATGAGGACAATCTTTGTATCTTCAACAGGCTAAAGGGTGAGAGGCAAGCCAATGTTGCTCCTTTGTTTTAGAAGGGAAGTAGAGTTGATCCAGGAAATTATAGGTCAGTGAGGTTTACTTCAGTGGCAGCGAAGCTATTGGCGATAGCACGATCTCCCATATACAAAACCATGCTGACTATCCCTAATCACCCTCTGTCTATTCAAATGGATATATATCTCATCCCTCAGAATCCCCTCCAGTAACCTGCTCACCACAGAAGTACTCATTGCAGACCTTGCCCATCTTGTGCAGCTTCAAAAAAGAAAAAAATGGCGGCGGCGCGGGTACATCACGACGCCCCATGTCTCCCTTAGATCAGCGAACTCTACCTCACCTTACTTCTTGTTTTGAGTCAGCTCACCCGGAGCAGTCTCTCTATCATCCACTATAGACGGCAGGAATTTTAAATCTCGGTTCCTGCGGACGAACTCCCGCTCCCTCCTGCACTCACCTTCACCACGGATCTGCGGGGTGGCAGATCCGCGGTGCTGCGGGGCAGTGGATCCACGGAGCTGCGGGAAGGCGAATCTGTGGAGCTGCGGGGCGGTAGACCTGAGGACCGCACCAAGTCGGCCCGGGCGTCCGGAGGCGCACACAGATGGCGACGGGCCCGAAAACATCGCCGTGGATCTCAAGGTGGGTTGAAGGCAAGGTTGGAGCGAACCCCACACAGGCCATCCATCCCTAGCCTTTTCCTTGCCAACGTCCATTCCCTGGCAAACAAGATGGATGACCTCCGTCTTCTGATTGCCTCCTACAACTGGATCAAGGATTACAGCATCCTGATCCTCACCGAAACCTGGCTGAACTCTGATGTTCCCGCCAGCGCCATTGAGCTAGTGGGCCTATAGTTCATCGGGGACCAATCTGAAGAAGGGCATCAAGAACGCCAAACACAGATACAAGCTGCGGATCGAGGAGCACTTCGACAGCAACTCCGACCCCCGACACATGTGGCATGGCATCCAGGCCATCACTGACTACAAAGCCACCAACTCCACCCCCACTTCCAGCGACGCATCCATCCTTCCTCGAGGAACTCAATCACCAAGTGCTTTGAAAGGCTGGTCATGGCACACCTCAAATGCTGCCTACCTCCCATTCTGGACCCCTACCAGTTTGCATACCACAAGAACAGGAGCACGGATGATGCCATCTCAAAGGCACTCCACTCCGCCCTCTCGCACCTCGACAACAGAAACGCTTATGTGAGAATGCTGTTCATCGACTACAGCTCAGCATTCAACATCAATATCCCCTCTAAATTGATCGCCAAACTCGATGACCTGGGCATCAACCCCTCCCTCTGCAATTGGTTACTGGACTTTCTAACCAACAGACCACAGTCTGTCAGGTTGGATAACCACTCCTCTTCTACCCTCATCCTGAACACTGGCATACTGGTGTGCTGAGCCCCCTCCTCTACTCCCTCTTCACCTACGACTACCACCTTCACCTACATCATGAAGTATGCAGATGATACAACGGTCATTGGCCTCATCAGTGACAACGATGAGTCAGCCTACAGGGTGGAGGTTCAGCTCCTAACAGCATGTTGTGCCGACAATAACCTGGCCCGCAACTCCAAGAAGACCAAATAGCTCATTGTGGACTTCCAGGAGATCGAGAGGCTGCACGCACACCCCCATCCATATCAAGGGGACGGAGGTGGAACATGTCTCCAGCTTCAGGTTCCTGGGGGTCAACATCTCCGATGACCTCTCCTGGACCCACGACACATCCTCACTGATCAAGAAGGCTCACCAGCGTCTCTTCTTCCTGAGGAGACTTAAGAAGGTCCACCTGTCTCCCCAGATTCTGGTGAACTTCTACCGCTGTACCATCGAGAGCATCATTACCAACTGCATCACAGTATGGTATGGTAACTGCTCTGTCGCCGACCGGAAAGCTCTGCAGAGGGTGGTGAAGATCGCCCAACACATCACAGGCTCCTCACTCTCCTCCATTGAGTCTGTCCATAGTAAACGATGCCTGCGCAGGGCGCACAGCATCGCCAGGGACAGCTCACACCCCAACCACGGACTGTTTACCCTCCTCCCATCCGGGAGACGCTACAGGTCCCTCCGCTCCCGTACCAACAGGCTCAAGAACAGCTTTTTCCTTGCGGCTGTCACACTTCTCAACGCTGCACCTCAATGACTGCCTGTCTCCCCCCCCTCCCCTCCCCCTCCCCCCCACTTACCCCCACCGGACTATCCAATCACCAGCAAATTGCACTGATACCACTGTATATGTATAGATGTATATACTCATACTACTGCGCAATTACTTGTTTATTCGTAAGTTCGCCCATCGGAGATACCAACTGCATTTCGTTGTCTCTGTATTGTACACTGCACAATGACAATTAAAGATTGAATTCAACATAATGATGACTGCTTGCATTTCCAAGGGTCCCTAATCTCTCTAGTTATCGTTTCCCTTGGGATGGGATTCATAGTGACTTGGTAGTTTTTTGCGAAACAAGCTTCCCCGTAGAAGAGGGTAGTGGGTAGTGGTCAAATGTGTTACTTTAGCTGGAAATCTGTGACATGGGGATCTGTGCTGGGAACTCCGTTGATTGCAAATTCATAAATAACCTGGATGAAAATGCAGATAGGTTGATAAGTGAGGTGATACAAAAACTGGTGTTGTGAACAGCGAAGAAGGTTGTCAATGGATACAGTAAGATGTAAATAGTTAGAAATATGGACAGAGAAATGGCAGATGGAGTTTAATCTGGCCAAGCATGGTGTTGGATATGGGAGGTCATATGTAAGGGGCAAGTATACAGTTAAAATGGTAGGACACTTAAAAATGCACAATTGATGCACAATGGAATTTTGTGGTCCAAGTCCAACGCTCCCTGAAAGTGGCAACACAAGTAGATGTCGGAGAATTTAGTATAAGAGTCAGGGAATCATATTAGAGATTTATAAAAGTTTTGTTGGGCCATGTTTGGAGTGCTGTGTGCAGTTCTGCTCGACTCATTACAGGAAGAATATGGAGGCTTTGAATAGGTTGGTGATGAGGTTTTTCCAGAATGTTGCCTAGATTTGTGAGCAATCGCTACAGGGAGAGGTTGATCAAACTTGCATTGTTTTCTCTGGAGTGTCGGAGGTTGAGGTGGGTCCTGATAGAATCAGATTCAGATTCAATTTTAATTGTCATTGTCAGTGTACAGTACAGAGACAACGAAATGCATTAATATAATAAGTATATAAAATTATGAGCGGTATTGATAGGAGAGACAGTCAGAACCCTTTTCTAAGGTTGGAAATGTAAAAGTCAAGAGGGCATAGCTTTCAGGTGCGAGGGGAAGGGATTAAAGAGGTCATTGAGGCTAGTGTTTTAGACAGTGACCATTGGGTGCCTGGAATGCACAGCCAAGGGTGGTGGTGGAAGCAGATATGATAGTGGCATTTAAGAGGTTTTTGGAAGGCACATGGATATGAAGCTTATGGGGGAATATGGATCACTCGCAAGCAAAGGAGATAAGTCTAACTTGGCAACATATTTGGCAGAGACAATGTGGGTCAAAGGACCAGACCTGCTGAGTTACTTCAGCATTTTGTATTTTGCTTAAAATTCCATCATCTTCGGTGTTGTGCTTCTGGGTTTAGGTCCCTGACTTGAGTAGACAATGTTTACCTTTTTAGACCAAACCAAGTGAGATAAAATGCTTGAATGCATTTATATTTGATGGCCTGGAATTTTGCCTTTATCTTTAAAATGGAGATTTCAGAAACTGAATGCTTGCAGATCCTGAATTATATTTCATTTTCCTTTTAAACCTATTCCATAACATGTCATATGGTGACCAAATGTGCAGAAGCTTGTGCTGTTCTTGGGATCTTTAGTGTCATACAGTGGAGCTTGTTTAAGCTGTGCTCACAATCAGTCCAACCATCCACGACCCATTGTGCCTTATTGGTGAACTACTTTCTTGGCAAGTTATTTGGTGATAACATTTAATACAGCGGAGCTTGATTAAGCTGTGCTCACAAGCACTCTTACCATCCGTAATTCTTAGCATCACACTCTTGAAAGACATTGTTGGCGACCCACTTGGTGAAAGCATTTTCTCAGGGTAACTGGTGAACAGCCCTTCTCTGAGGAACAACAATTTTCCCAGTGCAAGGTCAATTGCTTTGTAAGATCTGGTCATTATAATCTAACTGAAAACTCAGCAGCATAATTATCTCAGTATCTGTGGGTGTGCATTTTCTAGTGGCTATCATCCGAGTGGAGGCAGGTGGATAATGGGCACCCGCTTCCAGCCTTCCCGTTCACTCGATTAAACCATCAGATGAGCAATTTTGCTGCGTTTGAATCTTGTGTCATTTGTTGCCTATCATCAAAAACATTTTAATATACACCAAGCCACTGTAAAATGCATCAATTAAAGTGTTAAAAATAAAGGTTTCCTAGTGTCGCGAGTCTTCCAGATATACTGAGAAAGACATTCTAAAATTGCATGGCGCATTCACACTGAATGACTGTAAAATATCCCCATGCAACTGCTACTAAAATAGAAACACTTCTCCCACAGCAAGCATCAGCATGCACCAGCTTGCTTATCTCAACCTTATCCCACCTCCTCTCACAGCTCAGATAATCAGACAACACGTTACAGTCCCTAAATAGCATGTTGTTGGTAAATACCAGCATATTCTGGAGATTTATTCAGAGTTGAAAGTAAGAATCTGTAACTCAGTAATATCTGTAAAACCTCTTTATTGATTTATTAAAAAATCAGATGTTTAACCAATCATGTATTGTCATTCTGCTGACTGGTTAGCACGCAACACAAGCTTTTCACTGCACCTTGGCACAAGTGACAATAAACTAAACTGATACTAATGAGTGAAAATGAAATGAAATTGTTACTGATGGAGCAATCTTTCCCTCTCAGTTTGTGCAATGGAACTATTCTGCTATTACATCCTCTTTTACATAATTTTCATCACCCAAACTCCTTCCCACAGGTATGGTCCTCAAGGTCACTGGAAGTTTTCCTCACAAAAAACAGACCTTACCTTATCTTCCCCTCATCCTCGCCAAAGCCTCAGGAGTCAAATCCTCAGCGCTTGCCCTCATATAAAACAACTCAGGCGGCAGCATGGTGGCGCTGCAATAGAGTTGCTGCCTTACGGCGCCAGAGACCCGAGTTCGATCCTGACCATGGGTGCTGTACAGAGTTTTTTACGTTCTCCCCGTTACTACATGAATTTTCTCTGAGATTTTTGATTTCCTCCCACACTCCAAAGATGTATAGGTTTGTTATTTGTTAGACACAAAATGCTTGAGTAACTCAGTGGGAGAAGCAGCATCTCTGCGGAGAAAGAATGGGTGAAGAAGGGTCTCGACCCACACAAGAGATTAGTGTGCAAAATTAGAGCACATGGTATTGGCAGTGGGGTATTTTAATTGGTTTGGTGTACATGTAGAATTGTCCCTAGTGTGTGTTAATGTGCAGGGATCGCTGGTCAGTGTGGACGCGGTGGGCTGAAGGGCCTGTTTCCACGCTGTATCTCCAAACATCACTTCAAAGGTCTGAACCCAAATAGGTTGCTCCACTAGTGCATGCCTTCCCTTGATACACCACCAGGAGGAGTCATTCCAGGATGCTGAAATGGTTGCATTTTGAATCTCCCATATTGCTCCTCCTCTCAGTTGCTCACAGTTGCAACTAAATTGGAAATAGTTGAAACAGTGAAACTCTATTAACTGGAATTATTTTTATTGCACAATGACAGGCAGTTTAATGGCAACAATGCAACATGAGTTAAAACAAGACCTTTGGTGCACTTCAGTTTTAGAAGTGAGCCATGCAAAGTTCAATTGGTGGCAAACTAGTAGGTCATGGTGATTGATTATGGCATCAAATTTGCTGATATTTTTCAGCACGCACGCATCCAGCTGCATGGCACATAAAAAATGTCAATCCATTTTTCAAGTGACTTGAATCTTTCATTGAGGAAATGCGAAATTACAAGAGGGGTGGCACAGCGGTAGAGTTACTGCCTCACGAGAGGTGTCTTGCAGGATATCTTGTGTTTCCTTGGTGCATGCAAAACCAAGGCCCTCTATTGTTCTCAGACTGTTTCATTTCCACATTAATGTCTCAAACTTCAATGAATCAGTGTGACTTTTCTGAATTATTAATGTTACAGACTGGAAGATGAGCAGCTACTTTCCCAGGAGTTACCTGCAAAGGCGTGGGACAAAACAGAAATTGATGTGAACTGTGTGAAAATGACAATGCCTGTATAGTTTATGCAAGTAAGCTTTCTCAAGGGAGGGCAAAAAACTTGTCAGATTTCAGTAGTTTCATCTTTGTTCAGACTGAGGGATAGGGGCAGAATTGTATTTTGATTTCATCAACCTGACGTACAATTTGTGTGGTTAAGCAGAAAGATAATACATGCAGGCTGTAATACTTTGCAAGGTTGCAGTCAAAGCTTGGAGCTGTCACTGAATGCATTTAAAAAAAAAAAAAACAAGACAGTGCTGGAGTAACTCAGTGGGTCAGGCAGCATCAATGGAGATCTTGGATGGGTGAGAATGACCGGAAATGCAGGAGAAGTGGACAAATTTGGGAGGACGGGGGGGGGGGGGGGGGGGGTGAGGGGGGCACAGTGGTGCAGCGGTAGAGCTGCTGCCTTACAGTGCAGAGACCCAGGTTTGATCCTGACTACGGATGCTGTCCGTGCAGAGTTTGTACGCTCTTCCCGTGACAGCGTGGGTTTTCTCTGGTCGCTCTGGTTTCCTCCCACACTCCGAAGACATACAGGTTTGTAGGTTGACACGAAAAGCTGGAGTAACTCAGTGGGGCAGGCAGCATCTCTGGAGAGAACGAATGGTGGTGTTTTTTCAGGTTTGAAGGTTAATTGGCTTTGATAAGAATTGTAAAGCGTCCCTAGTGTGTAGGATAGTGCGAGTGTTTGGGGTGATTGCTGGTCAGGGCAGACTCGGTGGGCCTGTTTCCGCACTGTATCTCTAAACTAAACAAAACTCAAACTCAACCTCACCTTTTAATCGAGGTTTATTTTTAACCACATTGTCAGTTTTCTCCTGCTCACATCCTGAGAGTGTTAGCTGCTGCCACAGTCAAATCCTGCTGCACAGTTATGTTGCACAGATGGCTATTTATCATGTGTCAACCCAGAGGCGAGCATCAGTTGTCTGCTCAATCATGTGGGAAATCACTGCAAAAAAATGGTCATGTTATTCTCCAACTTCCACATGTGCATGCTGTCCAACGGGTCTCTAAATAGGAAACAAAGTGGAGAGCTCAGTTCATTTTTCCTTCCCTGTTCTGAGCAGCATCGAGGTGCCTTGCTCCTATCCAGATTGTCCAGCCAATTCTACAGAAATCTGTGATCTTACTTCTTTCACATGCAGTGACATTAAGGTAATGGTCCTAATTTGCAACTTCCCCAGAGATATTTTGATCAAATCTATTGAATTAGTTATTTTAAAAAATCCTTAGTTTCAATATCCCCTGCCATATTTGCAAAACTCTCTTCCTTTTCAAAAGACTGGTGGCTTAAGAGTAACATGAATGAATGATACTTTGAGTGATACTTTAAGAATCATGCTTTAATGTCACATATGGCAAGTTACAGTGATATTCTTTGTTTTGCATATCCAACCTATGCAAAGCGTCGCCACATAAAGGGTGCCGACAAAGTTATAAATCTAACATTTTACCTAGATAAAACTTTGTTAAAATAATGTATAGCAAATTATTTTACAGGCAAGACATGTACCGAAACCCATCTTTAAGGAAAATCACATTGGGTGCAATGGGCCATTGTAATGTTTTTAATATAAGTGTACTAATAATGTTGCAGTACTATCTACTTGAAATATATGTGGGCTTTGGCACTTCAGTCTGCAAAACATAGTTAGAAATAGGATGATGGGTCTGTGGCAAGATGATGTGCCTCCACATCACAAATCTATACATAATCATTCTTTTGCAGTAACAGTGGAAACCAAACTGACACAATCTGGAAGAATAATAGAACTCAGCTTGAATGTGTAAAGGAATAACAAATGTTTTAACATTTATGTTCTAATTTCTGAGTTTAGAGTAAGTTTGATGGAATATTTTGCACAATGTCTCAGTAAATTCTAAACATTTTTGCAATCCAGGAAGGCGAAGATTTTTTTTTGTTGCCATCTTCAATCCTGAGCTGTATTAAGCATTCCCGCAGGTTCAGGATATGATCGTCGAACAGGGACTACCAAAGCTGGAGCATATTATACAGCCTTGAAACAGACCCCTCAGCCCATACGTCCAAACTGTTCATTAATCACCGATTAATACAAATCCCCTATTTATCCCACACATCTAAAATATTTGAAGAAGACAAACCTTTTGAGATGCATAAAAACCCATCGTGAAAAATAAAAACAGGGAAATTCTGGAAACAATTAGCAGGACACACCGCGTCTGTAGATAGAGGAACACAGTTAATATTTCAGGCCAGGGAACTGGGAATGGGAGAGAAGTGAGCTTTAATTTGTAGAGAGGGTGAGGGAGTGAGTGAGAGAATAAAGAAAATCAGGGTTGCCATGGGGACGATCTGTATCTGGTTGATATGTTTATGAAGAGCGTTAGCGAGAACGATAAATAAAATACATTGAACATAATATCTGTGAAACTAGGGTGTTTAGAGAGAGGGCAGACTATGGTATACAGAGCTGTGGAATGTGCCCAGCAGGTCAGGCTGTGCTAGTCGAAAAATAAATAAAATATGCCAATATTTCACATAGATGACCCACACTACGACTGACCAGTTCTGATACAAGCAGAGAAATCCCGACTCGGAACAGCTTCTTCCCCTCTCTTATCAGGCCTCAAAACTGTTCCTCTATAACCTAGGGTAGTGTTCACCTCTACCCCATTGCAGACATTGTACTTTGTGGAACTGGTGCACTACAATGCTGATAACTATTTTCTGCAGTCTATATCTTCCACTTTGCTCTACCTAATTTACTATGGGTTTGACGATTGTATTTGTGTATAGTATTATTTGATCTGATTGAACACCATGCAAAACAAAGCTTTATCATTGTGCATCAGTATATGTGACAATAATAACCCTGAGCCTCAAGGTGATGATGGCAAGTTGTCGAATTTGATGTTAAATCGAGAAGGCTTCAACTTGATCCAACATGAAGATGAGTTGTAATTATTCAAGCTTGCATTGGGGTTTATTGTAACTCATTGTAACAGAGGAGAAGGCCACAGATAGAATAGTCAGTATATGATGTAAAGGATAATCAAACTGGTTGAAAAACCTCAAGGCTGCTTTACGGACTAAATGCTGGTTCACTGCAAGTGCCCAGATCTACATATGCCTTTAAACCATTTTGTAATCTTATTGTGTGGGGAAAAGTACTATTGAATTGATGCTTCTCCTGGAATGACTGTATGTGTCCCTGGATGCTGTGAAGGGAGGATATAAATTACAAGTGTGGTGCGATGAGAATGTAAGTGGAAGAGTAGACAGGGAGGTCATGACAAGTCCATTCCCTTTGGAATAATGGATGGGACGTTGAGGGAAGGGTCCCAATCTGAAACATTACCTTTACCTTAGTTTTACTTTAGAGATAGTGTGTGGAAACAGGCCCTTCAGCCCACTGATCCATGACTAGTTATCACCCTATACACTAGCACTATCTTATGCACAAGGCCTCCTTTAACTCTGGGCCAAGTTGCAGCCAAATTCTAACAATTTTCCATATTTACTATTGTGAGTCTTGGAACTGCATTCTCATCTATCCTATTCTCTTTAAACACTTGAGTTTCTAATTTGAAATGTATTCTCATTTGGGTGTCATTCAGGTGAATCTGCACTTAAATTATTTATCAATGGGTGTGCATGAGATTACATGTAAGTATCACTTAGGAATTAACTTAGTTAAGTGTCAGTTGCATTGATCTGGAGTCAATTTTAGGCAAGACTAAGTTAGTTGAGTTTTAGTTTAGATATGTAGCACAGAAACCAGCCTTTCGGCCCACCGAGTCTGCACCAACCAACGATTCCCGCGCATTAACACTACACACTAGGGACAATTTTACACTTATACTAAGCCAATTAACCTGCAAACCTGTACCTCATTGGAGTGTGGGAGGAAACCGAAGCACCCAGAGCAAACCCACAAGGTCATAGAGAGAATGTACGTTCTCCCTACAGACAGTACCCATATTCTGGATCGAACCCAAGTCTCTGGCACTGTAAGGCAGCAACTCAACCGCTGTGCCACTGTGCTGCACCTATCCATGTTCTCCAGAGCTACTTTCTGACCCATTGAGTTGCCCCAGCCCTTTGTGTCCTTTCGCGAAAACCAGCATCTGCAGTTCCTCATTTCTACTTCTAAGTTACATCTTATGGTAGAATTTTGAAGAAGGTAGTGGAAATTAATACCATGAAAAGTTATTGTTCTTCACAAACTGCCTGGTTCCATGGTTAATGTTCTTATACGTGTGCCTCATCCAGTTCGTGGAAACATTTTTCTTTGCTATCAAATAGTTTGGTGGTTTTGAAGAGCCCTATTAATTCACACCGTTGTGCTTTGTGCAGTTGGAGGAACATATTCTGCATCACAATTCTCTGTTCCTATGATATCCTTATCAGCCATCACATGCTGGATAAGATCCTCTCTACCTGTCTAAGGTTGTGACAACCTTGAAGTATGGTCCCCAAGAAATAGAAACCAATCACTGGTTTGGGCTGAACATGTTCGGGAGCTTGTGTTCACTAAGCAAAGAACCAGCATGTTTCCTTTTTAACAACCTTATTTACATGCCCTGCCACCTTCAAATCGTTTTGATCTCATGTGTGCTGAACATATTTGTTTCTGTCAGATAAACATCTTTGCCTTTGAGAAATACAATCAAGAATTTGTAAGTCTCAAAGAATTAGATCCGAACATATTCTGATGAGCTCCAATGGCAGCAAAATCGGTCATCAAACTCTTGAAACCTGTCAGGGTATTCAGAAAGCAAATAAGAATAGTTGTCTAAACATGATACATTGTCATTTTTTCACTCGTACCTTCTCATTTCATAGTCATACAGCACAGAAACAGGCCCTTCGACCCAATTTCCCAATCTGACCAAGATGCCCAATCTACTGGATGCTAGTTGCACCTGCCCACATTTGACCCATATCTATCAAAACATTTCCTATCCATGTAACTGTCCAAATGTCTTTAAATACTGTTATAGCACCTCAATTACCTTCTCTGGCAGTTTGTTCCATGTATCCACCACCCTCTATGTGAAAAAAATTGTCCCTCAGGTTCCTATTAAATCATCCTATAATCTTTAAACCGATGAGAATACAGAGATAGGCAAGAAATTGAATAAATGAAAAAAAACATCTGCGGCTTTTTTCTGCGTAAGACAATAATAAAACGTGTGTGTGTGCGTAAACTTTGAAATATATTCACCTATTACCTGCACAGATATTATATGTTGTAATACCTGCCTTCGCTGAAAGGTGATTTTTAGTTCAGTTTAGTTTAAAGACACAGCACGGAAACAGGCCCTTCGGCCCGCCGAGCCCACACCAACCAGCGATCATCCTGTGCACTAGCACTTTCCTACATGTAGGGGATCATTTTACAACCTTTTCACCGAAGCCAATTAAGCTACAAACCAGTACATCTTTGAAGTGTGGGAGGAAACCGGAGCACGCGGGGAATACCCACGCAGTCACAGGGAGAATGTACAAACTTAGAGAACAGATAGAGCCCGGGTCTCTGGCACTATATGGCAGCAACATTACAGTTGCGCCACCACGTCGCCTCTGGAAATATGCGAGGTGATCCATGTTCACCACAGACAATTGTTACAGGGGAGGGCTGTCAGTGTTGTGCAACAGGGGCAGATCAGTTTGCACAGCAGATGTTTGGTGTAAGACTCATCCTCAAAGACCCTTCAGTTATAGAGTCAGTGATGACTTAGAACTTATCACTCAAATATGCACATACTCATAGATGGAATGTATACCACAGCTGTGTGACTGAGATTGGCGTGACCTTAGTTCTGGAGTGGAGATCACAGACGTTGAGTTATTTCCTATTCATCCTGTGGATCAATGGGCACCTGCAATGCCTAAATAAATGGCACTGCAAAGATGAATTCTGCTGTCGGTATCTTCTTGTATGCATTTTCAATTACTAGCTACTCCAGCTAATGTAACTGATTGCAAAATTGTCAGTGGGACATTTAATGAAATCAATAACATAAATATTTAAGACGTCTTGGTGATTTCACAAATTATCTTTGCAAGGTTTTGCAGAATGAAATCGCACTTGCATTTGTAATTGGTATTTGCTGTCTACAAAAGTAATTCTTTAAACCAGTAAACCAAGAGTTACCAGTTAATACAGACTACTGGATGAATGTTGGAAGCTATTACCTGCTCTGTATGTTGAGTAAATTTGCAAGTTGTTGTGTGATGTATTGAGTAGCATTACTGTGATGATATTCAGAAGGAGACACATAGGAGTCATAGAGTCCTAGAGTGATTGAGCATGGAAACAGGCCCTTCGGCCCAACTTGCCCGCACCGGCCAACATGTCCCTGCTACACTCGCCCCACCTTCCCGTGTTTGGCCCATGTCCTTCCAAACCTATCATATCCATGTACCTGTCCAATTGTTTCTTAAACATTCAGATAGTCCCTGCCTCAACTACCTCCTCTGGCAGCTCGTCCCATACACCCACCACCCATTGTGCCAGTGTGAAATTTAACTTTCCATTGAACTGGGAGTGGGGCTTGGGTGTTTTTATTCCGCGAGGGAAGCTTGTCAATGGGCAAGTGATACGTTTTTTCCACCACATTTGATGGATCAGCTTTAATCTGTTGCTCCAATCATGTCATTTCCCCAGGTTTCTGAAAAGATCAGGTGGATGAGATACATTGATAATGTACCATATTAATTTCAACTGAAAGCACTTTGGAAGAGTACATTTTATATGTCTTGTCATTGCCTGCATTCGCAATGAGGAGAGATGAATGAACTGTAGGTATAGCAAGGTTATCCTTTGTTTCACTGAGGTCTGGATCGATATAACTTCAGACACCAATTTACCTTGAAGGTGTATGTCTCCCTTCCTTTACATGTGCTCCCTCACATCTTCACCAAATCTACTCAATCTGGGATGGAATGTTTCTGGTAAGAGGAGAGGCTGGATCGCCTTGTTTTGTTTACTTGGGAGCAGAGAAGTTGTAAAGGAGACCTGACAGGAGTTATAAAAATTGAAGAGGGCCATGGACATTGGAAACAGTGGAAACTCTTGTCCATAACAGGGGTGTCTAAAACTAGAGCACAGAGGTTTAGTGAAACGGGTAAGAGGTGAAGAGAGGATGTGAGGATTCCAGGTGGTGGTGAGCAACTGGAACACATTGTTTAAGTGGGTTATGCAAGCTGATACTTTCACCGTATTTAATAAGTCTGTAGATAAGCACTAAATTGCCAAGCCATCGAAGGCTGCAGATCTAGAGCTGATAAATAGCATTTGTTTTAACATAGGTACTTGACTGTTGTCATGGATGCGGTGGGTCAAAGAGCCTGTTTCTGTGCTGTTTGACTCAAAGGCGTGAAGTGTAAACTGGTATTACACTATTCGGAGAGCTGAAAGCGGTACAACTTGTTCTGAGATTTTCTAAGAGATATAGCATGAAGACAGGCCCTTCGGCCCACCAAGTCCATGCCAACCAGCGACCACCAGTACACTAGTTGTATCCAACACACTAGAGACAATTTACAGAAGCCACAAACCTGCATGTCTTTGGAATATAGGAGGAAATTGGAGCACCCAGAATAAACCCTTATAGTCACAGGGAGAACATACAAACTACGTACAGACAGCACCCACAGTCGGAACCAAACTCGGGTCTCTGGGGCGGTAAGGCAGTAGCTCCACCGCTGCACCATGGTGCCACTTAACAATGTGCAGCAGAATGTTGAGAGCCTATAAGATGACGTTTTTTATCCATGGAAAGAGTGGCAACCATCGTTAAGCATTGACGTGGCTGGGAATACATACAGATTTACCTGTCACACTATGAGTGTCATCTTTGACAGGATGCCAAATCACCTTAACTTGGACATTCAGCTGCCCATTTATCTGGATTTTGCTGTATTTCCAAAAAAAAAAGATGAAACCTAAAAAATAACTTATCAGCTCTCTGTACAGCGAAATATCAACTTACACTACACACCTTTGAGTCATAGAATCAATCGCATAGGAACAGGCACCACATCCATGAAGAATGTCAGTACCTATATATATATATTATTCCTATTTATCATCTCTAGGCAGGAGGATGGGGTTGAGGGGGAGATTAGACTTGATGGGCCTAATGGCCTAATTCTGCTCCTACAACTTACAAACTTATCTGCAGTAACATGCTCAACTTGTCCTGGACTTGTTCTCGCCCTATCGTCCTCCCTTCCCCAAACTGCACTGTGAACCTCCTTACTATCCCATCTCTGCCCTCAGCCATGTGTAGCAGCAGTGACCTTCACAAAAAAACAATGGAGAGTGGAGATGGAGATCACTGCATTGATCAGAGCAGGCTTCCTCTGCCTCTGCTGAAGAGAGAAAGAGCGAGTAGGAGTGGCACTCATCTGGTGGTGAGAAACGGAGGAGTGTTACAGGTGTACATGCATGATTCTCCAAAATTTGCACATTAATTTTCAAGTATTTTCATTCGCTCCTCAGTGAGGCACAGAGATATTTCCATTTGGGTGGCAATTGTGGCAATTGGAGCTTGACTGAGCCTTGCAGCTATTGGTAACTCCTGTACACACTTGTGCACTTTGAATAAGCAAGTTTAAACAATCAAAACCTTACAAAAAATATATAGAAACGTAATTGGAGTACAATCTTTTGACTGCAGCTTACCTGTAACAATATAAGAGCTTTTCCTGTTATTTACATTGAGACTGAAATGATGTATTTGTTGCATTACTTGCTGCACTGTCTACCTCCTCTCTCCATGTCTGCTCACTTACCCGTGTCCAACCTTGGCTGATGCATTGAGATGTGGAGTCTGCACTGGGCCAATCTTGACATCCTGATACTTGACTATTGCAAGGGAAAGCAGGCAATCGAGGGTACTTGGGACACAGTTACAATTGACAAAATGCTGGAGTAACTCAGTAGGTCAGGCAGCATCTTTGGGAAATCTGGTGCTTCTTCTAGAAATGCTACCTGGCCTATTATAGAACATAGAGCTGAGAATATAGAACAGACAACATAGAATGGTACAGCACAAGAACAGGCCCTTCGGCCCACAATGTCCGTGCTGAAAATTATGCCAATACCAAATCTTCCCTGCCTGCTCATAATCCATATCCCTCCATTCCCTGCACATCCATATGCCTATGTAAAACACTTTTAAATTCCACTCTCATATCTGTTATGGGAGTGAGTACCTTTATTGGAAGGATTGCAGCCATTCAAGAAAGTAGCTACCAGATACCCATAAATTATTATTTTTTTAACGTAACCTCTCTGCATAAATAATCTCAAGACACCTCAGAATATTTTGAATTTTAATTTTGGAGTATCAGGAGTAAAATTACATTAATTGACGTGTTGAATAGTTTACAGGGAAGTAATACATTCTGACATTAATTCATTCACACCATAGCAAGATTTTTAGTCAATCTAATGCAGTAATTTAGTTTAATGCAGGTAATTGCTGTAAGCAACACAAAATGGATCATATTTGAGTGCATTGGAGAAAGACCATGCACTCAGGAATTATGGAAGAGATAGTAAATAAGTTTTAAGTGGTTTCACGCTGAGTTGTGCTGTCAGAGTCATTCTATAATCCAGTCACCGGTCTCTGCTTTGGGGCTTTTAGGTTGGGAAAAAAATGAACAATTGTATTTAAGATGCACTTGAGAAAGTTAATTTGAAATAACAGGAAATATTTAAAAAATATTTTAATGAGGAATTGTGCTTAGTGGGAGTCAGTAACCAATCCTCGTCATTAAAGTTCCCTGCATGGGTATCAATGAACCAATGAGGAATAATAATTGTGTAACTTAATACATCAGGTTAACCTTGAATCTTTGTTGTGCACCATGTAGTGAGAACATGATGAGATTATTAAAGGAAAAATACATTCCTGCTTATCTCACATAAACCATCAATGTAAAAATATACTGGTGTAATTGGGAAAAAAATAAATGGCATTACATATTTTTAGCAGGTCCATCACACTTGGGTTTGCAGGAAATGTTGTCAGCTTACAGTCAATTAATCCATTTTACCGTGTTCCAGCTCTCAATCTAATGTCTGTCTGTTTGGGTTTACATCAACAGCACTCACAAACAATGTCAAATGCTGCACGGCAGATTATCTGTATTTCTGCAGAAGAGTTAATGTACGTTAAATCATGGACATGGACAATAACCTGGTGGCAGGTGTTGGCAAAAGCTTTTCCACATCATTAATTGATCTTTCAACTCATTTCGTTTAAGGTTATGGTTTTTGTTTTTAACCAAACTTAATTGTTTTGCTCCTGTCAAAATATGACAACAATAAACATTTTTTTTGCTGGCAATGAAATTGTGTCCACGCTCAAAGCACACCACATATTTGTGAAAAATGTATAATATCCACATAAATAGACCTGGTTCCAAATGTGATTGATTGTGATAATTTACTGTACAAAAGGTGTTTCTGCTGATTGATAATGACATTTTTGCAGCAGATGAAATTGAGCTTCAATGACCTTCAGTTCCTGCACAACTGCAACTGAAATCCTGAAAACAATGCTTCCTCCTTTAAATTTTGCAGCACTAGTTATTATCAGATATATATATATTGTGGAAACGTTGGTTTGAACACAGGGGAACCAACCAATCAGGAATATAAAATGAGAGTAGTCAACTCGTGCATGTGGAGAAACAAAGTCATACCACGGTGTAATTGTGGAGGAAAAGCAGCTCTAACATTAATTTTATGTCACCTTAATTGTTGGCTAGGTGCTTGGTTGAAAAGTTGCTGCTATCAACAATTGAAGATAACAAATGAAGCTGTAAAGGTGCTGGCATGAACATTTATTTTGGCTTATTGCTGCAGCAACAATTAGAGATTTCTGATAAATGTCTCCAAAGCTAATTACTGATGTTTACAAGTACAATTGTTTGGATGTCTGCAATTAACTCGCGTATTCTTACATGATGTGGAGCAACTGAACAGTAGTAGTCCTTTCGCACCATGTACGAGAAAGTTCTGATTGCATATTTGAAAAGATCAATTGATTTTGTAAAGCAATTTTCTCACAGTTAGCATACTTAAGATCTCTTCATTTTTGGCTTTACCCACAAGCTTGAAGCTTGCAAACAGTAATGACATTTCATGAGTGTTGTGAATAGCAATGAGAGAGCAAATGAACAAAAAAAAATATTGGCAGGCACCTCAATAGCGGACCAATTATATCAGACGGCAAAATGAGTTGATAAGACCACCAGGGGCGCCAGGGAGATGGCAGCCCTGCTGGCAATCTGTTCATTTTTTGGTTATTTTTCATCTATTTGTTATTTTTAGCGTTTGTTAAAAGTTTGTTTTAATCTACTCTGGTTTGTTGTTTGTGGGGGGAGGGGGGAGGGGATGGGGGAAAACTTTTTTTCAAGTTCCTACCTTCCTGGAGATGTGATTAATTTTTGGATCACATTCTCTGGGCTCTGCGGCCTACCATCACTGGAGCTGGAGGCCTCCTCGGACTGTCGTGAGCCCCACCGCGGGGCGCGGACTTACTATCGGAGCGGGTCCCTTGCCTGGGATGACTCCCACCCAGCCTGCGGACTTACCATCAAGGGCTCGCCATCTCGGAAGAGGCTAGTCGGGAGCTCCAACGCCGCAGAAGGTTCGACCAGCCCCGACGCGAGGTTTGATCGTCCAGAGCGGGGGAGCTGACATCCCCCCGGTGCAGGAGCTGAACGCCTCGACGCGGAGGGCCCGAACGCCGCCGGCTACGGGAGTCAAGACCGTCCCGTCAACAGACGGCTCGGGGCCCCCGACCGAGGAAGAAAAAAAGGAAGGACTTGAACTTTATTTTGCCTTCCATCATAGTGAAGAATGCGTAGGAGTCACTGTGGTGGATGTTCATGTTAAAATGTGTTTTTGAGTCTGTTGCTTTTAAGTGTATGATTGACCTGGCCAGTGAAATTTGTCGTAAGTTGCAAAACATACTTGGCGAATAAAATCTGATTCTGATCTTCTGATCTTCTGAACTGAACAGTAGGTTTGAAGAGACACTGGATGTTCATGACAAAATAGTCTATTTGCATCAATGACTGGTTTCCTGCATCAAGTATTTATGAAATTATATCATTCCCCCCACCGTAATTCTTCAGATCACTCCTAGGGAAATTAGTTCCCAGTTTCCGAAGTGTGCCTTTGCCTGGGCACTCTCAGAACAATCAGGTTTACCAGTGTTGCCTTCTTCAGACTGTAACCATTAGGAATACAGAGCAGAAACAGTCCCTTTGTCTCACCAAGTCCGCGCCACCAGTGATTACCCCAGACACAAACGGTACCCTACACACTAAGGACAATTTACAATTTTACCAAAACCAAATAAACTACAAACCTGTATGTCTTTGGAGTGTGGGAGGAAACAGGGGCACCTGGAGAAAACCCACGTGGTCACAGGGAGAACTAACAAACTCAGTACAGATAGCACCCATAGTCAGGATCGAACTCGGGTCTCTGACGCTGTAAGGTAGCAACTCTATTGCTGCTCCACCATGCTGCCCTCAGTTCTCTTTAGCAGCACACTATAAGCTATGCACCAGAAACCCCACAGAGATAAATCCCCTTCTTTGAAATTTTACTATTGACTTACACATCTTCACCTTCCGCCCTAATGACCCTAATCTTCTCGCACAAGATATCTGGCCACCCTGCACATGTCCCAGCCCCCCCCCCCCCCCCCCTCCCCATTAACCTCAACACAGACTTTTCACCCCACAAATAACTCCTCTCCACCCAGCCCCTTACTTTTTAAATATTCGCAGTTGCAGAAACAGCTAAGATCGATAAAGATATCAATGACCTTCAGTTTGTCTGGCATCTCCCTTAAGCAGATACTGCATGTTTAGGGTGCCAAACCAGAATCAAGACATAATGGTGATGTGATGTATCCCAAAAGTCATGGAACAATACGGCGCACCTTGGTCCATGCCAACCACCTTGGCATCTTGCATCAGACCCAATTGCCCAAATTTGGCTCATTTGCCTCACATAATGAAAAATGACCCCCTACCCCTTTTCATCCTTTCCTGCCTATTTACCTGTCTGAAAAGAAGCTATTGTTCCTGTCTCTACAGCTTTTTTTGGCAGCTCATTCTATATACCCACTATTCACAGTGTGGAAAAAGCCCCTCAGTTATCTTTAAAATCTTCCCCCTCTCACCGTAAATCTATGCCCACTAGTTTTCAGCTCCTCTGCACTAGGAAAAAGTCAGTGACCATACAACTTATCTATACTTCTCATGATTCCATATGCCTCTGTGAGGTTATCCCTCAACCTCCAACATTCCTGGGGAAAATGTCCAAACCTATCCAGCCTCTCCTAATAATTCAGTTGCCAGTCTTGGTAACATCCTTTTGATTTTTTTTCTGTGTGCCTAATGACATAAATTCCCTAGCTGGGCGGCCAGAACTGCACGCAACACTCCAAGAGTATTCTCACCAACGACTCGTTACAGATAAGACGGTGTTTCTTTTTGCAAAAATCTCGTACTTTCATGATTTATTTTACTGAGATGGAGCTTTTAATTTAGTGGATTACTTGTCCTTAAATTTCACAATTGCCATGCTAGGATTCAACTTTGTGTCTCTGGATAAATGTTGTGAAACTCCATCTGTTGGTTGCTATGCTACCTACCCTCTCGGTCCACTTTGTAATGGACTCCAAGGCCATGATAACACTGCAGTTTGAATCAGGAGTCCTGGCAATTTTCCCCATTCACACAAATTGGCAACACATGACAGAGTCAACTGTATGAAAAATCGATGCTCACAAAAGTTAAAAAATAGAGGAAAGTTATGTTTGGAAAATTAAAAGTTTAAATCATAATATGAATTTTATATTTCTGGAAATATGAGGAGATCTCTTTATATGAGGTGTGATAAGGTTACACATTTGCTTTTGTTAATTTTATTATAATTAACAAAAACAGCAATAGACCCTACAAATTCATTGTAACATCTTCATTTCAGGGGTTGGTATATGCATGTATGACTTTAATGGCAGATCAGTCACAGCAGCATTATAAATATTAATAGCTCCAAAGGCCGGTATTATTATTCATTGCTTGCTTTGAGCGCTCAATAACCAGGTTGGTTCATGTGAAGTCAAATGTTTTGACATGGTTGTGCAAGGAAATGTACAGAGCAATATTTTACTTGATGTGTTTCTGGCTGAGGGAAAATAAAAGAATGATTTTTATACACTTCAGGGTCTGGAGAATAGATCAAGATGTGAGCCATCGGTCACAGAGCAGTCTCCTGAAAACCAGCAACCAAGGGCAGGAAAGAGTAGAATGGATCGAGGTTGGTCCTTTGTAACATCTGGCATATTTGCAGTTGGTGTAAATTAGAAGGCCTCATAATTAATTAAATAACAATTGTTCTCAAGGTTGCCTCAAAATTGGGCAACTGCATCATCTTTACCTCATTTGTTGGTGTGTAGGCACTGGTACAGTATTCGATTCGGTAGTTTATAAAATACTGCAAAGAAGGCTATTGAATACAATAACATCATGCTGGATTACCAAAATGCATTATAGTGAAGGGATAGTTTATCTTGTCTTAATTTAGTTTAGAGATATAGTGCACAAACAGGGCCTTCGGCCCACCGATTCTGTGCCGACCACCGATCCCTTGCACTATCCTAAACAGAAGGGACAACGTACGATTTTTACCAAAACCAATTAACCAACAACCCTGTTCGTCTTTGGAATGTGGGAGGAAACCGGAGCACTCGGGGGAAGCCCACACAGTCACGAGGAGAACATACAAACTACATACAGACAGCACCCATAATCAGGATCGAACCCGGGTGTCTGGCGCTGTAAGGCAGCAACTCTAGTGGTCACCATGGTGCCCACTGAAGGAGTATCCATTAGCCATAAAGAAACTGCAGATGCATATTTACTCATGTATTGGAGTAACTCAGGGGGTCAGTCAGCATCACTGGATTATCATGGATAGGTGACGTTTCAGTTTGGATACTTCTTCACAGTTGTAGGGAGGAGAAAGCTGGTAGAGAGGTGCGGGGGTGGGACAAAGCCTGGCAAGTGATAGCTGGAAACAGGTGACAGAGAGTTTGATTGGCGGGTAGTTGGACAAAGGTAAAAGATGATAAGACAAAAGGTAGTGAATATGGAAATAAGGAGAGAAGAGGCGTGAAATGTGAAAGCAGAGGAAAGAATATTCTTTGTTGGGATTTACTCTGTATCAGCAATGTTCTGTGGAATTTTAGAGCGTGCATAAATATTTATTTACTGTGTTTGTGAATTTTGGTAACATTTAGATAATAGCATAATTGGAAACGCTCATAAATGCAGAGCTAATATAAAAATGGTCATAGGTCACATAATTAAAATGAAATTGCTCTGATACAACTCGATTGATGTGAGCTTGGAGAAAGGCCCTTTAACATGCAGCCATATCAATACTGGAGAACAGTAACCTGGGAGAATTGGTTCATCACAGGATAATTGTGGAATCAATTTAATACGCATCATAAATACAATTTTAGGTTTTGAAACAAGATTATTTAAAACATACTTAGAATACACTTCGGCATTATTATACTTTGGTCTACTTCATGTAGATTTGGGGTTATATAGAGTACATGTACTATGTACATGTAGTGGTATTTAGAGCCAGTTATTTTTAGTTCAGTTTAGTTTCGAGATCAGGTGCAGAAATCAGCACTTCGGCCCACTAAGTCCGCACCGACCAGCACACTAGCGCTATCCTACACACACTACGGACAATTTACAATGATACCGAGCCGGTTAAACTACAAACCTGTATGTCTTTGGAGTATGAGGGGAAACCGGAGCTCCCAGAGAAAACTCACGCAGGTCACTGGGAGAACGTACAAACTCCGTACAGGCCGCACCCGTACTCGGGATCGAACCCAGGTCTCTGGCGTTGTAAGCCAGCAACTCTACCACTGTGCTGCACTTTTACTAGATCCAAACCATCCATCTTTACTTCCCTGTGCCAGCCCCACGATGGACACAATTATAAATTGAAGCCACGTTGGTCCTAACATCCCAGTGTCACTGTGATCATCTGACCATGAAACTGAGTGAACTACAAGTGGAGATATGGCTGCAAGTGGCAGGATCTAACACTTGCCGGACAGATTATCCTGATGATCTCCTGGCAGCTTGCGATGTAAAGGTTTTTAACACTGTTTCTAAATTTCTCTGATGATCACAGGCAGTTTTACCCTGGAAAAAATACTTAAATAATTAAATAGTAAAACATATTCATAAAAAAATAACAAATAAAAAAAATATTTACTTGAAAGCATTTTCATGTTACAGCTGTTAATTAAAATTGCACTGAACTACTTACCTTCGCATTCTGATTAGGCAAAGGAATGGGACAGTGCTGGGTGCACTAGATGAGTGTTCAGATGCTGAGAGAAGTGCATAACTAAGTCTACAAATGGTAAGTTCAGACAGAAGGGCCTCGACCCGAAACGTCACCCATTCATTTTCTCCAGACATGCTGCCTGACCCGCTGAGATACTCCAGCTTTTTGCATCCACCTATCACTTGCCAGGCTTTGTCCTGCTGTCCCCTCTCTCTTCCAGCTTTCTCCTCCGACATCACAATTAGTCTGAAGAAAGGTCCCAACCTGAAACAGCGTTCTCCAGAGATGCCGCTTGACCCATTGAGTTACTCCAGCACTCTGTGTCTTTAAAAAAAAAATAAACCAGCATCTGCAGTTAGTTGTGTCTGTCCACTTTAACTGTTGGTGGTTTACTTGGGGTGTGGTGATTTGAAATGAGGCGCGTTATTTATTTAATTTCTTATTTTCTCATTTCTCCATATATTTGGAACTGGCTTCAATTCATTTAGGGTTGTTTGCATGTGAACATCGGTCAGGGCCTTCCAAGCTGAAAGCAACAGCTGTACAATATTGACCGATTTTATTTTTTTGCTAAATCCAACATGATCTGTATCACAGGATACTTTGTTTTCAGTTTAATTTGGAGTCACAGCATGGAAAGAAGCTCTTTGGCCCATCCAGTCCAAGCCTGCCATCTATCATTCGTTCACACGCCATTTCCACTAGGTCCATGCAATGTACGCGTCAATTAACCTACGCATCTTTGGGATCTGGGAGAAAACCGGAGCACCCAGGGGATACCGACAGGGTCACAGGGAGAACGTGCAGACTCCAAACAGACAGCAACCCAGGTCAGGATTGAACCTGGATCATGGTGCTGGGACACAGCAGCTCGACCACCAGCGCCACTGTGCTGCAAAATGATCTTTTCTGATTCCGTGATGATCAACGAGTGTCATATTGTTTCATTACAGACTTGTCAATTGGCATCTAAACCAAACCCGACTGTGTGGCGTCCTGATACATGCCCACTTTTACTTGGAATTGTGAAAACTTGCTTGTTCCTTTCCTCCTCCATTTTGCATGATTGCTATGCACAGTCGTACTGCCGGCCAGGAATAGTAAGGGTTAACCCTGGGATTAGTTTGGACTGAATAGTCCTGTTACTCACTAGTTAACTACATTGAGCCGCCAAGGGGACAACTTCATAAATTTTCATGGGAATTACTGTATTTATATTACCTTTATTATTGCAAATCCATTCATTCCCATGTGACTTGTTTGTGTAATTGATAACCCTCTATCCCATTGTTATATTTCCTCTCTCATCTATCCTGAGACAGTTCATTTTCTTTGCTGTTATTTATCTGTGCTGGAAATGAAAAAAAAAAGCAAGTAACCAGCAGACAGGACTGCAGTATTTCTTGTTTGATTTTATAAAAGAATCTTTCAACCATTTTAAGAAGTATGGAATATAATTTTTGCTTCAATAGGTCACCTTTAGCCATTTCGTAAATAAGGAGCCTGTCATACACAGTGTATCAGAAAAAACAAGAAATTATTTTGAAAGTTAAGCAGTAAATATTATATCTCATAAAATAGGTTCATTTAATTTCCAACAAGTGAATTTTTGAATTTCCAGCTTCATGACCAGTCCTGGGCAAACAGTCGTGTGATCCTGATACAATGGAATTGTCTCAATTTTGAATTACTGGTGTCTGATGCAAGGCTTTGGGTTAGAAAGGTGGTATCTAATCTTCACGTTATGAGCTATACAGAAGGAAAGGGTATCTACATCCTTTCCATGGAAAAAGACATGTGCCCTGAATGCAAAAGACTCTTTCATTTTCTTTTATATGTGTGTGGTATTGTGTTGGTGCTTTTATTGTTCCCAAACAGACATGAAATCTGTCAGCTACTGGGCCAATTACTATGACCTTGCAGCCGGCACAGAAAGATCCTTCATGCAGAATGATTTACCTTTTTAAGCACAATGACGATTGTGAATTAAAACTACAGTCAAGTTGTCCTAACTGTGAAATGGATGGGGTTGGGTTATGTATAAAGAATGTCTAAAAGCATATTTCACAAGAACATGATTTTATTTAACTGGCGATGCAGGTGGTGCTTTTTTAAGTTATCGATTTTTATCCATCGGCACTCATTTGTTGTCTTTTTAACATTTCTTAATTTCCATTTTAATTATAGTACTCATTTATTAATTTTGAAATAAGATCAAACTTGAGACTGACCTGCTCGATATGGCCCAATGCTACCTGAATTGTGTGGATATACAAATTAATTTCTGATGTGCTTGTGAGGAGATTTCCGTGCGGGCAGAAAATAATTTATATCCCCACTGACTCCAGGACACCTCTGGCCCAGGATTTCTGGAGAAATCCAGACGGTATTGAGAACTTCAAGGTAATGCCTCAGGAACTCACAGAGACCTTCTGCAAGTGGCAGAAGGAGTGCACCACCTCACAAACTGTCTCAACTGCCTGCCTCATAAGCTGCTTTCTGCCCTTCTGTGGTTTAGCCCGTGGTTCCCCCATTGACTTAATTAGTCATCTCAGAATCAACAAAATCACAGTGGATACAATCTTGATCACAAAGGACTGCCTATGATGAAGAGGCCCTATGAGTCTGACATGATTAACTATGAACCATCTCCAATTGTATCTGCACAGCCCAGAGCATGCGAGATCTTGATTAATCTTGAGTTTAGAGTGTGATGTAGTTAATGCAATATAGGTGGCTCAAGTACAAAATTACAGGAAGATCCATTGTGTCGCATGGACGTTGTCACAAGTTGTTGATGTCACATTTAGTTTAACTTACTTTATTGTCACGTGAAAAGCTTTTGTTGCATGCGAACCAGCAAGCGGAAAGGCAATCAAGATTACAATCGAGTTACTTTGCGACCAAGCTTGTTGTTTTGTCTCACCTGTTCACTGATGGTTAGATATAAACAAAGGGATGATAACAAATTGAGGTTAAAATGTTGTTGGGAAGCAGAAAGAAAGGTTACACAACAGTTTATCCACAGATATAACTGTTGCAAAAGTCCAATAGGTGTACATTTGGTCAGCACTATTTCTCTTTTGCTGGAGTAAAGATATTCTACTTCTTTTCCAACTTTTCACTCAAAGTACTGCAGTTGAGGTTCTGTCATTTCTTAAGGTTAGGAACAGTTTCAACCTGGGTTGATAGAGCATTCATCTCGAATTGAATCTGAAGAAGGGTCCTGATCCAAAATATCACTTATTCATGACCTCCAGACTTGCTGCCTAATTTTTGGAGTTACTCCAGCACTTTCTGTTTTACTCAAGATTCTAGCATCTGCAGTTCCCTGTGTTAGCATTCATCATTATGAACAATGATGCAATATAGAAAACCCTCTTGCCAGTTTCTGGAAAGTGCAGGTAAAAAATAACACTGTCAAACATTATTTTAGATTTGATGGCAGGTCATCTGCCTGAAACTTTAAATCAGTTTCTTTTTCCATAAATATTGCCTGATCTGGTAGTATTGAAGAAGGGTCACGACCCAAAACGTCACCCATCCCTTCTCTCCAGAGATGCTGCATATACAGTTGAGTTCCTCCAGCATTCTGTGTCTATCTTCAGTGTAAACCAGCATCTGCAGTTCCTTTCAACACACTGGTAGTATTACCAGTGTTTTAACTTTTATTTTGGAGTTATAACGCAGGTTCAAACACCTGAGGCCCTACTGGTTTGAACTAATTGTGGCCCATCCAATTAAGTCTCTCTGCTGGAAAACATACTTTTGGGCAATATTTTATCTGGAAATATTATTGCGCTTCAGCCTTTTGTCATTAATTTTAGTTTTTTACTTGCTCGTTAATCAAGCTGCTTTCAACCTCAAGCAAAATGTTCTCAAAAAATATATTCAGCCCCATACAACTCTAAAGATAATTTAAGGAGATAAGGAACTCAACCATTTTATATATTCAGTCCAGTAAATTAATCAAATCTATTGCCCAAATAGAAGTAACAACTGAACATTTAATTAAAAAGGTATTTACAACATTTTGTTTTGTTAGCATTTTGAAAGATGGAAGTTCAGTTCCATACGTTCTTCTTCACATTTTAATCTTTTGTCACTTCCCCATGATCAGGGATGAAGGGTATTAATAATTTCAAAGCGGCAAAAGTAAAATGTTGCAAATGCTGGAAATCTAGAATGAAAACAGAACATGCTGGAGATGCTAAGCAGGGCCATCTGTATCTCTGGAGAGAAAACTGGATAAAACTTTAATCTCAATGTCCTTTGATCAGAACTGTAAATGTGAGAAAACAAGTATGTTTTAAGTAGTTGTCAAAGAGGAGCAATGTGGAGAAAAAAGGGAATGCCAGTAATTGGTGGAAGCCATGATAATCTAAGCAATATAAAAAACTTCTGATGTTGTTTAAGAGAGAAGGGTAAATAATTGTTCATGATATCCAACCTCTGGGTTTCCAAGGAAAACAACTCTGTGCGCCGTAGGGCCTATTTCCTTGCTGTATCCCAAAAGCCCCAATTTTCCTTAAACTGGTACTTTCACTCTCGTATCAGACCACTGCAGAGGAATTTAAGTTTACTTATTTTTAGGAGGAGCATGTATATGAATCCTTGATGTCATGAGGAAACCATACCGCTGCTGCCTCACAGCGCCAGAGAACCGGGTTCAATCCTGACCTCTGGTGCGGTCTGTGTGGAGTTTGCACATTCTCCCTGTGAACACATGGGTTTCCCCTGGGTGCTCTGTTTTCCTTCCACGTCCCTAAAATGTGCGGGAGTTGTATGTTAATTGCCTTCTGTAAATTGCCCCACGTGTGCAGGAAGTAGATGCAAAAGTGCAAAAACATATAACGACTGTGAGGCCTCAGTGGGCTGAAGGGCCTGTTTCCTTGCTGCATCTTTCAATTAATTTCAGTCAATTCGGATCATGTTACATATGTCACATCATAATCTTGCAGATGATTGTTGAATGGACGATGAATTTGCTTGATACTATCTCCTTCAAATCCCTGCCAGCTAAAATAATTATTCTGAATGTATTCTATATGATGTTCTTAAATGAATGTACCAGGTTTCTGGCTGGAAAGAACTAAAAGGCTGCATTTGGTTCACTCTTGCTCTTCATAGCAAGAAATCACTTGGTTCCCTACTGATTTCCTTAATTATTTCTGCTTTGATCTTGGGTTTTGGTTTTGGGGTTTCTTTTTTACTGTTCTTCTTTAATCTGTGTTTTCATTTCCAAGTTAAATTCATAAATGATTATTGAGTGAATCTCTGACTTTGATGCAAAATGTCATTTTACATAATTTCTCCAATTTACATATTAGCAATATTCAGATGAGTTTTGATAATGTGGATTGTGCCTTCCAAATAAAACGTTGCATTTCTAAATCGGACAAGACCAATCTGTTAATGGGAAAAAATATGATTTCCCTTCTTCATTATCCATAGACTAGAATGGCAAATAATTAAATGAGCAAAACACTTCTATTACACAACGTGTGTATTAATTGTGAAATAATGGTGATGGGGTGATATGGTAGACAGCACAAGAGACCCAGGTTTGATCCTGGGGGTGGGGGGGGGGGGGGGGGGGGCGCGATATACGCCTCAGTTTACCCAGAACAGATTTTCTTGACCGAACCTAAAATTGTCATAAATCAATGCTGTTAATTCCCAGAATGTAATATAATTTTTGAATGCCTCTGAAATTGTAAAGATATTGTGAGATAATATTTGATTTTTGTAATGATAAAAGTAGTGCTAATTATAAGGTCATAGAGTGGACAATTTATAGAAGGCCCTTCAGCCCAACTTGCCCACAACAGACAATATGTGCAGGAGTAGGGCATTTGGACAGCACTACCATTCAATGTGATCATGGCTGATCATCCACAATCAGTACCCCGTTTCTGCCTTCTCCCCACATCCCCTGATTCCAGTATCTTTAAGAGCCCCATCTAGCTCTCTCACAACGACCAACATGTCCTGTCAACACTAGTCCCACCTACCTGCGTTTGGCCCATATCCCTCTAAACCGTACCTATCTAATTGCTTCTTAAACATTGCAATAGTCCCTGCCTCCTAGGGCAGCTTCTTCCATACATCCACCACCCTTTGTGTGAAAAAGTTACCCTTCAGATTCCTCTAAAACATTTCCCGTACTTGTGAAATCTTTCTTTATTTTGAGGTGTAGCCTGCTTTAAATTCATGTGGCTTTATTTATCAAGTAGTAATTTGGAAGGTTTTACAATGCAAACATTAAAAATTAAAACACAAGAAATATAGTGTTTCACTTGTATCATTTCTTTTTGCAAATTAAATCCCTTTGTTTCAGCCCCTTCAAAGATCTGACAAGTACAGTTTCTGAAACTGCAGCTTGGAAATCCAAGAGGGTTATGTTAGTGTCTCATTTAATCATAGTGTTTGAAGCATTGTTTGTTTGGAAATAAAACAGATTCATCACAAATGTACTGAAAATGCAGAGACAATTATTTTTAAAATCTAATGAAAGGGTTTGGGTGTTAACATTTTTTAAATGTTAACAATGTTTACTGTTCAATGGCTGCTTTTAAGCCGAGCCTGTGCAATTTCCTTTTACTCCCTTGTATTTTTTAAAGTGGCATTTGCCACATAAGTAAATGTTGTCAAATTATGCTTTCTCTCAGAGCCAAATGGTTAGCATCAGATGATACAGTTCTGTGAATAGTCCTCATTAATCCAGGCTTGTGCAAGCAAACTGATAAATATATTCCATCCAGAAAGTGTAATGTAAATTTTGACCATGGTGAGTTGGCAGCTCTTTGAATTACAGGGTGATTATCCTTTTGGCTGCTCAGTGATGTGGTGTTATCCTGTGCTTGTATAAGGTGGTGCATAAACAATGATCTTCCTTTAACTCTGGGCCAAGTTGCAGCCAAATTCTAATAATTTTCCATATTTGCTATTGTGAGTCTTGGAACTGCATTCTCATCTATCCTATTCTCTTTAAACACTTGGGTTTCTAATTTGAAATGTATTCTCATTTGGGTGCCATTCAGGTGAATCTGCACTTAAATTATTTACCAATGGGTGTGCATGAGTTTCACTTAGGAATTAACTTAGTTAAGTGTCAGTTGCATTGATCTGGAATCAATTTTAGGCAAGATTAGGTTAGTTGAGTTTTAGTTTTTAGTTTAGAGATACAGCGCGGAAACCGGCCTTTCAGCCCACCGAGTCCGCACCGACCAGCGATCCCCGCGCATTAACACTACACACTAGGGGCAATTTTACACTTATACGAAGCCAATTAACTGGCAAACCTGCACGTCTTTGGAATGTGGGAGGAGACCGAAGATCTCGGAGAAAACCCACCTGGTCATGGGGAGAACGTACAAACTCCGTACAGGCAGCACCTGGAGTTGGGATTGAGCCCAGGTCTCTAGAGCTGCAAGCACTTTAAGGCAGCAAAGCTTTACCGCTGACCCACCATGCCGCCCGTTTGAAAAAATGGGTTTTGGAGTTGCTACAAATAAAGCCAGTATTTTATTACCCATTTAAGTCGTGGAATTAAATTCTTTGGCGGTATCGAAATTTATGACTTTAATACCTCAGTCCTCTGGATATTAGTCCAACCAGATAACCTTTATGTTGAGATATATTCCATTAAATATTTTCATCCCTGGGACGGTATATTCCTTCAAGAAATGGGGAACAATATCCTACATCCCTTGCAGTCAGATACAGGTGAGTTGATCATGGGGAACAAGGATATGGCGGACCAATTGAATAACTACTTTGGTTCCGTCTTCACTAAGGAAGACATAAATAATCTGCCAGAAATAGCAGGGGGCCGCAGGTCAAAGGAGGAATTGAGCGAAATCCAGGTTAGTCGGGAAGTGATGTTGGGTAAATTAAATGGATTAAAGGCCGATAAATCCCCAGGGCCAGATAGGCTGCATCCCAGAGTACTCAAGGAAGTAGCTCCGGAAATAGTGGATGCATTAATGATAATCTTTCAAAACTCTTTAGATTCTAGAGTAATTCCTGAGGATTGGCGGGTAGCAAACATAACCCCTCTTTTTAAGAAGGGAGGGAGAGAGAAAATGGGGAACTGCAGACCAGTTAGTCTAACATCGGTAGTGGGGAAACTGCTAGAGTCAGTTATTAAAGATGGGATAGCAGCACATTTGGAAAGTGGTGAAATCATTGGACAAAGTCAGCATGGATTTACAAAAGGTAAATCATGTCTGACGAATCTTGTGGAATTTTTCGAGGATGTAACTAGTGGCATGGATAAGGGAGAACCAGTGGATATGGTGTAACTGTACTTCCAGAAGGCTTTCGACAAGGTCCCACATAAGAGATTAGTATACAAACTTAAAGCATACAGCATTGGGGGGTCAGTATTGATGTGGATAGAGACCTGGCTGGCAAACAGGAAGCAAAGAGTAGGAGTAAATGGGTCCTTTTCAGAATGGCAGGCAGTGACTAGTGGGGTACCGCAAGGCTCAGTTAAGGTCAATTTCGGGACCTCCAAGTCGCGGGAATTTCGACTGTCTCGATGTGGAGCTTAGACCGCCCCGATGTGGGAGCTCAATCGCTGGCTGTGGATAGTTCGACTCCCCCGACCGCGGGAGGAAATGAGGAAAGAATATACAACTTTATTGCCTTCCATCACAGTGGGGAACGTGGATGAGCCGCTGTGGTGGATATTTATGTCAAATTTTTATGTAATTGCCTTGTTGCTTTTGGTATGACTATGTCAAACCAAATTCCTCATATGCTGTAAAACATACTTGGCTAATAGATTATGATTATGATTATGATTTTGTTGTTTGCACTGCTGTAGCACACTGTGCCATTATCCTGGTTTGGAATGATCATAGAAGTCACCACACTCCACAACTGTAACATTGTAAAATGATGGATGGTCATTGGTTCTGGGATTACCGAGTTACGTCTGTTGGTTGCATGGTTCCTCCGATCAGATAAACATGCATGTGGTCTTGAGTTGATGATTCACTTCATTATCAGCTAATATTTATGTTCAGTTGGTGCTGAATTTGACTACACTATGGTGCAGAATGTACTATTACCCTTGTGGCAACAGTATTGGGTCCTTGCATTATTGTAATGGTAGAATAGGTTAAGCGTGCTATGATGTTACAGATTATGGGAGATATAATTCTGCTCCTGTCCATAATATGCATTGTTTCTCCTTTGAGTTTCTCCCTTGTTATAACTCTGACCTCCTCTTATAACAGTAGTGTCCTTCAGATAATTGCCAATGCAACAATGACTGTTCAGTGGTGGCTTTCAATAGAATTGTTGACAATTGCATTTGCAACCAGTAGATTGGGGAGAGCAAGTAAATCCTTTCTTTGGGTTAATTCTTTCACCACCTACTGTGGAACCAATCTGTCAACTGCATTTGATAGGACTGAGCTATCAATGGTATCTTCAAGCCACTTCATGCAAAGGGCATTGAAGGTGGTATTCAACACTGATGTGTACCAATTTTAGTTTAATTTAGTTTAGAGATACTGTGCGGAAACAGGCCCTTCGGCCCACCGAGTCCACGCTGACCATCGATCCCCATACACTAACTATCCAACACAAACTAGGGCAGTTTACATTATAGCAAGCCAATTAGCCTACAAACCTGTTAAAGAAGGAACTGCAGATGCTGGAGAATCGAGGGTTACACAAAAAGCTGGAGAAACTCAGCAGGTGCAGCAGCATCTAAGGAGCGAAGGAGATAGGCGACGTTTCAGGTCGAGACCCTTCTTCAGACTGGTCAGGGATCAGGGAAACGAGAGATATAAACAGTGATGTGGAGAGATAAGGAACAATGAGTGAAAGATATGCAAAAAAGTATTGGTGATAAAGGAAGCAGGCCATTGTAAGCTGTTTGTGGTGTGAAAATGAGAAGCTAGTGCGACTGGGGGGGGGGGGGGGGGAGATGGAGAAGGAATGTCAGGGCCAGAGGGCTGAGGGAGAGGTGGGGGGGAGGCAGTCTGGGTTAACAGAATTGAGAAAATTCAATGTTTAAGTCCAGAGGATGCAGACTCCCCAAGCGGAATATGAGGTGCTGTTCCTCCAACTTGCGGTGTTGATCACTCTGGCCATGGAGGAGGCCCAGGACCGAGAGGTCGGATACGGAGTGGGAGGGGGAGGTGAAGTGCTGAACCACCGGGAGGTCGGGTTGGTTATTGCGGACCGAGCGGAGGTGTTCGGCGAAACGATCGCCCAGCCTACGCTTGGTCTCACCGATGTAGATCAGCTGGCATCTGGAGCAACGGATGCAGTAGATGAGGTTGGAGGAGGTGCAGGTGAACCTCTGTCGGACTTGGAATGACTGCTTGGGTCCCTGAAAGGATTGGATGGGGGAGGTGAAGGGACAAGTGTGGCATCTCTTGCGGTTGCAAGGGAAAGTGCCCGGGGAAGGAGTGGAGCGGGAGGGAAGGGAAGAATTGACGAGGGAGTTGCGGAGGGAGCGGTCTTTGCGGAAGGCAGACAGGGGGGGAGATGGGAAGATGTGGCGAGTGGAGGGGTCACGTTGGAGGTGACGAAACTGGCGGAGGACTATCTGTTGTATGCGCTGGCTGGTGGGGTGAAAGGTGAGGACCAGGGGGACTCGGCCCTTGTTGTGAGTGGGGGAATGGGGAGAGAGGGCAGTGTTGCGGGGTATGGAGGAGACCCTGGTGCGAGCCTCATCTATAGTGGGGGAGGGGAAACCCCGTTCTCTGAAGAACGAGGACATTTGCGATGACCTGGTGTGGAACATGTCATCCTGGGAGCAGATGCGGCGTAGACGGAGGAATTGGGAATAGGGGATGGAGTCCTTACAGGAAGCAGGGTGGGAGGAAGAGTAGTCCAGGTAGCTGTGGGAGTCAGTTGGTTTGTAGTGGATGTCAGTCAGGAGTGTATCACCTGCAATAGAGATGGTGAGGTCAAGGAATGGTAGGGAAATGTCGGAAATGGTCCAAGTATATTTGAGTGCCGGATGGAAGTTGGTGGTGAAATGGATGAAGTCAGTCAGTTCTGTGTGGGTGCAGGAGGTGACACCAAAGCAGTCGTCAATGCAACGGAGGTAAAGGTCGGAGGTGGGGCCCTGGTACGCCGAGAACAAAGATTGTTCGACGTGCCCGACAAAGAGGCAGGCGTAGCTAGGGCCCATGCGTGTGCCCATAGCTACGCCTTGTGTTTGGAGGAAATGGGAGGAGTCAAAAGAGAAGTTGTTGAGGGTAAGGACCAACTCCGCTAGGCGGAGGAGGGTGTCAGTGGATGGGTATGGGTTGCTCCTCTGGTCGAGGAAGTACCGGAGGGCTTTGAGACCATCCTGGTGGGGGATGCAGGTGTATAGTGACTGGACGTCCATGGTGAAGATGAGAGGATGGGGGCCTGGACAACGGAATGTGCGGAGCCGACGGAGAGTGTCTGAGGTGTCTTGAACATAGGTGGGGAGGGATTTAACAAAGGTAGTTTGGAGTGTGGGAGGAAACTGAAGATCCCGGAGAAAACCCACGCAGGTCACGGGGAGAACGGACAAACTCCATACAGGCAGCGCCCGGGTCTCCGGCATTGTAAGGTAGCAGCTCTACCGTCGCGTCCCCATACCAATCCACAAAACACCTTTCCCATGACGTTTGACTTCAAACTTCATGACTATAATTATGTCTGCTGCATATGTAGCATGGCTCATTTTAAATCTCTCCTGGATATTTCTGTGATTCAACTTGTCGCATCATATTAGGTGTCTAGGTCGATACTGGTGACTTTATTTTTATTAGGCAAGGTCATGATGGTCTCGTAGAACTGACTTGCTCAACTACCTCAGACTTATGCAGCGTGCATGAAGTCTTGTACATGGTGAATATGTGCGGATGGCAGATTTCCTACCCTCAATGACAATGAACCAGATGGATTTTGAAGAAAAATACACCAATCTAACATTAATCATATAGAAATCATTTTTTTAATCTGAATCTTGATTAATTGCAAAGCAGATTAACCAGCTGCATGATGGATTTGAGTATGAGCCTCTGGATAACTAACCGCTGTGCTACTCTTTCCTGCAGTGAAATTAATATCAAGGATGACATTAATATCAAGAAGTGCATTTCAGAGTGGAAACATGGCCAGCAAGTCCATGAGGAATAAGGGAGAGAATCAAGAGAAATATAATGGCTCGGATTGATGGAATTTAGTTTAGTGATACAGCATGGAAATAGGCCCTTCAGCCCTCCGAGTCTGTGCCAGCCAACAATCACCTGTTCACACTAGTTCCATTTTATCCCACTTCCGCATCCACTCCATAAACCCTTGGGGCAACTTTACAGACAATTAACCCACAAACCTGCATATCTTTGGGACATGGGGGGGTAACAAGTAGACACAGGCAACACCCAAGGCCAGGATCGAACCTGGGGCTGCGGTGCTATGAGGCAGCGGCTCTAAATGTCACAACACTGTGCCACAGTAGGGAACATTGTAAAGCAAATTTGACGAGGTGAGTGAGGTAAAGAAGCTGATGGGGGCTAATCTAAGCAATATAGGCAGCAGGGGAATTGTACTGGATTGAGGAACAGGTGGTCTAAAGAAGAGTCTCAACACAAAACGTCACCTATTCCTTTTCTCCAGTAATGCTGTCTGACCCGCTGAGTTACTCCAGCTTTTTGTATGTATAAAAAAATTTAAGAGGCGGTTTGCATTTAAAAGAAGCATCTAAGTATCTTGCATCCAAGATAGTTAATAACGTGACTTTTTTTAGAAAATTAGAGTTGATGTACAAAGCTACATCAGGCAATGAATAGCTAAACTAGTTTTCTATCGTGTATGCTCAAAAATTAGTTCCTTATGTTTGAGTGGGGGGAGATGAGTCCTTCTGTGGGAGAGTGGCCAAGATAACTAGGAGAATTAGGAATATAGGTACATCATAGCTTTTGGGCTAAGGAACTGTAATAGAGGAGGGAGTTTTGTATTTGTGTACAGTATATGCTGTACACTAGTGCGTATCACTTCCACCATGATATTAAGTAAATAAGGGGCTGGCGCAGTAGTGGAGTTGCTGCCTTACAGTGCCAGAGACTCAGGTTCGATCCTGACTTTGGGTGTTGTCTGTACGGAGTTTATACTTTGTCCCTGTGACCACGTGAGTTGTTTTCCGGTTGCTCCGGTGTCCTTCGATATCTCAAAGATGTGTAGATAGTAGATTAATTGGCTTCTGTAAATTGCCCCGAGTATGTGGGATGAGAAACTGGGAAAACATAGAACTAGTGTACAGTTGATCGTTGGTGAGTGTGAACTCAGTGGCCCCAAGGGCCTGTTTCCGCGCTGTATTCTGAAACAAACTCAACTAAACTAAATCTGCGACCTGCAGTTGATGAGCACCACTTTGACAACCAAAGCTGAGTTTTAACAAGAGTAGGTTGTGAACGATTTGTTGCTCTGATATGCAGTATTCCTGACAGGTGAGGGGTCTGCATTTGCAGAGTTCAGTTTCTCCTTCATCAATAGCATGGTGCATTAGACCCTGCACTGTGCCTTCGTTGGCCATGTCTTCCTCAAAATCTTGCTGTGGACCTTCAAAAATGTAAATTGATGTGATACATACAGTGTTGCAGTCAATGGAGTGTTATTGGCTGAACCAAGTTCCTTTGTTGCATGACCCGAGCCTGTTGCACAGCAGTAGAGGTTAATTTGCCAACTGGTTTCCTTGTGGTTTAAGAACTCATCTACGGGATTAGACCAAGTGGTAAGCACGTTTAGTAACCTCCGAGTATATTTGTAATTCTAACAATAAGTAAATTCTTTTGAGATAAATTAGAGCTGCTGAGTGGCAGTTTTCTATCCTTTTTTTTGTTGAATAACTGTTCACTATTGGTTCTTGTTACAAAATTTGGGGTAAATTCCATATCAAAGCAAACTAAAAGTTTAATATTAAAACTATCATTCATACTGTCTGGCTAAAGTACATGGGCTTGTCCTAAAATAAATTGAATTTTAGAAATATATTTGATAAAGCTGTGTTTTATTTTCTTAATAATCTCCCTTCTTTTACTCCTTTATATGATTCTTTTTGCATTCTTTGATGCCTAACATTTCACCAAGGGATGATGTCTTCAAAAAGAAACACAATGTGTGTTATGGTAGATTATTTTGTACACACATTCAGACAAAGTGCGATCAGACCATTAGAGAAAGTTATACTCCAAAGTGGAAAGATTAACTGATTTCCCCATATCACCTCTTCTTCCAATGAAAGGACACAGGCACCTTGAAATGTCCTCCTTTTGCTTTGGTACAGAGCAAATGTTTTATTAGTCTGTGTGACTCATGACAACATCATGATATGTACTTCCTAATTTACTCATGCGAACACAAGAGAAATAAATTTAAACAGATGGACATTCTATGGCTCAATGAATAGAGTAGCACAGCTGGTGTTAGCTCACACACCAGAGATCCATGTTTGATCCTGATCTTGGGTGCTGTCTGTGTGGAGTTTGCATGTTCTCCCTCTCACATTGTGGGTTTCCTCTGGATGCTCCAGTTTTCTCGCGCAGTGAAGAAAGCAAATGGCATGTTGGCCTATATAACAAGAGGAATCGAATATAGGAGCAAAGTGGCCCTTCTGCAGTCATACAGAACCCTAGTAAGACCACACCTGGAGTATTGTGTGCAGTTTTGGTCCCCTAATTTGAGGAAGGACATTCTTGCTATTCAGGGAGTGCAGCGTAGGTTTACAAGGTTAATTCTCGCGATGGCGGGACTGTCATATGCTGACAGAATGGAGCAGCTGAGCTTGTACACTCTGGAGTTCAGAAGGATGAGAGGAGTCTCATTGAAACATATAAGATTGTTAAGGGTTTGGACACACTAGAGGCAGGAAACATGTTCCCGATGTTGTGGGAGTCCAGAACCAGGGGCCACAGTTTAAGAATAAGGAGTAAGCCATTTAGAACAGGGACGAGGAAACACTTTTTCTCACAGAGAGTGGTGAGTCTGTGGAATTCTCTGCCTCAGAGGGCGGTGGAGGCAGGTTATCTGGGTGCTTTCAAGAGAGAGCTAGATAGGGCTCTTAAAAATAGTGGAGTCGGGATATGGGGAGAAGGCAGGAACGGGGTACTGATTGGGGATGATCAGACATGATCACATTGAATGGGGGCGCTGGCTCGAAGGGCCGAATGGCCTACTACTGCACCTATTGTCGTTTGTCTATCCCAAAGACGCATTAATTTGTAGATTAATTGTCCTTTGTAATATGGCCAAAATGCGTAAGGAGTGAATGTAAAAAGTAGATAACGTGGAAATAGTGTGAACGGGGATTGATGGTCGCCATAGACTTGGTGGGCAAAAGATCTGTTTCCACACTGTATCTCGAAACAAAACTAAATTAAATAGTGGTTCATTGGGTTGACAAACTTCCTTGCAATATAGTAGTGGAGTCTCAAGATATTCGAGGTTGCTCCAGAAGACTTCACCATGTCATCATATCCTTGCAGGGAGGTTTGCTAATGCTACTTGGGGGGGCTGAAACTTGGGTGGGTGGAGAGTGGGAACCAGAGCAGTAGGGCAACAGGTTTAAGGAAAAGTTGGAGGTCAAGTCTAAAACATAAAACTGGGGAGGCTAGGTTAATGAGTTCGGCAGGACTGACTGAATGGAGTGCCTTTATTTTAATGCATGTAGTATAACTGGAAAGGTGGATAAGCTCTGAGCCTGACCTGGTACTTTGAACTATAATGTTGCAGTCATTACAGAAACATGTTTGAAAGACGGCCAAGACTGGCATTTCAACATTTCCAGAACTTGGATGTTTCAGATGTGATCTACAGTGGCTTGCAAAAGTTTTCATACCCCTTGAACATTTCCACATTTTGTCATGTTACAACCACAAATGTAAATTTATTTTATTGAGATTTTATGTGATAGACCAACACAAAGTGGTGCATAATTGTGAAGTGGAAGGAAAATGATACATGGTTTCCAAATTTTATTACAAATAAAAAACTGAAAAGTGTGGCATGCAAAAGTATTCAGCCCCCCTGAGTCAATACTTTGCAGAACCACCTTTCACTGCAATTACAGCTGCAAGTCTTTTGGGGGTATGTCTCTACCAGCTTTGCACATCTAGAGACTGACATTTTTGTCCATTCTTCTTTGCAAAATAGCTCAAGCTCAGTCAGATTGGATGGAGAGCGTCTGTGAACAGCAATTTTCAAATCTTGCCAGAGATTCTCAATTGGATTTAGGTCTGGACTTTGATTGGGCCATTCTAACACATGAATATGCTTTGATCTAAACCATTCCATTGTAGCTCTGGCTGTATGTTTAGGGTCGTTGTCCTGCTGGAAGGTAAACCTCCATCCCAGTCTCAAGTCTTTTGCAGACTCTAACAGGTTTTCTTCCAAGATTGCCCTTTATTTGACTCCATCCATCTTCCCATCAACTCTGACCAGCTTCCCTGTCCCTGCTGAAGAAAAGCATCCCCACAGCATGATGCTGCCACCACCATGTTTTACAGTGGGGATGGTGTGTTCAGGGTGATGTGCAGTGTTAGTTTTCCGCCACACATAGCGTTTTGCATTTAGGCCAAAACTTCGATTTTTGTCTCATCAGACCAGAGCACCTTCTTCCACATGTTTGCTGTGTCCCCCACATGGCTTGTGGTAAACTGCAAACGGGACTTCTTATGGCTTTGTTTCAACAATGGCTTTCTTCTTGCCACTCTTCCATAAAGGCCCGATTTGTGGAGTGCACGACTAATAGTTGTCCTGTGGACAGATTCTCCCACCTGAGCTGTGGATCTCTGCAGCTCCTCCATGGGCCTCTTGGCTGTTTCTCTGATCAAAGCTCTTCTTGCCTGTCCTGTCAGTTTAGGTGGGCGGCCATGTCTTGGTAGGTTTGCAGTTGTGCCATACTCTTTCCATTTTCGGATGATGGATTGAACAGTGCTCCGTAAGATGTTCAAAGCTTGGGATATTTTTTTATAACCTAACCCTGCTTTAAACTTCTCCACAACTTTATCTCCGACCTGTCTGGTGTGTTCTTTGGGCTTCATGATGCTGTTTGTTCACTAATGTTCTCCAACAAACCTCTGAGGCCTTCACAGAACAGCTGTATTTATACTGAGATTAGATTACACACGTGGACTCTATTTACTAATTAGATGACTTCTGAAGGCAATTTGTTGCACTGGATTTTATTTAGGGGTATCAGAGTAAAGGGGGCTGAATTTTTTTGCATGCCACACTTTTCAGTTTTTTATTTGTAAACAAATTTGAAGACCATATATCATTTTCCTTCCACTTCACAATTATGCGCCACTTTGTGTTGGTCTATCACATAAAATCCCAATAAAATACATTTAAGGTTGTGGTTGTAACGTGACAAAATGTGGAAAAGTTCAAGGGGTATGAAAACTTTTGCAAGCCACTGTAGTACCAAGGATTCTGTGCATAAACACTATAGCATTTACCCAACATCCTTCAATGTGGCACTTGAGCCGGTTAAGGCTTCTGCTAAAATAATGAGGAGAAATATAATCTTGTAGTGCAGATGCAGGATTCAGGCTCCAAGTTGCTCTTTGCAGCTGTAATCCACTGTACTAAACTGCTATTAATGAGAAACCTATAAGGTTACTAGCGCTGAGATTTTATATATGGAAACCTGTCATGTAATCTGTCATGTACTGAGGATGAAGCATATATTTTGATTGAACAATTTACAAGGGACTCCTCATTTAATTCAAAATTTTCACAAAGGAATACTATAATTTCCATTATCTGTCAGAGGACATTACTGGCTGCTGGATATAAGGAGCCACATGAGTCTCAGTACTCAGGACTTTCTTTGAAACTTTGAAACTCCTTCATTTTTAGCAAAGGCCTACGTTATATTGTAGAAAAAGGGAACCACAGATGCTGGATTACCAAGGAAAGACACAAAATTCTGGAGTAACTCAGTGGATCAGGCAGCATCCCTGGAGAATAAGGATAGGTGACATTTTGGGTCTGACCATATTCTCCAGGGATAATGCCTGACCCACTGAGTTAATCCAATGTTGTGTATCTTTCCTGTGCTATTAGTTGGGATTAATATTGTGATTACGTAGAGACAAAGAACTTCAGACGCTGGTTAATACCAAAGATAGACAAAAAAGTGCCAGAGTAACTCAACGTGTCAGGCAGCATCTCCGGAGAAAAAGGATGGGTGACATTTTGGGTTGAGACCTGTCTCCAGACTGAAACGTCACCCATCCTATTTCTCCAGAGATACTACTTGACCTGCTGAGTTATTCCAGCACTCTGTGTCTTGATATTGTGATTGTTTGCTGTACTTTCGATACTCAAACTTTTGTTTTTACTTCAAATGATTGCTTGGATGTTACATTTGAAGGTATTTCTCTTTTCACAGATTAGCGAAAACACTCACGAGTGCTTTGAACTCTGACAGTGTGGGAATCTATTGATCTCTGTTGTAAAAACATGGCCTATCAAATAGAATTATAATCTCCAGAAAGGGCGATATCTTGATATTTATGTGGAGGTTTTCTGCAGTATTGCTCACATTGATGTTGATATTATGCAACTAAAGAACTAAATAAATAAACTTGTGAAATTAAGACACAAAATGACTGAATAACTGTATGTTAATGAGTGAAGAACTAAGTGGCTAAGAAGCCTGAAATGGTGATCTCTGTTGTAAAAAGGGTTAGCAAGTAAAAAGATTAGCACAGCATCTATTGTGGTTGCGTGGGAAAGTGCCATAAAATGGTGAATGGTTGATTGAGACAGAGTGGAGGACAAGGGCGTTGTAATTGAAGCATCCTTTCAGGAAGTGAAATATTGCCTCAATTGAAAACTGGGGAAGGCATCTTGATTAATGGGAATGGAAATGGTGGAAGGACAGAGTTTGCATTGGAAAGGGCCATAAGATATCGAGTTATACGTGGGAACTGCATGGTCGACCAGGAAGTCATGAAGGGAGAAGCCACTTTTGAAATGCGGAGAGTGGAGGGGAGGCAAATCGATGTCTGGTGGTGACATTTTGATAGAGTTGATGGAAATTATGAGGGGGTGATCATTTCAACATGGAGGATGGTGGGACTGAAGGGAACCCTGTTTTTGCCCTGTCTGAGAAGGGAAGGGTTGCACGTGATTAGACGTGCAGGATATAAACAGGAAACCATTCTGTTGAGATGATGTTTCACCAGAGGAACAATATATATGGCAGTAGCTGATAACCAACCAACGTGTCAGTCTGTTGTCTTGCATAATTTGACTGGGAAGAAGCATTCCACAGAGTGAATAATGGGGAAACATGATATTCCTCTGAACTCCTGTCATCATCCCAGGCTACCACCAACAGAAAGCACATAATGATGCAGAAGAGCCTTGATGTATTCAAGAGAGAGTTAGATATCGTTCTTAGGGCTAACGGAATCAAGGGATATGGGTAGAAAGCAGGAACAGGGTACTGATTTTGGATGATCAGCCATGATCATAATGAATAGTGGTGCTGACTTGAAGGGCTACTCCAGGACCTATTTCGTGTGTTTCTATGTTTCTCAGAGATTGATGGGGATGCTGCTCGGAATACAAAACATTAGCCATAAGCACAGATTGGACAAGCTGTATTTGTTTCCACTGAAATGGAATGATATGGAATGATATCATTATAGATTTGAGTTGAATGTGATATTGGGGGATCCAGGAAGGGTGGTTAGGAGAGACCAATTTCTCTTTGGAGATTAACCAGAGGGCCATAGATACAAAGTAATTTCTGAGGAATAGAGGGATTGTGAGCTGTGTATTATTCTCCAAGAGTGCGGTAGGAATCTGAGATTTACTGCACGGAAAGGTAGTAAAGCAAAACTCCAACCCCACATATTAAAAATATATATTACATGTACATTTATGCATTGCTATAATATAAAATCATACAAATCAGGGAGCTGGAAGGTGTGATTAATCCAAATTGTTTTTCTTAGGTTGACACATAAGCTATGGACTGAATTTTAGTTTAGTTTAGAGATACTGTGTGGAAACAGGCCCTTTGATCCCCGCATAATAACACTATCCTACACACAATTTTTAAATTGACAAAGCCAATTTACCTGCATACCTGTACGTCTTTGGAGTGTGGGAGGAAACCGAAGATCTTGGAGAAATAACCCACGCAGGTCATGGGAACTCCATACAGACAGCACCCATAGTCGGGATCTCTGGCGCTGCAGGCGCTGTAGGGCATCAAGTCTACCGCTGCACCACCGTACCGCCCAAGTCTTCTCCAATATGAAAGATTTTGACTCTACTAAGTGTGTGCATTGAAGGCATTGCCATGCCAGACCAACACCAGTATATTTAAGAAGAATTTCTTGCGCACAGTGCAGATGTGTACAGAAGATAGATTTGCAGATAGTTTGGATATTGTGTCGTGGTTGATTGATCCAACAGGCAACATGATCACAGATGCTCTGTCCTCTTTTCTGTGGGTCTTTTTCCTTGATGTCAGCAAACGCCTTCTTTATTTGGTCAATGGGCCCAGTGTCATGCATTAATTCAACCAGAAGGCTCCCTGAACCTAAACTTGAATTGAAAGGTATCTCTGTCAATGCATTCAAAGGTTACTTCACATGCCTCATCTTATCGCATTGTACACTTCGTTTTTCATTGTGGAAAATCAACAACTTCTCCAATGGTCTTCTGTACAGTTTTCCAAAAAACATCCATCAGCAACCTTTAAGAGATGCATTTTCCGTCCCCTGGCTGTGTATACTGCATACCAAATGCCATTGCTAGATTTTACATTATAATTGCATTAAAATCAGAGGAAAGACCATCACTAGAAACTCCAGAGAGTCTGCTCATGAGCTGTCAACTTTAATTGCATTTTCCATGGTGCAGCTCTGTACCATTTTGCCATTTTCTTCAAGTCAGCGCTTTAATGGGTATGAAAAATTACATTCTGTGTCAGAATTGCTTTCCTGCTTAGCTCCACCACTTCAGAGCTTTATAATGAAACAACCATTCATTTCATTATTTTTTGTGATGAATTTGACCAGAACAAGATTGTATGGTAGCTACATATTTTGCACCACCGTCAGAATGCTGCAAACTTAGTTTTAACGAGTGCTAAGCCAAACCAGCAATGCTGAACATTCATCAATTTGTGTGGATTAGATATTTATGTTTTGTTGTGGCCAGGCTGCAATCAATCACAAATACTCAGGAACTGTTCCAATCAACAATTCTACCACCAAGCACACATTAAAATGCATCTGTGTTGTGGGCAGAATTACTGAATCAGAAAGTTTAAGGGATTCTTTCTACTTGTTGTCATTCTTATTAAAATCAGTAAACAGGCTCCTGAAGGAACTCAATGGGTCAGGGGTTTTGGCCCGAAACATTGCCTATTTAATTCGCTCCTGCACCCGCTGAGTTTCTCCTGCACTTTTGTCTACCTTCAATGGGTCAGGCAGCATCTTTGGTGGGAAATGGACAGACACCAGTTTGGGTCAGAACCTTTCTTTCGACATATGGACAAATAGCTGGTGGAAAGAGGAGAGGGGGAGTGGGCAGAGCAAGAGCTGGCAAGTGATATGTGGATCCAGGCTGAGGTATTTTTAGCAGATGATTCGGGGGCGTGGGTGGGGTGGAGGAGAAGGGTGGAGATACCAAACCAGGCTGGAGGTGATGTGGAGAGGCAAAAAGGGTGCAAATAGTGGAATCTGACAACATGGGCAGGTAGGGAGTGAGATATAGAACCAGAGGGGAGGGATGAGTGATGAACAAGCGGGAGAGAGGAAAGGGACTGAATGGGAGCAGGGGGAGGGGGGCTAGTAGCAAAATAAAGAATTATGTGTGTGATGGTGAGAAAGCTGGAGGGTGGAGTAGGAAGTAGGTGGTGGGTTAGCTGACATTAGAGAATTCAATGTTTGTACTATTATATTATAGGCGAGCCAAGCAGAATATGAGATCAGGTAATTCACTCTGCATGTAATCTTATTCTGAAAGCGAGCGAGGCCAAGGATGGACAGCTCGGGATGAGAATGGGAAAATAAACTGAAGGCTTGCAATTGGGTGTCCTTCAGCTGGCTCTGGAAGACAGATCCCCGTGTCTACAGTTGGTCTCACTGATGTCCAGGAGGCCAAATTGCGAGCCAAATGCAATAGAGGAGGTTAGAGTAGATGCATATAAACTGTCTCACCTGGAAGAGCTGTTTGGGGTCGCTGAATGGTGAGGGAGGAGGTGGAGAGAGAGGTGATACACCTTCTGCGATTGCAGGTGAAAGTGCCTGAAGAGGCAAAGTGTGGGTGCGGAGGGATATGCAAACAAAGAATCACAGAGAGAATTAAGTCTGCAGAGAGCAGAATTATTTTTAGGGTTTTTTTCAGAGATAGGAAACAGGCCCTTTGGCCTACCGGGTCCATGCAGACCAACAATCACCAGTCACTGGTTCTATCCTACATCCTAGGGACAATTTACAGAAGTCATTTACCCTATGAATATCTTTGAAATGTGGGAGGGACCCAGAGCACCAGGAGCAAACCCAAATGTTCATAGGGAGAATGTACAAACTCCATATAGACAGCAACCATAATCAGTTGGCATGTTACAAAACTTGCCTTTAGCGGCGCTGCAGTTCTGTCACTGCCCGTGTGCGTGACTTTGGGGCCTTTGAGAGGGGGGCGGGTTTAAAATGCGATTTTTCTTCAGACTATTCAAATCAATTTTAGTTGCTGAAGAAAAACCGCTTCAACTGCCATTTTATTAAGTTTATTAAAATTAGCGTGGGATAATATAATAGCAGGAGAAAAATTAAACTCATCTTCTAATGCCGTCAACGCCAACAACGGGACGGATCTCACGTAGGGGACAAGGTAAGGTACACCATTTATTTTTTCATATAAACTTGCTTCTTAGGATGCCTTTAATCAAAATTTCATGTTGCGAAAAGGTGACTTAGGACCCATACGAACTGGCAGTATTTTTCCTGCCGATATGGGGTTGAAATTCATCGTAACTGCAACGTTCCAATCGATCGCATGCCATAAAAACCCACTCGCAAGATGATTTAAATGGCCATTAATTTACGGGAATTAAACACTAAATTCCTTCCATTTGGCCCATAAATTCATGACAATGAGATTTAAAAATCATGTTATATTGTGAATTCTTGTGTGAATGTTATTTGGACACTTAGGCTTTTTAAAAATGTTAACCTTTTCTTAAGAAATGGATAGATGTTTAGATCTAGTAATTGAATTTTATAATTAGCTACAATTAGGTAACTAACTAATTATATGCTTTAATTTCACGTCATCCAAGTAAGATTGTTTCATTTTTATTTCAGAATGCTTCAATCTTTAATAACTGAAAATTTCATTCAGTTCTCTTAATTGTTAAGAAAGTTATGGGCTTTCGACTGTCCTCGATCACAACTTTTGTGTTAAGTCAATGGAAAAGCAATAGGGAACAAGATGCTAATTTCCGAGTTTGAAATCGGCCATAACTTTTTTAATACTGAAGATATGAAAGTGAATTATGACTCAAATTAAACTTCTTTTTATGCTTTATCTGATGGGATAAATTGCAGACTTGATCTTTAAAATCTCAAAATTTTGTAACATTGCTATAATCAGCATTGGACCCAGGTTTCTGGCAATGTAAGGCAGCAACTCTACCGCTGCGCCAATGTGCGACCTGTTGTGGCTTGGAAGATGGTGGGATCTCAGTGAAACTGATGAAAACGCCAGTGATTGATGTGTTGGATGCAAAGGCTGTGGGAGTGAAAGGAAAGGACCAGGGGAACCCTTATCCCTGTTCTGTCTGGGGGGAGATGGAGGGAGAGCAGAATTGTAGGAAATGGAGGAGACACCAATGAGGGCTCCATCCACACCGGTGGAAGTAGGGAATTTGGGATGTTTCCTGAAGAAAGAGGACATCTCAGATGGAGTGGAAATCTCACCTTGCGAATAGGTGGCAAAACTGATGGAGAAACTGTGAGAAAGGAATGGCATCCTTGCAACAGAGAGGGTTGTGGAGGTATTGTCAAGCAAGCTGTGGAAGTCAATGGCCTCCTGGTAGATGTTTGTGGATATCTGCTTCTTGAAATGGATACGGAGAGAATTTCCAGTGCTTACCCCATCCCATCATTCACCTCTTTTGACCATCCATCTCTCCAATAGCCCATCAATCTGACCCAATATGTCGTCTGTCCATTTCTAATTTACAATGTTGTCATCTGTATTTTTAATGATGACACAGGGAATGATAAATTAAAATGATAGTTGGTGTTTGCATCAACCACTATTACTTTCTTCATTACCTTTCTCCCTGCTGTTGGCATGTACCTTGTAACTTAGCATTTTCTGTTAAGGTGGCTCCAGCTGATTTTGTAATCACGTTGCATGACTTGTTTTGGGACAACACATGTTGTGATATTTAGAGATTGCATGGAACGTAACTTTACCGTGACTGATAAATTTGCATTAATTTGTTTCACATGCCTCGACTAGAATTTAGCTGTGGTTGGAAAAAAGTACCATATCTGAGAAAAATGACCAACCCTGTTATTCCCTTGTGAGTTTTAAAATTCTTGATGTTTCACAATCACAATCAATCACAATCATCATAATCATACTTCATTAGTACTTCATTAGCCAAGTATGTTTTGCAACATACGAGGAATTTAATTTGCCAAATCAGTCATACAAATAAAAAGCAATGGAACACACAAAATACATTTTAACATAAACATAACATAAACATCCACCACAGAGACTCCTCCACGTTACTCACTGTGATGGAATGTGAAAAAAAGGTCAAATCTCTTCCCTTTTCCCTCCCACGGTGGGGGCCTCGAGCCTTCCGTTGACGGGACGATCTTGACTCCCGTAGCCGGTGGCGTTTGTGCCCTCCGCATCGGGGTGATCAGCTCCTGCATCGGCGGGATGTCAGCTCCCCCGCGCCGGCGATCGGAACCCAGGTCGTGGCTTGTCGAACCTTCCGCGACGTTGGAGCTCCCGACTGGGCCTCTCCCGAGACTGCGAGCTCATGATGGTAAAGTCCACAGGCCGGGGTTGGAGCGATCCCAGGCAAGGGATCGACTCCGATGTTAAGTTCACGCCTGCGGTGGGGCTCAAAGTCAGTCAGAGGAGGCCTCCAGCTCCATCGATGGTGGCCTCAGAGCGACCGGAGATGCGATCTGGAAAATAATCACATCTCCGGCAAGGTAAGAAACTGAAAAAAAAGTTTCCCCCGACCCCCACCCCCTCCCTCCACATAAACAAAATGGAGACCATTTACCCAAACTTTTAACACACTAAAAATTAAAAAAAAGACGAACAAACAGACAGACAGTTGGCGGGACTGGTAATCGTGCCGGGTCCCTGTTTCAGTAACTTGGCAAATTTTGTGTCGAAATGATGTTCTGTTTGTACGGACGCTGGGATTTTGGGCAATGAGTTAAGCAGTATATGTGGAGCGAATGGACCGATTACGTTTTGGGTTGGGACCTTTCAGGGTCCCAACCAGAAACGTCGGCAGTCCATTCCACCATAGATGCTGCCTGACCTGCTGAGCATTTACTGTGCTTGTTAGAAAGATGTTTTCACATGTAAAAAATGTGAAGTACTCTGGTTCCACGATATCATGGCCAGTACGAAACAAATGATCTGATTCATTATTAATCTGCATTTGTCAGACTTTTTGTGTAAATTGGGGTGCATCATGAATGACTTCAGAGCTATGTCAGTGCTTTGAAAGTACATTCTTGACTGCAAAACAATTTGGGGCAAACTGAGGTCGTGAGATACATTATCTTTTTGTAGCTTCTGTTTTGCTCAATGATAATACCCGTATTTGTTGTCATCAGGGAGTTAGAATTAGAAGTTAGAAACCTTTGCCTGTTTTGTTTCATGGATTATCAGGGCATACAAGATTTGTAACTGTAATTAATGCTGACAATCCCACATTATATCCTTGCTTTCTAGTATTCTCTCAAATATTCTGTAATACAATATATCACATCAGATCATACTTTACCTACACATGACCAGCTCTCTGCCTTCCATTTTCCTCTCCTTTGAATTTAATATTATGGAAAAAAAAAAATCAATTTATAGGCCGCTCCTCGACAATTTTCACTTATGTTTGACACGGCTCCTTTTGTCAGCATTGCAATAATGCTGGTGGTGTTCACTCAGGTCATGACCTTAACAATAGCATACCTTATTCTGCTGTGTGATGTTCAAATAGGTACAATGCTGCAGCATGCTGAACTCATCATACTCTATAATATGCTGTCCACAGCAGCTCAAGGTTACAGCCATTGAATGGGCCAGAGATTCTGATTGCTTTGTGACTTAGTTTGTACCATTTTGCTCGGCCGATCAAACACTCAGGCTCTGTGGTGCCCAACAGACTTGCGTTCTGGATGCACCTGATTTCCCCTCAGTGAATCATGTTGTTATTAATGCTGCCTGGGTACTAAGGACTCGTGACATTGCTGCACTGAATTCCAATAATAGTGGCCTTTCCTTCACTCGGGATTGGTTGATGCTGATTAAAAAAACCCACTTCATTTCCTTTGACAGTGAAACAGTGAAACAGGAAATACTGGACATAAATAATAACTGTCACCATTTGTGAACGGTAAAAGAGGACTTTAGCTTTCATCGGATTATCTGGAAGAAGGAATCAGCTGTAAAAGATGTGTGAGATTTGTTTGACCTAAAATGGCTGCTTAATTATTACTCTGTACAAAAGAATTCATGACTGAATGTTTACCTTGTTAAATTTGGATCTGGAATGCCTGTCCTTAAGTACTTTTGGTTCTGTTGGGTAGCAAAATGACAGTGGTGTGGATGCACACATGTGGCATAAGTTGTGTTACACACCATTTTGTTGCAGGCTTCCGCTAACACTTTGGAAACACATTGAAACAAGTATTGAGTCACAGGATGGATTGTCCTATTACACTATTTAATGAGAGCATACACTATTTACAGCCTAAATGGCCACCGAGTCCGCACCGACCAGTGATCCCTGCACATTAACGCTATCCTACACACACTAGGGACAATTTACACACACCAAGCCAATTAACCTACAAAACGGTCTTTGGAGTTTGGGAGGAAACCGAAGATCTCAGAGAAAACCTTTGCAGTCAGGGGGAGAACTGCAAGCGCTGTAAGGCAGCAACTCTACCGCTGCGCCACCGTGCCACCATTACTAACATAACTGAGGAATGAACTTTCAGTTTGACTAGGAGCTTTCACAACATTGCTCATGTGAATGATTTCATGACCATTTCCACTGGGAGATACAAAACTGGGCATACGTTAAGAATCACAAGATTAACATTGGGTAGAGTTTGAGAGGAGAGTCTGAGTTACTGAGAGTTTTTCATCAGGTGTAGACAAAGCTGAAAGACGTCATTGCAGGATTTTATTAACTGTTTTGGAAGAGTAGGAAAGGTTATTCCCTCTGGTAATGGAGTCATTATGATTAACATTTTGTTTTATTAAGAGTGCAAGAGAGTGGGGAAGACAAATGATTTTGTAATTAGGCTTGCTGGTGGAGTGGAAGGCAGAGACTATCACATATCCTTTCTGTGACTCAGTATAATGCACACAAACATGACAGATCATACCACAGTTCAGTGTTCTTTCCTTACCTATTGGATAAACTCATTAAATGGTAGTCACTTTTTCAGGATAATCTACTTTCTAATGTGTTGCGTTCAACCATACACCACTTTTCACTGTTGCCGCATAATTAACAGATAGTGTACTTAAAAAATTTACGCCTTTGGCAGAATTTCAGGCTAGATTTTTGCATATTGGGATTGGCGTAGCTATAATTTGCGGATAGCTAAAAATTATCTTTGACCATCTGGAAGAAGCTGGTGGATATTTTTTCTTTACAGCCCTTTCCATTGTCCTGTCACTGAACAGAAGAAGGGACACGACCAAAGAACCTAACATTTATCAGATTAATTCTGGTTGCAATTAATTCAGCATTGTTGTATCTGTTGTTGGGAAACATTCAGATTGTAAACATCAAAAGTTGGCCTCTCATTAATGACTTCCAAAGAGGTGAGTTATAATTCACACTCATTTATCACCAACTTTTAGTTGACGTCAAAATAATTTCTTTCACCGGGACAGACTCAATTGCCACCCTATTGCTGACAATTCTCTTTGTTCTTTCCACTTGGAAAGAAACCATGGAAAGTGTACAGAGAACATTTACAAGAATGTTGCCAGGACTCGAGGGCCTGAGCCATAGGGAGAGGCTGAGTAGGCCGGGACACTATTCCTTGGAGCGCAGGAGGATGAGAGATGATCTTATAGAGGTATACAAAAACATGAGAGGAATAGATTGGGTACATGCACAGAGCCTTTTGCCCAGATGAGAATTTACCCAGATGGGAATTGAGAACAAGAGGACATTGATTTAAGGTGAGGGGGGAAAAGATTTAATAGGAACCTGAGGGGTAACTTTTCACACAAAGGGTGGTGGGTGTATAAAACAAGCTGCCGGGGGAGTTAGTTGAGACAGGTGCTATTGCAACATTTAAGAAACATTTAGACAGGTACATGGATAGGACAGGTTTAGAGGGTTATGCACCAACACTGGCAGTTTGAACTAATATAGATGGGACAAGTGTGAGAAGGGCCTGTTTCCATGCTGTGTGACTTTGCTGCGTGAACCCATCCTCCGCCATCACAGCTTCCAAAAAAAGTCTCACATTTCCCGTTCTGATGCGGTGCCATCCAGTTGTTACATTAATTCTCTTTCACCCATTATAAATTTTGCTTGCTTTATTATTTTCTCCATTTTCCATTTTTATTTCAGATTTCCAGCATCTGCATTTTTTTTCATTTTTCAATTCGGAGCAAAGTAAGTTAGTGTAACATTTGCATCTACCCTTTTGTTGATTTTGTTCTCTCCGGAAATTGTTGGAACTGTGGAGTGCTTATAGCATGTCATAATAATATTGAACAGCGAACAGCAAAGCAAACAGTTTATGTCTGTAACTACGAAGGTGTAAGAAACATATAATGGATTAGCAATATATGAAAAAAGAATGGGGTGCATGATTTAATTGTCAAATAAGGCACAAAATAAAGAAAAAAAAGGAAACAAATGATATTAGAAGACAAGGAAAAAATAAACAAGCAATTAGATAGAACTTTAGATATCAATAAAATCTCCAGTTATCTTATAAAGGAATATGACGCGATATATGATTTCTCACACTTCAGCTCGAATGAATTGGCAATAACTAACCATTATTATTATGTCAGTAAAAAAGATGGTTTGGCTGTTCACTTCTCGTTTGGTTTCAATGATGAATCTGATGGGCAGTTAACCTGCAGAGAGAACAACTTAATGAAATTCATTTGGTGGCTCATGGCCACATGCACAAATGATCGAGTGAGCTGTGGTCATTCAGAATCCATGCAGGACCTCATTCTTACCACAAGTGCCTGGCACTTTGTACATTCATAATGCCGTGCATTACTCAAACACTATAATGTTTCAACAAATTCTCTCTGAGTCTCACTCTCACTTCAGTGTCACTGCCATAGATTTAGTGGCTGAACTGTGTGTTTTTATTTAAATTCAGCACCTCAGATACAATAATTGGAAGTGCAAAAACATTTATTCCACAAGCTTAGTATCTCCAATTAGCCACTCAACTTTGCAAAAGATTTGAGTCAGGGGTTAAACATCATCCCACTTGTTGCTAACAATTTCAGCTAACATATTCCACTAATATGGACCTCCTCAACTTTGGAACTTAATAATAAATGCCTCTCTGGCCTTTGTCTTGGGTTCTAAACTGTCCATCTAAAATGCAGCCTTCTTGTCATGGGGTTAAAAAGGTGTAGGCATGTATCTCTTCCTCCATTTCTTCCCTGCTGCCAATTGCTATGCGCCACCTGTTGAAAATCCCAAGGCTTTTTACATGAATGTTAAAAGAAGAGGGTGGCCAGGGAGACGGTCGAACCGCTCAATCATAAAGGAGGGAATCTGTGCTTGGAGTTGCAAGATGTCGGTGAAGTACTAAATTACTACTTTGCATGTGTATTCACCGAGGAGAAGGCCATTGAGGACAACGAGATCATTGTGAAGAATACAAATATGCTTGGGCAGTTTGAGATTGTGAAGGATGTGGTACTGATGCTCTTAAAGACCATTAAGGCGGATAAGTCCCCAGGGTCTGATGGAATCTATCTTGTTATTAAGGGAGACATGAGAGTAGATTGTAGGGGCCTTGATGAGGATGTTGCTTATTCAACTATAGGCAAGGTCCCAGAGGACTGGAGGGTGGCCACTGTTGTTCCTTTAAGAAGAGAAATAGAGAGAATCTAGGAACTATAACCTAAGTGAGCCTCAAGTCAGTGGTAGGAAAACTATTGGGGAGAATTCTCCAAGATAGGATTTACTCCCATTTGTGAGAGAATGGGCTAATTAGGGATAGCCAGCAACATGGTAGGTCATGTCTTACTAACTTGATTGAGTTTTTTGAGGAGGTGACAAAGGAGATTGATGAAGGTAAGGCAGTGGATGTTGTATATATGGATTTTAGTCATTAGGAAATAACAGCAGATGCTGGATTAAATTGAAAGTAGACACAAAATACTGGAGTAACTCAGCGGGACAGGCAGCATCTCTGGAGAGAAAGAATGGTTGACGTTTCAGGTGGAGACCCTTCTTCACCAATTCCTTCTCTCCAGAGATGCTGCCTGTTCAGCTGAGTTACTCCAGCATTTTGTGTCAACTTGTATTTTAGTAAGGCCTTTGAAAAGGTTCCTCATGGTAGGCTGATCCAGAAAATTAAAATGTATGGGATTCACGACGATTTGGTCATATGGATTCGGAATTGACTTACTCATAGAAGACAGAGGGATGCAGTGGAAGGAAGGTATTCTGGCTGGAGGTCTGTTACCAGTGAAGTTCCGCAAGGATCTGTGCTGGGACCTCTGCTGTTTGTGATATATATATAAATGACCTGGGCATAAATGTAGATGGGTTGGTGAATATGTTTGCTGTCAACACCAAACTTAGAGGAATTGCAGACAGCAAGAACTGCTGTTAGAAGATACAATGGGTTTTAGATCAGCTGCAGAAGTGGACAGAGAAATGGGAGATTGAGTTTAACGTGAGCAAGTGTGAGGTGTTGCACTTTGGGAGGTTGAATGTAAGGAGAGAATATATTGTTAATGGCAAGACCCTTAACAGAATTCATGCACAATGGGAGTACAGGTTCATAGCCCCTTGAAGGTAGCAGCACATGTAGATAGGGTGGTGAAGAAGATGTATGGTATCCATGCCTTCATTGCCAGGAACATTGAGTATGAGTCAAGAAATCATGACGCAGCTCTATTGGACTTTGGTTAGCCCACATTTGGAGTATTGCATGTAGTTCTGGTTACCCCAATACTGGACAAATGTGGAGGCTTTGGAGAGGATGCAGAGGTGGTTTACCAGTATGCTGCCTGGATCAGAGAGTTTTAGCTACAGGGAGAGGTTGGATAGACACGGATTATTTTTTCTGGAGCATCGGAGATTGAAGGATTTGATAAAAGTGTATAACATTATGAGATGCAGAGATAGGATAGACAGTCAGAACCTTTTCCCATGGTGGAAATGTCTAAAACACAAGGGCATAGCTATAAGGTGAGAGGGGGAAAGTTTAATGAAGATGCATTTGACAGGGGCGGTGGTGGAGGCAGATGTGAGAGTGGCATTTAAGAGACTTTTAGCTAGGAACATGGAAGTACAGGGATTAGAGGGATATGGGTTATGTACAGGCAGATGATATAAGTTTTACTAGGCATCATGGTCAGCACAAGCATTGTTGGCTGTACTGGTTCTCTGCTGTACTTTCCTGTGCTGTACATTCCATATGTAGGACAACTGGCTTGTGTCCGCCAATGTGTTCAGCACACTGGGATGATAAATCTGTCATGTTTGATTAGTTACTAGTGTGTGAGGTCTTCCACAATGCCGATTGTGTGTGGGTGAGATGAAGCTCATGTCTTGAAGGGTCGAGTGCTGATTGATAAAAGATAGGTTACATGGAAACATAGATACATAGACAATAGGTGTGAGAGTAGGCCATTTAGCCCTTCGAGCCAGCGCCGCCATTCAATGTGATCATGGCTGATCATGTACAATCAGTACCCCGTTCCTGCCTTCTCCCTATACCCCTTGATTCCGCTAGCCCTAAGAGCTCTATCTAACTCTATTTTGAATGCATCCAGTGAATCGGCCTTCACTGCCTTCTGAGGCAGAGAATTCCACAAATTCACAACTGTCTGTGTGAAAAAGCTTTTCCTCATCACAGTTCTAAATGGCCGACCCTTTATTATTATTATTATAATTATTATTATTAAACTGTGGCCCCTGGTTCTGGGCTCCCCCAACATCGGGAACGCTTTCTGCATTTAACATGCCCAATCCCTTAATAATGTTATGTGTTTCAATAAGATCCCCTCTCATCCTTCTAAATTCCAGTGAATACAAGCCCAGCCGCTCCATTCTTTCTTCATATGACTGTCCCGCTATCCTGGGAATTAACCTCGTGAATCTATGCTGCACTCCCTCAATAGCAAGAATGTCTGTCCTCAAATTAAGAGACAAAAGCTACACACAATTCTCCAGGTGTGGTCTCACCAGGGCCCTGCACAACTGCAGAAGGACCTCCTTGCTCCTATACTCAACTCAACTCCTCGCTTTATGATGGCCAACATGCCTTTAGCTTTCTTCGCTGCCTGTTGTACCTGTATGCTTACTTTCAGTGACTGATGTACTAGGGCACCCAGGCCTCCTTGTACTTCCCCTTTTCCTAACATGACACCATTCAGATAATAATCTACCTTCCCGTTCTTGCCTCCAAAGAGGATAACCTCACATTTATCCACATTATACTGCATCTGGCATGCATCTGCACACTCACCCAACCTGTCCAAGTCACCCTGCATTCTCATAGCATCCTCTTCACAGTTCACACTGCCACCCAGCTTTATGTCATCTGCAAAGTTGCTAATATTACTTTTAATACCTTCATCAAAATCATTAATGTATATTAGAAATAGCTGCGGTCCCAGCACCGAGCCTTGCGGAACCCCACTAGTCACTGCCTGCCATTCTGAAAGGGACCCGTTAATCCCTACTCTTTGCTTCCTGTCTGCCAACCAATTTTCGATCCATGTCAATATCCTACCCCCAATACCATGTGCTCTAATTTTGCCCACTAATCTCCTGTGTGAGACCATATCAAAGGCTTCCTGAAAGTCCAGGCACACTACATCCACTGGCTCTCCTTTGTCCATTTTACTTGTTACATACTCAAAACATTTCAGAAAATTTGTCAAGCATGACTTCCCCTTCGTAAAATGTGCCGCTACTGCGTCTTTGATAATTGATTCCAGCATCTTCCCCGCCACAGATGTCAGGCTAACTGGTCTATAATTCCCTGATTTCTATCTCCCTCCATTCTTGAAAAGTGGGATAACATTAGCTATCCTCCAATCCACAGGAACTGATCCAGAATCTATAGAACATTGGAAAATGTTCCACAATGCATCCACAATTTCTAGAGCCACCTTCTTGAGTACCCTGGGATGCAGGCCATCAGGCCCTGGGAATTTATCAGCCTTCAGTCCCATCAGTCTACCCAACACCATTTCCTGCCTAATGTGAATTTCCTTCAGTTCATCCGTCACCCAAGGTCATCTGTCCCCTAATGCATCTGGGAGATTGTGTCTTCCTCAGTGAAGACAGAACCAAAGTACCTGTTCAACTCGTCTGCCAATCCTTGTTCCCCATAATAAATTCACCTGTTTCTGTCTTCAAGGGACCCATATTAACTTAACCAGTTTTTTTCTCTTCACATACCAAAATAACCTTTTGCTATCCTCCATTATATTCTTGCCTAGCTTACCTTCATACTTCATCTTTTCTCCCCATATTGCTTTATTAGTTACCTTCTGTTGATCTTTAAAAGTTTCCCAATCCTCCGGCTTCCCGCTCATCATTGCTATGTTATACTGTATGTCTTCTCTTTTATTTTTATACTGTCCTTGACCTCCCTTGTCAGCCACGGTCACCTCTTACTCCCCTTAGAATTTTTCTTTCTCTTTGAAATGAAATTACCCTGCATCTTCTGGATTGTTCCCAGAAATACCTGCCATTGCTGTTCCACTGTCATCCCTATTAGCGTCCCTTTCCAGTCAGCTTTGGCCAGCTCCTCCCTCATGCCAACATAGTCCCCTTTATTCAGCTACAATACTGACACTTCCAATATTACTGTCTCTCTCTCAAATTGCAGATTAAAACTTATCATGTTATGGTCACTACCTCCTAATGGTTATTTTACCTTGCGTTCCTTATCAAATCCGGTTCATTACACAACACTAAATCCAGAATTGCCTTCTCCCTGCTAGGCTCCAGTACAAGCTGCTCTAAGAATCCATCTTGGAGGCACTCTACAAAATCCCTTTCTTAGGGTCCAGTACCAACCTGATTTTCCCAGTCTACCTGCATGTGAAAATCTCCGATATCCACCATAGCATTAACTTTGTTACATGCTAATGATAACTCCTTAACTCCTGATGCAACTTCCACCAATCTCCAGGCTACTGTTTGGGGGCCTGTAGATAACTCCCAATAGGGTATTTTTACCCTTACAATTTCCCAGTTCTATCCACGATGACTCTACATCATATGATTCTATGTCACCTCTCGCAAGGGACTGAATTACATTCCTTATCAACAGAGTCACCCCACCCTCTCTGCCCACCTGTCTGTCTTTTTGATAGGACGTATAACCCTGAATATTTAGTTCTCAGCTCCGATCCTCTTCCAGCCATGTCTCTGTAAATTCCACAACATCATACTTACCAATTTCTAACTGAGCCTGAAGCTCATCCACTTTATTTCTTATTCTCATTCATATATAACATTTTTAATTTGGTATTCACTCACTCTGATGAGATTGTTGAGTGGTTATTAATGTCAGTGGTGTGGAACGTCTGTGCCTTATAAAGATTTAACTCATGCCAAATGTTTAAACTGTTTAAACTGTTTAAACGTAGGTGCATAGAGCAACAATCCGAGAATTTACTTATTTTGCCATTGGTTCCTCTACATCCATCTGGTGGATGGTCTGACCTTCTGTACGGTGGCTTTGCAGTCCCATTCTCGCTCTCAGACCTGCAAAGCATCAAAGAAGACTTGAATACATACTCTTGTTTCCACTCTTTAAAGAATTCCTATCATTTGCCAGAATTTGCCTTTCCCTCCCTTCATTAGGAAGAAATGACCCAGTAGCACTTTGGGAGTACCTTCATCTGAGGGACTACAGCAATACCCAGCCCCAGTGACCTATGTTTAATACTGATCTGTGGTACACTCTGTGGAGTTCTTAGTTCTACATTGACTGCTTGGATTTATCCAAGTGCTCTGATTGCTTCCGATATTCCAAAGCTTAATTAATGACTGTAAATTGACTCTAGTGTATTGGTGAGTGTCTGGCAGAAATTGATGGGAATGTGGGGAAAATGATTTACACGGGAAATTCATAGGGGAATGGGATGACCCTGTGAGCTGCCATGGACTCATTCTATGTCAAAGTAAGGTATGATACATACTATTCAAGTAAAGTATGATACATACTATTCAAGAAAACGATTCAACAACTTCTTCTCCAGAGCAATGAGGGATGGGCAATAAATGTTGGCTTGTCGGTGATGCCCAGGTCTGGCAAAAGATGACGTTTGCAAAAGTAAAGTAGGTATGTTGCAAAACTTACCTTGAGCAGCGCTGCAGTTCTGCCGCTCCCCGTGTGCGCGACTTTGGCGCCTTTCAGAGGGGGGCGGGCTTAAAGTGCCGTTTTTCAACAGACTGGGATAATCGATGAATGTTGGGCGATTTAGTTGCGGAAGAAAAATCGCTCCGACATTTCATCAATGAAGGTATTTTTAAATTACTCTAGATTATTTATTAACTAGAGTAATTTAAAAATCACCTTCAAAAGCCGTGAGCACCGACAACCGGAAGGATTTTCCATAGGGGAGAAAAAAAGGGAAATAGTTTATTTTTATATTAAAAGTTGGTTTTTCGGGAGGCTTTAATAATATTTTTATGTTGCGAAATGGGGTCCCAAAAAATGTATGAACAAACAATATTTTTCCCCCCGACTTCACCGCTAACCGCAACGTTCCAATCCACCGCATTCCACTCAAACCCACTCGCTAGTTGATTTAAATGGCCATTAATTTACAGGAATCAAACACTAAATTCCTTCTATTTGGCCCAGAAATTCATGAAAATTAGATTTAAAAATTATGTTATATTGTGGATTATTGTGTGAATGTTATTTGGACACTTAGGCAATTTAAAAAAAGTTTATCTTTTCTTAAGAAATGGATAGATGTTTAGATCTACTCATTGACTTTTGTAATTAGCTACAATTAGATAACTAACTAATTATATGCTTTAATTTCAGGTAATCCAAGTAAGATTGTTTAATATTTGTTTCAGAATGCTTCAATCTATAATAACTGAAAATTTCATTGAGTTCTCTTAATTTTTAAGAAAGTTATGGGCTTTTAACCTTTCCAGATCACAGCTTTTGAGTTAAATCAATTGAAAGGCAATGGGGAGCAAGATGCTAATTTCCGAGTATGAAAATGGCCATAACTTTCTTAATACTGAAGATATGAAAGTAAATTAGGTGTCAAATTAAACTTCTTTTTATGCTTTATCTGATGGGATAAATTGCAGACTTGATTTTTTAAATCTCAAAATGTTGTAACATTGCTAAGTAAAGGGCCTGTCCCACTGTGCGAGGTAATTCAAGAGTTCTCCAAAGTTCCCCCTGGTTCGAACTCGGAGAATTACGGTAATAGCCGTTCATAGGTACTCGGGGCTCTTGCGGACATTTTTCAACATGTTGAAAAAACTTCACGAGCTTACCTCATTTCCCGAGTACCTGCCGTTGGCGTTACGAGCCGCTAAGAGACATCCCGAGCTCCGACGTACCCGCTATGTACATTCTACATACTTACCACGAGTTTGAATTTTTTTTAAACTCGGGAGAGCTCTTGGGTAAACTCGTATAGTGGGACAGGCCCTTTACTGTGATATTGCCAGCTTTGTTCCCAGTAATGTGTGACGTCAATGCACAGTACAGCAGCTGCTGACTCCTCACAGACAGCAGTTAAAGCAAAAGACATAACATGCAGCACGCATCGCTATATAAATATGCCAGCGCTAATTGTGCATTCAAGACCAATACAACTCCCCTCACCTGCCATCTATTTCTGTTTAATTTGACCACAGGAGGAATAGTGATCAAAGCCTCTCCACCACAATGAATGTGTAGAGGTTCCCAATTGCAGAGGCAGCCAAACAAATTGCTTATTATTTGTATTCTATGAGGAGGCGACAGACTAAATTGTGCTGACTAAAGCCATAGCCAACTATCGGCTTTCAGCTGCTCCCAGTTAAGTAAGTGGCAGAATTGTGCTGATTCACCATGAAGTCTGGGACACGCGGAGTGATGGATGTTGACATGTCTGACACCCTGCTACTCCTTTACTGGAGTCCTTGCAGATTCCAGACCTGCAGAATAGGAGGAATAACAGCCGTTATTTGCTTTTGTTGCATATTTTAAGGTTGATGATATTTTCTCCATGCTTTTTCACTCTTTTTTTAACTAGTTATTGTAATTGTAATAGTTTTATACATCTCTCAATATCAGAGTAATTTACTATCTGTTAAAAAGCCTTCCAATCTGGTTACCTGCAAAGGTAGGCAAAGGCACATATCCTTTTTCTCTAGAGATGCTACCTGCCCCACTGAGTTACTCCAACACTTTTTGTCTCTCTGGAGGGATAGGCCTTCGGCAGTGTGTGTGTCCATTCACTACTGAGGCCCACTCACTACTGAGGCTACTCACTACTGAGGTGCAGTTGCAACATTACCCCACAGCCTGGATGGAGAGTCAGCGTATCCATTCAGTGGTATCTGGATCAGATAAGTACAGGCTGGAAACCCAGTTTAAATCCAGCTTTGTGGCATCTAGAAATAATTTAGTTTAGTTTGGAGATACAGGACAGAAACAGGCCCTTCGGTCCACCGAGTCCACACCGACCAGCAATCCCTGCATACTAACACTACCCTACACACTAGGGACAATTTACAATTATACAAAGCCAATTAATCTACAAACCTGTACATCTTTGGAGTGTGGGAAGAAACCGGTGATCCCATAGATTGAAACTGGAGATAATAAATTAAATGTTCCATAACTTGGGTAACCCACCCAAGTTACAGGGAGAACGTACAAACTACGTGCAGACAGCACCAGTAGTCAGGATCGAACCCAGGTCCCTGGTGTTATAAGGCGGCAACTATACCACTGCGCTTCCGTGACACCCCAGAACCTTAGTAATAGGACCTCATTCTTATTGATAACTATTTCTCACTTTCAAACCCCATCAAACACCTGAATATGCCAAACATTATTAATTTGAAAAGAGGAAGAAATAGTTAACTTTTCCTCCAAATTCGTTCCAATGGAAAAACATGACAATAAAACACGGTTCTGACAAGCAGATTTATTAAGCGATAAATGAACGTGAGCAGATGACACACTGTAGATACAGTATCTGGTTATTGCAAGCTTAACAATCCTCCAACGGATGATTGAAACTGGAGATAATAAATTAAATGTTGCATCTGTTGTGCTGAGCTACAGTGTGAACTGGGCTGCACCAGCCATTCTTTGATATCATTCCGGTGTGACGGTTTCCTTCTGCGCATTCATGTGATTGCTCTCGTCAATTTATCATTCCCTGATGGCTTTAAATCTGAACTAGACAGCTTGATAAGTAGTAGCAATATTCAGTCAGAAAATAGGAAGTTTCTTTAACTCAAAAATCAATTCTAATCAAGAATATAGAGAGAGCAAAGCTTGCCTCATAATTATGTTTGAACTGAATGCTGGCGTTTTGTTTTTCCTTTGCATAATAGAAAATGTTATCAGCTGTGATTTTAACTTGATTGTAAATACTTGGCTGATGGCTCTATGATGCAAAATGAAACATTTTCTGTACAGACACATGCCTTTAATCTCATATGTGTGGAGCTTGAACATTGATAAGGCATGCATGAAAAAAACCATGGAGCTGGAAGACCCCGAGAACAAGCCAGTGGGTGCATGCAGATGTGCCAGTGGCTGCATGGAAGACGGCCAGTGGAGGCTTGCAGCACCGCCAGTGGGGGCATGCAGTGCTGCCAGTGGGGGCATGCAAGGCCGCCAGTGGACACATGCAGAGATACCACCTAGCTGCCGAGCATGCAGCCATGTGACCCTGGGCTTCCGCATCTACATGCTGCAGTGTAGAGCGACAGAACTTGTTGAAGCTCAGGCGATTGCAATCCCAAAATCCTGCTGTGCAGGTGGGACTCTCCAGAATTGAGGGGCCCATCGCTACCCATTCACCATGAACCTCAGTCCCCCAGCAACCCTTCATACCTGGTTCTCAGAGTTCACACCAATCATAAAGGCGACACAGTGGCGCAGCTGTGGAGTTGCTGCCTTACATCGCCAGAGACCCGGGTTCAATGCTGACTAGAGGTGCTGTTAAATTTAGTTTAGTTTAGAAATCCAGCATGGAAACAGGCCCTTTGACCCACCGGGTCCGCTCCGACCTGCACATTAACACTATCCTACACCCACTAGGGACAATTTTTACATTTACCAAGCCAATTAATCTACAAACCTGTACATCTTTGGAGTGTGTGAGGAAACCGAAGATCTCAGAGAAAATCCATGCAGGCCACGGGGAGAACGTACAAACTCCATACAGGCAGCACCGGTAGTTGGGATCGATCCCGGGTCTCCGGAGCTGCATTTGATGTAAGGCAGCAACTCTACTGCTGAGCCACCATGCCCACTGCGCCACCGCAACATCAATTTGTATGATGTATTCAAGAGAGAGTTAGATATAACTCTTATGGCTAACAGAATCAATGGATATGGAGAGAAAGCAGGAATGGGGTACTGATTTTGAATGATCAGCCTTGATCATATTGAGCAGCAGTGTTGGCTGGAAGGGCCAAATGGCCTACTCCTGCTCCTATTTTCTGTTTCCTCCCTGTGAATACGTGGATTTTCTCCTGATGCTCCGGTTTCATCCCACATCGCAAAGACCTATGTGTTTTTAGGTTAATTGACCTGTAGATTGTCCCTAGTGCAGGATAGAACTGGTATATGGGTGATCGCTGGTCAGTGTGGACTTAGTGGGCCACAGGGCCTACTTCCATGCTGTATCTCTAAACTCCAAACTCTAATGCGCTTGTCTCATCTGGGATGGCCATGTTCATTGACTGTGGTCACTGACCCTAGTCAATATGCTAAGTGGGAGTAAGTGTTTCCTTCTAACTTTGCTTGAAGTAGATTAATGTTTTAATTCATTTATGCCAATTCATAGTTTTTGAGAATTTATCATTTATTGGTAATTCAATACCATTACTTTTAGAATCATAGTCATAGAGCATGGAAACAGGCCCTTCAGCCCAATTTGCCCATGCTGACAAAGACACCACATCTTCACTAGTCCCACCTGCCCACATTTGGCCCATATCCCTTTAAACCTTTCCTATCCATGCACCTGTCCAAATAACTTTTCAACGTTGTGATAGTACCCACCTCAACTGCCTCCTCTGGCTGCTCATTCCATACACCCAGCACCATCTGTGTGGAAAAAGATACATCTCGGGTTCCTATTAAATCTTTCTCCTTTCACTTTACACCTGAGTCCTCTGGTTGTTTTATTTTTGTTTCAATTATTCAACTAACCCTGCATGGGAAGACTGAAGCCCCAAGAAACATAGGAGAGTTCCTCCATTGCAAACCTTTATTCAGATATAAAATGTATGATGATAATGTTCCATTTGTTACTTAGCTGTACTGCAAGATGTTGGAAGGGAATGCTGTCTTAAAGCACTTGGACAAAAGAATCTCAAGGACTTGACTGGTTTTGTGGCAGTTACCAGTTGCACATTGGTATCCTTGTGAAATGTGAATCAATCGTTCCCTTGCTTTTGCAAATTGGTGGCGTCTGATTGATCACGGTACCTCTCAGACACTCGCGCAAGTAAAATCAAACAGAACTAACACCAAATGCTGCCAATTAGATTGCAGCTCTCGATTTATTTATTTCCCACCAGTAAATATTTTTGTAAAAAGTAATAGGCATCTCTAATCTTTTGATCATTCGTATATCTTTGAACACACATCAAGCTTATACAGGAGCTCGGATATACAGTATGAGTAGCATTCCACTAGCATCAGTTCCTCAGTGGACCGTTGAAGCATCAAAAAAATCATAGTGGAGCATTGCTACTGGGCAGCAATTACACATACAATCTGAGAATCTAAGCCAGCGTTTCTCAACTTTTTTACCCTTGCGGAACCCCTGAAATAATTTTCATGTCTCAGGGAACTCCTACATCAAAATTATTATATACCTTTATTCATCTCTTTTTTTCTCTTTCATAAACTTAAAGTTCATAAGGCAAACATAATGTATTTTTCTGATAACTGGTCTAAGCAAAAAATAACTTATGTTTTTCTCAAGGTAATTGACAATGCAAAAAAAAAAACTGAAATCAAACTGCTTGTTCAAAACTGAAGCAAACGAAGGCAAACAGAAGAACTAACCTTGGAGGAGAGAGAGAGAGAGAGAGAGTGAGTGAACGAGGGACTGTACCTGCACTCCAGGAAGCACAGACAGGACTGATGACTGATCTGTTCTTTAGTGAGTCACTTGATGATACACAAATCCATCACGTTCTGCTCCTGTCCACTGACCACTAAAGGCCGTTTCACTGCTGCCGAATAGACATCGCTAAATATGATGCCGCTAAATATGTTAAATAGACGTCACTAAATATGCCGTACATGTATAATAAAATTACGAATATGAAATTAAACACAAACATGACTCAAAAATGCATTTACATATGATTAGCCTATTTATCACTATTTCTCTCGGAACCCCAAGCGACCTGTCGCGGAACCCTAACGTTCTGGGGAACCCCGGTTGAGAAACACTGATCTAAGCTGATACCAAAGAGTATTTAACAAAAAGCTTTCCTCACAATTAAGCACCCCAGTCACTTGGTTGGGTTCAAAGGTATCGCCCAGTATCAGATACATATATTTTAAACCATTTCCTCCCGGGCCTCTGTCGCTGTAAGGCAGCAACTCTACCACTGTGCCGGCTTGTTGGATGAAGTGTACCTCCAGGCTCCATTGCCATCCCCCAGGAGGAAACAGCGCTGGCTAACTAGATTTAATCTCTGTTGAACTCAGCGATCTGACGCGAGACACAAAATGGTTGAGTAACTCAGCGGGTCAGGACGCATCTCTGCAGAAAAGGAATATCTGAACCAGTGTCTATGTTGCATTTGTAGAAGTCACCTGAGTATGGCAGTGTAAATTTACATTTCTGGTGCCATGTCTCTGGGTACTTGCGTTGAAATGAGAATTAGGTGAGTCGCAGCACTTCACCAATCTGAACTCTAAGTCATTGTAAGGATAGCTGAAGCACTGCCTCTTTAGATCCAGAACCACTTAAGGACATCCTGTGAGACCCCCTTGTGTGCAAGTCTGCACGTTTTCACAGCACTACTGCACGGCTGATGAGGAAGTTGGGTGGTCATGCTGTAGGAGCATTCAGACAGCTAAGACATGCAGCTTAGACCCTTCCTCAGTCTCAACCCAAAACATTCTCTCCAGAGATGCTGCCTGTCCCGCTGAGTTACTCCAGCATTTTGTGTCTATCTCAGAAGTCTTGCACGATCTGGAACAATTTATCACTTGGTGGAAATCATACTAAAGCATGCAATTGGGTATTATATAGATTTGGAGGTACTTCTTGTTGCCATGTTGCAAACAGTCTTGTTGCAATGTTTCAAATTTCCCAGCCACATAAATGTAAATTCAGTGATTCCATACTTTTAAGTTAGAGACTTTCTCAGAAGGAGCCTGCCAAAAAATACAGCAACGCTGCTCCAGTAACCTGTTCTCTGACCCAGATTCCCATCAAGTGATGCTGTTGCCTGTAGTACATGGTACAAATTGTAATCTTTTCCATCTTGTAATCTTTTAAAAGAACTTCAATTTGTCGCCAACATTACTGTCACTAGATTTGCTTTCAGTGATACTTAATAACAAAAGTAGCATTTCCCTGATAATTCTTTTCAAGGGAACCATAAAGCTTTGCAGTTTGAATGTATGACAGCTGAGTCAGGATTCATTTTGTAATTTCTCGTTGCAGAGATCCTTCACACGCTGTTTGAGCTTTCCTAATATATGAGAACACCTTTTGATTTATTGCTCAAAGCCAAACGCCATCTAAATTTAGCTAAATGAGTTACCTGATGAATAATCTGCTTTTAGCACATCTGATTTACCTGAATCATTTTTTTTTACATCCTGTTATCTTACCCCAGGGCCTATTATTAAACGATCTTCTGTAAACTGTGCAGTTGTTGAGGCCATTACGGCTGATCCTTCTCCAAATCCAACAAGCATATACTCTATATGCAATCAGGAGTGCGAAAATGCATCATGCTCTCAGACTTTACTTTCGGAGATACTGACGTGTGGTCGACATGTTTGAGATAAATGTACATACATAGAAATACTGTGTGGATACAGGCCCTTCCGCCCTCTGAGTCCATGCTGACCATAGATCATCCGCATGCTTGTTTTGTATCCTACACACTGTGGGGACAATTGACAGAATTAACCTAAAAACCTGCACGTCTTTGGATAGTGGAGGAAACTGGACCACCTGGAGAAAACACATGTGGCCACCGATAGAACATCGCACTGGCAGCATCTATAGTCAGTATCGAACCCAGTTCTCTACCACTATGAGGCAGCAACTCTTCCACTTTTCCTGCTCGGTGCATGTAACATGAGTGCAAGGCAGGGAGGTTCACAGTGAGTTAGATCGCATTTGTTGCTGCGCAAGCAAATAAATCATTATGTTGCCTTGCATCACAACTGTAACTAATTTTTTATTTGTGTCAAATGCTTGTGCAAATTCCGAAAGATCATGAAAGATAATGTCCAAAATGTGCAACATTTACAGAGAATAGCCAACTTTAGTCTTATCATGGTAAAATGTTTTACGGTTCACTTTGCCCTTACAGGATAGGGGATAGGAGAAGCAGGTCCCTGACGATGTTAGCGCTGTTTGATATCTGTCAGAATCATCCATGCTATTCACTTCTTTGATAGCCGCGGAGGGTGTGGGTCAGGGACATTTTATTTCAATTTCACTTTAAAGGAAATAAATGTCTGATTCATTGAGCTTCAGGACTGGCTGGGTGTGTGTCTATCAACATCCAAGCCGTCTGTTACTTTGATGGAGCTTTGATTCATACCTGCTTGAGGATTCCAATTCCCTTTTGGCCCGACACATGATCCATCAAATTTCTGTGATAGTTGGTTCTTCACACTTAAGAAATCTCATCTCTTTCTGGTCAAGGGATATTTCTCCCCCCCCCCCCCCCCCCACCCACCTTTGAATTGACCTCACACACATACTAAATTTGATCATCAAACTGGACCTTGCAAATAGATTAGATACATACAACCTTCTTCCAATGACTATCACATTCTCTGAAAGCTCAAGCATTATTAGTCCTGCAAGCTTCAAATGTATTGCTGAAAAATAGCATATCTTGCACATTTCAGAGCACACATTATTCCAATTAATGTGCAGTTCATATCCAAAGCAAGCCTCTTTTGTTCAGCAGTATCTTTAATATGATCAGATTAGTAATTATTCCCCAGGCAAGTTAACATCTGCACACTGTTGATCATCAAATTAGTCCTAAACCTCTCCACGTCTGTTATCTAATATTTCTGAGGATTTTTTTGAGTGTAAAATTTAACTTAATTACACTGCGTATTCTCCTGTTAGCAATAGTGGCAGCAAATTAATATCTGGTATGTGGTGGAGGCACATCAATAAACTAATTGGCGAAGCAGCACATTAGATTTGTGCTTTTAGTTTTTGGATTGATTGAAATGAAAATAATCATTACTACAAGTCGAAAGTATTATCCACTGTTTTGGCTGAGTCGGGACATGACTTGGGTTAGACACTGAGCTTGATCTTATTGGCTATGTAGTTCACAGTTTCTGAATTGGAAAATTCCCTGTTGGCACTTTAAGCTGATCTTGGATGCTTGTTCATGGATTTCCTATGGTTTGGTATGCTGCCACTGGTGTGCCAGCAACAAAAAAGCTGAAAAGAGGGAGAATATGCGACATGAGACTAGATGGGAATATCTTCTTCCCTAATCCAGTTACAGTGTTCATCACAAAAAGATCACTAATGCCAATAAGAATTAAGTCATAAGGTGGAAGCAATTCGGTTCAGGAGGGCTACAAGGTATTCCCGCACCTGATCGACATTCTGCACACCAGTGGGTACCATTTGAGCAGCTCTGACCTCTCACTGGCATTTTAACTATTGATCAAGAGAATTTATAAACGCTGTCTTGTTCAGCCTGAATTCCCAACACCATCTTTGTGTGGTTTAAGCGAATAACATGCTCTAACATTTATGGGGATGTTTTGATCTTTGCTTTTATATTATTCCTGTCATAGCTTTCAACAGGAATCTGGCTCATTGAGATGAGTGATCTTCATAATGCTCACCACCGGCGCTTCAAGCTTGGTGCCAGTTTATGGTTGAGATTAGTGCTTTTTTTTGTGATTGTTTGTGATGTACGATCGGCATCTCCAAAACAATTAAAAGCCAGATTTTCAAATGTTTAAAACTTGTATTTGATTTTATTATTTTTTTAGTTTGTAGTTTAAGTGATTAGAAGTGATTTGGTCACACAATCAAATTCAGAAGAAGAGGGTATATTAATGGAAAAAAATTGTTGACGTATGTAGCTTAATTTTTAATTGATTTACTTAAGATTAGTTTGCTGTCATGTATACCGAGGCACAGTGAAAAATGTTATTGTTGCATGCTATCCAGTCAGCGGAAAGACTATACATAATTACAATCAAGCCATCCACAGTGTACAGATACAAGGAAAAAGGAAATGATATTTACTGTAAGATAATGTCCAGTAAAGTCCAATTAAAGATAGTTCGAGTGACTCCAATGAGGTAGATGGTAGGTCAGGACTGTTCCTTTAGTTGATGATGGGCATAATTTGTATTCATACCGATATATTGTTGTCCTAAAAAAAAACATTTGTTGAGATCACTAACTAGGAAGAAAAGGTGGCATTGAGAGCAAAAACAAAAGTGTATCTTGTCTACAGCCTTTGGCCAGCTGAGTACTGTACTGGAGTTGAACACAATTCATAGTCCTTTGTCAACAGTGCTGGAAAAGACTGTTTAAGGGTTCAATAACATTATTTAAGTAGTGATTTAACATTGCATTGCACGGTTGTACACATGCTTTGAAAATATGCAGTCACCTCATATTTCAACATAGGATCTCATTGATCTCTGTTAGTCAGTAAAAGGATTATTTATAGAAATTAATGGTATAGGTTGCACTGCCCTGGCCCTAACACCTGGGATTAACCTTGCTAAACTAAATCTGGATGATATTGGATGTCCAGACAATGCCAGTAATAAATAACGAGATCTTTGGTGAAAAGACACAAAATGCTGGAGTAAATTAGCGGGTTAAGCAGCATTTCTGGAGAACATGGAAACATGACATATCGGGTTGGGACTGTTCTTCAGGCTGATTGTAAGGTTGGTGAGGAAAAAAAAAGCTGTAAGATAAGAGAGGCAGGGCAAAGCATGGCTAGTAATAGGTGGACACAGGAGAGGGGTGGGGGTTGGTAGCCAGGGGGGTGGGAACAAACGCTAGAGATTAGAACAAAAGATGTGAGACAAACAAACTGAAGAATTGCGAATAGTGGAATCAGAGAAAGGGAGGGAGGGGGCAGGGGAGGAGAAAAATAGGTGTGAGTCCAGGTGGGGTGCAGTGGAGGGATGGCGGAGGGGAGGGAATGGGGGGTTATGGGGGAGAAAAAGGTGTAAGCTACCAAAGCAGAATATGAGGTGCTGTTCCTCCAGTTTACATGTGGCCTCACTATGGCAATGGAGGAGATCCAGGGCAGAAAGGTCAGTTTGGGAAAGGAAGGGGCGTTAAATTGGTCAGCAACCAAATCCAGTAAGCATTAGTGGACTGAGTACAAATCTTTAGTGAAATGGTCTTCAGTGATGTCAGAACTTTATGCAATGTAACTGAGTGATGAATAGGCTTGAAAGGCTCAAGCCAAGGAGACCTTTGACACATTTTTATGGCTTTCCCGCATTCTTGCTGATTGTCTAATCTGTAAGTGTCTAGCAATATGTCTGATTATCCAAAACCTTAAATAGCTGGCAATAGAATAAAAACATAATTTCACTTTAAAAAATAAACCCAGAACACTTGTAAGTCAATTAGAACAGAATTGGGCTTCTTATTTTTATCAAGGGATATAAGTGCATTGGAAAAAGGCACAGGGTGTAAGCGAAACTCAGCTGGTCAGGCAGCATCTGGTGAGGGGCTGAGAACTTTCCATGGCAAGTTTTTGAAAAAAAAATACAAGATTAGTTATTTCTGGTGAACTGGGAAATATTAATCTTTCACTCAGAATTGTTCAAATATGTTATCTGCGAGTTATCATATTACTATAATGTGAATGCGTGCTCTTCATAAATTGCTTGTGGCATTTTGCTTCATACAACAGAGGACCAAATTTCTTAAGTATTTCACTGGCTGTCAAACAACTTGGTGAATCCTGAGAGGAACATATAAAGCTATTGCATAAATTCAACACTGTTTTCTGGTTACTATTACTCCAGTTTATTGAATGCAGAGCTTCACTATCAAAGCATTACATTTCCTTGCTGTTTTCTACAGAGCTGCTGTCGCTGCAAAATTCATGGGGCAGAATGAATGACGCTCTGTGTCGCACTTATTCAAAATTTTGAATTATAAATTTAGGCATCTGCAGTGAAACAATGAAACCTCAAGGAGAAATAATCAATGGTTTTGCATTAAATAACTGCATTAAAAACTGAACCACTGGTCAAGGGCATCTGAGAATAAAGAAATTCTGATGTTAGGTCCCGTGCGCTCCTATTTTTCCATTATCCTGTACCATAAATACTCACTAAATACAAGCCAATTGTTCTATTTGGCTTTAATGGTCTCTGTACTTCAGATCACGAATATACCACCACACGATGAGGAATGAAGTCTTGAGTGAAAAGTCAAAGCAAAGCAGCTCAGTAGTGATAATGAAGCTCCGACTGAAACTCCTGAAACAGATATTCCTTTTCAACTAGAACGGCTTGATGTTATTTTAAAGCATTCAAGGCTTTGCTTGAAGCACTGGAGGAATAAGGCACGGAGTGAGCATTCTAATTTTCAGATGTAAATTTGGAGCCTTAATACATGAAGTGGAGAGGAAGACCCACTGAAGTCCATAATAAATTGACTGTGGAAGCAGCTCAGGTGAAGTCAACATCAGGAGTATAACATCCAGGTCACAGATGAATACCAAAAATTATTTAAAGCCCACACTCATGGTCAAATTTATTGAAGACAAATGCCATCTTCCAGCAACTACTCTGTCATTCTCATCCACTGATCTGGAATTTACCCCCTTCTTCACCCGATATCAGTCTCCATTATTCGTGACTCCCTGCTCCCATTCACATGACCCACCACGGCCTCTGTGTTCAATATCCTTCCTGGGATAAATAACGTTCTACTGGTACTAGAAAACACATCAAGACACCACACGAGCTTGCACATGCACACGGGGCTGATCAACCAGGGTAGACAGGTTACCAGACCACATCGTAATTCGCACAGCAAGTGAATGGTCGGATGCAAGCTTGGGCGATGTCATATGGAGGACAGCCTGTTGCCCATGCAGCACGTACCCCCTCTCCACATTGCTGATCAATCCAAAGGAACAGCAGGGCCGTTACAGTTTGTCACCAGTGCTGTCACAGGAGCTGCCAGAGCGAGGTTGTAGAAACATATAAACATAGAAAATAGGTGCCCTTCGAGCCTGCACTGCCATTCAATATGATCATGGCTGATCGTTCAACTCAGTCTCCTGTACTTGCCTTCTCTCCATACTCCCTGATCCCCTTAGCGATCTAACTCCCTCTTAAATATAGCCAATGAACTGGCCTCAACTACCTTTTGTGGCAGAGAATTCCAGAGACCCACCACTCTCTGTGTGAAAAATGTTTTCCTCATCTCGGTCCTAAAGGAATTCACGCTTATCCTTAGACTGTGACCCCTTGTTCTGGACCACCCCAACATTGGGAACAATCTTCCTGCATCTGGCCTGTCCAACCCCTTAAGAATGTTGTAAGTTTCTATAAGATCCCCCCTCAGTCTTCTAAATTCTAGCGAGTACAAGCCGAGTATCCAGTCTTTCCTCATATGAAAGTCCTGACATCCCAGGAATCAGTCTAGACAATGACAAACTGCCTTAGGAGCACCGACTGGATTTTCTTGAGGTTTACACCTGGAGCCTTTTTCATGACTCATGATTCTACAAACCTTGGCTGGGAACCTGGGGCTCACCAAAATTGTTCCCAATTGGGCCCCGCACCCCCTAAGGCCGGCCGTGCATGACTGGATATGGCCACAAGGCAGTGGGGGTTTAAAATCAGAGTTTTCCATCTCCTAGATGGACCGCCTTCCCAGGCTGACCAGCCCCATCTGCCCGAGACTTGTGGGGGCGGGAGCATCTACCTTCCCTTGCAAGTCTATAGCACCTGCCCACTGCCCAACCATTATGAGAGCAGTCACTAAAATCAGAGCACAGAGATCACCATAAGCAATGGAATAGTCACACCCAACATACCTTTGAACAAACATTTTCATCCCATCCCACAATCTATTGTGCAAGATGAAGATAGTGTAAATTGAAGTATTTTGTCCCATTCCTTTGTCATTCCTATTCTTGCACTTTCTTAACATTGAATTCTCCAACTTCTATTAACCCCCTCTACCACACTTTCTTCTGCGTACTCCCAGCCCCCATCATGTTCTCACATTTTTCCCACCATCTCCTACCTCTCATCTCTCTGATTACCCTACTCCTTTCCTCCCCTTTGCACACTAATTTCCCATCCCCAAATCTCCAATTTCCCTTTTTCCCCCTCTTCTCCACCCTCCCTTTCCTTCCACCCATATCTCTCCCTCTAGGTTTACATTTCACTCCTCCTCTCTGCACCTCTCACTTTTATCACTTTTATCACCTCTCACTTTCATCACTTACTCCAACCATCTGCTAATAAAATGCTCCTTGCCCGTATTCACCTATGACTTCCCAGGTTTTTCCCCCCTCCCACCACCGTTGATTTTTAGTTTTCTCCCCCTCGCTCCCTATTCCAATCCATCTGAAGTAGGATACGAACACAAAATGATGCATGTTCCCCAGATACTCCTGACAAACTGAGTTCCTTCAGCACTTTGTGTTATGCACAAGACTCCAGCATATGCAGTTTAAGTGCAATGGAATCAGGTCAGAGAAAGTCAACGAGACAGATACTGTGGTCGGCATGTTGTCTAATGGGCAAATGCTGGACAGGCTCAACTTGTATCTGCTGAAGTTTGGAAGAGTGGGAGGTGATATGATTGGAGCATTTAAAATCTTGAAGAATTTTGACAATTTTGGAGCAAATGGTTGCTGACGGGAGAACCTAGAAATCGGATCATTGTTTAAACTTGAGGGGTTATCATTTGAAGTCAGAGGAAAGATTTTTGCTCAGAGGGTTTTGAGTCTTTAGGACATTCTTAAAGGGCATTGGATGCAGAATCCTTGAGCACTTTGTAAGGAAGAGGGGGATAAGTACTTAATAGGCAATAGGGTTGAAAGGTTATAAGGGACAGATGGAAATGTGGATTTGAGGTTATCTTCTTCTTGCGTATGGCGTGCACAGCCTAAAGTTGTAAGACAACGTGTTCTGTTTGACCTTCGGTCTGTGCACGCCAGGTTGATTGCATTCATCGAAACAGGGTGGTCCACATAAAGGTTGCAATCTCCCACCCCAGATTTGAGGTTATAATCATCAGTTAGCTGAATTACAAAGCAATCTCCAAGGCTTGAATGACCTCTTCCACTCTAATTAATGTATGGTTGAAAAAAAAACACATATAAAAATAGAGGTTTACTCTTTTTCTATTCTTTCTTCCCTACAATCTGCATTCATACTAATGGGTTTGTGGATCCTAGACCAAACATAATCTGCAACAGATTCACCATTGAAAATGCCAGGGCATCTCAGGAGGAATCAGCTGCTCTGCTGGGCTACAGTAGAGGATAGCCAGCCAGGAAATAGCTGTGGAGCTTCGTAGAGCACACAACCTGCTGGCATTAATCACCAAACCTCTCAAAAATGCATTTACTCCAAATTCTTTAGTACTCCTTCCGAAATTGTGATTGCATAGAGAAAAAAAAAATCTCTTAAGATGTGAGGATGGCATTTCAGTCTTACGATGTCAGCTTTCTGTGAACTACCTCTCAATCCCCATCTGACAAGATAAATGTTAACACCAATTAGCCCTGAACTTTGCTTTGGAAATTGGATTCAAACCAGCCAGTTGAAAAGGCAATCTTTGTGGTCTGGCTTTGTAATGTATTATCAATGACAAGGAGGATAGCTGGGCACAACAGTACAAAGCACGAACAGTTTACCCAACACAATACTCTATCAATTAGTGCAGCTGTCAATGTGCCAAGCATCCATCATCCTTGATGATACTACCTGATCTATCTCAGCATTGATTAATAAAGTGTGCGTTTGGGCTGTATGGTACAGGTAAGGGCCTGTCCTACCAGCATCCGACTCTAGTTTGCGATGAACGCGATCAAACTAGAAGCGGGGGCCACGCGGAGGTCGGGTGATCCCCTGTACAGGGCCGTTCCCACCAGCATGCGCCTGCTTGCGGCAAGCGCGACCAAACCGGCAGCAGGGGCCACGCGGAGGTCGGGTGAGTGGCGCAACGCGGCGGAAAGTGAGGCGAACTTGGAGCGAAGTCTTAAGGTAAGTTCGCCAGGACAGAGAGGGGCACAGAGGCACACACACAGAGGGCCATGGAGCCACACACATAGAGGGTCACGGAGGCACCTACAGATAGGTTCATGGAGGCATGATGTCGAGGCGGTGTGTAATGCGTCGAGGCGACTACGAGCCGACAAGCCGTTGCCGCGCAGAATTTTTGAACATAGTCAGTTTTTCGGAGCCCCGCGCGATGTCGGGATGAACTCCACACAATTCCGCACGGCTCCGGCGATCGAAGTGGGATCGGCCCCTCGACGCCGGATGGCTCAAGCGACCACGTTAGGTCGCGCTAATCGCATAGAGTTGCATGCTTGTAGGACAGACCCTGTAGAGGTAAAGAAAAGGGGAAATGAGCTTGGATTCAAAGGGTAATGAATTGACATAAAACTGCATTTACACAAACCTTTGCCTATCTCCTCTCAGCCTGCAATAGTTGATTGAGATATGATAGCTCTTGGATGCACTACACTGTTCAGAGATAGACACAAAGTGTTGGAGTAACTCAGCCGGTCAGGCAGCATCTCTTGCTGCTGTTTGTTTCTCAGTTCATCCACTATTCCTTTATTTCAGACCTGACCTTTCTTTCAGTTGTGATTGACATATTTTATCTTTCAGTATAGAATATTCCATTTCTATTTTTTAATCAATAGATAGTTACTTAACCTGATTCCACATAATCCATATTAAATGTTCCAATAATTATCTATTACCAAAACAAATACATTACTGTATGGGCACTGGAAAGTTTCATATTTAATTTTTAGTCGAAGATTGTTTTAGGAAATATGTTTTTTTACCGTTTATTATTATAACTTCGCTCTTCTGGGGAGATGCTAACTGCATTTCGTAGTCTCAGTACTGTACACTGCACAATGACAATTAAAGATTGAATTGAATTGAATTGAAATATATTGTATTGACTCTGCTCTTGAAATTATTTGGATGGAATTATTAAATGAAAGGTGAAAGTCCGATGACAAAATCAGACTTGGGTTGGTACCCCAATAGTACAATAGACTCCTGACAGTCATGGTCAGTCACATTGATGAGGAACAGACTTGTGGTTGAAGCCCCGAAGCCCCGCCAATGGCTGGAACTAACCTGACCGGGCACCTACAGTAGGTGACTGAAGGGGTGAAATGCAGAAAAATGTTATCAGGTATCACGGGTATAATCTATTACTATAGATAATACATATTTTATATGTATCATATGTCCCACCAGCAGATGGGATGGCAGATGGCGAATCTGGAGCAAAAAGCAGACTGCAGGAGGAACTGCTGATACATTACCAATTACTCTCATCCCAGAGATTCTGCTCGACCCACTGAGTTCCCCCGGCAGTTTGATTTGATGTGCATTGCCTTGTTTTGAGAACACAATAAAGAGGGTTCACAGCTGATTTACCATAATGAAACATCATCTTCATCCATTAAAAAACGCTCTTCTGGAATCAAAAAATAAGAAATAGTGTTTTGCAAATTTCATCGGAACATGGCATTCCAGATGCCTGTGTGAAATATATCTTTACAGAGTAAAAATTCCAGATTAATAGAGAATCAGTTTAGTTGCAAATATTATCTTTCCCATAAATATTGCCCAACCTATTGAGCCACCCCAGCAGTTTGTGTTAGTTTTAGTTTTAGAGATACAGCATTTAGAGAACAGGCCCTTCTGCCCACTTAGTCCATGCCGACTGTTGATTACCCTTCCATACAAGTTCCATGTAATCCAATTTAAACATTCACTCCATCATATACTAGGGATAAATTGCAGAGGCCAATTAATCTACAAACCCGCACTGGTCTTTGGGATCTGAAAGGAAACTGGAGCACCTATGCAGAGATGATTTACGAGGATGTTGCCAGAAGCATCTGAGATAGAGGGAGAGACTGGGCAGGCAAGATAACAGATAGGCAACAGATAAGGTGAATGCACAGGCTTTTACTTAGAGTAGGGAATCAAGAACCAGAGGTCATACCTTCAAGGTGAGGAGGGAAAGATTTAATAGGAACCTGAGGGGCAATTTTTTTCACACAGAGGGTCATGAATATATGGAATGAGTTGCCAGAAGAAGTAGTTGAGGCAGGTCATAGTGATAGGAGCAGAATTAGGCCACTTGGCCCATCAAGTCTACTCCGCCATTCAATCATGACTGGTCTATCTCTCTCTCCTAACCCCATTCTCATGGTTTCTCGCCATAACTGCTGACACCCATAATAATCAAGACTATCTATCTCTGCCTTTAAAAAAAAATCATAGACGGCATCCACAATCTTCTGTGCCAAAGAATTCCACAGATTCACCACACACTGACTAAACAAATTCCTCCTCATCGCCTTCCTAAAGGAACATCCTTTAATTTTGAGGCTATGACTTCTAGTCCTAGACTCTTACACTAGTGGAAACATCACTTTATCCAAGCCTTTCACTCTTCCGTACATTTCAATGAGGTGCCCCTCATTATTCTAAATTCCAGCAAGTACAGGCCCATTGTCATCAAATGCTCATCATATGTTAACCCACTGGTTCCTGGGATCATTCATGTGAACCTCCTCTGGACCCTCACCAGGACCAGCATATCCTTCCTCAGATAAGGTGCCCAAAATTGCTCACAATACTGCAAATGTGGCCTGACCAGTGCCTCACAGAGCCTCAGCATTACATCCCTCTTTTTGTATTGCACCAGCACTCACAAGTCCCTTTGCACCTCTGATTTCTGGATTCTCTCGCTAGTTAGAAAATAGTCTATGCCTTTATTTCTGCTACCAAAATGCATAACTCCACACTTTGCAACACTATATTCCATCTGCCACTTCTCTGCCCACCCTTCCAACCTGTCCAAGTCTCTCGGCAGAGTCCCTGCTTTCTTTTCATTACCTGCCCTTTCACTTTTTTTCGTGTCAATAACAGTTCATTTCAGGTACTATAACAACATTTTAAAATAATTTGGACAAGTACATCGATTGGAAAGATGGAGAGGGATATAGGCCAAACATGGGCAGGTGGGACATGTAACTAGGGCATCTTGGTTAATGTGGACAAGATTCTATGTTGTATGACTCCATGGCACCCAGAGGAAACCCATGCAGTCAAAGTGCAAACTCGACACAGACAGCATCCGAGATCAGGATCGAACCGGGTTCGCTGGCGCAATGAAGAGCAACTGTACCACTGTGCCGCCTATTTTGATATACAACAGTGTTTTGAGAATACTGTAGCGAGGGCTCACAGTTGATTTACCATGATGATACATTATGTTCTTATATTAGAAAGTGATCTGGAATTGAAAATAAGAAAAAGTATGTCAAATTTCATAGGTAGACGACATTTCAGATGCACGTGTGAAATCCAGCTGTACCAACCAACAGTTTACGTAATGATATCCTTCAAGGATTAAATAAATGCTGCCATTCTTTGTCAGTGAGGTCTATATATGAAATAAATTTAATAAACGGATCAATAGATGGTCTTTGATGCAGTGAATTAATTGAAGGATGAAAAGTGAGGTAATGGAAGACCGCACACAAGGGCCTGTTTGAAGTGAGTTGGCATGAATGTACAGGATGTAACAACTAATTAATTTGAAGCCCGAAGTGTTCATGAAGAGACAAGGCAAGAGCGTGTGGTTCTTGTGAATGTGAAGGACAAACATTGAGGACTGATCTGTTTCCGAGTCCCCACTTTCAGCAAAGGCTACCTTTGCTTAATGAGTTATTTTTACTTGTAGAGCCAAATCCTATTTTTAACCGCTGCTTTTGGAAGTATTCCGCTGGCATGGTGATGTTCCACTTAGATTGTTCTCAAAAAGATAGTTGCCACAAATTTGCCAACCGATCCTTTTTGCCATGCCTATGTTTGAGAGTAGGGACAAACTATTGAACATAAGAATATATCTTTCTGTAACTATTGTAAACTTCTCTCACAATGTATCTTATTTTTTACTATTGTACAGCATTAATCCAGCAATTTTTTCAGTTAAGATTGACTTTGAGACCTGTTAGAATCCTGCTTTATGTTTGCCTTTTTATGGTACTCCATGCTTTTAAGATTTATACATTTGCATTATTTCCTGCTGTCTGTTCCATTGTCTGATCCTATTACTGCTGATCCATTGCAAACATCCAATGTTCTTTTGTGGTGACTAAATATTCAGGAAAAGAAATCTTTTGCACAGTTGCAGGGCAAGCAGACGTGGCATTATTGAAGAAATGATGCCTGTCACCCGGTCAAGTGGTTGGAGTTATTTATGAGGTCAGGAAAATCTTTTATGTATCTAGGATGGCTTGGCCAGGCAATAAAATTTTAATGGCATTAGGTCTCTGACAGAACTACTTTACAGTGTTTCCTCATGCAAAATACACTGTTGTGACAAGCAACCAAAGTATGAAAGGGGAATTTAAAACAAAATCGGGAAATAGATTACCAGCTTCCACAATATTTGTTTCTCAATTGAAAGAAATTTGGGGCCAAGTGCTAGAACATAGAACAACACAGGGACAGGCCCTTCGGCCTACAATGTTGTGCCAAACATTTATCCGGGTCAAATAATTTCCCATGGTGCACTTGATCCATATCCCTTCATTCCTTACATATGCACCTATCAAAAAGCCTTCTAATTGCCACAATCATATTTGCCTCCACCATTGCCTGTGGCAGTTCATTCCAGGCATCCACCACTCTATGTAAATTAAAACCTGTCCTGCACTTCTCCTATCAACTTTGTCCATCTCAGCTTAAAACTATGCTTCCTAGTCTGACATTTCTACCCCGGGTAAAAAAATTCTGATTGTCCACCCTATCTATGCCTCTCATAATTTTAACTGCTTCTATCAAGTCACCCTCCAGCGTTTCCAGAAAAAACTTTCCAACTTCGTCCAACCCTCCTTATAGCTAACTAGATTGAGTGGGACCCGTTGGGTCCCAGACACACAGGAGGCCTGGTCTCCCAACGCAACCCATTCCCCAACGTAATATTCCACCCATAGCCCCTAACTGCGCAGGCGCGGCTCATTTTACCTCATCCCCGAGCACTCCCTCCCCCTCCTCTTCATGTGTGGGAGGGGGGGAGGGAAGTGGGGTGGGTGTGGGGTTGGAGGGGAGGAGGGGTGTGTGTGGGGGTTGTGTGGGGGAGAGGGGTGTGTGGTTGGGGGGGGTTGTTGGGGGAGAGGGGTGTGTGGGCGGGTTGGGAGTGAGCTTGGAGAAGAGATGCGGGAAGAGCCATGGGGGAGAAGGGGGCATCATGGGGGAGGGGGCAGGAACTAGCGGGGGGGATCAGAGGAGTAGTGGCTGGAATTGGCGATGGGATGTGTACTTACGGCGGGTGTTGGTCGCTGGTCATTCACCTCCACTGGGATCAGAGTCTCCACTTTCCATTTGGCGACATCTTCGACTCAGGGCTGGGCTGGGCTGGTTCTCTGACTCTGGGCTGGGCTGGGTCTCCCACGCTGGGCTGGGTTGGGCTGGGTCTCCGATGCTGGGCTGCTTGGGGCTGGTTCGCTTCAGGTCCCTCTGAAAATAATGTCCGGTTGGAAACCTCTGCTGGCTATCCTCAGCTCCAGTAAAGACACAATGGAGCAGGAAGGGGCGGACCATCCCAGGGAGTGACAGGGGAAGAGACTAATCCGCAAGGCGCTGACTGGCAGGAGAAGAGATAGATCTGCGCAAGCGCGGTTTTTAAGAATTTTAAACCTTGCTTACTTTTACGACATTCAACCGATCAGTACACTTGCAGTACAGGAGAACGGTGAGTGAACTGGCAAAAATTGTAGTGCTATTGCAAACCATTTTTGCGCAAATAGAAAGACCGCCAAACTGGAAGATAACAAGATCAGAGTTTTAGTTATGTATTGAAGATAGTCTCTAATCCAGGCAGTATTCTGTGAAACTTGCATCCTCTCTAAAGCCTCCACATCCTTCCTGTAATGGGGTGACCAGAACTGCATGCAATACTCCAAGCATAGCCAAACCAAAGTCCTGTAAAGCTGCAAAATTACTTATACTCAATGTCCCGACTGATGAAGGCAAGCATACGGTATGTCTTGTTTACCACTCTATCTACTTGCGTTGTTACTTCCAAGTTACTTCTGGACTTGGACCCCATGATCCCTCTGTACATCAATGTTGTTTACGATCCTGCCATTAACTGTATAGTTTAAGGTCTGGGACTGAAAGCAATATAATCATGAGATTTATGTTGCATCTTCAAAACATAAATTTGTGAGAAGAAATTTCTGCCCTCATTTTAAGTTAAGAACACCTCACAGAACAACCCATGGGTAGTTTTAATCACACTGGCAATGGTTGGTACGTCCAAATGGAATGGACTGCATTCCATCTCAGCCGGGTGAGTCGGTCACAAATAACTGAATCTTGCACCCGAGGTGGAGTTGAGCAAGAGATACTGTACCTACAGCAAAATCTGTACTTTTTGCTTTGGCAGAGGATTGGAACACCATTCATTTCAGGGAGGGTTTCTTACCTGGGGATTGAGAGGAAAATGCAAAGTTATTTAGTTTAGTTTATGTTTGGAGAAACAGCGCGGAAACAGGCCCTTTGGCCCACCAAGTCAGCACCAACAGTAATCCCAGCACATTAACACTACCCTAAACTCACCAGGGACAATTTTACAATTATCCCAATGCAATTAACCTACAAACGTGTACGTGTTTGGAGTGTGTGAGGAAACCAAATATCTTGGAGAAAACCCAAACAGGTCACAGGGAGAATTGTACAAACTCCGTACAGGCAAGCACGCATATTCAGGATCAAACCTGGGGTCTCTGCCTCTGAAAGGCAGTAGCTCTACCGCTACGTCACCGTGCCGCCATCTTATTTTATTTTATTGCTTTAATAATTTTTACGTGTGCTAATGTTTTTTTAATTTCATTTTTTTATTTTTCAAAATATTCAAACCAATATTCTGCAGCAGTGTTTTTTTAGTTTTGAAATAGCTCTTCAAATTCTTGCATCTCGTGAAAGATGCAGATCATTTTGGAGGAGTTGAGTACAGGGTTGTGCTGTCTGGGCCAAGTAACTGTTTTGATTTTACTAGCTGATACTGAGGATTGCAGATTCAGTTCATCTTCCCGTTTGTCTCCAGCCTATGCTACTGCTAGTGATGAGTCTGGGTGGCAGGGATCAAATCCAGCAAGGTTTGACCCAACATTTGTTGCTTGAAAGACGCATTGAGATTACGGTGCTAGTTCAACCATCACACCTGAAAAATAAACGTTCAGCCATCGAAAATAAACCTTGTGATAATCAACCAAAATGTCAACCTCTGGCCTAGTTTTCTGAGGAAAATAAACTCATCGATGGTATCGTTTGATGCTACTTTGTTTTTCTTGCTGCAAAATGGGTCAGGCACGGCATAAAAGCATAGTCAATGACTATCGTGTTGTTTACTGACTCAGTAGAATTCTTAAGTCAAGCCCTGGAACTTTCTGTGCTCTTGAAATACTTTATTCTTCATGGCATTACAACTACTTTCAAATGCCTTATTGATCATTGGTGTCATTTTAAGTCTGGAACTCTTTGTAGAGAGGAAGTCGATTGTGAAGAAGAATGAAGTGAATTATTTGTTGTGAAAGTACGTTGATCCTTCTATCTTGACACCAGTAATCCATCTATCGCACATTGGCTCAGTCCTAGCCCAATAAAAGGTTAGTATTATAAGCCCCATGCAGTAAACTGTGGATTTTAGGGCTTCTTACAGACCCTTAACATTAGAAGTTGCTGTTCATCACGTCTGTCAAAACCTAGAGAAGGGGCTTTCATGCAACAAAATCTGCACCACCGCTTTACTGGCAAAATTATAGCGTATACTTAAAAATCCTTTTTTCAGTCGAGATAAAGTTTCTGCATTAATGAAGGTGCAACTTCAAACTTCAGCAGCCACTGTTGTCCAAACATAAAATGCATTTTGAATTAATGTTATTACAAAACAATTAAATGTACAAAGAACATGTTTTTGGTGCATAGTTGGAAGACTTCTTTCCCCTTTTATTTTAGGCTTGTAGAGTAGAGGTACAGCATGGAAACAGGCCCTGCGGCCCACCAAACTCCATAAAGACAAGCACCTGTAGTCATGATCAAACCCGGGTCTCTGGCGCTGTAAGGCAGCAGATCCACCATTGCGCCACCGTGCCGTCTTATGAAAATTTAACTTTGTGCTTCATTGCAGCACTGAATGAGTGCTACACAGTCAGACCAATATCTAATTACTAGCTCAGAACGATGTGGAAGATTCAATAACACTATTTCAAGGAGGAGCGAGCAATTTATATTCATGTCCTAAGCAATATTTATACTTCAATTAAATTGCTAAAGTGGATTAGCTGGTCATTACCACTGATGCCTGAGGGAGCTTGTGGTAGAGAATTCATTTTGCATGATTTCACTTGCATGTCCAAATTAATAATTTAATTTTTAATTGGGAAAATAGTCTAAAGATGTGTCCCAGTATAACATGAGCACGGCCTCTACAGTTGCTTGTATTGTTCGGCGTGTCCCCAGAAACTGTCACCAACATCTACAGATGCACTGTAGAAAGTATTTCACCGGGATGCAGCACAGCATGATTTGGGTACCGCTCCATTCAAGACTGCAAGAAATTGCAGAGAATTGTGATCGAAACCCAGACCATCACACAAACCAACCTCCCTGCCATTGACTCCATTTATGCCTCATACTGCCTTGACAAGGTCACCAGCATAATTAAGGAGGAGTCTCCCCCGGTCATTCCCTCTTCTCCTCTCTCCCATCAGGTGCAGATGTGTGAAAACGCATTGCTCCAGATTCAGAGACAGTTTCTTCCCAGCTATTAAAAGGCAACTGAACCATCCAACGAATCGCTAAAGAGCAGTCCTGAGTTGCAATCTACCTAATTAAAGACTCTTGGACTCTCTTTAATTGAACTTTACTGGATTTTATCTTGCCTTAAACGTTATTCCTTTTATCATGTATCTCTACACTGTGGGCGGCTCGATTGTCTTTCATGCATAGTCTTGCATAGTCTTTTCTTAGGCCCCCTTCGGTCATGGCTGACCATGGGTGTCGCCAGGGTTTGAGGACGCCAGTGCGTGACTTTGTTCCATGTGGGGAGACTGGTGCACAGACAGCCATCACATGGTCCTTGACAGATCTGGGTCAGGATGCAGTCGCATGGAGTCAAAGACAACTGGAGACCCTTTTCTGCTGCAGCCTTCATCCGCCTTCCCAGCTGTTGTGACGCTCCACTAAGGACAGCCATCATCCTCCCCCTGTTCTGCAGTTGAGATCTTGGTTGGATTGCTTTGTCAGAGTCCTCCCCCTCGACCTTACCGCCATGGGTAGCCCTACCAGGATCATAGCTCAAAACGGCATCGCTCTCAGGATCTCAGGATCACACAAGCTTCTCCACCATGACAAGGTGACAATGCACGGAGACTGTTTCCGCTGACTTGTTAGCAACTAAAAAGCTTTTCACTATACCTTGGTACACATGACAATAAACTAAACTAAACTAAACACTGTTCTGGAATGACTATGGAGGATTATGTCACCATCAACATTGAAATCTCACGACGTGTCATCTATGTGTGGCTTCTCAGAATGCCAAATGACAGGTCAGTTTCACATGAAGACTGTGAAGCCTATGATTAATCTGACTAGAACACAAACATCCAATGCAGAAGGCAATGTAAGTAAACAGGTGATGACTAACCTCCTTGACACCGATCAATTTGTACAAATATTCCAGAAAGCTCACTTCACCCCTGTAACAACTCCATCTCTATCTTGAAGGCAAATGCTGAGGTTCTTCCAGAATTTGGACACATTAAACCACACAACGTCCTCCATGAAGTGTCTGGTTAAAACTCATTCAATAAACATTCATCATTGAGATTGCACAGACTCAGGGCATTGTAGTGTGCAGGATATCTTTATTAAGCTACTAACTCTCCATTTCAATGCACATTTCAATGAAATGGTTCGGCTATAATGATGTATATAAAACATTTTATTGAACATTAACCTCACAGTAATGATGACTGAGGAAACAATGACTTGACGATGAAACAAACTAATAACATATGTTTTTCCTTGGGTGATAGTTTTCTATGTGTTTGCTGGTTCTATTACACTGTACATTTGCACTGCAGCTGCGGCAGGATGATAAAGCGCTCCTACCTTAATTGTCCAGCCACTTTTAATGCCTCCAGATCTATTCCAATGTAGAAAATTAACTTCTACTTGGCAGCAGTCAGCTTCCAGCAGCAGTAGCCTGCCTCCTATTGACACCTCTCTGCTCCTTCATAGAACATCAGTCTGCTTTTGGGACAGCAGCTCTTTGTTCCTGAAAATCCATATAATTTGATTGAGTGGCCCAAGAACACAGGAGCAACAGATGACTTTGATGGCCTCTGTCTGTTCTTCAATAGAAGCAACATCCTTCTCCAAGAGTCACAGCACCAAGATAAAGTCAACGATGCTTGTCATTGAAACATGGAACACTGTAACCAGGTAACTCTTTATGAGACCTGGGAGGTCAAGTCACTTCGGCTCCTCAATATCTCCTGTACTTCATCAGGAAGGTTGATAGCGTGGCTGGGATTTTTACACACAATCTCAGCAACTTTCCTCCCCCTACACTAACTAGGAAATTTCTTACAAGACATGAGACGTTGAGTCGCTTGTGCTCCTTAATATCCCTTGTAGTATCGATTAATATCACTTATAGTTCATCGAGAAGGTTGGTAACATGGCAGGGATTTCGACACACACCTTCAGCAGCTTTCCTCCCCCTGCACCCAAAATATAGTCCTCATTTCACCCGCTGAGTTTCTCCAGCATTTTTGTCTACCTTCGATTTTCCAGCATCTGCAGTTCCTTCTTAAACCTCATTCAACTCTTGCAGGTTTCTTCTCCCCTTTGGCACGCCCTTTCACTATCACAACTCTTTTCACCTATTTCACTCTCTTTCTATTCTTTTTCTTTATTTTAATAAATAAATAAATAAATAAATAAATAAACAAAACTCCTCCAGGCAAGCCCGATACCCAACTTCTCCCTCAGGGAGCTGGACCATAGACTTCCCTATCATTCGGCTCACCCCATGTAACATGAAACACATGTTCCTAGTTTCTTAACATGAAACACATGTTCCAAGTTGCACCAGAACTACCCTGAATATGATCCTATCTGAGCTGGTGCATGCTGGCATATGGCACAATAGTATAGATCTTCCTTCACTTACTCATCGTCCTCTGTGAAGTGCTCTGTGGCAGGGTAGGAGTTGGGTAACTAAATGGTATCTTCTGAGGTATTGCATTCTCAAGGACAGAAAGAAGATCTTGTGAGTGCATGATGGTATTCTGAAAAGCACCCAGCAGACATGCAGCAATGAATAAGGCATTCAAAGCCATGATGGAGAGAGGTACAGTGAAAGGCCAGTGATCAATGTGCACTTGGCACAACTGATACATTCTCAGCACCAGCAGAAATGATAGTCATGTGATCCCAGAGCTCAGGTGAATGAGAATTATTCCTTCCAGGTACAGGAAGGGATCTCCTTCAAAAATGATTTCAATGGATGCCAGCAGCAAGTTATGATATACGGCAAGACAAAGAGAGAAGTTAATAAGAAATTGCTGCAATTACATGATTTTTGGGGTGGTGTGTGCTTTGAGCTTTGCATTGCTCGGAAGGGCAAAGTTTGTAAAGGATAGAAGAAGTGAATTTGAGAAATGGCTGCTCGATTGAATTATGCATGTGAACGGCTGTCATTATTTCAAGACAGCATGTGAAATTTAGAACACGGTGTCAAAGCATTAATTGTGATGGATCTTGTAAAGTTGTGGTATTTATTTCCACAATTCGCCTAGATCCAGGAAGATCTAGACATGGAATGATCTGCGATCACCCCCTGCCTTTAGTACTGTACTTCTTCACTGGGAGTAATAATCTGAGAAAAGGAAGATAGTTCCTGCACTCCACCCCAACTCCTCTGTGATAGAGATGTAGGTAAGAGAGGAGGAAGAGGTTTACTTTTTCATCAGGGAAGACATAGTTACAGCTCTCGTGAGGATATTCTTGAGGGGGAATCGTCTAGTGAGGCAATATGAGTAGAAAAGAATCATGAAGGGAATGATTACTTTGATGGGGCTGTCCAATAGTCAATGGAATTCAGAGGAGCAAATGTGTATGGAGATTGAAGGTATCTCCAGTGAAGATAATTATTTTAATATTAAAGGAATTATGGAGAAGGATATAACTAGTCCACAAGTTTAAGTACTAAATTGGTGCAAGGTCGATTTTGGAGGTTTTGGGTGGGACTTGCAGACATCAATTGGGTGAGGGTCTTTGCAGGTAAGGGGATGGCTTTCAAAAGTGAGATAGCAAGACTACAGAATCAACATGTTCCTGTTAGGGTGAAGGGCAAGGCTGTCAAGGTTAAAGAACTCTGGTTCTTTCAAGATGTTGAAGCTCTGTTCAGAAAAAGAAGGAGCGTATGTCAGATTTAGGTAGTCAGGATCAAGTGCATTCCAAAATGCGAACTGTACATGAATGCAAAAAAAGCAACTAGGAGAGCAAAAGAGAAAATGAAATGGAGTTAACAGGCACTGTACAGGAAAATCTATGATATTCTATAGATATATTGAGAATAAAAGAATGGGTCTGGAAAGAATAGTTCTTTAAAGATGAACAATACCATCTTTGTGCAGAGCGACGAGATGGGAGAGATATTAAATTAATATCTCATTCATTTTTACTGAACAAATGATTATATACTAATTACCAAAAGAGGAGGTACTGGCTCATTTAAAATGCATTAAATTGGATAAGATCTGCAGGGCCTGACCAAGTACATGCATGGATGGATCTTTGAGGAAGCTCCGAAAAAAATTGCAGGAGCCCTTGCAGAGATATTTGCGTCATCGTTGGTCAATGGTTCAACAGTTCTTTAATGTCACCTGACCAAGGTGCAGTGAAATTCTTTTTTTTGCATAGTTCAGTAGATTATTGTCATACATATTTCCAATCCCAGATTATGTACAAAATGTTCAGAAATAGCCCGCGGAGTCTTTTTTCTATGAAAGAGGATTCTAAAACTAGAGGCCCTAGGCTTAAGGTGAGAGGGGAGAGATTTAATAGTAGTCTCGGCCACAATATTGGCATTCAGAAGGTAGGCCACATCTAGAATGAGCTGCCAGAAGAAGCTGTAGAATTTTAAATTGCATTTATACGGATATTTGAACAGGAAGTGTTTACAGCGATATGGGCCAAATGCAGGCAAATAGGCGTCATACAGAATGCCAACTTGATCAGTGTGGACAAAGTGAGCCGGAAGGCCTGTTTCCATGCTTGGCTCTATGGTTCGGGATATTTACATGCAGGATATGATTGAATACTGCTTCCGACCTAGACTGGCATTTATCAGAATGGGTTAACCAAGAAGCACAAGATTTGAGTTCCCATTTACGTGTGATCAAATTTCCAGGCACGTCCATTTTGGTCTTTATCTTAGACTCCTTTGATGGTTCTTTTCTGCAAATTTTAGTCAATGGCATTTCAGATCATTCGTACTTGGCGTGGAAAAGAGTAAATTGTTTATTATCCTTCAAGCAATCAATCCAAATATTAAGTAGGATCAGATTGTGCTCCATCTTTAGTTCATAGAATGAGGAATCGTTTTGTACATCACAGTAAGCTGAGCAATAGATTTTTAAGTCAAATAGGCTATACTGATATCGCTTTGCAATTATTATTACATCGCATTATGCTTGCATGGCCTTCACAATTTCTAAAAGAGGGATTTAACTTGTCCATCGTGTTTCACCACAATTACAGTTCCTGTGAATAAAAGCAGATTTTCTATAGAAATAGATACAAAGTTTGCTGAATGCTTTGACTTCTATCACCAAATCTAAGTTTATGAAAGTACTTAACGTAGTTTAATTTCCGAGAAAACTTTTATTAGATTGATCTTCCAAACAGTAAATAACTGAGAGATCCTTTTAATGGTATTGCTCATATATATTTGACAGGGGCCGCGGAGGAACGTTTTTGAAAGTGGGGGGGGGGGGGGGGGGGGGCTGAGCGATCACTGATCACCGGCCTCGGGGGTACCCGGTGAGGGAGTGGAGCAACCGAGCGTGGGGATGGTGTGGGAAGGTGGCACAAATATTATTTTTTGTTGTTGCTCGACCTCCAAAAACAGGGGGTTAATACAGGCCAACCCCCAACTCAAAAAGTATCAACCCCCCTCCCTCTCCCTCGCTCTCTCTCTCTCTCTCTCTCTCCCTCCCTCTCTCTCCCTCCCTCTCGGGGCCGACTCTCTCTCTCTCTCTCTCTCTCGGGGCCGACTCTCTCCCTCTCTCTCTCCCTCTCTCTCTCCCTCTCTCCCTCCCCCTCTCTCTCCCTCCCTCTCGGGGCCGACTCTCTCTCTCTCTCTCTCTCTCTCTCGGGGCCAACTCTCTCTCTCTCTCCCGGGGCCGACTCTCTCTCTCTCTCTCTCTCGGGGCCCTCCCTTCCGCTCGGGGGCTAATCACAACGCTTCGTTCACTGCCCTATATCTCGACTGTGAACCGCGCTGTGATTGGCCGTTGAGCGGGAGGGAGAGAGGGTTTTGGGGGGGCAGTCGTGGTTTTTCCACGCTCACTGTGCGCTTGTTCTGAGATTCTGGATGTCAGAGGTCCTCAGAAGAAGATAAAAATATGCCTGCGGGCCAGATAATTTTGGGTTATGATGCATGTCTCGCCAAAAAGGCTGGGGCAGCCCCCCCCAGCCCCTCGGTTCCGTGGCCCATGTTTGGGAGAGGCATAATTCAGATTTACTGATTACTTGTTATTTGAGTAATGTTGGAGCATAGTATTCGTCAGAGTAAAGTCAGTAACTTGGAAAATTTGTCAAAATTTTTCATCCATTTCAGTAACCCGACCCGACCCGACCCGACTCGCAGTGTAATCAACGTTGCGGGGGAACAGTTTGTGTTAATAAATTATAATTCTGAAAATTAGGAGAAGTTTTTACCAAAGAACTTTTATTTTTGCGAGGATGTTTCCGTAACCGGCTTCTGTCTCCGCACTAGTATCTTTGGTCCGCTATGGGATCTTTGGTGCGGAGACGGAAGCCGGTTACGGAAATGCGGCCGAAAATTACCCCTGAATCTGCCCATTGACCATACTACGTCTTTTTCGTCTAGTGGGCTATCTTGCTTGCTGTAGGATCTTTGCGCCTATCAGTTGCCAGGCTTTGTCTGACCCCAACATCTCTTTTCCAGCTCTCCTTCTTACCATAGTCAGTCTGCAGAAGGGACCTGACCCAAAACGTGGCCTGTCCATTCCCTCCACAGATGCTGCCTGGCCTGTTAAATTCCCCCAGCACTTTGTGCTTTGCTCAAGATTCCAGCATCCACTATTCCTTGTATCTTCATTAAAAAAGACAAATATATATTTGAATTCCAAACATCTTTTAAGGATCATGAGGTTAAATAAACCTTCGGAGATGAGTTAAGATGAGATGAGATGAGATAAGATGTAATCATCTTCTGCCGTGGACTGAATTTGCTGACATGAATGCTAAGTTTTGCTGTGGCTTCATTCTATTAAGGGCCTGTCCCACTTACGCGACTTTTCAGCAGCTGTCTTCGACCTTCAAGCTCGAGGGCACTCACCTGAAAATCCTCGAGCTGGATCGACCGTCAGTGATGAAACCGCGGGCTGGATCGACCATCAGCAGGCACACACACACACACACGCACGCACGCACGCACACACACACACACACACACACACACACACACACACACACACACACACACACACACACACACACACACACACACACACACACACATCGTGAAGGTGGGGGCCAGGGAAAGCAGGGGAGCGCTGTCTGAAATTAATACCCGCAATGAACAGGAAGGTAAAAGACGGCTGGCACAGTGTATGGTAAGTCCTTTAGAGAACGGGGAGGGGGGGGGGGGGAGAAGGGGAGAAGAGGAAAGAAGGTGGGGAGAAGAAGTGAAGATAGACGACTTTTAATAAAGTTTAGCGGGCATTTAACATTACCGGTCGGCTTTCCGTGGTTCTGAAAACTCCAATGAGCCAATTAAAATGCCCGGTCAGCTAAGGAGATTGCCTATGGCGACCTTGACTGCCTATAACTACCTGGCGACCCCACTACACTGAACTACGAGTTCAAAAGAACCATGCCGACTAATTTTTCCTCGCGGAAAATTTTACAGCAGCTGAAAAACTTTCCTCGCCCAAACTGAGACCGCGAGTATGCGGGAACTTCTCTTGAGCATGTAGGAGAGTTACAGTGACCTCCTAGGACCACATGTCGACCATGTTGCGAGTTTGTGGCAAGTGCAAACTCTTCTGAACTCACAAATTAGGTCGCCATAGTGGCACAGGCCCTTAACTGCTGCATACTTTGGAGCCTGCATAACATCCTGGCCACTTCAATGATGCATCTTTCATTGTTTTGTTACAAAGGAGTAGCCAATTGTTCCTCTCTTTTGACAGAAAGAATGTGTCACAATTGGAATCATGTTCTACCAGTTCCCCAAAAGCACATGTAACACACCTTTGTGGAGAAATATTAAGTATTTAGGTTGAATATCTAGGGGCGGCACAGCAGCTCAGTTGCTGCCTTACATTGCCAAAGACCCGGGTTTGACCCTGACTACGGGTGCTGTCTGTACGGAGTTTGTATGTATTTCCTGTGATTCTGTGGGTTTTCCCCGGGTGCTCTGGTTTAAGGCTACTGATGTAAGGCTAACTGGTCTATAATTCCCCGTTTTCTCTCTCCCTCCTTTCTTAAAAAGTGGGGTTACATTGGCTACCCTCCAGTCCACGGGAACTGATACAGAGTCGAGAGAACATTGGAAAATGATCACCAATGCATCTACGATTTTATAGGGCCACCTCCTTGAGTACTACGGGATGCAGACCATCAAGCCCTGGGGATTCATCTGCCTTCAGTCCCAAAAGCTTAGCTAACACCATTTCCTGACTAATGTCGATTCCCTTCATTTCCTCAATCCCACCAGATCCTCAGTCCCCTAGTATTTCTGGGAGATTGTTTGTGCCTTCCTTAGTGAAGAAAGGACCAAGTATTCGTTTAAATGTTCTGCCATTTCCTTGTTTCCCATTCTAAATTCACCTATCAAAAGAAGCTTTTAGAGTCAATTTTTTAATATTCCCCACAAGCTTTCTTTCATGCTCTTCCCCCCCCCCCCCCCCACCCCCCCCCCCCCCCCCCTTAATTAACCCCTTTGTCCTCTGTTGAGTTATAAATTTCTCCCAGTCCTCCGGTTTGCTGGTTCCTCTGGCCAATGTAAATGCCTTTTCCTTGGATTTAACACTCCTGTTACAATGTAGCAGGCTTTGCAATATTGATTGAGGCCAAATTTCTTTATATGTCGACTTTTTTTTAATCGCATCAATTTTTTAGGCTTCATGATATAATTCGACGTTTTAAGACAATTTTATAACAATTAAAGGTTTGCCTGAGAGGATGCGCTGAACTGAGAGCTGTATATAATAGCTTCTGAAAGTCAAATAATGACACTAAAATAAAGACCTTGTTTTTCAGCACTTTAGAGAATGTGAATTAGCTGTTTTAAAAAAGCAAAAACTAAGGAGTCTGTCGATTTGAATGTATATTTAAAAAAATCTATGCAAGCTCTTTAGCTAGAACAGATGCAAAAAAGATTTGCAAGGATGTTGCCTGAACTGGAGGGTTTGAGTTGCAAAGAGAGATTGGCAAGCAGGGACTGTTTTTCCTGGAGCATTGGAGGCTGAAGGTTGACATAATAGACTGTTATAAAATTACTAGATCAAGTGCGGACCCATTTGGCCCGACCTCCAACACAATATTCCACCACTCACCCATAGACACTAACTGCTCAGGGGCGGCTGACGAGTTCCCTTTGTGATGCCAGAGATCCACGTTGTGACGTGATTCATGGCTACCTTCCCCCAACTGCGCCAGGGGGAGCGCGACTGCGACGTTTTTAAAGTTTAAAATGGCAATCAGGTAAAATACAAGATCAATGTGAACGCACTCACTCTCCCTCTTCAGTCCCCTATCACCTCCTCCATTATCCTCCCACTCCCCACCCTCCATCAACCAACCATCCTCTGCTTCCTCAATCACCCCCCCCCCCTCTCCCCTACTCTTTCTTCCCCTCCCCTCTTCCATTACCTCGCATACTCCCTTACCCTCCTCTTCACCCTTCCTCTTCTTTCCCCTCTCCACCTCCCCTCCCGATCCTCATTCACCTCTCCCTCCCTCTCCTTTCCATTATTTTTTGCTGGTGCACATGTTAACCACAACCCACACAACTCAGTAACTTGACTAAACAGCAGACATGTTAACCTATCACCTTTGTTTTTCCCTCGGAATCTGCCTTGAGTATCTTTTCCTATCCTGCTGTCACTCTGCTGTGCTTTCCTTGTGGAGGTAACCACACTGTGGAAGGCTGCTGATTTACAACATTGGAGGCAGTAGATGCTGCCAATGATGATGATCTCGAGCAGCTCTCGGGTCTAAATGACATGACTTACATCTGGGCCAATTTGCTGAGAGTGGCAGCAGTGTAGGCAATAAGTTGCAATGGTAACACAACTGTATTAGCTGTGGTGGGATCACAAGAGAACAATCATTCCATGAGACCATGTGATAGGAGCAGAATTAGACCATTTGGCCTGACAAGTCTACTCCGCCATTCAATCATGGCTGATCTATCTCTCCCTCTTAACCCCATTCTCCTGCCTTCTCCCCATAACCTCTGACACCCGTACTAATCAAGAATCTATCCATCTCTGCCTTAAATATATTGACTGACTTGGCCGCCAAAGCCTTTGTGGCAAAGAATTCCACAGCTTCCACCACCCTCTGACTAAGGACTAATGAGCTTGAGTTGGACGTTGTCATATCCTGAGCAGGTGCCTGAGCAGTCTAAGGTATTTGTTGGAACGATTATGGCAGTGACACCTTCCAACCCCATATTAACACAGCATTCCGTAATGAGATTGCAGCAACCACAGATTGCATTGCCAATGTCTACTGAGCATCTACTGCACTTATCAGATATTGGGTGACTTCTGACTTCCCATCCAATGGAAGCAGAGATTTTGGTTGTCAGCCATTGTGTGATGGTTGAGCCCAAGCATTGAATCATAGAATCATAGAATCATAGAAAATAGGTGCAGGAGTAGCCCATTCAGCCCTTCGAGCCTGCACCGCCATTCAATATGATCATGGCTGATCATCCAACTAAGTATCCTGTACCTGCCTTCTCTCCATACCCACTCATCCCTTTAGCCACAAGGGCCACATCTAGCTCCCTCTTAAATATAGCCAATGAACTGGCCTCAACTACCTTCTGTGGCAGAGAATTCCACAGACTCACCACTCTCTGTGTGAAAAAAGATCTTCTAATCTCGGTCCTAAAAGACTTCCCCTTATCCTTAAACTGTGACCCCTTGTTCTGGAGTTCCCCGACATCGGGAACAATCTTCCTGCATCTAGCCTGTCCAACCCCTTAAAAATTTTGTAAGCCTCTATAAGATCCCCCCCTCAATCTCCTAAATCCAAGCGAGTACAAGCCGAGGTTATCCAATCTTTCTTCATATGGAAGTCCTGCCATCCCAGGAATCAGTCTGGTGAACTTTCTCTGTACTCCCTATATGGCAAGAATGTCTTTCCTCAGATTAGGAGACCAAAACTGTACGCAATACTCCAGGCATTGCTTGAAACAGAGATTGCTAGGGTTAACTTATGAAGAGTATTTGTTGGTGCTGGGCCTGATATCACTGGTGTTTAGAAGAATGAGAGGAGGTCTCATTGAAACCAGCCAGACATTGAAAGTCCTAGATAGAGTGGATGTGGAGAGGATGTTTCCAGTAGTGGGGAATGTCGAGGACCAGAGGGCACAGCCTCAGTATAAAAGGACCTACTTTTAGAATGGAGATGAGGAGGAATTTCTTTAGCCAGAGGGTGCTGAATCTGTGGAATTCATTGCCTCATACAGCTGTGGAGGCCAAGTCAATGGATATTTTTAAAGCATTGATTGACAGTTTATTGATTAGTAAGGATGTCAAAGGATACTGGGCGAAGGCAGGAGAATGGGGTTGAGAGAGAAAAATAGATCATCCATGATCGAATGGCTTAGCAGACTCGATGCGTCGAATGGCCTAATCCCATCCCTATGTCTTGTGATCTTATGGCAAGCCCATTGTGCAGGAAAGGTTGGGTTTCAATCTCAATAGCAAACTCTGAGCAAGGCAATAGTACAACTTAACATTTTAAGCATGTTTTCAGACAGATATGGCAAGAGTTACATTTTTGTGCTGTAAGTGCCCGTTAGCCTTTGGACATAGGCTTTGAAACCCTCCATTAATTTCTACTAGATTTGCACTACCAATATTAAAGCTACTGGATGTCAGGATTCCTTCACCTTGCTTTGCGGCTCAGCATATGGCACGTTAGCTGTGTCTATTCCATCGGTTTCATTGATCTCTGCACACTTTTGTGGATTATATGGTGACTGCTCTCACAGTGAGCAACACTGTGTTGGCCATATCCAGCTGTAAAGTTTAGTGTGTTGTTGTACCAGCTCCATTGTAGCTTACTGATGTAGGGCTAATCTACTGTGGATGATACAGGCTGTGTGCATGTGTAAGCTGTGCGATGCCTGTGCAAGGCTTCAAGTACAAATAAACATAGAGGCTGCGGTGGGACATGTGAATGTGAGCTGGGAGTCTCGAATAATGGAGATTGCAGTCACACGAGGAAAGGAGTAAATTGCAGATCAGTGGATGAGGATGGAAGAATAAATGCTGGAAGATGGCATTTGCCTTCCATGAATTTGACCACATGAGTGTGGTTTTCATTTTTTTTTGGTACTGTCTCTGTATTCTAGATGCGTTACTTCTGCTGCTGACTTCACTTGATCTGCTTCTGCTTGCGCTGTATTATTGAGTTCAGTAGCTTTTTGGGTTCGTCTCTTCTCTATCCTTCATGGTTTAAGCATCCAAATTTACATCAAACAATTAGAGCACCGACTCCCTGTCTTATTCCACCATTGCTTTTAGCCTTGAATGCTTCAAAATAACATCAAGCAGTTCTTGTTGAAAAGGAAAACCTCTCTTTCAAGAGTTTCAGTCGGAGCTTCATTATTGCGACTCTACTTTGCTTTGAGTTTTCACACAAGACTTCAAACCGCAGTGTGTGGTGGTGTATTCACAATGATGGTTCAGAGACCAATATAGGCGAACTGAACAATTAGCATGCATGTAGTTAGTATTAATGGTAGCTACCATCAGAAAGTCTTTATTCTCAGATGCCCTTGAGCAGTAGTTCTGTATTTATGCAGTTATTTAATGCAAAACCATTGATTATTTCTTCTTGAGATTTCATTGTTCCACTGCAGATGCCTACATTTATAACTACAAAGTTTTGAATAAGTGCTATACAAAGCAGAACAGTAAGAGTCATTTATTCTGCCCCAAGAATTTTGCAGCGACAGCAGCTCTGTAGAGCACAGCAAGAAAATGTAATGCTTTGATAGTGAAGCTCTGCATTCAATAAACTAGAGTAATAGTAACGAGAAAACGGTGTTGCATTTATGTAATAGCTGGCATGTTCCTCTCAGGATTCTCCAAGTTGCTTTACAGCCAGTGAAATACTTAATAAACTTGGTCCCCGTTGTAAGAAAGGGAATGTCCCAAATGATTTATGAAGAGCACGCAACCACAGATAGTAATATGATTACTTGCAGATAACATATCTTAACAAACGTAAGTGAATTATAAATATTGCCCAGGACAGCTGGAATGACTTCTCTGATCTTTATTTTTCAAAATCTAGCCATGGCTATTTTACATCCAAAGGATCAGAATGGCATTGAATTATCAAGCTGAAGATTTTCATAATCATAGAGAGATATAGAATGGGAATGGGCCCTTTGGCTAACTGAGTCCATGTTCACCATTGATCACCCTTCACACTAATTTTACATTAATCCCATGTTATTTAATCTTGTATCATTCTCATCAACTCCCCCCAGATTCTATCACTTTTTCTTTCATGTCCATCATCTATGTTTCAAATGTTCGGCCAGGCTCTTGCACAGTGGACAGCCTTCACGTTTGCTATCTATTCTATCACTTACCTCCACAACAGGGACAATTTACAGCGGCCAATTAGGCTACCGATGTCGTACCTGAATGCCTTTTGCAACGTGGGAGGAAATTAGACCACCTGGGGGGAAACCCACACAGACACAGGAAGAATGTGCAAACTCCACACAGACAGCACCTGAGGTCAGGATCAAACCTAAGTTTCTGACACTGGGAGGCAGTGGCTCCACCAGCTGCGCGCGGCACTGTGCCGCCCACGTTTGAACACATGTTTCTTGAGTGAGACTCGAATCTAGTATTTTGACTCAAAGGTGAGAGCGTCATCAAGTGAGACCTGGCTGACACTGTCGACTAAGTTTCATCCTCTCACGTGCACTGGCTGAGGACCTTAAACAGGGCTGCAATACAGTATTCAGGCCCAAAATCCTCTCCTGAGCTCCATTATTGCGTACAGTTCTGGTCTCCAAATCTGAGGAAGGACATTATTGCCATAGAGGGAGTGCAGAGAAGGTTCACCAGATTGATTCCTGGAATGTCAGGACTGTCTTATGAAGAAAGACTGGTTAGACTCGGTTTATACTCTCTAGAATTTAGGAGATTGAGAGGGGATCTTATAGAAATTTAGGAGATTGAGAGGGGATCTTATAGAAACTTACAAAATTCTTAAGGGGTTGGACAGGCTAGATGCAGGAAGATTGGTCCTGATGTTGGGGAGGTCCAGGACAAGGGGTCACAGCTTAAGGGGGAAATCCTTTAGGACCGAAATGAGAAGGACTTTTTTCACACAGAGAGTGGTGGGTCTCTGGAACTCTCTGCCACAGAGGGTAGTTGAGGCCAGTTCATTGGCTATATTTAAGAGGGAGTTAGATGTGGCCCTTGTGGCTAAGGGGATCAGAGGGTATGGAGAGAAGGCAGGTACAGGATACTGAGTTGGATGATCAGCCATGATCACATTGAATGGCGGTGCAGGCTCGAAGGGCCGAATGGCCTACTCCTGCACCTAATTTCTATGTTTCTATGTTTCTATTATTCTTGTAATGTTTTAATGATAGATGCCATTATTGTTCTGTTTTGTTCATTCAAAAAGCATATGAGAGCTTTGGTTTCCCATCTGCAATCTCCTCATTGCAGTTTGCAAATTCACTTAGAGTCTACTTAAAATATTTTACACATTAATTATCCTGCACAGGATGTGAGATTCCTATCTTGAGTGATTATTTAGATTGAATTGGAAACCAGAGAATTATTGTGGAACATATTAAAATAGATTTGTATCCAGCCAATTTGTAAAGTACTAAAATGCTTCAAGTAAGATATAATTCTGGAGGTAATTATTGTCTGGGCATTACAGTTCACATTCAATGAACTTAGCAACAATAAATGAACAAATCTTGTTCCATGTATAGCTGAGAAGTGTACGATACGACATGATGTGAGAGGGAGGGAAATTGATCTGTCAACATTCATAAAACACAAGATACATGAAATGCGCTCTTAGCTTAAACCTAAGTAATCCATGCAATATGCTGGTCTAAAAAACAAGACCACAACAAAATAACACACAATGTGCTGGAGGAACTCAGCGGGTCAGGCAGCATCTGTGGAGGGTATAGATAGGCACCATTTTGGCCTCTTCTTGATGCTTAACAACAGCAGGAGTTGGCCACTTGATCCCCCTGATTCACCCCACCATCAATATTTATCCCCATGTCTCAACTCGTACATTTAGGAAGGAGATGAACTGGAAATTTATTTAGTCAGAGGGTGGTAAATCTGTGGAATTCATTGCCACAGATGGCTGTGAAGGCCAAGTCAATGGATATTTCAAGGCAGAGATTGACAGATTCTTGATATGTAAGGGTGTCAGGGGTTATGGGGAGAAGGCAGGAGAAGGGAGTTGAGAGGGAAAGATGGATCAGCCATGATTGAATGGTGGAGTAGACTTGATGGGCCGAATGGCCTAATCCTGCTCCAAGAGCTCATGAACTCCTCTTTTCTGCCCGATTTTCATCACCCCGCATTCCCCATTATTTTAAAATATTGCCTGTGTAGAAAGGAACTGCAGATGCTGGTTTATACTGAAGATAGACGTAAAGTGCTGGAGTAGCCCAGCAGGTCCGGCAGCATTTCGGGAGAAAGAGGGTGGGTGATGTTTCGGGTTGGGATAACTTTTCAGACATTATCTGTCTCCTCTTCAAATAACCCCCAATGTTTAGCCTCCTAACCCTTTGGGGTTAGGAAGCTAAATGCCAGGAAATCTGGAATGTGCTGAATTAATTCTAAGCGCGTTACATTCATGGATGATAGCAGCTCTCCACTCCCTTTATAAATGATTAGGCACTCACTTTAGAAAATGAAAGCACATAGATTTTGCAAACAAAAATCTGTATGTCTTCCTATCCACCGCCCCTTGGATTTCTAATCAATGATTCAGGGTTATTAATTGCAATAAAGTATTCACAGGTAAACATATTTCACGAACTAGAAATGATTTTAATGACCATATAAGAATTTTTAATTGCGAATGCAGTGCCTTTGGTAAGCTGTTTGTTTTCCCCGTGGGGAGATTTCCTTGCCCGTAGCTTTCTCTAGATGCTGCACTAACTCATGAATAAATTGAAATCCTGCACACTTCTTATGCTGCGCTCATAACAACTCCCTGATGTGATATTTTCTCTTACAAGTCTGACCATTTTTCACCAGACTACTGTCAGATAGCCTGTTATAAAATGTATACTTCTGTTCATTATTACTTCTCTTTTGAAAGTGATAAATAATCGCAATATGCAGAAATGGTAAAAACCTCAAATTATTATGTGCTGGTGTGCCATCTTCGTCATGTGCGGTTGTTCTTTTTCCAATCCTACCCTGCCATAAAATTGACTGTTGGTGTATCCAATAATTGTTCTCTCAACAATAGCAGTGTCTCCAACTAACGTGATGCACTTTCTTTTTCCTTTGAGCTATTTATATCAAATTACCTTGGACACCAGAATCATTTCAGTGACTACATTTACAACAGCTCTGAAAGCAAAGCTTTAGTTTTAGTTTGCAATCATCAAATCTCACATGCCAATCAGATGGCGATTTCAGCCTGTTTTCAGCCCGTAGGTTGTGATTTCATATATAACCCAATCTTTTACTGAAAAGGAAAGATTTTTAATAGTTGAGCTGCCTTTTCTTCTCCACTCCGAAATATCTTGAACACACAGCAACATAATTCCCTGAAAGTGGCGACACAGGTAGACAGCGTGATGAAGAAGCCGTTGGCAATCTTGCCTTTATTGGTAAGGTCAGGAGCAGGGATGTCACGCTGTAGCACGTTGGTGAGACCACATTTGGAGTAGAACCTTGTACATAAAACAGTTGAGCATAGGTGCAGGCCCTTCTGCCCACATGATGCCAGGATCTACTCAAATCTGTTAGCACATTACCTGCAGACCTGTTTCCCTGCCATAGAAATGATGTTTAGTTTAGAGATCCAGCAGAGAAACAGGCCTCTCGGCCCACGTAGTCTCCACTGACCAGTGATCCCCAACACTACCCTTCACACACTAGGGACAATTTACATTTATACCAAGCCAATTAACCTACAAATCTTTGGAGTGTGGGAGGAAACTGAAGATCTGGGAGGAAACCCACGAGGTCACAGGGAGAACGAAAAAACTCCGTACAGACAACGCCAGTAGTCAGGATCGAACCCGGGTCTCTGGCGCTGTGAGTGCTGTAAGGGAACAACTCTACCACTACGCCACTGTTTTCCTGCCATTAAGCTGGAAATGGTACAAAAAAAACTCAATGGGTTGAGTTATGAGAGGTTCTATAGCCTCGGACTTATTTCTTTGAGCATAAGAGGCTGAGAGTAATCTAATTGAGCATACAAAATGGAGCACATAAGGCGAATCTTCATTTTCTTTTTGCCAGGGTGGAGGAATCCGGAAAGCAGGAAAAACTTGACGATGAAAGGAGATGGATTTAAAAGATAGTTTATTTTATTTTAGGGGTACGGCGTGGAAACAGGCCGTTCCGCCCACCAAGTCTGCGCCAACTAGCGTGCACTAGCACTATCCTACACACTCGGGACAGTTTACAATTTACGTAAGCCAATTAACCTATAAACCTGTATGTCTTTAGAGTATGGTGCACCCGATGAAATCCCACACGGTCACAGGGAGAACGTACAAACTCCGTACAGATGGCACCTCTCTAGTCAGCATCAAACCCAGGTTTCTGGCGCTGTAAGGCAGCAACTCTACTGCTGTGCCACCGTGCCTCCCTGAAAAATTGAGAGCAATTTTTTCAAGCATAGGGTGGAGCATATATCAAATAGAGCTGCCAGAGGAATCTGTAGAGTTGGGTACAATGGGGGGATGTTTAAAAAATGTACAGATAATAAATGTTTGGATGGACATGGGCCAAATACATAGAAATAGAATGAGCTCAGCTATGGAAATAAAAATGGGTGTAGTAGTTGGCCATTCGGCCCTTTGAGCCAGCATCGCCATTCAATATGATAATGGCTGATCATCCAATATCATTACCCCATTCCTGCTTTCTCACCATATCCCTTGAATCTGTTAGCTATAAGAACAATATCTAATACTCTCTTGAAAACCTCAAGTGAATTGGCCTCCACTGCCTTCTGTGGCAGAGAATTCCACAGTTTCCCAACTCGTTGGGTGAAAACGTTTTTTCTCATCTCAGTTCAAAATGGCCTGCCCCTTATCTTAAAGTGACCCCTGGTTCTGGAATCCCCCAACATCGGGAACATTTTTCCTGCATCTAGCCTGTGAATATAAGCCCAGTTGATCCATTCTTTCATCATATGTCAGTCCCACCATCCCGGGAATTAACCTGGTGAACTTACGCTGTGCTCCCTCAATAGCAGCAATGTCCTTCCTCAAATTAGGAGGACAAAACTGCACACAATACTCCAGGTGTGGTGTCGCCAGGCCCTTATACGAGTGCAGTAGGACCTCCTTGCTCCTATATTAAAATCCTCCCGGTATGAAGGCCAACATGCCATTTGCTTTCTTCACTGCCTGCTGTACCAACGTGCTTATTTTCAGTGACTGATGTACAAGGACACCCAGGTCTTGTTGCACCTCCCATTTTTCCTAATCTGACACCATTCAGATAATAAGGTTTCAAGGTCAGTTTATTGTCACTTGTACCAATTAAGGTACAATGAAATTCGATTTAGCATAAAGCCAGACTAAAAAAAAGCAACAAGACACACAATTACATAAAAGTTAACATAAACATCCACCACAGCGGATTCTCACGTTCTTCACTGTGATGGAAGGCAATAAGGTCCAATCTCCTTCCTCTTTATTCTCATATGGTCGGGGCAGTCGAACCATCCACAGTCGGGGTGATCGAAGCTCCCGCAGCCGGCGGTTGAATCTCCCGCGTCGAGGCGATCGAAGCTCCTGCGTCAGGGCGATGAAAACTCCCGCATTGGGGCGCTTGAAACTCACACGTCGGGGCAGTCAAAACTCCTGCGGCTTGGTGTCCCCAGTGTCAGTCTCTAACCAGAGACCGTGGGCTCCACGATGTTAAAGTCCCACAGGCTCCCATGGTTGGAGCCCCAAAGCCGACCCCCGACTGGGATCTCAACTTCAGTGATGATAAGTCCGTACGGAAAAAATCGCATCTCCGTCGAGGTAAGAGATTAGGAAAAGTTTCCCCCAACTCCCCCCCCCCAACCCTCCACATAAGTCAAAAAGTCAAAACGAGTCAAACAAAACTTTATTGTCATTTAGAAATACATTTATATATGCAGTTCCAAACAAAATTCCGTTGCATTTGGCTCCCTGTGCAACATGATAATTAACAGAAGGATAAACATGGATAAAATGGATAAAAAGGATAAAAGGATAAATAGACAATGGTGGCAGCCCATTACATGGCATTCAGGAGTCTGATGGCTCGTGGGAAGAAGCTGTTGCAGAACCTTGAAGTTCTGCTCCTTATGCTGCAATATCTTTTGCCCAAGGGCAGCAGAGTGAACAGTCCGTGATGGAGATGTGTGGGGTCTTTTATAATACTGCTGGCCTTAGACACGCAACGTTTGGTCGCAATATCCCCGATTGAGGGGAGAGAGGTCCCGATGATTTTTTCTGCTGTCCTCACCACTCTCTGCATGGACTTCCAGTCAGAGGCTTTACAGTCCCCAAACCAGACAGAGATACAGCTGGTCAAAATACTTTCTGGTGCCCCTGTAGAAAGTGGTGAGGATGGGATGGGGGAGGTGAGCTCTTCTCATCCGGCGCAGAAAGTGCAACCACTACTGCACTCTCTTAACTGTTGATGAGATGTTATTCGACCAGGTCAGACTGTTGGTGATCTGCACCCCCAGGATCTTAGTGCTACTGACCACCTCCACATCGCTGTCATTGATGTGAAGTGGTATGGGACTGTGCCGGTTTTTCCTGAAGTCGACGATGGCCTCCTTTGTTTTTTCGACATTCAGGATCAGGTTGTTCGTATTGCACCAGTCCACCAGTTGTTTCACCTCCTCCCTGTAAGCCAGCTCATTGTCGTCCCTGATGAGGCCCACCACTGTTGTGTCATCTGCGTACCTCATGATATGGTTTGTACTAAACCTGGCACAACAGTCGTGGGTCATCAGGGTAAACAGCAGTGGACTCAGGACACAGCCCTGAGGGGAGCTGGTGCTCAGAGAGATGGTGTTAGAGGTGTTATTTCCAACCCTCAACAAATAAAACAAGTAAAGAATAATTTAAAAAACATACATTTAACACATACAAAGATGCAAAGGAGGAAAGCACAGACAAACTGTTGGTGAAAAACAAGCCATTGGTCCACAGTGTCTGCTCCAAACACCAAGACCCAACTACTCTAAATCCCATTTTTCCTCTTGTATCCCCATGAAATCCCTATCCCAATTTTCCTGCCACCATCCTATTGAGAACAATTTGCAGAAGCAATTTATCTCAGATTTTGTCTCAGATTATCTAGTCTTTGTCAGATGTAAAAAGACCAGAACATCTGGGGGGGAAACCCAGTCACAGGAAGAATGTGCAAACTCCACAGAGACAGCAACGGAGATCATGATTGAACACAGGTCGCTGTAAAGCAGGACCGATCACTACAATGTCACTGTGCCGTGTAAGGTATAGTATACCTAGAAAGTCATCATCCACCCAAACCATCAAGTAGTTACACACAAAATATTGGAATAACTTTGTGAGTCAGGCAGTATCTCTGGAGAAGTGGAATTGGTGATGTTTCGGGTCGAGACAGTTATGTGTCTTGAAAAAGTCTATAAAAAGATAGATGTTGTCCTAACATGCAGAGAGCTCTTCTGGACTTGTTATGATCATGTACTTTTGAGAAATCTGAACCAACAATAACTTTGTCCAATAGATTGTTACTCTGGTGTTCCTTTTTGTCCTGATGCAATTTCAGTGAAAAAAAAAGTAATGGCAAAATAGAAATAACAAAAACAGCAAAAATGTTTTGTATGATATTTCTTTGCAATGTAAAACTGGAAAAATGTGATACTGCTACTTGCTGGTGTTGCTGTTCCATGACATTGAATTAGAAAACCCAAATACAATTCTCAAGGTAATTCAGAGGCTAAGGGTGAAATGTTGTTTTAAGAAGCTGAAGGCAAAGCATTGTGAATTGGATAGGAATTTTTGGCTGTTCATGTTTAGTCGTCTCCTTGCCCAGGATGCACCACATACAAATAATGCAAATTGCCGTTAGCTTTATTTTTCCCAGCAAATTCTGCCCCTTCATGTTCAAAAACTAGCAGTCCAAGAATGCAACTACAGTTGAGTCCAAAGCAAAGCTTTTCCACGTTCCTCTCCAATCATGTTTACATGCTTGAAATTATATTCTTCTGTCAATGCTTGGATGAGATCGCCCATTAGTGTCAAATTGGCATGGGTTTTCTTAGTTTGTCTAATTAGGGTGAGTTTTCATAGCAGAGGCCAGTTGGAAACTCTCTTTTGTATTCTCTCTCATGCCTTCTTTGTCTCTCTCATCTGAATTTGATAGTGTATGTTAGGTCTGTATTCCTGGACTTGAGAGAAACAATTCATCCTGTTATGCCCAAGCTAACTTTGAGTATCCAGCAACCATTGATCATTAATTCATTTGTTTGCTGGGTGTCACTGCTCAGAATTTAAATTTTGTTTTGGACTGCATATCTGTACCATAACTGCACTTCAAAATAATTCATTGTCCCTGAAATGATTCAAGACATTTCTGAAAGGTGAGATAATAGGCTGCATTAATATAAACCTACCTACCTATCTTTCCTATGCCATGAAAGTTCCTGGCAGCTGGAAGAAATAAAGACATTGATTTCATCAATAAGAAATAAGTTCAAACTAGGTCCTAGAGCTAAAATGGTAATGTAACAACCCATTGCACCTCACAGTATCTTGAAAAAATGCATTTTAATACTTCATTGAAATACAGTAAAAGGAATAATAGCATAAATTTCAGGAGTCAAGATTCAAGAGTGTTTTATTTTCATATGTCCCAGATAGAACAATGAAATTCTTACCTGCTACAGCATAACGTAATATGTAAACATGGTACAGCCGCTCCCCGACCTACGATGCGGTTACGATCCGATAAACCCATCGTAAACCGTTGCCAAGCGTTTGCCAATCATGAAGTCAAAATATCACATGTCGAAGCATCGCAAATCGGGGAGCATCTGTACACTGTAAACAATATGATAAACAAGAGTCTCGTGCTGGAGAACATGCCACGAGAATTCCTTGCTACAAATGCCCTTTTAAAATTAAGGTCAGGTTGTTATCTTAGATATCTGTGGTTTTCTTATAACATCTGATAGAGTTGGTATTGCTTCTGCAAATAGCAGTAACAATTTTTAATTTTGATCTATGACATTTAAGCTTACCATTAGTGTAATGAAGTTGCCATTTAATCAACTTCATTTAAGTTAATAATTAATGAATACATTTGTGTCTTTATGATCTGAATTGGTAGAATGGCAGTTTAGTCGGTTTTTGGAAAGTTAGCTGAACTCCCTTGATGGCTCAGCAATGTCCTCCAGTGCACTGCTGAGCTTTGCAGATTAATCGGCCAAACCTTGCTGGTGGAAGCTGACAGTTCCGCGCTGAATTGTTGGCAATTCTCAGCACAATTGCCACAAAGTTCACAATTCCCATTTCTCTGCACAATACCTAAGTTGCCGGAAACACTACATTGGTCTGGGCTTTTCCTGACTGCCCTCAGACTCATGGAGTCCTGAGGTGGAGGGAAATAAGTCTGATGCAATTAGGAGGCAGTGTTGCAAGGGAGTCTATCCATTGCATGTATGCCAAGTTTGCAAATTCATTTGAACAGAGAGGAACATGTTGCACTAAGTTTTAACATAAATTTATTTGTCTAGTTAAATGGTTTTCACTTTAATTTCTTTGCATATATCTAATTGTATAAATATTTAATTCATCAATTGTGATTGAAAATTATTTTACTGGTTCTGAATGTTGGGTCCATTCTCAAGCCAACTTCAAACGGTTTTCTGTTGCTCATTGAGTGGGCTTGCAATATTTCACCCACATGACGATGCTAGACAACACACTTGTCAGCCTTTATGCATTGCTTTGCCATTCCAGACTGGAATGGTTTTTTGAATAATTTTTTTATTAGCAATAAACAATTCTCAATGTTTAAAACTGAGTTATAAACATCAACTTAAATCAATATTTGTACTCTAATGATTATTATCTTATTTTTTTTGAAAATAAAAGTGGGTAAAGAGAAATACCATTATTAATCAATAAAATTATAATTCCTTAATAATTATTTGGTATAAAAAAAAAGAAAAAATGAAGAAAAAGAAAAAAGACATGTTTATGTATATATATCAATTAAAAGCCACACAATATATTATAAATGAAACAACTACAAATAATAATATCAGTAAAGACATGCATATATCCTGGTATACCAATACATTATTTTCATCAAATCCCGCAGGGTGTCAGTCGAGCCGTGATGCCAAGAACAGCTACTTCTCTAAATACTGTATATATGGAGACCATATCTGTTGAAAAGAATTATACTCGTCCAAAAGGACAAATCTGATTCTTTCCAACTGCAACGTCTCCAACATCTCTGATGCCCACATTTTAATTGTTGGGGATAATGTTCCCTTCCAAAATTTCAATATTATTTTTTTCCCTAATATCAAACAATAATCAAGGAAATTTCTTTGATCTAGTGTAAGTATCAAATTAGCCTCTGGAATTCCCAGTATTATTAGCTTTGGGTCGGGTTCTAATTTAACCTTAAGAACTTCAGAAATAACTTTAAAAATTTCTGTCCAATAATAATTAAATTTAGGACATGTAACAAAACTGTGTGTTAAATTTGCTTCTAAATTCTTACATTTATCACAAATAGAGGAGAGATTAGGAAATATACTATTTAATTTGGTTTTCGAATAATGTAATCTGTATAATACTTTAAATTGTATTAATATATGTCTAGCATTTAATGAGCACCGGTGTATTCGTTGTAGACTTTCTTCCCAATTTTCTTTGGTTATAGGTGATCCAATTTCATTTTCCCATGCTTGACGATATGTTTCAGTTATTGGATTCTCCTTATCCATAATGATGTTATATATATAAGCTATTAATTTTTCTGTGGTTGGATGCCAGTTAAACGATTCATCTAATAATCCTGGTTCCTTATTTTTTAAATCCTGTGTATTAGGTTTAATATAATCTCTAATTTGGAAATACCTAAACAAATGCTGTGAAGACAATCCGTAGATATCTTGTAATTCCTGAAATGAAAGAAATTTTCCATTTCTATAAAGGTGCTCTACCCTTGTAATTCCTAAATGATCCCAATGTCTGAACCCTCCATCCAATGTGGAGGGCTTAAATAATGGGTTATTCATAATTGGTAATCTAAATGAAAGGTTGTCTAATTGTAAAGTCTTGACTATTTGTTTCCAAATACGTCTATTATTATAAATGATTGGATTGTCCCTATAAATTTTTTTTTGAACTTCCTTTGGGGCAAAAATAATTGAATCTACGTTGAAAGGCAAACAATCTTCCTTTTCTATCTTTAACCACGTTGGTTCCAGGTCCGTATTTACCCACCAAAAATTCATATTCTTAATCTGTACTGCCCAGAAGTAGTATAGAAAATTTGGAAGTGCTAATCCTCTGTTTATCTTTGACTTACATAAATGTTTTTTACTTATTCTATGATTTTTATAATCCCAGATAAAACTATTAACAATATTATCAATTTTTTTAAAAAAGGTTTTCGGAAGGAAAAAAGGGATAGCTTGAAACAGATATAATAATTGTGGTAGAAAAACCATCTTTATAGCGTTTATTCTACCAATCAAAGATATAGGCAGTGTTTTCCAATATAAAATATTTTTTTTAAGTTTATCTAATAATTGAGGATAATTCGATCTAATTAATGAGTTATGAGATTTAGATACATTAATTCCTAAATATTTAATTTTGTCAGTAACTATTGATAATGGATATTGTTGTAATATGTTTAAATTTATATTAGTTATTGGCATAATATCACTTTTATTCCAATTAATCCTATATCCAGAAAATGTACTAAATTTATTTATAACATCAAACAACATTCGAATACTAATTTCAGGTTTTGTGATGTAAATCAAAACATCATCTGCATATAAGGATATTTTATTAGTTGTTCTGTCAGTATTATAACCGTATATTTCAGGTTCTGATCTAATTCTTTCCGCCAAAGGCTCTATCGCCAAAGCAAATAATAAAGGCGATAACGGACATCCTTGTCTACATCCCCTAAAGAGTTTAAATTTAACTGATAGTATTTGATTAGTTAGAATTCTTGCAGTAGGATCTGAGTATAGGATTCTTACCCATTTACAAAATTGATCCCCCAATTGAAACTTTTCCATTATATTAAATAGATATAACCATTCCACCTGGTCAAATGCTTTTTCTGCGTCTAACGATATGACTGCTAATTCCGTATCTCGTATTCTTTTAGAATATATAATATTAAACAGGCGTCTTAAATTATGAGATGAATAGCGTTTTGGAATAAAACCTGTTTGATCATAATGTATTAATTTAGAAATCACCAAACTTAGTCTCCTAGATAAAACTTTAGCTAATATTTTTTGGTCTGTATTTAGAAGGGCAATCGCTCTATATGAACCAGGATCTTCCAGATCTTTATCTACCTTAGGTATAAGTGTAATTGTGGATTCATTTAAAGAGTCTGGTAATTTTCCTTGTTCATATGCATGTCTATACACTGTATGTAGTCTTGGAGAGATCAGATCTTGAAATTTTTTATAAAATTCTGCACTCAGGCCGTCAGGCCCCGCAGCTTTTCCATTCTTTAATGAACCAATTGATTCTGCGATATCTTTCACTGATATTTCAGCATTTAACAAATGTCTCCCTTCCTGATCTAAACTCTTAATTTGACATTCTTGTAGAAATGTGTTCATTCCATCTGTTTGTCCTGTTAATTTTGATGAGTAAAGATTTTGGTAATATTGTAAAAATCTATCATTAATATCTTTTGGTATGGTCAGTATATTTCCTTGCATTGATCTGATTCCATGTATCGTTTTTTCATCGTCTAATTTTCTTAATTGTCGTGCTAGCAATTTATGCGGTTTATCTCCAAATTCAAAATGCACTTGTTTGGTTTGTTGATAAAGTTTGATGACTTGATTAGAGTATATTTCATTTAGTCTATACTTTGCTATTGCAATTTTATTACTTAACTCCTTAGAAGGGTGTTTTATATTCTCATTGTCTAGTTGTTTTATCTCCATTTCTAACTTCTGTTCCCTCTTTCGGTTTTCTTTATTAAAATATGCTTGTGCCGATATTATTGCACCACGCATGAATGCCTTAAATGTATCCCAAAGTAACAATGGTGAAGTTTCAGGTGTGTCGTTTGTCTCAAAGAATAATTTAATCTGTTCTGTCACATGATTACAACAATCCTTGTCCTTCAGTATCTGAGGATTAAATCTCCAAGTCATAGTTTTATTAGATATATCTTTTAGTTTTATCTTAAATGTTAATGGTGCATGATCTGAAATAATAATATTGTGATATTTTGCATTGTACGCATAGGGAAGCAGTTTTGAGTCTATTAAAAAGTAATCTATCCTCGAGTAGGTTCCGAATACGGGCGAGAAAAAAGAATATTCTCGTCCGGATGGGTTCTCTAATCTCCAAATATCCTTAACGTTAGTTGAGTTAATGAAAGAATTTATAAGTTTACTTGAATTAGAAATAGCTTTCCTTTTTGTTGAGGATCTGTCTAAGTAGTTATCCAAAGTGCAGTTTAAATCGCCCCCAATTATTAAATTATGTTGAGTGGATATAGGAATATTATTGAATATTTTCTTGAAAAATAATGGGTTGTCGAAATTAGGAGCATATATATTCATAAGAATTACTTTTTTTGAGTATAATTCCCCTGTAATTATTACATATCTGCCCTCTTTATCTTCTATTATAGAACTTTGTTTAAAAGGTATACCTTTACGAATAATTATTGCAACTCCCCTAGATTTATGTATAAATGAAGAATGATATACCTTTGAAATCCATTTAGCTGTTAATCTATATTGATCATCTCTTTTGAGATGCGTCTCTTGGAGGAAAATAACGTCTGATTTCAATCTATTCAGCTGCGCTAACACCTTACCCCTTTTAATTGGTTCATTAATTCCCTTAACATTCCAACTACAGAAAGTGATTCCATCATCCCCAGTCTTCAAATTCATATCTTGCATTTTAGTATTAGGGTGGTTTTTTTTGGAGTAGCCCTCTCGGCCCCTCCAGCTCAACAAGGCACCCAAACGCCAATCCGACGAAAATTACCAATCTCAATAATCCATATCCATGTCTATCTAAAATAATTATACGGTATTGTTCATAATTACATTCATATAATATATAACATAAATTCAAATACTTAATATATTAAAAAAAATAGAAAATATAAGTGAAAAAAGAAAAAAGAGTGTTAAAAGGGTGCCCAAAGAAAAAAAAGACTACACTGATAGATTGTGTAGTGTGTGTTAGTGAACGCCACACTAACGTGGCGATTAATCTAATGACTTCCGTGTTTAAAAAAGATGTTAAATATTCCAGCTCCCAACTAGAATACTGTGTATATTGGGGTGGGGTACTAACTTTAAGGATTTAGTAATTATTTCTATTATTCATGAAACTATTTATTAATTACTATTCTATTGTAATTAGTATTATAATAAATAATACTATGTTAGGGGAATTATTGAAATTCTACAAATTGATACCAAACCACTACTACATTCCCATTATTTTCCCTCTTTCTCAATGAATAATTCATAACCGCAGGTTAATAATAAAAGTCCAAAATGTTCAGTCGTCGTCTTCTTCCTCCCGTGATTCATCGTCTGTTTCCTCCTCTTCTGCCTTCTTCTGTATGCCTTGAGCGAACTTCAATGTATCAGTATGCTTAACGAAGCGGTGTTCCTCGTTGTCATAGGTCACTCTCAGTGTTGCTGGGTACATCAAGCCATATCTGAGATCCACTGTATTCTTTAAATTCCGTAGAATGCCTCTTGTTTCAGTGAATAAGGATCTTCTCTTAGCAACTTCCGCTGGGTAATCTCTGAAGATACTAATGTTATTTCCTTCGTATTTCAAATTTCTCTTTCTCATTATTATCTTCATCATATCTTCAAAGACGTGATCATACACCACCTTTACAATCATTTGTCTGGGTGGTGCACCTCTCCCAGGGGCCCGTCTTAAAGCCCTGTGGGCACGGCCCAACAGTGGTTCTTCATCCAATTCCAGAATGTCTTTTAGGAGTTTTGCAACAAATTTTCGTGGATCTTGATTTCCTTCACAACCTTCGGTCAATCCTACAATTCGCAAATTCTTACGTCTTTGTCGGCCCTCCAAATCAATACATTTCTCATTTATTTTGCGAAGTAGTTCTGAGAGGCGTTTATTCTCGGCAAGTAACTTCTCAGTTTCCTTGGCACTTTTTACAGCAAAATCAGCCAAATCTTTAAGTGTATCATTGTGTTGGTCAATTGTAATGGTAATAGGATCTATCTTATCATTCAGCATTTGTTCCAACCCAGCAACCTTGGCGTTTATCTCAGAGAATCGGTTTTGAAATTCAGCCTCCGTCTTACTTTTCCATTCGCTCATCATAATCTTTCCGTCTCGGTAACTTCTTTTGTTAATTCCACTTTAATTCTCTCCTGAGACACCAGAATCTCCGCTTTTAGATTTTTTATTTCATCTTTATATTCTTTCTTCATGTCTTTAAATTCATCTTTATATTCCTTCTTCAGATCTTTTATTTCTTTCACCAGTTTCTTCATCTCACCTATCATGGAATTTTTAAACTCTTCCATTTCCACTTTTCTCTGTGAGATCTCTTCCTGGGAGGCAGTCAGACTCGAGCCCGAGGCTTTGGTGGTGCCAGCCTCTTTTCTTAGGCCCGTTTTCTTCGGGGGAGGGGAGGAGTGCTGCATTTTAAATTTCTTACCAAAGTCGCGCGCCTGATGACGTCACGCAGCCTTCAATCGCACCGGAGCCGTTTTTAATCGATCTCCTGCGGTAAGTAGCGTTAGCACCCTCCTTTAGCCCCGTTTTTTTTACAGATTTTTACGGAGCTGATCTGGCGCTGTTCTCCCCTAGAACATGGCGCCACCGGAAGCTCTCCAGACTGGAATGGTTTTGGGCAGGATATCGACTGACAGATGGTGCATTATTCCTTGCAGGCCAGCATGACTGGATCACGTTCTGACCCAGTTGGTATACAAATTTGATCTTTAGTCTGTATTAATTTAGCTACTTTATTAAGTTCTCCCTCTGCATTTAAACCAATTCTGTAACAGGTCTAACATTGTTTGAAAACATCTTAATTTTTGCTATAAATATTTTTGAAAATGCTGTATTAAAACAGTGTTAAAATTATGAATTTTCATGATGTAACTTGTGCACTTTGAATGGTTTACGGTGCTCACTGTGCAAGGTCCCAAATGTTGTTTACCATTTTACTAAATGGTAAACCAGTTTACCAGTTATTTCTAATCTGCCCAGTAATTTAGTCAGGTATGCTTACTTATGGATAAAAGACTGAAATGCATGCAAATTAAAAAATTGTAAATCAGTAAAGATTAAATATTAGCTGTTACCAGGCGACATTTTATTTTTATCAAAGCATTGGGCGCTGGTTCCTATTTTGGTTGTAATTAGGCAATCTTATGAAGAAAAGCTTGAGAAATTTAGCAGTTGCTAAATTCCACAGCAAGGATTTTCTGGTTAACGCAAGTGTGTGAAAAGAATGTGAGTAATGTGTAATTTTACCATGCTGTCTACTTCATTTGACCCGATCCAAATTAAAGACACAATCAGTTGAGTTCACTCACATCTTCCCAATGCAGAAGCACAGAAGCTATTGTTGTGCCCAAATTTCAAACTGAGATAAATTCATTTTGCATACAATGGGGTTTAAAATATGATCTGATAATTTATGAGATCATCTTGAGTTACAGAATGCGATTGTTACAATATGGTATAATAAATAAGATCAATTAAATTTGATTTCATTATCGGCTACATCTGGAGTTAGTAGCACTGCCACCATTGGACATTGACAGCCTCCGTTACTGACGCATGTGTTAATCTAATCCAAATTAGAAAATTAAGGTAAACTCAGCTACCAATTAATGTTTAAGCCATACATAGTTATAATGCAGAAGTTATACTATAATAGCTGCTGGTTTTGTGTTTTAAAAATCTTATTGAAAGACTTGATATTTTTGAAGGGAAGATTGACACAACAAGCTTGAGTAACTCAGCAGGACAGGCAGCATCTCTGGAGAGAAGGAATGCGTGGCGTTTCGGGTCGAGACCCTTCTTCAGACTGGGAAGGGTCAGGTTCTGGGGCCTGCTGATATTTATACACACCCTGAACAATAGATAAGAAAACATTTGGATTGTTGAGACTGAGCATTTAAAATGCTGAAGAGATGATGTTTAATTTGGAAGTCTTGTAGGTTTTAAATTCCAGGTAATTATGTGGAATCAGTGTAGGTTGGTCTTCAACCAGCTGGAACATTCATTGTCATGTATCTGGAATATTTAATTGAACTGTTATACTTACACCAAATTGGAAATATTTGAAGTCCACCACATTGCAAACATTTTCCTTCATACCTCATCAGCAACATTTAAACTGATACCATGATAAATTCATGAAGGGTTGAATTCACCGATGGAAGAAAAACGTTTCTGAAATCTACACATAAAGTTAACAATTCAATACCAGAAACACATCTGTGAGTTCACTTCTGTATCTGACATTTGAATTCCATTCCTGTTTTGCGATGGCTCCCAGAGAATTCAAATACCTTTGATGCAGTCTGTGTGGATGAGGTCAATGCAAAATGTAAGTCGTACTTTCACCCCTCTGTTTCAGTTGCATACATTGAAAGTGCAATGGGATACAAGGCAGAAACTTAGAGATAACATTTAGATACTTAGAGTTAACATTTAGATACAAGTGGTGAGAAAAAAAAAGCAACCCAACAAGTAATAATTAAAAAAATCTAAAGCAGGCATATTATCTTGGAATTCAGAGAAAAGACATCACATGGAATAAACTTTTAGGGTTATTAATGAGAATTGAGCCTTTTCCCCCCCAAATATGAAATTGAATGGTTCTGAGTCTCTTTGGTGAATTATTGGAATTGGTATGATGGCATTGTGGTTGAATTACTGGATTAGCAGAAAGATTTGTAGAATTTTTGCTCCAGGGGCAGGAATTTGCATCCCACTATTGCTAATGGAAAAATTATATTCTAGTCAAGTCATTATATCTGAAATCAAAGAACACATGTGTGCATGGTGGCGCAGAGGTAGAGTTGCTGCCTCATAGGGCCAGAGACCTGAGTTTGATCCTGGCCATGGGTGCTGTATGGAGTCTGTACGTTCTCCCCATGACTTGCGTGTGTTTCCTCCGGGATCTCTAGTTTCCTCCCGCACTCCAAAGACGTACACTTTTGTAGGTTAATTGGCTTGGTATAATTGTAAAATTTCCCTAATGTCGGTAGGATAGTGTATCTGTGTGGGGATTGCTGGTTGGCGCAGACTTGGTAGACCAAAGGGCCTGTTTCTGTACTGTATTTCTAAACTCTAAACAATTATGGAATTGGGTTGCTCCATGAATTTCAGATCCACTAATATCCTTTAGGGAACAAATCTGCTATCCTTATCCATTTTGGCCCCTATATGATTGCAGACCCACTAATATGGATGACCTTCAACTGACTCTTCAGTTCAGAGGCAATTGAGGATGGATGATTGAATTGCAATATACACACACATACATTGAATAAACAAAGCAAAATGATTGCATTTTAGCCAAATCTGTAATTAATGTTTTCACTCATTTGCTGATTTAACTCACAAAGCATTTGTAAAAATTAAAATCACTTCGGTTATGAAAATTTTTCAATTGGGCGAGAAGTTTTGCACATGGGTAAAACTTTTATATACTAATCCAACAGCTAGAATATCAACAAATCAAATGTTATCAGCTAAATTTAACTTATCTAGAGGCTGCAGACAAGGATGTCCGTTATCCCCGCTATTATTTGCACTCGCAATAGAACCATTAGCAGAAAGCGTGAGGTCCCATCCTGAAATATATGGGTATAATACCAGATACTGAGAATAAAATGTCCTTTTACGCAGACAATGTATTAATTTACATTACAAAACCTGAAGTTAGTATCACAAACTTATTAAATTTAATAACTCAATATGGCTCGTTTTCAGGATACAGAATTAATTGGAATAAGTTTATCGATTATAGTTTAATAACTGGGAAAAAAATAATATTAACATTTTGGAAAGGCCCTATAATCCCCACAATTAAAATGTGGACTATGGAAATGTCAGAGACCCTACATTTGGAAAGATTAAGATTTGTCTTAATGGACAAACAAGAACTATTTACTAGAATATGGCCTCCATTCATTGAATATTTGAAGGGGCAAACCGGTTCGGCACGAGAACCTGACTGAAACCCGAATCAAGGATTAGATGAAGAATTACATTTTATAACCCACAGACATATCTCCAATGATGTATAATTAGCTGATTACTCCATTCTCTTTTAATTTTTTTGGTCTCTTTTTTTTCCCTCTCTATTATTTTCTATCTATATAAAAATTTAAAAAAATATAGAAGTACAATTATTATACAATTGTTAATACAAACAATATTAATAGTGTATGACTACAACAAACCAAATGTTTTTTATTGCGCATTTACTTCTAATAAAAAAAAATATATATATATTTTTTTTTAAATCACTATCTCAATCTATCAAAAGTCTGTATTTTGTCAGGGAAGCAAAACAAGCTGAAAATAAGACCGTTTCTGAAACATTGACAACTTGGGCAACATTAATTGTCACAAAATCAGCTTTGTGTGGTTAGAAGCGGAACCTCAGGAACGCCCAACATTTTCCTGCAATAAATGAAAGCTTAAAAGGAAATACAACTATAGAAGGTACAAAGACAATGATCTATTTCATATATGGTTTCCTGGAAAATCCTCTTTCACAAATCCATTTTAATTGGACTCTGTTTTACACATCACAGTGAATAAACTTCAATAAAATATGTGGGGAATGCTGAAGGGAGAATTTATTTTAAACAATGAGATTTCCTCAAACATTCCACTCTTGCTTCCAACTGGTAAACCTATCAATTGATAATGTTTATCTTATACAAACCTATGCCTTCTCCTCATTCACTTTCTCCTCCACCACCTTTAAAAGGTTCACATGAACATTTTCTCCCTCCGTGCGTTCTCTTTAACAGTTTAATCCAGTTCTTCTCTTCTATCACTCTCTTCAGTTGAAGCTAAAACCCCTTTTCACACTTATTGACCTAATTCAATATTCTAAAGCCAATTCTTTTGCCTAGCCATCAAAAATCACAGTTCCAAGTGTTTCCTCATATTTCCTGCAATATAACTCCTCAATTAGATCTTACTGGTATTTTTCCAACCTCCAGTAACCATCCTGGTCCTTTAATCTTTCATACATTGAACTTTAATTTCCTCTGTTCTTCATGCCAAGACTATCCATGTTTCATTACAGACTGCTGGGGTTTCAGAGAAGTGCCCATGAACATTCAAATAGTTCCAAAACAACTTCTGTTTCCAGTGTGAGGTAGCCAATGTTCCTTCAGTTGAAGAACCCCTTTGGAATGACAGTGAGAGACACTAACTTTTGTAAACAACTGTTAATTTGCTGATTAGACCAATGGCCTCTAACAATTAATTCATAAGTTCCAGGAGCAGAACTAGACCATTCGGCCCATCAAGTCTACTCTGCCATTCAATCATGGTTGATCTATCTTTCCCTCTCCAGCCCATTCTCCTGCCTTCTTCCCATAACCGCTGGCACCCCTTCTAAACAAGAATGTAACAATGTGCATTCCTTAAGACCAAAATCCTTAAGGGCTTGTCCCACTTGCCGATTTTGTCGGTGACTGCCGGCATCATTGACTGACGTATCAGGTCACCGACAAATTTGCGACGTGACGCAAGGTGTTTTCTCAAGTGTCGCAACATTTTTGTTGTCGCCGCTGGATGTTGAAATGTTCAAAATCTTTTGGCGACGCTGATATGGCGCCAGTTGTCACTGAAAAAATCGGCAAGTGAGACAGGCCCCTTAATCTCTTTTTTCCCCCCATTTTAACAATCAACAGTAACAATTCTGAGTATGATCAAATGCAATGTAATTGTATTTAAATTTAGCATTCGTCTTGATTCTTTCATCTCTTGGTAGTTTATACTGTGAAAGTCACTCCAATGCCTGAATTGACTGTTCTATTCGCCCAGGGCTTTGCCAATGTTTTGCACTGATGTGTTGCATGTCAGTTTGACCTCCACCACTCATAGTTCCTTGTGGGTTATTCCTGTCTCAATTTTGTTGGGTTTTCTATGGTAGTTCACCTTCATTATTTAAAGCTAACACAAGCAGAAATCACATTTAATTCAAATGTTAAATGAAAGTTAATCAAAAGTTAAATATTCATGCATTAATTGCACATTTGCAGTTGATTACTAAAGCACTAGATGATTCGGCAATGATTTTTATTTACAGTCATGCATCGAAGGAGTAGTGTTTATCCTTAGAGTGCCGATTTTTGCTGTAAAGTCAAATATTCAGCCCACACTGGAAAACAAGGTTGATGGGAATCTCCAGCTGGAATTAAACAACAAAAAATGGCACCCTGTGCATCAGGGTGGTACTCCAACATCTTCGGTCACATAAACTAGATTTTAAAGAAACAGAGCAGGAAACAGGCCCTTCGGCCCACTGAGTCTGCCGAGTGATCCCTGTACGCTAGCACTATCCTGGGACACACCAGGGACAATTTTTAGCAAAGCCAATTTACCACAGAAACCTGTATGTCTTTGGAGTGTGGGAGGAGATCAGAGCTCCTGGAGAAAACTAACGCAGTCACGGGGAGAGCGTACAAACTCCGTACTCACAGCACCTATAGTTAGGATCAAACCCAATTCTCTGGCGCTGTGGGGCAGCAACTCTACCACTGCGCCACCATGCTGCCCACTCATTTGGAAGCACACCTGAATATAAGATGGGGGCAATGATATTCTGTTCAGGTTGCCTTGCTTCTCTGTGAATCTCTCATGCATAATTGATGAAAAGAGTAGAAGACATAGATATACATTGGATTTTATGAAAGGAGAGAAAAGAATGCTGTACTTCTCTCCAGGTATTTTCTAAAATAGGGTTCCATGAGAGAATTTTCACAGATGGAATATGTGCAATTACCAATTCTGCTTGGAGGTATTCTAAGATGTTTATTGAAGTAACATGCTAACTGTATGATGTATGATCAAGGGATGTTGCTGTATTTACCTTCTGGTGATTTGGGCTCCTGTATTCAACAATCATTGTTTCTTGTTGGCAGCATTCAGTCGGGCAAGTTTCAGCAACCAAGTCACAGTAGGTGAAAAGCGAAGATTAATGGTGTGGGAAAGCTTAAAGAGTTGGTGTGAAAACGGAAACAGGAGGAACATGTTGCAGGGGAAACTAGGAGTTTGAAGAACTTTAATTCCACCAGTATCATGTAACAAAATAAAATTGCATTAATAATGGAGGATTCAGAAAGGGTGCAGAGATGGTTTACCAGGATGACACCTGGATTAGATGGTATTAGCTGCAAAATGCAGTTGGACAGACTTGGATTTTTCTTCCTCTGGAATGCCAGAAATTGAGGGGAGACCTGATAGAAGTATGTACAATTATCAGAGACATAGATAGAGCAGACAGTCAAAACCTATTCCCAGGATGGATATATTAAATACTCGAGGCCATTGATTTGAGGTGAGAGGGAGAAGCTTAAAGGAGATGTGCAGGAGAGATATTTTGCACAGAGTGTATTGCATGCCTGGAACATGCTACCAGAGGTGGTGGTGAAGGCAGATACGATAGTGGCATTACAGAAAGGTTTGGATAAGTGCATGGATATGCAGAGAATGGAAGCATATGGATTAGTTAAAACAAATGTAGGTCCCTTGCAGTCAGAAACAGGTGAGTTGATCATGGGGAACAAGGATATGGCGGACCAATTGAATAACTACTTTGGTTCCGTCTTCACTAAGGAAGACATAAATAATCTGCCGGAAATAGCAGGGGTACCGCGGGTCAAAGGAGGACTTGAGTGAAATCCAGGTTAGTCGGGAAGTGGTGTTGGGTAAATTGAATGGATTAAAGGCCGATAAATCCCCAGGGCCAGATAGGCTGCATCCCAGAGTACTTAAGGAAGTAGCTTCGGAAATAGTGTATGCATTAGCGATAATCTTTCAAAACTCTTTAGATTCTGGAGTAGTTCCTGAGGATTGGCGGGTAGCAAACGTAACCCCTCTTTTTACGAAGGGAGGGAAAGAGAAAACAGGGAATTACAGACCAGTTAGTCTAACATCGGTAGTGGGGAAACTGCTAGAGTCAGTTATTAAAGATAGGATAGCAGCACATTTGGAAAGTGGTGAAATCATTGGACAAAGTCAACATGGATTTACGAAAGATAAATCATGTCTGACAAATTTTTTGAGGATGTAACTAGTAGCGTGAATAGGGGAGAACCAGTGGATGTGGTGTATCTGGACTTCCAGAAGGCTTTCGACAAGGTCCCACACAAGAGATTAGTATATAAACTTAAAGCATACGGCATTGGGGGTTCAGTATTGATGTGGATAGAGAACTAGCTGGCAAACAGGAAGCAAAGAGTAGGAGTAAACGGGTCATTTTCACAATGGCAGGTAGTAACTAGTGGGGTACCGCAAGGCTCAGTGCTGGGACCCCAGCTATTTACAATATACATTAATGATCTGGATGAGGGAATTGAAAGCAATATCTCCAAGTTTGCGGATGATACTAAGCTGGGGGGCAGTGTTAGCTGTGAGGAGGATGCTAGGAGACTGCAAGGTGACTTGGATAGGCTAGGTGAGTGGGCAAATGTTTGGCAGATGCAGTATAATGTGGATAAATGTGAGGTTATCCACTTTGGTGGCAAAAATAGGAAAGCAGACTATTATCTAAATGGTGGCCGATTAGGAAAAGGGGAGATGCAGCGCGACCTGGGTGTCATGGTACACCAGTCATTGATAGTAGGCATGCAGGTGTAGCAGGCAGTGAAGAAGTGAATGGTATGTTAGCTTTCATAGCAAAAGGATTTGAGTATAGGAGCAGGGAGGTTCTACTTCAGTTGTATAGGGTCTTGGTGAGACCACACCTGGAGTATTGCATACAGTTCTGGTCTCCAAATCTGAGGAAGGACATTATTGCCATAGAGGGAGTGCAGAGAAGGTTCACCAGACTGATTCCTGGGATTTCAGGACTGTCTTATGAACAAAGACTCGGTTTTTACTCTCTAGAATTTAGGAGATTGAGAGGGATCTTATAGAAACTTACAACATTCTTAAGGGGTTGGACAGGCTAGATGCAGGAAGATTGTTCCCGATGTTGGGGAGGTCCAGGACAAGGGGTCACAGCTTAAAGATAAGGGGGAAATCCTTTAGGACCGAGATGAGAAGGACTTTTTTCACACAGAGAGTGGTGGGTGGTCTCTGGAACTCTCTGCCACAGAGGGTAATAGAGGCCAGTTCATTGGCTATATTTAAGAGGGAGTTAGATGTGGCCCTTGTGGCTAAGGGGATCAGAGGGTATCGAGAGAAGGCAGGTACGGGATACTGAGTTGGATGATTAGCCATGATCATATTGAATGGTGGTGCAGGCTCGAAGGGCCGAATGGCCTACTCCTGCACCTAATTTCTATGTTTCTATGGATCACATGCTAGCATATAAGAGTTTGTTTTGACATCATCTTTGGCACAGACATTGTGGGCTGAAGAACCTGTCCCTGTGTCGTATTGCTCTATGCAATTGGCATTGTACGGGAACCTCTGCCTCCAGTGATGAGTACTCCTAAAGTTTTGTCACTCTCACCCGATAAGCTGAATGATATTCACCCCATGACCATGCGATTGGCAAGGTCTGTTCTAAGTCTCGAGAGGGTCTCGTTTGGGTCTACTCTGGGTCTAGTTTTATTAAACTTAATGACTCCTGCTATCGCCCAGGATTCTGGCTCTGAACAGAAATGATGAGGTTGAGAACTTTTATGCAAGTTGGTGTGCAATTGAACTTCACAACTTGAGCCTCGGTAGGACAGATTGATCTGAACCGAACAGGGTCATGAGATATGCCCAATGTTAAATGTTATGCGTAGAACACATTGTCCTGACCTCAACACCTGCTGAGCTTGGACTCAATAAAGGAAAGCTTTTATCGAAAAACTGAAATCACATAATGGGAGGAAGTCATTTGGCCCCAGTGGCTCAGTGTTCTCTCTTCTAACTCCATTCTTATTAAAAGAAAAAAGAAAACGTTCAAATATAGCTTCTGCAATCAAGTTTTAATTTGTGCTTCATTTGCAATAAATTAATGTGGTAAACCACCTCCCAAACCCTCCCTATCTCCCTCCCCATCTCCCTCCCTATCTCCCTCCCCATCTCCCTCCCCATCTCCCTCCCCATCTCCCTCCCCATCTCCCTCCCCACCTCCCTCCCCAACTCCCCAACTCCATCCCCACCTCCCTCCCCAACTCCCCATCCCTCCCCATCCCCCTCCATACCTCTCTCCCCACCTCCCTCCCCAACTCCCCATCCCTCCCCATCCCCCTCCATACCTCTCTCCCCACCTCCCTCCCCAACTCCCTCCCCACCTCCCTCCCCAACTCCCCATCCCTCCCCATCTCCCTCCATACCTCCCTCCCCAACTCCCTCCCCAACTCCCTCTCCATCTCTCCTCTTTTTCTTGCTATTGCTCTGGGGCAGTCTCATGAATATCAAAGATAATGCATTTTCATTCAATTTCTCACAAGTTTCCCATGTCTGATGTAGAAGGTGATTGAGCAGGTGGGCAAGTGGTTAATTTGTGTGGTGGCATGATCCTTTCACCCTTCAGTATAGACTTCCCAGTGCTTCCGGTGAATGCACCTGAGGTTTTCAGGGAAATCCTGAATGTTCCTTCTCCATTGTGAGCATGGTTTCTCTCTAGAAGCTGAGAACATTTGCTCAACCCATTGGTAATTTCCAATAGGGATAGAGGTTGGAGTGGGGTGTTTGCAATGGGAGTTTGTTGCCTGGTTTGTGAGCAACATCTGATGTGATTAGAGCAGGGATATTTGCTTGAGAGAGACATTGGAAGCACTCAGCTGTATCTTCGCATTATATTTACTCTCTATCAAGAACTTAGGCAATTCATGCCGAGATGAGGAGAAAGAAAGATTGGGAAGACTAAAGTTGATCCCCTCAATATCATCACAAAATATTATTCAGTCTCTCGATCTACTCTGGTTAATCAATACCTAGTTTTTAATAAATATAGATATTTCCCATTTTCTATTCTCTCTGTGATTTTGTCCTCCCTATCTGTAATCACCTCCAACATTATTGTTCTCTGAGGTATCTGAGCTTTTCAATTGTAAGATTTTACTCTGCTGTTCAATGAATTGCCTGTGAACAAGGTTACCAGCTTGCTTATAGAATTATAATTCGAAAGGTTAATGAACTTAATGCTGGAATAAGTCAATGCCATTTGCATGACAGCAGAAGTTGGATAAATTGTGAAAGGGGAGGATCAGGTCAGGCAAAGGGCAACAACGGGAACATTGTGGTTAGATGGAGAGTTGAACATGGAGAAGACTCCAAACTAAGAGGCTTTAAAAACTTGGTAACAGGCTGAGCACAGTAACCTAAGCCAGGCACGTTTCTTTTGCAGAGTTCAAGGTTTGAACAAAATGAGGGAACAAGAGAGACCAGTGCATCTCGACAGATAAAATTGATACATTTAATTGGTGCCTCAGACACGGCTTGTCTGGGTGAACTGTAAACTGGTCATACTGAGCAAGGATCACACACAATGAACATATAATGGGTGGCACAGTGTTGCAGCTGATAAGCTGCTAAATCACAGCACCAGATACTCAGGTTTGATGCTGACCTCGAGTACCGTCTGTGTGGAGTTTGCATGTCCTCCCTGTCCTCCGGGTGCTCCAGTTTCCTCCCACATCCCAAAGACGTGCGGGTTTGTAGGTTAATTGGCCACTGTAAATTGCCTCTGGTGTGTCAAGAGTGGATAAGAAGGTATTGTAACATAGAACGTGTGAATGACTGTGGGGTCAGAACATATTAGTGGGATCAGTGGTATCGAGACTTGTGCGTCTTGCCAATCAGTTCTGGTGTAGTTACAACACTGCCATTTAGCTGAGAATGCCGAAAATTGGTTGGACAAATGCTGTTCACAAGATGCAGTACAAAACAAATCCAGATAATTACCAGTCAATCAGTCTACTTCCAACTGTCCATAGAGATGGAAACTGCCATTGACAAGTGACATTCACTCACTAATAGAGACACATCGTGCTGGACTAACAAGCGGGTTAGACAGGGTCTCGAGAGAACATGGATCGACAACATTTCAGGTCAGGATCCTTCAGAATGAGGCAACGTCACCTATCCATGTACTTCGGAGATGCTGCCGGACCCACTGAGTTACTTGAGCACTTTGTATCTCTTTTTGTAAACCAGCATCTGCTATTCTTTTTGTCTACCTTTCACACACCAATAACCAGCTCACCAATGGCAAGTCTGGGTTTTTCCAAGACCACCTGGCATCAGAACTGACCACAGAATTGGTCCATGGACCAATGAGCTGAATTCCAGCAGTGTGATTTGAACAAGAGTGACTTGAAGGAGCTCTGGTAAAATGGATTTAAGGATAGTGGCCAGTTAGCTCATCAAGATTCAATTAAAAGAGGCATAAAGTCCTGGTTGGCTTAAAACCTTCAGCAATACCACCAGAGAGAAGACTCTGCTGTACTATGCCCTGCTGCTTGCTGTCAAAACTGGAGAATACAACCATGCTGCTGCATCAAGGGAAACATCAGATAAGGTTCATATGTTCTTTGTATGTCTTATCTGATCATATTTTAATTCAGTTTAGTGATACAGCGCGGAAACAAGCCCTTCGGCCCACCGAGTCCACACGGACCAGCGATCCCCGTACATTAACACTATCCTATACACACGAGGAACAATTTACATTTATAACCGGAAGTGGCAGCGCTGCTTGGCAGCTGCGGCTCACCTGCAGTCCGTCTGCAGTCTACTATTTTATTTTTGTCTTCGTGTCTGTTTTTAGTGATTATTTTGGTTTGTTAGGCTGTGTATGTGTGTGGGGGGTGGCGGAGGGTGGGAGAAACAAGGTTTTAGTCTTTCCCTTCGGGGGGATGCAACTTTTCTTGTCGTGTCCCCCATCACCGTCTCCGTCTGTGTTGAGGCCCTAATGGCGGAGCTGGCGGTCTTCCAGCTTCTAGCAGCGGCAGCACGGCTTCGGAGCTTCAGCGGCGACCTGGCTTTCGGAGCTGCGGTGCTCCAACGGCGACCTGGCTGCGGTGCTCCAGCGGCGACCTGGCTTTCGGAGCTGTGGTGCTCCAGCGGCGTTCCGGCGGCCTGGCTTTCGGGGCTGCGGTGCTCCAGCGGCGACCTGGCTTTCGGGGCTGCGGTGCTCCAGCGACGACCTGGTTTTCGGAGCTGCGGTGCTCCAGCGGCGGCCTGGCTTTCGGGGCTGCGGTGCTCCAGTGGCGGCCTGGCTTTCGGGGCTGCGGTGCTCCAGCGGCGTTCCGGCGGCCTGGCTTTCGGGGCTGCGGTGCTTCAGCGGCGACCTGGCTTTCGGGGCTGTGATGCTCCAGCGGCGACCTGGTTTTCGGAGCTGCGGTGCTCCAGCGGCGACCTGGCTTTCGGGGCTGCGGTGCTCCAGTGGCGGCCTGGCTTTTGGGGCTGCGGTGTTCCAGCGGCGACCTGGCTTTCAGGGCTGCGGTGCTCCAGCGGTGTTCCAGCAGCGACCTGGCTTTGGAGCTGCGGTGCTCCAGCGTTCCAGCGGCGAGCCCTGTGGCGGTGTTCTGGCATTCCGGCGATGGCGGTGGTGGCGGCCCGGTTTCGGTGGCTCGGCCGCGGGCCTGGTGGACGGCAGCATCGGAGGCCTGGATCTCCTCAGCGCAGAGGGAGAACAGGGAGGGAGGAGGACAGAGACTCTAAGACTTTTGCCTTCCACCACAGTGAGGAGGTGTTTGGTGAACTCACTGTGGTGGATGTTAAATTTGTGTTTATTGTGTGGTTTTGTTACTTTTAATATATGTATGACTGCAGGCATGAAATATCGTTCAGACCGAAAGGTCTGAATGACAATAAAGGTAATTCAATTCAATTCAACATTTATACCAAGCCAATTAACCAACACACTTTTACATCTTGGGAGGAAAGCAAAGAACTCGGAGAAAACTCATGGGGAGGACGTAAAACTCTATACAGGCAAGTAGCCGTAGTCAGGATCAAACCCGGGTCTCTGGCGTTGTAAGGCAGCAACTCTACCGCTGCGCCACCATGCCACCCTATGTGTTGTAATAATGACAGAAACAGGTATTTTTATGAACTAATAAACCACATTATTGTTTAGTCCTGTCAGAATAATCTGCAGTGAGGTAGAATCAAATCTTGGTCAATTTTAGGTAGTTTAATCACTTCCAAGTTTAATTGCTTCAACATAGACAACTTTGCCTTCAGCTGTAAAGTATTTTTTCTTTAAAATCTGCATCTTTGATTATTCTTTGCCCTCATATTTTAGATGCCTTTGTGTGAAATTTTATTAAACATTCCTGGACATGGATTTTGAATGTTGTTGGTGGACAATGTCTCTCGAAAACTCTTGGTGTCTTACTTTGTGAGCAGCTGAGACTATATTCATGAGGTAGACAAATGGCTGCCGTCAAAGTATGGTGCGTGCGGTTAGAGGGTGGGATAAAGAACTGGTACATTATAAGAAGATAGACACAAAATGATGGAGCAACTCAGCGGGATAGGCAGCGTCTCTGGAGAGACGGAATGGGTGATGTTTCTGGTCGAGACCCTTCTTACATGATGAGTGCAATCAACTGTGGCTTCAGGAGTCACCACATAATTTGACTCGCACAATGGTACATTAGTCTGCCTACCTGAAATCGCGAGGAACTCTTGATGACAAGTGGAGGTGTGCTTCAGTGTCAGTGTTGGATGGATTACGAGCGTTGCCAGTGTGTTTGTTCTATGTGAGTCTTCTGACATGATGCCACACACTTTTCACATATAATAGAAATCACAGGGAAAAAAAACCCAAGAAATCTCTGCTGCCAAGAATTTGTGATGAGAAATAACAATGAGGTAATCAGCAATTACTGTCATAACCGGAGAAATCTGACAGGAAATTCTAAAGTATGTTCATCCACATTTAAATGGGAAATCCTGACACCACTGTTGAGCACACAGGGAGTGCAGTAGCAACATTCCGCACCATTCTCTGAATGGTTGGCACACGGTTGATAATTTCATACGTTCAAATAAAGAACATCGAACATAGAACAGTATAGTTCAACCCACAATGTTTCTACCGAACATGATGCCAAGTTAATATTATTTTATCTGCCTGTACATGGTCCATATCCCTCTATTCCCTGCACTTCCATGTGCCTATCTTAAATGCCACTGTCGACTACCACTGCAAGCATTGCATTCAAGGCTCCCACCACCCTTGTTGTAAAAAACATGCCCAGCACATCCCCATTATACTTTCTCACTCTCACCTGCCGCTAGTGTTGGACATTCCCATTCTGACTGTCTACTCTAACTCTGTCTTGCATCATTTAATATACTTCAATCAAGTCCCCCTTCTCCCCTCGCCTTCCAACGTTCCAGGGGAAAAGCACCCAAAATTTCCTTGCTCAGCCACGTGAAATGCAGCTGGGATTTAGTGATCTACCACACGATGTTTAACAACTCTGACCCTGAAAATCAACATTTACGTGTGGATTTTTATTTTTTCAGATAAATATTTCAAAATCCCAATATATAAACAAATTAAAAAAAATATTTGAAATTGAGGATAATTCAGCTTTTGCTGTAATCTGACAGAACTTAATTTTATGCGCCGTAAAATGTTTATAAAGCTATTGAAAATGCTCTTTGTGGTTTTGGGTGGCTCTCTGTGAAAATGTTTGGTGCAATTGGCTGCTCAGCCTGATGGAATACATCACTGTTACTGAATGTCAGGAAGTTGATGTCTACTTGCAGCTGATGTTGGGAAAATATAACACAACCTACAAAGATCATTAGATGTGGGCTGCTGTCTTCAAATTCTCTGATGAGCTTCACTGCTTGGTCTCTGACCACAAAATCGATTGATCAGCCTGGCTTGGCACTTTTACCTCCTTATTTGATATGATGAATAGTTTCTGCTCTTGATTATAATATTCCTTTGACTAGATCCTCTTACTTTATTTCTGAGCATATTCAATTATTTTTGTATGGTCTCATTCATAATAGATGGCATATTTGGGAGAACTTATTTTTATAAATGAACAAACAAATGCAATAAGCTGAAGTGGCACTGACAGGAGAATCTACGTTATTTAAGCCACAATATTCTTTTTTTTAAAGTCTGGATTCATAACCAGCTGACATTTACACAGATAAAGTTATAGATTTGAGATTCTTTCACCATTGTACAGGGCTAATGAAGTCCTGTGGGAATTCGAAATGATTTAAACACATTTAATGGCGGATAAGGACTACAATGCAGACTTTTCTTCCAACAAATTAATACCCTTGTATTATGTATCATTGTCACAGAATTGCAGAAGCCAGGTCAGTTATCATAGCTACTATTTTAAAGTGGCATGACATTGAGGCTGCATTGTAATGAGAATTTGATATGCTGTACTATGCTTAAAATACACTAATTTAGCCAAACAACAAACATTATAAGTACTGATGGTGTTGAGAGTTCTCGGCAAATTTTAACAAATTCTAGCAGGAAATCTTACACATTCCACCTTCTGTTTAATGTATAAATTCAGACTGAACAATCTAATCAAAAATAACTCACAGGTACCCTTTACCTCTGTCACCTCAAGATTCAGGGACTGTTTCTTCCCAACCGTTATCAGGCAACTGAACCATTCAATCAACAGCTAGATAGTGGCATTGAGCTACTATCTGCTTCATTGGAGGCCCTCGGACGATCTTTTAATCAGGCTTCACTGGACTTTATCTTGCACTAAACGTTATTCCCTTTATCATGTATCTGTACACGGTGGATGGCTTGGTTGTAATCATGTATTGTCTTTCCGCTGACTGGTTAGCATGCAGCAAAATGATTTCACTGCACCTCGGTACACTTGACAATAAACTAAACTACACAAAATTGTCTCGTGGGTGAAATTTCCAAATTCTCATTGTTGCTGTTTCACCAAGTGACTCCTCTTCTCTTGGATGCCTGGGCTACATCAGCATTGTATTAAAACATTCGGAGAAACATACACAGAAGTAGGACCTCCAAAAAAGATAGAAAACGTTGGCGGCACTCAGTAAGTCAAACAGCTAAGTTGGGAGAAAGCAGAGTTATAATTTCTTAAAGGCATAAAATAGACATGATGATGATGGAAAACTGACAAACTAGCTTGCAGTCCTTCCAAGATGCACAGTGGAAGGAGATGTTGACAGAAACGCTGTCAAAATAAAAGCTTTAAATGTATATTGGTCACAAACCTCTCCCAAGATGGAAATAAAGATGTCCAGACAGAGAAAGATGGAGTCAAATGTAGATATGTGAATGTGAGAGCAGTGTGGAAGGGGGCAGTAAAGGCAATGAAATTGTCAAGTCATGGAATGATTGCAAGAAGAGGTATCACTTCAATCATCATTGTGCTGGGAAAATAGTTTGGAGTGGGAGCCCAAACATGATTGAAACACGTGCTCTTCCATGTATCCTAGGATGACATCAACATTATTTTTCAGGTTTATTTGTTTTATTAATTGTGGCTAAAATAACAGGCCCTTGCAAAATGTAGTTTCCCTGTATCTGCACTCCAAACTCGTTTTACCTTCTGAACTTCAACCTTTGCAGTGAAGTCCAAACAAACCAGTCATCACTGTTCAAGTTGGGACAAATTTCCTCTGGGCCTTTTCAAGGTCATGACATTCATTTGAGGACAGATGTAAAAGACTGACTATGCTGGAGGTGCAGAATAAAAAGAAGAAATGTTTGAAACACTCAAGAGGCTGTCCCACTGCGGCGACCTAATTGGCGAGTTTTGCCCTCGACTCATACTCGCAGCATGGTTGACACAAGGTCCTAGGAGGTCTTTGTAACTCTCCTTCATGCTCGAGAGTAGTCCCCGCGTACTCGAGGCCTCAGCTAGATCACGGTGTAATTTTCAACTTCCTGAAAAACGCCCGCGAGTAAAAAAAGGTCGCCATGGAAAAATCTCTATTTTTCTTACTCGTAGGTTTAGTCAAAGTATGTCGGCATGTTATTCGTAGGTAATCAAAGGTAATCGAAGGTAGTCGTAGATAATCTTCAACATAGTCGACGGGAGGTCGAAGGAGATTGAAGGAGGTCGTCTTCACTCTGTACTATTCAGTGTCCAATTTTCCTGAAGCTAGTCGAAGTTAATCTTCAACATAGTCGAAGGAGGTCTTCAACATGACACTTGATCAAACTCTCCTAAACTCTTCTAAACGCGCCAATTAGGTCATCGCAGTGGGTCAGCCCCTTTACTGAATCAGAGAGGAGTAACAGAGGTATGAGTTCAGATTGTTGACCCTGATTGAAAGCTGTTAGAGAGGACCACCTTCTAAGTAAGTGCAGACCAAAGGTGAATAGGACTTTCTTTGTTTGAAAAATTGAATATATCGACAAAGGAACTGAATTAAGAGACACCCAGCGAGAAAAGGAAAGAAGCAGAAATAGGGAAACACATGTAAAAAAAAGGACTTGGAAACTGGGACTCCCGGAAAGTGACACAACATAAAATCCATGAATTGTATCGAGTGAACGCAAGACAAAGATGAAAGAAGACAAAGAAGAATTAAAGAATAGCAGAAACCAGATTGCCAAATACCACAACACAACAATAAAGCAGGCCCTTGGGTAACAACTTACTAATGTATTTGTCCATTTGAGTAGTAATGTGAAGCAAAGTGCTGCCAATTGTTTTAATTTTACATTGCTTTCTACGTTATGTCACTTAAGTTCAATTAATGTATTCACATGTGAATGTTTTAAGTCACATTTATTATTCTGTTTAAAATTTTACCAGTAATTGTAATTACTTACCTCAGTTGTAGCAGCTTTAATTGTAATCACAGAAGTATATGAAATTATGACAGGCGTTGATGGGGCATTCAAAGATAACCTTTTTTCCTCAAAGACGAGAGGACAAAATTTAAGGTGAGAGGGACAAAGTTTAAAGGAGATGTGCTTGGCAAGTTACCTTCATACAGAGAGTGGTGGGTGCCTGGAGCACACTGCCATGGTTGGTGGTGGAGGCAGATATGATAGTGGCGATTCATAGTCTCTTTGATAGGCACATGGATACATAATAGGCACAGGGAATGGACAGACATGGATCATACGATACGATGCGATAGAACTTTATGTATCCCAGAAGGGAAATTGGTCTGTCAACAATCATAAAACACAACAAGATACATGAAACATGAAATTAATGTGACGAGTGGAAAGTCCAGGATTGGGGATGTGCAAAGATTGGGGCGGGGGGAAGGGGAGTCAGTCTACCCTATGACAGAAGTGGGAGGAGTTGTACTGTTTAATAGCCACAGGGAAAAAGGATCTACTTTCATGTGCATGTGTGGGCAGAGGAGATTAGTTAATCTTGGCATGACATTCGGCACAAACATTGTGGGTTCAAGGGCCTATTCATGCGCTGTATTGTTCTATGATCTATGTGTATAAATGTCAGTAAAAAATTGTTTAAAAGGAATACTCACAAGTTTGAGTATTGGCAAAACTCCAGTTTTAAATCAGAACTTAAAGGATAATCTTAGGAGTGGGTCATTCTCACTGCAGCACCTGAAGCTCAAGAGTCACTTAGATTGCACTGATGGGGTTCAGGATGCATTGATCTGGGAATATCTTTGCTCCACATTTGGACCAGATAAGTATGGGTCTGGCAGGCAGGGGAGGAGGACAGGAAGATGTGCTGCTGGTTGGGCTGCAAGGGATAAGGAACAGAGTTCACTTCTTTTGGACTAATTCTGCAATATCCTTCTGATTATATAATTGACATTTTAATTCCTTAGTTTTCTGGAAGGGAAGCTTATAGCAACTTCTGTACGTTGCCCTCATTACTCTTCTGGTCCTTTGCTTTTCCGCAAATGGTCTTCAGGAATATCATGTTTCATCCTAATTCCATCAGGTTGGAGTACCATCATGCCTCTTATGGACTTCATGTTATTCGTCCCAAGAGTAACTACCCTGTATATTAAATTGTGTACATCAGTGGTTGTGAATATACAACCAATTTTTTTTCCCCACAAAATATCATTCAGGATTTGCATTTCCATAAACCACAGATGAAAGGAAGAAATTGGGCTTGCTTAATATCTCAACCTGTTTGGCTATTCTCTTAAAATGATTGATCACAGTGGCAACAGACAGAATTACTGAACAAACCCATATTTCACACAGCAGGTTTTGGACAGTTAAAGTGAAATTTGACAGATTGATTGTATTTAATGTTGTGAGCATTCAGACTACATAATTGAGGGAAAGTTGTGCTTGCTTCAGGTTGGGTCAGAATCTTCGAACAATGCTGAATGTGTTGATAAAGAAGTGCTCAGCTGCATTAAAATGCCACGCATGATTTGATCAGAATCTGTAATTTCTCGCACTGCCTTAAATTGGTGGCAGAATATATCTAAAATTCAGCGCATTCTAAAAGTTCTTCCTCGAAGTGAACCACATTATCATAATCTGATGTCCAGTTACTAATTCGTTTATTTAATCGTTTCTTCCATGGCTAGTTTTGAAGGAAAAAAAAGAGGTATTATTTTTTTCTTCACAATTTTCTTGACTTTCAACAGAGATGAAGGGTGGCGCAGTGGCGCAGTGGTAGAGTTGCTGCCTTTCTACCGCTAGAGACCTGGGTTTGATCCTGACTACAGGTGTTGCCTGTATGGAGTTTGCATGTTCTCCCTGTGACCGTGTGGGTTTTCTCCAGGTGCTCCAGTTTCCTCCCAAACTCTAAAGACGTACATGTTTGCAGCCATACTAAAAAAAGCAAGAAGACAAACAACTACATAAAAGTTAACATAAACATCCACCACAGCGGATTCCCCACATTCCTCACTGTGATGGAAGGCAATAAAGTCTAATCTTCTTCCCTCTTTATTCTCCCGTGGTTGGGACAGTCGAACCATCTGTAGTCGGGGCGATCGAAGCTCCCATGTCGGGGCGATCGAAGCTCCCGTGTCGAAGTGGTCGAAGCTCCTGCGGCTTGGAGCTCCCGGTCCCTAACTAGGGACCGCGAGCTCCACGATGTTGTTCACAGGCTCCGAGTGTCCGAGGTTGATCCCTGGCAAAGGGATCGCCAGCTCCACGATGTTAAATTGCCAGGGATCAATTGCCAAGAAGTTAACATAAACATCCACCACAGCGGATTCCCCACATTCCTCACTGTGATGGAAGGCAATAAAGTCTAATCTTCTTCCCTCTTTATTCTCCCGTGGTTGGGACAGTCGAACCATCTGTAGTCGGGGCGATCGAAGCTCCAATGTCGGGGCGATCGAAGATACTAAAAAACAACAAAGAAAGAAAAGGACGAGACAGGTGTTGGCAAGGCAGCCATTGCGGGCACCACCCGTTGGTGGTACATGGATTGGCGGCCTGGAATTAAACCAGCCAGACCCATCATAGATCGGTTAGTTTGGTTTAGCAGCAAAGTGGAGGCATTATTGAGGCTGGCCAGCTAATTGAAGGGGGGCATTGATGACGGTGGTCAAAAGCATTGATGAGGGAGGGTTGGTCCTGGACACTAAGTGATTGAAGAAACTAGGACAGCAGTGTTGGGGGGTGGGTCAATGGTAACAGTTAAAGTTGTGAACACTTGGTGTTGAAGGGAAAGGATGGTTGTGGGGGCTGCACTTTGTCACTTCTCAAAATCTCTGAGGTCAATTCCATATGGTTAACGTAATGTTCTTTTGGGGGAGCTTGAAGGTGGTTGCCCAAGGACTATATGGTCTACGTTCTCCAATAGTGGAAATAAAACAAAGGAATGCCAAATAAGGAAAAACTTCATCACATTATATGAAAACTGTGCAGCATTGTAATTGGTGCAACTGGACCCAAATGCTATATATTCTGCATTAAATAATTTACAATCACCTGCCATTTAATAAATCAAAAGTAATGCATTTAATGTTTCAGGCAACACACTTTTATTCTGTCGCCAATCATGGCAGTCAGTAAACAAACTTCCCACAAACAGTTTAGTGACTGAAATAAAAACAAAAAATGTTCAAAGCATTTTGACCAAACGGAATCTATTGACAGAAAACAATTTAACATTTCAGTTTGAAGACTCTACATCAGAATGAGATAAATGAAGAGGATATCTGGCTGAAAACATTGCTAGAATTACTTGACTAAATTGATTTTTTTTTATAACCACCAAAATGATTTACACTGCTTTGGTTAAGTGTCTCATTGAAAAGGCAATGCAGACATTCGAATGTTTCCAGTGCTGCATGAAGCACAAATCTCAGGCCGGAGCAACGTTGATGTGCCGAGGTGCTTGGGCAGATGTGGCTTTGTTAGGGAAGCCACACTGTAGCAGAGGGAAGGCCAGTTTTGAAACTTAAATGAAATCACTATGCAAAATTCCTGAAATAAAAGTCCTAACTGTTTACAAAACAACATGCCACTAAATCTCTTGGAAATGTCTCAATAAGCTTTCGAAATAAAAGCTGTTTGTTTGAGTGATGTCAGCTGTCTCACAGCCTGGGCCTGTTTCTGCCAGTTTGCATCTGACTGGCTATAATGCAGGAAGAGACAATTCTGCTTGATGAATTCATGCTGGCTCTTTACACAACAATCCCACTAGTCCCATTCCCTGTCATATTTCCCTGTGACCCATTCTCTCTCATATGTCTGTCATCTCTTCATTGATTCTTCAGCCACTTGCCAACAATGTGTGTAATTTACAGTAGACAAATAACCTACCAACGTTTTCACCCAGAGGATTGTGAATCTGCGGAATTCTCTGCCACAGAAGGCAGTGGAGGCCAATTCACTGGATGTCTTCAAGAGAGAGTTAAGGGGCTGTCCCACTGCGGCGACCTAATTTGCGAGTTTAGAAGAGTTTGCCCTTGACTCAAACTCACAGCATGGTTGACATGTGGTCCTAGGAGGTCCTATGAGGTCACTGGAACTCTCCTTCATGCTCGAGAGAAGTTCCCACATACTCACGGCCTCAGCATGTTCACGGAAATTTTTTCAGCATGTTGAAAATGTTTCCGCGAGTAAAAATTGGTCGGCATGGTTCTTTTGAACTCGTAGTGCAGTGGAGTGGGGTCGCTGTGTAGTTACAGGCAGTCGAGGGCAGCCGTAGGCAATCACCTTCACTGACCGGTTATTTTAATTGGCTCATTGGAATTTTCAGGACCAAGGAAAACCGACCGGTAGGTTAAATGCCCGCTAAACTTTATTATACTTCTTAAAAGTGTCTCTCCCAACCCTTCTCCCTCCCCTTCTCCCCCCCCCTTCTCCTCCCCGGCGCTCTCTAAAGCACTTTCTGTTACTATGCAGCCGTCTTTTACCTTACTCTTCATCGCAGGTGTGAATTTCAGACAGTGCTCCCCCGCTTTCCTTGGCCCCCGCATTTGCGATGTGTTTGTGTATGTGTGTGCGACGGTCGATCCAGCTCGAGGTTTTTCAGGCAAGTGCCCTCGAGCTTGAAGGTCGAAGACACTCTTCTGAACTCGCGGATTAGGTCACCGCAGTGGGACAGCCCCTTCAGATATAGCGCTTGTGGCTAACGGAATCAAGGGATATGGTAAGAAAGCAGGAATGGGGCACTGATTTAGGATGGTCAACCATGATCTTGGTATGTTACAAAACTTACCATCAGCGGTGCTGCAGTTCTGCCACTGGCCGTGGGCAGGACTTTGGTGCCTTTGAGAGGGGGGCGGGTTTAAAATGCCGTTTTTCGTTAGCCTGTTGAAATCGATCTTTGTCAGGCTGTTTAGTTGCTGAAGAAAAATCGCTCCGGCTGCCATTTTATCAAGTTTATTAAAAATAGAGCTGGATAATTTAATAGCAGGAGTAAAATTAAAATCGTCTTCTAAAGCCGTCAACGCCGACAACGGGACGGATCTCATGTATGGGACAAAGCAAGGTACGCCAATTATTTGTACATATAAACATGTTTCTTATGATTCCTTTAATCAACATTTCACGTTGCGAAAAGGTGATTTAGGCCCCATACGAACCGGCAGTGTTTTTCCTGCGATATGGGGTTTAAACTCACCGCAAGTGCAACGTTCCAATCGATCACGTTCCACAAAATCTCGCTCGCAAGATGATTTGAATGGCCATTAATTTACGGGAATTAAACACTAAATTCCTTTCATTTGGCCTATAAATTCATGACAATGAGATTTAAAAATCATGTTATAATGTGAATTATTGTGCGAATGTTATTTGGACACTTAGGCTATTTAAAAATGTTAACCTTTGCTTAAGAAATGGATAGATGTTTAGATCTAGTAATTGAATTTTGTAATTAGCTACAATTAGGTAACTAACTAATTATATGCTTTAATGTCAGGTCATCCAAGTAAGATTGTTTCATATTTGTTTCAGAATGCTTCAATCTATAATAACTGAAAATTTCATTGAGTTCCCTTAATTCTTAAAAAGATTGTGGGCTTTTGACTGTCCTAGATCACAGCTTTTGAGTTAAGTCAATGGAAAAGCAATAGGGAACAAGATGCTAATTTCCGGGTAAAGAAATGGCCATAACATTTTTAATACTGAAGATATGAAAGGGAATTAGGTGTCAAATTAAACTTCTTTTTATGCTTTATCCGATGGGATAAATTGTAGACTTGATTTTTTAAAATCTCAAAATGTTGTAACATTGCTACATGATCATATTGATTGGTGGTGCTGGCTCGAATTTTCTATGTTTCTATGTTTCTTTGAGATATGGGAGGAAACTGGAACACTGTGATAATGGGGTGAACTTTGAATAATTGGGTAAACCATGCCCTTAATTTAGACAGGAGTAAAAAGATGGTGAAAAGACTCCCGAGTGTTTTTAATATTCAGTTTTTAAAGGGAATTACTTTGTCAAATCGAACAAAACTTGCTACTGCACACCCCAAATCGTAGCGCTATTGTATACCTTTTTGGCTGTATTTCGGCCATACACACACACACATATATATATATATGTACAAGATAAGATTTTAGTAATATACTAGACCGTGGGACCCGTTGGGTTCCAGTCACATAGAAACATAGGAACATAGAAACATAGAAAATAGGTGCAGGAGTAGGCCATTTGGCCCTTCGAGCCTGCACCGCCATTCAATATGATCATGGCTGATCATCCAACACAGTATTCTGCACCTGCCTTCTCTCCAAACCCCCTGATCCCATTAGCCACAAGAGCCACATTTAACTCCCTCTTAAATATAGCCAACGAACTGGCCTCAACTACCTTCTGTGGCAGAAAATTCCACAGATTCACCACTCTCTGTGTGAAAAATGTTTTCCTCATCTCGGTCCGAAAAGACCTCCCCCTTATCCTTAAACAGTGACCCCTTGTCCTGGACTTCCCCAACATCGGGAACAATCTTCCTACATCTAGCCTGTCCAACCCCTTAAGAATTTTGTAAGTCTCTATGAGATCCCCCCTCAATCTTCTAAATTCCAGCGAGTACAAGCTGAGTCTATCCAGTCTTTCTTCATATGGAAGTCCTGCCATCCCAGGAATCAGTGTGGTGAACCTTCTCTGTACTCCCTCTATGGCAAGAATGTCTTTCCTCAGATTAGGAGACCAAAACTGTATGCAATACTCCAGGTGTGGCCTCACCAAGACCCTGTACAACTGCAGTAGAACCTCCCTGCTCTTGTACTCAAATCCTTTTGCTATGAATGCCAACATACCATTCGCTTTCTTAACAGCCTGCTGCACCTGCATGCCTACTTTCAATGACTGGTGTACCATGACACCCAGGTCTCGTTGCACTTCCCCTTTTCCTAATTCAAATAATATTCTACTTTCTACCATTCTAATATTCTACCATTCAAATAATAGTCTACTTTCCTGTTTTTGCCACCAAGGTGGATAACCTCACATTTATCCACATTATACTGCATCTGCCATGCATTTGCCCACTCACCCAGCCTATCCAAGTCACCTTGCAGCCTCCTAGCATCCTCCTCACAGCTAACACTGCCCCCCCAGCTTCATGTCATCCTCAAACTTCGAGATGTTGCATTTAATTCCCTCATCCAAATCATTAATATATATTGTAAATAGCTGGGGTCCCAGCACTGAGCCTTGCGGCACCCCACTAATCACTGCCTGCCATCCTGAAAAGGTCCCATTCACTCCTACTCTTTGCTTCCTGTCTGCCAGCCAGTTCTCTATCCACATCAATACTGAACCGCCAATACCATGTGCTTTAAGTTTTTATACTAATCTCTTGTGTGGGACCTTGTCGAAAGCCTTCTGAAAGTCCAGATATAACACATCCACAGCTTGTGCCTTATCCACTCTACTAGTTACATCCTCAAATTCAATAAGATTTGTCAGACATGATTTGCCTTTCGTAAATCCACGCTGACTTCGTCCAATGATTTCACCACTTTCCAAATGCGCTGCTATCCCATCTTTAATAACTGACTCTAGCAGTTTCCGCACTACCGATGTTAGACTAACTGGTCTGTAATTCCCCGTTTTCTCTCTCCCTCCTTTTTTTAAAAAGTGGGGTTACATAAGCTACCCTCCAATCCTCAGGAACTACTCCAGAATCTAAAGAGTTTTGAAAAATTATCACTAATGCATCCACTATTTCTGGGGCTACTTCCTTAAGTACCCTGGGATGCAGCCTATCTGGCCCTGGGGATTTATCGGCCTTTAATCCATTCAATTTACCTAACACCACTTTCCGGCTAACCTGGATTTCACTCAGTTCCTCCATCTCATTTGACTCGCGATCCCCTGCTATTTCCGGCAAATTATTTATGTATTCCTTAGTGAAGACAGAACCAAAGTAGTTATTCAATTGGTCTGCCATGTCCTTGTTCCCCATGATCAATTCACCTGTTTCTGACTGCAAGGGACCTACATTTGTTTTAACTAATCTTTTTCGCTTCACATATCGATAAAAACTTTTGCAGTCAGTTTTTATGTTTCCTGCCAGTTTTCTTTCATAATCCATTTTCCCGTTCCTAATTAAGCCCTTTGTCCTTCTCTGTTGGACTCTGAATTTCTCCCAGTCCTCTGGTAGGCTGTTTTCTCTGGCTAATTTGTACGCTTCATCTTTTGCTTTGATACTATCCCTGATTTCCCTCGTTATCCACGGATGCACTACCTTCCCTGATTTATTCTTTTGCCATACTGAGATGAACAATTGTTGTAGTTCATCCATGCAGTCTTTAAATGCCTTCCATTGCATATCCACCGTCAACCCTTCAAGAATTAATTGCCAGTCTATCTTGGCCAATTCACGTCTCATACCCTCAAAGTTACCTTTCTTTAAGTTCAGGACCCGTGTTTCTGAATTAACAATGTCACTCTCCATCCTAATGAAGAACTCAACCATATTATGGTCACTCTTGCCCAAGGGGCCACGCACAACAAAGCTGCTAACTAACCCTTCCTCATTACTCAATACCCAGTCTAGAATAGCCTGCTTTCTCGTTGGTTCCTCTTCATGTTGGTTTAGAAAACTATCCTGCATACATTCCAAGAAATCCTCTTCCTCAGCACCCCTGCCAATTTGATTCACCCCATCTATATGTAGATTGAAGTCACCCATTATAACGGTTTTACCTTTGTTGCACGCATTTTTAATTTCCTGTTTGATGCCATCCCCAACTCCACTACTACTGTTAGGTGGCCTGTACACAACACCCACTAGCGTTTTCTGCCCCTTAGTGTTTCACAGCTCCACCCATATCCTCCAAGCTAATGTCCTTCCTTTCTATTGCGTTAATCTAACCAGCAACGCTACCCCACCTCCTTTTCCTCTCTGTCTATCCCTCCTGAATATAGAATATCCCTGGATGTTCAGCTCCCAGCCTTGGTCACCCTGGAGTCATCTCTCCGTGATCCCAACTATATCATAATCATTAATAGCTATCTGCACATTCAACTCATCCACCTTATTACGAATGCTCCTCGCATTGAGACACAAAGCCTTCAGGCTTGTTTTTACAACGCTCTTGCCCCTTTTACAATTTTGTTGAAAGGTGACCCTTTTTGATTTTTGCCCTGGATTTGTCTGCCTGCCACTTTTCACCTTGCTACCTATTGCTTCTATCCTCATTTTACGCCCCTCTGTCTCTCTGCTCACACATTTAAGAAACCCACCACCTCTTATTCTCTGCTTATTATTTTTTTCTTCTTTCCCCCCTACGTGTTGCGTCTGACTGCTTCCCTTCTCTACCTCCTGCCTCACACATGGTCTACTTGCTTTCTCTATTTGAGTCCCTCCCCCCAACCGATCTAGTTCACATGGGAGGCCTGGTCCCCCAATGCAACCCGTTCCTCAACGTGATATTCCACCACTAACCCATAGTCACCACGGGAGGCCTATTCCACCACTCACCTCTGCCCCCAATGCAACCCGTTCCCCCAACACAATATTCCACCACTCACCCATAGGCCGCAACTGTGCAGGGCCGGCTCATTTCCCCTTATTCACCCTCCCTCATTTGAAACTTTAAAACAAATGCTGCCAGGAAATAAAATGGATTTCACTTGCTGCCAGGACTCAATGTCCTGTGATTGCAACATTGTTGCGGGCAGAGCCAGCAAGATTTGGATTTCTGAGAAGTTAAGTGAAAAGTAAATGTTTTGAAGTTTTAAATGTGAATAACATAAAATTTACCATCAATCTGAACAGAACTTGATACACCACACACACAGGACAATGGTGAGTAAGGTGGTCCAAAAATTGTACCTCTATCGTATAAGGTTTTGCCTTAATTCAGGGCATGAATTGCACACACGCACGCACACACACAGACAAGATGAGAGTTTTAGTAATATACTGGACCAAGTGGGACCCGTTGGGTCCAGTTCCCCAACACAATATTCCACCACTCACCCATTCCCCCAACACAGTCTGTTTCCACCACTCACACATTCCCCCAATGCAACCCATTCCCCCAATGCAATACTCACCACTCACACACAGCCCCCAATTGCACAGGCGCAGTTCATTTATCCTCATCACCCAACAGTCCCTACCCTCCTCTTCACCCTCCCTCCTCTTCACCCTCCCTCCTCTTCACCCTCCCTCCTCTCTCTCCTCTCTCCTCTCCCCTCTCCCTGCTCCCCACTCCTCACCTCTTCCCTATCGCACTCCTCCACTAAACACAATGTTTAAATAACATTTCTCCTCCTCCCCTCCCTCTCCTTACAACAATATAACAAATCATTGCACTTGTTGGAACACTGTTGATGGGCAGTTCATGTAAATGAGATCCCATTGTGATGTCATTATCGGGTGGAGCACTGTTATGTCATTGTGACGTCATAGCTGTAACTGCCAGCAACTGCCACTGAGGTGTTCAAGTCATTCTTTCTCGAAGTTGAAAATGTGAATAACCTGTAAAATATATTAATCTGAATGAAACCTGATACAATACACCACAGGACAATTGTGAGTAAGGTGGTCCAAAAATTGTAGCGCTCTGGTGTACCGTTTTGGCCTGGTTCCGGGCATGGATCGTGGACACGCACACACACATGCTCACACACAGACAAGATGAGAGTTTTAGTAATAAATGCTTCAAGCACATCTAAATATACTTTGTAAACTTAATAATTTCAAATTGTATTATCCATTACAAGTTATTAAAGATTAAGATGTAAGTATTTTTTTAGAGTAAGAAGTAGGCTAAAATTATTTTAACATTCACAAACACTTTATTAATTTGTATTATGGTCTTCTATCTTTGGGCAAACTTGCGACAATGCAGGCAATAATATATTTTTTTATCCGTTAATAGACAAACCATTGTCTGTTTGGAACAACACTGCCGTTGGACTTCGGAAGAGATATATTTTGCTCTGAGCACCCTCTGTTCCAAGCATTCAGTTACATTTCACCAGTTTTACAACAGTTCTAATCAGCGCCAAACATTCACAGGAGGCAGACAATGTGCATACAAAGCAGAAACCAATCGCATATTTTAAAAGCTGCATGTGATATCTCCTAAAAGCTAATTGCAGCACATCCTCTCTTTTGTGCTACAGCAATTGGGCCTCTGGTTTCAGAAGAATCAAAAAATAGTGTAAGAAAAGGCTAAGATATCTTAATACCCAAATATCCATCACAGTAACAGCTCCATGAGACATTTAGCACTATGAATAGTTTACAGAATGAAAGCACAGGTTCTGGAAACAAATTATCTGCAGCTCCCTGCATAAGCAAAACTGGTCTTTGCAATTGATTCTTGAGAGGTTTGAGTAATGAAGCATGATGCTTCAATGCCCACTATCAAGGCAATTGTTTTCAGTCTGCTGCCAATGGAGTTGACAGATAATCAAGGATAGCTTTCAGATTTGTTTTCGGTTTCAAAAGCCAAGACAATAATGATTCATTAGAAGGATGCTTTGTACAATTCATTACACCGGTGAGACACTTGCATTAAATTATTTCCATGTGTCCTATCTTGCCTGCGGAGAGCATACCAATATCCTTGACTGAGATCTGAATGCCTTGCCAAGTCATTAAAAAAACATATTTAAATAAATAATCAATCAAAGGCAATATTTGTAATTTGGAAATTCAAAGTAATTTGTTACTCGATATTAAAAAGGTGTACACAATAGTTATTGGGCCATTGTACTGTTGAAAATCTGATCATGAAGCATTAAGAATTAAAAAATGATCCTAAGACTCAAAATTAAAATGTACAATTTGATTTTTCTGTGGCTGGTTTGTTTCAAGCGGGTTAAATTATTCTGAAGAAAACACTGGGATTTTGCTTTGCCAGACATGGTCCTTGTTTTCAAGACGTGGGAGGAACATATTGTTCTGCATGAGAGATGTTCCAGAACGGAGCTTGACAAATTATGCTGCCACATATGTTACATTTATTGACAGGATGCGAATATTCAGAACTGGCTAATGGGTGTCATGATTACATTTTCCAAAATGCATTAAGTTTGATAGTGTGAATGATCTATTAATATCTCTGAATTAGGGTTCAGAATTGAACCCAAAATAATGATGGGCACCAAAGACAGTAGATTTATTGCATTCACAGCTGCTGCACCATCACACTTCAACAGCTGTCACACCGGCAATTACATTTCTTTGCTAATGAGAATAAGAAACAGATTACATGTGAAATACTTTGTGAGTTGCTGTTACTCAAGTCAAGGGTGGAGTGGGGCTGCTAATTGAGAATGTTTACCATTTGTAAATAGCACCGGTGATGAATGTTCAAGATATATTTATGCATTAGTAAATAAAAATACACTGACAAAAGTCATTAAGTTTACTGTCCAGATTTGTCAACTCACTCTGCAGTTCAGGTCTGTCACTGCAAACAATGTCTTGCTGTGATGCTGACTGAAGCCAAGATATAGATACATCATAAAATATTCAAAATACTCAGGAGATCTGCAGGTATATTTTGAAGACGTTATATATCTTCACTCCAAATCCTTTTGCTTCAGCAAAGTGATATCCTTGGCAATAAAATCTTTGCCATAAAAAATCATGCGTTATCTCCAACCGAAAGCTTCCTTCAACTTCAAAGCTCCTGAGAATTCATCATTGTGTATGTCCGTCAATACTGATAGTTGATTTAATTTTGACTAATGTATATATGTCTATTTATGATATAGTATTTTAATGAGCTACATTTCCTTCAAAAAGTCTCATGTATTCTTTGATCTGACCTTAGCCTTTTTGCCCCTGCTGAAATCTTATAATAGTCTTTTCATTTTGTATCAATCAAGCTCAGTCCACACAAGATGGAACTATTAATAGTACATATGCAATTCTTCTCCGACATTTCATTGCGTCACTAGCTTTATTTCATGTAATTTCAACACAGAACAACATGGAATAAGCAACACAGTTTCACACAAATAGCTTTTAAAACTGAATTCTGAGATGCATTCTCCTCCACTGAGGAAAATTTATATTGGACTCTGTGAACAGGAAGGCTGAGTTTTTCTTGTTGCTGAATAGATAACACTTGTGAAAAGATCAGGTGATTTTTATTATTTCATATATGTACTGTATTGATGAACCACTTGGAAAGTTTACCAGAAAATGCCCGTAGCATCATTCTCTGAACTTGAATGTGGAGCTTTTTTTTTGGACTTTACTTAAATTGCAGGTAGAAGCCTTTTCATCATTTTCAGACATATTTAATATGTCTCCTGAATGCTAATGGACCAGACGATATTGGCTATAAGGTTGGACATACTTTGAATGTTTTCTCTGAGGAATCGGACTCTGAAGGAATATCTGATAGAAGAAGATAAAATATGAAAGGTGTAGTAGATAGACAAACATAAACTTGGTCCTATGGTGGAAAGGTGCCCCTTTCATCTTGAAACTATGGCCTCTAGATTTTCTAAATCTAGAGGCCATAGTTTCAAGATGAAAGGGGCAAAGTTCAAAGGGGATACACAAGGACAATAATTTTTTCACAGAGAGTGGTGGGTGCCTGGAAGGCACTGCCAGGTTGATGGTGGAAGCCCATATAAAGTGGCATTTGAGAGGCTTTTGGGTAGGCACAAAGATATGCAGAGAATGGAGTAATATGGATTATGTGCAGGCACAGATTAGTTCCACTTGGCATCATGTCCGGCGCAGACATTGTGGGCCGAAGGTTCTCCAGAGATGCTGCCTGACCCGGTGAGTTACTCCAGCATTTTGTGTCTTTTTTTGTAAACAAACATTTGCAGTTCCATGTGCCGAGGCTTGTTCCTGTGCTTTAATATTTGATGTTCTGTGTTTTATGCTCTAATCCACTTTTCTGCAGTAGAACCTCTGACAACCTAATTCAGAGACTTTAAGGGGCTGTCCCACTGTGGCGACCTAATTGGCAAGTTTAGAAGAGTTTGCCCTCGACTCATACTCGCAGCTTGGTCGACACGAGGTCCTAGGATGTCTTTGTATCTCTCCTTCATGCTCGAGAGTAGGCCCCGTGTACTGAAGGCCTCAGCTAGGTTGTGGCGTATTTTTCAACTTGCTGAAAAATACCCGCGAGTAAAAAAAGGTCGCCATGGAAAAAATGTTTTTTGTTTACTCGTAGGTTTAGTCGAACTAGGTCGTAGTAGGTCGGCATGTTATTCGTAGGTCATCGAAGGTAGTCGAAGGTAATTGAAGGTAGTCAAAGGTAGTCGTAGATAGTCTTCAACATTGTCGACGGGAGGTCGAAGGAGATCGAAGGAGATAGAAGGAGGTCGTCTTCACTCTCCACTATTCAGTGTCCAATTTTCCCGAAGCTATTCGAAGCTAGTCTTCAACATAGTCGAAGGAGTTCGAAGGAAGTCTTCAACATAGTCAAAGGAGGTTTTCAACATGACACTTTTTCAAACTCTCCTAAACTCTTCTAAACTCGCCAATTAGGTCACCGCAGTGGGACAGCCCATTTATTATAAGAGCTTTCCTTTCCAATCCAATGCTGAATGAATCTCAGCCTTCACTACATCTTCTTAGCATGTTAATTGTGCAAGGCATCTTCACTTACCTTGACTAATACACTCCAACTACTTTAAAAGGGAGAAACTACCACAGAGTAAGAATAAAACAAAAGAACCACATCAGCATCATTTTGAGAAATATGGATTAAAATTCTTCAAAACCAAAGTAAATTTGGAGCAGTAATGTTTTCTCTTTCTGGTCTTTAGTGTTCAGCATGAGATCTTCTGTTATTCCTCCAATCAGCCCAGTATAGGTTTCCATCAGGAGAAATAGGTTACAGGCTGCAAATACACAGCCCCTCTTTGTCCTTAAAATGCATTGCACCAGTGGTGAAATGTACCATTTCTGGCACACATCTAGCAGGACATTCTGATAAACATTTTTTCATGGAAAAGCATTTCCCTTAAACAAATCCAGGGACATACATTGGTGAACAATTTATGATTTGAGTGAGGAAGACGAGAACAGAAATATTAGATATTCATGTGATATATTTTGGCAATTCTCCTATTGTCAACTGTCTGCAGTAAAAAAGTTTGGAGCCCGAATTACTCCATATATTGTTTTGGCAACAAAACAACACAGCAATACTGTTTATGGAAGTTGCATCAATTACAAGAAATTCTATTGCAAGGTTCATAGAACATGGTGCTGGGTCTCCCTGCAAAATGCTATGCAGGGAAACTAACAGTCTTCATTTCAGCATAGCATAGTGACAGATGTGTTGCAAAACCTTGCAGTTGCCAACACATAGCCCAACACACACAATTATTCAGCCAACACTTAAAGGGGCATTGCATAAAATAAACAAAACATTTCCAGCTCCAAGGGAGTTCTGTTACTGAATGAATAGATGTCGTAATGATGGAAGGGAGCGGATGTTTCCACTCGTGGGAGGGTCTCGGACCAGAGACCATAGCCTCAGAATAAAAGGACTTTAGAAAGGAGATGAGAAGGAAGGGCGGTGAATCTGTGGAATTCATTGCCGCAGAAGGCTGTGGAGACCAGGTCAATGGATATTTCGAAGGTGGAGATTGATAGATTCTTGATGAGAATGGGTGTCGGGTTATTGGGAGAAGGCTGGAGAATGGGGATGAGAGGGAAAGATAGATCAGCTGTGATTGAATGACAATCAACTTGATGGGTCGAATGACATAATTCTGCTCCTACAACGTATGAACTTAATACCTGTTGAACTGCAACATTAACTTAATGAACTGTTGTAGTAAGGTCTGATGGACTTGTGCAGGCTGATGAGGGGCAATGCCCACATGAGGCACGCTCGGGCTTTGTGTAATGGGTCAATGGTGGCCCTCCAAGAGATTGCCAGAAAGGTATCTGTAAGAGCTAGACTACAGTCTATGAAGGCCAACACACTGTGGAAGGGAAACTGCAGCTTGTGGTGCTCCACTCGTGGGCTGAAAGAAAAATAGATGAAATTTTCTCTCTTTGATTGTAATTTTGCGCAACTTTTGGGATCTAAGTTGTGTAATGCGTTTGAAACAACAGCAGCAGCAGCCTTGAAAGGTCTTGGGAGTTTGGAAACTCAGAGTGTGCTTGACCCTGAATCCCATGAGCAAGACAATCAAGAGTTTGTGCGAGGCTATGTTTGACATTTCAGGTGGTTGTAGATTTCAGCGTGGGCAAATAATTCCGTTTGTGTTTTGTTTCTTTGAATAAAAAAGTCAGGAATAGTTTCTAAAAGCTGGAGATTTTCTGAGTAAGACTGTCAAAAATGCCCAACCAGTGAAGACTAACTTCACTGCAGGAGGATTTTGATTGTTGTACAACTGAGATATTATTTTGAAGAACTTTACACCAGAATAAAAGTGCAAGGGACTGCCAGAACTAAGAGGAGACAAATGTCTGAGCAGCTTTTAAAATAGCCAGGAATGTTTGAGAAATAGGTCGACTTTACATTAAGCCAATTTTCAACAGCACAATGAAGAAGGGTCTCAACCCGAAACGTCGCCTATCTCCTTCGCTCCTTAGATGCTGCTGCACCCGCTGAGTTTCTCCAGCCTTTTGTGTACCTTCAACAGCACAATAATTGTTTGGAGACAGAAGACACAAGATGCTGGTTTACAAAAAAAAATAGCAACACACGGCTGGAGTAACTCAGCGGGTCAGGCAGTACAATTTTTTTTTGAGATTTCAACAAATTGAAAAACCCAGGTCCAGTAAAATCACAAAGGACTAATTTATGATTTAACTGCACTTAGCAATTGCTTAGATTTATTTATTTAACAGAAGTCAATGAACTGAATTACCTGTAAATGGTAAGTGTGTCTTTTCAAACAAAGTTGCGAGAAGATCTCGAACATCAATCAATATCCTTACATTAATGCTATTAAGCAAAAATGTTTCACTATCCCATTATTTTTTCATGCACTGAGGGGTTAAATTAAATTATTTTGGCTGATCACAGGGTAATACATTTAACTTTACAATTTAACTTTACATCTTACTGCAGAAGTTTTTGAAAGATTAACAAGGGTGTCAGGGGTTCTGGGGAGAAGGCAGGAGAATGTGGTTAGGAGGGAGAGATAGATCAGCCATGATTGAATGGTGGAGTAGACGTGATAGGCTGAAGGCTGAAGGGCCTAATTCTGCTCCTATTACTTATGACCTTAAGGCAGATATGATCCCATTTCATAGAAACATAGAAAATAGGTGCAGGAGTAGGCCATTCAGCCCTTCGAGCCTGCACCGCCATTCATTGTGATCATGGCTGATCATCCAACTCAGTATCCCGTACCTGCCTTCTCTCCATACCCCCTGATCCCTTTAGCCACAAGTGCCACATCTAACGCCCTCTTAAATATAGCAAATTTCTGGCAAATGTATTTTAATTTTAAGGCAAGATATTGAAAATCAGTAAAGACACAGGCAAGGTATTGCCATTTTGTGCTGAGGTTGTGCACTGACTGGGCATGGTGAAGAAAGGAAGCCCAGATGTGGTGGAAGAGCGTGCTGGATGTTTAGTTAGGGTGTGGTGGGGCATATGATAGTGGGCTGGCTGGCAATTTCTTGCTGCTGGGGGAAGAGTGCAGGTGAATGTCGGGAGGTAATCCTGCCTATAGTGTATAGGTGTTGGTGGCAGAGCACAGCTAGCTGGCAGAAGCGATACATACACTGTGTAGGAAGTAACTGCAGATGCTGGTTTAAACTGAAGATAGACACAAAATGCTGGAGTAACTCAGAGCAGTGCTGAACTACTATCTACCTCCTTGATGACCCTTGGACTATCCTTGATCGGACTTTCCTGGCTTTACCTTGCGCTAAACGTTATTCCCTTATCATGTATTGTCTTTTTGGTGACTGGTTAGCACGCAACAAAAGCTTTTCATTGTACCTCGGTACACTTGAAGAAGGGTCTCGACCCGAAACATCACCCATTCCTTCTCTCCAGAGATGCTGCCTGACCCGCTGAGTTACTCCACCATTTTGTGTCTGCCTGACAATAAACGAAACTGAACTGAACTGGATATGCTGTCGACTATCTGTGCCTAGGGTTGGCTGTGGGATGGGGTGGGTGGTGGTTAATTGTTGCTCTGATCCGAGATCAAGAGGTCATGCGGTGAGTTGATATCATGGAGTCAAGGGTGTTTGGGAGGGAGTCTCGAGCTACATGATGGCAACATCTGCAGGGAATTGTGGGGTTTGTTTATCAGCTCCCTCAGATCAGGGTTTAGGGAAAATAGACACAAAATGCTGGAGTAACTCAGCTGGACAGGAGGCATCACTGGAGAGAAGGAATGGGTGCCATTTTGGGTTGAGACCCTTCTTTAGACTGACATCATCTGACATCATAACTTCCCAGCAACTGCTGTTGCTTCCTACACATTTTGTCTGCTTCACTGCAAAATCTACTCAGGGTTTAGGGGGCTCCTTCAGGATCCAGAAATGCTGGGGAATAGTTTTACTGCCAGTGGCACAAGGATAGGTCAAGGTACATATCTTGTTTGCCTTGCTGGTCTGCCATATTGGGACTGACGAAGTAAGTTTATGTTTCTCTAAGTGTATCTAATGATGGCCCCTTGTCCAACGTGGTCAATGTGTGCTTTCTCAGGCAAAACTCACAGACAAAACCCTTTGGTGTTACAATAGTTGACAATTGGTGGCAAACATTAAACAGCGTGGAATTGGCTGTCATCATATTTCAGTCATGCAATTTTTTTTTTCATAAAACTGACATTAAAAAATGTATGTTCAATTGAATATCCAGGCAATTATACCTTTTCCTTTTAACCCGTGACACTTGGAGTTTTCTAAAGAGTTTTCATGAGCACCCAGAAACAGCTTCACCTATGCATTCAAAGGTAGCATAATAATAATAATAATAATAATAATAATCATAATAATAATCATAATAATAATAATAATAATATATTTTATTGTCATTGCACAGAGGTACAACGAGATTTGGTATGCAGCTTCCATCTGATGTAATAACGTAATTAGCTAAAAATGTAGACACACAGAGAAACAAGATTAAAAAATAAAAAATAAACAGTTAAATCAGTATAAAGTGCAAATAGGTCTGCGCCGGGTTGATGTGCGAAGTGACCATCCGAGGGAGACAGTTCATGGGAGGGGGGGCACTCAGCAGGGCCAGTTCAGAGCCGCTATAGCTCTGGGATGAAGCTGTTCCAAAGTCTGGAGGTGCGGGCGTAGAAGGCCTTGTAACGTCTACCGGATGGTAGAAGTTCGAACAGACTATTGCAAGGGCGTGAGGAGTCTTTATGAATGTTGATGGCCTTCCTGAGGCTCCGTGTATTGTAGATGCCATCCAAGGCTGGTAGCTGTGTCCCAATTATCTTCTGCGTTCTGTGGACGACCCGCTGAGAGCTCTCCTCTCCGCCTCCGTGCAGCTGAGATACCACACAGAAACGCCATATGTTAGTATGCTCTCTGTGGTGCAGCGGTAGAAGGTCGCCAGCAGCTGTTGGGACAGACCAGTCTTTTTCAGTGTTATCAGGAAGAACAGTCGTTGCTGTGACTTCTTGCCCAGCGGAGTGGTGTTGGTGAATCATGTGAGGGCCTCTGAAATGTGTATGCCCAGAAACCTAAAGCTGGACACTCTCTCCACACTGTCCCCGTAGATAGAGATTGGAGCGTATTCCCCATTGTGTGTCCTTCTGAAGTTGATAATCAGCTCCTTGGTCTTTGAGGTGTTTAGGGACAGGTTGTTGTCTGAGCACCAGTCCGCCACATTTTGCACCTCCGCTCTGTAGTGTGTTTCATCACCACTGGTGATCAGCCCGACCACCGTTGTGTCGTGTGCAAACTTGACAATGGTGTTGGTGTCGAATGCAGGAACACAGTCGTGAGTGAAGAGGGAGTAGAACATGGGGCTCAGTACACAGCCCTGTGGTGTGCCGGTGCTCAGGGTGATAGTGGAGGACAGGTGCGGCCCCAGTCTCACTGCATGCAGTCGCTCCGTCAGGAAATACAGGATCCAGTCGCATATCGACGAGCTGAGGCCTAGCTGGTGGACTTTGGTGGTGTGCGTGGTGGGGATGACAGTGTTGAAGGCAGAGCTGTAGTCAATGAAGAGCATCCTCACGTACGTGCGCTGTCTTTCCAGGTGAGTCAGGACAGTGTGAAGAGGCAGAGAGATGGCATCCTCTGTGGATCGATTTGCCCTGTATGCATTGATGTGAGTCCAGTGAGGCAGGGATGCTGGATTTGATGCATGATTTGAGGATCTGCCTTTCAAAGCACTTCATGGTTATTGGTGTTAAGGCAACCAGACGGTAGTCGTTCAGGTTGGTGATTTTTGTCTTTTTCGGTACCGGCTCTATGGTAGCTGACTTCAGGCACTTGGGGACCGTTGCCAGAGATAGAGACAGGTTAAAGATCCTGGTGAATACCTCAGCCAGCTGTACAGCACAGTCCTTTAGTGCCCTGGACTCCATCCGGGCCTGCAGCCTTGCGTGGATTGACCCTTCGGAGAGCGCACTGTACATCCTGTGTGCTCAATGTTAGGACCTGTCCCACCGCCCTAGCCGGGGTTATTACTCTTCTGGTGGTGTTGCCAGTTTCAAAGCGGGCAAAGAAAGTGTTAAGCTCGTTGGCCAATGTGATATCACTGTGGGGGCAGATGGGGCTGCTCTTGTAGTCAGTGATGTCCCTGACACCCTGCCACATGCTTCTGGTGTCCGCGGTGTTGAAGTGGTCTTCCACCCTTTGCCTGTGGATGTCTTTGGCCCTTTTTATACCTTTGTTCAGGTTTGACCTGGCAGCACTGTAGGCAGAAGTGTCCCTGGATTTAAAGGCAATTTTGCGTGCCCTTAGCAGATTCTGAACCTCCTTGTTCATCTACAGTTTCCGGTTTGGGAACATTTTTATTTTCTTGTCCACTGTGACAAACTCCACACAGCAGTTGATGTAGGAGAGCACAGTGGATGTGTACTCCTCCAAGTCTACCTCTGTACCACTGGTAGCCTGTTGTGCAAACAGGTCCCAGTCGGTGCGATCAAAGCAGTCCTGGAGCTGCAGGGTGGTGTCCTCAGGCCATATTTTGACCGTCTTTATTGCAGGTTTGGTTTTGCGGATGAGGGGTTTGTATGCAGGCAGTTGAAACAGTGAGAGGTGATCAGATTTTCCCAGGGATGGGCAGGGGAGAGCTCTGTACGTGTCCTTGATGTTCGTGTACACTTTATCCAGCGTGTTTGAGCCCCTGGTAGGGCACTGCACATGCTGGTGGAATTTGCGTAGTGCAGCTCATAGGTCGACCTGATTAAAGTCCCCTGCAACAATGAAGGCACCGTCAGGGTGAGCATCCTGTTGCTTGCTGATGGCCGAGTGCAGCTGTGCTAGCGCTAGATTAGCATTAGCCTGTGGTGGAATGTATACGGCCATGATGATAACCACAGTAAACTCCCGAGGCAGATAAAACGGCCTACATTTAAGCAGTAGGTATTCCAGATCTGGGGAACAGTAGCTCTCTACTGCAGTGTGGTTGGTGCACCAGTCATTGTTGATATAGATACAGAGCCCGCCGTCCTTGCTCTTACCAGAGCCTTTGTTCTATCAGCACGGTGCAGTGACCGGTTCGTTAGCTCCACAGCCCCGTCGGGAACCAGCGCGCTGAGCCACGTCTCCGTGAAGATCAGCGCACAGCAGTCTTTCAGAGATCGCTGAGTGTTGATCCAGAGCCTTACCTCATTCAGCTTGTTGGTGAGTGACTGAACAAGACGCTTGGTAGGGATGGTCTCCGTCGAGACCTCCGTAGCCTGGCCTGCACCCCCCGCTCGCCTTCCACGTTTCTGCTTTCTCTCCCGCTGCTTGCTCCATCTCCTACCCTCCTAGTGGCTATTAGAGGCTATTAACAAGGCTATTAGAATTATAAGATTAACGCAAAAAGCTGGAGTAACTCCACGGGTCAGATAGCATTCATATGAAATGTCACCTATTCCTTTTCTCCAGAGATGCTGTCTGACCCGCTGAGTTACTCCAGCTTTTTGTGTTTATCTTCAGCATAAACCAGCATCTGCAGTTCCTTGCTACAGAATATAATTATAATTCTGTTTTAGAAAGTTGATTTCAGTCAACTTTAAAGTAACTATCAGGGTTTTTCAATGAATTGTTTCTCCCAAACTTAGTGAATCATTTGTGGGGGAAGGAACTGCAAATCCTGGTTTACACCGAAGATAAACGCAAAAAATCTGACGTAAGATCTGACTTTTTGTAGATCTTTTGTTAATTTGTTTTATGTACCTTTTCATATCTCTCGGTTCCCTCTCTCCTGACTCTCAGTCTGAAGAAGGGTCTCGACCCAAAACGTCACCTATTCCTTTTCTCCAGAGATGTTGCCTGACCCGCAGAGTTCTCCAGCTTTTTGTGTCCATCTTAGTAAATAACATGTTGAGCAATGCTTCACTTGAAAATGATAGAAGTTCACTTGGTATACACCGAACAGTATTGAATTCACTGGTGTTTTGCTTGTGTCACCCTGCTGAAAATAGATTTTATATTCATCATTTGTGAAAATTGTGTGGTAAAAGCAGGACTCAGCATACACAAAACATTTTATTTTTAATTGCAAACTGATTGAAGTAACCCAAAGAAAATTTTATGAAATCAGTTGCTTAAATGCATTCATTTAAATTAGCTATTAAAGTCATTAATTGAATTGGTATCATAATGTTTGTAAGTAGCCTTGAACAAAATTCACGATATTTGATTAATTATATTGCATTTTTCAAAATCATTTGAATTGATTTTAATTGCCGAGGCACAGCAGTACTGGAGTCATAATTGCACTCAATTAGGTCAAATCCGGAGTTGATTCAAAGAGCATTCTGACGGCTTGCCTGTCCAATACTTTGATCCATTGTGAATGAACTGTAGAATGTAAAAGTCTTTATACATTCTGCTTTAGTAAAAATGTTAGACTCTAGTCAGCAATAAGTGACAGAAACCAATTAAGCATCAAGTAATTAATTTTCTCACTATTTCTTTCTCTGCGACTTCATTTCCTTCAAAGGGTGCTAATTCACTGAAGTTCTACATAGGCAAAACATCCAGGAAGATTCAGGTTTTGAGTCCCTTTATATTTCATATGGCAAAAGAAAAATACTGCATTTACTGGAACTCTGAAAATAAAAGAAAATGGTAGAAATGTTCAGCATGTTGGACAGCAACCATTGAGGAAAGAAGTAGCGTTAACGTTTCATTCAAGTTAATGTTTCCAATGTTTTTTCATCAGAATTGGAATATCACATTTTTTTCTCAACAGATGTTGCTTGAGCTGTTGGGTTTTCCTGATATCTTTTGGCTTATTTTATAATTTATTGACAGGATCTTGACTTTATGGAAGTTGGTTGTTGGTATGGGCTCTTGCAGGTAAGTATGGGTTCACCTATTAATTCACAGGAAGCAGAAACACCACTATTAGAATTATAATTGTATGGTATTGCAAAGGTGGACACAGAAACGTTAAACACATTTCGACCCGGAACATTTCTGACAACAGGCAAGTGCTGACCAAACATAGTAAACATGGGCTACACAAAAAGCTGGAGAAACTCTGCGGGTGCAGCAGCATCTAAGGAGCGAAGGAGATAGGCGACGTTTCGGGTCGAGACCCTTCTTCAGACAGTAAACATGGGCATTTCTCCCAGGGAATCAAGTTTCACTTTGCTTACTCTACAAGATTTGCTGGGATGGTGCTGGGAGCTGAGAGTTATTATGGCGAATAAGGAAATGGCAGATGAGTTGAACAGGTACTTTGGATCCATCTTCACTAAAGAGGACACAAAAAATCTGCCTGATGTACTAGTGACCAGAGGATCTGGGATGACAGTGGAACTGAAGGAAATCCACATTAGGCAGGAAATGGTGTTGGGTAGACTGTTGGGACTGAAGGCTGATAAATCCCCAGGGCCTGACGTTCTGCATCCCAGGGTACTTAAGGAAGTGGCTCTAGAAATCGTGGACGCATTGGTGATCATTTTCCAATGTTCTATATAGACTCAGTGTTTAAGAAGGAACTGCAGATGCTGGAAAAATCGAAAGCACAAAAAGTGGAGAAATTCAGCGGGTGAGGCAGCATCTATGGAGAAGAGGAGTAGGTGATGTTTCAGGTCCATAGATGCTGCCTCACCTGCTGAGTTTCTCCAGCAGTTTTTGTCTACTTTCTATAGATTCAGGATTAGTTCCTGCGGATTGGAGGGTAGCTAATGTTATCCCACTTTTTAAGAAAGGCAGGAGAGAGAATACAGGGAATTATAGACCAGTTAGCCTGACATAGGTGGTGGGGAAGATGCTGGAGTCAATCGTAAAAGATGAAATAGCGACACATTTGAATAGCAGTAACAGGATCGGTCCAAGTGGGCATGGATTTACAAAGGGGAAATCATGCTTGACTAATCTTCTGGAATTATTTGAGCTTGTAACTAGGAAAATGGACAAGGGAAAGCCAGTGGATGTAGTGTACCTAGACTTTCAGAAAGCATTTGATAAGGTCCCATATAGGAGATTAGTGGGCAAAATTAGGGCACATGGTTTTCGGGGTAGAGTGCTGACATGGATGGAAAATTGGTTGGCAGACAGGAAGCAAAGAGTAGAGATTAACGGGTCCCTTTCAGAATGGCAGGCGGTGACCAGTGGGGTACAGCAAGGCTCGGTGCTGGGACCGCCGCTATTTACAATATTCATCAATGATTTAGATGAAGGGATTAAAAGTAACATTAGCAAATTTGCAGATGACACAAAGCTGGGTGACAGTGTGAAATGTGAGGAGGATGCAATGAGAATGCAGGCTGACTTGGACAGTTTGGGTGAGTGGGCGGATGCAGTTTAATGTGGATAAATGTGAGGTTATCCGCTTTGGTAGCAAAAACAGGAAGGCAGATTATCTAAATGGTGTCAAGGGAAAAGGGGAAGTACAATGGGATTTGGGGGTCCTTGTTCATCAGTCAATTAAAGTAAGCATGCAGGTACAGCAGGCAGTGAAGAAAGCGAATGGCATGTTGGCCTTAAATAACAAGAGGAGTTGATAGGAGCAAAGAGGTCCTTCTGTAGTTGTACAGGGCCTTGGTGAGACCACATCTGGAGTATTGTGTGCAGTTTCGGTCTCCAAATTTGAGGAAGGACATTCTTGCTATTGAGGGAGTGCAGCGTAGGTTCACAAGGTTAATTCCCGGGATGGCGGGACTGTCATATGCTGAGAGAATGTAGCAGCTGGGCTTGTATACTCTGGGATTTAGAAGGATGAGAGGGAATCTTATTGAAACATATAAGATTATTAAGGGTTTGGACACGCTAGAGGCAGGAAACATGTCCCAAAGTCCAGAATAAGTGGTAAGCCATTTAGAATGGAGATGAGGAAACACTTTTTCACACAGTGTTGTGAGTTTGTGGAATTCTGTGACTCAGAGGGTGGTGGAGGCCGGTTCTTTCTCCAAGAGAGAGTTAGATAGGGATCTTGAAGATAGTGGAGTCAGGGGATATGGGGAGAAGGCAGGAATGGGGTACTGATTGTGGATGATCAGCCATGAATTGCGGTGCTGACTCGAAGTGCCGAATGGCCTACTCCTGCACCTATTGTCTATTGTCTACTGAGGTGAAAAATCTGCCAATTATTCAATTTCTGATTGCCACACAATTCAGCATACACAAAAAAATGATGTTTTTAATTGCTGTCGTTGGGTGAGGATAGAAGCAGGTGACTGCAGCAATTGGGTGATGCATCCCACTGTGAAATGTTGAGTCACCTTTGATAGCTGACATGATCACATTAAGAGTAGACTGTCGCATGAAACTGTGACTAGAACTTAGCACTTTTCTAAACACGCTTCAGCGGAATCTAGGACTAGCATAATTGTACGAGGATGGGGTTGAGAGGGTTAGATGGATCAGATGGATCAGACAATGATTGACAGCCGGAGTAGACTTGGTGGGTTGAATGGCCTAATTCTGTTCCTATAACTTACCAACTTATGAATTTATGACTATGACACATAATAGGTTGGACAATAAAATGTTGTGGAAACAACTGACTGGAAGGATATGTGTTCAATGTGGGCTTTCAAAGCATATTTTAAAATTCTAGATTTTGTAATGGTGAGTTATCAAAGATATAGTTGTGCAACATTACCCTGTATTGTTAAACTTTGTTTGGAAATTCTCAAATATTCATGTACAAGCTTTAATCCATTTAAATTGCTGGTGTTGCAACTAAATGATGTAATTGCACTTAAATTAACATTGCACAATTTAATTTCAAACTAAAGTCATTGCAGGAGAATCCCTATGGAAATTCATTCTCCAAAATGTTTCATCGAAGTGGATTATTCGTCAGCATAGTTTGTGGCATGAGTAAAGCACGTTGGCAATCCTCATCTACAAAATAATGGCAGCACAAGATTTATATCTTGATATAGGTTCCACAACAACAGTAGTTTTCAGCACTCTTAATAAACTAAGAGACGCAAGGAAGGAAATAGTAGATTTGACCATTATTGTCCAATTTCTTGTGGCTGAGTGTGGTGGTGGGGGAATGCAGACTACAATGAAATAAATACCATTGTTTGAAACAAGAGATATGGATTAAATGAATAACTGCAAGTCAAACAGCAAAATCAGTGGTCAGCATTCTGGAAGGAGAGAAATCATTAGAAGGTCACAGATTAATAATAGAAAGTCAGCAGAGATTTGTTCAGAGAACATAATATTTGACTAACGACTGAACTTTTTGAAGAGACAGACAGGAAAGTTGATGAGGCTAATATATTTGATGTTGTCGGCATTGACTTTAGCAAGAGCTTCAATGGTATTTTGCATGTAGACTGCTCAGAAATGTAAAATCCAAAGGGATGCGAGGGAAAATGGCAAATTGAATCCAAAACTGGCTCTGTATTAGAAAGCAAAATAATAATCGAGGAGTGTTTGAAAGGAGTTTCACTATTTCAAAATCCCTTGCTTTTTGTAATATTTTGCAGGTATTTTCTGGTTAATTTAAACTTAAATGCATGATTAAGAAATTTGCAAGTGATACAATGCAATTGAAAGGGACAAATACAATTGTAGACTGCATGGAGATATGGTCAAGTGAAGCAAAAAAAAGGTAAATGGACTTCACTTCAGAGAAATATGAGGTAATGCATTTTGGAAGAACAAAGCAGAATTGTACACTGTAAGCAATACCAGGGTAAAGGGTAAAATAAGAAGGGTAAAGCAACTGAAGAACCTTGAAGTACTTTGAAGTACCTGACCACAGATCCCTGAAGATAGCAGGTTGGAGAGGTAGGATGGTAAAGAAGACATTTGATTTTGGTCCCTCTCAAAGAATGCTATATTCAGATCACTAAATTGCAGGAAGACTGTGTTGGCACTGGACAGCAAAAATAATGCTTGGGTGAGATTTATTTTGTTAATTGTAATAGGAAATGGTGGCAAAATGATTAATTTACTATATCAGTGATCCAAAGGATTGGAACAAGGATTCAGATGCAAGAGTTCAGATTTTACAATCACAATGGAGACATTTAAATTACTAATTAAATAATTTGGAATTTGCATTAAAACTAGTAAGAGTGGGCATGCAACCACCTTATAGTCATTAGAACCTCATTTTAATTCAATAATATCCTTAGGAAAGCAATCCTGGGATCTTTATTTGAACTGGTCTGATGTGACAGTGACTTGCTGGAATGTGAATGACAAAAATGACCTTGCAGGCTTTTCAGGTATCTAAACCTACAATGTTTGAACACTGATCTAAAAATATTCTCAGAGCATCTATCAGACCGACTGCAGAAGTTTATGAAAACTTCTCAAGTGCCTTCTCAAATGCAATTTGTAAGAAGTGATGAATAATGATTACAAAGGCATAGAGTATTACAGCACAGAAATAGGCTTCAGCCCAGCCTGTCCATACTGACCAAGATGTCCCATCTATACAAGTCCCATTTGCGTACATTTAGCCTGCATCCTCTAAAACTTTCCTATCCATGTACTTTTCCAAATACTTTTAACATATTATCTGCCTCAATTACCTCCTCATGCAGCTCTTTCCATATACCCACCATCCTCTGTGTGAAAATTTGCTCTTAAGTTTCCCAGGAAAACCTGCCCTTGTGATCGTCAACCATTGTCCTCTGGTTCTTGATTCACTTACTCTGGTTAATAAAAATCCTTTCACTCACCCTAGCTGTTCCCCTCATGACTTTATGCACCTCTCCAAGATCACCCCTAAGCCTCCACACTCCAATGAATAAAGTCCTATGCTTCATGTAACCATTGCCATTTAGCCATACCAAAGCCAAGACAAAGCAAGGTATACCTATGTAACATAAATATTGAGGAAGATGGGAAAGATGTCTTGCTTTATTTGCAGTGCCAAAATCTGTTTTAGCTGAGAAAGTTATAAAGTGAGAAGGAGTGACCTATGGAGGAGAATTCAATTTGTATAATTAAGTAGCTCTGGAAATATTGGGGTAATTGTGAGGAAAATAAATAGTTCAGGGAACAGGGGAGACCATAACCTCCACAGTCTTGAAAGATACTTGAGATGAGCTCTCCATGTAATTTAACCTGCAGGGTTATGGACCAAGAAATAAGAAGTTTAATTAGTCTACATTTTGACCAAAATGGCCTATCTACTGAACGGCCTCATTTGTGCTATTCCTAAGATACTATGATTTTATTTATTACTTCAGAGTAGGACAGGTTAGCAGCGCCTACTGGTGCACGCAGGTATTGAACCCTGCACGCAGGTATCGAAATCAAGCAGCCCCTCCTGAGTCACGTGACTGTGGAAGCCGCAGTCACGTGACTCGGGAGGGGCTGCTTGTTTTCACGTGGTTTTGCTTATGCGCTGTTAGTTCAGCGCTGACCACCGATGTGGCCAGTTGTGTCTAGAGAACCTGTGTACTGAAAACCGAACTTTTGAATAAAGATTTGTTTGAAACTTCAGTTGTCGTTCTTGAGACCGCCAAACAGTTCCATTTGAGGGAGCTTATGAGAACCTGCAGTAGGTAAGCTGTTTCCACTCTAACAGATTGCTGATATAGCTGAGGCATTGTCCCAGCCAAATGGCACTGGCTACATGAAGCTTAAACTGCAGCCTAGCATCCTGACACCCCTGACACCTAAACTGGTCCTTCTCATCCAGCCCGCCAGCCTGTTACTGCCGGTGCCAAGACGGTGCGATCCAGAGCTAGACCATCCTGAGCAGTTCCAGGTTATGCTTCACTGAGGGTAGCAGCCTGCGATGAGCCATGCTGCAGCTGTTAGCTTACACCCATGAAAGGACTGGCAAAGCACAAGGAAGGCAGTCGCAAGGGGAATGCGCAAAAGGCGAGAGTTGAGTGGGTTAGCATATGATGAGCGTTTGATAGCACTGGGCCTGTACTCGCTGGAGTTTAGAAGGTTGAGGGGGACCTCATTGAAACTTACAGAATAATGAAAGGCATAGATGGAGTGGATGTGGAAAGGATGTTTCCACTGGTGGGAGAGTCTAGGACCAGAAGTTATTGCCTCAGAATTAAAGGACGCTCTTTCAGAAAGGAGGTGAGGAGGAACTTCTTAAGTCAGAGGGTAGTTAATCTGTATAACTCCTTGCCACAGTGGGCTGTGGAGGCCAAGTCAGTGGATATTTTAAGGCAGAGATAGACAAATTATTGATTAGAATGGATGTCAGGGGTTATGGGGAGAAGGCAGGAAAATGGGATTAGGAGGCAGAGATCAGTCATGATTGAATGGCAAAGTAGACTCGATGGGCTGAATGGCCTAATTCTGCTCCTGTGATCCTGTGCAGAATACACTAAAGATTAATTTATAAATATTTGATTTTGTATCCCTTTTTATTTTTACAGTGTGCCCAGTGGTAACTGTAATAGTGAGCAAAAGAGGGAAAATATGGTAATCGAGTCATTGAGCACGGAAATGTGCCCTTCAGTCCAACTTGTCCATGCTGACCAAGATGCCCCATGTAAGCTAGCCCCATTTGGCCCCATTTGGCCCATATCCCTCTAAACCCCTCTTGTCCATGTTCCTGTTATGGCATTACATTGAATGGTATACTGAGATCTGAAGTTTGGTTATAAGAATCATATGCATGATCTCAGTCTATGAGTTGATCTCTCCCTTCCTTTTCCTTTTCCACCTTGTGTCTGCACTTTTGCAAGCCATCTTATAACTGGTCATAAATTATGTGCCTTTAAGATGATGAGATCATTCAGTACCTCACAGGCCACATTGGTTCTTTCAAGGTACCATGGTATGGGTGTAATATCTGTGCCTGTGCAGACTGGACATTAGGGTACTGTTAGATAAGTCTCTGGCCCATATGTTTCATTTTGTAGTATTCCTTTTATCATATGATTGCTCAGCAGAATGGGTAGCGCATGTTCACAAGCCACCTGTTGGATTATCATAGTGGGTGAAATGCAGTTGGCATCAAAAACAGGCCCAGAATAAAATCTTTGTGACTATTGTTAGAACAAGGAACATTGACAAATCTGATTTACTATATCATGAAAAACTTGCCGTTGTACACTTCACAATTACTTAGGAAAGCAGCCAACATTATCAAGGACCCTCACACCCCAGTCTTTCCCTCTTATTCCCTCAAACCATTTTAAAAGCACGTACCACCAGAATGAAGGTCAGCTTCTTCCCTACTGTTTTCACACTCTTGCACAGATCTCTCAGAAGCTAAAGGGCCTGTCCCACTTGCATGCGATTGCGTGCGTTTAGCCTGACCAAACGGAAACGGAGTTCACGCGAAGTTCGTGCTAAGTGTGCGCATGATGTAATTTGCTTCATGCTTACCAATCAGCTGGGCAGGAAGCGAGTCGACTGAATTTGGGCGTCGCATGCCGTGGGGCAGTGACATCATCGCGCAACGCCACGCCGGGTGGTGACGTCATTGCGCAACGCCACGAGCTAGGCGTGCGCCGTCAAGACGCTGCGTACGCCGTCAAGACACTGCGTACAACATCAAGACGCTGCATACAACCGCAATGCGCCTGCGTGCCGACAGGCCGTTGGTGCGCGAAGATTTCGGCGACTGCAAGAATTTCAGAGCCACGCGCGATGTCGGGACCAGCTCCACACAACTCCGCGCTTCTAAGTGGGACTGGCCCCGCGCGGCCATACGGTGCCTGTACGCCACAAGTGACCACGAGGTCGCGTAATTTGCGAGCCAGGGTCACGTAAGTGGGACAGGCCCTTAAGGATGTATTTCTCATCCTACAAACCACCTTGTTGCGGCTCTTGTATCTTTTATTTTATTTCCACTTTTTCTGTAGCTGTAACACTATATTCTGAATGATTTGATTGTATTTATGTATGGATGATCTTCATGGATAGCATGCCAAACAAAGTTTTCACTCAGTATATTTGACATCAACAACGCAGTAATCTAATAAAGGTCTTGAAGATACAAACAAGAAAATCAGTCAATAAACCAATACCAATGTTTTCTGCTCATTTTTTGTCTTGTTGCAATGCAAGGGAATGTCTGTTTATGCATCCGAATCTGGCCTTAACTGACGTGCAGAGAAATTGATGTCCATCTTTAATATGACACAGTTTCCTGTAGATATCTGCAATATATCAATCAACTATGAATGCATTAAAGTCATTGAATCATTTGAAGAGCAAAAAATAGTCAGCATTAGGCTGTCAGTAGTTGGAGATCCCTTTAATTACATAGAGAAACATAGAAACATAGAAAATAGGTGCAGGAGGAGGCCATTCGGCCCTTCGAGCCAGCAGCATCATTCATTGTCATCATGACTGATCGTCCCCTATCAATAACCCGTGCCTGCCTTCTCCCCATATCCCTTGACTCCACGAGACCCCAGAGCTCTATCTAACTCTCTCTTAAATCAATCCCATGACTTTGCCTCCTCTGCCCTCTGTGGCAGGGAATTCCACAACTCTCTGGGTGAAAAGGTTTTTTCTCACCTCAGTCTTAAATGACCTCCCCTTTATTCTAAGACTGTGTCCCCTGGTTCTGGACATGCCCAACATTGGGAACATTTTTCCTGCATCTAGGTTGTCCAGTCCTTTTATAATTTTATATGTTTCTATAAGATCTCCCCTCATCCTTCTGAACTCCAGTGAATACAAGCCTAGTCTTTTCAATCTTTCCTCACATGACAGTTCAGCCATCCCAGGGATCAATCTTGTGAACCTACGCTGCACTGCCTCAATCACAAGGATGTCCTTCCTCAAATGTTTGCACAATCATAGTTGTGCTGGTGGAATATTAATGTGTGTTCAGGCTTGTGCGTTTAAAAAGAGATACTTGTTGAAATAACAGGTAGAGATCTGTCACTTCCATGTTGGACATTGATTGACTCTATACAATCACTTCTACACAATGTTGTAAGTTGATGTACAATCTGGACTGCCATCACCAATGTGGCAATCAATGCAGCCAGTTTAACAAGTTCACCCAAGCACAGTGGCTGTTTCATGCATCATCTCAGAAACAGGGGTGTTACTTTGCATTTTTATCCCTGTTGTACTTAATTAACTACAATATTCTTAATAGTAATTCACATATGTTTTATGCATGTAGCGGTGTAGATTAGATTAGTTTAGTTTAGTTTATTGTCACGTGTACTGAGGTACAGTGAAAATCTGACACTTGCTATCTTTGCACAACTAGCAATGAATGCCAAAGCGTTAACTGCATTATATTTCTGCTTTTGAGTGATACCAAATTGGAAAAGACTAGGGAAGCTGGATTATTGAGAAAGAATAAAACGTCATATTTTAATTTGGTCCATTTATCATGAATAGTCTTGCGGAAAGAACCCCACTTAATAAAATTGAAACCTCTGCACAAAATAGTATTTAATGATCAGAATTCATGGAACCAAACACTCTGTGCCAGATGTAATGTGATAGATGATCAATATGAGAAAAAGCTGCCATCAGGACTGTGCGCAGGATATGCCTTGGCAGTAAATTTACTGCAAGTCAAAAATAGAGACAGGCAACTACACAATAATCATAGGACCACTGACAGAAATTGTGTACGCAAACAGTCCTCCATTTAGTCAGCTTTGATGTTTACATCTTGAAACAGTGCTGTGAAGGAAAAATCAATGCTAATTTTTGTAGCTCAATGATTTGTTAAACAATAACAAATGAAAACCGTAGCAGTACTGTGCTTAGGTGATCATTTGTAACAATTAACTCAAATAAGCTGTGCTCAGTAGCAAGAGCTAAATAGTTTTATCAAACAGTCCCTTTCCTATTTTACAATCTTATTGAAAGTTAATTTAAGTGTGGAATTTTCTCCCCACATTCTCTATGAAGATTAACAGTGAGAATGTCCTTGATTTTCTCATGGCGGGCCTCTCCAACGTAAGAAGATTCTTGTAGAAAATGTGAACTGCTGAAAAGGAACCTAGGGAGGCATGTTTTCAGTATCAACCAAAAAAAGGAACAATAAACTTCAACCAGATGTTGGCTGGATGTAGAGAGTGGTGAATATCTGCAGTTTTCTGTCCTGGAGGGTTGTGGGGACTAAATCATGGGGGAAGTAGATATATTTTTGAAAGATCAGGAAACGGGCACAGAGTAGGGGACAAGACCTTGGGTAAATCAGCCAATGTCAGATTGCACGGTGGGGCATGCTTGAGGGGTCAATTGGTCTACTCCAGCTCCTATGTTCTGATGTTCTTATACTTGGTGGCACCAGAGCTTTGTGCAAGGTACTGCCTTGAACCTGGAAAGTTACAACTTATAACTTGGGCTCATTCTTTCTCTGACACGTTAACAACTCCATTATAATCATTCCCACTTTTACGCAGAAATTGAACTTTTCAGCACTTTTGTTACCAGTTTCCCCGACTATCCCAGTTCTTATGGAGACTTAAAACCGTGCTACACACAAATAGTTGGTACTAACCAATATTAGCGCACTACTGCACAAAATGTTTGGTCTCTAGTTCTCTGTAAGGTCAATTAGGTCTTTTAATCTCTGTTTTAAAAACAATTTTCTCATTCTTGTTGTTTGGTAAATGCTTATCAGAAAATTAAATAATAATCTTTGTCAGTCATTATCAGGAATCCAGCCTGAATGAAGCCTCTGGGGAAATATTTTTCAATTTGTACAAATTCGAGTTTGCTTCTGTTAAATTTCAGATTTTTTGCCTTGTAATGTTTGAATATGACAAATCTTTTGAAAGCTACAAAATAGCTTTTTTTGGAAACAGCTTGTAAATATTACTGTCCTCATTCACGTTCTTATGTCATCAGTACAATTTGGTTCAAAAATAACACACGTAATATAATCTGTTTTTAAAAGTTCACTGCTGGATGGTACTCGGAGCATTCAAGCCTCCATATATGATATCACCATTCAGCTTGGTTGTATTTTCTAATTTAGATGTAAACAAACATAATTGAATGATTTTCCTGTTTGGATTTCAAGACCATTATTGGTTTATCAGTTTATTGTTATCATGTCTATCGATATACAGTGAAAAACTTTGCTTTGCTTACTATCCAAGTAACTCAACAAGACATGAATATAATCAAACCATGCAGAATATAGTGTTACAGCTACAGAAAAAGTGTAACTAAAAGAATGAGTGCAAAGGGTATACTGAGGTAGATTGGGAGATCAGAAATACATCCTTAGCTTATAAGAGATATTTTTAAACGGGGCTGAAGCTGACCGTGAATCTGGTGATACATGGTATCAAGTTTTTGTATCTTCTGCCTGACGGGAGATGGAGGATGATAGGGGTGTGAGTGGCTTTCGATTGTGTTTGCTGCTTTTCCAAGGCAGTACAGTGTAGATGGAGTCAATGAGATATGGGGCTAGCTTGGGAGGCTGGTGCGCGTGATGTATAATGCTGCATCCACCACTGTTGGCATGTTGGAAGCTCTCGGATTTCCAAGAAAGTTTCAATGTTATTGAAATCATGTGCAGATCAGCTTAATATTTGCTTCCTGCCAATATCACCAGGAAAATCCACTGGTCTATAATAGGTGCAAAATAAAGTTGTTTTCCATTTACAGCTGTGCACCAAAATTGATCTTTGCCTAACTCCAAATTAAAATAGCTGAGCCCAGATTGTCAAAGAAATAAAATGTTTATGCTTGGCATTTAAGATTTGGTTTAATATTGCAAGAGATTCTATATTAGATCACTTCTCAATCCAATCGGTACACATAAATATCCGCAGCACATTGTTTGTCCCCTCCATGTCATGTTATGCATTCTTTCTGTCATGTTATATTAGAAAATGAATTACAACTGTTCACTCATTGAAATCTTCCCTGGTATGGCACATACAACATTACCTACATTGTAACGTGGCTATGTCAAAAATATCTAATTGGCTGGAAAGTGAGTGGAAATGTGAAAAGTGAGTTATAAATGCAAGTACTTATTTTTTTTATGAGAAGTAGAGATGAAGTATTGTGAAGGAAGGTCTAGATATGTGCACCTACTGCTTCTGGGATTTTTCCAAATACACTCATGGAGAAAGGAGAATGTTCAAATTCATGTACATTTTCCGTGGAATCTTTAAAAGTATATTTTGTTCAGAGGCAGAGTTTTGTGCTAGACATATTTTTAATCTGCTATCTTTAAAACCATGAAATCATATTACTGGCTGATTTCCTGTACATTGATGGTCTTTCTGACGCTACTTTTGGATACTAGATTCAATTGTAGGCCAGCTGTGAGCAGGAAAATATCATGAGCCATAGCCTATAACAGGTGTGTTTCTGGTACATGGTTATTCAGCAGGAATAGTCGTTATTCTTCAAGATTCAAGATGGGTTTATTGTCACATGTACCAATTAAGGTACAGTGAAATTCGAGGTAAGAGATTGAGAAAAGTATCGCAAAAACCCCACCCCCCACACAAAACAAACCAAGAAACATCAAAAAAATGTTTTTAACACATACTTAAAATAACAAAACAGAGAGACCGTTGGAACTCCCTCCTGTATATATAATTACTTGTTGTTCCATTTCGGTTTATCTTTCAATACATCTGTCTTTGAATTCATGATGATTACTCAAAGCATTGTGCTACACAATACATTAACTACATTGTGTGGCAGGGCCTTTCTCATGAGATGATTTTGGGCAGGGGTGGCACAATAGTTTAGAGAAAACGGGGAGCACTTGTAGAGAACGTCATAAAGCCAAACTCCACAACTGCAAGATATTTTTAACACATTCACAGTCACATTGTAGCTTTATATTTGTTTGACTGCATGTGGATTGTCGTGTGCACTTCTACTTGCCCCACTATAGGAAGGATGTGAGGCTTTGGAGAGGTTCAGGAGAGGTTTACCAGGAGGCTGTCTGGATTAGAGGATATTAGTTATAAGGAGAGGTTGAACCAATTTTGATTGATTTCTCTGGAGCGTCAAGGGAGACCTGACAGAAGTTTACAAAATTGCGAGATAGGGTATACAGTCAGATCCTTTTTCTAAACCTGGAAATGTCAAATAGCAGAGGGCAAAGCTTTGTGAAAGGGTAACGGTTTAACAGAGCGCAGTTAAGTCAAGTTGAGTTCATTGTGATGTGCACAAACTAAGGTGAGGTACAGGTCCAATGACACATATGCCTGGAACACATTGCCAAGGGTGGTGGTGCAAGTAAATACAATATTGGCATTTAAAAGTATTTTAAATAGGCACATGTATATGTAGGGAAATAAGGGAAATGGATCACGCAGGCAGAGAAGATTAATTGAATGTTTTATCGTGTTCATCACAGACACCATGGACTGCAGGACCTGTTCCTTCGCTGCACATTTCCATGCTCTGTGCTCTTACACTGATAAGGCCAATGTAATAATTATCAAATCTAAGCTATTCATCAGTTGATTCATTTTTTAAATTTATTCCAAGCTGATGATTCTAAGGTTGTTTTAAAAATTGGGTGAGATAATTGTTTAATGTTAACATTTTATGCAATGTGACATTAAAACATTTTTTTTTATTCATAAATACTAAGGGATGCATTTTACATAAACTCCTCAAAATGCTGCCGATGATCAGTTGTCGGAGTCTGCATATAGAAATCACACAGGTCCATACTTTAATGGGGAGGAAAGCAAAGCAACAGGGAAAGCAACAGTTAAGCTACGAATTGTTTTCCGCTCTATCTTGCCTGACGACTCTCTTTTGCTTGGAAATGGATTTTCAATGGCACCTCCCTGTTAATCTTGTTTACAAAATACAACCTTATCTCATACAGACCTCTCAGCAGAAACTTATTCAAGATGCTGGGAAGATTCCAGTCACAAGGCTTCTTCAGCCACAACCTTTTACTTTATCAGAAGGACCATTAAGCAGCAGCCAATAACTGTCCTGCCGACAAAACAAAAAAACAAAACGGACAGCCAACTATGTCATGTACCCATAGTTAGCCTCCTGATGTCTAAAAGTAGGGTCTTGACCCAAAACATAACCTGTTCATGTTCTCCAGAGATGTTGCCTCATCTGCTGAGTTACTCCAGCACTTTGTATTCTTTTGTGTATTAACCAGCATCTGCAGTTCATTGTTTATGCATAGGGACTTAACAATGTAACTGAACATGCCTCGTATCTTTCACCTGGCAAGAGAAGGAAGTGAATTGGGTTTACCTCCTTCTCCTTAGATAGAGAGCAGCAGATGTAACAAGCATGGGAACAACCCAAACCTTCACATAGTTTCTTACTTCCTGAATCCAATTTAAAGGGACACAATTTATTCACACTTTTTTAGACTCTACTGAAACTTTGAATCTGTCTTAGCCCACTCCCCACACTGGTTTACCAAACATACAACTTACATTATCTCTGACCATCAATCAACACAACAAATATCAATGCTTAATTTTGGGAACTGCTTCAGGGGATCAGTTTTGCTTGAAGGACACAAATTCCATCTGTATCACAGTGACAGCTACAGCTAGAACCAACAACAGGAAGTACATCTGTGGTTGCAGCATCACTTCCTAAATATAATTTGATAAGCAACAATATAGCTCCCATGACTGAGCGATTGACACATACAGCGTGGAAACAGGCCCTTCAGCTTACCAAGTCCACGTCGACGATTGATCACCCGTTTACTTGAGTCCTGTTATCCTACTTTCACAACCATTTCCTGCACACACCAGGCAATTTATAGAGGCTAATTAACCTACAAACCTGCATATCTTTGGGATGTGGGAGGAAACCGGAGAACCCGGAGAAAACCCATACTGCCACATGGAGAACGTGTAAACCCCATACTGAGGAATGCAGCGAAACTTACAGATTTAGGAAGATTTAGGTGACTATTATGGAGTGGGTTCAAAAGGAGCAGTACAAATGCTGACTGCAGAGAAGCTGTACAGAGAAAGTCAGGGCGCTTGATCCAAAGCATGGGCTTGATGGTCTGAAGAAGGGTCTCGACCCGAAACATCGCCTATCTCCTTCGCACCTTAGATGCTGCTGCACCCGCTGAGTTTCTCCAGCTTTTTGTGTAACCCATGGGCTTGATGGAGATGGGAATATTTTTGATGTTTTTATTCACAGTATCTAATAGAAAATAAAAATTGAAGTTATACCAGAAGCACAGATAGAAACCTCAGGGGGGCAATCCTATTTCATACATTACCAACAATAGGTGGAATATTTTATGCAAACGTATATATGGTTTGCTCAGTATTTGATCCTCCTATTTTTGATATTCATGTTTCTATTTAATCACTGCATGGCAAATAAATAAATAGGATGCCAGTGGAAAAGGATATTTAAATTTTTTTCATGTGTGGTTGGTGTTAGTGATTGGTCATTTTCACCCCATTCATTATTATTAATTGAAACAGTATTTTCTGTTTTTGAATGTTATGCCTCTCAACCAATTATTTTGACTTATTGAAACATATAACATGTTTCTGCTGTACATCTCAAAATTGATATGAAATTTGCATGATGGTGAAGATGCAAAGTGATCTGCCTCTTTTTGGCCATGGCAACTAGTTCTTGCCATATGACATTATTAACTGTCAATAAGCTTGTTATACTTTCAGGCACCAGTTTCTCAACTACTTTCTGTATATATTCAAAATTTAGCAGGAGAGAATAGATATAAAGTCCAACTAACAACCACTGCATGTTCAACTCTGCGTGATCAGGTTATATATATATTGTTGAAAACCATATATAAATACCTACCATATTTGTTGAACCTGTCATGGACATTTTTTTAAACTGTCAAGGATGGTGACAGCTCTCCATTAGGCATTGAAACTGTCATTTTACTATTTGAGCTTCCCAGTTCAAGATTACGTATATCCACACAAATGCCTCAAATTGTTATCTTAGTTTAGTTTAATTTAGTTTAGAGATACACCATAGAAACAGGCCCTTCGGCCCAACCCAATGTACCTACATACCTGTACGTCTTTGGAGTGTGGGAGGAAACCGAAGATCTCTGAGAAAACCCACGCAGTTCACGGAGAGAACGTACAAACTCCACACAGACAGCAACCGTAGTCGGGATCGAACCCAGGTCTCCAGTGCTGCATTCATTTATTTGTCAAGAAGAGACTATTTAAATGTTTAAGTAGAATTAAAATGTATATATTTCACAACAAGTCGTTATTTAATTGTGCTTTGTGTATGATGACACAAATGTAACTCTCTACTTGAAGAATAATACCTATTCAACATACCCACACTTGAACTTGGTGGCTGAGTCCACAACTGTGAGGCAGAGTTCAATTTACCTTGTGCAAACTGAGCATGTGCATTGGTCTGAGTTCCCAAAATGCACTGTGTCCATCAGCTACTCAGATCCATTCACCTCAGTTGCTGACTTCCAGGCTTCCAGAAAATTCCATCTGTATTTCATCCTAAATTCCATCCTATATTTCAGCATGAGAATCAAGGCAAAGTTTAATATTTTTTTGAGGTAAACTTTACTTTTCTGGAAGCCATTTCTAATAGGTCTAAAAAATTATGAGAAGAATAGATCAGGTAGACACAGAGAATCTCTTGCTCATAGGGGAATTGAGAACCAGAGGACATAGGTTTAAGGTGAGGGGGTAAGATTTTTCACACAATGGGTAGTGGCTGTATGGAATGAGGTGCCAGAGAAGGTAGTTGACACAGTTACCATTGCAATGTTTAAGAAACATTTAGACAGGTACATGGATAGGTCAGGTTTAGAGGGATATGGGCCTATGAGTCCATAACTACTCATGAAGGATTGGTTGAGATCAGTGAGAAACTGAAGGGTAATGCAATTGGGTTTGGAAGACAGGATCAATGCAGGTGTGAAGTGGGTTGCCAAAGGGTCTAGATTAGGCAAATAAGGGGCTGATAGAAAAATGGCTAGTGGGAAAATAATATTATAGTAGTAAGGGATCATTGTGGAATATGCAAGGAGAGAAAGTGTGGCAGCAATGAAATTGATTAAAAAGGAAAAATAAAAAGATATACGATGGCACATGTCCCTGGATTGTTCCTGGTGGAATGTGTTTGATCATGGATTATGCATTTGAATGCATAGTTGAAGACATACATAAAGGCCTTCAGCTTCCTTTGACACAAGTGTATTTTAGATTTTCCATCAATGGATTTTGCCTCAGTAGGGATCGGACCAGCTACGTCTTTGGAAGGTGGGTTGTTAACTGTTGGGGGGTGGGGGGAGAGGGTTTAAACCAGTTGGCAGTGGGGTACAACTACAAGACTGGGGTACAGAAAGCAGAGATGTAATGTTGGAAATTGAAGACGAGTAATCAGTCAATCCCTTGAAGAACTTTATATATCTTTCAATGATATATCCTCTCTGTCTTTTAAACTCTGCAGAATATAAACCTGTTCACTCAATTTCTCCTCAATATTGCTTGAATGAGTCAAGTGAATCTACAACCTTTCTTAAGGAGTCCAAAGCTGTAAACAGTATTGCAGGTGTGGTTGAACCAAGGCCCCATGTAATTGCAAAGACGTTTGAAATCCTCTCCCAATGAAGAATAGAACACAATCTGCCTTCTGATCATTTGTTACATCTGCATGTTGGCCTTCAGAGACTTCCGGTGGGTCCATTTGAACATCAACATTACTCAACTTTTACCATTAAAAAAATATTCTGCTTTCCTGTTAAGTGCACAAAAGCAATTGATCTCACATTTCTCTACATTGTATTCATTTGCCATCTTCTGGTCCACTGGCTCCATGTGTCTATATTATCCACCTCTTGTCCATATCATCCTCTTCCATACTCGCTCTTCTACATAATTTAGCATCATCAGTAAAAATGAAACTTTGACATAGGGTCCTCTCTGCCAGGTTACTGATAAATATTGTGAAAAGCTAGGATCCCAAGCTTTTATCCTTGCGGTACATACTAGTCACATCCTTTCAACATGAGAACGATTTTTCTTTATTCCCACTCTTAGCTTTCTGTTTTATGGCCAACCTTCAATTCATGTTAGCGTATTATTCTATTTCCATGTGCTCTAACCCTGACGACTAATCCTCACGCAGAACCTTGTCAAATGCCCTCCAAAATCCCAACAAATCACACTGACATTCAGCTAACAAATCCATAGTTCCCTGATTTGTCTATACCATGAGGTCACATTAGCCACATTTCAACTCACCAGAAAACTTTGGAAGATAATAACCAGAACATCCATGACCTCTGAAACAACAATTTTTTAATCATTTGAGTCCTTGACATTTATCAGTTTTCAAGTTCACTGACCATTTATTGAGCTATAATTTCCTTCAGTTACTCAATCTCACTTGTCCATTGATTTTCTTATATATATATATGGTAGATGTTATTGTAATTCCTTCTCTGCAGAGATGCTGCATCCCACTGAGTTACTCTAGCATTTTGTGTCCTTCGTAGAATTTTATACATCTTTCATGAAGAAAGATGCAAAATATGTATTCTATTTTGTTATTCCTCATATAAATGCTTTGTGATGTTGAAGTGCCCACACTTGGCCTCACGTGTCTTTACCTTTTCATGTGTCTCTAAATGATCTTGTAGTCCATTTTGATCTTTCTTGTCAGTCCATTCTCATAGTCTGTCTTGCTTTTTTCTTGATCCTCCATTGAGTGCTAATGTATCCAAATCCTCAGGCCCACTCCTTTTCCTGGCAACTTTATAGGGTTCTTCCTTCGATGTAATACTAACTTCAATTTATCTTTTCAGCCACTGACTGTGTCAAAGAATACTTCCCCTTGGCAATAGAGAAGATAGCTGAAGAGTGAAGGAATAAGTGTACAGGATCAAATTAATTTGTATCCCATTCAGACTAATACCATTCTCCAGTTATTTTCTTCGCAAAGTTACTTAGCAAGCAGGCGAGAATCCCACAAATATGAGATGCCATTTCTCTAGCCGAAAGGATGATGCTAATTGCAGGATTTTTTTCTACAATGGACTTAAAGTTCCTTTTCCAGTAAAACGGGCAAAATATCCCTTGAAAAATAATTTGAAGCATGCCCAGTTTTTACAGGTAGAGGCAAGCTTTGACTGCCGGTGCATATTAGATGTTCATACTGACTTAGTCCAGTATTATATTGTCCTTTGTAGGCCACCTTCATCTTCAGTATTAAGCCCCTGAATGACAGATTATGCATTATTCCCCACACGGCTATTTGTTGTGACATGAATAACCCGAAATGTTCCCCAAATCTTCTTCTTATCTAGTCCACACACACGAATAGAAGTTGTTCAGCCAGAGCTGAACACACCGCTCGGCATCTGCATACAATGGTGTCTGCTTGCACTTCTTGTGCTTCTTGTGCGTGGTGGTGGAAAGATTGGTGAAAACAGAGCCCTGACGTGAACGCTCTTTGCTTGACCATCCCCAAATCTGGGCCCATGATTGTTTGCCATTCTGAAAACTAAATATGGATATATTTTACACTTATTTTCAAATAAGCTTGGAAGTGTAAACAATTGTAACAGACTTTAACTCCCCTTCCTATTCCCACAATGACCTTTCTGTCCTGGGCCTCCTCCAATGTCAGAGTGAGGCCCAGTGCAAATTGGAAGAACAGCACCTGATATTTTGCTTGGGCAACTTACACCCCAGTCGTCTGGACACTGACTTGTCTAACTTCAAGTAAATATTGCTTTCCCACTCTCTCCACCTCTCCCCCTTCCTAGGTCTCAACCAGTCTGGCTGTCTCCCTCGAGGTGGCACCATTCAGTTGCAGCCTCGTAAATGATCTGTTGTTAAATGTATGGTTGAGTGTATCTTTAGTTTTGGATTATGTGGGGGGTGGGGTGGTTGGGGGAAACTTGTTTTATCTCTTTCCTCAGCGGATATGCAACTTTTCCGTCTCGTAACTCCGTCCGCGCTGCGGCCTAACATCGTGGAACTGGTGGCCTGTTGCTAGGGATCGACTTCGGGAGCTCCATCCACGGGAGCCTGCAGAATTAACATCGACGAGCTCGCGGTCCCTTGGTTAGCGACCTACTTCGGGAGCTCCAAGCCGCAGGAGCTTCGTCCGCCCTGATCGTGGGAACTTCTATCGCTGGCTGTGGGAGCTTCGATCACCCTGACTGAGGATAGTTTGACTGCCCCGTCCGCAGGAGAATGAGGAAAGAAGATCAGACTTTGTGACCATGTGGGTTTTTTTCGAGGTGGTAATTGGCTTCATTAAAAATGTAAGTTGTCTAGTGTGTAGGATAGTGTTAGTGTATGGGAATCACTGGTCGGTGGAGACTCGGTGGGCCGAAGGGCCTGTTTCCGTGCTGTATCTCTATACTAAACTAAACTAAAAACTAAACTTTACTGCCTTTCATCAGTGAGGAATGTGGGGGATGTTTATGTTAAGTTTTATGTAGTTGTTGCTTTTTTGGTATGACTGTATGGCTAATCAAATTCCTTTTATGGTTTTACATCCTTTAGTAATAAATTAATTACAACACAATATAATACAATTAAGTTTTAACTTGGTATACTTCATTGTCACCTTCTCCTCGCTAACAATGATCAATTCTAAATTTTCCTTAAACTGCAACCTCTTTGATGTTACACAAAAAGCTGGAGAAACTCAGCGGGTGCAGCAGCATCTAAGGAGCGAAGGAGATAGGCGACGTTTCGGGTCGAGACCCTTCTTCAGACCTCTTTGATGTCTCGGTTTCACACCATAAACCTCATCTCTATATCTCTCTCCCCTCTGACTCTCAGTCTGATGAAGGATCTTGACGCGAAACGTCACCCATTCCTTCCATCCAGAGATGCTGCCTGTCCCGCTGAGTTACTCCAGCATTTTGTGTCTATCTTTGGTGTAAACCAGCATTTGCAGTTTTTCCCTACATAAACCAGAAACGGAAGTCCTGAGAGAGGTGTTTTATTTGGCCCACTGTTTGGCAAAAATGCCATATTCTTTGTGTTTATTTTGATTGTTTTAAATAATCTGAAATATGCAGATTTTAATTTTCTTAAGAATTATTAAACATGTAGAAAGCAATTTGATTAATGAGGTTGAAAAGGAAAATTAAATACTTTGGAAGATGAATGATGCATTTATTATGTATTATCTTGGTTATTTTGTTGTAGGGATTTAGCATTGGAATAGTTAAATAATGCAGACTAGAGATGGATCCTTTATATACATTTTAAGCGATAGCTCTGAAGGCGTTCCAGATGGCAATGTATCGCTGAACCACAGAGAGGGGGTCTCATTTCTTGTTGCCGTAAGTGACTTAATCCCATCCTTGGTGGTGATAGGATTTTAATTCAGCCTCTGTCGTTTGGCTTTGGGAGGTGAAATATCAGCCAAGTTCTTACTACTGTCTGGGGACTCCTACAGCATGATGTGCATATTTGGATGTCAGGTGGGGATGTGATTGCTCTAATTGCAAGGCCCATCAACATTAAGTACCCGAACAGCCCTTCCTGCCAAACTCAATCTTTTGTGAGAGATAGTAAAAGATATTGCAGTGGCATGCATAATCTTCTTAAAAGGGCATTATGTGTTTTTCTAATGGCCTTTAAAAGGAAATCATCTCATTATGAGAGTGGAATTGCTTCCTACGTAAATTAGCAGAGAAATGCCACCTTTTGAAAAAACATGAGGTACTTCGGAAGAGGCAAGGAGTCATTTGATTTTGTGACACACTGTTTTTATTGATGTTATTTGGAATAATATTTTATTATTTATTGAACCAATATTATGAAATATTTTAGCATAGTACGCATCAGGCACAAGATAATACAAATGCAGAATCTGAAATTCTATTTGATTGCTTTATTAAATATGACATTGGTTCAAATTGCTCAGAATCTTTCTTGTAAAGGCTGCATATGTCTACTAAAACAAGTGACATTTTGCATAGTCTACCGATGCAATTCAGAAGAAAAATGGTACATTTTAATGGAGACACATGCAGTTGCTATTACTTAAAATATGATTTTTCAATTGTTTCACAATTATACTGCAGGGCTGCCAACATTGGGTGAGAGTTAAGAGTGAGAAATTGCGAAGGGGAGTGTTCCCCCTCCCACAGCAGCGAGCTTTTGCATTTTTCAGTTTGAAATTGTGCAATCTGGTGCATACTGTTGCAAGCCTTTTAATTTACATTTGAATGCAACATTTATGCTTTAATTTGGATTAGGTATGAATAAGGTTAGGCTAAATTACATTCCTAATTACATTCCACAATAGAGCCAGGCTCTGATCAACAGGTGCAGCACATGAATGACTATATTCATGTGTGGAAACCAGATTATATTCATGCTGTTATGCGTATATATAGAGAAAAACACAGATAAACAAAGCAAGTCGGACTCCCATCACTGTTCTGCACAAATAAATCAATCAACCTTACCCTTTGAATATAGAAACAAGATGAATATAATGCCACATATTCAATCATATATGGTTCAATGAAATTAAGATATATATGTAAAAATATATATGGAAACAGGCCCTTCAGCTCACTAAGTCCACACCGACCAGCAATTTACAGAAGCCAATTAACCTACAAACCTGCACTTGTTTCAGATATGGGAGAAACCGGAATATCCAGAGAAAACCCATGTGGTAGTAAGGCAGCAACTCTACCGCTGCACCACCGTGCCACCCCATTACATTATTTTATTTGTAGTATATTTATTATGGTGTCACGTGAATAAAGATGAACACATGATTCTGATTTCTGCCCTTAGTTGGATAACACACATATCCAGTCATTGCGTTTTATGGCTGGTTTGCAACCTCTTCAGGCTGAAGGTCTTGCTTGACCCGAAACATCACCCATTCTTTCTCTCCAGAGATGCTGCCTGTCCTGCTGAGTTTTTCTAGTTTTTATTGTCTATCTTCAGTTTAAACCAGCTTCTGCAATTCCTTCCTACACTATTTGTTCAGCAAAACAGGTTCTATTCTCATAATATTATTCACCTCAACTAAGTTTTTTCTTCACCTCTGTTGCTGCAGAGAATACAATACCAGTTATCGAATCTTTCTTCAAAATGAAAAAAAAATTCCAGTCCTGCCAACATCTTCATAAATGGCCCCAGGATCCTCTCCAGAGCAATTGCACCCTTTCTACAATGTGTCATAGTCTTACAGCATGGAAACAGCCCTACATACCAACTTGTTCATGCAGATCAAGTTGCCCCATCTAAACTAGTCCCATTTAACCCATATTTGGCCCATATCCTTTTAAACCTTATGTGTGCCAGTGTGTGTATGAGAGTGTGTCAGTGTCAGTGAGCGGCGACAACATCCAGAGTGAGCGGAGACTTGGCGATGGCCGAGGCGTGTTTCCCTCCCCCCCCCTCCCAGGAATGCGGGCCGGCCCAGGTGCTCCTTGTCTAGCTGGGGTCCGGGGAAGGTGAGGGCCAGTGTCCCGGGGGTCAGGCATCGGAGTGGAGCCTTAGCCCGAGGTTTATCCCTGTGGTTCCGGAGGCGGCACCTGTCTCCGGGCCGGGGTTAAAACTCCATGGGGTGTGGACAGAGCGGCCGACGGACATAGAGCCGCCGGAGGTGAGGGTGGGAGGTGTGTGCCGTGTCTCAGGGGGGAAGGGGCAGGGAGGTTGGTGCTGGGACCACCGCCGTGTCTCACCTATCACACCATCTGCATGGGAGAAACTAAACTACTTTTGTTTCCCCAAAATCAGCCAGTGGGCGGGTAGTAAGACAGCTCTGCTTTAAACCAATCCCCTCTAGTGCTTGAATCACATCTCCCGGGAAAAAGACTATGCATTCACCTTATATTCCCCTTGTGGTTTTTACTCACCTCCAAAACAATTTTTGCTTTATTTTGAACTTCCAGCACCTGCAGATTTTTGAGGGTGAGAAATGTTGTGATCAGCGTGAGAGTGTGAGAATTTTGTGAAATGCGTGAGTCTCACGCTCAATGCATGAGAGTTGGCAGCCCGGATAGTGGAAATACATGATCAAATCTCTCACATAAAGGCAACATTTCTCTCAACCAATATTCCTGGTGAATTCACTTGGTGACCTGCACATGTAATGGCACATTTGTAAATTAACTTCAGTGGTGAAAGAAGGAGAATCAAAATAATTTAAAAATACATTAGTGTGACAATGTTCCTTTAACATTTTCCATAACAATGCACAAATATCTATTCACATTTCATCCCATATCCACTGATAAAACAGGAATGAAGGTAATTTAATATTGCATTCCATCATCCTTTTTGAAAGCTAGGTAAAACGATCCTTCTGTCAATCATACTTTGACAGGGTGGAATCAATTATTTTTTTGAAAAATCAGTGTGACTACTATAATGATGGTTCTCCAGCGGAATAACGCAGGTGAGCTAACACGGTGAGATTTTTTATACCGATATGACATTGCAGCCCTGAATAAACTAACTTTCAATACAAGACTCCCACTGAGAGCTGCGCTTGAAACGTTTACTTGAGATTGACTGAAATTTTGGATCATAGGAACCATTTCATGCCATATGATTGGAAAATTTCCCTCCCTCAAGTATTTTTCTGATCTTGGGCCAGAAATGTAGGCCGGGGGGGTCTTCATCAATTTTGCATGGTCAATTTTGTCGGGTTGATAACAGAGCATATCTGAGCAGTGTGCATTCAGGTAGATTTGGCGATGGATTTTGACTAAAGCTTTTTTGCTATTCTATTGCAGGAATCTATTTGAAATCTACAAACAGAAATAATCGGCGAGCGGTTCTTTATGAGCCCACCTTAACATTATCTAGATTGTAAAAAGTTGTGAGAGTAAAAAGGGGCTGTAAATCAACTCTCTCCAAATTTATCTGAATCTCTTCCTTCTCACCCACTGTGTACGAGATTAGTTTCACCACGTCAATACGTTATACCAAGATACATTCAAAGCCCTTTCCAAAACCTTGAGAACTTTCAAGTAGTGAATGCCAAAAATTATCCTGCATGTAGAAACACTCAATTAGGCCATTTTCAGATCATGTACTGGACTTGATACAGAAATATTGATATGAACGGACACCAGGGCTTTCTGCTTACAAAACCTGCATATAGATTAATAATCATGTTCAATGAGCCCAAGCACGTGAGCAATGGAATGGTCCCGTGTCTTGGGCACACAGGTAGCTCCTTTGGCCATGCCACATTCTTGTGGACTTCACATGACAGTTGGTTTCTTCATTGATGTCCACTTCAAACCCAACATCAAGGTGGCATGGGTTAAACCTCTTACTCACTCTCTATTGTATATAACATCAAATTATTTTAATGTGGAAAAGATATCACTTACTGCACATAATGCTGGCTTTGCCAGAACTTAAGATGTTGTCAAATCAAAGTCTGTAAATAATGTGTCTTTTTCAACCTTTCATTGACATTTATATCATAATCAATAATATTTATCCACTATTGCTGACGTATGTCACTACAATGAAATAAAAAAATATCTGCAACTTGTACAAAATAATGACCACAGAATAATTATGTATTGACTCATGCAGATGAAGTTGTATCATTGATATTCTTTCACTCAGAGGAAAGGCTAGAAGCTTACATCCATCTACATAGTGGCACAAAAAGTTTGCCAGTCCACTGAAAGTACTGGTATTGTATGCTGTCATATATTTTTCAATTTCATATTTTATTTTATTTTAAATTCCACCACCCATTCACTATGTGGCTGACAGCAGAAGTAATTTATTTTAGTTTTAATTTGTTGCACATAATAGGAATTTATGAAAATTGAACCTTTTCTTACCATCAGTGTCCAATTTTCTTTGTAAAGTTGTCTTTCATTGTCATTAAATGCCTTTAATTACTTGTTAAAAATTGCAATTATCTGCATTAAACTGGGTTTTGTGCTATGATTGCATTTTAAAGCAAAAAGCTTAAATATGTGGTATTCCAAAATGATATAGACAATTTGCATAACAATAGAAAATTACTTGATCATGAACAAGATGAAGATGAAAGACTGGTAAATGACAAATTGCATATCTTAGTTTCCTATTAGTGCATTGCTGACAGCCACCTGTTCCATCAATTCAGATATGAGGGAGCCTGAAACATATCAGATAATTAACAGCTACTGAATTGACCATTTCTGCTGGAACCAAAGGACTGCCTCTCTCACTTTAAGTCCAAATGAGATCCATAGGATTCCCAAAAAGATCAAGCAAGGTAGGTAGATGGGGTGGTCAAAACGACTTTTGACACATTTGCCTTCATCAGTCAGAGTATTGAGTATGGAAGTTGGGAGGTCATGTTACAGTTATATAAAATGTTGATGAGGCTACATTTAGAGTATTGGGTTCAGTTCTGTTCAAAGTTCTGTTATAGGAAAGAAGTTGACAAACCCGAAAGGGTACAGGGACGATTTACGAGGATGTTGCCAGGACTAGAGTGTCTGAGCTAAAGGGAGAGGTTGACTAGTCTGGAACTATTCCTTGGAGTGCAGGAGGATGAGGGGTGATCTTATAGAGGTGAAAAAAATCAGAAACGGTACAGATTGGGTAGATGCACAGAATCTCTTGCTCAGAGTAAGGGAATCAAGAATCAGACATCATGGGTTGAAGGTGAGGGACAACGTTCAAGAAACATTTAAGCAGGTATATGTACAGAACAAGTTTAGAGGGATAAGGGCCGAATGCAGGCAGGCAGGTGGGATGAGTGTAGATGGGACATGTTGGCCGGTGTGGGCAAGTTGGGCAAAGGGTCTGTTTTCACGCTGTATGACTCTATGACTATAAAATCCATGGTGATTGGTTTATTTGAATTTAGATGAAGGTATGGGTGGGAGAATCAGAATATTTAATTGAAGTATATAAAATTCTAAGGAATTTAGTAGAGTGGATGGGAGAAATACCGGTTTGAAGAGGAATCCATAACCGATTGAAAGTAATTAGAAGAAGGATTTGGAGGACTATTGACATTCTTTTTATGTAGTTGGTGAGAAGTGATTGAAATTCTTGGCCTGACAGGTGAGGGGGGAACGTTTAAGGTGAAGGGGGAGTGATTTAATAGCAACCTGAGGGGTAGCTTTTTCACGCAAAAGGTAGTGGATGTTTGGATTGAGCTGCCAGAGGAAGTAGTTGAGGCATCGCAACATTTAACAAACATTTCAACAGGACAGGGATGGTTTAGAGGTATTTGAGCCAAAAGCAGGCATGTGGTACTAGTGTAGATGGGTCATGTTGGCCGGTGTGTGCAGGTTGGACGGAAGGACCTGTTTCCACACTGCAAGACTCTAAGACAGAAGCACAGCACAATGTAAAAACTGTACAACGAGGCATTTGAAGTGCTGTGATCTATAAGGCTGCAGGCCAAGCAGATAAAAGAGGAATTGGTTCTTTGCCTGCCGGTGCAGACTATATGGGCTTTATGACCTAATTCTGTACTGCAATGACAATTTTCAGTTGAGTTATTTAGCGTAAAGTGAATGATCCCTTCCTTATGTGCTAGGTTTAAAAAATATATATACACTATATATCCAGGTATTTTAACCTTCATTCATCTTCCTGCAATCAGTATTTCAAATGTTTGACATTGAAAATTAATGTTCCAGGAATAATACCTCGTGATGATACCATTAATGTTCACATCGAAAGCTTGCTGATTATAGTGAGTGCTGTGACTTGCAGATCTATCACTCGTGTCGTAGATGAGCAACAAGCCTTTTTTCCGACAAATTTTATGTTCATCAAAATTCAGAATTAAATTGTGCCCTTTTGAACTGGAATGATGATACAAATGCAAATTTTAATTGCTAATCTGCGATTCTATTTTTAGTTATTAGTTCCATCAATTAGATTTACTATGGCCTTTCAAAAAACACTGAAGCCATCGAAACATAATTGGCAGTCAGTTGTACTATGTGTTTGAAATCATTTCCTGACAAGTAGTATTGTCTGCTTTTTGCCACAGAGCCCTCTTGTGCCGAAACCAAGTGGGGGAAACAGTATTTTGAGTGGATGTAAAGGTGGATGATGAAAGCTGCATTTAAATGGAAAATGGATGTTAAATTTAAATGACAAATATTATTTATGAAACAATGGATCGTGCTGTATATTTTTCAGCAAGAGATTTCTAATGATTTTGTCTTTCTCATTACAGTGAAGTGCTCGGAATACCATACTGATAGGAACCACTCCTCTCCGCCATGTGCACCTTCTCACCAATGTCATAAAAAAGAGCTGGGGTAAGTACTGGTTTTCTCAATGTAACTAGTGCAGGTCGATTGTAATTATAAAATGTGCCAGGAATTGCATGTTCTTGGTACAAGCAGGTTTTATTCACAATGAATCACAATGAAAATGTTCACCCAAGCCCTTGTTGTTGATATGATTGCACCTCGATAAAAAAGAACACTTGTTTCTGCAAAGCTGAAGTGGCGTTTTGACGTGTAATATGCGGCACCTCAAATGCTCTTGCAACTTACTTGAGGTCATTGAGATAGGAACCTGTGCCAAATATTCCAGATAAATTGTATATGCTGTATTGTCAACATTGCCCAAATATAACACTGGTTTCCAATCATGGGAATCATCGGAAGATCTCCCAGCAAAGTACGTAGAAGGTAAAAATCTTAAAATATCAACAGAAAATGGTGTTGAGTAGACCAGTAGACCAACAGCATTGAGTAGACCAGGCAGCATCTAAGGAGAGAGGAAAAAAAGTTAATGTTTCAGGATAATAATCTTTCATCAAAATGAGAAAAAATTGGAAATCATACACATTTTAAGAGACCCAATTCCCACCACCACATGTATCATTCAATGTCCTGTACTCTCCATTCATTCGGAAACATTTCCTTTATTCTATACATATTGAAACACATCTGATTTCCAACTTTTCTCCGTTCTACTGAAAAATCATTGACCTCAAGCACAAGCTATTTCGCTCTCCCCAGTTTGTGCCTCACCAGCTGAGTACATTGATATTTTCTCTTTTCATTTCCTATTTATCTTACTTTCCACTACTTGCCTTTCCAATTTTCTGAATATGGTTCACTAGCAGGCCAACAGGTTTTGATAGATTTAAAAATAATTTATCTTGATAAAAATAATTTTAATTTCAAATTTTTATCCAAAACCATCCAATCAAGACCACACTTAAAAATATTTCAAATGCATGATGCATACCTCACACCAAGTAGACATGATTGAAAAGGAGTGGAATTGAGGGGTGAGAGCTCAAATTGCAAAATATATTTATTTAAATAATTATACATGATGCCTAGACATGGATGAAACATTTCAAAAAACATTCGTAAGGGTAGCACATTCATTCCAAAATCAGCTAAATGCGATATTGTGAGTTCAGAAAATGCAGTGCAATATGTGTTTTGGTTCTGCTTCCCTTCCACCTGTGTGGTCTCTGCAAGCAGATCAGGCAAGAAGTCCTTAAGAGCTTGAGCGCACAGCAGACCCATGACAATTTTATGCAGGCTGTGGGGAGAGTGATATCCTTCCATGTATGATGTGCAATGGGACATGCATGTAAGTATTGTGGTTTTCTGTGGGACTATGCACAGTAATCACATGTTACTCCCAAAATAGTGTGAAATAACATAAAAATAAATGTGTGTGTCCTCCCTCATAGTAGGGATTTGCAACGTGGCAGTTTTGAATGGAAGTCATTGCTTCAGATACTGGACCTGATATGAGGCAGTTTTGCTTTCCCATGGCTTGCTGGCATTTGGCACTGTATGTCTCTGAAGACTATTTCTTATCCATGAAAGATACCAGGACTGTCTTTGTGGCTAGGTTCAGTGAGAACTCCTCAATGTGACTCAAGTAATGATGTGCCGTTTAATAAACTGGAGCATTTTTTATCTCATACTTGCGCCTTCACAATGATATGTGACCCACATGGTTTCTCCCAATGACCGTTTCTACCACATGTATGCAGTTTAAACACAAATTAAAGTTTAAATATCATGGAAGCGACATCTGATTTGCACTGTGATGGACAACATGACTGCACACTCAACAATATTAAGAATCTTTTAAGGTCGCGACCACAGAGAATTGCCCGAGCTGAATCATTGAATATATTCACGGCTCAGATGACAGATATTTCAGCTGTAGTAAAGTCAAGGGTTTTGGGAATAGGACAGGAAAATGGAATTGAGGGCAAGATCAGGGTCAATGAACTTATTGAATGACTGAGAGGGCTCTCACGGCTAATTACTGCTTTTATATTGTGCATGTCATCTTGTGGTGCAAAAAGATCATGTGCCTCAAGAAAACCTAATCGACTGGCTGTTCTTTAAAGTACCATAAAGCAAAACAATGTAAAAGTTTGAAAGAACAAATTTACATAGCTAAAAATTGAGTTCAGTAAAACTATTTAGTGAGGTTTACATTTTTGATTCATAAAGAAATTCAATTTTTAAATTTAATTTTAAAGTTATACTATTTAAAAAAAATATATGTGTAAAACAACACTTTGCATATCTGTCAACATTCTCTTAGTCTGGGTGTCTGAAGTCTGACCATTTTATGATTTGTTTTAGGGATGACTTCTCTTCATAATTCCTGGATTGAAATAAATGCATATCATTTGTCTTAACAGAAACCCTGTGCTGCTTTCTATGTATGTAGATCTTGTGATAAAGATTAATGAAAAATTGAAACGTAACTATGCATGAGCATCTTGAAAAGGTTGTGTGCAATGCATCATATTTCTAAATGATTTAATTTAGAACACACATGACCCCAATTTTCTTTGCCTGGTACATGGGAATGGCATTCATGCCTGACAATTCCAGATACAAACAGTTTCCCCTGGCTCTCATAAGAATACCACATTTTAAATAATCATCATCATTTTCGAAACATCAACAGGCATTACAATGCTATGTACGAGAGTGATCGCAACTTATACTGAAGTGTGGATGGCTGTTGGCTCGCTAGGAGTTCATCTGCCCTTTGACAGGTCTTGTTTTTGGTCCTGCTCGGGGTCCACAGCCCCCTCTTCACCTGGCAAACCAGGTGGGGGAGACGGTTTAGTTGCCGACTATCCAACCATGGAGCAGGTAGCACGGGATTACATGGTACCCGTGGCAGGGGGAACTCCCCCCCGACCTAAATGTGCTTATATTAAGATGCAGACCCAGAAAACTGAGCAAAAGTGCAAGCAAACTACTACTCGATTTAAAAGACGTGTTTATGTTTTTTGGTCTTTTCTAATTTTCTTTCGAGAGAGAGCTAGATAGGGCTCATAAAAATAGCGGAGTAAGGGGATATGGGGAGAAGGCAGGAACAGGGTACTGATTGGGGATGATCAGCCATGATCACATTGAATGGCGGTGCTGGCTCGAAGGGCCAAATGGCCTACTCCTGCACCTATTGTCTATTCTCTAAATAAATAAAAGTTTACTTAATTATTTTGGAGTATATTTTGAATTATCTGTTATTTTCTGTGAAGAGATGCTCAGATATGTTCCTTTGGCTTCGTTTCTCAGGTACATTGTCTCCATTATCTTCTCAAACCATCTTTGTTGAAAATTTCATTCGGCATTCAAACTTGTCCATCAACAGAATTGTAAAGTAAGGCAGATGAGTCATACAAAGTGTCATGATGAGAAAAGTATTCAGTTCTTGCAGTATTAACCCCATGCCATCTGTCATATGTCTGAGATGGAAAAAAAACCCAATACATTTCAGAGTCCATCAATTATTCTGCTATTAATAACGACTTAATTCTTCCATATTTGGAATTAAGTGCTTTTTTTACTGAGTTCTGTCAAACAGTCCTGTAGATTAATAATTATAAAATCATAATCTTGCAGCTCAAAGGAGAGTTTGATCCAATGTGAATATACTGGCTATTTGAAAGCACTATAAAATGAGTTATGTTCTCTGGAACAGTGTTGTCTTGATATTTATGTTTGTTTGAGCATACATGCTGAATTTTCAAATGAATTACCTACAGTCCTCATGAGATGAATATTGAATGAAGAGACAATCTATGACACTTCATTATGCAACAGCAGAAATTCAGATAACGGATTATGAGACAAGAAAGAGAGAAATGCTGGCAGGCGTTTTTTCTTTTTTCTTAATAACATTAAGCAAAAACTTCACCTCCAGCTGGATATTGCCAGACAGTCAGTTTATGTACTTCCCTCAGTTTGAGTAAACCATTGCGCAGTCAAGTTTAGAAAGCAATAGTGCCTATTTTATGCAATAATTATCTTTTTCAATCAAGTGGCCAAAATAAAACAATAGCAGCGTCATTAGAGTCTCAATCAAACAACCAATTAGACTGCTTTATATGATTGGCTTTGTTCAAATTTACATGATGTATCTGGCCTTGACTTCCTTGTGTCTAGGAGCCATCATCTTTCCCTGCATGATTGCCATGACCTAATTCCAAAGCTATGATGCCTTGTTTGTAGGTAGACAAAAATGCTGGAGAAACTCAACGGGTGCGGCAGCATCTATGGAGCGAAGGAAATAGGCAATGTTTTGGGCCGAAACCCTTCTTCAGACTGATAGGGGGTGGGGGGAGGCGGGGAGAAGAAAGGAATAAGGAGGAGGAGCCCGAGGGCTGAGGGAGAGGTAGGAAGGGGAGGAGACAGCAAGGGTAAACAGAATTGTGAGAAATTGATGTTCATGCCACCAGGATGCAGACACCACAAGCGGAATATGAGGTGCTGTTCCTCCAATTTCCGGTGTTGCTCACTCTGGCCATGGAGGAGGCCCAGGACAGAGAGGTCGGATACGGAATGGGAGGGGGAGTTGAAGTGCTGAGCCACCGGGAGGTCAGGTTGGTTAATGCGGACCGAGCGGAGATGTTCGGCGAAATGATCGCCAAGCCTACACTTGGTCTCACCGATGTAGATCAGCTGACATCTGGAGCAGCGGAAGCAGTAGATGAGGTTGGAGGAGGTGCAGGTGAACCTCTGTCACACCTGGAACGACTGCTTGGGTCCTTGAATGGAGTCAAGGGGGGAGGTAAAGCGACAAGTGTAGCATCTCTTGCGGTTGCAAGGGAAAGTTCCCGGGGAAGGGATGGAGCGGGAGGGCAGGGAAGAATTGACAAGGGAATTACGGAGGGAGCGGTCTTTGTGGAAGGCAGAAGGGGGGGAGATGGGAAGTTGTGGTGAGTGGTGGTGTCACGCTGGAGGTGGTGAAACTGACGGAGGACTATTTGTTGTATGTGCTGGTGAGTGGGGTGAAAGGTGAGGACCAGGGGGACTCTGCCCTTGTTGTGAGTGGGGGGATGGGGAGAGAGAGCAGAGTTACAGGGTATGGAGGAGACCCTAGTGCGAGCCTCATCTATAGTAGGGGAGGGGAACCCCTGCTCCCTGAAGAATTTGGACATTTGCGATATTCTGGTGTGGAACACCTCATCCTGGGAGCAGATGCTGCGTAGATGGAGGAATTGGGAATAGGGGATGGAGTCCTTACAGGAAGTAGGGTGGGAGTAGTCAAGATAGCCGTGGGAGTCAGTGGGTTTATAGTGGATGTCGGTCAGAAGTTTATCACCTGCGATGGAGATAGTGAGGTCAAGGAACGATAGGGAAGTGTCGGAAATGGTCCAGGTGTATTTACCTTGCCATGCCTTGTTTGTAACCTTATACAAGGTTAATTCCTGGATGGCGGGACTGTCATATCCTGAGAAATGGAGTGGCTTGTATACTCTGGAGTTTAGAAGGATGAGAGGATATCTTATTGAAACATATAAGATTTTTAAGGGTTTGGACACACTAGAGGGAGGAAACATGTTCCCGATATTGGGGAAGTCCAGAACTAGGGGCCACAGTTTAAGAATAAGGGATAAGCCATTTAGAACGGAGATGAGGAAACACTTTTTCACACAGAGTTGTGAGTCTATGGAATTTTCTGCCTCAGAGGGCAGTGGAGGCTGCTTCTCCGGATACATTCAAGAGAGAGCTAGATAGGGCTCTTAAAGATAGCAGAGTCAGGGGATATGGGGAGAAGACAGGAACGGGGTATGGATTGTGGATGATTAGCCATGATCACATTGAATGGCGGTGATGGTTCGAAGGGCTGAATGGCCTACTCCTGCACCTATTGTTCATTGTCTGTTGTTTGAACACCATACCTTTCAATCAGCAAAGTCAAACCCTTATTCTACACAATGGCCTGTATCATAATTTAAAAATCTGTTTTCACACAAAAGTCGAAGTAAACATTGAGTTGGAGACCTTTGTGCTTTCCCTTAACCTGTGGAACATACTCAATCTATCCACCCTAAACCTAAACCATTATATTAGGACAAAAAAAAACTCCTGGAGTTGAGTTGAGATGAGAGGAATTGGCCCTGGATGTATAGGTAACAATTGACTCTTTGTAACATTGATACCTGGGTAGAAACAAAGCAGAATCTTCAAATCTTTGGAATCACTTCCAGCAGCAGTAAAGTGGTGATAATTTTTGGAGATCAGATATCGTAGGTCCTAGACATTGTCACAGTATAGTTGGCTTGTGACTATATACAACTGAGTCCTTCTTCGAGTTATTTTCCGAGGAATAACTGCCCTCACTATTTCTTCTTTCAGAGTGTCACACTATTTACTTTTACATTCATTTGCTAATTTATTGCTCATTCAGTATGACTATGAAAGTCGTTCTGTTTTTGGATGCATTTTTGTTCACTGTGAATACTGCTCTCTAATGTGATATCACTCCACAAATCTTGTTACTGCCTGTTTGATTTCCAAAAGAATGCATTTCAGTAAATGGTGAAAATATAATGATTCAGACAGCAGTCTATTTTGAGATCTATTGCTAACTTCGATCAATTTGAGTAACTCACTCTCATCCTATATTTTACAATTGTGATTAACTGGCTGTCCATAAAGCTCCCTCTCTCATGAATGCCAATGTCCTGAATGAAGCCATAAGCATTTTCTGTATATAGACGATGTATATATTGCCTCAAATTTTATTTTAGTGATTACTGTGGATTAAGATCAACCACTCTTTCAAGCAATGCATTCAAATTTTATGGAATTTGTTAGATTCTGTTGCTTTTTTTTATATTATCAGCATGTTCACCCCAGGGATTGACAATGTAGGCTAGCATTTCCAGGTCAGCGCTGATGGAGTGCTGCACATTCATTGGTGGGGGAGAAGAGAAGAACTTTAGGTTGAAATATTAAACAGAGACCCTGTTTGCTCTCTTGGGTTAATGAAAACAATCTCTTTTGTACTACTTGTGAAGGAAAATATGGTGCATTCTCCCAGGTGCCTTGGCCAATATTACTCACTCAACATCAAAATGCTACAAAAGGATGTTTATGAAAACTGGTGAGAAATTGCACAAATGGGATGCCCTGTATCATAAAACAAAAATGATAATTTAAAAGTATTTTGTTGGCATAAAAATATTTAGCTTTTTGAAGGACTGAGAAAACTATTTTAGAAATGAGCACTGTATTTCAACTCAGGAATTAATATAGCATAGAGTTATAGAGCCTGAGAGTTGCACAACATGGAAACAGGCCCTCCCGCCTATCTTGTCCGTGCCGATCAAGTCGCCAAATTGGGCTAGTTGCCTGCATTTAGCCCCTCGCTATCTAACTTTCTGATCCATATGTTTTCTTTTTCTGTTTCTCCAGCTTCCTATGACAGTCCATTCCAGATTTGGGATACTGTCTGAGTGAAAATGTTGCCCCCGGGATCCCTTTTAAATCTCTCCCCTCTCACTGTAAACTTATGCCCTCCAGGTCTGGAATTCTCTACTCTGGGGGGAAAAAAAGACTGAACATTAAATTTATCCATGCCTCTTTAGATCTTGTACACCTCAATAAGATCACCCCACAGTTTCCTGCACTCCCAACAAAAAGCCCCAAGCTATCCAGCCTCTTCTTATAACTCAAGGATCAAGAGTCCAGATTCAAGAGTGTTGTATTGATTTAACAAAGGTATCTGCTATGGTCACGCTTGTGTACTAAAATAAAGTGATCTACAAAGCCATACTCAATTTACATTTGCCTTCACCAATGTAACAGAAACTACATTGGGAACGCAATACAAAAGGATGGAAAAAATGGTAAGATTAAATGAGAACTTACCAGTTTGAAGTTTGATCTTTATTTTATGAGGAGTTACGATGAGGGATTACGTCAAGACCCCGTCAGCACGCTTGCGCGACATTCTTCAAAACAGTGATGTGAAATCACAGATACCAAAGTTGACTAACATAGTAAGATAAGAGAGAACTTTATATACCAGTTGACCTTTATAATAGAGGGTTTGGGAGCGGAGGGCACGTAATCACTCATCATAACTCCTCATAAAATAAAGATCAAACTTCAAACTGGTACGTTCTCATTTAATCTTACCATTTTACTTCGGAGTCACGTGAGTGGCTATGTGAAGATTTCAAAGCTCTGTGATTTCATGCCCTGGAACGAGTCCATGCTCACACACTGCCATGCTAGGAATGGAGGATGTAACGTACTTCAGACATGAAACTGTGCTGAAAAACAAAAAAGGTATTTATTTCATACCGAAAATAATAATGCCCCTACATTGGGTTAAATCATGAAACACAACTTAAAATTTTTCCTGCAAATGTCTCGGGAGTGGCCATGGGTTTATTATAGAAGCATTGAAAAGTCCGTTCATTACTCCAACCCGCTGTAGCAAGGATGTATCCATTGGAACTTCCATCATCCTAGCCGCCAATGTGGATGCAGCCCTGGTGGAGTGAGATTTTAAAATATTAGTGTCCACCCCCGCTGCACCTAATACCACCCTTAACCATCTGGAAATGGTTAGTACTGTGACCTTAAGGTGAGGGCGTTTGTGGCTAATGAGTAAAGCCCTCTCCGTCCCCCTGAGACTCTTGGTGATCTCTATACACCGCAATATATATGTCACGATGCAGAGCCGACAATCTGCAGGATAGGCCAGAAATTTTTGGCCAGTCGATCTGGGTCTATCCTGTTTAAATAACCCCTGTATAAGGAAGATTATCTTGCCATTAGTGATATACATGGCGTCCATACTTAGCTTATGTAAGGACTGGACCTATTGTGCTGTTACAAGTGCCATTAACATAACTATTTTATAGGTTAATTTATCCAGTGTGAGTCCCGATATAGGTGTCCATCCTCGAAGCATAGTCAACACTATGCCTATGTCCCAAGTATGGGTGTATCTGGGCCTGGGGGGGATTAGAATTAAATATACCCCTCATTAGTTTAGATACCAGTGGGTGTGATCCCACAGCCAGGTGATCACACCCTCGGCCCAGATAATTAGATAGGGCACTACGGGCACAATTAATGGCACTGTAGCTCAATCCCTCATCAAAATGAAGGGTAGCCAGGAACTCCAGCACTTCAGTGATGGTGGCTGTGTTGTATGAAGTGTTCGTTCTGGTGCAGAACACTTCCCATTTCTTCACATATGTAAGATATTGTTTCCTGGTGGACTCCCTGCACGCCACTGTGATGACATTTATCGGCCTGTCGGAGAGTCCGTGGTCCAGAAATGGCCTGTTTAGAATCTGCAAACCAACAGGTTTATTCGGTCATGGCACGGATGACTTTCCCCTGTCACAGGGTGTACCAAAAGGCTCGGACGTTTGTAGATCTTAATGCAGGGTTCTGTGGCCATATTTTGTACTAGTGGGAACAATGGTTGGGTAGGCCAATAGGGAACAATCAAAATACCCATTACGGAGGCTTGTTTGATTTTTTGTAAGACCCGACTGATGAGGCAGAAGGGGGGAAATGCATAGAAAAACAAATCCCCCCAAAGCGTCCATCGCTGCTGCCCCAGGGTCTGGTTCCCAAGCAACATATGTTGGTAGTTGGTGATTTTGGCAAAAAGGTTGATATCTGGTGTCCCATACCATTCTATAATATCAGCAAACACTTTCCGATCCAACATCCATTCGGTGTTGTCGTTGAATTTGCGTGATCTGGTGTCCGCCACTGTATTTAGCTTACCTGGAAGGTGAGTGGCTGAGATCCAAATATTCCTTTCCAGACACCAGTGCCAGATATTATTAACCAATTCATTGCATGATATCGACTTTATTCCACCCATATGATTAATATAGGCCACCACAGTGGTATTATCAATCTGGAATCGTACATGCAAATGGTGCATGTCTGAGCAGTAGGCCCGGAGTCCATGAAATGCTCCCAGCATTTCTAGATAATTAATCCCTAGTGCTTGTGCACTCCATTTGACACCACAACTTGAGGTGGTATTAGTTGCTCCCCAACCTTTTGCACTGGCATCAGTCTGTAATGTAACCAAGGGATTCATGACAGTGATGGAGTTAGAACCATACTGAGTATTGTCTATCCACCAATTTAACTCTAATTGTGCTTTCCCTGGTAGTTCCATAGGCCTATCAAAATGGCCTGCATGAGTTTTAAGAGCTAATATTTTTGCTCTTTGTAGATTTTGGTAAAGGAGTGGTCCAAATTGTGCTGCTGGAAATGCAGCCACTAGTTTCCCAATTACTCTGGCTACTTGCCGAATGGATGGTTTTCTGATGCTAGTGAGGCTTTTACATGCTTCCGTCAAGTCTGCCACTTTGTTTGGTGGTAACGTGATAGACATTTGAACAGAATCGATAGTGAACCTAAATAATCCATGGTAGTGGAGGGTCTCAATTTTGATTTATCTGGATGAATGATAAATCCCAGCTTTTGAAAAAGATGCTTTGTGGCTGATACTGCCAATGGAGCCAACTCTAAATTTTCCCCTATAATGAGAATATCATCAAGGTAGGCCATAACAATATGATTTTGTTTCCTCAAATATGCCAAAGCTGGTTTTAGCAATTTGGTAAACCATCTGGGTGCCGATGATAACCCTTTGGGTAAGGCCTTATACTGCCAGAGGTGTCCCATCCAGACAAATTTCAGATATTTACGATGATCCCTGTGTATTGGTACTGAATAGTATGCATCCTATTCATTGTTTGGCTGTGACAAACGTGTCCACTTTGAAATGGACATACTGAACGGAAGTATTCAGTTCGGTCAAATCTATAATGATGCGGCATCCGCCATCTTTTTTGTTCGTGGTAGAAATGTTTGATACGAACTCTTGAGATTCTCTGTTTGTCTTCTCAATTACCCCTTTTGCGTTTAATCGTAAAAGTTCTGCATGGTCTTCTGTTCTCTCTCTTTGTGAGAGTATAAACTTCCGGCTAGGTGTATGCTGAACTGGGATGGGGAGTTCGTATACAAATTCAATTTTGTATCCCTGAATACTTCCGAGTATGTAAGGATCAGAGGTAAAAGTGCTCCACACATGACGGAACAAGTGCAACCCGTGATGAGTCTAGACATGCAATGTTTTCGAGGCAACCAGACCCACCTACCTCCAAGGTTACCGGCGGTTCTGTGTTGGTTGTCTCTGTCCTTGTTTCTTGTTCTGTTGTGTTGCTGCGGTGTGGGGATGGCACATTTTCCAAGAAAGCCGGGCTGGGCCATGGTCTAAAAAAGGCCGTTGTGCAGGTGGGCCGGCCTTCGAGCTTTCACCACCAGATGGTCTCTCGTTGTAACGGTGCCAGGTGGATGTGTAGGGGTGCTGCCACCGCTGATATGGGGTTTTGGAGGTGTTCGGCACCTTAATCATGCCGATAGCCTTGGTCTCCTCATCCAGGTCTTTTACCTGTTTTTGGGAGGTTGTCCCCAAACAGCAATGTTGGCGGCTGTGCACTGCTGGGCCTGCATAATCCCGCAAATTTGGGATTGAGTGCAGGCTTTATAATGCTCTTCCTGTAGCTATTAATTTCAAATAGTGTATTGCACTGGAGTGCTAGAGCGACTTGCAGCTATTCAGGCATTTCAACCCCATCAACTGTTATGGCTACTGCCGTAATCCCAGCAGCCAGTAGCTTGAGGATTCTTTGGAGTTTCACCTCCTGGCTCCTTATGGTCGGGCTCATGTTGCCCCAGATGGGGTTGTTGACAGCAGGCACATTTAAAGAAATACAATTATCTGGCGCAAGGTATTTGTCTGCCGTATTGTTTATTGCCTGTTCCTCCAGCTGGTTTGTTGTCATGTAATTTATACTGGCTGCCAGCTCAGGATGCAATGGCAGCCCTTTTTGGGCAGGCATAGCGAATTTGTTGACCATACCCAGTAATTATTCTTGCGGCACCCCTGACGCAGATGAGTCTTCAGCCATATCCCCTTCTTCAGGGTCAGCCTAGCTCTGACCCCCAATGCTCCCCTGCGAAGAGGGTGAGATATTTGGCAGTCCTTGATAGGAAGCTTGCGTGGGTCTGCGAAGAGACCCACTGTGACTCTGCCCCTGCAAAAGCAGGTCACGCTGGAGCAATTGCTCCACCATCCGCTCCATGCGGGTAAGACGACCGCCGTCCCTATCAGCGAACGGGGTGTCCTCAGGTCCTGACCCAGCCAGGTCAGCGGACCTGTCTGACTTCCGGGTGGTTTTGCCGCCAGACCGCGGCGCACCTGCGGTCTGTTGCGGCGAGAAGTCGGGGGCTGCTGGATGTACCTGCAGCTCAGGAGAATCAGCACGCTGCTGGCTGCTTTCCACGGCAGCGGATTTTGCCGCTGCTCTCTTCGATTTCCTGGACTCCATGGTGCTGTTTTTCCCTGTAAAACACAATACACAGAGTCGCCACGAAACTCTACCAGACTGGTGAGACATACCTCCGGCTTCTTTTTAACTTGCGCTGGAGGAGCAACGCTATGTCGCGACGATATGTCACGCATGCGTGCTGGTGGGGTCTTCACGTAGTCACTCACGTGACTCCGAAGTAAAATATATATTAAGTGGCAGAAATACAAACTAATCATATTCTCACCTGCACAATGTCTTTTGGTTCCTGGATATTGAGACAAAGGAATTATTTCAAAGGGAAAACTTCCTTTGTTCATCCTTCCATCTCGATTGACACTATCCCTTTCTCATGATTCCTTTTGCATACAACCGCAGAAGGTACAACACCTGCATCTAAATACATCCCTTTCTATAAGACACAAACAGTCCTCCTGGGCAAAACAGCAATATCAGCTTAGTGCATTGTTTTTGATATTCCTGAAATCATTGTCTCCACTTTGTAGAAATGCTGCTGAAAATTAGCTGATCCAAATGTCAGAGAGAGCATTTGGATCAGCCTCTCTGTATTGTCTTTTTAAATGGTGACAATTTTAACATTCCGGTAAAATTTCAGAACAAATGTCGCAAATTTGTATGAAGTGTTTAATTTTGAACATATGTCAGTCACAATTTGTTTTCTCAAATGTAATTCAGAGGTTTTCAATGTAGAGAAGTGATTAATGGAAGAGAATATTCCCTAAATTGAGGAAAGACACAATTGCTGGAGTAACTCAGCGGATCAGTCAGCATCCTTTGGAGAACACGGATAGGCGACGTATCCGGTCGGGACCAGTTAGTCTGTGGAAGATTCCCACCCCAAACCGTCACCTATCCATGTTCTCCAGGGATGCTGCCTGACCTGCTGAGTTGTTTCTTCCATGTTTCTTGTTCCTTGTTTCAACCCACCCAAATTAAGGTTACTTGTCAATAATTTACACCATAATATTTGAAAGATGTACAGTTTGTTTGGCATTAAAATCTTCTAGAGCTCAGATTGTGAGAGCTGAAAAAGTATATAACATGTTATTCTTGAGAAGGTCCTTGATTATCATCATTTGCTCACAGCAAGCCCCGTTGGTTCCACAAATAGGTGCTTATGTATGCGCTGAAATATAGAGTACTCAATTTACATTTTGGGCCGGGTACATGGAACAATTATTTTAACATGACCCATAATTTTATGTATTGTTTATAGACTACAGCTCGGCGTTTAATATCATCATCCCTTCCAATCTGGTTACGAAGCTCACGGAACTGGGCCTCTGCGCATCCCTCTGCAATTGGATCCTCAACTTCCTCATCCACAGACCGCAGTCTGTTCAAATTGGCGGAAAAACGTAATCCTCAGTAACAATTAGGACAGGAGCACCTCAAGGCTGCGTGCTCAGCCCCCTGCTTTACTCTATACCCATGACTGCGTAGCCGGACATACTGTGAACTCCAGCATCAAGTTCGCCAACGACACCACTGTTGTTGGACGAACCGCAGATGGGGGACGAGTCACAGTATAGCAGTGACATTGACCGACTGACCAAATGGTGCCAGTACAACAACCTGGCTCTCAACATCAGTAAGACCAAGGAACCGATTGTGGACTCTGGTAGGGGAAGGATGAGGACCCACAGTCCCGTTCACATCAATGGGACGATGGTGGAGAGGGTCAACATCTTTAAATTCCTGGGTGTGCATATTTCCGAAGATCTTTCCTGGACCCAGCACACCGATGCAATTATAAAGAAGGCACATCAGCGACTCTACTTCCTGAGAAAATTACGGAGATTTGGCATGTCGAAGAGGATTCTCCAAAACCTCTATAGGTACATGGTAGAGAGCATTCTGATTGGTTGCATTGTGGCCTGGTTCGGCAACTTGAACGTCCTGGAGCAAAAAAGACTACAAAAAGTTGTGACCGCTGCCCAGTCCAACACCGGCTTCGACCTCCCCACCGTCGAAGGGATCTATTGTAGTCACTGCCTCAAAAAGGCAGCCAAAATCATCAAGGACCCATACTATCATGGCCACACACTCATCTCACCACTGCCATCAGGAAGAAAGTACAGGAGCCTGAAAACTGTAACATCCAGTTTCAGGAACAGCTTCTTCCCTACAGCCATCAGGCTATTTAACACAACAACGAATAAGCTCTGTGCTCTGAACTGCAAAAGACTATTATTATTGCACTATATTTGTTATTTGTTATTTTTTGATTTTTTTCTCTTCCCCCGTTATGCACCACGTTTACATCTTCACATATTCTGTTGTGCTGCAGCAAGTAGGAATTTCATTGTCCCATCCGGGACATATGACAATAAAACACTCTTGACTCTTGACTTAACTCTGATCAGTCAGCCTGTATTTTGCTGGCAATCCAGCACTAATAATGACATACTTCAGGATTCCTGTAGAATTTGGGATGCCCCGAATGTCATAAATGACCCCTCCCAGCTATTTTATGAATGTTCTCTGATCTCTCCATGAAATCCCTCTTAACAGAAAACATACTGAGAATCCCAAGCATTTGAGCTGCTATTAGATCCAGTGCCAACTTCCTAATATGATCTGGGAGCCCATTCATTTAAATGGAGAGAAAAGGTATAAATATGTTTAGTTGTATTTTCAGAACATAGAACACTACAGCACAGGAACAGGCCCTTTGGTCCATTGTGTCTATGCCGAACAAGGTGCCAAAACCAACTCGTATTTGCCTGCACCATCATCCATATGTCCCCATTCACTGCATATCTGTGCATCTATCTTTAAGCCTCTTACATTCTTTAACTTCATGTCTCCACCACTACACCTGGCAACCGTTCCAAGCACTCACCACCCTCTGTGTATAGAAAAAAACTTTCCTTTAAACTTTGCTCCTCTCACCTTAAACTCTGCCCCCTATTCTTTCACATTTCCACCCAAGGAGAAAAGTTATTTAGGTGATTTTATGTATATTTTAGTCATCGAGTGATAGTGTGGAAACAGGCCCTTCGGCCTAACTTGCTCACACCAGCCAATATGTCCCAGCTACACTAGTCCCACCTGCGTGTGTTTGCTTCATATCCCTCCAAACCTGTCCTATCCATATACCTGCCTAACTATTTTTTAAATGTTGGGATAGTCCCAGTCTCAACTACCTTCTCTGGCAGCTTGTTCCATGCACCCACCATCCATTGTGTGAAAAAGTGACCCCTCAGATTCCTATTAAATCTTTTCCCCTTCACCTAGAACCTATGTCCACTGGTCCTCGATTCCCCTACTCTGGGCGAAAGACTCTGTACATCTACATGATCTATTCCTCTCATGGCTTCAGGGATAGAAACGGGTCCTTAGATTCCTCATTAGTACGGGTATCAGGGGTTATGGAGAGTAGGCACAAACATGGGGTTGAGAGGGAAAGATAGAAGAGCCATAATTGAATGGCGGAGTAGACTTAATGGGCTGAATGGTCTAATTCTGCTCCTATACCTTATGAATTTAAATGTATGTTTTAATGGATTATTTTTAATTCTGACAACTTTGACTGTTGGCAAACTTGCAGGCAACCAAATATCAGAGGTTCACAGATTTATGCACAGGTCCATTAGGCTGTTTAATCTACTTCATTAATTTTGCTGCTTCCAGTAACCTTGTTGCACATTTTTACTGTACGTGAAACGAGGTCTCTGAACAAAATCACATTGAATCCAACATGACATCTTTAAGGGTACACAAAAGGCTGGAGAAACTCAGCGGCAGCAGCAGCAGCATCTAAGGAGCGAAGGAGATAGGCAACGTTTCGGGCCGAAACCCTTCTTCAGACATCTTTAATGTTGCCAGGAGCATCCTCAGAAACAGATATTGAAATGACAGACCATCAACATGTAATGACATTTGGAGGGGGGCTTTTGATTTATAATTTTGCTCTTTCTTAGATTATTTACTGACAGAATTGTTTAACAGTCACATGGAAGTGTTTGTTGATTTCATAACTGGAGTAAACAGTCACAGATTTGGAAAAGGGGCTGTGCTGATTAACATTCTGGGTGCATGTGCATTTTTGGTTAATGACAAAGTTCTGAGTCCTCTAGATGAGGAATTTGTGGGTTTTGATAGAATAAGAAGGAAGCATGCATTTAGTCTGAAGAAGGGTCTCGACCCGAACATCGCCCATTCCTTATCTCCAGAGATGCTGCCTGTCCACTGAGTTACTCCAGCAGTTTGTATCTACCTTGCATTTTGTTTAATATATATTGCAGCTGCATTCAATAATTTGTTGCGGGGAAGAGGCAGAAACAAAAGGGTGTGTGTACATTATCACTGTTTGAGTGACTACTGATGGAACAAATATGTTTGAGTTAGCATTTTTTCTCATCGCTTTTAACATTTTGTTTAAGATTCAACATATTCCACAGGCCACTTCCATCACCTTCCAAACCAGTGCATTGAGCAGAATTATTACTCAGCCCCATTGAGTATTGCTTTCTCTAGCGAGTTATTTTGTTCGTGAACGTGCTAATTCATTAAATTAGGAGCATAATGATGCATAACTGCTTGTCACAAGGAATATTTTGTTTGAGATCGATGCTATCATCTTTAAATCTTCTACAAGTGATTTTTTTTCAAGCTTCTCAGTGGAGTGGAAAATGGAATGAAATATATTTCTAATCATTTTCTAATCTTTTTTCATGCTGAGTTGTATTTGAGTTAAATCAAGTTGTATTTTGGCACCTATTTAAGTAATATAAAGATATTCAATAATGCATTGTTTATCTTCTGTGGTGAAGACTAAATTACGCCATGGTGTGCCTTAGTTGACTTTTGTTCTGGGTAAAATGCAGTAATAAAGAGGCTGTTAAATTCTCCCGCTGGGACAAACAGCCCTATTCCGCTTCACTACGGATGCCTGCGAGAAATCACTCTGGAATCTATCTCGCAGCAAATTGCTGATCCTTTCAAAAGAAGATCATTATTAGCCTACTCCTTATGTTGGCTAGATGTGAGCCTGTTTGTTGGTTAATATTTGTGCAATTTCTTGGAAACAACTAAATCAAATTGTAGAGATTTGGGAATGTGTTTGTAAAATTGTTCTCTAAATAACCATCTTTGAATGCTTATAACCCACACTGGATCTGTGTGAAAGCAATCAGCTCGTCCCTCTCTCATCAACCTTACAAATAATTTCCTTTCTCGTACTCATCCTGCTCTCTTTCAAACAGTAAAATATGTCTCCACTATTATTCCTGGCAGTGGATTTCAAGCGATAACCACTTGCTGCATACAAATATTTTCTCCTGTTGCTTTTTAGCCTTTTTGCCATTCACCTTCCTCGATTCAAAACTCCTTTAGGCAATTGAATACATTTCAACCTTACCCCTGTCTATTCCTCTTTATGATTTAATTACTTCTCTCAGATCCTCTTGTCACCTCCTCTCTTCCAGAGATACTATCCCAACAAAACTAAGTCCTGTAAACTTAGCATAATTTTATTAAAGAATGAAGAAGGGTCTTGACCCGAAACGTCACCAATTCCTTCGCACCACAGATGCTGCCTCACCTGCTGAGTTTCTCCAGCATTTTTAGCTACCTAACATTTTATTAAATCTCGTTTTCACTCATTCTTTTTCACCCACTTTAAAGCCTTTGTTTTCCTTAATATGTGGCACTCAGAACTGGACATGATACTCCATATGTAGCTATCCTCATCACTTGCTTGCTCTTATACTCTCTTTCTCTGTCTAGTTTAAATAAATTAAGCACACAAAAACAAACAGATGATTCTATTGTGTACCCTCTTTACAATTGTTTCTTTTATTTTTCTCATTTATCTAAAATGTATAATTTTGCATTTCTCAGCATAAAATGTCATTTGTCACCTATCTATCCCCTTATTCTATCAGTCCATCTACAGCTCCTTGAATTATATTAACATTCTCCACACAGTTCACTACACCCACAACTTTTGTGTAATTGCCATATTTACTTTGATTAATTAACGGACTTGCAATGAAAAATATGGTCAGAAATTATGTTGTAATGCTTTGCATTTCAAAGTGTTGTTAGTGCACAAGCAATTTATGCAGGAGACTGCATTGTGGAAACGATTGTGGATTGATGAAGAGTTGGAGATAAGTGTTTTTGTGAAATAGCAAATGTTGAAAGCATTCACCAAGTCGGGCAACATCTGCAGGAAGAAAAACAGTGATAATATTGCAAGTCAATGGCATTTAACCAGAATTATAAAAAGCTAGACATAGGTGAGGTATTAAAATGCAGAGGTCATCCATGCTAAATTGACTTGGTCCTCAATGAATATTTCTCCTCTCTTTTTACCACAGAGGAAGACATAAAGACAAGGGAATTTGGGAAAGATACCGGTGAATGTCTTGAGGACAGTTAGTATTATAATCCAATAGTCGCTGAATTTCCTAAGATGTATGAAGATAGATAAATCTCTTAGGCTTTATCAGATATTTCCAAGGGCACTGTGGGAAACTAGATAAGAAATTGCAGAAGTCTTGGCTGTGATATCTGAAGCATCAGTAGACACAGGTGAGATGCTGGAAGATTGGCTAATATTGTGTTTCTATTTAGGAAAGGCTGCAAAGAAAAACCTGGAACAATAGATCCAGTAAGCTTTGCATCTGTGCCTGTAAGTTACTACAGAGGGTTCTGAAGAATAAGATGTTTTTGCGTTTGGATAGACAGAGGCTGATTAAGGATCGTTAACATTGTTTTGTACATAGGAGATTGTCTCCTGCACATTTGATTAAGCTTTTTTGAAGAAGTAACCAAGAAGACTAACGAGGGCAAGGGCCAATGTAGACATTGTCTATGTGGTGATCAGTAGGGCCTTTGATAATGTTCCACAAGGTAGGCTACTCTCGAAGGTAGATCGCATGGCATCCAAGGACAATTAGCTGCCTGGATACAGATTTGACTCAATGGATGGAAATAGAGGGTGGTGGTGGAAGGTTGCTTTTCAAACTGAATCCCCACTCTCTTCTCATTGCACCTCTCCACAAGGCTGCCCATTTATATTTTACCACTCTCTGATAGGCATTTATTTTAGTTAAACTACTCCCAGCTCCATAAAAACAACATTCCAATTTCTAAACTTAATTGATTGATCATACTGCCTCTCAAAGAGTTAAAACCGAGGATAAAGAAAAGGATAGCATTATAATTGCACCATCTACGTGCTTTCAGTACCTCATCTCCACAGGAAGAAAATAACTATTTCAAAAACTTCAGTCATAATCGACTACCTCATTGTGAATAAGGAAAAACATGTAATTGTGAGTCATCACAACTCAGTCTGAAGAACAGTCAATTATTTAGAATTGTCATTTATTTTCAAAGTGGATTTAGAAATAGAAAAAATATAACTGATCTACATTCTTTATTTATTCTACTGAGTTTAGAGAGGCAATTCCATAAATGATGATCCACATCGAGCCAGCAAAGATTGTAGCAGCAGGTCTCCTTCCCTTAAGAGGTGTAATTCTTTGCAGAACTGCAAAAAAACCTATGCGCACACGTGCACTCGCACACACCACATGCGCACGGGTTGATTAGCCAAGCTAAAGTTGAAATTAAGAAGTTTCACCAGTCACTAGTTTAACAGAAAAGTCACTAGTTCTGCAGCTCAGATATTTTACATTACACATTTTTTATGGACACTCATATTGCATAGAATTGCAAAATGGCAGAGTTCAATGCAGCACATGGCAAACTTATTAAATAAAACACAATTTAACTTTCTCAGCCCTCTGCAACAAATTATTTTGGTCTGCCAATGCACATTAAAACATAGAACATAGAACAGTACAGCACAGAAATAGGCCCTTCAACCACAATTTCCATGCCAAAGATGATGCCAAGTTAAACTCATCTCCTCTGCCTGCATGTGTACCATATCTCTCCATTCCCTGCATACACATGTGCCTCTCTAAATGCATCTTAAATGCCACTTTCTTATATGCCTCCACCACTCTCAGTGGGGGAAAAAAAGTTGCTCCACATGTCTCCTTTAAAATTTGCCCCCTCACCTTAAAGCTTTGCCCTCTAGTCTTTGACATTTCTACCTATGGGGGAAAAAAAGATTCTGATTGTCTACACTATCTATGCCTCTCAATTTATAATTGTATCCTTGCAGCCTACAATGTTCCATAGAAAACAATGTAAACACATCGTTCCACTCTGAGACTTTAGCACGGAGAGCTTCAAGGTGTTGCTTGTAGCGTCCAAATCCTTAATGTAATGGGGCAAACAGAACTGCACACGATACGCCAAATGTGCCCTAACCCAAGTCCTATAAATCTGCAATTTGACTTTATGACTCAATGCTTTAACCGGTGAAGGGAAGCATAGATCTGGTAGACACACAGCCTCTTGCCCAGAGTGGGGGGATCAAGAACCAGAGGACATAGCTCTAAGTTGAGGGGGGTAATATTTAATAGGAACCTTTGGGGTAACTTTTTCACACAAAGGGTGATGGGCGTTTGTAACGAGATGCTGAAGGAGGTAGTTGAGGCAGGTACTATCGCAATGTTTAAGAAACATGTAGACAGGTACATGGATAGGACAGGTTTAGAGGGATAGGGACCAAATGCAGGCAGGTGGGACTAGTGTAGGTGGGACATGTTGGCCGGTATGGGGAAGTTGGACCGAATGGCCTGTTTTCACACAATAGGACTCGATAACTCTATATGCCTTCATATTAAAACATGGACCAAGTTTTATAGCTTAGAATGGATTTTCTTCTTGGGTTTGAGGCAGCAGAGGTTATGTAACGCCCTCCAGGCGCAGTAGCCAGTTCAACGTGATGTTGTCGAGGGCCGTGAGGCTTACCCCTCCACCGGGGGGCGGAGGACAGCGCAGTCACAAATGACGTGCTGTGCTGTTTGCTGGTCTGCTCCACGTACGCAGGCTGCTGATGAACGCAGTCCCCAGCGATGTATGTTGGCGTTGAACCGGCCCACCCCTGTAGGGAACCGGTTCAGGCCGACCCACTCTTTGTGGGGCAGGTCCAAGTCGGGCGGGGCTGTGGTGTTCAGTACAACAGTGAATTGTGGAGTTCGTGAAGTATGTTCCTAGCTGGTTCTCCATGCTCCTGCGTGTTGAAACCGGAGCCACAGAGGGTCGCTGCGTGATGGGAGAAGGGGCCACGAGTTGACAGGCGTTGAGGTCCCAGTTGCTGTGAGTCCTGGGCGAGGTGATGCAAAGGATGTTTGGCGTCCGATGGGGCCTTGCACACCAGCCTGTGGGTGAAGTACTCTTGCGAAGCTTGGCGGGTGCGATACCTGCGGCAGAAGATCCGTCGGAGTAGTGCGAAGGCAGCCGGTGATGATCCACATGGTGTCGTTGAGGATGGCATCTAGCTTGCTAGTATGAGCGCTGCGGCACCATGCTGGGGCGGCGTACACAGCGGCGCTGTACACGAGTGCAAGAGCACTGGTTCGGAGAGTAGATGATCCAGCCAAGCAACGCAGGAGGTTGTCCCACTCTGAGACTTTAGCACAGAGATCTTCAAGGTGTTGCTTGTAGGTCAGCTGCCGATCTAGTTTCACCTCAAAGAATGCAGGAAATGGGTTATAGGGTAGGGGTGACCCATTGAGGGTGACGGATAGCTGGCGTTGAGCTTCCTTGTTGTTCAGAATGGATTAAAGTTGTGAAGTGACCTTGGCTGAGTGTTATGTTCTGTCTCTTCACCTACTTCTTAAAATACAACACCAGTGCCAATCACTATTGGTTTACACATGTTATCACATTAATGCTCCTAGCAACTTGAGAAGTAAATGGATTTCTGGGATATTTTTATTAATGTCATGTCTTCATCCACCACCAGTGAATAATTCTGCTGATCTGCTTTTATTTAAATTTAATGTGGCGTTCTTTATCAAATATTTCAGAGTTTTTAATTATTTTTACAGACTAAGAGATCAGGTAAGTGTGAAATCTTTCGTGAGATGAAAACTCGGCAATGCATGGTCTCCAGTGGCTGTTTTGTTTTAAGTATATTTTCGAGACCCCATCTTTTCCATCCTGTTCTACTTGGACAGTAATCTAGATCACAATTATGAAATGATTCGATAGTTAGAATTTCAGCTTCAATATATATGGCTGATAGAGATGGAAAGAAAAGTGGGACACTGAGACTTAGGAGGCAAAATATTGTTTTAGTTAGATTTACTCTTCCGATTTGTTTGACGAGACTGTAAATATTGCCCATATCTGGTCACCCTGAGAGTTGCCACATGATAATGAAGCGCAAGAAGTTGTCCATCCTACCTGTGCTGGTTCTCTGGGCAATTCATGGCCCTGACTGCTCCTCTTTCCTCCACTATGGTAGAGGGCCTGCCAGCTCTATATCCATAGCACCACTTTTAAGTTTGAGTTTGCAAACTCCACTCTTTCTGGCAGTGCAGATCATCACTATTAATTGCTTTGAAAAGAAAGTACCTCTACCATGACAACCAAATGAAAGATGCAGGGCCATAATTTGCTGTGGCAGGGCATTTTATGGTGCTTGACATTAATTAGACATTTCCTGTCTAGTTAAGGTCTCGTGTTTATATGTGGGAATTGTTTAAACATCAAAGATATTGATTCAGTTAGCTGAGCGGTAACTGGGACATGAGTTCGCTTCTTTACCAATTATGTTGAAAGCTTATGAAAGAGTGTAAGGATAAAAAGCAGGTGTGAATTAGAGTAAATGAATTCAATGTCAAATCACATGGATATAGATAATAGACAATAGACAATAGGTGCAGGAGTAGGCCATTTGGCTCTTCGAGCCAGCACCACCATTCAATGTGATCATGGCTGATCATCCCCAATCAGTACCTCGTTCCTGCCTTCTCCCCATATCCCCTGACTACTATTTTTAAGAGCCCTATCTAGCTCTCTCTTGAATGCATCCAGAGAACCTGCCTGCACCGCCCTCTGAGGCAGAGAATTCCACAGACTCGCAACTCTCTGTGAGAAAAAGTATTTCCTCGTCTCCGTTCTAAATGGCTTACACCTTATTCTTAAACTGTGGCTCCTGGTTCTCGACTCCCCCAACATCGGGAACATGTTTCCTGCCTCTTATGTGTCCAGGCCCTTAACAATCTTATATGTTTCAATGAGATATCCTCTCATCTTTCTAAACTCCAGAGTGTACAAGCCCAGCTGCTCCATACTCTCAATATATGACAGTCCCGCCATCCCGGGAATTAGCCTTGTAAACTGACGCTGCACTCCTTCAATAGCAAGAATGTCCTTCCTCAAATTAGGGGACCAAAACTGCACACAATACTCCAGTTATGGTCTCACGAGGGTTCTGTACAACTGCAGAAGGACCTCTTTGCTCCTATATTCGATTCCTCTTGTTATAAAGGCCAACATGCCATTCGCTTTCTTCTCTGGATAAAGAGAAACAGAGTGAAGAAAGGGATTGTATGCTTGGATTAGTTTAGATTAGTTTAGTTTAGAGATACATCGCAGGAACAGGCGTTTCGGCCCACGGGGTCCGCGCTGACCGGTGATCCCCCATATTAACAGTATCCTACACACACTAGGAACATTTCTTACATTTACCAAGCCAATTTACCCACATAACTGTGCGCCTACAGAGTGAGGGAAAAAACCGAAGATCTCGGAGAAAACTCACACAAGCCATGGGGAGAGCGTACAAACTCCGTACAGACAGCAGCAGTAGTCGGGATCGAACCCGGGTCTCCGGCACTGTAAGGCATCAACTCTACTGCTGTGCCACCATGCCGCCTTAATGGAGAAAAAACGTGGAAGCATAAATTTAATATTTTAGTAACAATGCTAACAATTCCTATTTAATCCATTTTCAGGATATGTGCATTGCTGGCAAAACCAGTATCTCTTGGCTATCCAGACATTATTTCTAAATTTAAAAAAAAAAAAAAAACTTTTTGAGAAAGTGTTGATGAGCTGCCTTCCTGAACCATTACAATCCTTTTAGTGAAGGTGATTTCCAGATCTGAATTCATCAATGACCAGAAAATAACAATACATTGCCAAATCATGGCTGCATTCCTTGTATGAACGTGTTGCTGATCATATGTACCTGCAGTTCATGTCTTTTTTTAGTGGGGTGGTAGATGGAGGTGCTGTTGAAGGACCCTGGATGAGTTACCACAGAGTATTTGGTCCATGGTAAACATTGCGATCACTGAAAGAACAAAATATCACATTTGCAATAGCAAGAAAAGGAACCAGGGAATTATGTAACAGTAATTGTCTGGAGATTACTGGAGCCTATAATTAAAGATAGAGTAACTCAACACTGAAAATATACAGTTGGTCAGAGATTTATAATGTGTAGGTCATGCCTCATGAACTCTACTGATATTTTTAAAGTGACATTTAAGTGAGTGGAAAATGAATATTACATATATGGATTTTTATAAGGTGTATGGCTCTGTCTCCCACAATAGACTGTTACCTCAAGTTAAATCGCACAGGGTTAAAGACAATTTATTGACCTGGAAAGGAAATTGCCTCAGCTATTAGAGACAGAGTAGCTACTTAAATGAGCAGAACAAGGCTGCATCTTGGCAGGATATGGCAAGGATCAACCTTTGGGGTTTCACCTAATTATATTTACCATTAATCTAGATGACGAGGTTGGCAGATATTGTCCAAGTTTACCACTGACTGGGAGGACCTCATTGAAACATCGAATAGTGAAAGGTCTGGAAAGCATGGATGTGGAGAGGGTGTTTCCACTAGTGGGAGAGTCCATGACCAGAGGGCGTAGCCTCAGAATAGAAGGGCGTACCTTTAGAAAGGAGATGAGCAGGAATTTCTTTAGTCAGAGTGTGGCGAATCTGTGGAATTTATTGCCACAGACGTCTGTGGAGGAAAAGTAATTGGGTATTTTTAAGGCACAGATTGACATATTCTTAATTTGTAAGGGTGTCTGGGGTTATGGGGAGAAGGCAGGAGAATGGGGTTAAGAGGGAAAGATAGATCAGCCATGATTGAATGGCAGAGTAGATTTGATGGGCTAAATAGCCTAATTCTGCTTCTATAACTTAAAAACCTGATTGAAAGAGTATTAAGAATGGAATTTCATTGGAGTGGGCATAAAATGAATGGATACAGCTCAGATTCATGGAATTCAATAGTCATGTCAGAGAGGCAGACCATTCTGGACGTAAAGAGGATGGATCAGATGACTTACAGCGAAGAGTTGGAACCAGTGGAAATCTAAACTGACTGGAGAAGGGTAAAAGTAGAATTAATGGGTGCTGGAGCGAGGTCACTGTGATGGTATCCAGTTTGCTGGAGGAAGGGGGGAAATCTGTTTTCATAAATCTACAAGTATAGAAAATCAACGGAAAAAATTCTGTAAAGCAAATCTTTACATCTGAAGGACATGGAAAAAATGCATCAGTCGTGCTGTAGTTGCACGCTACACTACATTGGTTCAATCACACCTGGGCCAACGAGCAATTATGCAAGAGTATATTGCTCTCAAAAGTTAAATTACCAGAAGGAGATGCAAACATTGCAGATGCATCCACTGAAAGTTAATATGCTAAAAGTGTTTTGATTCATATCCATGATTTTGATGATAATTGGTAATGAAGATAGCAGTAGTCATTTCTTAAATGTTGAGCAGTCAAGGAATGCAAGTAATTGTCCAAAAAATACGATACAATACAATACGACAGAACTTTTTTTATCCCAGGAGGGAAAAACCTCCTCTCAGGAATGAAGTAAGCAACAATTTTGTTTGCGTAGGCCGGCAAATGTTTGTACCTCTTTCTGTTAAATGGAGTTTGATGTTGTTAATTTGACATTTAAGAAGCATACCTATACGTTTTTTATACACCGTAACAAGATGGTCTTTTCAAAATTTAAGTTATGTCAGAAAACCATAAAATTAATTTATCAGCCATCACGATGATTGATTGGGCAAGCTCATGGAGCAAAATAGTTTAACCCTGTTCCTGTGTGAACTATTTAACAGTCAAGCCCAATGAATTTTATCAACAATAATAAAGCATTTACCATTTTGCTTCATGGTACTTGGAGTGAAGTAGCAAAGAAGATCAGTAAACCATTTGGGTACTATACAGTTTTCTTGGTCAGTAATCTGGTGCAGCATCACAGATGGACAAATAATTTGATTTCCCATTTCAGAACTTGAGTCACTCATGCTCATCTACTTTAGCCTGAGCGCTGACCTCATTCAAAGCAATTTGGTCTCGCTTATGGTTGACATTTTTAGATCTCCAAGGTTTTCAGGATTATTTGGTGAATCGTATTACAATTAGAGGATTCCACCATCAGATGGAATTTCATGAACCTATGTTGCACAAGGAATAACATTTACCTTTTTTGCTTTTTGTCGAGACTCATCACTAAAATCATGTTCATTGTCACTGAGAACTGGTTTTATGCAGTGATTTACTGACAAGGACTTCAAGAGATGAGAGTACTTTCTTAAGGGAGAATGAATTGCCATGTGATTTTATCCTATCTGTTGTTGTCAAGCAAAATTGCAACAGATATTCCGGGATAAAAAGCATTTATGCCTTCCATCACTTCTGTTTTTCCACTGTTAGTCCTGGTAAATTGATGCAAAAACACCTGTAGAAATTCAGTAAATTGGATTATGCCATGTTTTGCAGAGTGAATATTAAAACCTTTGGAAAAATAAACAAAGGATCGATTGTATTATAGCATGTCATAACACTTTGGATTCACCAGTTAGCATAGAGGGTCAATGATATCGAAGTAACCTTCCTACAAAGAAGTAGCAAGCTCCGTGGTGTGGATTTTCCTTTATTTCACAGAGGTAGCTGCCTGGAGTCACCTGTAGGTGACCTGTGACAGGCAACAACAGTGAGATGAACGTGAAAGATCAAAAACCATAACATAAAATAAATCTAAGTTTCACTATTGTGAATAGAGATTGGGATATACAAACGGCACTTCAGGTTTAGCTGAAATGCATCAAACCAATTAAATATGTTATTTTGTGTGCTCAAACCATAATGTTTTGAAATTATTATTCAGAGGGAACTGGTATTCGTGAATGCATAATTCAACCTGGCAAGAAATATCAAAGTGCAATTGAGTTTATTGGAGTTTTATGTTTAAACATACAAAAGGTGCTATACCTTCAATTTAAATGCACCCTGTATTTTTCCATGGAATAGTGAAAACAACTTTACTTTCAATTTAAATTATCTAATAGAGAGAAAAAAATGAAGTCAATGGTTCTGGGACAGAAAATAACAGAAAAGTGGAATATTTTTAAATAAGACGAGATGGAAAAGTGTTCTTGTTCACAGTCAACAGGGTGTCCTTGTACAAATTGCCAAAAGCAAATATGCATGTGGGGAAGCAATTAAGAAATAATATTGTATGCTGGCATTGATTGAAAAATGATTAGAGCACAAGAATAAAGCCATCCCACTGAAATGTTATAAATACCTTGTGAGACCATCATTGTTACAATAGTTTTCCCATCTAAGGAAGGATATAACTGTGATGGAGTGCAACTAATGATTCAGCAGATTAATTTCTGAGGTGAGAGCATTGCCCCATGCGGGGATGTAAAGCAAGGTGGGGCTGCACTCTCTCTGTAGTTCAGGAGACTGACAAAGTCCCACATGAGATATTCTGGAAGATTAGGGCTCATGTTATCCAAGGTAAGCTAGCCAATTGGATTCAAAATTAGCTTGGAGGCAGGATAGTTTAGTTTTAGATTAGTTTTAGATTAGGTTTAGTTTAGTTTAGGTTTAATTTAGAGATATAGCATGGGAACAGGCCCTTCGGCCTACCGACTCCGCACCAACCAGAGATCCCCGCACATTAATCTCATCCCACACACATTGGGGGCAATTTACACTTTTACCAAGCCAATTAACCTACAAACCTGTACATCTTTGGAGTGTGGGAGGGAACTGAAGATCTTGGAGAAAACCAATGCATGTCACGGGGAGAATGTACAAACGCTGTACAAACAAGCACCCGTAGTCAGGATCGAACAAGGGTCAATGGCGCTGTAAGGCAGCATCTCTACCACTGCGCCACCAACGATAGTTGTAGCGTGTTCCTTTTCTAATTAGAGGCCTGTGACCGGTGGAGTGCCCCAGGGGCCGGTGCTGGGTCCATTGCTATTTATTATATCCGTTATTTATTTGGATGACAACATAGTCAACTTTGGTAGTAAATTTGCAGATGACTCCAAAATTGGTGGTCTGGTGAACAATGAAAATGAACATCTCAGTGTACAACAGGATCTAGAGTAGTTACAAAGGTGCGCCAACTCATGGCGTGGGACTTAATTCGGTGAGGGTTAGATGTTGCTCTTTGGTATGCCAAACCAGGGAAGGACTGACCTAGCAAATGGTTGGGCTCTTGGGGAGTGTTGCAGAACAGAGAGATCTGGGAGTACAGATGTACGAATCCCTAAAAATGGTGGGTTAGGAGAGAAGCAGGGATTTGCTGCTCATGGCAGGGGCATACAGAACAAGGGGTCCCTGTTGCAAAATAAGGTTCAGTTTAATTTAGTTTAGTTTACAATACAATACAATACCATTTATAGTCATTTAAACCTCATTGAGGTTCAAACGAAATTTAGTTTCTGTAGTCATACAAACAAGAAAAAGAACCAAGACACAACACAATTTACGCAAACATCCATCACAGTGAATCTCCTCCTCACTGTGATGGAAGGCAAAGTCTTATCTCTCCCCTGCACTCCCCATTCTCCTCCCGATGTCAGAGTCAGAGCCCCCGGCGGGCGATGGTAAATATGTCCATTCAGGCCACGCGGGGCGATGCAAGGCCCCGCTCCAGGTCATTTTCGACCCGCAACTCGTGCGGGAGAAGTTGCCGCCGCGGGAGCTTCGAAAAGCGGTCTCCCACCAGGGACGCGTGAGCTCCCGGTGTCACCGTCCACGGGCTGGTGGCTGGAGCCTCCGAATCTCCGGGGTCGGGCAGCAGCAGCGCGCCACCACAGCTCCTCCCGTTCCGAACTCAGCCAGCTCCACGATGGTGAGTAGTCCGCAGGCTCGGCAACTGGAGCCCCAGGTCCGGTTGGAGGCCGCTCCACGGTGCTAGGCCCCAACGGCAACGGAGACCCGACAGAGAAAAGGTCGGGTTCTCCGTACATGGAAACGATTTTTAAAGTTTCCCCCATCCCGCCCCCCATCCCGCACCTCCCCACACATACCTAGCTAAAAAAAACACACTAACTACACTCAAACGAGGCAAAAAAAAAGACAGACGGACTGCAGAGGCCGCCGCCCACCGGAACGTTTTAGATTTTTTAGAGATACAGCGTGGAAACAGGCCCTTCGGCCCACCGGGTACACTCCGACCAGCGATCCCCGCATATTAACACTGTCCTACTACACACACTGGGAAAATTGTTTACATTTACCAAGCCGATGTACGTACATACTTGTATGTCTTTGGAGTGTGGGTGGAAACCGAAGATCTTGGAGAAAACCCACGTGGTTACGGGAGGAACGTACAAACTCCGTTCAGACAGCACCTGTCGGGATTGAACCCGTGTCTCCGGCACTGCAAGCGCTGTAAGGTATCAACTCTACCGCTGCGCCACAATGTTGCCCTAATAATTCATAATTCATGACTGTGATGAGAAGCTTATTTTATTGCACTTCAAACGGTACTGAATTATCTATTCAAAAAGTCTCTGGAGCATTAGTCATTGAGTTTATTTCTGATGATTATTTTGGGAATTGAAGTTTGTGAGTTCATGCAAGGAAAAGTACCTGAGATCTGCAATCTGCCGTGATCTCATTGAATGGTGAGGGGAGTATCAAAGAGTGTAATGACCTACTCTCTCATATGTTTTTGCCTAAGCTACTTAAAACTGAATTGCTTTGCTTTTAATAAACACTGCAGCATAGTGGCACAGCAGTAGAATTGCTGTCTTGCAGCGTCAGAGATCCAGCCTTAATCCTGACTATAGCTGCTGTCTGTACAAAGTTTGTACGTTCTCCCTGTGACCGCGTGAGTTTCCTCCAGGTGCTTTGGCTTCCTCCCACATTCTAGACATATGGGTTAATTAGATTCTGTAACTTGCTTTATTGTGTGTAGGATGCAAAACTGTGATAACAGAATGTTGTGGCATATTGGCCGGCATGGGCAAGATGGGCCAAAGGGTCTGCTTCCATGCTGTATCACTATGACTTCAACTATGACACCGATCATAGACTTGATGAGCTGAAGAGCCTGTTTCCACGGTGTATCTCATAACTTAACTATACAATATTTAAAATCTTAACAAAGATTTTTTTTTAATTTTGAACTTTCATCAGATCAGTACTTGCGTGCCTTTTGCACCAGATACAATTAAACTAATTACCTGATAGAGCAGAGCACCACTGATTGCAAATTCTGGATTTCCACATTTAATTGTCCATTTGCAGAGGTTGTCACAAATAAATGACATATAATACTGATAGTGTTTTCCTTGCCATTGTCATTTCATCATCTTGTTTTTTTGCAAAAAAACTTTTTTTGTTGTTGTTTTGTGAATACAGCCATCACAATTTGCTTTGGGCACAGAAATTACACCCATTTTAACATGCCAATTTGGTCAGAGTCCAAATCTGAATAAGAATCTTCTGTTAATGCTTTTGGATCCCCCAAGGTAATAAAAATGGCCCAGAGACAGGTACTTACTTGAAGAGTGCACACTTTTTGCATACAAAATATGCCAAGTCCACAGATTTTAATCCGAACATTGAAATTGAATGAACAATTTAGAAGCTACAGAAATGTTCTGGATACAAAAAGATGGGGATGTTGAAAATTCTTTGCTGGCAGGTAGCATCTGTGGGGGGAAAATAAAGTTCACGTTTTAGGTCGATAAATTCAAAACGAAATGGAAAAAGTTAAATGCTGCTGTGGCAGATGGATTGGTGTGGATGATGGCCCTAAACGCGACAGGAGTGACATTCAAGACTGGGGCAGCCTAACAACCTTGAATGTAATTTCATGATGGTTATTGAAGATAGCTTGTCCTGTCTTAATGCCACTTCCTTGCTTTTCTTGCTGCAGTTAAGTGATTTCCAACAAGGTGGAGTATAATGCTTAAGGTTAAGAAAGGTAGTCAGTGGTAATAGGCAGGTGTCCTTGACCTTATTTCGAGGGTTCAAGGCATTGCAGCCAATGTTAAAGACTCCCAGCTGCTTTCCATCCTTACTGAGCACCACTGTTATACAGTATCTCTGGTGTATCCAGCCTATAGTCACGCATGACATGCTCAGGTTAACTGATGAAGGCACCGTGGACATTCGCTGAAGTCTAAACATGTCCATGAAGCTCTGGGCTGGGTGCACCTTTGTCATATGACTTGGTGCAAAGGTCAATGTCAAGTGGGTTGCATGGTTGTTTTAGACAATAGACAATAGACGCAGGAGTAGGCCATTCGGCACTTCGAGCCAGCACCGCCATTCAATGTGATCATGGCTGATCTTCCACAATCAGTACCCCGTTCCTGCCTTCTCCCCATATCCCCTGACTCTGCTATCTTTAAGAGCCCTATCTAGCTCTCTCTTGTAAGTATGCAGATAACCGGCCTCCACCGCCCTCTTAAGGGCCTGTCCCACCAGCATGCAACTCGATGCGATTAGCGCGACCTAACGTGGTCGCTTGAGCCGTCCGGCGTCGCGGGGCCGGTCCCACTTCGATCGCCGGAGCCGTGCGGAGTTCGTCCCGAGTTCGTCCCGACGCCGCGCGGGGCTCCGAAAAACCGACAATTTCCAAAAATCACGCGCGGCAACGGCTTGTCGGCTCGCAGTCACCACGACATTTACACACCGCCCGGACATCGTGCCTCCGTTAAACTATTGGTAAGTGCCTCCGTGACCCTCTATGTGTGTGGCTCCGTGGCCCTGTATGTGTGTGTGTCTCGGTGCCCCTCTCTGTGTGCCCCTCTAAGTCCTGGCGAACTTACCTTGGACTTGCTTCAAGTTCGCCTCGCTTTGCGCCGCGTTGCGCCACTCACCCAACCTCCGCGCGGCCCCTGCTGCCGGTTTAGTTGCGCTTGCCGCATGCAGGCGCATGCTGGTGGGACCGGCCCTGTACTTTGGATCACCCGACCTCCGCGCGGCCCCCGCTGCCGGTTTGATCGCGTTCATCGCATATAGTTGCGTGCTGGTGGGACAGGCCCTTTAGGCAGAGAATTCCACAGACTCACAACTCTCTGTGTGAAGAAGTGTTTCCTTGTCTCCGTTCTGAATGGCTTACCCCTTATTCATAAACTGTGGGCCCCTGGTTCTGGACTCCTCCAACATCGGGAACATGTTTCCAGCCTCTAGCATGTCCAAACCTTGAATAATCTTATATGTTTCATTAAGATTCCCTCTCATCCTTCTAAACTCCAGAGTATACAAGCCCAGTCGCTCCATTCTCTCAGCATATGACAGTACCGCCATCCTGGGAATTAACATTGTAAACCTATGCTGCACTCCCTCAATAGCAAGAATGTCCTTCCTCAAATTAGAGGACCAAAACTGCACACAATACTCCAGGTGTGGTCTCACTAGGGCCCTGTACAACTTTTTGCTCCTATACTCAACTCCTCTTGTTATGAAGGCCAACATGCCATTCATTTTCTTGTACATTTTAGTTTGTAACTGTGTGTGTACCAGTTCCCTTGAAAGTAGTTGCAACCCACTTGAACGTAGTTACAAATCAACACCATGGATGGAACAACAGGTGGAATACATTCGGGTAGTTTGGAAAATTAGATGAAAATAATTTCTTGAAGACTAATGACAAAAGGGGAAAGTCTGTAATTCTCAATTAGTTACATAGATACATATAATAGGTGCTAGAGTAGGCCATTTGGTCCTTTTAGCCAGCACCGCTATTCAATGTGATCATGGCCGATCATCCACAATCAGTGCCCCTTTCCTGCTTTCTCCCCATATTCCTTGATTCTGCTAGCCCTAAGAGCTCTGTCTAACTCTCTTTTGAATGCATCCAGTGAATCGACTTCCATTGCCTTCTGTGGCAGAGAATTCCACAAATTCACAACTCTCTGTATGAAAAAGTTTTTCCTCATCTCAGTTCTAAATGGCCTACCCGTTGTTCTTAATCTGTGGCCCCTCGTGCTGGACTCCCCCAACATCTCAGTTCTAAATGGACTCCCCCAATTCCTCACACGTTCTCCATGGCACAAGTCACAATTGTGATGAAATAATCTCAATTTCCTGGACATTTTCTGTTCTAACAACTGATACCATTTAGATTTGGTGCTGGTAACATTTAGATTGAAACATCCTGTATGATTGGCACCACATTCGCAGACTTAGCAAATCACTTCTTCCATCACCAGTAGACCGTGCTTTAGTTGTGTCAGCTGCAACTTACACAAGAGTAACTTGCATCTTCGATAGGTATCCCCAAATGTATGACCTCCAGCATCGAGATGGTGAAGGACAGTGCCTGAGTGTTTCTCCATTAGTCTCATCAATATTTGTCATTCTGTTATATGCATTCGGACAAAATCAGGGGATTTCCAACAAAAAGAAATATGATTGTCACATAGCCTTCCTCAAAAGTCGACTCACTACAACCTTCAGCATTGCAATTACAGCTGGGCGATTTATGCATAGAAATACATAAAATAAATGTAGAATGAACTGCAGAACATTATATAACAATCTGTTTAGTTGAATGAATTGATTCTGGAAAGAAAATGTTGATTGCGTTTCACTTAACAAATAACGGTGTTAAATATTTTAAGTTAATGCTCCCGACTAATCATCCAACTGCTTGAATATATGAGAAACTTGTATATCACATTGACTGTAAGTCTTTAATAATACAGATATACAGAGCTGAATATAAACTCTGTATCATAATCTGTGGTGGACACACTTTTCACTTTTCTTTATTTTCACTCAATTACAGTGAGCAAATAATTCACTGTCAAATAAAAACATGAAACTAAACTAACGTTATGTTATTACCTTGATTGTACACCAGTAAACTATGCACAGGATAAAGTCTATTTTGTTAATTCACTGTCACTGATTTGTAGTTTTTCGTAACAGATGCAGTTGTGTTAAAGGAATAATTTATGTGTCTTTTACACTTGAATGTAAGGGACTGAGAACATGTTCACTGAAGGCCTGACAATGTTTATATTGGAAGCTGATTGCCTTCCTAACGTAAATTAGAACACCAGTTAAGTGATCTCTTATCAAGAATTGGGCAGGAATCAGTCATGAATTAAGCCATCTTGATTTAGTTATTTAAATACAATATACATTTCCTTGCTGCACGCTTAATCAAAAATGTGTGCAGATACATTTACCTGGTTTGCCAATCATGTTAAATTAATAGTTTTCCAATCAGATGGTTGCAATGTTGTGGTAATTGCACATCCTTTCAACTCCCAGTGGAGTTGGTGAGCTTGGTGGGTAACGCTCCCACCTTATAGTCAATGGATAGAAGTCCCTTGTCGCATCATTAATGCAGTAGGATAGATTATGTATTCAGCACTGAAGCTATAGCATGGTTTGTTCATTACAATTTTCTACGGGATTTTGCAATGTTATTGTCAAACCTCCTATTCAAGAATTCCATAGTTCTCTGTACGGATTTTGGCGCATGTGTGATGAAGGTAATCAGCCGTGTCCTCGCAATCAGTCATACTGAGGAGTAATTAATAAGCTACTATCACAAATGCCAGGTTGGATAATTAAGCCAAATTTAGTTACAGGGAATGGAATAGAGGAGTAAAGATGAGTTGGATCAGAGGAGAATCAGGACAAACATCCGGTGCTGAATTGGGCCTGGATGCTGGGGATTGCTTCTTAATTGATTTCAATGCAGAGGAAGGGATACAAGAGTCTAATCCTGAACAAGTAATTGAATTTCCAACATCAATTTCTACTTGTTTATATAATTTTTGTTCGGAGATTGGCAGTGAACAAACTTGCCTCCCACTGACCACAAATTCCAAGAAATTGTGTGAATTGAACTGAATTTCCAAAGTTTATTCAAGCAACCTTACAGTGCTTGTTTGGATTAGTTAGTTTAATATTGTTAGTAAATGGCAACTTGTATAAGGAGTCTGAGCCTCATGTTCAGGACTGTCTTGAGTCAGTGGACTGGAACATATTCAAGGGCACCCCATCCAGGCTGAGTGAGTATTTCTCAGTTATCACCAGCCTCACAAAGAAATATGTTGGTAACTGCACTTCAACAAAGACAATCAGGGTTACATTTCAGCCTGGTGTGACATGTGATCTGCTCTTGATTGCTGGAGAGTGGTGAGCACAGTAGGGTCCATCAAAGGCTCATCACTTTTTTCACAGTGCCAGTTCATCTTCATAGTGCATTCCACCAGGAAGGTTGCAGATATTGTCAAGCAGGCCTGTCACCTTGGCCTTGCCTCTTTCCCTCTCATACCTCCCAGAGAAGATACAGGAACATGAAAGCTCAGATTTCCAGACTCAAGATAGCATCTCCTGAACCAATCGCCCTTTCACATCCCTGTGCTGCCACATACTCTTGGTCTTAACTCTACCTCATTTGTTTTTTCCATGATTGCACTTCACTTTTTTTTTTCACGCTATTTCAGGTTGCGCTTTATTCATTACACCATTCTGTTGTTTTGTCCATGTATATTGGCTCGTCTGTGAGCTTCATGCAAACAAGTAATTTCATTGCATCGTAGTGTATATGACAAACCAACCTAATCTAATCTGTCATTCACAATAATTGTGGCAAGGCATATTTTTCTAAGACTGTGACATTGTGCATGCTTCAACCCATATCTTACAGATGATCACTCCGTCACAATGGCCTTGATAGGAATAGAGGCTGGGGCTTATTTAGCTGCCGTTTGCCTTTGGCTCACAAAGTCATCGCTTCCTGTCGCACTTGAGAGATCTGAGCAAAAAAAAAAAATCAAAACTGACATCCATTGCTGTGAAATGTTAAAACTTATTGCAAATGAAATGTTAAACCAAGGTATTGTTTGCATTTTGTGGTTGACATAAAATAAATCTAATGATCAATTTTGAAGATGAACAATGGAGATATCAGGGCCAATACTTCAATAAGTATCTCTCTGACTATTAGATTATACGATTATTCTTGCATGGCTACTAATGGGAGCTTGTTGTGTGCAAACTGTTTGCTGCACTTCTTCCGTGAGAGCAATGGCAACATAAACTATACCAATGGCTGCAAAGCCCTGCAATCATGAAAGGTGCCTATTGCATGCAAAAATATTTTAGCTTACAAGAATTAAGATGGCTAATTAGCAAGAGTTCAATCTAGACCACATGTTAAGCTTCTTTAATTAGCACTAAAGGATGTGTTAACATCTCATTGAACACTGCTGACTGAAGTTTTGCCCAAACAAATGTTGCTCTCTGCAATATTGAATAATTTAATAAATCATTGAAGGCTCTTGCTCATTTTACAAAGCAAACCAAAATATTGAAAGCTGGTTTAGATGCTTCTGCACTCTTTTGGTATGCTAAGAAGAGGAGATGAGTGAAAGCCATTTCACCAGCCGAGATCCCACAAAATTTCACTCAATGGAGTATAGAGATGAGCCAATATTACAAATGTCATTATAATTAATGCATCATGTGCTGTGCATTTAGAATTGTGATTCAAACTATAATTATGAAGTGATGGGCTGTCCAATATTAGTAGATATAGCTTTCAAACAAAGACCTTAAGAGGGCCTGCAGTAAATTACACATACATTGTTAAAATGACTCTGATTTTTGTGAGCCTAATGCAGATAGTTTTGGGATCCGCTGCAGCACTAACCTCCTCTTAAGGGCCAGTCCCACAAGCATGCAACTCTATGCGATGAGCGTGACCTAACGCGTCGCGGGGCCGTTCCCACTTCGATCGCCGGAGCCGTGCAGAGTTCGTCCCGACATCGCGCGGGGCTCCGAAAAACTGACTATGTTCAAAAATTCCGCGCGGCAACGGCTTGTCGGCTCACAGTCGCCTCGACGCATTACACACCGCCTCGACATCGTGCCTCTGTGAACTTCTCTGTAGGTGTCTCCGTGACCCTCTATGTGTGTGGCTCCTTGGCCTTCTGTGTGTGTGCCTCTGTGCCCCTCTCTGTGTGTCCCTCTCTGTCCTGGCGAACTTACCTTTAAGACTTTGCTCCAAGTTCGCGTTGCGCCACTCACCCGACCTCCGCGCGGCTCTCGCTGACGATTTGGTCGCGCTTGCCGCATGCAGGCGCATGATGGTGGGAACGGCCCTGTACAGGGGATCACCCGACCTCCACGCGGCCCCCACTTCTAGTTTGATTGCGCTCATCGCATGGAGTCGGATGCTGGTAGGACAGGCCCTTTACTGGGCATTCCCTGTTAAAATGAATCTTCCCATTCTGTTATATAGCAAATAATATCTATTCTGTCATTCAGATAGATGTCTTGGGATCATCAACACAAGTGTGGGTTTGTAACTCCATTTTCTACCGTCCACTTAGGTCCTGGTGCAACTGCATTATAACTCAGTATCTGATTTTTTTTTATAAATTCCACTCAGAATTCAATAAACGAGAAATGTTAATCTCGTGATTCACACAGCATAATCATAATCTGCAGAAACACACCAAAACTCCACCACCCTCAGAGTGCAGAAGTATTTCTTAAATTTACTCCTGAAAAATCTGGCTTAGATTTTTAGACTTTGGCCTTAAACTCGCTTCTTGGCAGATAAGATTAATACTGCCCTTATATCTCAGCATCCCACTAATAGCCTACGATCTTTCACATTTTAAGTTCTCCAGTTTTACATATCTTCTGTCACATCTTAATTTTTCAAGCTCACATATACTTCTCGTAGCTCTGCACCACATACCCTCGAAATCCAATATACTGTATCTTTATCGTAATGTATTAAGTGTAAAGATACATTTAAGTACTTACTGTGGATGAAGTATGACTTCTGCAAATTTTAGCAGCAGCCCGTACTGCCAACTGGGAATTAGTTTCCTTCAAATAATAATATTTTGTTCATAGTTCTACTTCTGCTACTTGCTTTTGCATGCAACAGCACCAAAGACACAGCAGGTGATATACTTCAGATGTGGTACCCAGAACAACTCTCGATATCCAGGACAGGGTGGAACTAGAGTGTATTTAATTCCTATCTCCTTGCACTCTTTTCCATTTAATATAAAGGGCAGCATTGTATAAACTTTTTTGATTTGTTTTCTATACTGCTCAGCCCATTTTGAAGTGTGATTTGATTTGTGAAACCCCCTGCAAACACTTGATATCTCCACCATTGATAACATGCTCGGGCCAAAATAGATGGCATTAAATTTACATTTTCTGAAATCTATTTGCCACTGCATTACCTCATTTATTTTATTGATGTAATGCTTTTATCTCTATTGCATATAACGTGAATCTTGGGTATGTAACATTTAATCACATAACAGAGATCTATGGCTTCATACGGAATATCAATTGTCACATCTAACGTGTTGGAGTATGTGGACCAGTATCGCCACTTTCTGTCTCATCAGTTTGCTCATCAATTCAATAATTTACCTTCAATTCACGAGCTCGCTGTCTGTAATAAAGACTTTATCAAATGCTTCTTGGCAGTGTATTTAAATGACATCCATAGACATTCACCTGCCCTACCGCTGTCACCTCCTCAAAATATTCAATCAGCTTCAACAGACATGACCTACCCTTTTCAAAGACATGCTGGCTCTCTGTGATTAACTGAAAATATGCGTCGACTCACTCTGTCTTTAATTAAAGACTCCTTCATTACCCGAGAGCAGATGCTCACTAACTTTGCAATATTCCATGCATTCCTCCTCATTGAGGTTCAATAGTGAAGTGACAATCTAGGGGAATGGTTTCATCAAGATTAATGTAGTGTCATGCTTCTTTATTGTAAATATCAATGCACGGTAACCTTTCAACACATCTATTATTGCCTGAATTTATTTCCAATATCTTTGCAATTTGTTGTAAGTGACCTATATTGTTTCTGACTCCTAATTTTTTTTCCCAATATTCTAAATAATATTAACTTCGGTCTCCTTGTAAGTTTGTTTTTATTCTCCCTTTTGTAGATTTGACATTTGTTCTGTTAATATTTGCTCTTTTCCGTATTTTTCCTTGCCGCCCGGATCTGCTGAGTTTCGTTTTGACACTCTTTTTTTTTTAAGTTTGGTGTACCTTATCCTTTTTATAATCTATTGATGTTGGGTCTTAGACTCGGGGGAAAGATGTTGATCCAAATCACAAGTGTCTGTGTATATATATATATATATGTTTGTGTTTGTGTGTGTGTGTGTGTGTATATATATACACACACACACACACACACACACACACACATATGTATATACATTGTTATATATATATATATATATATATATATATATATATATATATATATATATATATATATATATATATATATATATATATATATATATATATATATATATATATATATATATATATATATATCTATCTATCGCAAAAATATGTCCCAGAAACTGTCTCTGCCTAATCAATTGGCAGCTAACCCTGCTCAAATCTTAAAGAACTTAGCAACTGTTCTAAGTTTCTCCATTTTGAAAATTACATTGTAATTCAATATCTTATAGTTGCTGCTTTGCAAGTGTTCACCCAGTTTTTAGCTGCAATTAATATTATTCATTCATTAATCTGTTAACGCTTTTCCATCACAGATTCCTGGACACATTGTTGCACAATTCTGGACATTTCCGTACATTTTAAGCATGAGATTATTTGTTTTTCCAATTTACCTGCAAGTTAACATCTCCAATATTAAAATACACTCTCCTTTGCTATGTGCTATAGATTTTCTGCTCTTCTAGAACTGGCAGCTTGCTGATTTTGTACAATTTGATCCTGATCTTGGGCACTTTATTGAAAAGCAATAGGTTTGGATCAATGAACGATGTAATGTGAAAATCAAAAATCAGCCAGAATCATAGAATTATTACAGAAGAGAAAAGGTCAGTCTCTCCAAACTATTCATCTTCAGCTCTGCTTTACCTAAGACAAAAACAAATGTGATCTTGCCTTCCCATCTGCACACCATTATGTTCCATGAATTAGTGGCTTCATAGGACCAGTTAAGTAGTCTATGAATTTTCGAGATGTTTCTTATTTAAAATTACGTTTTTTTTTATGGAGACACAAGAGACTGCAGATGGTGGGATCTTGAGCAAAAGGTAAACCACTGGAGGAGCACAATAAGTCAGACAGCATCCAATTACCTCCACAGATGCTGCCTGACCTGCAGAGTTCCTCCAGCAGTTTGTTTTTTTAAACATTTTTTAATCTATTTTATATTACTTAATATTCTAACTACAAGCTTCAAACCAACCATCCATTGGGTGTGTTGTGTACAATAACTCAAGTATGTATTTGCTCATAATGGGCGGAAATCGCTTTTAAACCATGGGAGGTTTATCTAGGACAATGGTCAGCAACCGATGGCCAACTGGCTGGATCCGGCCCGCAGGTGTATTTTTTTAAAATTAGTTTTTGCGACCTGGGAACTGTGGCCAGTCCCGGGGCAGATAGGTGACCTGGGCGCAACAGCGAGACTTGGGGCAAGCGAGCCGACCTCAGCGCTACAGCCAGTCCCGGGGCACGCAGGCAACCTGGGAACTGCAGGTCTTTTGGCGCACCGTGTCCGCGTCGACCAACAATCACCCCGTACACTAGCACCATCTGCACACTAGAGACAATTTACAATTTACCAAAGCACTTAACCTACAAACCTGCATGTCTTTGGAGTGTGGGGCAGGCGAACCAACCTGGGCGCTACAGCCAATCCCGGGGCACGCAGGCAACCTGGGCGCTACGGCCAGACCTGTGGCAAACAAGCCGACCTGGGACTGGCTGTAGTGTCCAGGTCACAAAACATGGGGGGGGGGGGGTTGTCCCTCACCTCTCAAAACATTACCCCGTCCCTCCCAAAATAATTTACTTTGTGTAACTATCCATTATTACCAACGTATTTTGCTGCTGAAATCGTTCTTATCATGAATAATTTCCTTGATTAATTGAACTAATTTCAATTAATCAAAGGCAATGAGTTCTGAAAACAATTTGGGTTGCAATCCCAGTTGCATCTTACCACAACTGCTCCAGCATGAATAATGCAAATGTGATATGTAATATATTTACCAAATGTGTTATTTTGACTTATCTCAGTAATTTCTGTTTGTGCTTTAATGAAAATAATAAAAATTTGCACTGTTTATAGTGGAGGAGCTGATGATAACAGGGATGAGAGCAAGAAGAGAGATGATGTGTGTACGTAATTATTCTGAAGTTGATTATCGACGTTTCTTTACATCTTAAAGATTAAGTGATGGACTGCTTGTCCAGATGAGGCACTAATAGCTCAATGAATTTTAGTAGATTTTTTTCATACATGTAGAGAAAACTGATCGCTGAAAATCATAGCCCTTCTGCTGAGCTTGAAATGTGATAATTACTTAGTACTTTGTGATTCCAGTCATGACTCCTTTGCAAAGTAGAACCTTAAAATTAGAAATATATATTTTGTCCTCTATGCTTTAATTTAATGAATTTGGTTTCAAATTTACTGTAAGTTTGGATTTTTACATAAGTGCAGGGGATTGTGTGCCTTGTTTAATAAACATGTCTGTTGAAACTAAAAAGACTGCCATAAATAATAATGTTTGGGGAAGCAGGAAGTATCAGATATGAGTGTTTTTAAAAGTATTAAACTGCAGGAAATTGCAACAATAAAGCAGAACAAAATGGGTAATGCCTGTTTTCAATTACTAAGCTGTTCAGATGACATTCACAGAATTGAGATTCGATAAATATACACATGATGTTGGATGATTTCATTTTTTTCCCGAAATTCTACTCCAGTTTATTAATGTGCATCAGATCTGGGGGTAAAAGAGTCATATAACAAAGTAAAGACACTTAAGTTCTCCTTCCTACACCAGCCATGCATTTATCTGACATATCTTCTTATCCCTATAGAAATGAGCACATGGTACCTGAAGTAGTCCAGAGACCACAACCTAAGAAGTCCTGTCCTTGAATCTGCTTCCTTGTACCTTTCTCAATGCATGTTGTTGGTACTGACATATAGCATGACCACTGGCTGTTCACTATTCCTCTTCAGAAGAGTAGGAATAAAGGCAAAGACTATTTTATAAATGGGGTGAGGATTCAAAAATCAGAGGCGCAAAGGGACTTGGGAGTTCTGGTACAGGATTCCCAAAAGAGTCATTTGCTGATTGAATGGGTGGTAAGGAACACAAATACAATGCAAACATTCATTTTGAGAGGACTAGAATATTAAAGCAGGTATGTAATGCTAATGCTTTATCAGTCACTTGGAGTGTCGTGAGCTGTTTTGGCCCCCATATCTGAGGAGGGATATGCTGGCTTTGGAGAGGGTCCAGAAGAGGTTAACAAGAATGACCCCAGGAATCGTTGGATTAATGTATGATGAGGAAAGACATCCTTGCCATAGAGGGGGTACAGAGAAGATTCACCAGACTGATTCCTGGGATGTCAGGACTTTCATATGAGGAAAGATTGGATAGACTCGGCTTGTACTCGCTGGAATTTAGAAGATTGAGGGGGGATCTTATAGAAACTTACAAAATTCTTAAGGGGTTGGACAAGCTAGATGCTGGAAGATTGTTCCCGATGTTGGGGGAGTCCAGAACAAGGGGTCACAGTCTAAGGATAAGGGGGAATTCCTTTAGGACCGAGATGAGGAAAACATTCTTTACACAGAGATTGGTGAGTCTCTGGAATTCCCTGCCACAGAAGGTAGTTGAGGCCAGTTCATTGGCTATATTTAAGAGGGCGTTAGATGTAGCACTTGTGGCTAAAGGGATCAGGGGGTATGGAGAGAAGGCAGGTACGGGATACTGAGTTGGATGATCAGCCATGATCACATTGAATGGCGGTGCAGGCTTGAAGGGCTGAATGGCCTACTCCTGCACCTATTTTTCTATGTTTCTATGTTTCTATGAGTGTTTGATGGCTCTGGGCTTGTACACGCAGGAGTTTTGAAGGATGAGGGGGATCTGATTAAAACTTACTAAATAATCAAAGGCCTGGATAGAGTGGATATGGAGAGGATGTTTCCACCAGTGTAAGTGTCAAGGACCAGAGGGCATAGCCTCAGAATAAAAGGACATACCTTTAGAAATGAGATAGTGGGACTTTCTTTAGCCAGAGGGGGTTGAATTTGTGGAATTCATTGGCACAGTCAGCTGTTGAGGCCAAGTTCTTGGGGTATTTTAAAAGTAGAGATGACAGATTTTTGATTAGTAAGGTTATCAAAGATTATGGAGAGAAGGCAGGAGAGTGGGGTTGAAAGGGAGAGATCGATCAGCCACGATTGGAGCATACTCGATGGAGCAATTGGCCTAATACTGCTCCACAGTCACAGAAGCAACTATCTGCTAGTCTTACACCTCAGTCTCCTGTAGGTCTCCTTATCTTGTTTCCTCACTGCAGTGTAGCAGAATCATACTTGGCTGCTGCTTCTTTCCCATGGCAGGCCATCCACTTGATCAGCAGTATCCATCACTGTTTATCAATTTGAAAGGGGGATGGCCACGGGGCTCTTTGGTGCCGCCAGCCTATGGCTATTACTCTTTTTGTAGTAGCTATCTACCACTTTCCTACCTGTGCCTTCAATGGCTGCAGTGTGACTAGCTCATCAGGTGTACATTCCACGATATCATCAACATCATGGATGCTCCATAATGAAGCAACCCGTAGTTTCTGCTACAATCTGCCTATTACACTGATATAGTTTGTCTTCTATACTTCAATAAATCCCACAACCAATTTTACGCCCTCAACTGTATAGAAACACTGGATCCTTTCCCCTGTTTAAAAAAAATGTTTTAAAAAACCCTCTTCAATTGCCCAATCAAACTTCACCGCAAGAATATTGGAGCCATTCCAGTTCAGGTATAATTGAAGCTGCTTTTACATCTCAGAAATAGACCAGAGATATTCCAAATGATTGAACGGTCGGACAAAAATTGGAGCAAAAAATCACATTAAAACCAACATTTGTCGTTAATATTCTGAGAGCCACAGAGCACATTGAACATTTCTGTGCATGCATATTTTAATGCGGAAGTCCTGTGGTTGCTGCAGTTAGTCAATGCACATATCAGTTGCTCTGTTTTGAACTTTTCCCAACAGTATGAGGGAAAAAACCTGTGTGTGATTTAAATGTATGAATTTAAATTGTGAATTTATATGCTTGACCTGCACAATATCCTGAAAATCATTATATGCTTATCTCTGCGTTATTAATCACTTATTAAGCCATAATTGCTGCTTAGCTAACCATTTTGCTTCAAAAAAATGTTATGTTAGATATGTGTATTGTAATTCACTCACTCGAATATTTCATAACATACTGTAAGGAATGTATTTTTGAAAGTTCATAATATTATAGCTCGAGTATTAATCAGAGTGCTCTCCTCATATTTTATTCAGGACTCGACCAAATGTTTGAGATTTAGATTTATTAGTATTGTTGCGCATCAGTTCCTTAGACAAAGTCCAATGTCCTCAATGGGGTAGAGGCAAATCTAACAGTATCCTTGCTTATGGTTCATAAGCCTGATAATGAATGGGAAGAAGCTGTTTCTGAGTCTGGTGGTGCGCGCTTTCAAGCTTCTCTACCTTCTGCCGGAGGGAAGCAGGGAGAAACAGGAATGACAGGGGAAACTAGTGCATTCTGTTTCCTATTATGCTCTTTGGAAAAACTATTTAATAAAACTAGTTTCTTTGGCAGCCTGATGATACCATAGTTGCGGGACATAAGAGATCCTTTTTAACATTGATTGAGGCTGGAAAAGTTGAAGTTCTTGTCGTTGCTATTGTTTGAGGTTATCCACTTTGGCGGCAAAAATAAAGAGACCTGGGTGTCCTTGTATACCAGTCACTGAAAGTTGGCGTGCAGGTACAGCAGGCAGTGAAGAAAGCTAATGGAATGTTGGCCTTCATAACAAGAGGATTTCGGTATAGGAGTAAAGAAGTTCTTGTGCAGGTGTATAGGGCTCTGGTGAGACAACATCTGGAGTATTGTGTCCAGTTTTGGTCTCAGAATTTGAGGAAGTACATCCTTGTCATTGAGGCAGTGCAGCGCAGGTTCACGAGTTTGATCCCCAGGATGGCGGGACTGTCATATGAGGAAAGATTGAAAAGACTAGGTTTGTATTCACTGGAGTTTAGAAGGATGAGGGGGAATCTTATAGAAACATATAAAATTATAAAGGTGTTAAAGAAGGAACTGCAGATGCTGGAAAATCGAGGGTACACAAAATGCTGGAGAAACTCAGCGGGTGCAGCAACATCTATGGAGCAAAGGAGATGGGCAATGTTTTGGTCCGAAACCCTTCTTCAGACTGAAGAAAGGTTTGGGCCTGAAAACGGTGCCTATCTCCCTCGCTCCATAGATGCTGCTGCATCCGCTGAGTTTCTCCAGCATTTTGTGTACCCTAAAATTATAAAAGGACTGGACAAGCTAGATGCAGGTAAGATTTTTTCAATGTTGGGCAAGTCCAGAACCAGGGGCCACAATCTTAGAATAAAGGGGAAGCAAATTTAAGACTGAGGTGAGAAAAAACTTTTTCACCCAGCCACAGAGGGCAGTGGAGGCCAAGTCACTGGATGGATTTAAGAGAGTTAGATAAAGCTCTAGGGGCTAGTGGAATCAAGTGATATGGGGAGAAGGCAGGCACGGGTTATTGATTCGAGACGATCAGCCATGATCACATTGAATGGTGGTGCTGGCTCGAAGGGCCGAATGGCCTCCTCCTGCACCCATTTTCTTTGTTTCTATGTTTCTAATTTATGTATATGTTACTTGTAAGTGTACAATTTAGGACTTTTGCAAAAATATATCATAATTGTACGGCACAAGGAAAATTACAAACTGTGTCAATACAAACAAACTATTTGAGATCCATGAAAAAAGATCTGCAATAAACTCAAGTTGCTTAATTTGGTCTGGTGCATATGCCAGTTTTACGTGTAAGGCATTGTACTGCTCAGCATGTTGTATGCTATCTGTTGTTAGAGTCATGTGTGTTTTTTTTGGGGAAACAATAGTTCATTGAAACATGTTGAACTAAAGATTTTTTTTAAAGCACTTTCCTAACTCGCAGGCCTGGAATCTGTATTGCAGCCAACATAGTATTACATGCTGTGGCAGATCCGACCTGCCACAGGATCAGAGAGACAATTCCCGAAGGTAATTCAAGGGAATCCCAGCAAGTGTGTGCTCTGTCACTGCAGTCTATGTGTTGCCATCTGTTACTCAATAGGTCTTGGACTTTTGTGTTCGGCAGCACGTACATCTAAGTCTCGGAGTTAATGAAGTTACAACAGCTGAAAGCTGACATTTCCAATTGGAACTGTCAACTCCAACCCAGCAAGGCTTACCATAATGTACATTGCTTTTCTTTTCTGCTCATAATTTGGTGAACGACTGGTGATTTCTGGAACCAAACAAAACCAGAATTATACTCCCTTGAGAATTATTGATCCACATTTTTCTTAGTGGTTTATTGTTCTCAATTTACTTGTATTGAAATGGTCTCAAATGTTCCTGTCATGATTTAGCCCATATTTGTGTTCATCATTCTCCAGTTCAGCATAACTTGAATTCAATATAAAAGCACAATGTTAAATGTTATTGTTGAATTGAATCATAAGAGGCTTGAACTTGTCTTTGCTCATTTTCCTGTCCAGATTGCTTGGATCGCTGGTCTAATGACCAGTATGCCCCTTCAGTGTAATTTGTTCCTTCATAAAAAATGTCCCTGAATTACAGGATTGATATTGTAGCTGTTAACCTGGGTGCCGATAAGTTGTCTTTGGTTTTTAACTACTGTTGCTTGCTGCTTCTTTGGCCTTTTGTATGATAAGTCTTTGATATGTCCCTGTTTCTCTCAAGATGATTCTGCTTTCTTCTGCTGCATTCGTTACTTCACATGGTTGGCCTTAATTAACTCTGGACATAAAATAGATTGTGGCATATTTTTGCTTGCTGTGAAATATTGAAGCTTTCTGCATTTGACAATCAGCCTTTTACTTGTTCAATTTCAAGATTCAAGAGTTTATTGTCATGTGTCCCAGATAGGACAATGAAATTCTTGCTTTGCTTCAGCTTCTGGGTGTAACTGGCATTGCAATTATTTATTGTTTCATCCTTAATTCTCATACTTAATACTCATGGGTCAGAAGATCCACAATTTTCACCCAGGATTGCGAAGGGATGGGTGGTGTACAATCCTGAGGTGAGTGCACTTGATGTTCTCACATCTGCATGAAGCCCTTGTTATTTGGGCGGGGTAGGAGGGGTTAAAGGCTCCATATTTGGGAGGTGCTGTTGAAGTTGTGTTGCTGTGCAGTGCATTTTGTAGATGATGTCACCAAGCACTGGTCAGGAAGAGAATGAATATTTAGCTTGTCGTTTGGGTATCAGTCATGAGGCAGCTTAACCTCAGCAATGGATATTCTGGGATATTGCTTGTATGGCACTCGAACAGACAAGTGGAGAGTATTCCATCAGACTCCTAATGTTTGTCTTGTTGATGGGTGAAAAGTTCAAGAGGAAGGAGACCCAGCCTCTTAGATCTGCAGCAATTAAGTGGCTGTTCCAGTCAAGCTTCTGGTCAATGGTCACTCCCAGCATGTTGATGTTGAGGGATCTCTGCAACGTTTATGTTATTCAATGACAAGAGTTGTTGATGTGCCATTTTGTCCAATGGTGCTTCAACATCAAGTGCACTCACCTCAGGATAGCAACTCTTTGGTTGAAGTTCAGATCAAGTTATTAATGCGGGGCTCTGCCCAAAATGGACACCAGTGAGCACATTATTGGTGTAAAAGTACTTTTTCAATGTCCTATGGCCATTTTGCTGGTGATTGATAATAGACATCGGCAGTATTTAGCCAAATTGGATTTCTCCCATTTTGTTTGGTGTGTGAGCAGGACATATCCTTGCATATTTCAACATTATTGGGCGGATACCAGTCATGTATTTGTAATAGTGGTTTAGCTTGGCTAAATGCGCAACTAGTTCTGTTGTGGCACAAAGCATCAGTATTAGATATGGGATGTCAAGCGATTTCAGACTGCATTGAGTGCTCTCAGTCATTTATGGAAATCAATTGGGATCAATGAAAATGTCTGCAGACGAGCTTGCACCATGGTAGGAGTCTCGGGAGGAAGCTGCAATAATTATCCACTTGACATTTTAGGGTGAATATGGGTTTGAACACATTGTTATATAATGTTTCTGTTCCTGTGGGTGATTATGATGTTCTTATTTCAGAAGTACACTCTTCAATTTGATTGTTAAATTGTACCCCTGAGGTGTTTTGATATTTTCTCTGAAGGGATAGTCACAAGCCACGTTTTTGGTAAATTAGAAGAAGAAAAAACATTCTCTAGTCAGATTCTCATGTTCATGACATTTCTGCAATAAATATACTTTCTGACATGCGTTCCAGGGATGATACACTCCCAAGTTTCCTTGCGAAGCTCAAAAAGGAACATGGAATGGGGAACTACATCTTCCTGTGGTCCCCTGCACATGGAAATAATTTCTGGGCAAAATGGTAATTTTCACACGAATGCGTCAAGACGAATTTCCAGAATGATCTAAAATGACCTGGAAATGGTCATTACCAGGTTTCAAACTGGAAGACAAATCGATTTTCAGTTGCCTAACACTTCTTTTTTTGTATTAGTCGTGGTAATCAATTCCATTCTGCTGGGCAATGATAGATCTCATGCCCTGAACTTATGGATCGATTGACCAAACACAGGTTTGCAAAAGACCAGAGCTGTATATCTGAAACTGTTAATTTGCCAAAATTAAGAAATGCAAGCAGTCTACGGGGAGGCTTCCACTGACACAACCTTGGACTTGTTCACAACCTGCTTCAAATCTGCAAGTAATTTTTCTGCTTTCACTTATTCTTGGAGTGTGGGTAATCCTGGCTAATTTTCACTCTTGCTGACCTTTGCTGAGAATTGTGACATTGTGTGCAAGTGCTGGAAATCTGAAGTAAGAACAGAGAATATGAAAATACGCAACAGTTTGTGGCAACATTTGTGGAGGGACCAACAGAGTTAAAGCCCTTTCCCACTGTGCGAGTTCATTCAAGAGCTCGCCCGAGTTTTAAAAAAATCAAACTCATGGAAGCACGTAGAATGTACGTAGTGGTGTACGTCGGAGCTCGGGGACATCTCTTAGCGGCTCGTAACGCTAACGCAGGTACTCGGGAAAGCTCGAGAGACTCGTGAAGTAAGCTCGAGAAGACTCGTGAAGATTTTTGAACATGTTGAAAAATGTCCACAAGAGCCCCAAGTACCTATGAGCAGCCATTACCGTAAATCCCCGGGTTCGAATCAGGGCAAACTCGTGAGAACTCTTGAATGAACTCGTACAGTGGGGACAGGGCTATTATCATTTTAGGATGAGCACCCAACATCAAATATATGAATTATTTATTCACAGAGACTACCTGAGTATATCTTCACTGAGTATATCCAGAGTTATTTTGTTTTATTTCAGTTATTGAGTTAACATTGATTCCACAGTTGCATCGTTTATGTTTAGAGATACAGCATGGAAACAAGCCCTTCAGACAACCGAGTCCTTGCCGACCATCAATTACCCGTTCACACTCGCTATCCCACTTTTGCATCCTACACAATACAGAAGCCAACCCAGCACGTCTTTGGAATGTGGGAGGACGCCGGAGCACCCAGAGAAAACCCAGGCAGTCACAGGGAGAACGTACAAACTCCATACAGACAGCACCCACAGTCAGGATCTTACCCAGGTCTCTGGTGCTATGACACAGCAGCTCTACCACTGTGCCACTGTGCTGCATTGGATCGAATATGGACCCTCAAAGGGAGGTGAAAAATATTCAAATCTGAATAATGGTTCACTTGGACAGGACTTGGGCATGACATGAGAATTAAGGGACAGAAGTTTAGGGGTAACATGAAGGGGAACTTCTTTACTCAGAGAGTGGTGGCTGTGTGGAATGATCTTCCAGCAGAAGTGGTGGAGGCAGGATCGATTTTAACATTTAAAAGTAAAGTGGACGGGAAGGGAATGGAGGGGTATGGTCTGAGTGCAGGTAGATGGGACTAGGGTAAAATAAATGGTCGGCACGGACTGGAAGGGCCGAGAAGGTCTGTTTCCGTGCTGTAATTGTTATATGGTTATATGTTAGAGGTGACAGCATCCGATTTGTGGCATCACTTATCAGATTTGTGTTAAGAGAAAATAATAAACCTATATTTATTTAGTGCATGCCACAACTTTGCAATTGTTTTTCAAATGTTTCTTTTAGGCAACTACTAGTCATGCAGAATTAAAAAAAACATTCCCTTAAGCTATCATGTTCATGCCATCTCTTTTGCTCATGAACCCCATCTGCCTGCTTACAAATCCTTAAATGTGGTGAATGTGTTTGGCTTATCATCACCTCTCACTCTGAGTTGCAGATATCAACCACTCTGTGTATGTCTGTGTATGGAATAATATTCCCTTCAAATCCTCGTTAAATTCCTTTCTTTCAGTTTAAATTTATTATCTTATTTTTTTTGTATTTATTGACAATGTTAACATTGCAATCTAGGGATGTTCGAATCGTTGCATTCTGCCCAGAGTATAACAGCTGCAAATGCACCGGGTCAAAATTGTAAAAGCAACAATCAAGGGAATTGCTTTGTCCTGAAAGTAGCTGGATATTTTGTGTAGCAAGTTGTATCTATACAGTATTGTTGAGTATTCTATTAAATTTGCAATCTGGCCTGCGTTTGACCGTTACTCATTGAAAAGACTGCTCTGCTCTTATAGCCATTATGTTGTCAAAACTGTGAGTTAAACTTCCGAGCATTGGTGATGTCCAAAGTATCGATTGCAGTAAAAATGACAGGTTTCCTCTTCGTCAAGACAGTCATTACCAAACACTGAGATTGCAAACGTTACCTGTAGCTCGGAGCTCCTATCCGCTGTCATTCACTTCATTATTGGAAAAGTTTCAACTCACTGGTGAATTGTTATCAAAACAACCAAATTATGGTAAATAAAGACAGGGAAGGCAGTTATAGATTGGTGAGCTGAGGATCTATCCCCAATGAACACCTACAGTATGATGATATTGTGGGGCTCCAATTTGTTCTGAACATCTGATTTGTGGATTTTCAAACTTCAGTTTTTCTTTGGCTAATTTAGTACCAAACTTGGTCAAAAGATGCACTGAAATTGATAACAGCTGTTCCCACCTCTCCTCTAGGATCTGGCTGTCATGTTCACTCTCCTCTTCATTTCTGGATCAATGCTGAGATGAAGTTGTCACTGAGAGGCTTTGGGATGGAGTCAAATAAAATGATTGTACTGCACAGCAAACAGATTGTAAATTATGCTTCCACTCTTAAAAGCTGGTTGTTTCTGAAACCCTGGCTGCTCGATGTTCCACTTCAGTGCTAAGTTGAAAACTGGATATCTGTCATTCTTCTTAATTAGTGTTTTCTTTCAGTTATTTTGTTCTAAATTGTTGGTCTGATTTCAACATTACAAAAGGGTGCAGAAGGTGAGTGAAACAATAAAGGCCCTGTCTCACAGTGCGAGTCCACCCAAGAGTGACCCCAAGTGAAAGAAAAAAAACGGACTCGTGGTTATGCACGAGAAGTTTATGGTCAAGTGTTTAACCGAGTTCCCACGGGCATGTTCTTTATGCGATGTTCCAAGGTGCCCTCCCGACTTACCAAGTTCCTCTCCCGTTACACTTGAGCCAACCATGAATGAAGGTATGTTTTAATAAAGCAACAATGTTAAAGAAAACACCTCCATCCTGTGGCTTTGAGTTAAAGATAGAAATCAGCGCGGCTGCATCTATTAATATGACCTACAAAGGGAAAATGTGCATCAGATTGTTGGGAGACGGAGCTCAGGGTTCGCCTCCTGAGCTGCTTTGGTGCCCAGGTGTGAGGGGGGGGGCGTCATTAATCTGTCTGGGGTGACAAGGCCCTTGGGTTAGGAGTGGTGTGCAAAGGAGACTTAATTCTCTCCGATCTCTCTGAAGCCCCGGATGAGAACAAAGGAAACCCACCTTGCCAGCGCGTACAAGCCCGTTGTATATAAGGGTCTCGACCCGAAACGTCGCCTATCTCCTTCGCTCCTTAGATGCTGCTGCACTCGCTGAGTTTCTCCAGCCTTTTGTGTACCCCCGTTGTATATAACTTTGCTGCTGACGCGCACACCCACTCTCTCTCCCTCTCTCTCTCTCTCTCTGCTCTCTATCACTGCAGCTCGGAGCCCAAGCTCGCCATCCTATAGTGGTAACATTCACATCGGGTCCCCTCCACACCCACACCCCCTCTCTCCGACACACACCCCCCACAAGGCAACAGGCAGCGTGAGAGACAGAGAGTTTGTAGGGTGTTGGTTTTGTATAAGGATTTATTTTTAAATTATTAGCCAAGGTCGGATTTACTTATTTTAAACGAAGTTTGGAGCGCTTGACAATACTTTTTACTCTTTGCGCTCGTTTTCAGAAAGGGTTCAGACCCCGCTTGGCTCGTTGCCCCCTTTGAACCAAGCCCTGCGAGAGGGATGGAGGGAGGGAGGGAGTGAACAAGAGCGCCGAGGAGGAGAGGGAAATAGGGGGGGGGGGGGGTGGGGGAGTGGGTGGAGGAGAAATTGGGAAGAAGTTAGTTGTTCAGATCAGAAACCTGTAGGCTGGGAGCCATAATGGTGAAGAGCACACCCAGTTCTTCTGAGGAGTGCATAAGAGACTTAGATCGGAAGCAATGTTCCTCTAGAACTGTAACTGAAACCGTGTCCACATCACCTCCTCTTGGCGGGACCCCAAAACCAGATCTACGCAGATCTGGATTTTTCAGATCAGGAAAATCCAATGTTCATTGATTCATCTCCATGGTTTTTATAGCTAATTTTCCAATAAATAACTGCAGTAATCACCCCCCGAAAGGGTAGGATAGGGCTGAAGCCCAGTGTTTAGACGTTGGAATGTTTTTTTTAATCATTCTAATAGAATGATTTTCCAACTCCTGGTAATTAAACTTTTTTTTCACTCCTAGTTTTTTTTAACATATTTTTAGGATATACATTATATATAAAATTGTACACATGGGAAAATAAGACGAAAATGATCAAAAAACAAAGAATATTTAGTCTAGGGTGAATTAAATTTTGTGATTAAGACTCGAGTGTGAATGGCACTGAAATATTTTAAAGAGTTCCCACGGTAGACTCACGAATCACTACGTTAAACGCACGGGCCCTACGTTCTTACAACGAGTCTAAATGTTTCCATTTTAAACTTGAACAGTAAATTTGACTCGTGGAAAAAGTCAAACATGTTTGACTTTTTTCACGAGTTCACAAGTTTCGCGGGTACCTGCCGTTAGCGCCACGAGTGGACAAGTTGATCGCGCGAGGTCCCACGTTCCCGCTACGTTGGCTGTACGTGATCACCACGAGTGAAAACTCGGGGTCACTCGTGGGCCAACTCGCACCGTGAGACAGGGGTTTAAGTATAAAGCAAGAATGCCTCTTCCTACATTTGTAACACTTTCCAGTTTTGTAACCCTCCAATATCTCTGTGGTCCCCAATTTCTTGCCCTCATCCCCATCTTATATTACAGGTGTATTTACTGCTGCCTCACTGTTAAATTCTAGAATTTCTCCACAAGGTCTCTGCCTCAATCTCTCCTCTCCTTGCATGCACTTTGTGTTGCAGCATGAAAAAGCATTATAGCATTCCCACCAAAACAGAATTATAGCATTTCCACCAAGTGCTTTCCAATGGTACCATACCAAGGCAATTTGCAGGAATATCAGCATAATTACTTTATATAATTAAATATGCAATAAAAATGAACTGTAGACGTACCAAAGATAGTCACAAAATGCTGGAGCAACTCAGGCAGCATCTCTGGAGGAAATGGAAAGGTTACATTTCAAGTTGTTGTGAAAATAACTCCACAATAAGCAAGCAATACTGACTAGGATGGAGATATTTTGACAATTGACAGAGACAGAATTAATTGATCTCAGAAGGTTCTTAAAAATTCTAAAGGATTAAATGTAAGTTGAGATCTTCACACTAGTTTTCACATGGCACAGTGGCACAGCTGGTAGAGCTGCTACCTGAAAGAGAGCCGAGTTCGATACTGACCTCAGATGCTTTCTGTGTGAACTTTGCACATTCTCCCTCCCTTGACGATGTGCATTTCCTTTGGATGCTCTGGTTCCTTCCCACATCGCATGGACATGTGGGATAATTCACCTCTGTAAATAGACCGAAGTGCGAAGGTAGCGGATGTGAAAGTGGGGTAACATAGAAGTCTGAATGGGTGTTTGATGGTCAGCATGAACTAGGTAGGTTAAAAGGCCTGTTTCAATGCAGTATCTTCTCAGCAATTCAAGAAAAAGGTCAAAGCTGTTGAAGATACTCTTGGTAAGTTTTACAACTTGCAAGAAGACGAGTTCCTTTAAACAAAGAATGAGATGGTCTGAGCTGTGACATTCTGCACAGCTGCCTTGTGACTGACCAATGTTTGATCGTATCTTGATGAATGTCACATTGCTTTTTCATGAGGAACAATGCCATTTCCCCATCCAGCACTTCACCTGATGTTATGCCGAGAAACTGATACAACTCAACCACTTGAGAATGAGTTGAAGCGACAAGCGTACTTGAAACTCAAAGTCAAAGATCCTTGGTTGGGAGTGAAATCTTCTGACAGCTTGAGCAGCAAGCTGTCTTTCAATCCGATTTTTAATTAAATATTCTGTGATTATCAGAAACATTGGTGGAAGCGATGTCACCCATGACCTGACACTTCTGTCCTTCTCAGTGAAAAATATACTTTCAGATGCGCGTATTAAAAATAATCTAGTGGAAGGAACTGTGGCCATATCATGTTTGAGAATTATGAAGTGCATCAGAGAACCTAACCTCAGTTGGGACTAGGGTTCGACTTTGAAGGATGTTTGTATGTACTTTCACCATTAGCACCATATAATTCAAATTTGCCATGCTACTTTCTTTATCTTGCGAGTCAGGTCCAAAGAATCATTCGACTCGATAAATATAGGGCTGCTCACACCATCTGTTTCAAGTTATTTCAAGTTCTTTGTTTTAGTCAGGTTCAATAATGGATGCATTGTTTATTCATGCTGTTCGTAATTGTTCATTGGCCTGAGGTTACTATCAAATAGAGACTCTTGGAACTGAATGCCACTTTAATAAAGCAGATATTCACTGCAAAAGCAATATTCAGATTACAGGAAAAAAACCCACTCGTGATCTGTTTGAATTGCTACATGTTAATCATAATCATCATAATCATAATCATACTTTATTAGCCAATTATTATTTGAAACATATAAGGAATTTAATTTGCCATACAGTCATACCAATAAAAACCAACAAAACACACAAAATACATTTTAACATAACCATCCATCACAGTCCTCACTGTGATGGAAGGCAGAAAAAAGTTCAATCTCTTCCCTTCTTGGTTCTCCGCATCGGGGCGATCAAGCTCCTGCATCGGGGAGATCTCAGCTCCTCTTGTGACTTTGGAGCTTCCCGACAACAGTCTCTATCCGAGACTGCGAGCTTCTCGATGGTGAAATCCGCAGGCCGCGGTCGATCCCAGGCAAGCGATTGCAGGCGCCGATGTTAATTCCTTGGCCCCCGCGGTCGGGCTCAAAGTCAGTTTCGAGCAAGGCCTCCGGCTCCATGATGTTTGGCCGCAGAGCGACCTGAGATACGATCCGGAAAATAATCGCAAGGTAAGAGAATGGAAAATAAAAGTTTCCCCCGACCACGTCCCCTACCCCCACCCCCACATAAAACAAACCAGAGAACATTAACACATACTTTTTAAAACAAATTTAAAAATAACAAAAAATAGGAAAAGACAGACAGACCGTTGGCGAGGCTGCCATTGTCGACGGCGCCACCCGGTAGTAATACTAAAGTCATTCTAATTAATTATAGTTTCAAAATAAATTAAATTCACGTTTTTTATTAAGTTTATTGCTCAATTTGAGCAATTGGTGCAAATGTACAGGAATGCCCTGCAGAATAATTGTAACATGTATATTGCTTATGCCTGAATATCGTCTAGATCTTCTTGGATGGAACAACGTCCTGCGGCACTTACTGAGAAGTTGCCAATAGAATTGCACATTGTGGAATCATCTGCTAACATCCCCATTCTGACTTTATGATTGTAAGAAGCTTATTTTTGAAGTAGGTAAGGAAGGATCTCCTTGGGATAGGAATGACTGACCACTGACAACCATAACCACTTAATATTGTACAAGGTATGATTTTAAACACAGACGTAATTTTTGTAAAAGCCCATCAACTTCAGTTTACCAAAACACTTTGGTGCTCCACACGGTCAATGACTGTCTAATGTCAAGGACAAGCAATTTTTGCCCATGCTTTGGCCAAAGGTGTGATTAAGTCTAAACCAAAGTTGTTCCGACAATAACCGACAAGCTGGGTGTCGGCATATGGAATATTGTTGAATAGATACTGCTTGATAGAATTGGTGAAGATTATGAAGCGATTGATTGGGTAGTAATCATTTGATTGGATATGCTCTGCGTTTTTTTGAACAAGGAATTTCAGGGTAATTTTTCACATTTTCAGATGCTGCACTAGAACAGATTCAGCTTGTTTTGAGTGCAGACTTTTAAATGCTGCATCTGCGATCTTGTCTGGTCACATAGTCTTTGGTGTATCAAGTATCCTTGGTCATTTCTTGATTACACTCCTCATGGAACATGTTTGATTCCTTGGCAATGGTAAAGAGAGGGAACTGCTGGGCCATGTGTGTGAGATCATGGTTGGCAGCACGTCCTGGCTGCCCAGTTTTGCAGTGGCCATATATCACGATGGATGACATCCTCAGCATCAATCAAGATCTTTTGTGTCTACTGTGTCTGTGACCTTATGTCTGTGCAGTGGCAAATTCCATGAGTGTTATCAATAGATCCATCTGCAAACATACGATTAGTGAGGACGAGGTTAAGTGGGTTTATCCCTTGGATTGGTTGACTCAAACCTATTTCCTACAGGGCTTGGGCATCTTGGTCTGAGATGCTGCTAACAAGCTACACTTGGTGATGAACATTGAGACTGCCAACTTTGAATACATGTGTACCTTTGCCATTTTCAGTGCTTCTTCCAAGTGTTGCATAACATGAAGATACATTGATTCATCAGTTGTAAAAGGACTATAAGTGATAATTGGGAAGATATTCCTACTCCATGTTTGTTCTGATACCCTGTGACTTAATGAGGCCAGGAGGTCACGTTGAAGATTCCACTGCTGCCAACTTTGTTGGGTCAATAGACAATAGGTGCAGGTGTAGGTCATTTGGTCCTTCGAGCCAACATTGGCAATCAATGTGATCATGGCTGATCATCCCCAATCAGTACCCCGTTGCTACCTTCTCCCCATATCCCCTGACTCCGCTATCTTTAAGAGTCCTATCTGGCTTTTGAAAGTATCCAGAGAACTATTCTGCTGGTGGGACAAGTCATCCCCAGAAATTGTGATGGAAGTGTTGACACATTGTCTGTAAGATGCGATTCTGTCAGCGCTTTGTAAAATTGGTGCTGTATTTGCCTGTGGAATAGCCCTCCCAATATGGATTATGGTCCCAAATATATTTTTAAGGACGACTTTCCAATGTTGATCGGACTGGGAGCGACTTTGCCGTGTCTAAATTTAGCCCCTTGGTTAATGCACCAGTTCCATCGCTCTTTTTGTACATGATGACAATGGCGCACTAGAGTGGCCTGTTGGACCACTTCAGAGAGCAATTAAGTGTCAAACACAATGGTTGGGTCTGGTGTCGCATGTCAACTGGTCTCTGCAGAGAAGGTGAATTTTCACCTCTGAAGGACATGAGGGAAGCAGATTTTGTTTTAATGACAATCCAGTAGTTTTAATGTCAACATTATTGAAAACACAGTAGTTTCTTTTTCAAATGTTCAGATAATTAATTGAATTTAAATTCCACTGCTACCATGGTAGGATTTGAACTCAGGTTTCTGGATACTTTGGTGGCCTGTCTGGAATGATGACAATTTTCTTTAGCGCTTTGCTCAAGATTTGCAGACCTAGTATTTCTCCACACAGTCTCTGATCTCCCGAATTATCCCTGACTAGAAACTGCTTCCTATCACTATGCAAAGTCAATCATTCTCTTTCAAATGAAAATAATTGTTAAACTAGATCACCACATACCTTTGTTACTCTGAAAATCTGTTTTCCATGAGTGTGTAGCTCATGCTTTGCATGTAAGCATGATCTGCCCAAAGACTCTTTTTAACATGGTTTCTCTTTCCATCCTGTCCAAATCAATTTATCCCTCTGGGGCTGCATCATATCATTAAGCCTTGTGATCTCCTCAGCCACCTCCATTAAATGCTTCTGGTTCAGTATCCTAGGCATTCCTGGTATCTTTCAGTGACTATGTGTGACATTTAAACAGATGGACAGCACGGTGGCACAGCTAGTAGAGCTGCTGCCTCACAGCGCCAGAGACTCAAGTTCAATCCCGTACTCAGATATTGTCTGTATGTAGTTTACGTGTTCTTTCTGTGGCCGCATGTGTTTCCTCCGGGTGCTCCATTTTCCTCCCACATCCCATACATGTGCAGAGTTGTACAGACACTAGCCTCTGTAATTGCCCCATGTGTGGCGGCAGTTAATGAGAAAGTAAGATAACCGAGAAATAGTGATTGGATGATCGATGGTCAGTGTGGACTTGGTGGGCTCCATACTGTATCTCTAAACCAAACTGAACATGCTTTTGCCCAGATAAAACATAATTCTCACTTGTATGACTGCACCTGCAGAACCACTTTCTGCAACATCTCTGTCGGTTTGCACGTGTACATAAAAATGATAATCTTAAATGCCTTGTGATGACTTTGTACATATGCATTTGTAAAAACATATCCAAACCAAAGATCACAGCAAGTTACAGTTTCTCAACATAATCTCCATGCCTGTCAGACCTCCTCTTATATTAGCTGACCCACAATGAAGATCATTTCTTGAAGGCTCTTTTCCAGACCTTGAACATTTGCACAGAAACCATTGAGTCCCTGGTGTTTTTATTTGATCCTTCATCTTCTGCCATAATTGAATCACACAGCTCATTGACTCTGAGTCCACATCCATGTATTATCTTGCTTGGGATATATGCTGTGCGTCCAGTTAAGAATCTGAATTTTGTAGCCGGATTAGCCTGTACATTTGACATCATGTCTCAGTATTTCTCTCTCAAATTCTGCATAATTATCAATGGTTCAAATGAACAAGAGTACTTTGTTGAACAAAAGTGTAGTCTGAATAACAGGATCTTTATTATAAGTTACTTCCATACAGAGATAAGATTTATCCTGATCTACAATTACATGTTTTTAAGTAACATTCAAAAGGCATGATTACATGTACTAATATTTAGAGCCACTATCAATATTACATAAGCCATAGACATAAGTTGAAGAAGGGTTCCGACCCAAAATATCACCCATCCTTTTTCTCCAGAGGTGCTGCCTGACGAGCTGAGTTCCTCCAGCACTTTGTGTCTATCTTCGGTATGAACCAGAATCTGCAGTTCCTTCTGGCACAAGCCTTTTCTGCTCTAATACCCAAGATCCAGAAAAAGTCCCAATGAGTTGTAAGGTAGCAGATGTCATTAGTTTTCAAGAAAGGGAGTTAGGAAGGAGTACCTATGGCCCAATAATCCTGGCAGCAGCTGTCAAGTACTAAGGAAATCATGATTTGATTAAACAGCCACCCATGGTTTGATAAAAGAGGAATCATGTTTGACACTCTTTCCCATTTAGACAATATACTTGGCAGACAGATAATTGTTGAAGGAACTTGGGAAGATGTTAGGTACATCATTGGATATGACATTTCTGCTTTTGAATAGCTCTTTGAGATGCTGCATAAAAATTTGTAGCACAAAATAAGAGCACATAGAATTGCAATAAAACATTTGATTTAGTGGCACAGCTGATAGAGTTGCTGTCTCAGTGCCAGAGACCCAAATCTGATCCTGACCTCGGGTGCTGTCTGTATGGAGTTTCAACATTCTCCCTGTGACTACATGGGTTTCCTTCGAACACACGCGTTTTCTACCACATCCCAAAGACGTGTGGGTTTGTAGGTTAATTGGCTTCTGTAAATTGCCCTAGTGTGTAGGGAGTGGATGCAAAAGTGGAACAACATAGAACTAGTGTGAATGAGTGATCGATGGTCAGTGTGGACGTGGTAGGTTGAAGGAGCTGTTTCCATGCTGTATCTGTAAACTCAACTGAACTAAACTAAAGGGATTGGTAGAGGGGAGAAAACAATTAAAACAAATCCCCCCTCATTCTTCTAAATTCCAGCAAGTACAGGCCCAGTGCCGTCAAACGCTCATCATATCTTAACCCGCTCATTCCTGGGATTAGAAAGATCAAAGATACAGTTTTACCTGCTGAGTTACTCCAGCACTTTATGTCCTGTAGGGCTGTAATAATCTGTGCTTCGTCACCTTCACAAATCTTAAATCGAGGACCATAGGGCATATTAATTGGTTATGTACATATTGTTTCCAAAGCACACACTGCACTTATAGGCACTTACAAAAGCACAGGATGGAATTGCAGATGCTGGTTTACAGAAGATAGACACAAAAAGCTGGAGGAATTCAGCGGGTCAGGCAGCATCTCTGGAGAAAATAAATGTTGACATTTTGGGATGAGACCCTTCTTCAGACTGAGAGTCAGGGGAAAGGAAAACAAGTGATATAGATGGTGATATATATAGAGAGAGATGTAGAACAAATTAATGAAAGATAGGCAAAAAAGTATCAATGATCAAGGAAAGCCAGAACCCACAATGGTGCATTGTTGGCAGTGAGCTAAGTGGTAACAAGTTATGCAGACAATGAAACTCAACAGGATGACAGTGAAACTAGTACGACAGCTAGAGTGGGAGAGGAGATGTAAGGGTTACTTGAAGTTCGAGAAAACAATATTCATACCACTGGGTTGTTAGTTGCCCAAATGAAATATGAGGCACTGTTCCGCCAATTTGCATTAGGGTTCACTCTGACAATGTAGGAGACCCCAATTTACATTAGGGTTCACTCTGACATTGGAGGAGGCCCAGGACCGAAAGGTGGGAATCGGAAGGGGAATTAAATTGTTTGGCAACCAGGAGATCACGTAGGCCAAGGCGGACTGACAGAAGGTATTCAGTGAAAAACGATCACCCGGTCTACGCTTGGTCTCGCCGATACTTACGATTATAGGTGCTTATTCTATGTATGTATTTCTAAATGCCATTCACTCTATTGTTACACGTTTGCCTGCTTTATTTCTGTCAAAGAATGCAACTATTTTCTTTTTGCACAATTACAGCTATTTTATGTCTGTAAAATCTGCTGCAAATTCTCAGCTTATTCAAAGTTTGAAATTATTGTGCAGGAAAAAAAGCTGATAAATATATTAATAACAATGCATTTTTAGGAAATGAATATGCAACCATGGGATGCCTTAAACCAATATTATTGCTTCTGAACTTCTGCATTAAGAATATAACGGGGCTTTCCTACCATTGGAACAGAAAGCATATGCTACCATTTAAGAAGATGGCCAGATTAATACATAACCATGAATAGTTCAAACCTGTCCAATTTGTGTGTCCAATTTGGATTTATCAATATATGGTCAAGAGTCAAGAGCATTTTATTCTCATATGTACTGAAATGGAACAATGAAATTCTTACTTGCAGCGACAGCATTACAGGTTCGTTCAACCATCCACTTACTCCCATTGTTTCCCTTGCAACACTTAGGAATCGTTTAGTTTTTAATATGTCAAGTCATTAAGGTATCATTCTGAGTGAGGTTTATTGGATATGGTCAGAATATTCCAGTTTTCTGCCAAAAGTACTAACATATTCTAAAAATGGGCACAAAAGAGCAAATGTCATTATGCAGAACTCGGGTTACGTAGAAACATGGAAACATAGAAAATAAGTGCAGGAGTAGACCATTTGGCCCTTCGAGCATGTTCGTTCAATGAAAACACAGTGCAAATTTTATTTTTAAGTAGGTAGATTAAAGCTTCAAGATATCAAATTATTCTTAATATTAATATATCAATTATTCATTCACTAATGTGGCATATTCATTCCATGAAAATGCAATCAATTAAACAAATTACAGAGCAAGTCTGAAACAATAATGTAAAACGAACACTTCAATGATTCAAGTTAAACACAAATAAAATGAGTTTGTTTCCAACTGTGCTCAACACGCTCACCTTAATTTCTCGTACCTAATTTGAATAAATATTATTGCAGAAAATTGGTTATCCTGGGGATGGAGCTGTAATAACAGGCTGAGATGTGGTTGGAAGCGGGGATTGATTGGTTGCATAAAAGAACAAGAAAATTCAGGCATAGTGTAAACAAGCACTTAGTTCTATACTGGTAACACTCAGTAAGTTTGCTGTAAATGTGAAACAAGACTCTTGATTCAACTCAATGAACTTCCATTGGGACTGCTGAAAGATATAGTAGCAATGTTACAAAATTTTGAGATTTTAAAAATCAAGTCTGCAATTTATCCCGTCAGATAAAGCATAAAAAGAAGTTTAATTTGACACCTAATTCACTTTCATATCTTCAGTATTAAGAAAGTTATGGCCATTTTCATACGCAGAAATTAGCATTTTGTTCCTCATTGCCTTTCAAATTGACTTAACTCAAAAGCTGTGATCTAGAATCGTTAAAAGCCCATGACTTTGTTAAAAATTAAGAGAACTCAATGAAATTTCCAGTTATTATAGATTGAAGCATTCTGAAACAAATATGAAACAATCTTACTTGGATGACCTGAAATTAAAGCATATAATTAGTTATCTAATTGTAGCTAATTACAAAATTCAATGAGTAGATCTAAACATCTATCCATTTCTTAAGAAAAGATAAACTTTTTTAAAATTGCCTAAGTGTCCAAATAACATTCACACAATAATCCACAATATAACATAATTTTTTAATCCATGAAAAATCCCATGAATTTCTGGGCCAAATGGAAGGAATTTAGTGTTTAATGCCTGTAAAGTAATGGCCATTTAAATCAACTAGCGAGTGGGTTTTAGTGGAATGCGGTGGATTGGAACGTTGCGGTTTGCAGTGAAGTCAGTATGAAAAATACAGCCGGTTCATACATTTTTTTGGACCCCATTTCGCAACATGAAAATATTATTAAAGCCTCCATAAAAACCAACTTTTAATATAAAAATAAATGATTTACCTTTTTTTCTCCCCTACGCAAAATCCTTCCCGTTATTGGCGCTCACGGCTTTTGAAGGTGATTTTTAAATTACTCTAGATAATAAATAATCTAGCGTAATTTAAAAATACCTTCATTAATGAAATGTCGGAGCGATTTTTCTTCCGCAACAAAATCGCCCGACATGGATCGACTTGCCCTGCCTGTGGAAAAACGCCACTCTAAGCCCGCCCCCCTCTGAAAGGCGCCAAAGTCACGCACACGGGGAGCGGCAGAACTGCAGCGCTGCTCAAGGTAAGTTTTGTAACATACCTAGATATAGGTGTTAATTGTCACAAAACTGAAAATCATTATTCCAAACATGTATCAAATCTGGCTATTTGCAAATTTCTCAACATCAGACTTGACACCGTCAATGTTTTGACATCATCAATGTGCATTTCTAATTTAGAGCATTTCCTGAGGAAAATTAGTATATTTTCTGCTTTGGATATAATCATCCACTCAGAGCAAAGCTTGTTTTCAAAGCATTTTACTGGTTAACTGATTTAAAGAGTGACTCATACAACGAACCCACCCTTTTGCATATCATCGTCTTGCACACTGGAGGCTACCAACCTATTAGGAGGCTGTCTTTATTAAAACAACAACTCTGCTTGAGGTGTAGTGACATTTGTGCACATTACCACCTTGCCATGAATGCTTGCATATTGGAGATCGACACAAAAAGCTCGAGTAACTCAGCAGGTCAGACAGCATCTCTGGAGAAAATGAATTGGTAGGTTGAGACCCTTCTTCAGACGATTCAGGTCTCGACCCTGGTTTTCTCCAGAGATGCTGTCTGACCCGTTGGTTACTCCAGCTTTTTGTGCCTATCTTTGGTTTAAACCAGCATCTGTATTTCCTTCCTACAATATTTTGTCTGCTTCCCTGCTGGCCTTGCATACCATGCTGCTCAAGATACCCATTCACGGGTAGACATGCCTGTGGGAAGAGGGAAAGAATGTTTAGTTCAGATGGCTGTGGTTCTTCCAGGTCTCTGAGCTTTCACTGAGCGTAATCTGAGAGTGATTGGCAGCTTCTACAACTAAAGCTATAGCCACAGGCTGTGCTGAGATATCACCTTGAATGTTGCAGCCCTCGGTTATTTCAGATTGTGTCAGCAATCTGGCCCATGTCTCTTTCAGTTTGCTGCACATTGCATTTGCTACACAGATCAGGACAAGGTTATATACTTAATACTCCACTCCTACCACAACTTTGCCGTCAGGGTACAACCTAACTCTGTAGCAGGAGGAGGAGGAACAGATGAAACAGGTTGAAATGTGTGCCATGGCAGACTGCAGAAACAAGGAAGCTCCTTTCTGGACATGCTGCCTCGTTGTCTTAGGTTTCCCAGAAGCTTATTAGGCACAAGAACCCAGGTCTGCACCCAGGGAGGGAGATAACAAAGATGTAAATGTTGAGCCCACTCATAATACCTTATGTTATATTCAACTGCAATGTTGAGACATTGCTGCCTGAATCTCACTCTTTACACGCTGCAATAGACGAGAGCTCTGATCGTTTCCTGAAGTCTCAAACCTTGCCTGCTTTTAAAACTTACAGGAAGCTTGCACAGGCCAGATCCCTGCACTTGATCAATCTCCATTATGGGATTGGATATTTCCTATCATTTTGTGAATGAAGCAACCAAATGAAATTTTCTTGGCTTCAAAATATTTTTTTTTGCCTCAAACTGGTAGTCATTCCCCGATGGTTCATCATTACTGAGAGGTGCAACAGTCATGCTGTTATCATCAAAAACTGTGCTCTTTAGAACTTCTCAACATACAAAGAGCAATTAGTTAGAACCGTCAGGTTGATTTGTCATATTCTTCGAGATGAGTGGTGTTATTTAAGCTCTGCAGTCTATGAACTCACGACCAAATGATTGCTTTTATCACTCCCGGTGAAGCCTGGAAGATCTCATTCTGTTACTGTAAAGCTAGATATCTCTGCTGTTAGAATAGTTGTTGATCAAAAGTTTTCTATCCAGAGCATCCCCATGGTAGAGTACAGTGATAGGGGATTTGGTAATAATCATTCACCTTTGAATATATTTATTTACTGGGATACAGGCATCACTGACAGGAGTCACATCGATCCCACAGCTAAAATACCTACAAGCTCAGTGGCTTGCAGCTCATTTCAGAAAACGTTTGAGGATCAACTTCATGGATGGGTTAAACGAGTTTTGTAAGTTTGCTGATAATTTTAGACCCTCAGGGATTGAAAGGATGTTGGATCAGGAAAGGAAGTGCATGAGAAGGACAGTCTTAATAAATGTAGTGCAGGCTTGAAGGGAAGTGTTCCCTACTCCTACTTCTTAAATTCTGAAAGACCGCAGAGAGATTACAAAGGGAAAGATGCCTAATGCCCCTGTCCCACTTATGCCTCTGTCCCACTTAGGAAACCTGAACGGAAATCTCTGGAGACTTTGCGCCCCACCCAAGGTTTCCGTGCGGTTCCCGGAGGTTTTTGTCCTCCGGCAACCACCTTCAACTAGCATCGCAACCGGCTTCGACTAAAAAATTACAGATTTTTAAAACGGAAACCACTTCCAACCATTAAGGAGACTAACAAAAACCTCCGGAAACCTCCGGGAACCACACGGAAACCTTGGTGGGGCGCAAAGTCTCCAGAGGTTTCCGTTCAGGTTTCCTAAGTAGACGGGCATAATGATGTATGTTTAGGACAGAGGAAATATGACATGAAGACAATGTCAAAGGGAATGAAATTGACAGGTGATCAGTCATTAGGGCACAAAGCCCTAACGATCAGTGGCAATGACGAATGGAAGACAAATATAGGGGTAAATATAGGGGGTTTAAGGGAGTGGAGTTATGAAAGTCAAGACACAAGTTGAAGAAATGAAGTAGGAGAAAGACATATTTGAGGGGAATCCCACATTAAAAAAAAAACAATTGAATATGCAGACAGTTTTATAGATGTGATGGGTTTCAAAATGTCCAGTCTACATGGAATTGTTGTGACTATTACTGAGCCTAAAACATGTAATTTATTTAGAAGCTTCAATCCTTTGTTAAAATATGTTTAATTTTTAATTATTTTTGTCTGAAACCTTGCAATGTGTTTTGGCTGATACAAGAACAATACAGGGATACGTGGTGAAATTCTGCACACTTGCACCTGTGACTAACCAAGTGCATTTTAAGCCATTTCTAGGAGACTTAAAACGTATTAAGATTCATGCTATTACTGTGAATACACTTACAGTCGGTGGCATGGATCCACTCAGACATGTAAAGATTAAAGAGAAATTGTAAAAGCCTCGGCCATATATATCAGGAAGCATCAATCATATATTTGCCATGTAACTTTATTACTTTTCAGATAACGCAAATGTTAGTCCTGGAAACAAATCCTCTGCTTTCCAAGGACATATATATCATAGTAATGGTTTCACTACTCAACATATGGGTGACTGATTGATTAGACATAAGTTATGGCTAAGTAACTTCATAATTAACAGGACCAACCTAACTCAGTTTCATTCTTTTCTTCATGTGCTATAATAGGAAATTATATATACAGTTATTAATATCTTGCTGGTAGTTTTCAAACAGTACTTCATATTTCAAATCTTTATTGGTATATAGGAAATCACTTAGTTCTGTGATGTCAAATCAAATTCACACAAATATTGACTGTGGTGCATGAGCTGAAATTCTGAGTTGCATTAGAGTTGCAAGCTTTCCTAAGTGTCATTATATCAGTGTTTCGGAGATAATATTGGCAACAGAGTTCACGCTGTACCCATCTGAAAGGGATAAAACTAGTTATGGCTCACAAAACAGGACATCCCATTTACCAAGGCACTTTGCACTGAGCAAATGCCACCAATAATATATCCCATTAACTCTTCAGAAGGATGAGGGGAGAGGACCTTGTTGAAACTTACTGAATAGCGAAAGCCCTGGTTAGAGTGGATGTGGAAAGGGTGTTTCCTACAGTGGGAGAGTCTGGGACCAGAGACTGTTGCCTCAGACTAAAAGGATATACCATTAGAAACGAGATGAAGAGGAGTTTCTCAAGTCAGAGGGTAGTGAATCATTGCTTGTCACAGAAGTCTGTGGAGGCCAAGTAATTGGATAATTTTAAGGCGGAGATGGACAGATTCTTGATTAGTATGGGTGTCAGGAGTTATGGGGACAAGGCAGGAGAATGGGGTGAGGGAAAGATGTCAGCCAAGATTGAATGACAGTGTCAACTGGATGGGCCGAATGGCATAATTCTGCTCTTATAACTCGATGATGTGCCGAGATAAAGAACAATGAATAGAAGATATGCAAAAAAGTTACAATGATAAAGGAAACAGGCCATTGTTAGCTGTTTGTAAGGTGGAAACGAGAACATAGTGTGACTTGGGTTGAGGAGGGATAGAGAGACAGCAAATGCCGGGGCTACCTGAAGAGAGAGAAAGCAAAAATCGTACCACTGGGCTGTCAGCTGCTCAAGCGAAATATGAGATGCTGTTCCTCCCCCGTTTTCAAACATTTGCACCTTTTTGCCCAACGGAAAACATACATTTCTTAAAGGATTGGACAGGCTAGATGCAGGAAACATTTTCCCCATGTAGGGGGACTCCAGATCCAGGGGTCACAGTTTAAAAATAAGGGGTAGGCTATTTAGGACTGAGATGAGGAAAAATGTCTTCACCCAGAGGGTTGTGAATCTGTGGAATTCTCTGCCACAGAAGGCAGTGGAGGCTAATTCACTGGATGTTTTCCAGAAAGTTAGATTTAGCTCTGAGGGCTAAAGGAATCAAGGGATATGGGGAAAAAGCAGGAATGGGTAACTGATTTTAGATGATCAGCCTTGATCATATTGCATGGCGGTGCTGGCTCGAAGAGCCGAATGGCCTACTTCTGCATCTATTTTTCTACGTTTAGATATTTATATGGAACAGAAAGCTGGAAGAGAGATGGGGCAGGACAAAATGCCAGTAATGCCGATTAATTTAATGATTAGATTGTTGGAGATAGTCATTGCTGGCACTTCTGTTAAACAAATGATACTTGCCAATTATCAGCCTATGAGGATATATTGCCTGCATTTTGTTGGTGTGACAGGACATCAAGTAAAAGTGTTAACATTGTGCTGAATCATTTGTCTATTTGCTTGAAACGCTTGACAGTCAGTTTATTGTCCGATAATACATTAATATGAAAGATAGACACAAAGTGCTGAAGTGACTCTGTGGGCCAGGCAGTGGAGTGGCCATTTGGCTTAATTTTGTGTGTCATAATTATGGCATTTGCCTTAAAATTTAGTCTGCCCATAATTATGTGGGTGGGATTTATTACGTAGTCGTAGGCCTGTCTCTGGAGAAAAAGTGTGAATGACGTTTCGGGTCGGGACCCATCTTCAGACCTGAATTAGGGTCTCGACCGGAAAGGTCACCCATCCTTCATCTCCAGAGATGCTGCCTGACCCGTTGAGTTACTCCAGCACTTTGTGTCTATCTTTGGTATAAACCAGCATCTCCAGGAGTTTGTTTCTACAATATTTTTATATGTATGGCAGATGGATTTTGCTTCTTTTTGCTCTTCTTGGTTTGGTTTACAGATTTTTAAAGATGGCAGTGGCTACATCCCAAGACAGAGTGATATGTAAGAGGAAAATAATCAGTTAGATTGCACTTCTAAAGTGTTGCCTCATTCCTTCCAAGTGCCAGTTAGAGAATTGGCTTGATCCTGCAGAATTTCAAATACATTCTGCTGATTAACAAGGCTCCATGGAGGGAGTGCATTTTTGCTGAACTTGCACTGAGTTTGTGTGCACAATTTTGGGACATTCAAAGGCATGTTCCATCATCAGAGATGTTCCTATCAAATCACTGAACATTTGATCAAACAAAAATATATTCACAGGTGAACAATATTTGAGTAAAGTTGCCATGAAAGAATCTTCAAATTGTATCATAAGCAACAATTCATGAACAATAAAACCTTGTTGTAAAATAAACCACTGAAACAAAGTGTAATTATGATTGAGGAAACAAGGAACTGCAGATGCTGGTGTACAAACAAAGACACAAAGTGCTGGATTAACTCAGTGGATCAGGGAGCATCTCTGGAGAACATGGATTGGTGATGCCTTGGGTCAGGTCGAAGAAGGGTCCCAACACGAAACGTCACCCAGCTATGTTCTCCAGAGATGCTGCCTATTCCACTGAGTTAATCCAGCACTGTGCATCTTTAGTTATAATTGAGATGATTGATAGACATGTTTGCAATCTTGCATTTTGTATAAATGATGAGGCACAGATGCTCAGCCCAGGTATCACCTGTGGGAAGTTAACTCATAAGTAACCTTCAAAACAAATGGTCAGAAAATAAACATCTCCATTGCTCTTCCAATTCAAAATCTTGCTTTATTTCTTCATTTTGAAAAAAATGGTTGGACTGACAGCAGCACTCTGACATTTAGATAGTTAAATTTATTAAAGTGAAGCAATGAGTAGAATTGAAAACAAAATGTGAAGTTAACTAAAATGCCAAATGCAGAAATAAGTTAAGCAATTTTATTTGAACATGCTTATTTTTAATTTGTGGATTAAGTTTTGTAATGTCCTCTGAAGTAATTTAAGTCTTAGATTCTGTCCCTCTTCAAATATATTACAAGATTTGAGAGGTGATTTCCATGGTATTATGCTTATTTCATTTCCTGCCAATAAATGCTTCCTGTCAGAACCACCATCAACAGCCAGCATAATGTAGCTCCGTTAAGATTGTAATTCTGCAAATTGAGTTTGGCAGGTAAATTGCATCAAGTCTTTACTTTGGAAAACTGCGCAACTCCACACGTAATTTTCGTCCGGATTACTGATTATACCTAAATGTGAAATTCCCATTTCCTTCACTTTTTTAATTACTGATCTGGAATGCCTGCTGGAAGTGAACATTTGATTTTGATTTTTGATACCTGAATTTGCTGAATTGGTTGTTTCTTTGTTGCAAGTAACTTGCTGTTTTAAAGCCTTTTCCTCAATCGAAATATCAACACTTTGAAACATGTTTCCTCAATTTTAACCATTTACCGCTGTGTTTCTCTTCAAGCTTTGGATAAAAACACCAGGGGGCTTGTTGATAAAAACTAAAGGAGGTCATTCTAAGCTGGTCAAATTGATGCATTCTCATTGTGTTTGGTGAAATATTCTGCTGTGTGAAATTTAAAAGTCTGTTTCCTCTGGTGAGGAAGGAGGTGAATGTTTCCAGCTGATACTAATTGATTTAATATTACAAGATTAGCAGTAATTACCGATGGATGTTTCATATATGCATATCTATTAACGTGTGAGAATGTAGATTTTTTTTAATACACTGGAACAAGTCTGCAATTATGTAGAAATGTTGGGTGTAAAATCCCCAAATCCCAGAATAATCAAACGAGACCGTGAACATGTGAATCTCTACATCATGCAATGCAGAAAAGCCTTAATTATTTTTATGTACTTGGTGTCAGCTATATTTACTGATAATGTACCTACTTTGCTTGTGGGTGTTTTAGAAACTATTGTGGATGGGACATGTTAGTTGGTCTTTTTCAGAAGATCTATCAGCTATCTCGAATCATGCATTCAAGTTACAATGTAATTTACAAAACTTAAAATAAGAGGGTACTTACATATGTGAGTTTAATTAGTAATGCATGATTGAAAGCACATTGACAGGAACGGGGTACTGAATGGGAATGATCAGCCATGATCACATTGAACGGCGTTGCTAGCTCGAAGGGCCGAATGGCCTACTCCTGCACCTATTGTCAATTGTCTATTGACTCAACCTGTGCAGTGCAGTGCACCTGGTAATTAGAAACTTATTTGTGATGAGGAGAATTAAGAATCATACCTTCAGTTTGCATTAGATTTTAGTTGCTCTTGATTCACTTGCACTTAGCTAGAGTGTTGTCCCCCCAGAGATGACCGTTTCCTGAACGCAAGCCATAATGACACCATTTGAGCTCTATCTCGACTACACATGCTACATTAAAGGTGGCCTGCCCTGAAGTCACCAACTCTTTATGCTCAAATGGTCACCACATGGACCGCTGGTTAAGAGAGTGGCAAGAAAAAATAAAATGCAGACTGTTCCCCATGCTGTAAAATAAGCTGAGCAGTTTTCCATTTTGCTGTTATGAAAGCCATCTACAATCGTATTCATTCAGAAACTTATTTTTATCTGCTACCTATGGTCGGATGCTTTAACCTATTTCGAGTAGATGTATTAATCTGTGTCAGTATTTTAACGTCCTTTAAAAGCAATTCACAGCGCTGTAACTTTGATCTTTGTTTGTTGCTGAGAAAGAAGCACTTCTGACAGTTACTTCATAAAATATTCATATAACATTATTAGACACATGCAGTCATGCAGTCTGGGTTTAGGTAAAATATTTAATTTTGAGTAGAAATTGGATGGACAGGCCAACAGATAAGAAACAGATCCATCTGGCACAGGAGAAGGCATAATGACTTTAAAAGCTTTGGGTACATTAAATTATTTTCGCAATCACTGTCTTTTGAAGCATAGTTTATTTTTCAGTGGGTTTAAGATAACAAATTGCCTCAAATGATGTTTTAAGAGCAGTTCATGGAAAATTGAGTGTAATTGGTAGGTGGCAATACTTGAAAAGAGAAAAGCTATTACTAGAGAACATGCATATTCCATTCCAAGGAGCATTTTAATTTAAAAACACAACAGTAGTGTATGATAAGTAAAAATGCTCTATTTATGAGTGTCAAATGCTCGATAACAGCATAAGAAAATATATGCAGAGACCAGAAGCATTCATCACGAGGCTGTCCGTGCTACTTACCTGGGTCCATAATAGCTTCAACATTTGATTTGAAACTTGTCTGGGGGTTGGTGTCTCAATGTAAAATGTTGGTATTGATTTTTGTGGTTTTCAATCATTTTAGTCAGAGTTAAAATATTCAGATCCAAATAGCGCTATGTTTGTGCTGCATCGCAATCACAGAAGCTGCAGTGATAAAATGATCAAGGAGGTATTTGAAAATTCAGAGGAAGGTGCTCAATAACGAAGATAAACCAAAATTAAGAGTGTGAAGAGAAATTGGGACGATTTCTACAAATGGTTATGAAATACCTGTGCATGACAAACTACTTTTTCACTGATTGATGAAACGCAATGCAGTTGGATTTCTGCTCATTTGAGCAAGTTTTAGCAACAGAACCTATGGAATTACAAGAACTCTCACAAAACATTGCAAAATGAAATCAAGCATATGTGTAAACTAAGTGTAAATTAAATAAATTGTTTTAAAAATAATTTTACCTGCAGTCAATGCACCTACAGAAAGGTGCAGAATGATGTGTTGTCACCAATTTGTACCTATTAACAAGTTTTTGAAGACGTTTTACAAATTGTCTTTAATGACAGCAGAATTAGTGGAAGAATTTTAAAAGTATTTACATATTTAAATATTTTTAAATACTTTAAAAAAAAAAGGTGACCACATTGAAATTAGATTAGTAAATGCTTCAGCATAGCTTTGAAGATAGACACAAATGCTGGAGAATCTCAGCGGGTGGGGCAGGATCTATGGAGTGAAGGTAATAGGAAACCTTTTGGGTTGAGACCCTTCTTCAGACTGATGTGAGGGTGAGGGGCGGGGGGGGGAGGAGGAGCGGGAAGAAGAAAGGAAGAGGTGGAGACAGTGGGCTGAGGGAGAGCTGAGAAGGGGAGGAGAAAGCAGGGACTACCTGAAATTAGAGAAGTCAATGTTCATACTGCTTTGAAGTCATTTTCAGTTATTTCAAAGTTGGGTTAGTCAACTAGTAGAGCAGGCCATTGAATAAAAATGACATATATAGAAACATAGAAAATAGGTGCAGGAGTAGGCGACTCGGACCTTCGAGTCTGCACCGCCATTCAATATGATCATGGCTGATCATCCAACTCAGTATCCCTTACCTGCCTTCTCTCCATACCCCCTGATCCCCTTAGCCACAAGGGCCACATCTAATTCCCTCTTAAATATAGCAAATGAACTGGCCTCAACTACCTTCTGTGGCAGAGAATTCCAGAGATTCACCACTCTCTGTGTGAAAAATGTTTTTCTCATCTCGGTCCGACAAAACTTCCCCCTTATCCTTAAACTGTGACCCCTTGTTCTGGATTTCCCCAACATCGGGAACAATCTTCCTGCTTTTAGCCTGTCCAATCCCTTAAGAATTTTGTAAGTTTCGATAAGATCTCCCTAATCTTCTTATAAACCCACTTTGAGCAAAATTTAAACTGGTATCAGGATTTTTTTTTCTTCATTACATTAAAAAAATCCTGTTGCATTGAGCCTTTTTTCTGATTTGTCGAAGCTTTGTGTTATTTTGCAAACATGTTTTTGAGGATATTTTTTCAGTATCTAAAGACCATGTTCTCTCAACCTCCCTGTTGCGTCTAAACTAGAAACTCTATCCTGGTGGTTAACAACAATTTAATATTTTTGATTATTGTGAAAAATGTAACATAGATAGTTTGTAAAAGAATAATTGTGTTGCAGAGGTAAACCATCCAAATACTGTGGCATTACTTCTATGGTTGTCTGACTATCTTGCAGATCTATTAAAATACACAATGCCCATTTGTTAAAACATACTGAAATGAAAGAGAGAGACAAAAATGTTTTGTGCCTTTCACATTCCTTTCAGAATGTTACAATGTGCTTGAAGGAACTGCAGATGCTGGTTTAAATCGAAGATAGACACAAAATGCTGGAGTAACTCAGCATCTCAGTATCAGGTAGCATCTCTGGAGAGAAGGAATGGGTGACGTTTCAGTTTGAGGCCCTTCAGACTGATCTGTTCCAATGTGCTTTCTATACAATGCAGGACGTTTGAAGTGTGCTTACTGTTTCAAACTGGAAAATATAACAGGAAAAACAACCACAAACAGCAACTTGATGATGACCATATTGGAAGGATAAAGGTCAGCAAGGACTCTGGGAACAATTACAATTCATTGAGATCCATGACTACATTCAGGGGAATATCTGTGTGTATTTCTCTTGAGACTGACAGGTTTAGTTGCTGACTCAACTTTGGCAAAACAAGGAAAATATGCAGTGCAATAGATTGGAAAGTTCCATTTAATTTTTGACATACAGCATCTTATCTGTCCTTTATAAATGAAATAAAGATTTAACCGTTGTTGTAGCTGTAAACTGCTTAACTGAAGCTGCTCATGGATCAGGAGGAATTGTCACTCAATGGGTAATTCATTTAAGGAAATAGTAGGATGACTGATCGGTGAAATGGAAAGAGAATGTTTAACACTATTTGCGTGCATTTCCCAAGTGCTTTCAGTTCCAGCTCCTGTTAGTACACAACCCTTCAACTGACAAAGATGGCAGCTGGCTTTTTCTGCTTCTACATTTCTTTTGTCAGGTACTTTGAAATGAAATGATTGGGCGAGAATCATAACACAATGCAGCTCGAACATGCATAGCATAATTTGTACAGAATAATAAAATACTCAGGTATATAATGGGTCAGAAGACAAAAAAGATTGAATTATCGAAATGTCCAAAGAGTTTGGCCGAAGAGAAGAATTATATATATTATATAATATAATTATATTATTAAAAGTTCTGAATTTCAGTGAGGACGGGCTAAGGGTAAATATGAACAAAGCTGCCCCTCAGTTTCCTATTAATTTTTTAATATATTCAGCCTGAGAAGAGGATTCTGTGGATTCACCCTATTGATCCCCCTCATGATTTTTAATATACCTCCATTAGTTCACCCCTCAGTGCTCAAAGGATTAAAGTTATAACTTGCCCATCATCCCTGTAGCTCAGGCCCACCAGTCCTGCCAACATCTTCATAAAAATTTTCTGCACTTCCCAGCTTAGTGGCATCTTTCCTGTGGCAAGGTATCCAAATTGAACACAATTCTCCAAATGCAGCCTTATCAGCATCTTGAACATCTGTAACATAACATTCCAACTTCTACAGTCAATTCCCTGACTGAAGTTCAGTGTGCCAATGGTCGTCTTCACCATCCTACTACTTTCAGGAAACGATGTCTACTTTCAGGAAACTACGTACTTATGTTCCTAGATCCCTCTTCCTCCCCAGGGCCCTACCGCTCACAGTGGAGGTCCTGGCCTGGTTTCAATTTCCAAAATGCACCATCTCTCACTTAACTGAATTATACAATTCCTTATGTTCAAGAAGGAACAGCAGATGCTGGAAAATCGAAGGTAGACAAAAATGCTGGAGAAGCTCAGCGGGTGCAGCAGCATCAATGGAGCGACGGAAATAGGCAATGTTTCAGGCCAAAACCCTTCTTCAGTCTGCTCCATAGATGCTGCCGCACCTGTTGAGTTTCTCCAGCATTTTTGTCTACCCTATACAATTCCTTAGCCCATTTGCCCAGCTGATCAAGGTCATGCTGTAATTCACGATAACAATCTTCCCTGACTACGACACCATTATTTTACTGACATCTGCAAACTTACTAATCATGCCTTAAACATTCTCATCCAAATTGTTGACAAACAAAAATGGGGGGCAGCAGCAATCCTCCAGGCACAGCACACACAGGCCTCCAAAAGAACCTTCCAGTATCATCCTCTGCTTCCTATCATGAAGCAAAATTAGTAACCAATTAATTAAATTCATGAGATATGATCAACCATGCACAAAACCATTCTGACCTTCCCTAATCAATGAAGTCTCTCCAAATACATCTATATCTTATACCTCTCCAGTAACTTTCCGACCACAGATGTGACACCTACTGGTCAATATTTCCCAGGATAATCTTTGCAGCCCTTCATGGGCAGGCACATGTTAGCCATCCTCCAGTCTTCTGGCACCTTATTATGAATCTGCTAATGATTCATATACAGTATCTCAGCCTGGGCTACTGCAGTTTCTTCTTTAGCTTTCCACAGTGTCCTTGGATATAACTGGTCAGGCCTGGGATATTTATTTAACTTCATATGCCTTTGGACATTCAGCATGTCCTCAACTCTGTTAGGGACTGTCCTCAAGACATCATCATTAACTTTCCCAAGTAAAATTCTTCATATCTTTCTCTGTGGTAAAACATGGGAGAAATATTCATTATAAATTTTAAAATAAATAGTGACTAGATTTAGTTTAAAATAGACAAATCTCATGGATAACAAAGAGTAGCAATGTTACAAAATTTTGAGATTTTAAAAATCAAGTCTGCAATTTATCCCATCAGATAAAGCATAAAAAGAAGTTTAATTTGACACCTAATTTACTTTCATATCTTCAGTATTAAGAAAGTTATGGTCATTTTCATACTCGGAAATGAGCATCTTGCTTCCCATTGCCTTTCAATTGACTTAACTCAAAAGCTGTGATCTGGAAAAGTTAAATGTCCATAACATTCTTAAAAATTAAGAGAACTCAATGACATTTTCAGTTATTATAGATTGAAGCATTCTGAAACAAATATGAAACAATCTTACTTGGATTACCTGAAATTAAAGCATATAATTAGTTAGTTATCTAATTGTAGCTAATTACAAAATTCAATAAACATCTATCAATTTCTTAAGAAAAGATAAACTTTTTTTAAATTGCCTAAGTGTCCAAATAACATTCACACAATAATCCACAATATAACATAATTTTTAAATCTCATTTTCATGAATTTCTGGGCCAAATGGAAGGAATTTAGTGTTTTATGCCTGTAAATTAATGGCCATTTAAATCAACTAGCGAGTGGGTTTTAGTGCAATGCGGTGGATTAGAACGTTGCGGTTAGCAGTGAAGTCGGGGGGAAAAATACTGGGGGTTCATACATTTTTTGGGGAACCCATTTCGCAACATAAAAATATTATTAATGCGTCCCGAAAAACCAACTTTTAATATAAAAATAAAGTATTTACCTTTTTTTCTTCCCTACGCAAAATGCTTCCGGTTGTCTGCGGTCACGGCTTTTGAAGGTGATTTTTAAATTACTCTAGTTAATAAATAATCTAGAGTAATTTAAAAATACCACCATTCATTAAATGTCGGAGCGATTTTTCTTCAGCAACCAAATCGCCCGACATTCATCGATTATCCAGGCCTGTGGAAAAACGGCACTTTAAGCCCGCCCCCCTCTGCAAGGCGCGAAAGTCGCGCACACGGGGAGCGGCAGAAGTGCAGCGCCGCTAAAGGTAAGTTTTGTAACATACCTACAAAGAGGGAAGTAATAAAACTAAGACTTTCTGATACCACAGCCCTATTATCCCTGTCGCATTTTGAATAACATCACAATGAGATGTTGGTTAAATGGAACAATTTCTTCAACATCACAATCATTTACCACAATTATGGCAGATCATGGATCCTGCCTAATGTTTACTAATGGAATTGGTGCAACACATCTGCCAGTAAATCCAGAATATAGACACAGAAAGCTGGAGCACATTAGAGGGTCAGGCAGCATCTCTGGAGAAAATGAATAGGTGACGTTTTGGGTCGAGACCCTTCATCCTTTTGATCCAGAATGTCACCTATTCTTTTTCTCCAGCGATGCTGCCTGACCCGCTGAGTTACTCGAGCATTTTGTGCCTATCTCTGGTGTAATCTGCAGTTCCTTCAGACACAATAAATCCAGAACCTGTGCTTGACAGGACAAATGTTGAAGGCCCAGCCACTCTGCGACTCATAATGACCATTCATAACATCTGACACAGTTTTGTTTATTCCCTGCATATTCTGTTTTTGACAAATCTATTTTTATACGTGAAGGGAATAAAGGATTACAGGGTTAGTGCAGGGAAGTGCATTTGAGGTAAAAGATCAGTCATAATGTATCTGCATGGTGAAAGCTCTAGGACCAGAATGGTGTGCTTGCTGTTTCTATTCGATGCTGTTTTGCCATGATTCAATTTGGGCGGCACAGTGGCGCAGCGGTAGTGTTCCTGTCTTACAGCTCTTACAGCGCCAGAGACCCAGGTTCGATCCTGACTACGGGTGCTTGACCGTACGGAGTTTGTACGTGGGTTTTCTCCGAGATCTTCGGTTTCTTCACACACTTCAAAGATGTACAGGTTTGTAGGTTAATTGGCTTGGTACAAGTGTAAATTGTCCCGAGTGTGTGTAGGATAGTGTCAATGTGCGGGGATCACCTGTTGGTACGCACTCGGTTGGCCAAAGGGCCTGTTTCCATGCTGTGTCTCTAAACTAAACAAAAGTTTCATACCTAATGTAGTGCAGTACGAATATGTGTATGCCTGAAGGACCAGGCAGCAAAATCGGTTTCAGCATTTTGACTTATTTCCCCATTGATAAAGATTTAATGAATAGACAATAGGTGCAGGAGTGGGCCATTCGGCCCATCAAGCCAGCACCGCCATTCACTGTGATCATGGCTGATCATTCACATTCCGCATCCCGTTCCTGCATTTTCACCATATTCCCTGACTCAACTATATTTAACAGCTCCATCTTTTGATTTTCTCATTGAAAATGATCCTTTTTGTAAAAAACATATTTTCTAAACATATTTCTGAATGAGAAAATAGCCAATGCACTTTGTGCTCTAGAAGTCAGACAATACATGACTATTGTATAGGATTATTTTTTGCAGCACTATAAATGTCTGGGAGAGGAAAGTGAGTGATTGTCAAAATACATTTGTAAGATTACGCTGTTACCCTTGCGTTGAGAAAATGCAGTGTCAGTTGCAGGAATGCATACTCGTTCAAGTAGTTTTGTTCATGAGTAATTGTGTAAGTACATAGTAGAACATGGTTATTTTATTACACTGTACTTCACTATTATTGATTCTGTAATAGAGTTCACATGAGTCAAATCTCAAAACATAAATTTTCCTTACTTCATTCCTTCACCATAATGCAAATTAATGCAAATTTATACTTGAAAAGCAGTGAAAATGTTGAGTTATAGGCAGCGTGTTATCAATGTATGAGCTCTGAAACAGTGCAAATATACCAATGAACAAATTTCATGTTTCAATTATTTGATGACCGTCATCTCGTAAATGTTATCATTTTTTTGTGAGTATCGCATTTATTTGGTATTCACATTCAATTGCATAATGGATTTCAGGAGGGTTTAATTTTAGTTTAGTTTAGAGATACAGCGTGGAAACAGGCCCTTTGGCCCACTGAGTCCGTGCTGACCGGCAATCACCGCACACTTGCACACACAAGGGCCAATTTTACAATTATACCAAGCCAATTAACGTACAAAACTGTGTGTATTTAGAGTTTGAGAGGAAACCGGAGATCCCAGAGAAAACCCATGCAGGTCACGGGAAAATCCTATAAACTCCATACAGATAGCACCCCTAGTCAGGATCGAACTCGTGACTCTGGCACTGTTAGGCAGCAACTCTATCTCTGCACCATCTTCTTGATGCATTCTTACTGTATCTTTCTGTACACAAAAGTTGGCAGTAACATAAATACAGTTTTTATTCTGGATTTCCATTTATCACTTGTTAAAAGTATTTTATTGAGGCAGTATAAATAGTATATAAAGTCTTGATTTTTTTTAATGTAATTCCTAAATTTTGACTGGTAAGGTGTCTTCATTGCTTGTGTTTTTATCAAGGAACTGGTAAAGTAGTCCATATCAAGGACACCAAACCTCTTCACCAGTAATTCAAGTGGAATTGGAAAGGCAGGGAGCAGGACACCTAATTATGCTGAAGATGAAATTGTCCAATTATTTCATTGCTGGGACCTTTGATATTATGCTACATTATGATTAATGTGTGTACTTAGGTACAGAGGATTCGGCCTCCCAAAATAGTGATGAAATTTAAATGGCTTTCTACTCATTATTTTTATGGCTGTTCAAATAACTGCTCTTTGGATAGGTGTCAGAGAAGTTTAATTTTTAGGTTATTATATGAATGAAAACTCATTACTGCAAATCATGGTGAATGATTATGATGTTTTGTTTATACACAGTTTTTACATTCTTAAGAAATCTTGAAAAAAATTGCGCTGATGAAATATTAAAGACAATGACGTGAAACACATCATATCTTACATTTTGTTTGTACATCTAAAATCTGTGCATTTCTTTTGTGAGGTCAGGTTATTAACATTTCCAGGTAAAATGTACACCAACATATTACTTCAGCTTATTCATGTCTTTAGCATTTTAATATAAAAGCCATTTGATTATGAATCAAATTTATTTTATGATTTTAGAAAAATGACATCTACGTACCCTGAATTGAGAATGATGCAAGACTTTAAACCTTCCCTTTTTTTCACTTTAGTTTGGTTCAGAGATACAGCGCGGAAACAGGCCCTTTGGCCCACCGAGTCTGCGCTGACAATTTACATTTATACAAAGCGAATTAACCGACAAACCTGTACGTCTTCGGAGTGTGGGAGAAAACCGAAGATCTTGGAGAAAATCCACCCGGTCACTGGGAGAACGCACAAAATCTGTACAAACAGCATCCATAGTTGGAATCGAACCTGGGTCTCTGGCACTGAAAGCACTGTAAAGCCCCTGTCCCACTTAGGAAACCTGAACGGAAACCTCTGGAGACCGTGTGCCCCACCCAAGGTTTCTGTGAGTTTCCCCGTGAGGTTCCCGGGGGTTCTGGTCATTCTCCATGAGTCACCAGAGGTTCTGGTCAATTGTATAAACATCATCTTTTTAATCCTCAATTACTCCCAACATTGCTCGATATGACATTCTGAACAGGTACTCCATATGTGAGATGCAATTTTACAGTGTAAAATTCCACTTGGAAGGTTTTTCAAGGCAGCTGTCTAATTGTTTTTGATTCAAACACCATAAAAATAATGATTTGGAGGAAATGAGGTAGCATTCCTTGGAGCTAAGAAAGGCAGACATCCTTGTGTTGCTGAGCTCGTGTGTCTGCTCAATTCTTTTTGAAAACTGTTCCAGGAAAATGTAGTCAATTGTTGGCACATTTCCATAGCCCAATTGAAGTAATCTGTGTTGCATCAGTCAATTTTCCATCCGTAGCATTGTTCTCCGAGGGACCAATTTTATTTGTGAAATTTTAATAATTTTGCACAAGTGAACATTTGCAAGTAAGATTGAAAAGTTTATGCATGCATTACATGTCCACTGTTCTTTATAGCGTGATCTTTTGGACTGATTGCAACATACGTATCTTTGCTGCAACTTCAGCCCAATCAATAGTCATATTTGCTCAACTTGAAGGACATTTTCAAAGTGTTCCTTGCCGATTTGCCATTCCTATCTGTTTGTAAAAGAAAGTTGGATAGTTTCTAGAAAGTGTGTTTGAAGTCCTTGCATCACAATGCCACAAAAACCGCAGCACGGTGAAGATATATTGATGACACAACAAACATTCCCCATCCAAGTAAGAATACAACAGACATAGACAATAGGTGCAGGACAAGGCCATTCAGTGTGATCATGGTTGATCATCCACAGTCAGTACCCCGTTCCTGCCTTCTCCACATATCCCTTGAAAGCATCCAGTGAATTGGCCTCCACTGCCTTCTGAGGCAGAGAATCCCATACATTCACAACTCTCTGGGTGAAAATGTTTTTCCTCATCACTGTTTTAAATGGCCAACCTCTTATTCTTGGCCCCTGGTTCTGGACTCCCCCAACATCGGGAACATGTTTTCTGCCTTAATAATCGTATATATTTCAATAAGATCCCCCCTCATCCTTCTAAATTAAAGTGTATACAAGCCCAGCCATTCCATTCTATCAACATATGACAGTCCCGCCCTCTGGGAATTAACCTTGTGTACCTACGCTGCACTCCCTCAATAACAAGAATGTCCTTCCTCAAATTTGAATACCAAAACTGCACACAATACCCCAGGTGTGGTCTCACTAGGGCCTTGTACAACTGCAGAAGGATCTCTTTGCTCCTATACTCAACTCTTGTTTTGAAGGCCAACATACCATTAGCTTTCTTTGCTGTCTGCATGCTTACTTTCAGTGACTGATGAACAAGGACACCCAGATCTTGTTGTACTTCCCCTTTTCCTAACTAGACACTATTCAGATATTAATCTCCCTTGCTGTTCTTGCCACCAAAGTGGATAACCTCACATTTATCCACATTAAACTGCATCTGCCATGCATCTGCCCACTCGCCCAACCTGGCCAAGTCACCCTGCATCCTCAAAGCATCCTTCTCACAGTTCACACTGCCACCCAGCTTTGTGTCATCTGCAAATTTGCCAATGTTACTTTTAATCCCTTCATCTAAATTATTAATGTATATTGTGAATAGCTGCGGTCCCAACATTGAGTCTTGCGTGACCCCACTAGTCACTGCCTGCCATTTTGAAAGGGTCACGTTAATCCCTACAGTTAATGCCTGTATGTGTAGCAGCACATGCAATACATTTATCTGAACTCATCCAACCAGAAACTTTTTTTCACTATTGCTCCCATTACAAATGTCTGATGACAGTATCTGCAGTTAATGTTAAATTAGTGGTTAGAATATTTATAATTTATGACTTGCTTGATAATGCATGCAGCATGTACAATTTCCCACTATAACACCAAAACATTTCCAAGCATTGCTGATCCTTCCAGTCACAATCTTTCATGGTGAATTATATTTGACCTATGCTGCTGTCACTTCACAGAAAACAATTGCTTGCAACAATAGCTACTGCTTGGTGCACTTTACTGCTTGTAAAGCAATTTTGTGGTGCTGAAAAAGTAAAAGAATGTGAAAAATAGTAAGTAGTACCTGGCCCTATCATTGAGCAAAATGCTGTGATTGAAATGTTCCGTGAAACACCAATAGATTATCTCACCTAAGGATAGTTTAGTCGCATTGTGAGCCACACAAGGCTAAAAATAAAATTTAGTTGCATATATTAAAGAAAGTGATGGTTATGCTGAAGTGCATTGCAGCATGCAATATAGCATGAGGATTATCATGCCACTCAAGCTTTGATTTGGGATAATGCAAGGAATTGGTTATGCATCTTGCTGGGCTTTTTTGAGATCTTGGAGTGCACAAATGACAGCCATTTTTATTTGTTGTGGGAGAAACACTGTCAGATATTTCTGAACTCTTGTTAAGCCTCAGTCAAGATTCAAAGTCGTCATCAGAATAACTCATTTGCACTATCTGCTTGAAAACCATTCCAGTCAGTCAGTTTGTAAGCACCTAATTATCACAATGACATTTAAATGAAAGGAAATTAAGTGCCACATTTAGCTTACAGGGCACAGCCTTAAATAAAACTTCAGCATTTGTCGTCTCAACAAGTCATCATTATAATCAAAACATTGTTCTGTCTTTGGCCCGATTATATTTTTGTTTACCCACATTATTCATTATTAAGGAACTTGGCAGATCCTTAACCTTCAACAAAAATGATTCAGAGTGTTCATTCACGGATCTCAACCAAGATGTACGTTTTTATTGAAGAGACCTTTGCTGACTTCCTCTGGAGCATTCTGTACACATTGTTGCAACCCAACAAGCAATTGGTCACACTTTCTTACTGGGGTGGCAGTCCAAAAATAACAATTACTACTTGCAAGGAATATTATACTCCTTTGCTTTGATTGTTTTTCCAAAAGAAAACTTGACTGACTGAAGAATTTAACTGACTCTTGGAATTGACACTACCTGGGATCATGGCCGTGCTACAGGTTCCACCTATACTGAGCTTGCAGCTCTCATCTGTATCCACTTATTGTTAAAGTCCGATTCGCTTCAACAGACAACAACACAATAAAGTTAGTAAAGCAGTAAGCCTTTATTACGCCAGGTGGGAGTGGAAAGGACAACGCTGGGTATCTATCCTCAGATACACAGAGCTCCCCGTGTTCCACTCCAGGATGTAATGTTCAATCAGATGTACTTATACCCCAACAGCCAGCAATTCAGCAATTCATTATCTACAGAACTTTCTCGTACAGAGTCCCACCATGTCCATATATGGTAATATTAAAGCGCTGTAGTCTCTTCAGAATTCAGAAAAGCTATTGTCTATATATGGTTTTGCTCAAAGAAGGAGCATTCCTTAACTCTGCAGATTCAAGAGGTCTTGCTTCTGACCTTGATGACTCAGCGTCTGTACATTTCAATCTAGCTGTATTCAGACTAAAGGGCAAGGTACCTAGTGTCTATACATTTCAATCTGGCTGACTATTCCGACTAAAGGGCAAGGTACCCATTTTGTATACTTCTAAATCTACAAGCAGAGTTTCCTTGTTGTAACCTACTAACTTCATAATTACTTTAACTCTTTCACTATCACTTGCCAGGCTTGTCTCGCCCCCCAGCTCTCTTCTAGCCTTCTCTCCCCGTCCACCCCCCCACCCAATAATCAGTCTGCAGATGGGTTATGACCCAAACTGTCGCCTATCCATGTTCCCCATGTTCCCCAGAGATGCTGCCTGACCCACTGAATTACTCCAGCATTTTGTATATTTTTTAAATTGATCCCTGTTCTCCACCTGTTGTCCATTCTGGACTCTCTCACCTGAAATAATGTGGTCTGCATCTTCCTGAATGATTGTTAGTTTTGCTTCAGACCTTTGATCTCAGGGCCCTCCGTTTATTTCCCCAATCCCGAGATCAAGATGTCTACGTGGAAATGTACAAATTTCTACCCAACCTTTGCAAAATAATCATGAGAACCATGTAATTCAGCTATTTCTCCAATATCCTACCTTCTCTCTGCTGAAGTGTTAGTCAGTCTCTGCTGCAGAATTGTGTCACACAGTCTGATCCTTTTCGCACAGCAGTTTATATGATAATGGTCATTCGTATATGTGAGGTTGAACAGATTCCTTTATTTTTTATTTCAAATTAGTCTGAATGGGACAGCTGCAATGTGAATCATCTTTGTGTTAGCAATTTCTGCAAGTTTCTATCCTGTTGTGGACATGGCATCATTTTTCAGCCTGATAAAAAACACTAAAATGCTTCATGGTAAGGTCCGATGAACCTTTCATAACTCATTTTATATATCTCTCCTTTAAACTGCAAACAAGCATTCCCATTTCATCATCTGAAGCTGGGTGCTGGGGATAAGTACTTTTTTCCCCCAATTGCAATTCGTAACTTGTTCAACCTGAACCAATCTAAACTGCGGACCATTATTTTCCAGGAGATTGTGCAGCAAAGAATGGTCTTTATTCCATATTGACAGTTTCCAAAGAGTTTTTGAGCTGCACAGCACGGCAACAGACTTTCAGGCCCACCATGTTCACACCAATCATCAGATACCTGGCTACACTATTCTGCTTTACCAACATTTGGTTTATCACCTCTTCTGCATTGCCAATTCAACTGCTTGTCCATATGTTAAATGCTGTAAGAGAACGTGTCTTCAGTAGTGCATTGCAGATTGGAGTAAAGGTAACACTGGAGTAAAAGTATACTTCCACAGTTCCCCTTTAAAACTCTTACTCCTCACTTTAATAACTCTGATCGTAGAAAATCTTGCCAACGGAAAATGTTTCTGACTATCTACCCCACCTGTACCTCACATGATTTAGTATTCCTCAGCCTCCATTGCTCCAATGTAAAACAAACCAAGTTTATCCAATCTCTCCTCATAACTGGAACAGTCGAAACATCCCAGTGAATGTGTTCTGCATCCTTTCCTGTACAATCACATTGTTCAGTGAAAACAACTGCACACAATATTCCGGCTGTGGTCTTTTTTAATATTATTTTAATAAAAGTTTACCAAGACCTCCCTGCACTCATTCTTTCTGCCCCAGCAAATAAAGATGAGTATCAAATATTTCTTATCCATTTCCTTTTCTATCTGTTCTGGCACCTTCTGCGATCTGTGGCCTTGTATACAAATGTCCCTTTGTTCCTCAACGCTTCCAAGGGAAATATGTTTGTTGACCTCCATCCCCCAATATGTAGCACCTCACATTTATTGGGATTACATTTCTTCTGCCACTGCCCTGGCGAATGTAACAGCTGGCCAGTGACATTCTGAGCTCGACATCCTTCCCCCTCCCCTCACCTTCTCATGGTTTCCTTCTAACCACTTTGAATGGCTGTCGATCAACACTAAAAACTTGTGCAGACTTTCTTTTCTCCAATAACCCATGTGGTCAGATTGGAATGGTTCTGCTGCAGCTAATTTCACATCTGGAATGTTCCTTTAGCAAGTTAAGTTAAGTTGAATTGAGTTTATTGTCGCATGTCTGTAGAGCCAAAAGAGATGGGGGAGATATTGAACAATTTATTTTCTTCGGTATTCACCAAGGAGATGGATATTGAACTCTTTGAGGTGAGGGAAAAAGTAGAGTAGCTATGGAAACTATGAGATTCAAAGAGGAGGAAGTACTGACACTTTTGAAAAATATAAAAGTGGATAAGTCTCCAGGTCCTGACAGGATATTCCCTAGGACATTGAGGGAAGTTAGTGTAGAAATAGCAGGGGCTATGACAGAAATATTTCAAATGTCATTAGAAACGGGAATAGTGCCGGAGGATTGGCGTACTGCGCATGTTGTTCCATTGTTTAAAAAGGGTTCAAAGAATAAACCTAGCAATTATAGACCTGTTAGTTTGACGTCAGTGGTGGGCAAATTAATGGAAAGGATACTTAGAGATAATATATATAAGCATCTGGATAAACAGGGTCTGATCAGGAAGAGTCAACATGGATTTGTGCCTGGAAGGTCATGTTTGACAAACCTACTTTAATTTTTTGAAGAGATTTCTATGGAAATTGATGAGGGTAAAGCAGTGGATGTTGTCTATATGGATTTAAGTAAGGCCTTTGACAAGGTTCCCCATGGAAGTTTGGTTAAGAAGGTTCAATCTTTGGGTGTTAATGGTGGAGTAGCAAGATGGATTCAACAGTGGCAGAATGGGAGATGCCAGAGAGTAATGGTGGAGGTTGTTTGTCAGGTTGGAAGCCGGTGACCAGTGGGGTGCCTCAGGGATCTGTGTTGGGTCCACTGTTGTTTGCCATGTACATCAATGATCTGGATGATGGGCTGGAAAGTTGGATAGTGTGTATGCAGATGATACTAAGCTAGGTGGTGTTGTGGATAATGTAGATTTTCAAAGTCTACAGAGAGATTTGGGCCATTTGGAAGAGTGGGCTGAAAGCTGGCAGATGGAGTTTAATGCTGATAAGTATGAGGTGCTACATCTTGGCAGGACAAATCAAAATAGGATGTACATGGTAAATGGTAGGTAATTGAGGAATGCTGTGGAACAGAGGGATCTAGGAACAACTGTGCATAGTTCCCTGAAGGTGGAATCGCATGTAGATAGGGTGGTAAAAAAAGCTTTTGGTGTGCTGGCCTTTATAAATCAGAGCATTGAATATAGGAGTAGGGAAGTAATGTTAAAATTGTACAAGGCATTGGTGAGACCAATTCTGGAGTATGGTGTACAATTTTGGTCGCCTAATTATAGGAAGGATATCAACAAAATAGAGAGAGTACAGAGGAGATTTATTAGAATGTTGCCTGGGTTCCAGCAACTAAGTTCCAGAGAAAGGTTGAACAAGTTAGGTCTTTATTCTTTGGAGCGCAGAAGGTTAAGGGGGGACTTGATTGAGGTCTTTAAAATGATGAAAGGGATAGACAGAGTTGACGTGGATAAGCTTTTCCCATTGAGGGTAGGGAAGATTCAAACAAGAGGGCATGACATGAGAATTAAGGGACAGAAGTTTAGGGGTAACATGAGGGGGAACTTCTTTACTCAGAGAGTGGTGGCTGTGTGGAATGAGCTTCCAGCAGAAGTGGTGGAGGCAGGATCGATTTTAACATTTAAAAGTAAAGTGGATAGGTATATGGACTGGAAGGGAATGGAGGGGTATGGTCTGAGTGCAGGTAGATGGGACTAGGGGAAAATAAATGGTTGGCACGGACTGGAAGGGCCGAGAGGGCCTGTTTCCGTGCTGTAATTGTCATATGGTTATATGGTTATATGTACCGAGGTACAATGAAAAGCTTTTGTTGCGTGCTGACCAATCTGCGGAAAGACAATACGTGGTTACAATAGAGCCATCCACTGTGTACCGGTACATTATAACGTGAATAACGTATAGTGCAAGATGAAGCCCGTAAAATCCGATCATAGGGAGTCCGAGGGTTTCCAATCAGGTAGATAGTAGTTCAGGACTGCTCTCTAGTTGTTGATAGGATGGATCAGTTGCCTGTTAATAGGTGGGAAGAAACTCTTCCTGAATCTGGAGGTATGCATTTTACTAAGTTAACTACATTTTAGAATCTTGACTGACTGAACACCAACTGTCTAAGTCTTCTATGGCTGTGACAGACCAATGGATACATCCTTCAGGTCACATTAAGCCAAATAGGGTTTTGATGCTTGGTTACAGAAAACCTCTGAGTATGGGTTAGTCTGAAGATGTTATGGGACATGGGGTACTGAACTACACCTCATATGTGTTGATCGTTCTTTCAGGAATCCTGAAATTGCAGGAAAAATGTGAAAACGGCATTCGGAGCTGCAATGTCATCACCGTATGAACCTGATAAACAAAGGCAAAGGAAGGGTCAATGAACATTTGTTTTGTTCAACCTTCTGAACATCCCTCTGTTAATACTCCTAACTCTCAGTGGAGAAAAAGCACTGCTCCCAATTTCAAGCAGTTGAATCTGCACAGCTATTTCTCAGGGATACCCAAAGGTAATAGAGAAATCTTAAAAGATAACGGCTCACCATATGCATCCAGCGATGCTGTTAACTCAGCCTTTACTAAGGCCCTCAGGAATATGTGAAATGTTGGACTGCATATGCCAGAAGATGTTCATTTTAGTATCAGTTGGTCAAAAGTTCAGTAACCTCATGCAACACTATCATTCATATCCTTTAATTCACTGTTTTCAGTGGATTTAATCGTCACCTTGAAATTTACACTTTCTTTTATTTCAATTTCCTTTCCCTCAACTATTTCATATTACCACGTTGCACACAAGGTAGTGATTATCTCTTTAGTGTAATTATCTGTTTTTGTCACAGCTTGATTCCTCTAGGTAAGATTAGATTTTTAGATCTTCAGTATCCTAATAACGTGAGATTTTTAAGCTGTTCGTGTAATGGAATTCTTCTTGATCTTCAGCCAAATAATGGATCAGATATTGGACTCATCCAAAAGTCTAAACTGTACCTTCCACAAGCTCAATATCAACAATGTTTTTCAGCATTCCGTTATCTTCATTGTGAATTTTTAATATGCGTTCATAGAAGCTACACACACAGTATTAGTTCAAAAGCAATATGATATATTTCAGAAAACTGCCCACATTTACAACCATATATTTTTTCCATATAAAATGTCATTTATGGTCACTGTGAAGGGCACACTAGACTTATTAACACATTTAATCCAACTATATTTACACAGGAGTATGATGTTGGTGAAGAAACAAAGCACAACACTGTGATGTTCTTCATGGAGTTGACATAAGGACGACACTTTCTAATTCACTCTAGGTTTAGACTTGCAGTTGTGGGCACATTTAGATATCTTCTACAAAAGATGGAAATGTAATAAATTAGTAAGTGCCTGAGAATGAATGTTGTAAATTTGATCCTGAATGCAGTTTAAAAGTGGCAAATTTTCAAATACCAGATAAATAAGCACAAACTTTATTAACCAAAATGGTGTACATTAGATTTAGTACATCAACAAATAACAGCACCAAATTGTATTCTTAATCAGAGAAGATAGTGCACAGTTTTAATACCTATGATAAATTTAGGGAAATGTATTTTATTATTTCAAAGTACTTGCCGCTACTAAACATTTCTACCTGTATATGTTACTGACCTGAAGCCCTCATCTGTACTTGCTGCCAACACTTCTCCAATCTCTCCCCACCAACCTCACTGCCTCCTCTGCTCCTTTTCCTTCCCCCCCTCTACTTTCCCCCTACCACCCCCTCTCCCTTCTCAGCAACCATACTCCAGCTGAGTCCAGTAGTCTGATCTTGCATGTTCAGGTGTTTGTAAGGTTGAACATGCGGGACCTGTGCAATGTCTTGCACACTTGCATGGGAAGCCAAACGTGAACAGTTCTTATATTAACAAATGTCTGTGGTCTCATGCAAAACACTGCAAATTTGCCAGTAAAAATCCAGGCCAATTATTGTTTCTGGCACTTACTGTAAGATGTGGAATGGCATAAAATGCAAAGCCCTTTTATTGTTGAAATATGGAATTTTAAAATGTGTTCACTAGTGATTTAGAAAATGCAATACTGCGAGCTGTCAATTTAGCAAGGTGCACCACTTGTTTCCTAATGTGGGAGAAACTGATAGCTGGCAACGAAAATCATTTAATGTGGTGCTACATCATATTTCACTTTGTTATTTTGATATTTATTGAAGTACATAATGTGCAATATAAGATACATTTTCTGATACAAAAATCTTGGTCTTGAAACATAACTTCCCAAATCTGTCTGCAAATCTAACTCCAGTCAGTTTTCATTTGCGTTTGATTGAACTGTCTCTTGTACAGGAGGGTGAATTACACTGTCAGATTTGCATTAATGCTATGGTAAAGAAATATTTTATTTGCAGGGGGAAGCATCAGCATGGGAATCCTGCTGCATCCAATCTATGAGTAAAAATAGCAAACTAGTATAATAATCTGACAGGAAAACACTGGCAGTATATTTTGGCACTTCAATTTCATTAAATTGGACTGAGAATTAAACCTACTAGTCAGTAGATTCACATCTAGCTCAATTGGTTCTGGCCACATATAATTTGTATGTTGCTATAAACGGATGTTGCTATAAACGGTTCGAATGACAAATAATCAAATCAAATCAAAATCAAATCAAATGTGTCCGTTTCGTTTGTTAAATTCTTGGAATTTTAAAGTTGTTGTCTATGTTACAAGATTGACTTCTGCCACATGAATAACCTTTAATATGAAATGACCAGTACACAAGCTTTACGTTTAAGTGGTTGAAGTCAAAAACTGTAACCTATAAAATAAATGTTCTTTTTGACTGATTGAAAGGATACAGCCTGAAAACAGGCCATTTGGCCCACAATGTCCACACCGACCATTGTTTCCTCACACTAGATGTAAGTTATCTCATTTTTGTATCCACTTCCTACACAATAGGGGCAATTTACAGAGGCCAGAGGACAGAGGTCACGTGAGAATGTGCAAACTCCACATGTAAATTGCTCGTTTCAAACTTCCCCCCAGTCTAGTTTCAGTAATTCAATTCAATCTTTATTATCATTGTGCAGTGTACAATACAGAGACAATGAAATGCAGTTGGTATCTCCGAAGGGCAAACTTACGAATGAACAAGTAATTGCGCAGTAGTATGAGTTAATATACGTCTATACATATACAGTGTCCGGGAGAGGGGGGGGGGGGGGGGGGGGAGGGAGAGGGGAGGGGTGGAGACAGGCCGTCATTGAGGTGCAGCGTTGAGATGTGTGACAGCCGCAGGGAAGAAGCTGTTCTTGAGCCTGTTGGTACGGCAGCGGAGGGACCTGTAGCGTCTCCCGGATGGGAGGAGGGTAATCAGTCTATGGTTGGGGTGTGAGCTGTCCCTGGCTATACTGTGCGCCCTGCGCAGGCATCGTTTACTATGGACAGACTCAATGGAGGGGAGTGAGGAGCCTGTGATGCGTTGGGCGATCTTCACCACCCTCTGCAGAGCCTTCCGGTCAGCGACAGAGCAGTTACCATACCATACTGTGATGCAGTTGGTAAGGATGCTCTCGATGGTGCAGCGGTAGAAGTTCACCAGAATCTGGGGAGACAGGTGGACCTTCTTAAGTCTCCTCGGGAAGAAGAGAAGCTGGTGAGCCTTCTTGATCAGAGAGGATGTGTTGTGGGTCCAGGAGAGGTCATCGGAGATGTTGATCCCCAGGAACCTGAAGCTGGAGACGCGTTCCACCTCCGTCCCATTGATATGTATGGGGGTGTGCGTGCAGCCTCTTGATCTCCTGAAGTCCACAATGAGCTCCTTGGTCTTCTTGGAGTTGAGGGCCAGGTTATTGTCGGCACACCATGCTGTTAGGAGCTGAACCTCCTCCCTGTAGGCCGACTCATTGTTGTCGCTGATGAGGCCAATCACCGTCGTGTCATCTGCATACTTGATGATGGTGTTGGTACCATGTACAGGTATGCAGTCGTAGGTGAAGAGGGAGTAGAGGAGGGGGCTCAGCACGCAGCCCTGGGGTACGCCAGTGTCCAGGGTGAGGGTAGATGAGGAATGGTTATCCAACCTGACAGACTGTGGTCTGTTGGTTAGAAAGTCCAGTAACCAATTGCAGAGGGAGGGGTTGATGCCCAGGTCATTGAGTTTGGCGATCTATTTAGAGGGGATAATGATGTTGAATGCTGAGCTGTAGTCGATGAACAGCATTCTCACATAAGTGTTTCTGTTGTCGAGGTGGGAGAGGGCGGAGTGGAGTGCCGTTGAGATGGCATCCTCCGTGCTCCTGTTCTTACAGTATGCAAACTGGTAGGGATCCAAAGTGGGAGGTAGGCAGCATTTGAGGTGTGCCATGACCAGCCTTTCAAAGCACTTGGTGATGATAGGGGTGAGTGCAACTGGGCGGAAGTTGTTGAGACTCGCCGCAGTGGAGTGTTTTGGCACTGGCACGATGGAGGTAGTTTTAAGGCATGTGGGGACAACTGCCTGGGCAAGTGACAGGTTGAAGAGTCCGCTTCATCTGACCAAACCTTGACTGTCCTCACTGTGGGTTTAACGCGTCTGATGAGTGGGGAGTACTTAGGGAGCAGGAACAATGATAAGTGATCAGACTGACCAAGGTAGGGGAGGGGGATGGCTTTGTACACTTCAACCATGTTGGTGTAGACTTTGTCCAGTTTCTTGTCTTCTCTAGACACTGGACAGTAACAACACAGTAACAACACAACACAGTAACAACGACAGTAACAACACAGAATCAAGCACTTGAAACAACTAATGTTTATTATAACAAAAGCGCGATTACAGTTCAACTACTTTACCTATCCCACCGCGGGTTCGATCCTCGTATCTGCCTGATCAAGTCCTCTAGGCGTCTCTCAAACAGAGACTCTCCAGAAAGTCATGCAGTCCTAAGCGCTCTCCCAGAAGATCGACGCTGGACCTCGTGGCAGCGGACTTTTATATGTCCCGGGACCTCGAGGGGCTGAACCACATGGGGGTGGTCCCTGAATAATCCAATTACAGATATTGATGAACCCCAATTACAGATATTATGAATACATAACAGACATTTCCCTACCCAATAATACAGCAGATCAATACATTGTATTCAACCCGGACTTCTCAAGGAAGCCAACTTAGAAATATTTGCCCTGATCTGCAAGAAACTCAGACAAGGCTCAATACCTCATCCAATCAACACTTGGCAACATTATTTATGATTATTTACAAGGTGTATGTCTGGTTTGCAGCCATCCAATCCATTCTATGCATTTTGCACCTAATTGACAGGGTCTGTAGATGTGCTTATTATTTTTTGCAAATTGTATCTAGGCTCTACACACTGGCACCGCTCCGCAGTTTGTCCCAGCTCTGCAAAGAGCAATTCCAAATTGACCAAATCTTCCAGCAGCCCTGAAGCTTTTACACCATTTTGAAGTCCTAGCCTCTCCAATCTGGCCAGGATTAACACACATAGATAGCACTTGCGATCAGGATCCAACCTGCGTCACTGACGCTGTGAGGTTGTAGTTCTACCAGATATGCCACTGTGCAGGCGACTGTGACTTGCAAGAACTATTAGCATCACAGGTCACATGCTATAGTCGCAGTCTAAAATGGTTCACTTGATTGAAAACAATATTTCTGATACCTTAAACATGATGTCTAAGAGATTGTACAAATACATTGCAAAATGGCAGAGAATCCACTTATAGTGCCAACATTAGGAAAACAGCAAACCTACATAGAAAGTTAAAATGATCTCATCAACATATGATATGTTACCTCCCTAATTAAAATGAGTAGCCTGGACAAGAAAGGAATCTTATCACCTCAGATTTTCAAAGTACTTTACAGCCAATTTACAGCTTTACAGTATTTGAAATGTTGCCACATTTCAGCAGAGTTCTAATCTAATGAATAAAGTACAAAAATATGGTTATATCCACTTGACCATGAAGATGAATGTTGGCCTGGAAGAGAAAGTAACAGATATGCCAACCAATACTTGATTAAAAGGAACCAATATTGTGATATGTCTGGTTTCTTAAATGAATATATAAAGTCATTATATGAGATTATATAATAAATATATCACAAGGGGGATAATTGTACAAAAACAATATTGCCCTGAATCAACCTTGATCATCTTATTTTACATCAAATAAACATTTTTTTCAAATAAACCAAGATACATAACCATTTTGACTAAATGCTGACTTGCTTTTCTAACTGTAGTCTTCCTAACAAAATTCCATGTATTTATTTTTCTGTTTGTGCTGTCCAGGGTGGCACAATACCGCAATGGTAGAGCTGCTGCCTCACAGCACCTGGGACCTGCATGGTTTTCCCCCGGGTGCTCCGACTTCCTCCCATACCCCAACGACGTGTGGGGTTTTTAGGTTAATTGTCCTCTGTAAATTGCCCCTCATGTAGGGAGTGGATGCAAAAGTGGGATAACATCGTGCCCATGGTGTATAGATGATTTTCAGCCAGCATGGACTAGGCGGGCCAAACGGCCTGATTCCAAGCTGTATCTCTAATCTCTTATCTTCACTTTCTCTCACCCAAATTGCTAACTGCTGCACACCAAGACTGCCACGAAATGGCAACAAAATCCCCTGAAAGAGAAAGGTAATTGGACAAGAAATTATTATTCCTCAGAAATAAGAAATAGTTTTGTACACATTTATTTAGGATTGATTGCCTTGAAATGTTCTGCTCTGTGGGTCAGCATTGTATGCAGTATTCAGGAGCCAGGTTTAGAGATCATTAATTCCAAGAAGATATAAGAATGCATTACTTTATTCCATCGTCATGTTTTTTCAATGCCAGTGTTGTCATTCTCAGTTAAACTGCCATTCCCTTGCCCTTTATGAAAATGCTAATTTATTTTTCCTATTAAAAAAGAATGAGCTTGCTCTGCATAAGCACTTTGAAAGGTTTTCTCTCCAAGTTTCCTCGTTGTGCTTTGGTTTTTATTAGTCTAGCATCTGTTTGTGTATGCGAACACCTTCACAGCTGATTGAGTCGGCAAACTCTGACTCAGCTGTTCCTGCCCCTCTGGCAGGACTATAATTTGGGCATTTACCAGCAAATCTAATTTCTATTAAATGCAATTCAAGAACGTAAGTATTGCCAGAAATCTTACCAAATCCTGCAAAGAAGTAATTACATTTTGACACATATTATAGGTGGACAAACTAAAGTGGGTGAGGTAGCATCGATGGAGCAAAGGAAATAGGCAACGTTTAGGGTCGAAACCCTTCTTCAAACTGATGTGAGGGTGGGGCAGTGGGAAGAAGAAGAAGAGGTGGAACCAGCGAAATATGAGGTGTTGCTCCTCCAATTTATGGTGGTCCTCACTCTGGCCATGGAAGAGGCCCAAGACAGAAAGGTTGGATTCGGAATGGGAGGGGGAGTTAGTGCTGAGCCACCGGGAGATCAGGTTGGTTATTGCGAACCACGCGGAGGTGTTGGGCGAAGTGATCGCCAAGCCTACGCTTGGTTTCATCGACGTAGGTTGGTTGTTGAAAGCCGAGCTGAGGTGTTTGGCAAAGCGATCGCCAAGCCTACGCTTGATCTCACCGATGCAGTTGGTTATTGCGAACTGACAAATATTATGCTTGGGCAAGTTGATTATATTTTGAATTCTCAATTTTGTTTTCGTGATGCGTCTGAACACTTGGCTCAATTTTTTCAGTGCAGGTTATTAAATTAAATAGATTATTTCAAGAATTATGTACTTCAAAAAGCACAACTGCAACCTGTACAAAAATAGTATAATTCTGGAGAGAGGCCAAAATGATGAAAATATGTAATATTGTATCTTCAATGTATCTTCATGTATCTTCAATATCTTCAATGTATCTGCATGTATCTTCAATATGGATAGTAATAACAGAAGTCTCTTTTCCCAAGAGATAAATGAACTCCGCTGCTGTGGCTGCACTTTCCCAGAATCGGATGTAGAAATTTGAAATACAATTAAATGTATTTTTGGGGAATTAAGAACCAAAGTAGAAAGTTCTTGTATATTTGGAATGTAGGACAAGTATTGCAAGCCTTAGACTTTTTACTCCTTTCCAGTTAAAAAGTTGATCATCACTGTCAGAGATAATGGCTTCTAGTTGGGTATGACCACGAGACAACTTAAGTTGTTGTCATATTTTCTTGTATTTTTTTCAACCCATTGCATAATTCTCTTATTTTGCAATAGGAAGTTCCAATCAAATTTCAAAAAGTGTCAAGTAATGGGATTAAACTCAATATCTAGCTGGAATAACTCAGGTCAGGATACATTTCTGAAGAACATTAATAGGCAATGTTTTGGTTCAAGACCCTACAATGGAATGTGTGGAAATGGATACACTAGGAACGACAAAAGATGCTGATAACTGAGGCACGCTTGAAAAGAACACAAACTTTGAGCTTGAACGGTGACCCAGCCTGACACATCGCCTATCCATGTCCTCCAGAAATGTTGCCTGACCAACTGAGTTAATCCAGCACTTTGTGTGGAAATAGATGCGAGCTGTTAAGTGCTTCCGATATCACCTAATTGTCATTTAGATATTGTAATGTCATATCCACCGCAATTAACTTGAGAATTTATTTTAAGCACATAGCATATAAAAAGCATGCACCCAAGAATTAAAATACCAGGTTGGTATGCAATGCACAAGAATTCACACCAACCACTTCTACGCATATTTCTCTGATGCATTTTGAATAGAATCATTGCAGCAGAGAAATAAATCTACCATGCCTTGAGAACTTCAGAATAAAAGCAATCCTATTATAACCTTTGCCAGAATGTTCCCACAACTTTGATTGTCTTTTTCCCTCCAAGTTATTTTCTATTTCCTTTTTGAAAAGTCCAATAAAATATTACTCTTTTTATTCCAAGCAGTAAATTCCATATCATAAACTATTCAGTGTGAGGAAATGCCTCGTCACCTGTGTTTTTTTTCCCAATTAATGGGGAAATTTGGCTTATCTTTGATGTATCAATTACCATTTTGGGCATTGTAATTTAAAAAAATTGATATTTGGGTAAAATGATACTCCACGTAATTTAAAAGTAATTATGGTGGATTTAAATATTAAGAAAGTATTTAAAGGAATAGTTACGAATGACCTCCTAGCCATTTTCCCAAACTGAAATGGGATAGAAATTTTAAATGAAATTTAAATCTTCAACAATTATTTCTCTGCATTTGCCTTGTCCAGATTATTACTGATTTTGGACTCATTTATCAAATTGCTTCTCTGCATTAAAGATGAAAATACCAAAAATGACAACATTAGTTGCCCCACTGCAGCAGGAGTATTCTTGACTAATGATTCCATGACAGACAGATACATTCAGAAATCTGCTGTAATGAAATATCACAATATACATATTCAATCTAGTACATGACAACAAAAACCTGCACAATGTACATTTAAGGCATTAGCCATTTCCAACCATTAGATCAGAGAAATCAACATGAAACTCAAAAGGCATCTGGGGCAACAGAATTACTAATACAATATAAGAGTGAGAGGAATCTTAAAAATATATAGAAGGAACATTAGCTAATAAACATGATGACATGATTAAATAGTTTCACTGATAATTTAGAAGGGAAAAGGATTTTGCAGAAGCGTGTTCTGTAAATTCAAGCGATGAAGTACAGAACACTCATTGAAATAGCGGACGAAAGGTTGTGTTTTGTTTAAGTTTGCACCAAGATAATTCATATCTGCAATCAAATTAGCAGTGATTTTCATGATAAATCATGATTTTTGCATTGGGCATCTACAAAGTCTGTTTGTTGGAGCCTTAATGGCTTTGAACTGGAGAACAGCAGATGCCTTGGGGTTCAGATCCACAAACCATTCAAATGAAAGAAGAATGTTGAACCATTTTTCTTTCTAGATGTGCACTGGATGCCTTGTTTGATAAAAAGGGTATAACCAAAATAGAAAATAAATCAAGGTTTCACAGAAAATGAATCTCATCGAACCACTGAAGGTAAGTGAGGCTGAAGAAAAATTGTGGGCTTATGGGGAGGGCAGTGGAGGGGTGAGGCAGGGAGAGGGGAGACTACAGCCAAATGTTTGGAGAGAAGAGGATTTGTTGAAAAGTAGAATTCTTTGTCAGATAGTGGTGGGATTAATAACTTAACAATGAGAAGTGAGTAGGTATCGAAAAGAGAACAGCTAACAGCATACAGGTGGAGGTCTTGGAAATAGATCATGGTAGTTGTATCTTTCAAAGCACATGGGTACAGGTGCAATGGGCTGGATAGCATAATTGCTGTGCTGCAAATCCATCATATATTAAATAGAGTTTTACAAAACAGAACTTTTGCTAAGTGTCTTTAAATTGAAAGGCTTTAAATCAAAGTAATTTGACTCAGGAAAACGAGTGGAGCATTTAATGTTGCACCATTGATTGAGACTTGCCTGATTTAAGCCACGAATATTGGAAAAGATTCCATGAAGATTTGGTTGTCAGTTGGAACGAGAGAAATGTACGTTGAAGTAACGGTATTTTAATGAGCTACTGTACACCGATCCGACAAAATATTTTTTCCATTTTTCAATGTCCCAAGACAAGATGACAAAATACTTATCATCTGTGAATTGATTTATCACCCAGCATCATGAGAAAAATGCACCAGGATGAATCGTATCTGCAGTCAAACACTGTGAAGTTGAATCTTAAAGGAATATTATTTTATCATGTTCATTTAATACTAACATTTTTGATTACGTTTTTTATGCAAGTCAGAAGAAAATGAGAAAATCCAGCTAATAAAACAGAGAAACAATAATTGTATCAGAATGGCATCGAGTTTTTAAAGTTTAATTTGGATCGTTAAGATTGACAGCATTGCATGGTTTGATCCTTGTGTAAGATGTGATTGAAAGTCTATGCTTAGTCAGTTGACTTCAGGCAAAATTACAATGGTAGTCTGATGATGCGTGACCTCAAGGTCCAGCATATCCCTTTACTATTACAATCAAGCAAGGAGATCGAGGCTGGTATAATGAAGAGTGCAAAAGAGCAAGTCAGGAACAGCATCAGGCATACTTAAAAATATGGCAGTAAACTGGTTAAGTTCCATCACAGGCCGACATGTGTGCCAAATAGTTTGAAGCAGAAAGAGATATTACATTGCAGTCAATAAATTAAATTAAAACTGCAGTCAGGATGCATGTGCCATGAATGGTGGTAGACAATGAAATAGGTAACAGAAGAGACAGTTCCAAGAACAACTTCTTTTTTCAATAAGGGAAAGTGAATACAGTATTATAATCTGAAATGCTTACAACTGCAGTATGTTGAGTCAGAAGTGCAAACAGAAATACCTTTCTGCTGTTGGTTGTTTGTCACGTATACTGAGATAGAGTGAAAAACTGCCTCATGAGATCTCCATCAACAAAGAAGTTTGGACTCCGCCAATGTACTCTCCACAAAAACATCAAAAAATAGCGAAAACACCACATGATCTTCCATGAGTCCCTTTAACAAACTGTACCTGAAGCGCATTCAGTCAGTTGTATGAAGGATTTAAAACCCTTCAATCCATGTATCAACCTGTTTTAAAATCTTCAAGGATTTTATTACCTTTAATTGTGGTCAAAAGTTGTTTATATTAAGTACATTGTTTATACTTTTGACAAATGGGCGGTACAGTGGTACAGCGGTAGAGTTGCTACCTAACAGCACCAGAGACGTGGGGTTGATCCTGACAATGGGTGTTGTCTGAACCGAGTTTGTTCATTCTCCCTGTGACCACTTGGGTTTTCTCCGTGTGCTCCAGTTTCCTCCCATTTTCCAAAGTTGTACACGTTTGTAGGTTAACTGGCTTGGTATAATTGTAAATTGTCCCCAGTGTGTAAGATATGCTAGTATCTGGGGTGAACACTGATCAGCGCGGACTCGATAGGCCGAATGGTCTGTTTTCCCATTTGTACCTCTATAAGTCTTAAGTAAAGTCTAAATAATTCACTGAGCATATTTAAGCATTTGCTTTTGTTTAGGTACAGAATGGCAAACAATACATCCATTTTATGAAATGTCAGAATCTCACACTGAGACACATTTCTGTTTGGAGTTCACAATTGGGTCATTTTTATGTATCTCTCTGCAAGGCAAAGTGAAAAGCATAAAAGGCACCTGTTCCATTCACAGCAAATTGATATCATCCAAGTTGCCTCAACTGGCACAAACTGTTCATTTACTATGCACATACTGCATTAATTTCAATTCTCATATCCTTATTCCCTTAAGCCTCAGTGAACACAACTACTAACAGGAATTCACACATCAATGATTCGCATCAGAAACTTAGTTCTCGTTCCAACTGGAGGAATGTGGAATCCATTGTAGTGGATGTTTATGTTGACTTTTATGTGGTTGTGTGTCTTGTTGCTTTTCACTTAGTATGGCTGTATGGCAACTCAAAGTTCACTGCACCTAAACTGACCTTGAAACTAATGAAGGAGAAAGCTAATGCTTGATTTCAATACTTTATACATATGTAAGGTTCCAAAAGATGAACAGTTTATAGTTTTTTGCTGACATTTTTGTAAATTGTTTTAACATCATTTATTTTTTGATTTCAATCTACATAGATTGGTTGTGGCCTTATGGGGTATTTTCACTGGTCTTGATGCTCAGTGAGCATGAGGAAGAAAGAAGTAGATTTTTTCAAATTATTCCGAAAATACAAAAACAGCAGATGCAGAAAATCTGAAATAAAAACAGAAAGTGGTGTAAAATGTCAACAAGTTAGGCAGCAACTGTGGAATGATAAAACAGAATGAGTGATATGCATTCAGAACATTTGATCAAAAGAGATCAGTAACATAAAATTATTCATTATTCCATAACTAAAATGTCCTCTCTTTGTAAATTTGCTGAATATTTTGATTATTAGCTCTATATCTGATTTCATCTGATCCTCATAATATTCGGAATAATCAGGAGAAATTGTGCTAGCTCCTCATTTAAGATCCAATTGCAAATCTGATTTATTAAACTGTAGGGACACGAGTTGGAAGTTGAAGTGGTACCTGCACTTTAACAATGATTACACCTGACTAGCTCACGCAACTAAAATAAATTGTTTGTAACCTTCGTAGTTTAATGTTATACCTAGTAGTTTGGTTTTCCTATTTTTTCCCCCAACAACAATGCATGTCAGAGTGATGCAGCTGGTTGAGCTGTTGTCTCATAATTCCAATAATCTAAGTTTGATCTTAATCACTGGTGCTTTCTGGTGGAGTTTGCATGCTCTTCCCTCTAATCATATGGGTTTTACTTAGGTGTTCTGATTTTCTACCACATTTTCTACCACATCCCAACTGCATGCCCGTTGGAAGATTAATTGGGCTGCTCTAATTTGCTCCTAGAATGTCAGTTGTAGAATCTGAGGGGGGGGGAGTTGATGGGAATGTGGAGAGAATAAAACAGGACTAAGATGCAAAATGGATGATTAATGGTCAGCGTGGGCTCAATGGGCTGAAGGGCATGTGTAATTATTTGATACAAAAGTATGTCAGAAAACTCAATTCATTGATATAAACACTGAATTTAATTGATTTGTGCGATAGGCTGATATCTACTTATGAAACAACTGCTGCAATAAATTGAAATTACGAAAAAATATAAAAGGAGATGCTTATTAAATGTCTTATAGACAATAGACTATGCAGGAGTAGGCTATTTGGCCCTTCAACCGCCATTCACTGTGATCGTGGCTGATCATCCACATTCAGTGTTCCTTCCTTCTCACCATATCCCCTGACTCCGCTATCGTTATAACCTCACATTTATCCACATTAAACTGCATCTGCCATGCATCAGCCCACTCACCCAATTTGTCCAAGTCACCTACATCCTCATAGCATCTTCCTCACAGCTCACACTGCCACCCAGCTTTGTGTCACCTGCAAATTTGCTGATGTTACTTTGAATCCCTTCATCTAAATAATTGATGTACATTGTAAATAGCAGGGGTTCCAGCAGCGAGCCTTGCGGTACCCCACTAGTCACTGCCTGCCATTCTGAAAGGGACCCGTTAATACCCTACTCTTTGTTTTCTGTCTGCCAACCAATTTTCTATCCATACCCTACCCCCAATACCATATTCTCTAATTTTGCCCATTAATGTTGGATGTGGGACATTATCAAATGCTTTCTGAAAGTCCAGGTACACTACAACCACTGGCTCTCCTTTGTCCATTTTCCTGGTTACATCCTCAAAAAATTCCAGAAGATTAGTCAAGCATGATTTCCCCTTCATAAATCCATGCTGACTCGGTCGGATCCTGTTACTGCTTTCCATATGTGCCACTATTTCATCTTTTAAAATTGACTCCAGCATCTTCCCCACCACCGATGTCAGGCTAATTGGTCAGTCTTGAGTCATTTACATAGGATGTTTGCTGTAGGAATGAATGACCTTTCCTCTCCCATAGATAAACAGAATATTGTAAATACTGATTAATACTGCATGCAAATTGGGAACTTTCTTCATGACTGGATCGTTTCTTAAGATAATTAAAGATAATTAAAATTGTTATTGGGGAAACGTTTATGGGTGGTTAGAATACCATTTCTCATTTTTCTCCTGGTATTCTGAATTACTTATGCATTAGTCTGTACTTTATTAGAAAGCAAGGTGAATGCTCGCTGATAACAATATAGAAGTGCAAATAATATTTTCATAGTCTTAAATTATAAAGTGTGGATGTGGTCAGTACATGCAGATCCCTGTAAGTTTAGAAAGATTTGGAATTACTATGGCAATGCTTTGTAACTCAGATTAAAAAAAAACTATTTCACACTCCAAGATCATTTAGAGACACAAGAGACTACAAATGCTGGAACTTTGAGCAGAAAAACAAGCTGCTAAAGGAACTCAATGAGTTAGGCATCCTCTGTGGAGGGGAAGTGTAAAGCTAACGTTTCGAGTCGGGGACCTTATTCAGTCTGAAGAAAGATCTCAACCTGAAGCATTGTCTGTCATTTCCCTCCACAGAAGCAGCCTAAAGGGCCTGTCCCACTTTCACGACCTAATTCACGACCTCTGACAACCTTAAACGACCTAAAAAAAAGGTTGCGGTAACCTATGGCCCCCTACGACCTTCCACGACTATGTGTATGACCTCCTACGACCTTCCACGACTATGTCTACAACCTCCCACGCTTATTTTGAAGACCTCCCATGACTCTGAAGAAGACCTTTTCCTTCAGCAGCCTTTTATGAAAGGCAGAAGGGGAAGAGCAAGGGTGAAGAGGAAGCACAATAAGAGGTCTCCATGGGTGAATGGAGATGATGTGATGGACTGTCCCAGTACACCCGATGACTGGAAGAGATGGAACTTTAAGCACACATGTGGGGCAGTGGATGACAAGCATGCCATTCTTGTCCCTGTCCCTGTACCCCTCATTTTCCTTTTCGTATAGGATGGCATTCTGCTGGAACCATTCATCAAGGTCCCCCTCCTGCTGCCTGGTCAAGGTGTAGGGCATAACCTTCCTCCAGCACTCCCTCACCACCAATGGGGCACCTGCCTCTGATGCTATGTCAGACACAGGATAAATGGCTGCTTTGCTGCCTTCAAATTAGGCAGTGAAGGATGGGGAGCTGGTGGGGACATATACTACCACCCTGGTCTTCTCCTCCGGAGGTCTCTCATGCAGGGCTACCTCCTCCTGTACTATCACCTCCTGTGGCATCACCTTCTGCCACTCCTCCTCTTGGGTGGGCAACACCTGCATGGTTGGCTTTTTTGAGGGTTGTGCCCCCCCCCCCCCCCCCCCCCCCCCATGAGCTGCTGCCTTTTTGGTGCCATCTCTAAAACACAAGTATCCGCTCCAAAAAATTCTCCAGCTATGAATGAACATGCCTTGGAGTGACAGAGGTGATGTTCTGCTGTTTAAATAATCTTTTTTTTCTACTGAACTTTTTTTCACCCCGGGGCTATCACCTTAGACTGCGTCCGACCACCCACGACTACCTGCGACTAGCATCACGACCTACCTACGACCTGGCAAATTTGCAGATGACACAAAGCTGGGTGGCAGTGTGAACTGTGAGGAGGATGCTATGAGAATGCAGGGTGACTTGGACAGGTTGGGGGAGTGGCCCGATGCATGGCAGATGAAGTTTAATGCGGATAAATGTGAGGTTATCCACTTTGGTAGCAAAGACAGGAAGGCAGATTACTATTGCATTCTTGCTATTGAGGGAGTGCAGCGTAGGTTTACAAGGTCAATTCCCAGGATGGGGGGACTGTCATATGCTAAGAGAATGGAGCAGCTGCGCTTGTACATGCTGGAGCTTAGAAGGATGAGAGGGGATCTCGTTGAAACATATAAGATTGTTAAGGGTTTGGACATACTAGAGGCAGGAAACATGTTCCCGATGTTGGGGGAGTCCAGAACCAGGGGCCACAGTTTAAGAATAAGGAGTAAGCCATTTAGAACGGAGACGAGGAAACACTTTTTCTCACAGAGAATGGTGAGTCTGTGGAATTCTCAGTGGAGGTGGAGGGCAATGGAGGCAGGTTCTCTGGATGCTTTCACGAGAGAGCTAGATAGGGCTCTTAAAAATAGCGGAGTCAGGGGATATGAGGAGAAGGCAGGAACGGGGTACTGATTGGGGATGATCAGCCATGATCACATTGAATGGCGGTGCTGGCTCAAAGGGCCGAATGGCCTACTCCTGCACCTATTGTCTATTGACCTACCTACGAGTATAAAGTATCGATTTTTTCAATGCCGACCTTTTTTTTACTCGTGGACATTTTTTATCAGGCTAGAAAAAATGCCGTGACCTAACAGATGCCACGAGTACCTACAACTTGCATCATGACCTGCTACGACCTATCTATGACCTACTACGACCTCGTGGCGACCATGTTGCGGGTATGAGTCAAGGGCAAACTTGGCAGAGGTCGTGAATTAGGTCATGAAAGTGGGACAGGGGTTTAACTCATTCCTCCAGCAGCCCACTTTTTGCCCACGATCATTTATCTTTCTGAAAATACTGCCACCGGAAGCTGTTGAAGCAAAATTAGTGCAGTGTGTTTTCCGAGAGAAACCGCATAAAAATAATTTCTGAACAAATGGAATGAAACGCTTGGTTGAGTGCTGCTGAGATATTTAAATCAGTTAAAAGGCAAAGATTTATTGCAAGTACAGGCATGTTAATAGCTAAAATCTGTATTTCTGAGCTGTTTGTGGGTGGAATGGAACGGCTCCACTTTGTGAGTGTGTTATCTTTCCAGTACTCTGATTGCAGTAGCATCACTCTGCTCTTGCTGCATTTGTAGTCAATTTTCAATCTTTCTCTGTGTAAGTGGATTAGCTTGTTCCTGATGTGGATGTGGTGTTCATTCCATATCTGACTGAAAGTAACAACATTATCAATCCATACTAAGAGTAATCCTTATTTCTTGTAGAATGGATTGATTAGCTGCAGGAATGGGGCAGATAATTTTTTCAGCCGGATGGCCCCAAGAACAGTGACTGAATCCTGGCACTAGCCAGCTTGCGCTTTCCATGTGAGAAATAAATACATTGCTTTTGTTTACTGTACAGTCTGTTTTTCTTTCAGACAAGAGGTTTATAATCTTTTCATGTTCTACCACCTCTGGGGCATCAAAGATATGCAAGGCCACTTTCTTGTGGATGAAGTGCAGTTTCAGTGCGTTGACACAGTCATTTTGATATCTTGATTGACTTCTTGTTCCTTTGTGTGCTTTTCCATCATTGCAATAAAAAGTCCCCAGAGGGCCGGCAATTTGTTCTGCTTACCAGCCTTACAATGACATGCTCAGGCCTACCTTACATTTCAGATGGCGTATGTTATCGTCACAAAAAATTCTGCCGAAGGGCATAATGGACAAGCATCATCAGAGACCATGTATATATACACACATTGAACTTTTATTTCTCTCGTTTATTATATTGTTCACAGTGTACTATGTTTACATATTCTGTTGTGCTGCTGCAAGTAATAATGTTATTGTTCTATCTGGGACATATGACAATAAAATGCTCTTGACACTTGAATATTGTGGACGCAGCTTTATCCATTTAATCTGGTGATTTTTCTGTCATTATTTGCACAGCCCGCACGGGTATTCCCTGAGTATAAATGTTGTCCTGGTACGGTTTTGTCAGGAGTCAGTTATCTGTGGTGTAATCTGGTGTCCCTATGCTTTATGCCAATGATCACAAACTTTGCATGTATTTTAGGAGTAAAGTAGATGCAAATCTCTGGGTAGCTCTCTTGTAAGAGAATTATAAATATGCAAATATCTTCTCACAGACATTGAATCTACATTGTTCCACAGCACAGAAACAAGTGTATTGCCACCTGATTTACTCGTAGCATTTATGTTCAGCACTTTGTTCATTCTCATTCTTTTCATGTGACCCTATCAGCTTTTGCAGTGGCAGATTCATCATTCATATTCATAGAGTTATAGAGTGATGCAGTTTGGAAACAGGTCCTTCATCCCAACTTGCCCACAATGGCCAACATGTCCCAGCTACACTAGTCCCATCTGCCTGCACTTGGTCCATATAGTCCAATCCATGTACCTGTCTGACTCTTTCTTAAATGTTGGGGTAGTCCCAGCCTCAACTACCTCATCTGGCAGCTTGTTCCATACACTCACCACCCTCTGTGTGAAAATGTTGCCCCTCGGATTCCTATTAAATCTTTTTACCTTGAACCTATGTCCTCTGGTCCTCGATTGCCCTACTCTGGGCAAGAGACTCTGTGCATCTATCCAATCCATTCCTCTCATGATTTTATACACCTCTTTAAGATCACCCCTCATCCTCCAGCGCTCTAAGGAATAGAGACCCAGCCTACTCAACCTCTCTCTTTAGCTCATACACTCTAGTCAAGGCAACATGCTCGTAAATCTTCTCTGAACCCTTTCAAGCTGACAATATCTTTCCTATAACACGGTGCCCAGATCTGAACACAGTCTAAATGCAATCGGTCTTACCAACGTTTTTTTCAAATGCAACATGACCTCCCAACTTTTATATTTGCATACTCTGACTGATGAAGGCCAATGTGCCAAAGGCATTTTTGACCACCTTATCTACCTGCGACTCGACCTTCATGGAACCATGCACATGCATTTCGAGATCCCTCTGCTCTACAACACTTCCCAGAGGCCTAACATTCACTTGGGTCTTGCCCTTGTTAGACGTCCCTAAATGCAATACCTCACACATCTCTGTATTATATTCCATCAACCATTCCTCAGGCCACCAGGCCGCTTGATCAAGATCCTGCTGCAATCTTTCACAACCATCTTCACTATCTGCAAAACCACCCACTTTTGCATCATCAGCAAACTTGCTTATCTTGCCCTGTATGTTCTCATCCAAATCATTGATGTAGATGACAGTCAGTAACGGGCCCAGCTCCGAACCCTGAAGCACACCACTAGTCACAGGCCTCCAGTCCGAGAATCAACCTTCTACCATCACCCTCTGCTTTGTTCCATGGAGCCAACTTGCTATCCATTCAGCTCTCTCTCCTTGGATCACATGCGATCTAACCTTCCAGACCAGCTAACCATGCGAACCTTGTCAAATCCTTTACTGAAATCCATGTATACAACATCTGCCCTCGTCGAGCTTTTTGGTCACGTTTTCAAAAAAATCAATCAGATTTGTGAGACACGACCTCCCACGTACAAAATAATGCTGACTATCCTGAAGGAGCCCTTGGCTGTATATCCTATCCCTCGGAATACCCTCTAGTAACTTTTCAACTACAGATGTTAAGCCCCATAGTTCCCAGCATTTTCCCTGCAGCCCTTTTTGAAAAGGGGGACAACATTTGCCACCCTCCAGTCTTCTGGCACCTCTACTGTATTTAAGGACGACAAGGGCTCCCGCAATTTCCTCTCTGGTTTCCCACAATGTCCTCAGATATATCTGATCAGGCCCTGGAGATTTGTCTACCTTCACTGACGATACCTTCTTTGACGGTAACACTGACTACTCTCAAGACACTTCCAATGACTGCCCCAAGTTTGTCTGTCCTATCGTCTTTCTCCTCAGTAAATACAGAGGTGACATGTTTGATTCCTGAGAGGTCCCACTAGTTACCCTTTTCTCCCTTATCTATATATTACTAAAACTTTCCTCTTGTTCGTTAGTATGTCTGCATGCGTGCGCATGATGAGTGTGATCCTGAAACTACACCAAAACGGTACACAAGAGTGCTACAATTTTAGGCCCACCTTACTCACCTTTGTCATGGGGTGTGCTGTGGCAAGTTTCGTTTAGATTGATGGTATATTTTACATGTTATTCACATTTTCATAAACCACTTTGACAAAAATCTCTTCCATCTGCACTGGCCATTGGCAGCGTATGACGTCATAATGGGATCTCATTTATATAAACTGCCCGACAACAGTGTTCTATCTCACAATTACATCACAATGGGATCTCATTTATATATTTTTTAAACTCAATTAAACGGGGATCTCTGGCATCACAACGAGAACCCATCAGCCACGACTGCGCAGTTATGGGTGATGGTGGAATATTGCGTTCGGGGACCAGCCCTCGTTTGTGACAGGGACACAACGGGTCCCACTTGATCTAGTGTATTTATAAAATCTTTTGGGATTGTCTTTAATGCTACCTGGCCCATTTCTGCCCTTCTGATCCCCTTTTTCAGTGTACTCTGTTCTGTAATTTCTCCAGGGATGCACTATTCCTGTCCCATGCATCTTTCTTGTTTTTGACCAATGCCTCAATTTCCCTCATCAGCCAAGCTTCCTTACGTTTGCCTGCTTTGCACTTCACTCTAACGGGGATGTACATAGCCTGAGCTTTTGTCAGAACACTTTTAAAAACATCCCACTTGGCCGACCCATCAGAGTCACAAAATACATGTAGTTTAAACCAACCCTCCTTCCTCGCTCTCTGCCTTTCACCTGGCTATTCTGTCCATTAACATTTCCCTCACCACCCTCCATACCAACTTCTAACCTCTCACCAGCCTCTGTCCTGTATGAGATCCAACCCCCCTGCCAAACTAGTTTAAACCCTCACGTGTAGCGTTAGCAAACCTGCCCGCCAGGATGTTGGTACCCCTCCAGTTAAGGTGCAACCCGTCCCTTTTGTTCAAGTTATCCCTGCCCCAGAAGAGATCCCAATCATCCAGAAATCTAAATCCCTGCCCCCTGCACCAACTCCTCAGCCACACATTTATTCCCCCTATCTTCTTGTTCTCACCTTCACTAGCACGAGGTACTGGAAGCAATTCTGAGATCACTACCCTGGCGATCCTGTTTTCAGTCTTTTACCTAACCACTACCATCCCTACCACTCTACCAGGAAAATTAATGCTATTTATTCATGGTGAACTTGCATCCATGACCACAAGCAAATAAAATACCTTCTCCATGTATATCAAACAATCTATTTTATCCTTGTCTGGGGCCAGGTGCCCAAATCTGTTCAGTCATTCTTCACAATTACAATCTGTTGATTCTACTACAATACTTGCATATTTTTCCATGTCATCAATGTCTCAATAGACTTCTCATAATCTAACCTAAAAAATCCATAATTCCCTGCATGGTTCCATAAAGTTCTCTTCTTCTTCTTGCTTATGGCGTGCACAGCCTAAAGTTGTAGGTCAACTTGTTCTACTTGATCTATTTGTTTGTGCATGTTAGGTTGATTGCATTAGTCGAAACAGAGTGGACCACGTGAAGGTTGCAATCACCCACTCCCACAAAGTTCATACGTGTTAGTTAATTCAAGGCAGTCTTTTCTACAACTCAGTTGTTACAAACCTGTTGTGCTGCAGTAAGTAAGAATTTCATTGTTCCATACATATGTCAATTAAACACTTTTGACTCTTAAGTTCCCATCTCTGCTTCCATTCTCCCCGCTCCCACCAGTCACTCAGTTTGTCGCTAAGTTTCTTTCCTCTCCCCCTCCTAACTAATAATACTTCCACTCATACTGTGGTTCCACTTCCTCATCTGACTTCATCATTTCCTTTCCTCTTTATCTGTTTTCTGCCTCTGTCTCCAGCTCCATGCATCCTGATCTCCACCCTCCTCCCCTCCTTGCCTTCATCTGCCCATCTGGTGGCACATATCAGCTGTAGCTGCTGCCTCACCGTTCCCCCGCACCCCTTCACACATAGTATCTCCCCTCTTCTCTCTGAGTCCTGTTGTACATTTTTGACCCAAAATATTGTCTATCCATTTGGCTCCACAGATGCTGCCTGTCCAGTTGAGTTTCACTAGCTGTTTACTTTTACCTCAAGATTATAGTTTATCTCTGGATTTCACCATTTATGCTCAATGTAGAGTTAAATACATTTTGGGCTTTTAAACATGTACCCTATGCATATATCACAGGAACTTATCACATGCCACCATCAATGCTATTTTTCTCCTTTGGATGTTGAGATAAGGGTAGTTGTACATTTTCTTTCTCATAATGTGTAAAGAAACTGAATATCGTTTGCATGGCAAGATTCAGTTCCGTTTCAATTGATTCTCAGATGATATTGTGTAAAAGAAATACTGATTTTCACTTCAATGTGCATTTTGCTTCCTCTCAAAATTTTCCATGAGAAACCTCAAAGTAGAAGAAAATCTTTGAACGAGAGAATAAAATCTTTTCTTTGACGGAAGAGCTGTGCATATGCTGAAAGTTATGGAATTAAGTTCTTATTAACCACAAGTGATACAGATACAGATGTTCTGAGGGCAACAATTCAAGATACGTCAACAGTGTTTTATTGTCATATGTCCCGAAAGGGAATAATGAAATTCTTACTTGCAGCGACAGCACAGCAGGTTTGTAAACCTGTTATCAGCCAATTGAGAAAAACAGTAAGGTCCTTGCCTCTGTGTCTCCTAATAAACATAATCAGGCCCTGTAATTTTCTAAGAGTATTAACCCTTAGTAATAAATGCATTAATATTTTTACATACCTAAAAGAGATATGTCTTAAGCTGCAAACTATTCTCAATGATATTTATAAGCAGTGGTTTTGTTTGTTAGATGTAATTGTGCAAACAAAAAATATTTCCATTAATTAGGGCATAGCAGGGAACCACTTTACACACTGGCCCAGAAATTGGTAACAGTATTTATGGAGTCAGTAATTGGTTCTTCAACATGTCCACGTTGAAAATATTTAATTTGAGGCCCAGCTGCAACTGGATCAATGGATAAAAAGATCACTGGACAATGGGAACTTCAGTGTGTAAGCACTTCTTCCTTCTATTTTAGGATTTTTATAATTATTCTGGCAATAGTTACTCAATTTCATGAAGCATTGGGGAAGCCTCTCATACTTTTCATTGGGTAGGTAAACATTGAAACCAAATCTGAACTGGTTTGAATATAATGTGCTTTGATTTCATGTCTCGTTCGTTCACAAACAATCAAATATGTAACCTTAAATAATTCATAAGCTTGTTAATTTTAGTCAACTGAACTCACCCAACATCACATAGAGCATTGATCAAAACTCAAATTCTTTATTTTGTGGTTCCACACAAGTTCAAAAACCAAACTGTGGTCAGGCAACATCTGTGGACTGAGATGGACACAGAACATTTTGTGTCAGCTTTATATCACCATACAATCTGCGATTAGTTGATTTTATCTCTGTGGGTATTTTTAATGTGGAGATTGATACATTCTTGATTTGTAAAGGTGTCAAAGGTTATGGGGAGACGTCAGGAGAATGTGGTTTGAATGGGAAAATAGATCAGCTGTGATTGAATGGTGGAATAGACTCGATGGGCCGAATGGCCTAATACTTCTCCAATGTCTTTTGGCCTTATGTCATGATGTCCATACCAAGAAGCAGCAATTCCCAGGTAACATGGGGCAATAAGGTTAATAGTGTACTTTTGATACAGCCATACCATGTCGTGATGGATCCAAATCCTTCAGCTTGTAAGAAAGGATAACGTGGTATTGTGCATATTAGTTATCTTTTTCCAGTTGAGGAAATTGAGGTATTTGGTAACTGAAATATTTGCAATTCCATCTTGTCCAGTGAATGAGCAATTGTAAGTGCTAGAGCTGATTATAGAAAAATATACAAGCACTTCCTCTGAGCATAATAAACCAACCCATTTTGTGTTCACTTGCACACCAGTGAATTCTTGATCCAGGCTTAGCATTTAAATGTATAATCCTACTCCAAGCATAAAATGTTCACCACTCATCTCTGTTTAAATTACTTTATACTGTGAATCTTGCCAGTCAGCACATATCAGTCACCTTTTATGCACTAATATCTTACTGTAATAAACCTTATTTTGCTTCCCGACCTTGAACTTTAATTTAGATCCAGGATGAATAATTAAATGAGCAAACTACAATATTACGTCATTGATTGAAGGTTTGCAATCAGAGGCAAGATGACATTTCCTACTGACATGGGGAGGTGGGGGGGGGGGGTGACAATTTGCTTTGTTCCTGTACTTGCTGCTGTTCATTGGTACCCACGGCACCCAACAGCTATGACATCATAACACTGGCTGAGCAGCCTGTGCCATTGAAACATTCTCACATCTGGGAAATAAAGCACGATGCACTTTCTAAAAGTTGTACAGAATCTGTCAGGTGTCTACAACCACAGAAATTACATCTAAGTAGTGTCCGAGCAGGAAAACAGATGACAAAAAGAAAAATATACATTGGAGGTTCTTTACCTGAATACATACATTATTCATCAGAAGCCAGCCACATAAATTAATGGTACAAATAAAAATGAATGGGTATAATGTTCAGTAAAATTCAAATGTTCTACTATCAGACTGCTAAGAAATTCCAAAAGGTTCAGCATATGGTTCCGATGAGCTCACAGAGGTCTTGTTTTCCATGCTACCTTTAAGCTCACCCCAGATCCCTGTTTACTGTACTCCCCTGAATCTTCACAACCACTGTAAATGTTCTTATGCATCTCTGCAACATTTAAAAACAAAAAGTTATTTAAATAGGTATTGTGCATTAATGGAAATAGCATCCAATGGTGCAGAAATGTTTGGCACCAGCAAAGTCCCAAGGGTGGTGGATAATCAGTTTTACTGTAATATGCATTAAACATTTGCTCAGTGGCCAAGGCTGGGAATTAGATATTCCAGGTCAAGGATCAGAGGACATAGGCTCAAGATGACGGGGAAAATATTTACCAGGAATCTGAGGGGGTAACTTTTTCCCACAAAGGATGGTGGGTATATGGAACAAGCTGCCAGAGGATGTAGTTAAGGCTGGGACTATCCCAATGTTTAAGAAACAGACAGGTACATGCATAGGACAAGTTTGGAGCCTGCTTCCACAGCATCACTATGCCTCTAGGTCATTTAACATGCAAAATAGAAAAGTAGGATTGCCCATATAAAAACCGGATTGCCCGTATAAAAAAACATGGGTTTAAAGGGATCAGAGAGAAGGATTATAGCACAATAAGCTGGAAGGCAGAGAGAGTTGCAAAGAAGAAGCAGGGAGGAGAAGTGAATTGGCAAAGGTCATGGTAGATGGAATATAATGTGGTGAAATTTAAAATTATCCACTCTGGTGGGAACAAACAATGTGGGACAATAAAAAAGGTGAAAGATGGAAAGTTATTGGTATTTGGAGGGCCATTTGTCTTTTTACATGAATCACTGAAAATTAATTGCTTGTGCAGCAAGCATTTATGAAAACAAATTGAATGTTGATCTTTTTGTTTGGAGATAAATGCACATTGCATCAAAATGGCATCCTTCTACAATTAAATTGGATATTGCAATGGGACATTGTGCACAAGTCCAGTGTTGGTCGACAAGAAGGGCTATACTAACATTAAAGGGGTGCAATCAAGAGTCATCAGATTGATGGAGGGTTTGTTGTTACTAGGATTCAGTACTCCGAAAGGATTATTGAAGATAGATACAAAATGCTGGAGTAACTCAGCGGGTGTAAACCAGCATCTGCAGTTCCTTCTACACAAAGGTTTATTGAAATTTGGTCCTCAAGATCAAGTATCTTTTGGATTTAAAGGGAAGCAAAAGCTATGGGATTAAGACAGAAAATAGCCATGATTTTATTGTACGGCAGGGAGCTGAATAGTTTCCACCTTATATTTTGCACTTTTTATTTTAAAATGCCTGTAATTTTAAATATTCCTATGAGGAAATTTGCATCCAGTCACATAAAATTAAATTATGGGCTAGGCGATTTGCTACGCAGTAATTAAATCTCAAAATGTCATAAACATCTCACATAATCCTTACAGAACTGAGCATCATTTTCACAGCATTTTACAGACAGAGTAAGACTGGTAAGACTCCAAGTATTGGAGTCTTGCCCTGGTAAGACTCTTTAAAATAAAATGCAGCCCGATAAGGCACACTAAATCACTGACAACATCTGGTGGATCTCCATATAAGAATGATAATTCTGAAGTTGTTGTCAGATGCATGGATTAATGATGTGTGAACAATGGTAGTTTGGCCATTACATCTACAGCAATATATTCTTAATGTTTGCAATATATTCTCTAGGTTTGGATGAAACATTTTATCAACAAGTACTTCTATGTTTGTGCTTCTGCAAAATGAATGGCTGGAATTATTTTCAATTATATTTGGAATTGATGCTTATTATAGCACTGAGCAATTAGAATTGCCTGAAACGGGGATTGGCCTGGAACCTGCATTGCCATTGCCTATGAAACACAGTCCAGAATCACCCGTATCCCCCAGAAAACATTAACTCTGTCAACTTGTTTGCCAGCTGCTGCCCTTGTGCTATATCAGTGGAATCCTTATGAAGTCTAATGGTACGGCACGCACTTGTGCAAGCTTATCAGCTCTCAGGGTGTTAAATGTGCCCACTGTACTTGCATCATGCGTGACTTGGCACAAGTACAGTGGTTCAATTAGGATGAATAGGAAATATCTGCTGCATGAGCAGAAAAGAAAACAGTCTCTTTCATTATTTTTTAAAGTTGGTTTCACTGCTTTTAACTGTTTTTTATTTATTCGAGCATTAAGTGATAAAGCACTATTTTATTTATTAGTGTATTAAGTGATAAAGCCATTTCATTTTTTAAAAACAGTATTCCAAATATTATTGAGGTTTGGTCAGTGTCAAAGACGTTCACCAAAATTCAGTGGCCTTGATAACAGTGACAGCTGATGTGCCTGGGGGCAGTGTCCCACAGATGGTGAAAGCTGCTCTGTGTTTACACCATTGTCTGCGGCTAAAGACTCTCAATGCTGCACTTTGCTATGCCCCAGTGCTGGGAGCTGGCTCCTAGCAGGAAGCTATTGTGAGGGTCAAGCTGAAACAGCGACACATGGCCAACCATTTTGGGCAACAAAAAACAGCATCTTACATGTTAATTAATTACCAGGATAAAACGTTTTTTGCCCAGGGTAGGTTAATCAAGAACCAGAGGACAGAGGTTCAAGGTGATAAACAAATACTATTTCAGGCAGCATTGGCTATGAAACAAAACTGCTATATTTTCTTCACAATGCAACGGAATGCTGATAATAAAAGCCTTACTTAGTTGAGTTTTAAATATTCCAAAAATGAATTTGGAAGCAAACCATTTTTAACTTTGGTTAATTATAAGGAACATCTACAAGAATTGCAGCTGGAAGGAACCTAGTGTAGTGCACATTGTAGTACAGGTACAGCTTGCACTTTAATTCTGAGTCTTATTCTGCATCATCGAGGTTCGAATCCTGACTTTCTTTTACATATTTCACTAATTCGCCAGAGATTTTAACAACTTACATTCACTAAAATTATGCATTGTAATTACTTGGTCATCTAGTCACTGCTGTACACAGATACTGAGTATTCTCCCATAGCTAACCAATCTATCTTTTTCCCTTCTGCAAGCAAAATTAAATGAGTACAATGTAATATATTGTCAGTGGTAACACTGCACTTAATCATCATGTGTTACGAATGTTCTGAAATTTCAGAAAGTCTGTATTAGAAATCAGTGGCAAAAATTGCTCATTTGAATTGTAGATTAAATTATGAAGCCATTCTGCGCTCCATAATCAAATCATCTGAGGCCTGTCTGCTACCATTGATGTCAGAGTTTATATTTCTAAAAGACAACCAGAATTTTTTATAGTGTAATAAATTTAGTGCAAATAAATGGCTAAAATATCACTGCAATTCTTTATAATAAAATTAAGTGGGAATGAACTTTGGAAACTGGCACAATTTTGAACGTAAGGTTGTGTAATTGAGATAGAAGAATTCAAGAGTGTCAGTGAAGCCACTAAATTGGCAATAGGTATATTTGAAAAACTAGTGAGTGCGTTTTAAGTAGCATTTTGGCTGGTACATATTGTGAAATTTATGTGAACTAAAATGAGGTTGCAATCATTAATTATATGGATAAGTTCCATTTGTTAAATTAAAGAAAACCAAAAATCTACTTGCTGCTTTTAAATCTAATCTTTGATACAAAGAGCACTGAAGATGTAATTAATTCTACAAAATAAGCAAAATGATGCAAAAAATGCTGAAATTAGATATTTCATCAGCACTGGAGATAGTTCAGTAATGTAAATTGTAATTCAAAATGCCGAAACTGAGTTTTCCAAAATATTGGACTTAATAAAGCCAACAATAAAGAAAAAACAAATATGAAATCATCCATCATGTCACATCTAGAGAGGGAAGTCATTTGGCCCCATTGTTTCTATGTTGACTCTGTGAGCATTTGCATCAATTCTATTCCCACATTAATGTGTATGTCCAATTGCCCAGTTTTTTTTCCCTGAACCTGCCCAGCATCCTTTTCAAAAGTGTATGCTACATGCACCCATTTCCATTCTGATGACATCTCCTTCATTTCTATTCACTCCCATCATAGTTGCATGTACTTAACAAATCGGTTTTATTTTGTTAAAATCAAAGTTGGAATCTTCACGCACTTTGCTTAAAAAAATAAATATGTTTGTTTAGAAGGCATTGACAAAAATGGATGAAATTTGAAATGAAGATAAACTGAATGCTGATAAATGTAAAACACTGTACACAGGAAATAAGTAACTATGTTATCTCATCAACAGTCATTGCATAAGTACAAAGCTGAAAAAAACCTTAGGGGTTTAGATGACAGTTCAACCTGTCCAACTGCTGCAGATTGCCAAGCAAGATTGTGACCTTTGTTCACTCTGGTCATTGAGAAACAAGGATGTTTGAAAAGTAGTGCTAAAAGGCTGATCCCTAATGTCAAAGATCTGATTTTGAAAGTAAAGCGACAGAACCTGTGAATGGAATTTCATCACCAGTCAGTTGTGACAAGCACAATGAAAAGTCCTGACCATGTAATGCTTCCAAAGCCTGACTTCATTGAGGTCAATGGGGCCAAGTTGCAAAAGTGTGATAGGACATGCAACTGATACTTTTGATGCACTACTCGGGATTAGAATGTAGGGCTTTGGGAATTGCAGAATGCTACAACATTTAGTTGGGAGAATGGATAAGACCATTTTTCTACCTTGGATTAAGGAACAAATTAGCAGAAGGTCGATTTAGCACTCCACTCTGACAATTCTGAGTAAAACTAAAATATTCACCACATGGGAAAGTTGTTGAGGAACTGTGTGGTATTAGATCTATTGGAATCTTGTATTAATGTATTGGAATAGAGATTGGGTTGGTGAATATGGATTTTGTGATTGATTTGCAACATTGAACTATGATGCTTCAAAGAATAATCGTCTGTAATTACAGCATGATGAATCACTTTTGCCTGCATGGATTAAGTGGACTTGTGTGTGCCTTAGTACGTTTGGGCAAGCAAGCATTTTCTCAGTTATTGTTGAGGAAACAGTCACACTCCAAGTTTAATTAACAAGCAATGGGATTTTTACTGGTTAAAACAGAATTAGCTGCTTGGAAAGCAGTTAAGACTTAATTTTTTTTAAATTTTAGAATCATAAATTTGAAAGGTGTACCATTAGAAAGGTGTACCATTAGAAAGGTGCAACCTTCAAATCTAAACACCAGTGCATTTTAATGGCACACTCATGAATTACAGTTAAATGTGTCTGCAGCCATTAACATAGGTGAGTATGTTGTCCTCCTGTAGCTCTTGGTATTATCCAAAGATCATATATGATCTTTGGTGTTATCTATCTAAGCATGATTTCCCTCCAGGGGTTCAATTATTATTGGTCCAGCCATAGTCAGCAAATCACTTGCAATGCCTTTTCTTCCTACTTGTGCAGTTTTCTCTGCAGCTGACCATCAGTTTGTCTAATGTTCCATTTTCTTTCTCATCTATTACATGGATAGAAAAGGGTCAGAGGGAAATGGGCCAAATGCAGGCAAATAGGATTAGCTTGGATGAGGCATCTTGGTTGAGTTGGGCTGTTTTGATGCTGTTTTGATGCAGTAATTGCTTTTCATGCAGATAATTCTGTTTTAACCTGTAAAAATACAATTGTTTGCTAATTAATCTTGGAGTGTGACTGTTTCTCAACAATAACTGAGAAAATACTGGTTTGCCCAAACATACTTAGGCACACAAATCCACTTAATCCATGCAGACAAAAGTGATTCATCATGCTGTAATTACAGATGATTATTCAGTGATGCATCATACTTCAATGTTGCAAATCAATCACAAAATCCAAATTCACCAACCCAATCTCTATTCCAATACATTAATACAAGACTCCAAGAGATCCAATATCACACAATTTCTGAATACATATCTTTGTGAATATTTTTGTTTTAATCAGAATTTTTAGAGTGGACCTTCTGCTAATTTGTTCCTTAAACCAAAGTAGACTTACTTAGACTTAATTCCTCCCACACTGTTGAGTGCATTGGGCAGCAAGTTTTTGCCATTCTGTTCGGTAATGTATGACGTCTTCCACCCTCAATAGGCTTGCATCCCGGGCTTCCAAATCCTTCTGGAATGTTTGCCTCTGTCAGGGCTTTGGTCAGCCTCTTTTCCTTCTTCCATCAGGTTGCCATGTCATTGCTATCTTAGATGCACGTTCTGGTGATAGTCTGAGTACATGTCCTGCAAATTTATCCTGTGTACCTCTATGTCCTTGCTGAGAGGCTTGGTTGCAGTTTCACGGTAGATCTCCTCATTTGTGATGTGGTCTCTGTAGCTAGTCTTCAGGATCTTCCTCAAGCAGCGTTGTGGGAATGCATCCAATTTATTTTTCATCTTCACATTGATTTCCATGTCTCACTGGTATAGGGGGCTGTAGGGAGGACTACGGACTGGAAGAGTTTGACTTTTAGTATCTTGGATATTCCACCACCAGACCATATTGGCTGCATTCATCTGAAGATTGTTGTAGCTTTACCAATTCAGGAGTTGATGTCAACCTCTACATCTCCATCTACTGTGAACATGCTGCCAAGATAGGTCAATCTTGTGGCGTTTTCCACAGGTTCCCCATTGATTATCAGTTGGTCAATTGGCTGCTGGTCTCCAGTCTGCATGGTCTTAGTCTTCTGGCAGCTGATCTTTAATCCAACCTTTGATACATTCTCCTCCAGAACAGTTGTCATCTCTTGAAGGGTGTGTCTCGACTCTGCATGTAGTGCAATGTCATCAGCAAAATCTAGATCTGTGAGGCATCTACCTGTTCTCCACAGTATTCCAAAGTCAGGTTTGTTCATTGTCATCTGTATGACATAGGCGATCGTGACAATAAACAGTAAGGGGAATAGAAGGCAACCTTGTCTAACGCCTGCGGCAATCTCAAAGAATTCTGTGTTTCCTGAATCAAACTGACACAGCAACTGGATCCCTCGTAAAGGTTCGTGAAGATGTTTATGAAAACCTCTGGGATGCCATACACTTTAAGAATTTGCTACAGGGTGTCTCTATGTACACTATCGAATGCCTTTTTGAAATCATCAAAGTTTATTAGTGTTGGCTTCTGAAATTCCAGGCATTGTTCTACCACATTTCGTAACACAAACATCAGTTCGCTGTTTGATCTTCCCATGCAGAATCCTGCTTGTTCATCACGGAGTTTCATATCCAGAGCTGCTCTAAGATGACGGAACAGTACAGAACAAAGCACTTTTCCTGGGACTGAGAGCAACGTGACCCCTGACCAGTTTCCACAGTCAGTAAGATCTCCTTTCTTTGGCAATTTCTCTAGCACACCTTTCCTCCAATCTTCTGGTACACATAGCTTCATGAGTTTCCCTCTCAACATTTCCCCTCTGCTCCCTAAAAGTTCTGTTGGAATCTGGTCGAGGCCTGCTGCTTATTTTTGAGATTCTTCATTGCATTTGCAACTTCCGTTTCTGTGATTGGTCCAACCTCCACCTCTAGTTCTGGAGTATCTTCTTCCAGGGAAGACAAACAGTTCAGATGGTTCAGGTTGATTCAATATCTCTTTGAAGTGTTCCACCCATTGCGTGTTTCTCATTGAGAGTTTGAGAAGTATGAGTTGAGCATCTTGGGGGTGAGTGAAGTATGATGGATAGGGAGTGGAAAGGTAACAAGTGAAGGAAAAACACTGATGTACTCTGGGCATGAACAACACCACATATGAGGAGTAGGACTGATGTTAGACAAAGAGGCAGAGAAAGCAATGATAGGTTGGAAACCTGTGAATGACCGTATCATCACAGCGAGGTTCCAATCCCGACACACAAAGACAACAGTAGTACAAGTTTATGCAGCCACAGAAGAGGCAGAAGATGAAGATAAACATGCCTTTTATGAACAGCTACAAGATGCGATGAACGACATACCAAATCATGGTATGAAGATACTCATGGGAGACTTGAATACACAAGTAGATGGGCACAGAATGGTTTGAAAGTGTAATTGGACCATTTGGGTCAGCCAGGAAGACAAGTGACAATGGAGAACAATTTCTGTCATTTTGTTGTGTGAATGGAATGTGCGTGGGAAACACACTATTTCAGCATAAGTACAGACACACAATATGTTGGCGATCACCAGATGGAAACACATGGAATGAGATTGACTACATCTGCATCAGCAAGAGATGGCACGGTGTGATGCAGCATGTACGGAGTTACAGAGGGGCCGACATTGGTACTGACCACTACCTTGTTAGAGGAACATTAAAATTGAAACTGAAAAAGATTAAAGTTCAGAAAGTTATAAAAACCATATGACATTGCAAAACAAAAAGATAAAGAAATGTCAAAGAAATTAAAACTTGAAGTGATAAATAGGTTCCAAGTGTTACAGGAAGGAGATGACATTGAACAACAGTGGCAAACTTTCCAGGAGGCAGTTCGGGAAGCTGCAGATACCACCATTGGCTGAAGACGTGGGACCAGAAAATAAAGTTGGATAAGATCAGACACATGGGAGATGATTGACAGAAGAAGAGACATGAAGCAGAAGAGAGAGAGAGAGAGAGAGCAAGACAACTGAAGAAAATAAAGAAATGGCAGAAAATTATAGACAAATGCACAAACTAATGAAGAGGAGATGCAGAAAAGATTTTTAAAAAGCTTGGATAGAAAGCAAATGCACCGAGGCATAAGAAGCCAGGGACAGAAATGATACCCTTACACTCTACCGCATAGCCAGAGATCTGGGAGATTCCGGTAATAGCTCTGGTGCCCCCATAAAAGATAAGAGTACTTCTGACAGAAGAAGAGGAAAACTAAAGTAGAGAAGTTGATTTATCTATTCTCCCATCCAAATATTGTAGCACCCTGAAATTCCCAAAGCTACATTCTAATCCAGATTAGTGCACCAAATGTCTCAGTTGCTTGTCCTGACACACTTCTATGATTCTACCTGCATGCTGCACTTTGACAGTATCATCAAAAAGTGTATGACACTCCACATGTAGATTAACATCTATTTTTATTGAAGCACCACCATTCCTGCAGTGTCTTTGGAGAAAATGGACAAGTGATGTTTTGGGATGGAACCCTTCTTCAGACTTAAATCTAAATTAAAATTAAACTAAATCACTGATGATTCTTTTATCATTTTAACCACCCTGACATCAGTTCAATTGAGTTTATAGTTATAAGCACAATTACAGATGCAATGAAAAATCTTTTTTGCAGCAGCATCACGGATACATTGATTCAGACAAATGCCAAAAAGATTAACTCAACATAAATCACATATAAAATTCCACGAGACAGTAAAAAGATACAAAAAGAATGCCAAGAAAAGACAAAAGTGCAAAACACATTGAGAGAAAACAAACAAGTCGATGGTAGTGCAAAAGGTGGTCTGTAGTGTTCTCTTATCAAGGTAGGATTAAGGTTGTGCAGATTGATTCAAGAACCAGATGGTTGTTGGATCGTAGCTGGTGGTGTGTGATGCAGTGCTTCTCTACCCCCAGTCTGATAGAAGCAGCAAGGAGAGGATATGGATTGGATGGTGGGGGGTCTCAATGATCGAGGCTTTCTTCAGGCTGTGTCTCATGTAGACGAGTTTGATATGTGCACATGATGGACCTGGGTGATTCCACCACTCTCTGCAACTTCTTGCATTAGAATTGCGTTCCCAGGCCATGATGCAACCAGTTAAGATTTACGGTACATCTGCAGAAGATTGCTGAGGTATTTAGTGGCATGCTGAATCTCTTTAAAGGGAAAAAATAGAGGTGCTGACATGCCTTCTCTATGATTTCATTGATGTGCTGGGCCCAGGACATCTGAATTATTACCCCTTAGGATGTGAAGGAGCTGACCCTCTCTACCAAAGATCCATCAATGAAAGCTGGGGAATGGTCTCCCTACTGCTTCTTTTCAAGGTCATAAACTCATAAGGTCATAATGATAGTAGCAGAACTAGGTCATTTGGCCTATCAAGTCTACTCTGCCATTCAATCATGGCTAATCTATCTCTCCCTCCTAACCCCATACCCCTGCCTTTGCCCCATAAGCCCTGACACCCATACTGATCCAGAATATCTGCCTTAAAAATATCCATTGACTTGGCCTCCACAGCCTTCTGTGGCAAAGAATTCCACAGCTTCACCATCCATTCAACAAGGCCAACAATTAGTTCCTTGGTCTTGTTGACGTCAAGCGAGAGGTGGTTGTTGCAGCACCACTCGTCAGATGTTCTTTCTCTTTCCTGAATGCTGACTCATCACATCCCATGATTCACCTAACATCAGAACTCATTGGCAAATTTATAGACGTCCCTGGAGATGTGCTTAGCTACACAGTTGTCGATGTGAAGAGAGTAGAGGAGGGGACTAAGCACACATGCTTCAGGTGCACCTCTGTTGATGGTCTCTGAAGAGGAGATGTTGTTTCCAATCTGCAGTGATTGAGGTCTGCTGATGAGGACGTTAAGAATCCAGTTGCAAAGGGAAGTACAGAGGTCCACATCTTGGACATTTGCGATGAGCTGGGACGGGCTGATAGAGTTCAACGGTGAGCTGTCGCTGATGATCTGCAGTCTGATGTATGTGTTCCCATTATCCAGATCCAGAGCAGAATGAGTAGCTGGAAAAATAGCATCTATTGTTGAATTATTGTGGCGATAGGCAAATTGAAGCAGATCCCGGTCATTTCTCAGATCATCTCTGTGCATTTATTATGTGAAATGCTTTTGAAAAGCTCTCTCGGCTGAGCCATTCTCTATCTTACATGGCATTCTCCAGTCACTGCTGCTACGTTTTTGTTATCACCAGAACTTGTTCAACCATTACCTCCTGTGCTTGCTGACTTACATTATCTCATTGCCCATAAATACTTTGATATATGTTCTCAATAGTGTTTTTACATTTCTGCATTGCATTGCCACTTACAATCTCTGTGACCGCCTAACAACTTTGCAATATTTAGTTTAGTTTAGAGAAACAGCATGGAAACAGGCCCATCGGCCCACCGACTCCACGCATTGATCGCTGGTTCGCATTAATTCTCTGTCTTCCCACTTGTACATCATATTAGGGCTTGACAAACTTGCATGTCAAACGTGCCAGGAAACTGGAGCATCCTGAGAAAACCCATGAGATCACAGGCGAACTCCAAAGGGAGAGCACCCAAGGTCAGAATTGAACAGGGTCTCTACCTGCTGTGAGGCAGCAAATCTACCAGTTGTGCCATTGTGTCGCCCTAATAGTTCAGGCGTCAATATGTTGCTCCTTTTCCAACTTTAGCTGCTTGAATTTCTCTTGTTGTAAGCCTTCCAACCTCTTTTTGTAAGCCCTCCAAGCCCACGAGTGGCTGTACCTTTAGATGCCAAGAGCCTTAGCTCTGGATTTCTCTCCCTGAGTCTCTCCACTTTTCCTCTTCCCTTTCTTTACTTTCCTCATTTAAGGTGCACCTTAAAAGCTCTGGTCAGAATATCTTCTTTCATGTCGCCTGGGCAAGGGTGTCTGATGTTGTGAGACCCGAAACACCCGATGACCTCAGGTCACATCACTGAGGATGTGTCCCAGCGCATCTAGAAGATGTATCTTTCACACTGGTTACATTTTATTTATGCTCCTGTAGATGCTTTGTGGTGCCTTCCCAGAAACTCTACATAAATCCAAGTTATTTGGAGTAGGGCCATTTAAATAAGAAAATGCAGATTTTGACAAAAAGCCAAATGATATTAAACAGATTGTACCAGTACCATGCCAATCAATGAGTAATATTATTTTTAAAACCATGGTTTAAACTGATTGTATATTTATGCTTTCTTAAAAATTGCTAGTTGTCATAATGTTGGCATCATCTTGGCATCAGTCTGTATTTTGTATTTGAAGTTACACCTCAATTTTAATGACATTTGAAATGTGTGCACTCTATCAATAAATTTTAATTGTGTTGACTAATTTATGACATTCCTGTTGCAAACACAAAATGATTGAGTCCCTAAATCAACATCAAAATTGAATTACCATGTCAGCCCTGACATTTTATGTAAGTTTACAACTAACTAACTAACTCTTGGTAATGCAAACTAAGTACTTGGCACGCATTACTACATTATTAACAGGAACATGCTTTTTTGCACATAAAGAAAAAAAAACAAGCTTTCCACAAATGCTTCATTTTTTATTGTATTATACCATTTTTCATACATCAAAAATATGATCATTCAGCTAGACTTGAACTTGGTTTGCATAAACAGATTGCTGAGTAATCATACTTGTGGCATTTGAATTCAGGAGTTTGTTTTTGTTTTTCTCATTGTGATAATCATTCAAAAGATGAGATAGCAGAATGTCTTGTTAAATGGTTGAATGTCGAATTATAACAATAATCCTAGGAAATGCCCTTAGTTATTTATCTCCTGAATATGCCACAATATTTATTTGAATATATGTGTTAATAACTGCCTGGCAACCTTTCAGCCACCAAAACAGAAACTGCTGCCTATACCTAGTCCCATTCTTCAAGTTTGAACATTTTTGGAGAGTTTGAAAATGACAAATTAAATGCTTACACTTCATTTCTGTTTCTCTGATTTATCTCTTTCTCCACTTTCATTTTCTCTTTGCAGTTGTGTCTGTGTCCATAATTTATTCTTCTCAAAGTAGTCTGTTTAGTTTGTGATTCTTAAATACCATTTGTTGAGGATGTTGCCTTTAGTTTACAGTTTACGACTTAGTTTAATTTACGACCTTAAATACTCTGCAGGTCTGGCAGCATCTGTTGTCAGAGAAATAGAGTTAACATTTCAGGTAGAACTTCTCTGATTAAAGGTAGTTAATGATGATTTATTACCAGAACAGCCATGATGAAAACTCAGTGACCCATAGCATTAATTATTCCGCTCTCCACAGATCATGGCTTATCTGATGAGTATTTCTAGTAGACACAAATTAACTTTGTGGCACATTTAGAGGGCAGATACATCCAACAATGCTTCTTTGAAGCATGTTCTGTTTTTAATTCAGTTATCCAACATCTGTAGTATCTTGCTCTTGAATTATTATAAGCTGTACACACTCAATAGGTTCTTAAATTCTCATGAAGTCCTTTGCGAAGTACATGTACTTTTACTCAGAAATCCCAAAGAGCTAATTTATTGAAGGGTTCTTCACACACTACCTCGGCATCTTTTTGATTACATTGAGTTCAGATTGAATCAAGTCACATGACACAATTCTTAAAGTGGTAACTCGTTTATCTTTTTTACCCAAATTTCCATCACTATCAGACCCAATTTTTACCAACTCCATCAGAAAAATACTTTATAAAAAGACATGCTGGGAAAAATCTACGTCACGCGACATTATGCACATTTTTTTCAGGCTTGTTAAAATTAGATGTAACTGTATGTTGTGCAGCAGTTGGCCATGGGATTTATTCCAAGCATATTCTTTTTGTCTTCAACCAGGCAATATTAAATTGCCACAACAACATCATACATGCCACTTGACCAGTATATTTATTCAAGACACAAGCTTCTGTATCTTCAACCTGCCATCAATCATAAGTGTGTATTGCAATTTCATTTTCTACTTTGATAAAACCCTTCACCTTGCTCCCTATAAGCCCTCAAAGTGTCCTGCTGAGTGGCAGCCAATGAAGCAAAACAAACCAAAGTCAATCAATAGATGGTGAATACATTCTGACATAGAAATATTGCTCAATTGTACGGTTTGTACAATAGCAGTCAAGCGGAGGGAAAATAAATCAATGCAAATTTTCAGTGGAAATTCTGAAATAAATTGATGTCTGGTGGAATTCTGAGGGGACTGCTGAATAATAAGGCTGTTAACAAGCCATAACCCTGACTGGCCTTTTTGTGTCAGACGTAATAAGAAACAAGTACAGTCTGGAGTCTTCACTGACGATTGCTATGAAAAAGAGGTTGCACCTGTAGGATCATATCCTTCAATGAGTAAGCACCAAGTTGGAGGATAATCGAGAATAATATTGTCCAAATTTGAATCTGCTGGCTAAAGAAAATAACTAAAGCATTTACATTTTGAGTATTAATCATCACAAAATGGTGCTGGTCAGCTTTTCAATTGATTTCATGATGTGCAGAAATCTTTTTTTATTAAGCGCGACTGATAATTTTAGGGTTACACAAAAAGCTGGAGAAACTCAGCGGGTGCAGCAGCATCTAAGGAGTGAAGGAGATAGGCGACGTTTCGGGTCGAGACCCTTCTTCAGGTCTGGCTGTTTTAATAGCGCAGTGCATCAAATAACATACTCTCAGTTAGCTTATGAACTAGATACACCTGGTACTTAGAAAATTGAATTTCTGCACATGATTTGTGTGATCAATAACCAAATGGAGTGCATTGCTTTGTGGCCCCTAAGGCATTCAGCAAATGATGGGGGAAAGAAAAGGTCTGAAAAATGGCAAGGTGATGACATGTCAGAACAGCATTGAAAATATTATGAGTCATCACTTCTACTTTTTTCATAGAAACATAGAAACATAGAAATTAGGTGCAGGAGTAGGCCATTCGGCCCTTCAAGCCTGCACCGCCATTCAATATGATCATGGCTGATCATCCAACTCGGTAACCCGTACCTGCCTTCTCTCCATACCCTCTGATCCCCTTAGCCACAAGGGCCACATCTAACTCCCTCTTAAATATAGTCAATAAACTGGCCTCAACTACCCTCTGTGGCAGAGAGTTCCAGAGACCCACCACTCTGTGTGTGAAAAAAGTCCTTCTCATCTCGGTCCTAAAGGATTTCCCCCTTATCCTTAAGCTGTGACCCCTTGTCCTGGACCTCCCCAACATCGGGAACAATCTTCCTGCATCTAGCCTGTCCAACCCCTTAAGAATTTTGTAAGTTTCTATAAGATCCCCTCTCAATCTCCTAAATTCTGGAGAGTATAAACCGAGTCTATGCAGTCTTTGTTCATAAGACAGTCCTGACATCCCAGGAATCAGTCTGGTGAACCTTCTCTGCACTCCCTCTATGGCAATAATGTCCTTCCTCAGATTTGGAGACCAGAACTGTACGCAATACTCCAGGTGTGGTCTCACCAAGACTTATACAACTGAAGTAGAACCTCCCTGCTCCTATACTCAAATCCTTTTGTTATGAAAGCTAACATACCATTTGCTTTCTTCACTGCCTGCTGCACCTGCATGCCTACTTTTCGCTTTATGTTTTGTAGCTGATCGTATATTTTTAGATTTATATAACGATCAATCTCTCATTTCCTTCATTAATGAACATTCAAATATCTAAATATGTTCCTCATGCAGTGTACTTATATTTGTGTGTCTACAGTGCAGTTCAAGATAAAACAAATGCATGAATAATCCTTCTGCCTATGGATGAAAATTGTATACTGTATATAGGTACTAAAATCTTGTGTGACATTAAAATATTTCTAGCATCTGCCTTGCGTAGTTGGTTTGCTGCCTGTTTGATATGATTTCCTATTTTCCTATGTGTAACTCACATGTCCCTTAAAGAGTATTTTGTTAGTTTACTTCTGTTATAGTTTTCATCAGTCCCCTTGGTTATTTACAAAATGTTATTCTGCAATTTAAAAAATTATCTCATTCTCGCAAAATGCATAATATTCTATTCTCTCCCCCTTGTTCAAAAGAAAATGACTGGAATACAGATGGTGTGACATTCCCTTCTCTACTTAACATGATACATTTAATTAGTTTAACTGTGCATGATGAAACATATTAAACACTTCATAAGAAGAAAACAAATCTTCGCCACTGCATATTACAGCAACTTCAAAAGTCAGATCTTTCCTCTCCCCATCCCAATGGGAACCAGGCTCTCAGTGAGGCAACTTTTCTTCAAATCATTCATGGGATGTGGGCTTTGCAGGCTGGGCATGCATTTAATGATCTATCCCTAATCGCCTTTGAAAAGATGGAGGTGGGCTGTTGTTTTGAACCGCGACAATTCTTGAGAGGAGGATATGCTCACAATGCTTTCAGCAAGGGAGTTTCAGGATTTCACATCACAGTGAAGGAACGGCGGCAGGTGGCACAGCGGTAGAGTTGCTGCCTCACAGCACCGGAGACCCGGGTTCGAAACTGACCACGGGTGCTGTCTGTACGGAGTTTGTATGTTCTCCCCCGTGACCTGTGGGTTTTATCCGGGAACTCGGGTTTCTTCCCACATTCCAAAGACATACGGGTTTGTAGGTTAATTGACTTTTGTAAAATGGCTTCGGAGCTCACTGGTTGGCGTGGGCCGAAGGGCCTGTTTTCACGCTGTATCTGTAAACTAAACTAAAATTATCTGAACGGTGATATATTTCCTTGTCTGGTTAATGTGCAGCTTGCAGGGCAACTTGCAGGTTGTGATGTTCCCATCTTTTAATCACCCTTGTCCTTCCAGCTAGTAGAAGTTATGAGATTGGAAGGTGCTGTCTAAAGAGTCTTGGTGAGTTGCTTCAGTGCCTCCTGTGGACGGTACAAACTGCTACCACTGTGCATCAGTGTTGGCGGGTGCCTATGAAGTGGGCTGATATAACCTGCACGGTGTTAAGCTTCTTGAGTGTTGCTGAATCTGCACTCATCCAGGCAAGTGGTGAGTATTCCTGACTTAAGCCTTGTAGATGGTATACAGGCTTTGGGGAGTTCAGAGGCGAGCTACTGGCCTTGAAATGTCCAGCAATGTGCACATTTGTTTCCAACACTTTAGCCTGGCTCGAAGATTTGGGGCCCAGTGATGTGAATCAAACTACTGCAGAAGCTCTGAAATGAGCAAGAAAACGCACCATTGAACATTGCGCACAAAGTGAGTTTTTGTTCCATGTGGATGATGTGACATAGCCAAGGAATCAAACTGCAGATTTCGTATTTGGTTTGATAGTGTCAAGTCCAGAAATAATCAAGTCACTGTTTCCCTTCTGACAGCACGTTCACTCTGCTCCTCCTTTTGCAATAGTTTTCTCTTAAAATCTCCTCTAACCACTCTCCATTTTCTGAAACAGAGATATAACTTCAAGTAACACTACACTCCCTCTCTCTCCATCCCGCCCCCACCCAAGTCAAACCAGGTTCTCGTTCTCACCTAGCAAACAGCTAAAAATGGCCTGTTCCCTTTATCATTGTTACTTTTTTGCATATCTTTCATACATTTGTTCTATATCTCTGTACATCACTGTCTATATCTCTCATTTCACTTTTTCCCTGATTAAGGTGAAGAAAGGTTTCAACCCGAAAAGTCTCACATTCCTTTTCAAGTCAAAAGTCAAAGTCAAACAAACTTTATTGTCATTTAGAAATACATTGATATATGCAGTTCCAAGTGAAATTACGTTGCATTTGGCTCCCTGTGCAACACAATAAATTAACCGAAGGATAGCCATGGATGAAAAGGATAAATAGACAATGGTGGCAGCCCATTACATGGCATTCAGGAGTCTGATGGCTCGTGGGAAGAAGCTGTTGCAGAACCTTGATGTTCTGCTCCTTATGCTGCGATATCTTTTTCCCGAGGGCAGCAGAGTGAACAGTCCGTGATGGAGATGTGTGGGGTCTTTTATAATACTGCTGGCCTTAGACACGCAGCGTTTGGTCGCAATATCCCCGATTGAGGGGAGAGAGGTCCCGATGATTTTTTCCGCTGTCCTCACCACTCTCTGCACAGACTTCCAGTCGGAGGCTCTACAGTCCCCAAACCAGACAAAGATACAGCTGGTCAGAATACTCTCTATGGTGCCCCTGTAGAAAGTAGTGAGGATGGGATGGGGGAGATGAGCTCTTCTCATCCGGCGCAGAAAGTGCAACCGCTGCTGCGCTCTCTTAACTGTTGATGAGATGTTATTCGACCAGGTCAGACTGTTAGTGATCTGCACCCCCAGGAACTTTGTGCTACTGACCACCTCCACATTGCTGTCATTGATGTGAAGTGGTGTGGGACTGTGCCGGGTTTCCCTGAAGTCGACGATAACCTCCTTTGTTTTTTCGACATTCAGGATCAGGTTGTTCGTATTGCACCAGTCCACCAGTTGTTTCACCTCCTCCCTGTAAGCCAGCTCATTGTCATCCCTGATGAGGCCCATCACTGTTGTGTCATCTGCGTACTTCATGATGTGGTTTGTACTAAACCTGGCACAACAGTCGTGAGTCATCAGGGTGAACAGCAGTGGACTCAGGACACAGCCCTGAGGGGAGCCGGTGCTCAGAGAGATGGTGTTGGAGGTGTTATTTACAACCCTCACAGACTGGGGTCTGTCAGTGAGGAAGTCCAGTAGCCAGTTACACATGGGGGTGCCGAGGCCCAATGGAACCAGTTTGCTTATCAGGTGCTGGGGGATAATGGTGTTGAATGCTGAACTGAAATCCACGAACAGCATTCGCACATAGGTGTTTTTCTCCTCTAAATGTTCCAGGCTCAGATGGAGTACGGAGGATATAGCGTCTTCTGTGGAGCGGTTTGGCCTGTAAGCAAACTGGTATGGGTCGAGTGTGGAGGGGAGTCTGGAGGTAATGTGGTCCCTGACCAGCCTCTCGAAGCACTTCATCATTATGGGGGTGAGTGCTACAAGGCGGTAATCATTGAGACATTGTATGTTGGATTTTTTTGGCACTGGTATGATGGTGGCAGTCTTGAAACATAATGGGACGACAGCCTGGTTCAGCGAGGTGTTAAATAAGTCCGTAAGTACATGTGCCAGCTGATCAGCACATTCCCTGAGCACCCGCCCTGGTATGTTATCAGGGCCTGCCGCCTTTCGTGCGTTCACTCCTTTTAAGGTCCTCCGAACATCCACTATGTCAAGACTGAGTGCCTTTTCCTCACAATGAGGAATACCTTTGCTTGCAGGTGTGTTATTTAATGCCTCGAACCGACCAAAATAGTTGTTGAGTTCATTGAGGAACTCAATGTTGGATTCACAGGGTGGTGAAGCAGTCTTATAGTCCGTGATTGATTTGATTCCCTGCCACATGCGCCTGGTGTTCTTGGGGTCATGGAAGAAGCTCTGGATTTTCTGACCATGGGCACGCTTTTCTCGAAGATGCTGCCTGTCCCATTGAGTGACTTCAGCATTTTGTGTCCATGATCCAACTAACTCACTCTTTCTGAATGTAAGCACACTTCTGCCCACTCCCCCTTGCACTACCTCGGGAACCGCATAATTTAAAAAAGATTTTAAATGGTTTTCAATGCAAACATAATTATATTAAAGTAAACATTTGGCAATTAGAAAAATATAATAATTGAATTAAGCCTGAAAATAAAGTAAGGATTGCAAGCCAAATATTTGGGTGAAACATTTGCAAACAATTGATGTAAGCAAATGCAATACAAATAATGATGGGCATGATGTTAATTATTTTATTCATCTTTTTATGCTCATCATCAATAATTAACTTACATGACTGTGATTGTGTTGTCCAGATGAGACTTTGATTTTTTAAAAATTATAAACATACATTTGGAAGAACCAGGTTAATTTATGTTGAAGAAATATTTACAGAGAGATTTTTGGATAAGATATGAACAACACATCCATGAAATGATTGGTGACAACAAATCTGGATGTGGTAATGGAGGGGAAGTTGGACATTTGGGTTTTGTGCCTTTCTTCCGAGTAGTTGCTCGACAGAACAGATACCAGTGAACACCATGGTGCAGGACAGTGGGGAATAAAGGAACTGTTCAGTATATCTATTCATATATGTTTGCTCACCTTCATTTATCGGAAGGGCAGATAAACAGCAACAAATATGGTAAGTTTACACGTGTCTATGGGACACCCCATATTGCACCCCTTCTATAGGTGAGCGGTAGATGAATTAGAGTGAGATGAATCTGGAAGGTGTGGTTTGGAATAGGGGGATGAAGACAAGGTAATCAATTCATCAGTGAGAATATGTGCAGGGAATTCAATGAGGAGGGGGTTTGTTTGGGTTGCTCTGAGAGTTGGCATGGATCTAATGCCCCACATATCCTGAAGATATCGATGGATGTGAAAGTATTTGTTGCTAACCAGTTGTATTTGATGTCCTTGTGAAAAGATTGCCATCTAATAGTCCTTACATTGTGTTCATAATCTCCTATTTGTTCTCACCTTCATTTTGTAACTATTCTAAACTATTGCTGTAAAGTTAGCAATGAGAAAGTAACTCACAAGGAATGTACCTGCTGCATGCTTTTGTTCAAGAATTAATTCCATGGAAATTGTTTGCGTTCAATAAACAACATAACTGCACCATTTACCTTAATGTACTTTTTTTCTGTCCAGGCTGGTGACACTATTCACTGGAATTATGTTGTGCTGCAGTTCGGTTTAGTTTAGTGACACAGCAAGGAAACACACCCTTTGGCAGAACAAAGCCAGGCAAGTGATGGGTGAATACCGGTGTGTGGGGTTTTGATTGTCAGATGGGTAGATAAAAGCCAAAAATGAGACGGAGACAAAGACTGTGAGATAAGAAGCAGGGAGTTACAAAATGTGAACCCAGGTGAAATGAAGTGCATGAGTTTAAGACTGATATGTAAATATTAAAAGCTACTTTAAACATGAAAGAAAAAATGTTTGTTATTGTTGTTATTACAGTTTTCAATATTTATCTGAGGAAATTTATAATGTGCACCAAAATCGATCAATTTCTCCTAACTTAAATTGGCAAAGTAATTGTGGCTCACTTAAAATATCACTTGCACATCAAACACAGTATAACATTTTCAGAATATTTTATCATGAGAGTAATAGTAAATATCTGAAAGGCTTGACAGTTCATGATTTCAGGCGCAAACGTTGAATGCAGCTTCAAAGCTGCTCTCTCTGTCAACGTGCTGGGAACTGCTGACAGCAACTTCTAGATTTCCGTAATGCACTGTATGTGGTCAGATTCTAGAACATGCTGTCAGGTTCATGCTGTGTCAAGGACATTTTTGTCGTCATTACAACTGCAAAATCTTTAGTGAATTTTGAGAAAGGCAACCAGAACGTGTTACAATTATGTTGTCTTCTGGATTCTACAGTGGAGTAATGTTAACTCCACGATCCTTACACATTTTCTGAACGCGATTTTTCTTTTTGTAGCGCTGTGCATTCTTTTTGCGTATGATTTGTGCTTGGATGAGTCATATTTATAAGATAGATTTATTCTTGATTAGTACATGTGTCAGAGGTTATGGGGAGAAGGCAGGAGAATGGGTTTGGTGGGATCACTCTTGTAAACCTCCTCTGGACTCTCTCCAGAGCCAGCACATCCTTCTTCAGATATGGTGCCCAGAATTGCTCACAATATTCCAAATGCAGCCTTACCAGTACCTTATAGAGCCTCAACATCACATTTCGGTTTTTGTATACAAGCCCTCTTGAAATAAATGCTAGCATTGAGTTTGCTTTCTTTACTACCAAATTGTTGATAACTAATTGTTAATATCTTCAATTATATTTTTTACTGTAATATTACATTGATGATTAGGTGATCAGCAGAAAACATAGTGCATTATTTACGACCTAAATGGCCTGTCCCACTCGGCAATTTTTTTCGGCGACTGCCGGCGTCATTGACTGACGTATCCGGGTCGCCAAAAGATTTTGAACATTTCAAAATCCAGCGGCGACAAAAAAAACTTTGCGACACTTGAGGAAACACCACGTGTCAATACATCATCATGCCGTGTCACTGCTACATCACGCCGCGACTTTTTCACTGACCTGATACGTCAGTCAATGATGCCGGCAGTCGCCTAAAAAAAGGGAAACAGTCCCTTTAGACTTAATATTTTGTTATGTACTTCAGCAGTTTGCCTGCTCTGTAAATAAGCAATGAGCTGAAAGTTCACAAATATATAATCTCTATCTATTAATGTATTAAATTTAACATTTATCCTTTTGACTTGGTAATTGCTTTACATTTTCATTCCAAACCATACCTCCTATTTACCGAAAGATAAAAATAACTTGAACAATTGCTTTAATGCTCATTACTTAATTAATTACTGATATAGTCCATTCTGAAACTTGGAGAAGGCCATTTTGCTTTGATCCCAATTACCTTATTGACATGTCTGAAAATGCCAATACTCCCATGTGTAGTCAATGGGTAAACAGGGAACGTGTGCTATAATTTCTCTCGAGCAGTCCCATTTCCTTAAATTACACAATCTGTCTTACAGATTTCATCGGTGAGTGTGAATGAGTCTCAGTGTGGTGAAGGTCAAAATTGCAGTGGATTATTTAACATACTTAAGTGAAAAACAAGCTGGGGTGAAATTTAGTCTCCTCAATGTTTTTACTTCTGTGAGATAAAGAAATCCAAATATTCAAAAAAATCAGGTGCCGGAGACGGTTCCTGGCAGAAAAAAACAGCTTTAAGTGTCAAGCGACAGACATTGAGAGGAGACGTGATAGTAGTATAGAAAATTGTAAGAGCCACAGATAGGGTAGAGAGTCAGAACCTTTTATTGACACAAAAAGCTGGAGTAACTCAGTGGGACAGGCAGCATCTCTGGAGAGAAGGAATGGGTGACGTTTTGGGTCAAGACCCTTCTGCAGTCACAGAACCTTTTGTCCGGTGTTGAAATGTCAAAGGTTGGAGGGTATAGCTTTGAGGTCAGAAGAAAAGTTTAAAAGAGATGTGCCGGGCAATTTTTTACACAGAGAGTGGTGCATGGAATGCGCTGCTACGGGTGGTAGTACAAGCAGATGTGATAGTGCTATTTAAGAGGCTCTTAGATAGGGACAAGGATATGCAGGTAATGGATGCATATGGATTGTATGCAGACAGAGGGGGTTAGATTAATTTTGCAATCTGTTCAGCACAGACATTGTGAGCTGAAGGACCTGTTCCTGTTTTATAATGTTCCACGTTCTATGTTTGTGCTGAATTCTAGATTTTAGAAGATTCTGCCCTTTCAGCAGAAAGTCACTAGATATATCAGCCAGAAGGATGAAGTTCACAACATCAGTGAAAAGATTTATGAAGCAAGGATACTGGGTGTTTGTCTCTTCACAAATTTAGGAAGGAGAGATGTCCCAATTCTTGAGAATAGACAGGTAGTAATGGTTAAAAATTGATAGCCGACAGATTGCCCATTTTGCATTTTCAAACTAGAATCCCAAATGCTTGCATGCACAAATAAAATTTTAAAAACGCTCGATGCTCTCCGACTCAGATACTATAAGATGGAATAATAGGAAGAAGATAAATTTGCCTTCACGTTGCAATTTAATAAGCATGCATCATCCAAAAGGGTTACCAGTTAATGAAGTGTTTTTGATGTATTGTAACTCTAGGAGGACACAAAGATGGCAGCTGTGTTGTGCGGTAATGAGATAATGACCAGGCAATCTGTTTTTTCTGATGATGTTTGAGAGGTAACAACTCCCCTGCTCTTCAGAATAGCACCACTGGCTTTTTAACATCCATCCAACACCAGATAAAGCCTTGAATTATAACTCAATGGAATCACACCTGGAGTTTTGTGTGCAGTTTTGGTCTCCAAATTTGAGGAAGGCCATTCTTGCTATTGAGGGAGTGCAGCATAGGTTCACAAGGTTAATTCCCGGGATGGCAGGAATGTCATATGTTGATGGAATGGAGTGATTGGGCTTGTATACACTGGAATTTAGAAGGATGAGAGGGGGTCTTATTAAGATTATTAAGGGCTTGGACACACTAGAGGCAAGAAACATGTTCCCGATGTTGGGGGAGTCCAGAACCAGGGGCCACAGTTTCAGAATAAGGGGTAAGCCATTTAGAACAGAGATAGGGAAACACTTTTTCACACAGAGTTGTAAGCCTGTGGAATTCTCTACCTCAGAAGGCAGTGGAGGCCAATTCACTGGATGCTTTCAAGAGAAAGTTAGATAGAGCTCTTAAAGATAGCGGAGTCAAGGGATATGGGGAGAAGGCAGGAACGGGGTACTGATTGTGGATGATCAGCCATGATCACATTGAATGGCGGTACTGGTTCGAAGGGCCAAATGGCCTACACCTGCACCTATTGTCTATTGTCTATTGTATTCTTAATTGGATGGGGAATGTTTGGTGTGTAATCAATATATCTTCACCATGCTGCGGTTTTGATGGCATTGTGATGCAAGGACTTCAAACACACTTTCTAGAAACTATCCAACTTTCTTGGTCTATGGTTTATTGTCTATTTCACCAATTGAAAGTAACTTTCCCTCTTGCCTCTTTCTCTTTCCTGTGCCTCCCCACACCCACTTTGTTGTACATCTACCTCACCCACTATCTCACCCTTCCTCTCCCCCATCCCCTTCCACCCATATCCCTCCCTCTAGTTTAACATTTAATTTATCTTCTCCCATTATCTGACACCCTTTGTCTCCATTTCATCTCTCGCCTTTGTCACTTACTCCACCCATCTGTAACTCACTCCTTTTCACTCGTATCCACCTGTCACTTGCCAGGTTTCATCCCACCTCCAACTCTTTTCCAGCTTTAACCCCCTACTATAATCAATGTAAGGAAGGGTTCCGACCAAAAATGTTCCTTGTTCATTCCCTATACAGATGTTATCTGAACCACTGAGTTATTCCAGCATATTGTGTTTTCCTTGAATTTTTATCTGTACGATGGAGGATATCACTAGTATCCATTGTTTTTTCAGTCACATTGAGGTTTTTGGCCAGATATCAGAGTGCTGCCCACTGACCCTCAGTTGCCTGGTAATGATGGGTAAATAAATAGGCTGAGATGGCATCAACTTCAGAAATTATAATTGGAGACATGTATAATCAATAATAGGACAAATATTAATTGAGCCAAGGAATGAAGAAACAGGAGACACAAAGAACTGCAGATCCTGAAATCTTTGTTAGAACTTAAAGTGTTGGAGTAAGGATCCCGGCCTAAAATGTTGCGCAACCATGTCCTCGGGAGATGCTGCCTGACCCACTAAGTTACTCCAGCACTGTGTTCTCTTGATAAAACTGGGTCGATTAAGTTTTGAAAAAAAGTAACAAAATACAGTGGCACAGTAGTTGAGTTGCTGCCTTGCAGTGTCAGAGATCCGGGTTTGATCCTGACTATGGGTACTGTCTGTGCAGATTTTATTCGTTCTCCCTGTGACCATGTGGGTTTTCACCAGGTGATTCAGTTTCCTCTCACACTCCAAAGACGTGCAGGTTTGTAGGTTAATTGGCTTCTGAAAATTGTAAATTATCCTTAGTGTGTAAGATAGTGCTAGTGTTTGGGATGATCACTGGTCGGCACGGACTCGGTGCGCCAAAGGGCCCATTTGCATGCTGTATCTCCAAAGTCTAAAGGTCAGAAACTCAGTGAAGCTCCACAGATAGATGTGTGGGTGGATATCAAGAACCACAGGTCACCATCGCACGATAAGGGCTTGACCATTCAGAAGTGAGATGAGCTTAAAAAAAAATACATTTTCTTCTCAAAGAAAAGAGGCAGACCCATAGTCTGCACAGTTCATTAAAATTTCATTTAGTCTGATGGCAGTCAAACAGCTGAATTTGCATACTTATACAACCATTTCTTTTTTTGTACAATGGCATGTAAAAGTTTTCATACCCCTTGAACTTTTCCACATTTTGTCACGTTACAACCACAAACGTAAATGTATTTTATTGGGATTTTATGTGATAGACCAACACAAAGTGATGCATAATTGTGAAGTGGAAGGAAAATGATACATGGTTTTCAAATTTGTTTACAAATAAAAAACTGAAAAGTGTGGCATGCAAAGGTATTCAGCCCCCTTTACTCTGATACCCCTAAATAAAATCCAGTGCAACCAATTGCCTTCAGAAGTCACCTAATTAGTAAATAGAGTCCACTTGTGTGTAATCTAATCTCAGTATAAATACAGCTGTTCTGTGAAGGCCTCAAAGGTTTGTTGGAGAACATTAGTGAACAAACAGCATCATGAAGCCCAAGGAACACACCAGACAGGTCAGGGATAAAGTTGTGGAGAAGTTTAAATCAGGGTTAGGTTATAAAAAAATATCCCAAGCTTTGAACATCTCACGGAGCACTGTTCAATCCATCATCCGAAAATGGAAGAAGTATGGCACAACTGCAAACCTACCAAAACATGGCCATCCACCTAAACTGACAGGCCGGGCAAGGAGAGCATTGATCAGAGAAGCAGCCAAGAGGCCCATGGTAACTCTGGAGGAGCTGCAGAGATCCACAGCCCAGGTGGGAGAATCTGTCCACAGGACATCTATTAGTCGTGCACTCCACAAATCGGGCCTTTATGGAAGAGTGGCAAGAAGAAAGCCATTGTTGAAACAAAGCCATAAGAAGTCCGGTTTGCAGTTTGCCACAAGCCATGTGGGGGACACAGCAAACATGTGGAGGAAGGTGCTCTGGTCTGATGAGATCAAAATTGAAGTTTTTGGCCTAAATGCAAAACGTTATGTGTGGCGGAAAACTAACACTGCACATCACCCTGAACACACCATCCCCACTGTGAAACATGGTGATGGCAGCATCATGCTGTGGGGATGCTTTTCTTCAGCAGGGACAGGGAAGCTGGTCTGAGTTGATGGGAAGATGGATGGAGCCAAATACAGGGCGATCTTGGAAGAAAACCTGTTAGAGTCTGCAAAAGACTTGAGACTGGGCCGGAGGTTCACCTTCCAGCAGGACAACGACCCTAAACATACAGCCAGAGCTACAATGGAATGGTTTAGATTAAAGCATATTCATGTGTTAGAATGGCCCAGTCAAAGTCCAGACCTAAATCCAATTGAGAATCTCTGGCAAGACTTGAAAATTGCTGTCACAGACGTTCTCTATCCAATCTGACTGAGCTTGAGCTATTTTGCAAAGAAGAATGGGCAAAAATGTCAGTCTCTAGATGTGCAAAGCTGGTAGAGAGAGACAAACCCCAAAAGACTTAAAGTTGTAATTGCAGTGAAAGGTGGTTCTATAAAGTATTGACTCAGGGGTGCTGAATACCTTTGCACGCCACATTTTTCAGTTTTTTATTTGTAGTAAAATTTGGAAACTATGTATCATTTTCCTTCCACTTCACAATTATGCACCACTTTGTGTTGGTCTATCACATAAAATCCCAATAAAATACATTTACTTTTGTGGTTGTAACGTGACAAAATGTGGAAAAGTTCAAGGGGTATGAAAACTTTTGCAAGCCACTGTATATGTTCACTTAAAGACCCTTATGGAAGTGGATTTAGATGGGCTATAAAATGTATATGATCCAGAAGATTTTTTCCTTCGAATTCTAATTTTTAAGTTGAGAAATGAAAACGTGGATTTGAAAGTGCACTTCCTCTGATAACTAATAAGCATGTGATTCTGATCTCTCTTTATAAATCCTATCTTTGCAACTGGGGAATGGATGCAGATCTGTTCTCCAAATTATTTTCAAGGATGAAATGCTTCTGCCCTTAAACAAACTGCTATGGCTGTTGCCAGTTTTTAGTCTACCAGGTATCGAGGATCTTTCAACTATTTAAATATTATTCATGGACTACATAACCTGTCTTATTTATTCTTGAACATGTTCTCCAGAGATGCTGCCTGACCCATTGAGTTACTGCAGCACTTTGTGTCTTTCTTTCTAACCCAGCATCTGCCATTCCCTGCATCGATGTTTTACATTTTATCTTGCTTTGTTGGTGTTATTTTATTATTTTCTACTTTCTGCCATGCCTTCCCTCTTTTGTTGTCCCTCTGTTTTGATGATTTCACTTCCATGTTCGATATCCAAGTTGATCATTGCGTTTAATGTAATAATTAAGACACCAGGTTTTCAGGCACTCCATTCTATCTGCACTTGAATCAACTAGACCAGCCATCTGAATCCAGTGGCTGCAAGATCTTGGTTTCTTGTAGCAGGTCACTCATCTCGAAAGGCCACAATGCCATTGCACCATATAAGAGATTCATTTGGAGTATAATTAAACACCATACCTGTGTGGATGACAATATCGCCAACTCTGTCAAGCATCACGGTGCAGCAGTCTTTACATACTGCAGTGGCCATAGCATGTACAAGATGCATCACAGTTACTCAGCAAACTCTTCTGGCTACACGTATGACCTCAGCCACCATGAAGAACAAAAGTAAGGAAACACCAGCACCTGCAAATTCCCCTTCAAATCCATCCAAAACCTGGAAATAAATCACGTTTCCTTTATTTTAGGATTTCCCTACATATCTAAATGGTGGAAGTATCTTCATTCAAAGAACTGCATAGATTCAAGGACAATAATCTGGTCCTTATTGTTGTTGATGTAGTTTTAATCTCAGTGAGCAGCTCATGAAGTCAGGACATGCATTTTTTTAAATCCATACGGTACATGTAATATGATAGTTTGTTAAGAATGTGTTTGTGTATTTTCTATGCGTCTGTTTTTGCACGTACATATATTTTTCAACAAACACATATCTAAATAATCCGTTGGGATATAGAAAATTAGGAAAAGGCCAACTGGCTCTTTGACTCGTCAAATTGTGTTTTTATATGCTTATGAATTGGTAGTGGGAATCATGGTTTAAAAGTTCACCTGGAAGACCTTACCTCTGGCACTACATTGCCTATTAACTGGAATGTATGTGCCAAAGTCCATCACATACTTCTGCCTCTGAGCGTAATCACTGAGCCAAGTTATTGCACATAAAACTAATTCTTATTGATGATAATAGATAATTAAATTAGAACATTGTAATTAAGTACGATTAAATTTAGCTACAGAAATAAAAGAGATAGACATTATTTTGTCTATTACATTTCAACATGCCATTTGCACAGTTGATTCATTACCTTGTAACTTCACACTTTTTTCTAAATTTTGCCTGATTTAGGTAATGCAATCTTGGGTGGGAAAGGCTTTGCATCCTTCGATATTTTTTGAGATAAAGTGGAAACTTGTTTGTCCAAGCAATTAAAAGGTGTTTCACTGTAACAGAAATAATTTTTCAACAGTCTTTATTTTTATCAAACGCTTTGAGCAAAATTTTCTGTTTTGGCCTCAGTTGATAATCTAAGTATAAATGGTGCTACTTTTCCGAAGTGTTTTTTTAACTTAAGTTAATGCTCAAATTAATTAACACATCTTCAAAATTAAAAATATTTCATGAACTTGGGCAATAGATTTTAGAATTGGAAGCAAAAATATTTCTTGATATATTTGAAGTGGTAGTCTGGTGGAGCTTGATCCGTTGCATTTGAGTAATTGATGCTAGACAAATAAATGTAACTTGTAGAAACTGTACAGAATCATTTGCTAGTTTCTATGAAGTGTAGTGATTTAATTATTTAGTACATCAAAATAAAACATTATGAAAAGGTGTGTTCTGTTGCCTTTGCGCCAAAGTTTAGCAGTGTGCAAATACTACAAGCAGGCACGATTAACCAAACCTGCTATGGGGATTAAGCCGATCTGGGAGCATGGCCAAATTTGTATGTCAGATGAGCTGTAAGTTCTATCTTTTTTAAATGCGTGCAAAAGACTGCAAAGCCCTTGGCGCTTGTAATTCCTTGATCTTTTTGCTATAGTATGTTGAATTTCAATGTAATTGCTTCCAGGCTGACATTGTAGAAATCGAAAACCATTCATTCACTGAGAAAAATACTGTGCTTCTCATCTAAACTGCTGATAAATCATGAGAAAGAGGAAGGATGTGTTGCATCATTGGGATCAACATTCTTGATGCAAATCATAGGATTTACAGTTATGACAGTTAAAGCAATATTGTTCAGTTTGCTATTAATGTACGTCATAATTTAGACTGACTATAAAATATTTAGATTAGTCTCCAACTCAATTTGTTTAATCATGAACATATTCAAGACTCTTTATGATGGTTTAAATCAGGGGTCGGCAACCTTGTTCTGCATAGCGGCCGGGACACATGTCTGTGAGCGGATGGCGGGCCACATCTATCACGTGGAAACATGGATCCCGCCCCCTGGATGGCAGGCATCAAACCACGTGTTCACTGGTAGACAAAAATTGTGGAGAAACTCAGCGGGTGAGGCAGCCTCATGCAATCCTTTCATGTCTCACCCGTTGAGTTTCTCCAGCATTTGTTGTCTACCTTCGATTTTTTCAGCATCTGCAGTTCTTTCTTAAATGTGTTCACAGAAGGTGCGTGGCCATGCCGGCAGCTTTGCGCAGGATGCGGTACAGCCAGAGATCGGCTGCTGCTTGGGGAACTCGGCCACTGCTCAGGGACCTCGGCCGCTGCTCGGGGCGCTGCTGCTTGGGGCGCTCGGCCACTGCACGGGCAACCCGGCGGGCCGGATGATTACGGGGGAAATATCCGCCTGCGGGCCGGATAATTCTGGGTTACGGCCTTCATTCGGCCCAGGGGCCGTAGGTTGCCGACCCCTGGTTCAAATGTTTCTCTGTTAGAATGATCTTATTGCAACATTTGCTTTCAATAAAATCTCTTGTCACTAATCTGATAATCTGATAATAATGATAGAATCTGGCCAAGACCGATGGTAGGTGCATTTTCCGAATTCCACCTTTTGTAGCAGGTACAGAAAAATAAAATCTCCAAAACAATACTTTTCCATGTCTGTATGATCCAATAATACAAATCATTCACAACATTTCTTTGTTTATTATTCCACAAAGCTCTCCATGCAATATACAGTTAGTAATTTAATATTTGCTCACGACTACTCTGCTTTTTGAAAAGGTTTAAAATCAAGGATTAGTTTGCATTTAGAATAATACACAACCATAGTTAAAATAAGAGCATAAGAGCATAATTAAAGTGCATAATTTGCTGCCGTCTTATGACTTTTAAACTTTTTATAACTTTGGAGGGGTAAAGACATGTTGGGATCTATCTCTTTTTATAATGCCATATCGACAGACTCATGCAAACGCTGATGATCAGCAACGGAATTTGGAGCAATGACTAAGAAGGAACTGCAGATGCTGGAAAATCGAAGGTAGACATAAATGCTGGATAAACTCAGCGGGTGAGGCAGCATCTATGGAGCGAAGGAAATAGGCAACGTTTTGGGCCGAAACGTTGCCTATTTCCTTCGCTCCATAGATGCTGCCTCACCCGCTGAGCTTCTCCAGCATTTTCGTCCACCTTGGAGCAATGACTGATGGCATGGTTGAATAATGTGATTTTGAGAACATGTATGAAAATTGAGAGAGGAGGAGTGTGGAGGAGAGAGAGAGAGTGAGCCAGGGCAAGACAGACAGACACACCAATTGCAAAGAGCAAGTGCAAAGAGCTGAGGCAGGTACAATTGTCCAGAAGGCATCTCAGTACAAAGGGCTGGGGCAGGCACAATTGTCCATAGTTTTAACCGAAGATAGACACAAAATGCTGGAGTAACTCAGCAGGTCAGGCAGCATCTCTGGAGTAAAGGAAGAGGCGACGTTTCGGGTCGGAACCCTTCTTCAGACTGTCTGAACAGAGTTCCGAACTGAAATGTCACCTATTCCCTAACGGGAATGAGCAAGCTTGCGCCTCAGTGCCCAATGGACTCCACGGGAAGATTGAGCTGTCAGTGGCGATGAGGTCTCAGGTGACCTTGCAATTCCCATGCTTCCCTCTCCCTCCCCAACCCCATCACCGCCCATGTATCCTGATCATCTCATGACAGATTTTTGAACAGATTTAAATATCTACTAAAGAAATTCATAACCTAAGACAAGCTGTAAACCCTAACATTGTTAATGTGGAGGGTGGTATCACCAAGCCAAATCTGACCACAACAGGAAAATCTGAAGGATGTAACAGAGCTCACACAGAAGAAAATGTGTAGAAAAGCAGTTTGTAAGAGCCATCAGGCTCATCTAAAATTTTTGTCAAAATGTTTTTTTTCTGTAAATGATAATCAAAAATGATAAGAGCTGATTGGCTGATTAAATGGTTTAAAGGAGATCAGGAAATTTCGTTTGAAAATACATGTGGATGAACTGTTTGAAATTTTTTAGAATTGCTCGTTTGAAGGGGTAAAAACATGTCGAGATCAGAGGAGATAGAATCTTCTGAACTGCTGGTTTCACGACAGAGATTGGTGTAAATGAAATAAATGCTTTTAACGAGACAACACGGGATTGCGAGGAAACTGCAAGGGGAAAAAAAGCTATTTCTGTCAACAACTACATTATTTGAATAATAAACTGCATTTGTTTTTGTGGGTTGGATTTCCGACAATTGATTAACAAGCTTTCAATTAATTCACTCACAGATGCCAGTTGTGTATGTTGCTCGTTTGAAATAACATTTCTAAATCCTTCTGAATCGTTGACAAGAGCATTGGAAAATCTTTGACCACAGGAATAAATGATTTGGAACTTGTGTTTAGTCCACATTAAAACGTTGCAATTTGTGTTCCTCTTTATTTTACAAGAATGAACATGTGACTGGAAAACAGACACGATCAAAATCCCAACCCATATGTCCAGTTAGGCACAATTGAAAGTTTCTGCTAATTGACCTTGTTTGTGAGGCGTCAGTGAGGATCCATAATTTATTTTTTGGATGCAAAGATTATGACAATCTAAGCAAGTTTCTAACAATTTTGAAACCGTTTGTTCAATAGGAAAATAATGAGAGTATGCCCAAAGAACTGGGAACTGGCTTTCATTTATTTGTAGTTAATTTTAAATGGGAAGATTGTAGAGATGGTCCAGAGGATCAAATAGATTGTCAGAATGGTGATCATAAAATCATACAGCATGAAAATAGGTTATTAGGACTAACTCATCCATGCCGACCAAGATACCCATCTTAGCTCGTCCCATTTACTTTGTTTTTGTACAAGAACCATGTTCAGGTGCATTACTGCACCTCTCATTTTTAAATGTCAAGGAATATGCTTCTTATGCCTTAAAGGAAAAAAAAAAAAAAACATTTCAGCAGGTAATTGATTAGGCAATGGAGCCAACACTCCAGGAAGCATTGCATTTGCAGGCATACTCAACAAAGGCTCAGATTGTCAGCAAATTGGGGCCCAGCTCCTTAGCATCTTTGGGAAAACAGATAAACCGCTTGAAGGAGGTGTGACACTGCTGGAGCAGCTTGTGAAAACTGCCCAAGAGTACAGGCAGAAAGCAAGATACATTCAAGTAGTATGAAGCCAGTTGGGAAAACAAACATTGAAGGGCATTGCAGACATGAACCAGATGAAGTCAGCGATGATATACATCAGCAAATATTAAAAAGGTATGCAACATTGGCTATGATTAGGATATACTGAGGCAAAGAGCATAAATGGAAAAAAAACACTGGTATTGGTGTATCAGTGCTAAATTGGCTAGATTTTAAGAGGGAATATATGCAGTGTAGATCAAGGAGCCATCTACATATCTTTGTACCTGCTCTGAGATATGTGTACGGTTAAAGCGGGAACTGGTGTGATAGAAGCAAATCTCCCTTTTCACATTGTCTCCTGAAAAAGAGTATATGTTTCAGGTCAGTAACCTTTCATTAGAATCGTTCTGATCACAAATCACAGACCTGGAAATATTAAATCTTTCTCTCTCGACAGATGCCATTTGACCTAGAGTCATAGAGCGGCACGGCAAGGAAACTGACTCTTTGGTGCAGCTTGCCTCTGCCGACCAAGTTGATATACTGCGCTAGTTCCATATACCAGCATTTGGCCCGTACCCCTTTAAACACTTCCTATCCATATATTTGTCCAAATCTCTTTTAAAAGTCATAATTGAAACCACATCCTCTAGTAGCTCATCCAGATATGGACTACCCTCTGTAAAAGTTTGTCCCCGAGGTCTCTCCAATACTGTATGTCCCCTCTTACCTTAAGCCTCTGCCCTCTACTTTTCAAATTCTCTGCCCTGGGAAAAAATATTTTGTGTGTTCATTCTATCAGTGAAAATCTGTGGAATAATTCCAACATTTTCTATTTTTATCTTAATAACATTTGACAGATGGCTTAGAAACACTCTAGATTGAAATAACTCTCAAACCTGTGAACGTTTTTAGACAAATAAAATGCTGGAAGAACTGAGTGGGTCAGACAGCATCTGTAGGGGGATGGTGAGGGGGAATGGACAGATGATATTTTGGACTGGGCGTCTACTTCAGACTGCTAGTTTTGAAGATGGCGGCTTGGTGATTGTGGATCGGATCATAGTCAAGGGGTAGGTATGAGGAGGTGTTTCCGTAGAGGTAAGTTTGCCAGACTGCAATGCCACCATCCATTATCAGCGGGAATATTAGGATTCGTATTGTGTGAGAGGAGGGCTGCGTGATTGGAGGGGATGAGATTAGCGTGGGTAAGAGGAGTGGAAAAGTCAAGACGATCAATATTGCGGTGGGAGTTGGAAATGAGAAAGTCTAGAGAGGGTGGAAGTTGAACAAGGGGTATCCAGGACGACGAGGAGTGTTGGAGGTAAGAGAAAGGGACAACCGTGATTTGCAAGAACTCCTTGCCAAACAAATACCAACAGAGGTGGAGGCAATAGAAGACGAGCTCCATGATATGGTGGGCTCGGTACTCATCGATGTGTCGACACTAAGATACAAAGGTAAGGCCTCTGCCGTGGGCAGACTATTCAGCATTGGTGAAGGGCAGGTCAGCGGGGTTTGGTGAAGATGCAACAGGATTGGGGTCAGACGCAGGAAAAGATGAAGAAAGCTGAGGTGGGGAGGTACTGCAATGGAAGGAGGGAGGCTCATGGACAAGAGGGGATTTGGGGGTGGTGTAGGACTGAGGGGTGGGAATGTGGGGTGGGCAGCATCAGAACCTTATGGTTTTGTCACAGATATATATATAAACTGAAAATATTATTTAACAGTTTAAAGAAAACTCATATTATTTTCAAGAAACTGAAACACAAATACAAATGAACACTTTCAAACAATGAAAGAAAAAGTAAACTAAATTCATAACATTTTAGTTAGTTACTGAATGGACCCTGTTTTTGCTAACTTGGTGAGATTCAGCTGGCAGACTTCCCGATGTAACTGCCAGGGAATTGCAGCAAATTAGTGTTCTGCCAATGGTTTCCATGTGGAATTGAATGTTAGAGCAGAGCTTGTGATTGCTGGCAAACAGCAGACAGGAAGCTTGGGACTTGTGTATTCACACAGGAATCCTGGACTTGGTGACACTTGAGAAATGCTGGCAAAGCTGCCAACGTTTCTCAGCCAGTTCTCCACCCTGAGCTTCCTTGCTCCTTGTAGCCCGAAGAAGCAATCACACAATAAGTGCAAGAAATTGTGTTATTATCCTCCCAGAAGGGTGCTTAGAGTTTTAGATAATCATAGAGTCATAGAGTTATACAGCATGAAAACAGGCCCTTCAGCACAACATGTCCACACTGGCCAACATGGCTCACCTACACTGGTTCCACTTGCCCGTGTTTGGTCCATATCCCTCCAAACCTGTCCTATCCATGTACCTGTCTAACTGTTTCTTAAACGTTGGGATAGTCCTGCCACAACTACCTCCTCTACCTCCTCGCCTTACAAATAAAAATACAATTTAATTTATTAAATTAAACAGGTGTTTGAGATCAGGGTTCACGCTTTGAATGGAAGTTCTGAGCAGCACGAATACCCAGTGAGTACCCTGTAAAATATCAAGGAATTGTTGAGAATCCATTAAAAACATTGTTGAGAGTTTTTCAATCCATAATTGTTAAAATACTGCCTTCATATTTCCTGAGGGTATTCTTTGCAGAAACCTATAGCCGCTGTACCTTTCTCATGCTCACCACAGATTTTCCTGATGGTCTCGGTATTATGGCACAGAGGCTAGCATTGGTGCTCAGAAAAGTATTGAGGGAGGTGGGGTTGTCGGAGGAAGAAGATGACATAATGGTCTACAATGTGTATGGAAACTCATTCCATGATACTGTGGCCCATTGGTCCCTATGCTGTGCAGCGCTCAAGCGATTGAAGCTGCAGGATCAGCACAAACTATAGCACCTTGCACTTAGATGCACAATGTAGCGATGCATACAAAATATATGACACAGTAGGTCATTTGTGTTGATTGATGCCTTTATAATAACAGTAGACTTACACCATGATAATGATTCAAAGAGTTTATTAACTACATAGCAAGCACAACATATCGCTTGCACGTTCCACTTATACTAAAGGAATGCAGCAAACAGTGATAACTGAAAAGCTAGCGGGCGTAACTACTAGTGCATGAGTCACTAATGACTCGTTAGTGCGATTTTACCGATTTGCATGCAACACAAACAAATTCACAGTATCTAGTTACACATGACAATAAAGTACCTTTGAACCTTTCAGCTCAATTGTAGCCAAACGCTTATCTAAAGGATAGACACAAAATGCTGGAGTAACACAGCGGGTCAAGCAGCGTCTCTGGAGAAATTGGACAGGTGACGTTTTGCATCAAAGAAGGGTCCCAACCCGAAAGTTTACCTAACCATTTGCTCCAGAGATGTTGCTCGACTCGCTGATTTAATTCAACATTTTGTCCATCTTTAGTACAAACCATTGTCTGCAATTACTTTTCATTATGATTTATCTTAATGGCTTTATTCCTGATCTTTCCATACCCTTTGCTGCCTGCAATCATTGATGCTAGTGGACAAAAATTATTGTGCAGGTTCTGTGGCCAAGATGTCAATGTCCCAAAGGAGCCATATGTTTCCCTGTCATTGCCACCTTATGTGGCATTTGTTTTGTTGGGAATTAGAAATCGAGGTTGAAGGTGGGACAATTCTGTGTCCTTTTTTTATAAACCGGCACAGGCAGTTCTTTGTTTCTACTAGTCTCTGTCAGTTTCATGTCATGACCAAGATAACTTCCAATGTCACTCCCTCCACAGAAAATCAGACTAAGCTTTTTCCCTGATCTTGCAGATTTTTAAAAATTATGCCATTGCGTCTTTTATATCCAGTCATCAGACTTGCCTTATGGGCCTGTCCCACTTAGGCGATTTTTTTTTAGGCAACTACAGGCAACTAGTTGGTGCCACATGTTCGCCCGTGGTCACCGGGAGTAGTGTCCTCAGTTGCCGCTAAATTTTCAAAATATTGAAAAATTTTCTGCGACAGTGGGTTTGACGCCAATGAGCGTAGCTTGACGCCTCCTGACGTAGATGCTGTCGTAGGTTGTCGCCAGGATGACGTAGGTTGTCGCTGGTTTTTCAGTGACCTGCTGTGACTATGACAGTCGCCGGCAGTTGCCTAAAAAATTGTCAAGTGGGACAGGCTCATCAAGCACTCAGAACAATAGTGCTCCCTCGAAACTGTACTGAAGTATCAGCACACTTTGTTCCAAATTTGTTCCAGTTTCGGTTGAAAAGGGTAATCCGACCCAATAATTTTATGATAGGGTAAACAAGTTTAAGGAATAGAAATTGCAAAATGAGAAAGAATGAAACCGTTACATATGTGGCTCTTTCTCATTTGGTATAATTGATATGGCTTTAGCAAAGTGCTTAATTTAATTCTTTATTTTCCTTGTTGTCTTCTCACTTTAAAGTGCAGAGGGAAAAAATGGCAAGTGGTAAATATGGAAAGTGGCAACACTAACATATATTCTCTGGAGTCTCTGGAACTCTCTGCCATTGAGGGTAGTTGAGGCCAGTTCATTGGATATATTTAAGAGGGAGTTAGATGTGGCCCTTGTGGCTAAGGGGATTAGAGGGTATGGAGGGTATGGAGAGAAGGCAGGTACGGGATACTGAGTTGGATGATCAGCCATGATCATATTGAATGGCGGTGCAGGCTCGAAGGGCCGAATGGCCTATTCCTGCACCTAATTTCTATGTTTCTATGTTTCTATATGTAGAAATAGAGAAAGTCTGCAGGAAAAGCCTGATTGTGATCTGAAATCATTGCATTTGTGCTTAAAATATTAAAATTTATTCCATACATCTTCAAAGACTAAACAGCTGTGACAGTTTGAAATGAGATGGGAGAGGAATCCTCACACACATCGGGTTCACTGAATATTACAAATTGGACAATCAAAACCCTATTAGAAGAAAATTGTTATGTACCCTTCAGACCAAGTTTTATTGAATGGGTGCACTTTAGATTCATAAAGCTGAATGTTGAGGGCCGATTTCAATGAAGTTGTGCTATCTCCAATTGATTCCGCACATTTTTATGATTACATTGATAGAAATGGGTGCAATCGGAAAATCTTGTGACGTTTAAGGGTAAGTAACAACTTAAAGAAAATTAAAAGTAATCGTGAACTCTGGACAGTTAAGCTTTTTAACTTTAATTGTCATATCTATATTTGTCACATTTGATGGGTTGCCCGTATTCTGTATAATTTTAAATATATTGTTGTATTATGGAAAATTACATTATGTAAAACACACTTCAACATAACAAACTATGAGAGCAGGTTACAGCAAGATGGTATGAAGCAGGGCACCATATTTGGTCTGGTTGACGGGTGAGAATTTTAGCTTTCATATTTTTATGTAATGATTTAACATTGTATCTACTATTTCCTTTTCGAGTCATACTCACTTTCCTGAAGGATTGGAAACCTTAATTAAGAGTTTGAAAACTTTTGGACCCAAGTGGGATTTTAAAGGGTTAACATATAGTCATATAAATACGTTTATCTTGGGGTCATACGGCGCAAAAACAGGCCGTTCTGACCAACTTGTCCATGCCCAGAAATATGCCCTATCTACACCAGTCCACCTGCCGACGTTCGGCCGATATTCCTTTGCAGCTTTCCTATTAATTTGCCAATTCCCTTCACTTACACAAGGTTAATGATCACCAGGTATGCCCTGTTGTCATGCATCAAAGCAGCTTTTAAAATGATACAAGAACACATCTGATTTATTCAACAGGTGAATAAAACTGATTCCTGAATGTTTGTTTTGGTGAGCCACTTCTTGCACTCTGTACTCATGGACGTCATCATTATTTGTTTTAGTGTTTTTGATAAGCTTTGGATGGTCTATGAAAGCCAGTGAAACTTGTTAATTTTTTTGCAAATGCTGGAAATTAATTTTCACAGCTGCAGCGACCAGTCTCTTTACAACAAGTTAATTTCACTTTTTCTATTTTGGCTCCTGTGAGATATGGATGTGGCACTTTAGTCTCCAGTATTTTTCATGTGCCATAATGTTCTTTTATTAGAATTGATATTTGCAATGTCTGAAGTGTTCATATTCTGAGTGAAAATTAAAATGCTTGTGTAATCATTGGGATTATTCTCCAAGGCAATTCATTATCTCTGAAAACATAATATAACGATTTCAATTTGGAGCAAAACTACCATAAGCTACCACAAAGAGATATAAGGAATAAAATTACTGGATAAACGAGGATTTGCAACGAACTAATGAAAATCTTCAACAGTGGTATGTGGTATAAAATCCTCAAAAGGGGAAGAGGGATGTGCACTTATAGTGAAGATTGAGGAAAGGATCTGTCCTTTGGTTAGGCTACATTTGGGGTATTACATGCAGTTCTGGTCACCCCATTACAGTAAGGATGTGGAGGCTTTGGAAAGGATGCAGCAGTTTACCAGAATGATACCTGGTTTAAGGAGTATTAGCTACAGTGAGCAGTTGGACAAAATTGATTTGATTTATCTGGAATGCCAGCTGTTGTGGGAACACCTGATAGAAACATATACAATTCTGAGAGGCATGCATGGAATAGGCAGTCAGATCTATTTTCCAATAATTCTACAGGGTGTAGCTTTAAGGGGAGGCGGACAAATTTTAAAGGAGATGCGAATGGTAAGTTTTGTACACAGAATGTGCTTAAGTGTCTGGGACATGCTGCCTGGGGTGGTGGCTGAGGCAGATACAACAATGGCATTTATGGGACTTTTGGATAGGCATATTGATTTGCAGGGAATAGACGGATATAAATTATGTGCAGGCAGTTAAGAGTTAGCCTTTGCATTATGTTCAGCAAAGACATTGTGGGATGAAGGGCCTGTTTTTGTGCTGTACTTTTCTATATTCTATCCGTCTAAGACAACTATTAACAGAGCCAGAAATATTTGGAAAAGTTGATAAAACAACATAAGGAAATACATAAGGTGTGAAAAGGTGAGCAATATGTGCCTGGAAATGGTGATATATCTGAGAGGACATGTTAGACGTGTATAGAAGAGCCCACTTATAACCATCTGGGTCATTGGCACCTCTGTAGCTAATATCAGTTCTACTTGTGAGACTGTTCCAAGACCATGTTTGGAAGCAACAACTTTTCAAGAGAGTTAGATTTAGCTCTTAGGGCTGAGGGAATCAAGGGATATGGGGAAAAAGCCGGAAAGGAGTACTGAATTTGGATGATCAGCCATGATCATATTGAATTGCGGTGCTGGTTCGAAGGGCCGAATGGCCTGCTCCTGCACCTATTTTCTATGTTTTTATGTTTCCATGTGAGATCTGTTCTGGCTGGGTGGACAAGCATCAGGGCCTGATAGCAATGGATGGTCAAGGGAATTGGTGTTGGGAAGATGCTCGCAGGGCTTTGCCTAGCCAGTGGAATTGGGAGTAATTTGATAGTTGTGATGTGTCAGATTGGGGGAGATTGAAATTGTGAGTAACTGCATAGTAGAAGATTTGGGTTGGCCCCTGATGTAGAATATTGAGTGGTTGGCAGATTGAGCAGTGACTGGAGCTGATGCATTGCTGAAGTGGGTGGGCAGAGGAGTCATTTCTCCTGCTTATTTCCCTCATCCTCCCCCTCACTCCCATTCCCTGCCCCAGGACCTACCCAGTTCGTAGAGCAGTGCCAGGGCCTGGACAGCTTGAAAGCCCATTGTGATTGGTGCACTGTGAGAGGCATTGTGACATAATCACTGGACGCTCTCAGAGTAAGTGGTTTGGGCTTTTTTTAACTTTAAATCATGAATAACTTCAGAAATATAGGTCGGAATGCAATGGGAAGATGTTTATCCCTTCAACGGTAAAAATGTGAGTAGAATATGTGAAAATGGGAATGCTGTGGCGTAGAGTTTTGAAGAAGATAGGAAAAAGCAGAGCAGAGTGATACATTGCCGGCACAAACAAAGAGTTTTAGTAGTGTAGATAGTCAAACTTGAAAGGGTTCAGAGAAGATGATGTTGCCAGGACTAGAGGGTGTGAGCTGCCCCCCTCATTGCAATATTCCACCACTCACCTGTTCCCCCAACACAACCCATTCCCCCAACGCAAAATTCCACCATTCATGCATAGCCCCCAACTGCGCAGGTGTGGTTCATGTCCCTTCATCCCCCAGCACTCCCTCCCCCTCTTCATCCTCCCTCTTCTCCCCTCCCCAATCCCTCCTTCACCTCTCCCTCCCTCTCCTTTCCCCTACCCTCAGTCACTCCCTCCCTCCATAACTCCTCTCCCCTCCCTACCCCTCTCCTATCCCTCTATCCTCCACTCCTCACCTCCCCTATCCCCCCCACTAACCCTCCTGACTTCCCCCACTATGTTCCTCTCCAGTCCCTACCTCCCCCACTCCCCCTCCTCTCCCTCTATTTCCCCACCTCCCCCACCACCCCCTCATCACCTCTCCCACTTCTCCCCCTTTCCCTCCCTACCCCCTCCTCTCCCTCAATCCCCCCACCATCCACCCTCACCTCACTTTCCTCCTCCCTTCCCCCAATCCCTCCCTCACCTGTTCCCTCCCTCTCCTTTCTCCTACCCTCAATCACTCCCTCCATCCATAAAAAGAGGTATCTGCAGTTCCTTCCTCCACAGGTAATTCATTGTTAGCTGTGGTTTAGATCCCGTTGACTTGACGATTGGACCAGTTGGCATCATGCGTGTGAGAGTTACTCAAAGTGGTGTGTGTTAGTGGCGGGGTGTGTGTGGGGGCTGTGTTAGTGGCGGGGTGTGTGTGGGGGAGGGGTTTGTGGGCGGGGGTGTGTGTGTGGGCCAGGGGATGTAGGCAGGGGTCTTGTGGGGGGGGGGAGTTGTGTGGGGAGAGTGGTGTGTGGGGGGGGGGAGAGTGAGCTCGGAGAAGAGACGGGGTAAGAGCCATGCGGGAGAGAGGGGCATCATGGGGGAGGGGGTGCTGGAGCCAGTGAGGGGGACCAGAGGGGTAGTGGCTGGAATTGGCGGTGCAAAGGGGACTCACAGCGGGCGCTGGTCGCTGGTCGTTCTTCTCCGCCGGGATCAGAGTCTCCGCTTTCCATTTGGCAACATCTCCATCTCTGGGCTGGATCCGGGTCTCCGACTCTGCGCTAGGTCTCTGACTCTGGGCTGGATCTCCTACTCTGGGCTGGGTCTCCCACGTTGGGCTGGGTCTCCCACGTTGGGCTGGGTCGTGTCTCTGACGCTGGGCTGCTGCTTGGAGCGGGGCTGCATCGGTTCCCTCTAAAAGTCCGGTTGGAAATCTCCACCAGCCACCGTCAGCTCCAGTAAAGACACGATGGCGCAGGAATGGGTGGATCATCCCCGGGAGTGACAGGGGAAGAGACTAATCTGCGCGGTGTCGACTGGCAGGAGAAGAGATTTTTAAACCTCGCTAACTTTTAAGATTTTTAAACATCGCTAATTTTTACGACATTCAACCGATTGGAACAAAACTTGGCATGCTTGCAGCCCAGGAGAATGGTGAGTGAACTGGTGAAAAATCGTAGCACTATCGTGGACCATTTTTGTGCAAATAGAAAGACCGCCAAACTGGAAGATAACAAGATCAGAATTTTAGAGATAGATAGATAGATAGATAGATAGATAGATAGATAGATAGATAGATAGATAGATAGATAGATAGATAGATAGATAGATAGATAGATAGATAGATAGATAGATAGATAGATAGATAGATAAAGATTCATGATTAGTAAGCATGTCAAAGGTTATGGGGAGTAGGCAGGAGGATGGGGTTGAGAGAGAAAGATAGATCAATTATGATTGAATGGCAGAGTAGACACATGGGCAGAATGACCTAATTCTGCTCCCTTGACTTTTGAACATATTAAATCCCTTGTTTCTCTTTGGGACATGCAGATTGTTTGAAGGTCAATGCCAGATTTAAGTGTGAAGTCCTTTACTTCAACATAAAAACAAATGTTCTTCAGAGTGCAGGCTGTTCGCTGATGACAGTAACTTCAAGACATCCATTTTGTGTGCTTTGCATGTGGACTGAAATTCCAAAGTCTCTGTCAATGAAGAAGGGTCCCGACCTGAAACGTTACCAATTCATGTTCTGCAGAGAGACTGCCTGCCCTGCTGAGTTACTCCAACATTTTATGTCATTTTCTATAAACCATCATCTGCAGTTCTTTGTTTTCATTAGTCTCTCTCTGCTACATGTTGTGACCAAGTTACTCTTCAATGTCACTTCCTCCACAGAAAATCAGACCAAACTATTTCCCTGACAATGAAAGAAGGTAGTATAGAGATAGCTTGTTTTTTGAAGTTGTGCCGTTGGATCTTTTATATCCAGATAACGTGCTTGCCTTCAGCACTCACCAGAACAATACAATGGTGCCCTTTGATACTGTACTGAAGTACAAAGTACTGCACTGAACTTTGTGCTGATCAGTCTGTGGTTGGTTTTCACCCCATGATTTCTAGTTCAGGCACATAGACGACTGCCACCGGGCAAAAGTCAGTGACAAAGACAAATCCTCAACTTTTTTTATAAGTTGTGGGGAAATAGATGCAGATATTTTGGCGCGATTTCGTTGTTACTCCACGAGATAGCAAAAAAATAGCAAAGTAGATCTTGCTGTCTGTGACAAGCCAACTCCTCGTGGATACCTTGATATCAAATTGCATTCCCAAACCTTAAATGTGACACTTGCAGGATGACAATACTTTGCACGATTTATATTATATGTTGTTTCACGGGAACTGGGTGACATCGTATGCCTTGAGCACATGACACATGGAAAGGCTTTGACATCAAGTTAAGACTCCCTTTCCGAATTAGCCAGCTGACAAACCTATTAAAATCTTTGATTATTTCTGGAAGTCTCAGGCATGAAGAAACATTTCTTTAAAACGTATCAAAATATTAAAAGGCAATAAAATATTTAAAAAGTGAACACTCTTGAAAACCCAAGCATTTATCACTATTTAGAAATATTGAACTAAGTTCAGTTAATTAAGAAATAATGTAAATGACCTAACGCTTATTCCTTCACTGCTACTCCTCACTCCATACAAAGAATGGGAATATTATTCCCAGAGTAGGTGCATTGGGGAATTCTCCAGCACAAGTGCTGGGGACTTGGTGCAAATCTCTCATTTGGAGTCTAACATCAGTTTGCTGACCTTCTTCTTTCGTGTAGCATGCACAGCCTAAAGTTGTGGGACAACTTATTCTTCCATTTGTGCACGTCGAGTTGATTGCATTAGTCGAAACAGGTTGCAGTCTTCCACCCCAGTTTGTTGATGTGAACTTGGTGGTGAAGAGATTCCAGTAACTTGGAAACATTCTGCATTTAAATAGGAATTTCAAGCTTAGTGAGTGAGCTTAGGAATCTCAAGCTTCTGCACTAACGTTTTGAAATTTCTCATTAATATTTCACCAAATGAAATAGCATCAGAAAAACCCATCTTTATAAATTTATGATCTTAATGGAGTGTTTAGTTATGTGCTCTTTCAGTTTTGGTACAGAATACAGTGCATCTGAGTTGTGTACAAGTTAGTGAACATATAAAACTTGCAGATAGACACAAAAAGCTGATGTAACTCAGCAGGACAGGCAGGATCCCTGGAGAGAAGGAATGGGTGAAATTTTGGGTCGAGACCCGAAACGTCACCCATTCCTTTTCTCCAGAGATGCTGCCTGTCCCGCTGAGTTACTCAGTTTTTTTGTGTCTATCTTCAATTTAAACCAGCATCTGCAGTTCCTTATATTGTCTTCTTATAAAACTTGCAGATTGTGTCAGAAGGTTTACTCATAAATGAAAAAGACAATATTAGATTTGAAGATCAACTCCAAAGAAGTCCCAGTGATTCACAAATAGAAAAGACATGTGCCAATCAGCAAAGCATATTGATTATGCAGTTAAGAAATTAGACAGTTTTTCACATCTAAATTACCTAAAACAATGTGTCCGATCCACATGATATTATATAGAACCTCTACGAATGTATGGTTTAAATGGTCTCAAGCAACACATATCTTTAATAATTCCAACAACTATTTTAAATAATTTGTTTCCACAGGAGTAAATGACTTTCTCAACAACTGTAAGGACCCTAGGGGAATATAAAAACTCCATTAAAGGATACCATAGGGTGATTACTCTTGCAAGTAAAACCCAAACATGTGGTTTGAGGCTCTGTGCAAAGTGTCTTATTTTGCTTATGTTAGTCTAACAGTATTCCACTATTATCTAATTGAGCATTATACATTGTCTTTATAGTATAACGTTAAATATACAATTGCCTAGTGTTGAATGAAATAATTAGAAGAAAGAGTTCTGTTTTGGTGTTGAGTTTGTGTCATCAACATTTGATACTTTTCCATTATTTTCTTACCTGGTGGCTTACATTTCCATCTCAGTGACAGCAATTTTCATGAGAAGGATGCCAATGTGGGTTGCACAGTGGCATAACGGTAGAGCTACTACCTTACAGCGGCGGAGACCCGGGTCCAATCCTGACTATGGGTGCAGACTGTATGGAGTTTGTACGTTCTCCCTGTGACCTGCTTGGGTTTTCTCGGAGATCTTTTTTTTTCCGCACTCCAAAGAAGTACAGGTTTGTAGGTTAATTGGCTTGGTGTAAATGTAAAATTGTCCCTAGTGTGTTGGGTAGTGTTAATAACCATATAACCATATAACAATTACAGCACGGAAACAGGCCATCTCGGCCCTTCAAGTCCGTGCCGAACAACTTTTTTCCCTTAGTCCCACCTGCCTGCACTCATACCATAACCCTCCATACCCTTCTCATCCATATGCCTATCCAATTTATTTTTAAATGATACCAACGAACCTGCCGCCACCACTTCCACTGGAAGCTCATTCCACACCGCTACCACTCTTTGAGTAAAGAAGTTCCCCCTCATGTTACCCCTAAACCTCTGTCCCTTAATTCTAAAGTCATGTCCTCTTGTTTGAATCTTCCCTATTCTCATAGGGAAAAGCTTGTCCACATCAACTCTGTCTATCCCTCTCATCATTTTAAAGACCTCTATCAAGTCCCCCCTTAACCTTCTGCGCTCCAGAGAATAAAGACCTAACTTATTCAACCTATCTCTGTAACTTAGCTGTTGAAACCCAGGCAACATTCTAGTAAATCTCCTCTGTACCCTCTCTATTTTGTTGACATCCTTCCTATAATCGGGCGACCAAAATTGTACACCATACTCCAGATTTGGTCTCACCAAAGCCTTGTACAATTTTAACATTACATCCCAGCTTCTATAATCAATGCTCTGATTTATAAAGGCTAGCATACCAAAAGCTTTCTTTACCACCCTATCTGTATGAGATTCCACCTTCAAGGAACTATGCACGGTTATTCCCAGATCCCTCTGTTCAAATGTATTCTTCAATTCCCTACCGTTTACCATGTACGTCCTATTTTGATTTGTCCTGCCAAGGTGTAGCACCTCACATTTATCAGCATTAAACTCCATCTGCCATCTTTCAGCCCATTTTTCCAACTGGCCTAAATCACTCTGTAGACTTTGGAAATCCTCTTCATTATCCACAACACCCCCTATCTTGGTATCATCTGCATACTTACTAATCCAATTTACCACCCTTTCATCCAGATCATTGATGTACATGACAAACAACAAAGGACCCAACACAGATCCTGAGGCACCCCACTAGTCACCTGCCTCCAACCCGACAAACAGCCATCCACCATTACCCTCTGGCTTCTCCCATTCAGCCACTGTTGAATCCAATATGCTTGACTGTCATGATCTCCTGAGAGGAACCATTAAAACTGGAGAGACGTTTACCAACTCCAGGTCCATAAGGACATGTTTGTCATCTACTTGAGCCTAGAATTGATGCAAATTCATCAATAATCCATCTTTCATTCCTTTGATACCATCACTCTAAAATATACAAACTGTATGGGTGTGATTCACACATACATCTTATTTCAGGGGAATAGCTACTCGCTTTACGTTATTAAAAATAGCCTCCTCACGAGGTGGTTCTAGGGAAGAACAATTCCTTCTGTGAAAGAAGGCTTTGATTTAAGACGCATCTAGAGACCCTTGCAGAAAAGTCAAGACAAAAGTGGAGACCGGTACTGCCGATTTACTGTCAACTTTCTCTCGTGGATAGATGGACGCTTTTTCAATATCTCAATGCATGTCGAGATATTTCCATGGTCCCCTAGCTATTATTTATTCCTCAAACAAGATCACCTAAGCAGATTTATTGGACATTTGTACTGCTGCAAGTGACAGCCAGTTATCATTGTAACTAATGAACAATGTTGTTATTCATGCTTTTATAACAATTTGAAAGTTTCACATGTTCAGAAAAATTTACTCAGCAAAATTATTTTGTTGCAGTAAAGGACTCTTGAGCAAATCAATTTCCTGTTTCTTTCTTTTAATGTGGAATATTGTGGAATATCAAATGCTACGATAAGAATAAAATCAAGCTCTGCAATCTGCAAGACAGTTAGTTAAGTTTAGTTCAGTTTTGTGCAGAGATACAGTGCGAAAACGGGCCCTTTGGTCCACCGAGTGCGCACCGACCAGCGATCCCCGGACATTAACATAAGGAATTCACAGAAGGAATTGTTCTTCCCTAGAACCACCTCGTGAGGAGGCTATTTTTAATAACGTAAAGCGAGTAGCTATTCCCCTGAAATAAGATGTATGTGTGAATCACACCCATACAGTTTGTATATTTTAGAGTGATGGTATCAAAGGAATTAAAGATGGATTATTGATGAATTTGCATCAATTCTAGGCTCAAGTAGATGACAAACATGTCCTTATGGACCTGGAGTTGGTAAACGTCTCTCCAGTTTTAATGGTTCCTCTCAGGAGATCATGACAGTCAAGCATATTGGATTCAACAGTGGCTGAATGGGAGAAGCCAGAGGGTAATGGTGGATGGCTGTTTGTCGGGTTGGAGGCAGGTGACTAGTGGGGTGCCTCAGGGATCTGTGTTGGGTCCTTTGTTGTTTGTCATGTACATCAATGATCTGGATGAAGGGGTGGTAAATTGGATTAGTAAGTATGCAGATGATACCAAGATAGGGGGTGTTGTGGATAATGAAGAGGATTTCCAAAGTCTACAGAGTGATTTAGGCTAGTTGGAAAAATGGGCTGAAAGATGGCAGATGGAGTTTAATGCTGATAAATGTGAGGTGCTACACCTTGGCAGGACAAATCAAAATAGGATGTACATGGTAAACGGTAGGGAATTGAAGAATACATTTGAACAGAGGGATCTGGGAATAACCGTGCATAGTTCCTTGAAGGTGGAATCTCATACAGATAGGGTAGATGACAAACATGTCCTTATGGACCTGGAGTTGGTAAACGTCTCTCCAGTTTTAATGGTTCCTCTCAGGAGATCATGACAGTCAAGGATATTGGCCTGTCGTGGTATCCTGTCTATAGTTTCATAAATTCGGTAGAGTTTAATGTTCTGAAGATCATCATTCATCATAATCTCAAAAGAAAATCAAATGAAAGGTTTTCAAGATAAATCAGCAACTTTACTGGAATGTTGCAGCACCTTTTTATAACATTTTACATGTATAAAAACCCTAAAATATTTCATTTTCTAGATTTATAATTTGTTCTTTAATTTTTGATTGGCATTTATTTCAACAGACAAGATGTGACAAGTTGCATGGAAAAAGTGCTGTGTGACTTCATGCACAAAGCTTTTGGAAATTTAGTCATAAAGTAGCAATTTAAATTCAAATAAATCAAAAGCTTGACTGCTTCACTATTGCAAACTGTTTTTTTTATTCTCAGATTGGATGCATTTTGGTTAATATGACCATTTTGCACCTCTTGGAAAATATATTTGTATAATCCAATATGTTTCAATGTTCGGCTGCAGTCTGGAAATTAAAGATAAGTCCATTGCTTAAAAATATGTCAATTATATGCTTGCAATTCATTGTTCTTGACGTATATTGACTGCCCAGTAATATATTTTGGGCCAATATATATACTTCATGCAGAGCTTGGCTGAGTTATTCTTTACCTACATATTTTTTCTTTACAAGTAAAGTCTATGGTCACTATTATAATGTGACAATACAGCAGATAAAATGCAAAGGTTGCAAGTGAACTTAAACCTGCCTGACAATAATTCCAAAACGCTGCACAAATAATATTGAAATATCATTATTTCAGCCATTGTATTTAAAATCTGTGCAGATTTATTGTGGAAATGTTAATTGAGCCACATTTTGGGATTACAATAGTTGTGAGGTTACCATACTCACAGGTATCATAGGGTAGATCTTAGGGTGACTTCTGGAAGATGGCCAGGCTTTCAGTGATGCTTTGCTCATAAGGCGTTGTATCAATTGTGTTGATAGACGTAAGATTGAAGTCTCGGTGGCAATGAAAAGTTGGAACGCCTAACAATTAGTTTGACATTAATTGTTTGTTGTTCCAGAAGTCAGACTTGTTTCAAATTATGTTTTTATTCATTTGATGAATGCTCTATGACATTTGCAAATTTATTATTCACATAAAATATACTTTTCCATGAAATTATGTTTTCACAATGTATTCAATAAAAGTGTCAATGGAGTAAATGTTGCACCCTGGAGACAGAAGTCAAGACTGTTAAACTTGTGGCTTGATATGAGAGGTGATTTGCGCCGAATAATCCTGGAGCATTCTTACATGGGGATGCTCCATCAGTCAAGCAAATTGATAGATTCACTGAGTCCAGAAAAACTTACAAATGGCATCTGCATTAAATGATGAATTAAACATTTATCATCCCAATAAAGAGATCTTAATGTGTTTTTTTTGCTCAATCAAAAGTTTACGTAACAGCATGCATCAAGCCATATAAATACAAGTACTACACATTGTCAAAGATTTTATGTTGTATGATATGACAAACCATTGTATACTAATCTATATATTACTAAGACTCTCATCTTGTTTGTTTGTATCCGTGCGTGCGTGGATGTGATATGCCAAAACCCCACCCAAACAGTACATGATAACTCTACAACTTTGGCCCATCTTACTCACCATTGCCTGGGATGTAAATGAAACAAGTTTTGTTGGATTTATGTTATATTTTACAAATTATTGACATTTTAAACTTTACAAAAAACACTTATCAAACTACTTTTTCACTTGCCCTGCCTGCCGGTTTCATTTTTTTTTAAAATCACGATTTTCATTGTGGGGGGTGGGATAGGGGGAGGGGAGGAGTGGGGGAGCAGGGGATAGAGGGAGCGGCGAGGAGTAGGGAGAGAAAGGGAGGGGAAAGTGGGGTAGGTGAGGAGGGAGAGTGGGGGGAGGAGGGGGTATAGAGGGAGGAGGGAGGGGGACTGGGGGAGGTAGGGAGTGGGAGATGGAAAGGGCTGTGGGGGAGTGGGATCGGGGGGAGGTGAGGAGTGGGGGAGCAGGGTGATAGAGGGAGAGGGAGGGGGTAGGGAGGGGAGAGGGGTTATGGAGGGGGGGAGGGAATGACTGAGGGTAGGGGAAAGGAGGAGGAGGGTGAAGAGGAGGGGGGAAATGGAGGAGGGTAGGGGTAGGAAGAGGGATGGGGATGCACGGTTTTGGGAGGGTTGCTGTGACTCACATCACAACGGGGATCTCTAGCATCACAATGGGAACCCCTCAGCCAACCCTGTGCAGTTGGGGTCTATGGGTCAGTCGTGGAATATTTTGTTGGGGGATGTGGCCAAATTGGTCCGCACTTGGTCTATATATGACAAACCATTGTATGCTAATATTATTTATGTATTTTGTACCTTACGCAGCTTTGATTTTCAATCATTACACATGACAGATTTTCACATATTCCTACCTGTGATTCTGTACTGGCAATTCAACCTGTCCTTTGCACATTATTGAGGTTTGTCATTAACCCTCATTATTTGGTAATCCAAAAGTAATACTTGTAACCATTTAACTGGCATGATCTATCCCTTTAAGGTATAGTACAGAATATGTAAGTCATGTTGCAATATTACAGGGATAGGACCGGTTTAGAGGATGTGAGCCAAACGCGGGCAGGTGGGACAAATGTTGATGGAACATGTTGGCCAGTGAGGGCAATTTGGGACAAAGGGCTTGGTTGCATGCTGTAAGACTCTATGACTCTAGATTAGTGTGCCATATATTCCCTGAGTTGAGAACATGACTCATTCATTAAAGTTATGTTAAATCTTTGACCATCAGTGCAACAAAGATAGGAAAATGTTTTAGCTGTTCAGGACGTTGAAAGGTTGGTGGAAGGGCCTCACTCTAGTGGTCATCCTTATCTTTATCAGCACTAATGATTTTTTGGGGACAGAAGCAGCCTTCTTTATTTAGTTGTGGACGTGAAGTTTTATAACATTGTCACACTGTGAGGGTGCAGAGGTAAGCTTGTATTTATCTAAACAAGTTCTTCAGCCGGTTTGAAAAACTCGGCATAATCCTCTGGATTCCTCATAGCATGCTGGGATGGATTTTTCAGTCATTATGTGGTCAACATTGTTCGCCATGAGTTGAGCATTTCTGGCTGAAATTAACCAATGACACAGGGTCATTGCGTGAGTGTACACTCTGTGTCTCCCATATTAGAGATGTAGAAGATCACTTAACAGCAGAAAAAACACCTGCTTGTGGTTAATCAATCATATACGTCAGGAAGATAGATGGTCATGTTCTGATCCCTGTAGTTTGCCACTGTGTCCAGCTCACCAGCAGACCCTGAATGAAACATAACAAATAGAGGATTGTTAAATTATGTAAAGGTTATACTGTGTTACCGTTCATTAACGTACGGATCCTTAAAACTTTGAAAAATCATGAATCAGTGTGGCAGTGGAAGAGTCACTGCTTTACAGTGCCAGAGACGTGGGTTTGATCCTGACGACGAGTGCTGTCTCTATGGAGTTTGTGCGTTCTTCATGTGACCGCGTTGGTTATCTCCAGGTGCTCTGATTTCCTCCATATTCCAATGACGTGCAGGTTTGATGGCCAGTTGGCATCTATAAAGATAATCCTGAGTGTGTAGCATGGAAACAATGTATGGGTGGCACAGACTCAGTGGGCTGAAGGGTCTGCTTCCACGCTGCATCTCTAAACTAAACTAATTGAAGGCTGCAACCAGGGCATGAACATTCAAATGAAAATGAAAGGATTTTTAGGAGAACAGGTTAAGGACCAGAAAATTAGTTAGATTGCCTACTAGTTGGCTAAGCCAGTTAATCCATGATCAGCTTTTCCTTCACTTTGTACTGATTTATCTAATGCTATACAGGGTGATGCATGCAAGATATGGGATCAGTAACCTTGTAGTAGGGAAGGGATAAATAAACCAGATTGATTTGTTCTTCTGATGAAATCAAGATGCTGGTTTAAGGCAGGATTGGACGACTTTAATGTAAAAGGTGCGGTTTAAGTTTCCATACAGATAATGATCGGAGAGCCACCAGATATGCAGAGTGCTTGTTAATTTACACTTTAACAAAGTTAAACAACTTTCAATAATAGAATGTGAAAGATGCTGGCTAGAATATGGTAATATAAATAAAGTTAGCTTATTTTGTAGTCACCTATCCACGTTCTCCAAGGAGGCTGCCTGAACCGCTGAGTTACTCCAGCACTTTACATCCTTTTTACCTTATTTTAAAGATGTGATTGGTAGCAAGGTTGTTCGTGTTTCTGTACTTGCTGACTTCCAAGTACTCCATAAATTAACTATTTCCCTGTGTTACACCGCCCGTCAGAATTTGTAAATGTAAATACAACTTGGGGCTATTTAAATCCATGATTATCTATTCAAGCTTTAAACTCCAGTCAGAATATATCAGGCTGATGGAGCTGATGATTTCTTTGGAATAACTGAGAATAAGGATTGTGTCATGATGGCAAATCTCCAGTTTCCCAGCCATTAGCTTAATGCCTACTGAAATAGGAACTAATTTAAGAGCCACATGAAAAAAAACAGTTCGATATGAATCCATTAAATTCTAGTTATTTACTGTGAGCCACTCTATACGTGATTCAATAACAACTCTCACAGAACTGAGATTTATAATTACCCAAGAGTATACATGTCTGGCAATGTTATGGCACACACACATACCCTATTTTGTTCCTCGCTTTGCAGTCTATCTTAGTTGGGCAATTTATAAAGAGAAAATAGCGGCATTATATTGATTTGACATGTTATGTTTCCAGATAGCGTCTTTACTTGCCTTTTTTCTACTTCAGGTCTCTGTCAAAATGACCAGATATAAGCTAAATATAAGGATCAGAGAAATGTATTGTCACAAGCTATTGGTTTACTCAATATAATTTAAAATATGTGATAAAGAAAACTTTTTTTTTTAAAGGAGATGAGAGTTCATTGTGGCCTTTTTGGTGAAAAAGTTTCAACTGACACAGATGAGGCGTCATTTTTCTCACAATTAATTTATTACATGGAATATAACTTTATATCTTGAGAATGCTTCTAAAATATATCTTGTTAATTTGGGTGTTGTGAAGACTGACTTCCACCTCATAGCCTTTGTGAATATCTCACATTGGTCATTGTGATATAACGGATATCTAAGATTGTGCTTAAGCAAGTGTTTATCAAAATATAAACATATTTGTGTCATTAGAGTATTGTTTCAAATATCTTACCAGATGCTCTGCCTTTTTTAATGAACGGTACAGCACAGAACTGACATAAATAAACTATTTGCTAGTTTTATAAAACTTTGCTGAATATAGAATTGCATGGTTTGAATATATTTTGGAAAGGTTTATATTTGGTCTTTGAAGGTTTGCTTTCAAAAAAGTCAGTTGAGAGCTGTCACTAAGTACTTCTCAAGTCAAAATGCACTACAGCAGGCACAATTTGTGACCAACGTTGTCAGTAACTAGACAAGGTAAAATGGCATGAAGATCATTTATTGATAACGTTATAGGTGCCAATTCTGTCAGTTTGTTTCTCAATTTTTTCGCATGGACTTGATAGATGTAAAAATATGTCATGCTTTCGACACTACTCAATAAAGGGACTGTCCTAAATTTAGAAGAGTTTAGGAGAGTTTGAAAACATGTCATGTTTAAGACCTCCTTCGACTATGTTGAAGACTAGCTTTGTCAAGCTACGACTAACTTCGGAAAATTGGACACCAAATAGTGGAAAGTGAAGACGACGTCCTTTGACCTCCCTTCGACCTCCCTTCGACTATGATGAAGACTATCTACGATTACCATCGACTACCTTTGATTACCTTCGACTACCCTCGATTACCTACGAATAACATGCTGATCTACTACGACCTACTACGACTAAACCTACGAGTAAAAAAGGTATTGTTTCTTCCATTGTGACCTGCGGACATTTTTCAACATGTTGAAAAATACGGCGCGACCTAGCTGAGGCCTCGCATACACGGGGACTACTCTCGAGCATGAAGGAGAGTTACAAAGACCTCCTACGACCTTGGGTCGACCACGCTGCGAGTATGAGTCGAGGGCAAACTCGCCAGAACTCGCGGATTAGGTCGCCCAAGTGGGACAGCCCCTTAAGGCAGTAGAACACTGCTGCCTTAAATTATCTTGGCCAAGCTAGTGAGATATTTAAAAGTCTTCTTGTGCTACTTTGTCCTTTGTAGCCTAATTGAGATAACACTGGTATCTTCAGTTCAAATTACTTTGGGTTCAGTCACCTAGAAGTTGGTTCTTTTTTTGGGGAGGAAACACAGAAGTATGGTGGATTTTTACAAAAATTAGGCAGTTTTATGATCATGATTGGTAGTAAAACTTTATGTAGACTAACCTCATCAATAATGAACCTTCACAGAATTTTGAATCTATAGTTACAAAAGACTCTTGTGCTCACTTTTTCACTCTTTATTTACTGTCTGCCCCTCATGCTCCTTTATCTTATTAGTCAAGATTATTGGTAGGACTGCACTTGGAATTGAACATGGTTCTGCAATAAATATAAACTGGATTAATTTAAAGCTGTTAAATTGTCCCAAGGAAAGACACCTTAGATTGATTCATTTGCCTGTTTAATTCTTTCATGAATTGATTCAAATCTATATAATGTTATTGCAATAAATTCAGCAAACTGGTTATATTTTACTCCTGCTGCAAACAAAACGACGTGGAGAAAAAAAACCTTGGCTGGAATTCAGTCTGATTAAAAAAAAAATGTCTTCAGTAGTTCATCTTTATCTTGCCAAAAATGTGACATGCTGCATGTTGTAAAAAAAAGCACCCAATCGATTTATTGTTCATCGCGATTTCTTGTGCTTCAGATCATGCTTCCAGTCAGAGTTCTTGTACAAAAATCAGGCAGTAGTTTGTAATGTTCGCCGTATCATATTATACAGGACCCAGTTGGCTACATCATTTATTGAGGTTTGTGTATGTTTTGACACCCATTGCTTCATCATTCTCAGGAGCTCAATTCCACCAAGCTCTTGAGGATTGACCCATCCTGGAAGAGCTGACTTGTGCAATCATCAAAGTTAAACACAAAATGGTGGAGTAACTCAGTGGGACAGGCAGCATCTCTGGAGAGAAGGAATGGGTGACCCGACAGTCCTTTCAGGTTAGGCAGAGGTTCACTTGCACCTCCTCCAACCTCATCTACTGTATCCGTTGTTCAAGATGTGGACTCTAATACATCGGCGAGATCAGACGCTGACTGGGCGATCGTTTCGCAGAACCCCTTTGCTCAGTCCACGTGAACCAACCTGATCACCTGGTTGCTGGACACTTTACTTCTCCTTCCCATTCCTACACAGACCTTTCTGTCCTCGGTCTCCACCAACTAAATGCAAATTGGAGGAACAGCATCTCATATTTCGCTTGGGCAGCTTACAGCCCAGTGGTATGAATATTGATTTCTCTCACTTCAGGTAGACCCGGCATTCTATCCCTCCCCCGCCTAAGCCGCACTAGCTTCTCATTTACACCCCACAAACAGCTTACAATGGCCTTTTTCCTTTATCTTCATTACTTTTTGGCATATCTTTAATTGTTCTTTATCTCTCCACATCACCGTCTATATCTCTTGTTTCCCTGATCCTTAACCAGTCTGAAGAAGGGTTCTCGACCCGAAACGTCACCCATTCCTACTCTCCGGAGATGCTTCCTGTCCCGCTGAGTTACTCCAGCTTGTTATGGCTATCTTCCGTTTGAACCAGCATTTGCAGTTCCTTCTTGCACAATGAGATATCATCATACTCAATGGGTTGAAATTCAATCAGAATTTGTTTTCTCTTTATGAATCGGCTTTGGTCAGCAACGCTAATCTTCTCTTGAGCCACAAAAATAAAAAAAACATTTCAGTCACACAAGTGGCAAACCAAGAACATTCCTAATTTAAAGTGAAAGGCTGGCTTTCCATTGCCACTGTCCATCTCTGGTTACAATGAATGAAATCTGTCTCATCCCTGGGGAAAAAGGCACTATGCAAAAACTTGCTTGATAAAAGCTAGCGAGATGATCTACCAAAGCTGACCAATGTGGAAGATTTTAACTGAGAGAACCTTATCGCGGGTTTGATTAAAAATACCCCAGATAATGTAAATAGTAGAAAACTTTTCTCTAGCACAGTAATGACTAAATGCAAGGTGGCATGAGTTTGGTGCAAAAGTCTTAGATGGGCTCTGCGGAAGAATGATTTATTTGAGAGGGGCAGGATTCTGGAATGCAGTGGAAGCTGACTCACAATATTTAGGAAGTATCTGGGCAAGCACATGAATCACCATTAACATAGAAGGCCCTGGCCCAACTCTTGGTAAACGTGATTAGTATGGAAGTATATTTGAAAGTCAGTGGAAACATGATAGGCCAAAGGGTCAGTTTCCATGGTGTAGGACTGAAAAAATACCACAAGATTTGTTGGAAATCCAATGCCCCTACTGGAAGCAAACCTGTCAATTTCCAACTGCTAACAATCGTAACATCAACCCAGAGCAGCAATATCAATTGGACAACAATCATGGTCATGGCCAGCTCAAAGATACATATATTTAGAAAATAAGAAGATTGGAAACAGTTGAAAACATTGACAGTATTCTTCAGTAAGGAAGTCAAGTACATAATCACAAGACTTACTGGAGGATGCAATGCAAAGAGCAAATTCACAAGTTATCAATAGTAGCAGGTTGACAAGTCCTGTTAAGAAATTCCACAGAGAGGTCAGGAGATCAAGCGCAAAACAGCAGAACTCCAGAACTTCATCTCGCAAGCTTATTCATACAGTTACTTTGAAGATGTCATTGGTGCTATTAAACTCCACAATGCTGCTGGGTGGGATTATATCTGCAGAAATTGATGATTAATTTGAGCCCCTGACTTACAAACCAATCGACGTGGTTCTTGTCATCATGTGCACAAAGAATCAAAATCTACAGATTTATTTTCTATTTATGGCCAGAAAAACTGTGGCTGAGTAGATAATCAATGCCAATGATTCACAATTACCACTGGAATAGGCAACGTTTCACAAAAAACAGATGCATCACTGCTGAAAGAGTACGTTTTGCTCATGATATTGAGGATACTTTTCAAAATCACAAAAGGCAGGTGTTGTGCAGGTAGGACCAATAGCAACATTTGACATCACTGACCGAAAGGTAATGAGTGTAGATTATTCCATATGATTCCCGACAGGAGAATGGTCATCACTGTCATTATATTAAGCATATACTTCATAAGATAAAATGGGATTTACTGTAAATGGTGGCCTGGTGAGTTGAAGGGCCTGGAGCCACGTTCTATGACTCAGGAATTTCTCACTCAAGTTATGATCTTTTTGGAATTCTGCACCATCCATAACTAAGGATGCTCACTTTATTTAAGCCAGAGATCAATATGTTTTTGGATCTTAAAACATAACAGGGGATCACGGTGTAACCTAAGCATGAAGCATAGGATCTTATTCAGTGCTGGAGAGGATTTTTGGTGCCACAATACCCCTGTTACTCATGGTCTTAAGTATGCTGGTGTTTGTCCAGTTTGAGCCTCTGATTTTTTAAAGTATAATTCTGATGTTTTTCCTCTTCCCAGTTTCTCAGACTGGTGCTTTTTTGGATTTGATGAAAGCTGGTCAGGATTTGAGAGAGCTTTGTCAGACTTATAACATACTTTTATGATGCCTACACTTCTATCAATGGTCCATGCAACAAGATCATGAGATGAAGTGGTCAATAATACTTCTCCTGACAGTTAACATTGGAAGACATTGCTATAACCACATCCCATGTCATTGACATTCTGTAGGTCATTGCTGTCTATAAACTAAGCCTCATTTGGCAGATAAATACTCTGGCTGTAAAAGTTGGTCAGAGGTCAGGTATCCTGTAGTGAGTCAGTTACCAGCTGATTCCCCAATGCCATTAACAAGAATGGAGTGCAATATAAGGTAGGAAAGAAATGCATATGCTGGTTTAAATCGAAGGTTGACACAAAATGCTGGAGAAACTCAGCGGGACAGGCAGCATCTCTGGAGAGAAGGAATGGGTGACGAAGAAGGATCTCGACCTGAAACATCACCCATTCCTTCTCTCCAGAGATGTTGCCTGTCACACCGAGTTACTCCAGCATTTTGTGTCTACCTAGTGCAATATAGGATCTCTGCCCAAAACATCACCCAACCCTTCTCTTCAGAGATGGTACCTGCCCTCCAAATTCCAAGCGTTGAAAAGATGTGACAGAGCAACATTTATGTTGTCTTCAATTGATTAGCCTTTGCTCTCTGTGGGCCATCATGAAATACATTGCAAATACTGAAACATTAATGCTCTTCCTTCAGGGTAACATAAATTGCTGAACCATTTGTTTCAAATGTTATATAACTTCATCAACATTTTGTTTCAATCAAGTATTCAAAACAGGCCAAATCTTTTCAAATTATGTTTTAAACAGACGACATTCCATGTAGTGTTTGCATTGACTTGAAAACGTTCATGTGTTCTGATTGTTTGATATGTATCAGATATAGTTTGTGGACAAATTGTGTATGGTAAATAAAGCTGGTATTGTTAGGTATGATGTCAGTGACCTGTTTGCAACAGCAGATTTTAAAACTCCTAAATCTTATTTTGTAGGACTGTTTTGTTCACAATGTGAACATAACTCACGTCAACATTCAAGCAACTAAATATAATCTGAATTGAGCTCTCCCAATCTTGATGCTGCCTCTTATGTTTTTGAAGAGGATACACGTGTCATGGTCACTAATAGTGAATTGCAAAGTATTGCATGTAAATCTTCATCATGGGGAGGTCATAAAAAGTAACAAAGAAAATCAAGGAGCACATGTTGGGGAGGGGGAAATAACAGAATGGTGGAATAAAATATAGCACGTTTTGCATCGAGTGGTGTTAAATGTGCATTTATTGTCATCAAGGCAAATATCTGACAAGTAAATGCATTTTAAAATGTTTTGTGGGTTAAACCTCTTTCTCTGTTTTGACCTTTCCAATTATTCTCTGGTCACTGTAAGTCTAAATTGTGTTCTCTTGTCTCACTCAGATTCCACATGACTGCCTTTCCTACTCAGTTTTTGAATATCATAAGGTTGAGATCAAACCTATCGGACCTTCTCCAACCTATTTCATTCTCAAGGGTGCCAAAACTGTGGAATATCTAACCTTGATTAATCTTGTTTTTCTGCAGTGGGGTAGCTTTTATTGCTCAACTTTTGCATCATCTTTGAGTCGTGATCTATCTTGTTTTCAATCTAATTCATTTCAATCTCTGCACTTTTGACACTGACCCCTTGATGAGGATTTATTTGTAGACTCACAGATAAATCTCAGATTGTATAAAATATACTGCCATCACATGTTCATCAGTCACATTGAAATCTCTTGTGACTTTTAAAAGGAAAAAGTTAGTTCTAAGCATCAACACTTCTAGCAACAATTTGGTCTTGTTAATGATGGTGCCAGGTATAAAAATGTAAAAGGTCTTTACCTTCTTTAAAGGCATTGTGAGGCCTTGAGGATCCACAGCAAGTATGCGGCTGTAAATTTAGTGATAAAGTCAATGCCATGCAGCCAGCAATTTGTTTCCTTATCTTATGGGGCTGCAGTGGAGCATTAAAGTGTGGACCCTTGGCGTAGAATTTCCCCATCAAAATTTATGGAACGTTGTTTCGTGCAATATTATGCAGTTTAATGTTGCAGCCTTTTGAATGAGCTGTCTTCTTTTTCCGTGCCTCTTCCACTGTCTTGGGAGTTGTTACAACTAACAAGTTTTTTGAGTTATGCTTTTCACTGAATAATCGGAACCGCAGTGTGAAACCTTGAGAGAGAATGGAGTCTTTTGGTTTATGTGGAAATAACTGAATTTTTATGGCATTAATTATCTGCAGGCTAATTATGATCACAATAGCTGTTTTGCTTAGGCTTGGGGTTTTGGATGTTGCTGGCAGACACGCACTCTAATAAAGTACTGATTTCCCATGAGGGTGCTTAAAAACACTGGCATTAAAATTTTCACTCCTGTGATGAATTAGCGCTTGGTAATCATTTTCTGCTGTTGGTGGCCGTTGGGGACACCAACAGAAAGACCAGATGTGCAAAGTTTTTGAAAGATTATATTTAATTGATTGATAAATATATAAAACTCCATCTTTGGTGGTCCATGTTTTGTTAATCCAGCCCAATGATGTAGAATGATGCCAAGTGTGAATCGCTCAATACAATTTCACACTAGATAAACTTGGCATCCACAATTGCAATTTGTGTATTGTTATGTTTACCATAAACACAGAATAGGTTTGGTTTTGGATATTTTATTTTATCTTTCAATATATCTGGCGTCCTTCCTTTCTCTCTAATCCACCCTGTGCATGCATCATTTTTTTTGTGTGGGTAATTAACAGCCTTTTGGTTAATCTGACCTGCTTTTAAAGCAGCTCCACACCTGATGCACGGAGCCTGCGGCTGATTGTCTCAAATTTCCATTTTATTTCCACAATGCATCTGTTCTGAACCTTGCGTAAGGTGGTAGCAAGTTATCGTTATGCAGTGGAATGACAGAGGAGAGAGGGAGCAGCAGAATGCCAATGTTAAAATCACTCTGTATTAATGTAACAGTGCAATGCACATTGGACAGCCTTATAGCATTGTTTGGCATCATTTTGATATTTCAAGATAAAGCATGTCTTATTGGGCACAGTTTTTAGTTCCCTGGGGGATTTTTTTAAAGTCAATAATGAACAGTGTACTCTTTATCTACTTTGAGCAGAAACTTGTGTCCACACATTTTGCATTTACCCCCATAAATGCATTTCTTTGTTATCAATGAGAAGGAGTGACATGATTGCAGAAAAGTATAGCAATTCAGATACCTTCAGCTGAAGACCATTGTTGCTTAAAATCCTTTTTAATCCTGGTTTACAAATCTAATGCTAACACTGGGAGGTAAAAACACCCAGGGCAAATACACATTTAATTGAGAGTCAGTGATCAAATCCTGAGGGATTAAAAAGATCAGTAAAGGTTACAAATTGGCAAGTCATAAGAATGTGATGGTGCAGAATTGTTTTCACTGGTGCTGCTGATATATCATCTCAAATAACCTGTTGAATGAAACAGTAAATGTGTGTGAGGTACTGAGCGTATTCTATCTATGACAGCCTGGTTTAACAAAATATTTGTACTCGGTCAGTTTACTTGCAAATACTTCGCTGCATCTTTTATTGAAGTAACTGCTCTGTTCTCCTTTGCAGTTGCCTGCGTATTAATGCTGACTGATAATCATTTCAGTGCCAGTTGTGGATCAGCCGATGTACTGAGTTTCTCGAGGTTTAATTCCCCTTCAAAGTCTTTTCTTATAAGCCCATTTATTTTGTATTAGTTTTGTTATCGCAACACTCCAGTGCCGCATATAGTACATTTGTTCAGCTGAAAGATATTAAACCCTACAGTCTGAACATCCTATCCAATGGAATGTGATGTTAATACTGTTGCCAATATTCTCAACAAACAAAATATTTTGCTGTATTTTGCCTGCACAAATATATTTTACATTAACCTTGAGGCATTTCAATTTTTCACAAACTAATTCACTGTGTTCGCTCAAAATATTTTGCAAAATTAAGAATGAACATATGTAAGTTTAGGTGGCATCAGGTTTATGAAATACAAAATATTTGTTTTAATAATTTTAGATATATATCAATTTAACTTTGATAAAGCATTCATAAAATATGTATAAACATTTTAAAATAATATTTCCAGCTGCTTTATTAAACACTATTTATGAGCCATGATTGATGCCGGTTTTCAGTAGTTTTGTTTTCCCATACAGATGTATAACATATGATATGTGCATTTCAATGTGCATTTGAAAGAGAACTAGCTAGAGATCACTAAAAAAAGTTAACATTTTTGAAATAATTATATTAAAAAAACAATTAGCCAGTGGAATATGTATTAATTAATAAAATATTTAATGACAAGGCATATTTTATTAGTGGTGGAGCTTTTTCGATGAGGTAGCAGGTGGATAATTACAGTGCAGATGGTATTGTGTTTGAGAAAGTACAAATTAAGCTTGTTGTCACTGCTGAATCCCATTGGATAAATGAAGCAAAGGTGCACACATACAAATTTGATTCAGATTGAAAAACAACACCTCTGTAGATAGCTTGTTTTTCAGACTGAAGGGAGGTATATAGTGCAGGTCCCCAATGCTCAGTACGATGAAAAAGGCTGATTTTGATACAAAGTAATAGCTTGGCCTTGAACGTATTGTTGTAATATTCTGCAAGAATACTTATTCTCATCTGTTCAATGAACACATAGCAGATGAAATGTTATTGTTGCTCCTTTGAAATTGGCAAGGCAGGTTTGTTAACTTCATTGGTCTGATAAAGCATTTGGGATGTGAGACGAGGCAGAAAGGTCAAAAGCTTAGATATTATGTGCAACCTATATAAAACATGAGTTTGGTCCCTGCTGGACTATTATTGATGCCACCCTTTATGAAAGATAAACACCAGCAAAAGATTTATTACGAAATGTGTTATTACATTGCTTTCAGATACAAGGAGTGTGAATGGATACCGGAATGAAAATTACTTAGAAGTAATTGAGAAGTATGTTTAAAACCATGATTACAGTGGTAAAGCAAAGACAAATTGTTCAAGAGCTTGAAGGGCATTAATACAGGTTTTCATTGATTAGCAAACGTTTTTGAAATGCGTGGCCTGATTGTGTAAAGCATGTAGAATCAAAATAGAAGTGAATAACTACTTGAAGTGCAGAAAATGCAGGTATCTAAGGGTCGAGTAGGGGTGCAGATGAATTAGAGACACAAAGAACTGCAGATGCTGGTTTACATAAAAAGGCACAAAGTGCTGGAGTAACTCAGTGGGGCAGAAAGAATCTCCAGAGAACATGAAAAGGTGACTTTTCAAGTCAGGACCCTCCTTCAGACTGATGGATCAACAAGTTCAAATGAGGTGCTATGGTGGATTAAAACAGATCAGTCTGAAGAAACATCCCAACCTGAAATTGTACCTAGTTATGTTCTCCAGAGGTGCTGCCTAACCCACTGAGTTACTTCAGCACTCTGTGCAGACAAATTAGATTGTCATTAGTGATTACTTGAGACTGGATAATTTTGCTGTCTCGGTGCTATACTCTTCCATAATTCCATGATAAATTGGTTAAAATGAAACATTTTTTGAAAAGTCCTCGATTAGATTTTAAAGATAGAGTTGCTACCTTACAACGCCAGAGATTCGGTTTCGAATTGGTGTTGTCTGTATGGAGTTTGTACGTTCTCCCTGTGACAGCATGGGTTTTCTCCAGGTGCTCCGGTTTCCGCCCACACTCCAAAGATGTGCAGGTTTGTAGGTTAATTGTCTTCTGCAAATTGTCTCCACTGTTTAAGATAGAACTAGTGTATAAGTGATCATTGTCGGGTGTGGACACAAAATGTTGCAGTTGGAAGAAGTTGTTGGATGTGGACTTTGTGGGCAAAGGGGCTGTTTCCGCACTGCATCGCCAAACAAATACTTATCTGTGTGTAGGGTTACACAAAAAGCTGGGGAAACTCAGCGGGTGCAGCAGCATCTAAGGAGCGAAGGAGATGGGCGACGTTTCGGGTCGAGACCCTTCTTCAGACATATTGCTGTTCTGGTATTTTCTCGGCAGTGTAGTTTTTCACATAATTGCGCCAGACTTCATTTGGTCCCTTACTTTCTTCCCATTTCTAACTGAAATATACACATTGCCGAACAATGCCACACCTGTCAAATCCAATAATTGTCCCAATCTGTTTAAAACAATGTGCATGTGGAAGATCAAAGTGAGGAAGAGTCGAAAAGTTATGCTTTGATATTTAGTTACTGGCCTGCCTTGGAGCTTTTCTGGGAAGCTGGTGGATTTGTTTTGACAGGTCCACTGAGCCTATGCTTTGTCTTTGGGACAGACCAAAAGCTGACCTTATTTCACGCAGTTCAAATGGAGTGCTAAGCTAGATTAAAACAAGTAATTTTTTTAGAGACAAGAAAAGCAGAGGATTACTCTGATCAAGTTGTGCTGTAGAAAAACAGACAGCTGGAATCAATTTTAGCTGTAAAATGTAACTTGTTTCAAGGGCCCCCATTCTTAGACACTTGAGGGATACAGCGCAGAAGCAGGCCCTTCGGCCCACCGAGTCTATTCTGACCAGCGATCGCCCCCTATATTAACAACAGACAATTTACAATTTTTTTACAGAACCTAATTAGCCTACAAACCTGTACGTCTTTCGAGTGTGGGGGGTAACCGGAGCATCCGGAGAAACCCCACGCGGTCACGGGGAAAATTGACCAACTCCATACAGACAGCACCCATAGTCAGGATCCAACTGTAAGGCATCAGTTCTACCGCTGCGCCATCGCGCCCACACACGATCAACAAAAAGCAACGTAACCAAATTTACTATAGGCAGTGATTCAACTTAATAATAAGAGAAATTAACTTGTGTTTGACACCTAGCATCAGGTGCGGAGCTCGTGGAAGGAAAATATAGAAAGACAATAACAGAAAATAAAAAAAACATTTAGTGGTTTGCCCTATCCATTCACTTACCCTCACCCTGCTTCTGAGCAATTCTACCCTCAAGGGCTATAGTTATGGCATAGTTCCTGTAGTAGTCTATTCAAAACTGCCTTTTTGTGATAGAACAGCTTTTCCAAATACACCAGCTTGACCATTATGAAAGAATTAGAATGAGTTAATACATGAAATCATAATACATTAGTGCCCAGTAGTTTGTCTTTAATTCACCATGTTGCGGTAATGG